>JAESUZ010000174.1:0-1200000 GCA_017311185.1 Proteles cristata cristata | reverse complement strand
TCTAGTAGTCACTAAGCTAAAGGGTAGAGATCAGAGTTCTAGGCTGTTGAAGTGGCTGAATTTTGTGGAGCAGACTAACAAAAGAAAGAAATTCACAAAGAGAGGCCCTGTACATCTAGGTAGGGTTTCACCATTACCTTGACCAAGAGCTGGGATGTGCATGCACAGGGTCAGATTCCAGGAAGCCTAGTAGACACATCTTCCCATGGAGCTGAGAGTGGTATGGTGATACCAGAGGTTATGTACTGCTGGAAGACCTCAAAGTTTCAGCCAAGTCAAAGTAGAGAAGCTATACCAAAAGCTCAGTCTCCAGTTGAGATCTCAGAATGCCTTCAGATTAAGAACTATAGTCCAAAGTGAAGACAAGCTCAAATTTAAAATAGATCCTAACAAATTAAGCCAACCCTAACAGGACAGAAAATATCGACTAGTACTGTCACTGCCTGACAGATCAAAAGTTAAACTCTTTGAAGAAAAATAACATAATCTGGAATCCCCACATAGCATCATCATTTACAATGTCTATTAGCCACTCAAAAATTACTAGATATGAAAAGAAACATTAAAATCTGACCCATAATGATAATAATAATAATTGAATAAAAACTGACCCCAACATGACCCACATGTTGAAATTATCAAGGAATGGTCTTTCAAGCCGCTTTATAAATATGTATGTGATCAAGGACTTAAAAGAAAAGGTAATCATGAGTGACAGCAGGGATATCCAAAAAATGATACACACACACACACACGCATATACACACACACCACACACATATGCAAAAAGAACCAAATGGAAATTCTAGAACTTAAAAATACAATGCCTGAAACGAAAGCTCTGTATACATAGCTTTAACAGAAAATTGGGGCTGAACACAAAAGTTAATAAATTTGAAGACAGATCAACAGAAATTATTCAATCTGAAAAACAGAGAGAAAAATATTGTAGGAAAAAATGAACCTCAGGGCCTCAGAGACTTGTGGGGCAGAAAAATAAGTTTAACATATATGTGATTAGAGTCCAGGATGGAAAGGAAAGAGAGAAAATAGAAAATTATGTGACAGAATAACAAGCAATTTTTTTAGAAATTTTGTGGAACACATAAACTTATAGATCCAAGAAGCTTGGTGAATCCCAAAGAACATAAATACAAGGAGAACCACACTTAGATCACGTCATAACCAAACTATTGACAACTAAATATAAAGAAACAACATATAAAGGGGCCACTCAATAAAGGCTCACAACATACAGGGGCACCTAGGTGGCTCAGTCAGTAAGTGTCCGACTTCAGCTCAGGTCATGATCTCACAGTTTGTGAGTTCGAGCCCCATGTTGGGCTCTGTGCTCACAGCTTGGGGCCACCAGTCTGCTTTGGATTCTGTGTCTCCCTCTCCCTCTGCTTCTCTCTTTCTCTCTCTCCTCTCTCAAAAATAAATAAACATTAAAAATTTTTTTTTTAATTTTTTAAATTAAACAGAGGAGCAACAATATGAATGACAGCTGATTTCTCATCAGGTTTGAATTCAGATCTACAAAGAAGAAAGACCGACATCAGAACAGAAAATGTGGGTAAAAATGAAAGAGTTTTTATTCCTCCCTTATTTGTAAGACAATTGTGTAAGCAAAAAATAGTAACACCGTATCATGGGGCCTATTAAGTATTATTAAAAATATGACACCAATAGCTCAAAGGATGGTAAGGTAAAAGGACCTTACTATTATAATGTTTTTAATCTTTATGTGAAGTGGTACCATATTAATTAAATAGACTGTGATGAATTTAAAATGAACATTGGAATGCCTAGCATGATCAACTTGAAAAAAAAAATACTGAACAGTAGAATTCTTTGTAGTAAAAAGGAGAACTAAAGTGGAATGCTATAAAATAGTACAATAACGCAAACATCTTCAGGAAAGGAAGAACAAACAAAAATCAGATGGAACAACTAGAACACATACTGCAGATGGTAGACTTGTAGACACCAATTATTACATATAAAGGACTAACCTCTCCAATCAAAAAGCATAGATAATCAGATGGGATTCAACTATATGCCATCTACAAGAAACATTTGAAATGAAATAAATAGCTAGGTTAAATTTAAATGAGTGGAAAAAAGACAATAAGTAAACAGGAAACCTGGCTTGACTATATTAATATCAGTCAAACAGACTTTACAACAAAGAGTATAAACAAAGATAAAGAAGGACATTTTATAGTGATAAATAGGCAAATTATCAGGAAGACATAAAAGCCCAAAATACAGGGGCACTTGGGTGGCTTAGTTGGTTAAGCGTCCGACTTTCGCTTAGGTCATGATCTCGTGGTTCGTGGGTTCGAGCCCCGCGTCGGGCTCTGTGCTGACTGCCAGCTCAGAGCCTGGAGCCTGTTTCAGTCTGTGACTCCCTGTCTCTCTGACCCTCCCCTACTCACGCTGTTTCTCTCTCTCCTAGAAATAAATAAAACATTTAAAAAAAAAACAAAACCAAAATATATGTGAGGGCTTCAAAAGACATGAAGCAAAACTTAACCAAACCAAAAGAAGAGTAGATAAATCAACAACTGCTGAAGATTTTAACATCATGTCTTCTTAATTGATAAAACAACTAGATAAGAAGATCAGTAAATATACAGAATATTTTAAGAACACTTTTCAGTGAACTTAACCTAATTGATATTTTTAGAACACTGCACCCAATAGTCAAAGACACATTGTTTCCAAGTGCACATGGAATGTTCACCAAGATAAATCTTATGTTGGCTCAAATTCAAGTGTCAATAAATTTCAGAATATTGGAAGTTTAAACAATGTGTTTTCTGACCACAATGGAAAAACTGCAAATATTTGGAAATTCACACCACACATCTAAATAACGTGTGCTTCGGTGTCAGGGTGTGCCAGGGTCATGGGATCGAGCCCCATGTTGGGCTTTGTGCTGAGTGTGGAGTCTGCTCAAGATTCTCTCTCACATTCTCTCACTGAAAAATAAAAAATATAAATAAATAAATAAATAAACAAATAAATAAAAATAACCTATGGGTCAAAGAAGAAATTACAAAGTAAATTGCAAAATATTTTAAACTAAATGATAAAAACATAACATATCAAAACTAGGAGGATGCAACTAGAGCAGTAATTAGAGTGAATGTATAGCTTTTCATAGGTATGAAGAGAGACTTGAAGTCAATGACTGAAGTTTCCAATGTAGCAAGTGGAAAAAACTAAACTTAACCTAATGTAAGTATAAGGAAGGCAGTAATAAAGAGGAGAAATTGATAAAATAAAAAGCAAACACATAATCAAGAAAATCAACAAAACTGAAATTTGAATTTTATAATATTAACAAAATTGATGTAAAAAGACTACGAAAAAAAAGGAATAAACCCAAACTATTCATATCAGAAATGAAAAAAGGAACATCACTACAGACTCTATAGACATAAAACAGGAAAAAAGGTAATATTATGAACAACTTTACTGCAGTAAATTTAACAGCTAATATGAAATGGACAAATTTGTATCTTAGAGAAGATACAAAAAGCACCCACGTTAAAAGAAAAATGATAAATTGGACTTCATCAAGTCTAACATTTACCACTCATCAAAAGTCACTGTTAAGGGGGCGCCTGGGTGGCTTAGTCGGTTAAGCGTCCGACTTTCGCTTAGGTCATGATCTCGCGGTCTGTGGGTTCGAGCCCTGCGTCGGGCTCTGTGCTGACTGCCAGCTCGGAGCCTGGAGCCTGTTTCAGTGACTCCCTCTCTCTCTGACCCTCCCCTGCTCACGCTGTCTCTCTCTCTCTCCTAGAAATAAATAAAACATTATTAAAAAAAAAGTCACTGTTAAGAAGAAAAAAAGCAAACCACACACAGAGAGAAAATACTTACAATTCAAATACCTGACAATATAAAGAAAGTACACAAATCAACAATGAAAAGCTAAACAATTCCATTTTTGTAACTAACAAGAGACTTGAACAAACTTTTCACAAAAGATACACAAATGGCTGGGGCACCTGGGTGGCTCAGTCTGTTAAGCATCTAACTCTTGATCATGGTCTTGTTCTCAGGTCATGATCTCACAGTTGGTGGGATGGAGCCCCACATCAGGCTCTGTACTAAGAGCACATAGCCTGCTTGGGATTCTCTCCCTCCTCTCTCTCTGCCCCTCCCCTGTTTTCATTCTCTCTCTCTCTCTCTCTCTCTCTCTCGCTCTCTTACTCTCTCTCTCTCTCCCCAAAATAAATAAATAAACTTTAAAAAACTAATGGAATTGTACTTTTAAGATGTGCATTTGGCTGTATATAAGTGCAATTTTTAAAAATGCACATACCTTTTTCACCAAATCTTGTTAATGTGAGACTCCAGAACCTTATTAAGTCTGCCCAACAATATTTGGAGTTCCCACGAAGTACTGCTTCATCACAGCTGCTTACTGTCATTGGGGGCTGTTCTTGCAGGCTCCGGGGCACCCTCCTGCCCACAAGCATCCCTGCCTTTCCTGGCTTGGCTCTCCTCCCCACCTCTGCAGTCTCCCTCTCAGCCGGATGCCCACAGACTGCGCTGGCTCCTGGAGCTGGGAAGCCGTGTAGTTATCTGTGACCATGTGCCCCTACCTGGTAAGGTGACACTAGAAGACTCCTAAGGCAGCCCTGTCGAGGAGAGCTGCCACAATGTCCTGTCAGCTTTCTTTGCTGTTGGGTCCAAACGTTTTGCTGTTTTACAGGTTCTGTGTTGTTGTTCTGAAAAAATCATTCCTTCAGGTTTTGCTCAGATCCACCTTCTTCCTGAGGACATGTGGGGGCAGGACCAGAATCAGATCTGTGCTGGAGACAAACTGCCGGCCCTGGGGGATCACGT
Organism: Proteles cristata cristata; assembly: GCA_017311185.1. Classification (NCBI taxonomy): domain Eukaryota; kingdom Metazoa; phylum Chordata; class Mammalia; order Carnivora; family Hyaenidae; genus Proteles; species Proteles cristata. The sequence continues at coordinate 1,195,134 of JAESUZ010000174.1, read as the reverse complement.
ACCCATCCTGGATAGGGACTACACAGTTTATACAGCTTTGTTCTCCCCCTTCAAGGCATTTCCTGCACTATGCTCTCCATGCCCTGCCCCATCTCAGGAGAAGATGGTCAATTCCAGATCCTCCCCTTCTCCCATGTAGGTCTGTGGATATGCAGGGAGAGCTGGCATGTCCTTCCCTGCCTTTCCCACTGACCACTGCCATCAGCTTCTCTGTTCTTATCTAATAAAATCTTATATTCTCTCCTATTAGCCCCAGTTTTTAGTAAAAGTTTGTTAAGTTCAGGTTCATAGCGCTTTGGGAAATGAGGGAGGGCTGGAGTCCCCCACCCCCACCCCCGCTTTCCAGTCCACCTTGCCCTATGTGTGAACTTTTAAAAGAAAAAGGAACACTTGAACACTAGACACCACCAGATCTCTTGATTCCACACAACGCCTTCCTCCAGAGGCTCCTGACTCCCAGACGTATGATGCACTGGACTGCCAGAAACTTCTGGAATCCCCTCGCTCCCTGGACCCACGTAGATCCTCCCAGAGGCATCACAAAGTGAACAAAGCAAAACAGAAACAAGTTAATGACACAATGTCAATCCACTTAACCTGATTCCAGCCCCAGAACCAAAGCAGATGATCTGAGCTAGACCCTCAGTTAGAAACGTGGGGTTTGGTTTCCAGAACTGGGATGGATCGTTGGGTTTCTGCTCACTAGCTGGGTGACCTGGGGAAGGTTACCTTTCTCATTTTCCACATCTGAAAAATAGGGATAATAACAGGACATACCTCTCCGGGTGGTGTGAGGATTAAATGAGTTACTACATGGGAAGGGCTTAGGGCAGTGCCTGGAATAGAGTAAGGGCCATCTAAATGTTTGTTAAATCAATTAGAAACATTACATAAAGGGGTGCCTGGGTGGATTAGTCGGTTAAGCGTCCGACTTTCGCTTAGGTCATGATCTCGCGGTCCGTGGGTTCGAGCCCCGCGTCGGGCTCTGTGCTGACTGCCAGCTCAGAGCCTGGAGCCTGTTTCAGTCTGTGACTCTGTCTCTGACCCTCCCCTGCTCACGCTGTCTCTCTCTCTCTCTCCTAGAAATAAATAAATTTAAAAAATTAAAAAAAAAACAAAAATAAATAAATAAATAAATAAATAGAAAGAAAGAAACATTACATAAAATTGTCTTCATCGACTTCAAAAGGAGGACCTTTACCTAGAGGGAGAAAATTAACTGAAGAAGCCAAAACTCAGGTACTTCCTTGAAATACACTGCCGTGTGAACATTTTTAATACAGTGGAGGGGGAAGCTATATACATACGTACACAAGGCTGCTTTTAGCTTAGTCAACATGAACAGGAACTTCAACATGCCAACATAAAATAATATCAAAGGCAATGATGGAGGAAAGGTGAATGGTGAAATTGGGGTCAAGCAGTCTTAAATTGAGGGCAATATCTTGGCTCTACTTTCCCATAGAGTAAGAAACACAGTGGGAGGTACACATGGAAGGACGTGGGCCCGGGAGCTGCCTGCGTGGTCCAAAGAGATGCCAAGGCTGGCTTGGGGGCAGCTGCTCTATGCTCTGGACTGGGAAGGGCAGGGGAGGGGCCTTCCTCAGCATCGTCCTATGAGGCAGAGGAGACCAGACTATCCATCAGAGCATCATAATGCTTAAGCAGCATGAAGCCATAAAGCCAGCTGCTGCCGCCAGCTCACCGCTCCTCTTCCTCCAATCCGTCCCCAGCCTGGGGGCAGAGGCAGGAGGCCCTGACTCATCAGCTATGTCACTGGCAGGAGGAAAATCCTGAGGGTGGACCCTCTGTCCTAGCTGCCTGCCATGCAAGGCTACAGGGGCCTAGGGAGAGCAGTATTAGCTACTCTTCCATTCATTCATTCATTCCGGAAATATTTACTGAGTTCCTAATATGTGCCAGGCCCTACCCTAGACACTGCAGACATAGAGAATCAAACCAGGAAGTTTTTCTTTCTTAGGGATGCTTATTTTCCAGTGAAGGGAGCCAGACAACAGCAATAGCATAATAAATAATCACATGTGATGATAGGCTAGCAGATGCCGAGTGCTTTGGAAAACAGAGGAGAGGAAGGAGAGGGGGTTTATTGGGTAGGGGAGAGAGTGGGCTGCAGAAAGCAAAAGGGTGACCGGAGAGCAGGGCAGGGACTAGGGTGAGGAAAGTCAGCAAGTGCTCAGGGTGCCGCATGAGGAGGCCCTCCCTCCCAGGCTTGATCACCTGGGTGAGCCCCTCCCTATTTCATGCCCCAGGCACCTCTAGCGCCTCCCCCTAGCTCAGCCTTGAGTATAGGCTTATTTGAGAAAGCGAAATTTGGGCCAAACAACCTTGAAAAAGAAGAACAAAGCTGGAGGTCTCATATTTCTCTGATTTTAAAACTTTCTACAAAGTCTATAGTAAACAAAAGAGAGTGATGAAGACATAATGACAGTACCCTATAGACTGATAGACAGACACACCAATGGAATAGAGAGCCCCAAAATAACATCTCACAGCTAGAGTCAAATGATTTTCAACAGGGTTGCCAAGGGGCGCCTGGGTGGTTAAGCCTCCAATTTTGGCTCAGGTCATGATCTCGCAGTTCTTGAGTTTGAGCCCCGCATTGGGCTCTGTGCTGACAGCTCAGAGCCTGGAGCCTGCTTCAGATTTGTGTCTCCCTCTCTCTCTGTCCCTCCCCTGCTCATGGTCTGTCTCTCAAGAAGAAAAAGAAAAAGAAAACTTCAATTAGTCAAGAGACGCAATCAATAGAATGAAAAGGCAAGCAACAGAATGGGAGAAAAAATTTGCAAACCATATACCTGATATGGAGTTAATATCTAGAATAAACCGAAAACTCCCCCTGCAACTCAACGACAACAAAAAAATCCAATTTTAAAGGGGCAAAGGTGCCTGCGTGGCTCAGTAGGTTAAGTTTCTGACTTTGGCTCAGGTCATGATCTCACAGTTTATGGGTTTGAGCCCCACATCGGACTCTGTGCTGACACCTCAGAGCCTGGAGCCTGCTTCAGATTCTGTGTCTCCTTCTCTCTCTGTCCCTCACTTGCTCTCTCTCTCTCTTTCACTCTCTCTCTCTCTCTCTCTCTCTCTCAAAAATAAATAAACATTAAAAAGAATTAAAGGGGCAAGGGACTTGAACAGGGCATTTTTCCAAAGAAAAGATATAAGGAAGGCATACAAATGGCCAATAAGCACATGAAAAGATGTTCAACAGCACTGACCATTAGGGAAATACAAGTCAAAACCACAGTGAGATGCCACCTCATACCCATCAGGATGGCTGTGATAAGAAATAAAATGAAATAAACACAGAAAGCAACAACTGTTGGCAAGCTTGTGAAGAAAAGGAACTCGTGTGTGCTGTCGGTGAGAATGTAGGATGGTAAAACCATTATAGAACACAATGTGGAGTTTCCTCAAAAAATTAAAATTAAAATTATCATAGGATCCAGCAACCCCACATGGGTGATCCCCACCTGTGTGAAGGACCTAGAGTAGTCAAATGCTTGGTGTGGCTGAATCATAGCCTCTGCCCAGACCCCACGCCCACGGGCAATGGTGCATGTGGCTGAGGTCTTCGAACCCCAGTTCATTACACCCGAGCCTCAGTTCACCATCTACTTGCTTAAGCCCCCACCGGTCGGGTTTGGGGAATAAGCTTCTTGTAAAGCGCATTCTTCTATGCAGCACACGTGTCTGCAGATGACATCGTAGATTAACAAGCCCCGTTCGAGGTGTCCCCGGAGTACTGTGCCAGCCCCGGACGGAGGCGCCCACAGCTGCTTGCCGGAGACAGAAGCATGCAAGGAGAGGGAGAAAGAACACACTTCATGCTCCACAAAGGAATAAGGTCCTTGAGATATAAGGCCCTGGAGGCTTAATGGGCTTTGTTGACTCACCAGCTTTGGTGATAAATAAATTTCATCATTCCCCAGTCTGCTGATAATTAGCTCTCAGACAAATCAGTGATCAAACTTAAAAAGATGGTCTGTGGACCGCTAATCTCACAGAAGAACAATTGCACAAAAGTTTACTGTAGCCATATGAAGGGAATTTTTATGAACCTTTTAAATCTGCTGATATACTCGGGGAGCAAGCGCATCAGTGGTGCATTTAAAAGTCTATGTGGAAGTAAACATTTTACTGCATGTTTGGGAAGTAGGGAAAAGTTAGGCAAGATTCATATTTTTCTAGGGCAAACGAGGTCATGCACTGGATTGCGGCTGGTTTTCCCTCCCACGGGGTCCTGTAAAGATTCGGGAAGGCCCCCGAACACTGCTGTTTTGTTACTCCTGGAGGTTTATGGGGTTTCGGGGAAAGGCGACGGTAAGCCTTCTCCCCAGGACAGACCAGGAGGTAACAGCTACAAGATGGCCGCGTCACTCTGCATGCGGAGATGACAGTGCCTGCCCGCGCCCTCCCACAGCCGGAGGTCTGGGGACCTAGGAAATGCTGCGGGCACATCCAGGACTCACCGCAGGGCACTGATCCTGCTCCCCAGCCCTGTCTGGAGCTCAGAAGAGGGACACGATGGGGTACCTCTGCGCCCCTACGAGATCTCAGTGGGGATGGGGCCCTTGTCTGAGGGCACGTTTGCCGTGTGTGGCCACTCAACATCCAGGGCTGCTTCTTCTCAGGTCCCAGTGCTCTCTGAAGGACTCTCTTCCCCTCGAGGCTACCGCCCCCTCCAAGCCAAGAGGCCACCTGCTGTCCCCGTTGGCCAATAGGGCTGCTTAACTCAGGCCCTGAGTCTTAAAGGAAGGAAGTCCTTCACTCCAGACTTGGTGCTCAGTGTTGCAGTAGCCACCACACCACCCAAGGGTCTTGGGCCACCTCGCTTCTGCCCCTTTCTCCCAGCCTGGTTCTGGAGCCATCTGGGGCCTTCCAGTAAATTCTTAATGTGCTAATATTTGCAAGAGTTCATTCTAGCTGCTAATGGCATGCAGATGGGCATTGTCCCTGGGCATGTACCAGGACCAACAGAGGAAGTGCTCACACCCCGTATCTCAAAGCCCTCTGTCATTAGAGACTGTACCTTAGCAGGATAGGTGTGCTTCTCTGGGGCTCCAATAAAGGCCCGAGGTGCTAGGAGTTCATTGCCTCAATAACCAGAAATAAGCCTTGGGACTGATAGTCCTCATGGAGGCAGGGATAGACTCACTCTCTCAAGGACCCCTTCCTAAAGAGGATTCTCAGTTTGGAAGAGTGAGGGGTCATCCCAATCCAAGATGCCACAGTGAAGAATCCTGAGTCTACCTGCTTCCATCACAGTAGAGTATACGTTACACAAAATACACCATTTTTGCCATTTCTAAGAGCTCAGTTCCGTGGCATTAAGTACATTTAAACCTTTGTGCATCTGTCTCTGGGACCTTTTCATCTTCTTCAATTGAAAGAACTTCCCATCCCCTTCCCCCATTAAATCAGAACTTCCCATCCCCTCTTCCCACCCGCCCCCACCCTGAGCCCTTGAAAACCACCCTGCTATTGCAGGTACCTTATGTAAGTGGAATCAGACAGCACTTATCTTTTTGTGACTGGCTCATTTCATTTAGCATAAGCATAATGTCCTCAAGGTTTACCCATGTTGTAGCATCTGTCAGATTTCCGTCCTTCTGAAGGCTGAATAATATTCCATTGTATCTACCACGTTTTGTTTATCCATGCCTCCCTTGATGGACACTTGAGCTGCCTCCACTTTTTGGCTGGTGTGAACAATGCCGCTATGAACACAGGTGTACAAATATCTGTTCGAATCCCTGCCTTCCACTTTTTTGGCTGAATTTACTTTTGAACACTGCCAAATATGGGTTGCATGGCCTTGTCTTTTTATACAGGTGATTTACATGAATAATGTCTTTCTGAGCACTCTGCTGTGTGCAAGATGCTATGCCAGATTTGAGGGATGCAGAGATGGATAAGTTAGGGCCCTCCTCCAGTGCCCACCAGGAGGGGAGGAGGCTCCAGCATGGACACAGCAGGAAAAATGGCTACATCACCCCCACAAGGCCCAGACAGGAGCTCTAACAGCTCCTGTAGTGTGTGCTGATGGGGCACCGGGGATGGGTGGGCACCAGGACGTGAAGCAGCAGCAGGGGTCACTGTCGCTGGGACCACCCACCTTGGGGCCCTGTTAGTCAAGGTCCAAGACAGGCACTTCAGGCCCCTCTCACCTAGGATGGCAAGACCACCACCCCACACGCACATGGCAAGAACTTCCCATGAATTCCCAAAGGATGACAGTGAGCCTTTCCGTGCATGCAAGTTACCTGTCCCAGCCTAAGTTACCTGAGCCTGTATTACCTCATCTGGAAACGCATCGAGCTCTTGCAGGAGCTAAATGAAATCAGTCAAGTAAACACGCAGCTCGGTCCCTGGCCACAGGAACACACTCACTGTATCGGCAGCTTCTTCCTGATCCCTGAGCTCCATCTGAGCAGGAAGCAGGCTTTGCCCACGCCACGGCTCCAGGGCCCAGCAGAGTGCCTGACACCGAGCAGGCACCCAGTGCATATTTGTTGAAGCTTCTAATCTTCACATTTGAAGCCACAAAGAGAAAACAAGCCAGGCATGGGCCTCTCTAGCACCAGGGCTTTCATGCTCGTTTCCATGCTCCTGTGCTAACTGGCTGGCTCGGGAGAGCTTCCACTCTCAGAAGGTACTGGAAGAAAAGTGGGAGGCAAGAAGGAGAAGCCATTTTCTCAGCTTCTGTGTGTCTTCTGGCAGAGGTACCAGCAATAGTGGAAGAAGGCCAGCAGGGGCACGGACAGCAGCCTGGCCAGCAACGGTCGTGGCTTCCTGATCAACCACTTGTCCCCAGCCCGAGCAGGGGCACCAAACTGTGGGTGCTGGCTGACACCTGTTTTCCCGATTGTTCCTAAGTCCCGGAGGTGGTAGCAACTTCTGGCAGCCATCGATCATGGGCTGACTTTACCGCATCCTTTACTCTGCTCCCACTCTTCCTATACCTTTGTGAGCAATTCCCTGTGCTCACTTCCCTGTTTTGAAATCTCCAGGAGTGTCTGACTGGATACCAACTAACACAGTTACCACTCTTGAAACAATGTCCAGGAGGCTTCAGGTGGCCTTTCCACCAAAGCCACTCAAGATGTGGTGCCACCTCTTCATCTCTGCCCAGCAAAAGCTGTTATGAGGAAGCTCCATGGTCTTCCCGGTCCCACCTGACACACAGGCCGCTTTGTACAGTTGTGTTGGTTGTTCACTGCACAAAAGTGCCCTATTTTTTCTAAATTATATGTGGGCTGGCATTAGTCCTGCTGAAATACTTCCAGGCCCGAACCTGGGTGGGGCAAGCTTTCCCAAAAAGCTCCAAGCCCCCACCTTACTCCCAAGAAGCAGTCGACACTGTTTTCTAGGCTGACTAGGGCATGTTAGTAAGAACTGATTGTCATTGCCAGTCAGGTAGAGGCGAGGCAAGGCCAGAACAGAACAGATTCAAGACTCCGCAGAACTGCAGCTCCCCTGAATCTGGCCTTACACGTTGCTCGGCACATCCCCAGGCCTCCATCCCATTGTATGTGGCCCTGAGCTAGGTGCAGAGAGGAAGCACAAAGCTGACCCACCGTCCCTGCCTCCACGGAGCTCCTGGACGCTAAGAACCCCAACAGCCACAGGCCTTCTTCCATGCCTCCTCTCCCTACCGGAAGAACCCAGAGACTGCTGCGAGGCCTCCCTGAATCACACGTTCCTCGGGCCAGACCTTGGTGATACCAATGCTTTCCAGGCACCTGTACCAATACTATATCTGCAAAGGGCTTCAGGTACTCTGATGAATGCAATTAAGCGAGGCAAGCCACCCTTGTTGGGGCCCTAATGCTTGCAGAGTTCACCACTCCATTCTCTGTTGTGCAGGAGAAACACGGGAGTCTGGGAGACCATGCCACCCACTGAGTTCACAGAAACTGAGGCATCCCTATTCCTGCGTGAGTGTGCGCATATACGCTTGAAACCCTCAAACAACCCCTCGCCATATGTGTCGTTTTAAATGGAAACCAAACGGGACAGGATTCTGACGACAGTCTGTCACTGACAGCGCTACTTCCCCTGGTTAATTTATGTCTTCCGTAATCAAGTTGATGCTTCTTAAAAGGCTCCCCCTGTGATGGCACTTTTTTGTCCATACGCTCACATTCAGAGGGGCCCCAGCCCGGGAGCTAATAGTCATTTTAAGACACTGCACCCTGGTAGCACTTTATCTTCCTCCTTCTTTACCTGTATTAATTAATTAGTGCTATAAATACAACCAGCACATGACTATTCTAGAGCTAATCAGTCACTGACTCAGCTCTGTACCTGGAGGGAAATTAGGAAAATTGAATCTTTCAAGAGTTGGGCCCATACGAGGGAACTTAGTCGATTCTATCCTGAGGGTCAGTGAGGACTAGCTGATGTGGGCTCCAGCTGGGTAGAAAAGTAATTTCCTTAACAGCAAGCCAGCAACCCTGGGTAAGGAGATACTGACCTGCTCCGAGTAAAACACGGACGATGTTTTCTTGCAGATCAAGTATACGGGCATTTACTGAAGCCACCTACTATATGCCTTATCCTGGGCTACGTGATAAATGTCAGGCTCTTTCTACTATAGTTTTGGTGGGAAGGAGGAAAGCAAGCATACAGTCCTGGGTCAGAAACCTCAACCCCCAGCATCAAGCAAAGGAAATCAGGGGTCTTGGAGTTGATAAAAAAAATATTATGACCTCAGTGTCATTCAGAAAAATACTAATTGAGCTTCTACTGTGTTGCATGCCAGAATACGACCTGGTCTTGACTAAGAATACTTGGAATAAGACTTGGTCTCCACTCTTGAAGGGCTTACAGCTGCCAAAGAAGACAGACATCAAACTACAAGATCATATGGAGGATTCCACAGTGCCCACAATCCACGTGGGGAAATGATCATGGGCATTCTAAACTTGCTGGGCCCCAGACATGTCCAGAAAGAAGGCTGGGAAAGGAGAGTTGGGCTCATTCAGGCACGGGACTCAAGGATTGTCCTCACTGCTGATGCAAAGCTATTTCTGTTTAGTCTGGACTTTTTCTCTGAGTTTCTAGGTCCAGATTTGCTTCTGATTCCAGGCTTGGCAGCACTGGTCCTGGACCCTGAGCCTCAGCCCCATCCTGACCTGCCGGCCTCTCCCCTGGGATTGGCCTCTGTCTGGGTCACAGGTAAACAAGGCCACACTGGGTGAGGTGAGGGAGAGGCACACTGAATGCCGATGGCTGGCCCAGATCATCACTTCTCCAGCAGCAGCTCAGTTTTCTTCTGTTACCTACCAAATGAAGATCTTGTCCCCTCCAGCTCTTCCCCTGAGTCAGGAGCTGCCGGCTGGTATTTATATTTGAGAATGGAAGCTTTTGCTTCTGTCTTTTTGTCCCCATTGACGACTAAACCAAGTAGTGCAGTTACACCAGGTTCTGGCAGGGCACTAGGGGACTCAGGATGCAAGAAGCCTGACAAAGGGGCCAGGCTGCCTGGGGCTTCACAGGGAGCTTAGACCTCAAGAGCAGGGGGAGAGGGTGGAATGTGTGGATAAGCAGCAGTGTCAAGTTCACAAGAAGCCCTGAAGGTGCTGAGGTGCTGGATGGACGCCTTGGACTCGGCCTGCCCCCGCTCTGGTGGAGAGTGTAAGAGGTGGGTTGGAGGCATTCTGGAAGAGGGCTCCTCACTACAGGGGGGGTTAAGCAGTGAGGGGAGCGGCTGGGATGGAGGGAGAGCATTACAGAGCAAAAGAAGATGGTGGGCAAGGCAGGGGATGCTGAGGAGTGAAGCCTGGGAGCCCTCCCTAAACCCCCATGCTGGAAACGTCCTGGGGCTTCTACACCTTGTAGATTTTATTTCCTGTTTCATTGACCCAATCCCTCACTCCCCCCACAACAGGCATCTTCTGGCTGCCATGAAAGCGGCCTGTGGAGAAATGATCTCCTGTATCTCCCGTGCCCTGCAACACCATGGCCCCACTCTTTGTTGAAGCAGCCCCTCTAAAGAGAAAGAGGTGGTTTTTCTTCTTGCTTCCTTGAAGCAACAAACCACCTCCAGATATTTTGTTTCTGCTCCCCTTTGAGGAGTCCAAAAGGCCCAAATATAGATGCTTCGCCTGTGCATGTAGAATGGGAAAGTCATGTGACTGGACAGGCATTCTGAGCAGCTACAGGTTGAAGACTGAAACTGACAGAGGAAAGTACCAATCCCACTTTCTTAAGGTTTTCATTCAATCATAACAATGAACCCTCAGAACCATCCAGAACCCATGAGAGACTCATACTGAGGCTGTCCAGGAACAGATGCCACTACCTGCTAAGGGACACTTCCTCCAATTTTTACCTGCATGGTGGGAGCCACCGTTTTGTTGGTGCTTGGCCAAGGCCACCTCTGTTTTCAGGAAGGTGACTCTCTGTGTTAGGGAATCTTCAGGAGTACTAAGCCACTGCCCTACACCAGGCACAGACCCCCACATCTACCAACAGATGGAAGTCCTACTACCTCCGAACCACATTCCTTTCCTTTCCAATGGTCTCTAGGGGTGCCTTTCAAGGCCCCCTGCTCATGCCATCAGTGCCCTTCTCTGAACTCCCCATAATGGAGGGGCTTCTCCGAGATCACCCATACGATAGTGTTGGAAGCCATCTCTCGAAATGAATGAATGGGTGAATGAATGAATGAATGTATGAGTGAATGAATGAATGAATGAATGAATGAATGAATCATCACACTATACTTCATCCTGTGCTCTGAAAAGAGAATAATAGAAACACAAGATGTAAGCCCAGGATCCTGTACCACTTCAGTAGCATTCAGATCTTCCAACTTAGGAAAGCTAATTATCTGCACCCACTCTTGCATGAAACAGCAACATTCAAAAAAAAACTGAGCAGCTCATTTCCAAAGATGTGTAAGCAGAGGTGCAAGGATTATCTGTTCTGAACCAGAGATGCTCTAGACTTGTGTTACTGGCATGTGACCCAGCTGTGTCAGCCGCACCTGGGACCTGTTAGAAATGCAGTACCTGGGGCGCCCGGGTGGCGTAGTTGGTTAAGCGTCCGACTTTCGCTCGGGTCATGATCTCGCGGTTCGTGGGTTCGAGCCCCGCGTCGGGCTCTGTGCTGACTGCCAGCTCGGAGCCTGGAGCCTGTTTCAGTCTGTGACTCCCTCTCTCTCTGACCCTCCCCTGCTCACGCTGTCTCTCTCTCTCTCTCCTAGAAATAAATAAAGCATTAAAAAAAAAAAAAGAAAAGAAATGCAGTACCTGTTTGGAAACACCCACCCCAGATCCAGATCTGTCATTTATTGAGATTTGCAAGTGATTCATGCACTCATTAAAGTTTGGGAAGTGTTGGTCCCCAGCTCCGGCTGCATTTTAGAATCAACAGGTCAAGTTTAGTTTTTAAATACCAGGGCCCAGACCCATCTATAACCAACTGAATCAGAATCTCTGGGGGTAGGGTCCAGACCTTTGTATTTTTTAAAGTTCTCAGGGGATTCTCCTGTGGCATGAGTGAGAACTGCTGCCCTCGGAGGTTCCTGCACTTCATATCCAGCTGAGCTTGAGATATTTTCTTTCTCTTCCCTATTGTTACGTTTGAAATACATTACTTTTTAAAAGTCCAAGAATACAAGCTAGTATACAGTGAAAAACTAGTCTCTCTCCATCCCTAACCTTCCATGTCTCAATTTTCCTCTCCAAGTACACTCACTATTACCAGAATTTTCTGTCCTTCCAGAGCTTTTCTGTGCATGGCCAAATACATCCACATCCATACACCCTTCTTTATATGCAGTGATTTAAACTACGCACGTTGTCCTCTACCTTGCTCTTTCCACTTAACGATATATCTTAGAGAGCGTTCCCTAGCAGTAAACATAATCTTGTCTCTTTCCTCTTGACAACTACATAGTATTCTATTGCACGAATGTAACATAATTTCTTAACCAGTCTCCAATTGATGGATTTTCAGGTTGATTCCAATTTCTTACTGCTACAAACTATCTTCAATGAATAATACATACTATCACACCCTCCTTCTGCCACTCTGGCCTCTTTTTCTCCTTTTTATTTTATTTTATTTTTCTTGTAGCACTTACCAGCGCTGCATCAAGATGACTGTGTAATTTATTGTGCAGACCGGGACAGTTCTGAGAACAGAAGGGGGCGCTATTAACAGTTCTTTTTTTTTTTTTTTTTTTAATGTTTTATTTATTTTTAGGAGAGAGAGAGAAGACAGCGTGAGCAGGGGAGGGTCAGAGAGAGAGAGGAGTGACAGACTCTGAAACAGGCTCCAGGCTCTGAGCTGGCAGTCAGCACAGAGCCCGACGCGGGGCTCGAACCCACGAACCGCGAGATCATGACCTAAGCGAAAGTCGGACGCTTAACCGACTAAGCCACCCAGGCGCCCCTTAACAGTTCTAACTAGGATATAAATGTGACTGTCCCAGGCAGCTGGGATGCATGGCCACCACCTGAACTTGCTGTGCTTGTATTCATTGTCTGTATTTGTTTCTCAACAACTTCCCCTCTAGAATACAAGCTCCTGGAGGGTAAGAACCAGTCTGTTTTGTTTACTACTCTTTCTCCAGTACCTAGAACAGTGTCTGGAATGCAACAGCAGCTCGTTAAATATTTGATAAATGAATTAATAATGAATATCTTTGGATATTCATCATTGGCACATGCATGAGTACAGCTGTAGGATAAATTCGTAGGAGTTGAAAGGCTGCATCAAAGAGTATGCGTATCTTATAATTTCATAGATGTGACTGTATTATACTCCATGGAGTAGGTACTCCCACTGACAATAAGACTCAAACTTATGCCCCCTTTTAACCCTCTTAGTCCTCATGGTTGCACGTGTGTGTACACATAAATATGTCTGTCTGTGTGTACACATCCACACTCACAGTGCCCCACACACAAAGACCCACTGCCAACAGCACTACAATGACCAAGTATTGAACCTTCTGACTTCCCAGGGATGCATGTTTGGGTGCAGGTTTCGGTGAGGAAAAGGCCTTCCTCCCATGGCTGGCTAGGGAATTCAGTGCATCCTCCATTCTCCCCAGTCTCCTTCCGCCGCAGGATCAACATTTGCCAATTACTTTCCTAGCCTCTGACTCTCAAACATAGCGTGCCAGCACCTAGTGTGGGCCTGGCTCAATAAATGTTTAATTAATTAATCAATCAAGCCAAATCAAAGATTAGGTTGATTATCTAGATCGTTTCATCTATACAACACCAGGCAACTGGTTAATTGCTTTTTTCTTTTTTTAAGTTTGGTACCAAAGCGACAATATGTTTTAGAATTACACAAATATCAAAACCTCAGAGGTCAAAAACCTGATAAGTAGGAAATATTCCCAGGGTATCCTTAAGAGAAGATTGCTGCAGAAGCAATAGTCATTATCCTAGAAGTCAGTGCCTTAATGTTACCATAATGCTGAGGCATATAATACCCTGGCTTATGATAGGATAACTAAAATCCCCAAATAGGAGCTACAAAAATAAAAATCCAAACTCAGAGAACCTACATCAGCACTATTTTCCCCACTGTGGATGTCCAACCCTATGCTGATCATAAGGACAAAGGAATGTGTTATTGTATAAGAGTCTTAATTGTGCCTCTCCCTGTGGGATTCTGTCAGAATCTCGGCATGGCGTAGCTCTGTAAGAAAATATTATGTTGGGTAAAATGTAGGAAAGTGAAAACCTGGTAATCAAATAACCACAGTGAAGAGAAATGCTATGTGGTTCTTGTGTTTAATAAACTTCCCAGAGATAGTGGAGATTTCCAGGAAACCCCATCTAATAGGCTCATGAAGCCCCATGTTGGGTTCATACATTCACTTAACATTCATACACTACCTGCCTGAATCTCATTCACGGATCACAAGATGCTGAGATTTTTGTACTATTTCTTTTTAGCCAGAAATATTAGACTGGGCCTTTCTGGATATCTGTCTGGTTGGAACTGTGGTATATTTGGGGCAGAATAAGGTCACAGGAACCCAAGGGCCTTCTCTGCATTCTACAGCCAAGCACCCAGGGCAGACACACCCAGGATCTGCCACTTGTCTGTCACTGGCAGCAGCGTGGCCCAAATGGGCCTAGGACCTCAGCAAGGTGTGGTACATGGAGCAGGCCATTTGAGCAGGTTGAATCCAAGTGGAAATTTCGGGTAACTTCCAGGAGCTGAAAACAATAACTCACAAAAACATCTTCCCCTGACTTTCTCAAGATCTGCCTTTGATTTTTAAAAAGCTCTTTTGGGTTGAGTTAGAGCACTCACTCACACATCCGTCTGGGAGCCGCGATCTGGCAGCGGCCCATGCCTCAGAGACTGCCAGGAGGACTCCGGGGGCTCGTTGAGGCCTCTGATTCCCAGCAGCCCAAGCCCGACTCAGAGACACGTGATCCCGACCAGAAGCTCTGCCTTCACAGGCTGTCGGGGAGTGTGAACCTGGGACAGCAGAGCTGGCTGGCGGCCCCGCGGTGGCCACTTCCTTCTCCACCCACAGTGATGCGAACGCTCAGGAAGATCAGGGGCTGTTGCTTCAGAACTCCCCCCTTTGCAGTGTTTTTAACACATGTTCCGCCACACACTGCCACACACGTTTGTCCCATGTCGATCTTCATGGTCAACACAGCACCTTTAAATGGCACAAGACACTCCCCAGGAGTGGCAAACTCGGGTCTGGCTGAAGGCTGATGCGCGCTGGCCTCCAAGGGATCCAAGGTCCAACCCAACTCCATCAAGGCTTTGGGCACTATGGTCTGGGGACCTTGCAACCACGCAAGGACATTTGTGCCTTCCTCAAGCCCAGGTTGCCTGTGAGGGGACGTATGTACTGAGTGTATGCACAGTTTCTGATTGTGTATCAGAAAGCACAGGGGTGCCTGGATGACTCAGTCAGTTAACCATCTGACTCTTGACTCAGTTCAGGTCATGATCTCACCATTGTAGATGGAGCCCCACATAGGGCTCTGTGCTGGGCGTGGAGCCTGCTTGAAATTCTCCCTCTTCCTCTCCCTCTGCCCCTCCCCCACTCACATGTGTGTGGGCACATGTGTGTGTGCATGCACTCTCTCTCTCTCTCTCTCCCTCTCTCTCCTCTCTCTCTCTCTATCAAAAGGAAAAGAAAAAGAAAAGAAAACACAGACCTGGTCTCTAGAGGGGCAGCACCTTGAGGCATGAATCCCAGAACAGACACTGCTCCTTCAGGGGGACCCACATTTTCACCCATGACTCGTCTTCCATCAAATGCCATGGTAGGACCTCTACCAGATGGCAGCTCTGGAACTGCTTCAGGTCACCTATGTTTGTCTGTTTTAAAAAGGAGAGGAAGAGGGGCAGCCGAGTGGCTCATTTGGTTAAACGACTGACTTGGGCTCCAGTCATGATCTCACAGTTAGTGACTTTGAGACCCATACTGTCAGCTGTACTGACAGCTCAGAGGCTGAAGCCTGCTTCAGATTCTGTGTCTCCCTCTCTCTCTCTACCGCCCCCCCCAGCTCATTCTCTCTCTCTCTCTCTCTCTCTCCGTCTCTCTCTCTCTCTCTCTCCATGTCTCTCTCTCTCTCTCTCTCAAGAATAAATAAACATAAAAAAATTTGTAATTAACAAAAAGGAGAGGAAGATCTATCTTCCCTGGGGGCTCTTACTGAGACCAGTGCAGGTGTTTTAGAAAGAATGCAACTTTGGCAACACACAGGGGTTGCATTCAACCTCTGCCTCCACCACCAATGGCTGGGTGACCTCAAGCAGGTTTCAGAACCTCTTGGATCCCCTTGATTTCTTTTTTTTTTTTAAGTTTCTTTATTTATTTTTGAGAGAAAGAGCATAAGTGGGAGAAGGGAAGAGAGAGAAAGGCTCCAAAGCAGGCTCCAGGCTCTGAGCTATCAGCACAGACCCCAACGCAGGGCTTGAACTCATGAACCATGAGATCATGACCTGAGCCAAAGTCAGACACCCAACCAACTGAGCCACCCAAGTGCCCCGTGATTTCCTAATCTTTAAATTGGGGATGATAGCATCCACTTCTTCCAGTTTGTTGTGAGGATTAAAGACAATATATATAAAACACTTAGTATCCAATAGGAGTTTAGTACATGGAAGGGGAGGAGAAAACTAATGGTCACCCATTGAGTAGGAAAAAAATCTACTTGTGCTCTTTCCTCTGCTGCAGGGTGACCTTCCTCAGGACCATCCAGGAAGCAGAGATCAGACCAGTGTTCTTCTCTAAAAGATCATGGCCTTGAGATTGACCATGGAAAGGAAGAGTCAGGGTCATTTGAAGTGGGAACCTGTGATAAAGTGGTGTGGAGCAGGATGCAGAGGCCTGGGTTGAAGGGAAAAGGAGGAAAGCCCTATGCTAAGGGTGCTCATCCCACACCCCCTAGAAAAGAGAGGAATTGATGGTGACCACCACAAGGGATGGTATACAAGCACCCAAGAGACTCACAGGACAGAGCCTTCACCGGCAGGTCTCCACCTTTTGATCTTCACATGGTGGGCCTTCAGCAGCAAAAGTGGATGGGAATCAGCCCACACACAAGCCCAGTGACCAAGAGGGTGTGAATCAGCCCTTTGCGAGTCTTCAGCCAACTCCCCCTAAAGAACAACTCCCTGCAGTATCATCTAAGACTACTATTAAACCAAAGGGGACCTCTGGACACCTAAGTATGGCCATATGGAAGAGTGCCAGCCCTGAGTGGAAACAAGCTGAGAGGACTTGCTGGTGTCCCAAGGTGGGGCATTCACATAGGCAGTTGGAAATGTTGACTATCATTATCAGTTGTTCTGGTTCAGGAGGTTGGATTGAACATACAATTCCGAGTTGCCAGTAAGATACCCAGAGCAGAAAAGAGAATTGAAAGGGGTCTCTGGAAGCCAGTTCAGGAATCTACATGATGTGATGGGAATATAGGAGAAGAGGGAAAATTTTCACTTCAGACTTCCTCCTGGAGAAAAACTGTATCTATGTGGAGGAAATACTTTGATAAGCTGCCTGTGGTTTGAGGGTAAAACTCCAGGAGTATTCTCAAGTAATAAAAATGGCAAGCAAACTGTCTTCTAAAGAGCATGTTGTTAACTGGAGGATGCTTTTTGTCATTGGATTTGGGTTAGGGAGTTTGAGGGTAGGACTGAGAAAAGATGTGAGCAGTATGGCATAGACAGGAGAGAGATTTTGTGTCCTGGCACTATAAAGAGTCAGCCAAGTGACTGGGCACTGCATAGAGAGTGGTTGTAAATGACCAGTAGTTGTCACTGGTAGGCAGAAATTCCTATTGAGGATGCTATAGGGTCTTTGTGCTATGACCCTTTCTGCCATCCCAGTGCTCATGAGTGCCTTCATGGGTGAAGACTTTTGGAGTGTAAAGGCAATGCCTAAGTTGACTTGTAAGCAAAACACATACAGCATGCCTAGACACAGGGGCCAGGGGATGAAGGCAGAACTGACATCTGGGCTGGAGAAAGAACATAGAGCAGGAGACAGAGGTTTGGGTGCAGAACCATCTCTGTAGCCAGTGATTTTTGAGACCCTGGAAAAACTCCCCACACAGGGCTTTATTTACTCAACCTTAAAATGGGCTCATAGCCTTCCAACTCCAGCATTTTATGGCCCTGATTTTAGTTCAACACTTTCCACAACACAATGCGGGATAGTGGTGGTTATTAGCAGAGCATTTGTGCATTTATATGGAATGGGTTTGCTGCCACAACAACATAATGAATTTTCTCACAAATTACATGTGCAAAGAACTGTTTAGATTGAACTGTAAGATCACTGCAGATGCACTATTGATTTTCATTATTTTCGTTTTCTCCATCCCTGAGTTCCCTGCAACCATCCCCCAACTTGATTTTACCCAGCAGAACAATCTACCTCTTCTTCCTAGTACCCAGTTCATAAAATCTCAGAACTTTGGAGTCTGGGGAAGTAGACTGGTTTGAATAGAATTTTTTTCCCTTTCAGAGAGATGATGGTTTCTGACCTCCAGGAGCTGACAGAAATTTCTCCAGCTAGAGCACGAGCTATCCAGTGGCAATGTAAAGAACCAGTCATGAATGCATACTCCCTGCTCTTACATAGTGAAGAAGGTAACTCCTTTTATGAAAACTTACCCTGCTAAAACACAAATTCTTTTTGCCCCTACCATGGCCATCCATTGGTGGGTATTGAGCAGCCTTTCTCCATGGAGACTCTTCCAGTACTCACTTTCTCACCAATTTTGTCCTTTTAACCATGTTTCCTTGCAGTAACTGGGCTATGCAGCTTTTAGGTGGTACCAGTTCTCCAGAAGGGCAGACAAGCTGGTTTTCCAACAAAGGAGGCTTCTCTTGACTTTTCCAGGGCTGTCCAGGTGACTGAGATCCCTTTTCAGCATTTTGTCTCTGATTCATTATCATCCTAGGACAGGTTAGCTCGGCATATGAACACTAGGAAATTAACACTGGACACCACTCTGCTTCTGACATTGGGGAACTGTTGCTGATGGCTTTGCATGGAATGACTTCCATGACAGAGCAAACAGATGTACAACTCCAAGGCTATTTTTTTTTTTTAATTCTCTTTACATTTTAGAGAATACAATGTAAAACTGGAAGGACCTAAAAAACTTTCAGGAGAGCATGAAATAAGTCCAGGAACCATACTGGGGGCGGGGAAGGACACACAGAAGATTCAACAGCTTGAAGTGTTGGCATAGTGGTTTGCGAGGACTCATTCATTGGTGGTACAAAGGCTTGGGCGCTGTCCTAGGTGCTGAATCCCACGCACTGGAGAAAGGCCAACAAGGTCTTGCTCCTCTGGCACTTTTCTGGTACTTCTGGTACTTGGCACTTACAACAATTAAGGTGTAAACATATCTCAGGCACGACGACCCAGAAAATTGTAAATATTTGGGGCGCCTGGGTGGCTCAGTCTGTTAGGCGTCAGACTTCGACTTAGGTCATGATCTCGCAGTTTGTAGGTTCCAGCCCCATGTCGGGCTCTGTGCTCACAGCTCAGAGTCAGGAGCCTGCTTCAGATTCTGTGTCCCCCTCTTTCTCTGCTCCGTCCCTGTTCATGCTCTGTCTCTCTCTGTCTCAAAAATAAATTTAAAAAAATTTTTAATAAATAAAAGAAAAGAAAACTGTAAATACTATGAAGAAAACAAAACAAGATTGAAAGCCATCAGTAGGGTTGGAGATGCTTCAATAATAGTCTGAGTGGTCAGGGAAGACCTCAGGCAACATATAAATGGAGATGTGCAGGCTGAGATAAAGCCAGCAATGCAAAGATCAAGGAAAGAGCATTCCAAGCATCCATAACAGCCTGTGCAAAGGCCCATCAGTGACTTCAAGTGAAGAAAAAATGTCTGTGTGGATAAAACACAGGAGAGAAGGGTACCAGATGAGATCAGTAAGAGGTAGGAGACTTGGCAAAGAGTTTGGATTTTAATCTAAGGGCATCAGGAAGCCTTGAGATGTTTCAAGCACAACAGTGACATGATCTAACTTTATGGTATTTAAAGATGGCTCTGGCCACTGTTTCAAGAGTATTTGCAGGAGACAGGTGTAGCAGCAGAGAAACCAAGGAGGATGTTCTCATGGGTGTTGGATAACTGATGATGCTAATCTGGGATGATGGCAGTGAAGGCGGAAAGAAGTGGCTGGACTTGGGTTTCTTTTCTTTTAGATGGAGCCAACAAGTCCTGTTAATGGGTGAAATGGGATGTGAAGAAAGAAACTCAGGGTGACTCCTGGAATTTTATTTTATTTTATTTTATTTCCTTGACCAACTCTTTGATGGAATTTGAGTTATTAGTGTGTCAGGATTAATGATAAACCCTTTCCCATATTCTTGGGAGGGAGACTAGAGGTTGGTTAGCTTGTTTGTTTGTTTGTTTTTGTTGTTTTAGGAAGTCAGGCGGTAACTCATAAAAATATAAATGCTGGTAACATTCAACTCTGCAACATGAGAAATGCTTTAGCTTTTGTTTGCATATGATGATTTTCCCCCTACTTCTTCAGAAAAACAAATGCTGAGCAGAGGTTAGGAATGAATCTTGGCATAAATGTAAACATCCACTCTGTGGAGACTCAACCAGAGGCAGGTCCTTTCTCTGCCAGAAAAGTGTTTGTTTCTAATCTGCAAAATGCAGGAGAGGCCACAAGTCAACTCTCTGGGGGAAGGGAGGATTCAGACTTTACACTCATCCTATTGGGTCTGGAAGCCAACTTCATGGAATGTCTTTGTGGAGGATTTTCGTGTGTTTGGTGGAGGTAAGTGGGCAAAAGCAAACTGAGGGTGCAGGGGAGAGATGAGGTTTTAGAAGGCAGAATATCAAAGAAGAGAAACTGCAAACAGATTCAAGGGAATCGATTGGCTGCCCAGCAGCAAATATCACTTCTGTGGTTCCTGTGACAGAATCACATGACTATTTCCAAGTGCATTTGCTTGCTGCGTGGATGGCCTCTAATGAGACACAGTTTCTAGCTAGTTGGATTTCACATTGCTCAGTGCCAGCCTGGCGATTTGTTTTGCATTAAGCACTGCAGCCTGTTAACCTGGTGAGTTATGGCTCTGGGTCCCTCATAGCACTTCAAACACTTTTTGCTTCAAATAAAAAGAAGGTGAAGGTGATGGTGATGATGAGGATAAAGAAAGTGAGTTCAATCAGGTTACCATCTTGAAATTTTGAACTCATCGAACTAAAATGACCCAGATAATGGGCCTTTTTTTTTTTTTAATCTTTTCTGGATCAGTCCAGGCAAGTGCTCAATCCATTTTTCAACCTTTCTCTGCCCTCTGTTCTTGTTGAGAGAACTAGACCTCTCCATTTCTTTCCTTTCAGGCTCAAGATAATTTAGAGCCTGGGAGTGAGGAGGACACCTGGGAGCCTGGCTTGGGGCTGACTGAGCCAGAGAGGGTGGCGTAGAGAGTAATGAGTAAAAATTCAGGAACAAAGTCATCAGATTGCATTAATCCTGATTATAGATGAAAAGTCATTCTGTGTGTGAAAGCACTAGGAAAGTAGGAATTTTCTTCTGTAGGAGACAGAGAAAGTGCCATCCCCAGCGTAGTCTGTTCACAGACTCTCTCGTGTTGGTCTAAATGAACTTAAAACCAAGCCAAGAGTGAGCCTGAGCATGCTCACTGAAGCTCAGTTAGAGCATGCCACTTACCTTAAAAGGTCTGTGGTTTTTCTCCCCACATTCCTCCTCCCTCTTTCCAAAAAAGGGAAAAGCACACATTAACGTTGATACCAACAAGCGCTCAGTAATGGGTATCCCACTGCTTTTGCAATGGGACACTTCCTGCATAAAATACCTCACCTTCAAACCTCCTTGCCCCAAAGTCAGGGCAAGGAAACTGGTGATCCCAGTCTCTACGAAAGATGAATCCTGGTGTTCTGAGTTTCAGCTGCAATGCTACTTCAGTGAGAATTGCATAGAGCAAATCAGAACCACTGGGCTGCTCAGAGGAGATGATAAAAGCTACACTCCATCCATGAGTGAAAGTCAGTGCCAGTAATAAAAGGTTTGGGTGGCAATAATAACAAGTGTTTCTGATTTATAATGCAAATGAAAGGTCTTCTTAGCTTGTTAGAAGAAGACAGGAAAAAAATGTGTGTGCAACCCATACACACATATATTTGTGAGTGTTATGTGCATAAGTGTACATGGGTGTGTGTGTGTGTGTGTGTGTGTGTGTGTGTGTGTGTGTGACACCTTCAAAGTACCAGAAGCCAAACCATCCATTAATTTTCTGACAAGCGCATGGTCCCTTTCAACTACCAAGAACAGAAAGATGACCATGAACTAGAAAATGTTGGCAGGAAGCTCAGTAAGTGCACCCCGGGCCTCCCCGAGTCCCTGATTCAACTCACACTGGCAATTGATCACAGTGAAATTTCTGATCCCAGCACAGCAAAGCAATCCTCCCAAACACTGTGGCCCCTTAGGCCAAGCCCAGAAGTTGCAGAGCTCATTGGTTTTACACCAACATGTGCACATTAAAAAGTTGTGCCCTGGAGAGCCGTGAATTGTTTTTACGTGTTTTGTGATTTAATATCCGTGGTCTAATATTTCAGGCAAATAGTCACTTTCCAAAAGAGGACATTTCCCTTCTTCCCCTCTCAAAGAAGGCAGGATTAGCAAGCCATTTGGGACTTATCTTTTGTTTGGTGATGTGTTTGTGAGATGGTTCCATAACATATAAAATAAACTTTATCAAGTCAATACGGGGCTTTGTGAAACTTGACAGACAAGGGCTGCCTAGAGTCCAATACAAACAGAGGACTGGGTTATGGCCAGACTCCCAGCTCCAAGAGCATCCAGGGGGCAGGTCAATCCTGAATTTATAAATACATACGATCGTTAGTGCAATTCAAAGAACTTGTCCTGTTAGAGCATTTCACACAAATATTTTCCAACATATTCAATCAGCCCCCTCAAATTGACACTGTCACCAAAATTAAATCAATACTTCTTGTGAAAGATGAATAAGTATCTTATCTAATAATCAACTTATTTGACATTCACGATGCTGGTTGCTATTACCAAAAGGCATTTCTCAATTATTTACATTAACTATACATTACTTTGATCTTTGTCTCAGCTGCATTTGGATAAAATTTGAGCTTCTAATTTAATTTTGTTTCGGATTTCCTATGACATATCTATTTATGTCAATTGCCCAAGAGGAAAAGACCATCAGTAATAACAAGAGTTATGGAAAACACTTACTGAGCACTTCTAACATGCCAGACCCTGGGCTTGAGCCATCACTGGGATTGTCCACTTTAATCTTCAGACAAGTCTACAAGGAAGCCCTGATTGGTATCCCCATTGTAGGGATGATGAACTGGGTCTGAGACATTACGTGACTTATCCCCAGGATTTGACCGAGCCAGTCTGACTCGAGAGCCCTGTTTCTAACCACTACTTGGCTCCACTTCTAAGCAGCATGAGTAATTCTGAGCAGGGAGGTCTCTAAGATTCCATTCCGCTCTGAGTTAGTCAACAACCAGAGGGTCATGTTAGAAGGGACCTACCAGGCAACCCAGTCCCCAGATAAGGTCAAAGTGACTTCTGTTTACTGTTCACAGTGCTGCAGTTTCCCTCTGTATAGGATGTTTGCCCCTACTCTAGGACAGTTGTATAATAAATGATGCAGCCGTCCATCATATTCTTTAGACAAATGGCATTTTCTGAGTGAGGATAAAAGGGAAGGAACATGTGCAAATGGTATGGCACATGGGTAAGAAGTGCCTGTGTATAACTCCCAGCTCATCATTTATGAACTTTGTGTCCATGATAAGGGTCTATCCTCTGTACCTCAGTTTTTTTTTCCATCTGTAATATGAAGATGGTCATAATTCCTCTGCAACATGGGTAAGGGAGGGGGCTCTAAGAAACAACACATGTAAAGCACTCACCAAGAACCTGATATAGAGTAAATGCTCAGTTCTGTTATATGAACCATGATCGCCCATTGAGACCCCCATCACCACACCCTGCATGACACTTGCTATGAGACTTTGTTTATACACTTTGCTCCTCCACTCTCACAGCCTGGGTTGGGTCTCATTCATCTCAGGATCCACATCCCCCACCAACTCCCAACCCACTACCGGCACTCATGAATGTCTGTTGAATGAATGAATAATTGCATATATGCACTTATTCCAATGTCCGCTCACGACACAAATGAAGTAACTGAAGTTCAGAGAGGCCCAACTACTAACTGAGGCTATGAGATAGTGGCAGAGCTGCAGGGGGAGTACAAGCCTCTTGACTTCCAACCCAGTGTCTGCCCACTGCAGCAGAGTACCTCAACTTTGCCTTTGCTTAAAAAATGTTTAATCAAAGCTATAACTAGAGCATCATTAATGTTATCAACTAGGGACACATTCAGATGTTTCCAACTTCCTGTAACTTATATATCAGTAATCCATGGCATAAAATGCAAAAGAAGGAGGAGGAGGAGGAGAAGGGGAAGGAAGGAAGAAAAAGAAGAGATTGCAAAAACATAGACCTAACCATTCTTAGTGTCTTGCATCTTTAGTAATTACACAGTAATACTATGATAATCTAATAGCAATTGACAAGACAAAAATGCATAGCCATCATGTATTGTACCTGATATAAGCAATAGTACATCACCTAATATCCTAACTATTTCATTACCGGGAAGCTCCCTGGTAATGAATATGCTATTAAGCAGCTTTTTTTAATTTGCATGTTTCTCTTACAGTGATTCTTCAATAAATTTTTCTGACTTCCTTCATAAATAAGTTTCATTATTCCTCATTATTTAAAAAAACAACCACAGTCTCCTTTCCTGAAAGGATACCATATATTAGATGACCTTCCTATATAAAATCATAAATGAAAAAGGGCCAGACAACCTGCAGGAAAATAAGTAACCAGACAATAGAGCACTAAATACAGCTGGGCAGACATAAGGCATAATCATACAGTTAAAGCCTGAAAAAGAATATTTTACAATTCAAGGAATGAAAAGAGAATTCCGTTTTACCAGAACAGCAGACAAATCCCAGCTTCTGCAGAATTTATCACTGATTTCTTCATTTTGTTGTTTTAAACATGCTTTTAAGGCATACTGAATAACTAGTAAAAATTGTATACAATGCAAATGACATTTCAGATAAGTTTTATTGACTTAATGCTCCGATAATAAAATTATAACAATCAGTATTATTCTGATTTATTGCGATTTTTACTTTCACTTTGTAATGGACTTGGTGCATCACAGAATTGAATGTAATGTTGCTGCCACCTCAAGGTCACTCACTGAAAATGAGGTGGCTCACTTCAGTCTAATGCACTGACGCCAGTAAGTAACTGGGGGCTTTATGGAGGAAAATATCATATTGTGGTCATGTTGCAGTAAATCTAAACTTTTATTTGCAGTGAAACAATGGGTTTTATATGCAATTTGCAATGGAAACATACTCAAGTAATGGAAGGATGGCATTGTGCATACCAGTCTGTGAGAGGGAAGGCTCTTCTATCACAGTCCAGGAGAAGAAATGTCAATTCATCAAACTGAAGAGCCACTTGTGCATAACTTGCATATTGACAGGGCATAATCCAGACACAGTGGTTTCTTTAGAAAAAGAAATGGTCCTTGAGTTTATTTTTCTTCATAAAGCTCACTTGGCTTTTTTCCTCTCCTTCTTAAATCTTTCCCAGTTGGTGACCTCTGTGAACCTGAGTCTCTTCCAAGTGGATTTATCAAAACTACCCTTAACGTGAACAAACAGTTTACAGAGAACGAAATGCCAGTGAGCCGGCTCCCTCAGAGAGATACATGTTTTGCCTAACAGATTGTCAAAGATCAACTTTTGATCACACTGGTTTGGCAAGGTGGTATGTAAATTAGAAGAGAGGGAAATGTGGTGACATTTTTCAAATTTTAAAATGCATATACCCTCTGACCAGCAATCCCCTTTCTACAAATTTATTTTTCGAATACATACATACATGGACACAAACATGTCTGTACAAGGGAATTTATTATAGCAGAAGATGGGAAACAAACTAAATGTCCATCAACAGAAGACTTGTAAAGTAAATTATAGTAAATCCATAAAAAAGAATGCTGTACAGTTTTTGAGATCAACAAGGCAGCTCTATACATACCAATATGGCATGATTTCCAACATCATATGGTTGAGTAGGGGGAAAAAGCAATGTGCAAAATAGTGTGTATCGTATTTGCCTAGAATCACTTTGTAAAAAATACAATAAACCACTAACAATGGTTCCCTCACAGGAGAATTGGGGGGCCATTAACAGGAGCAGGGGAGACAATTCTCACTGTATGCCCATTTTTGTCTTGAATTTTATACTGTATATACGTATTAACTAATTGAAATGTGTAAATAAAAATAAAATGTTTTAAAAACTGCTTTCGACTGCAGTTCAAAGGGAAAGCCAAAACTAGGAGGAAAAGACAAAGGAGGCCCCCAGGGGGAGAAAGGGATCCAGGAGGGAAGGGCAGTTAAGAGAAGATGCGCTGGGGCCAGGGGCTTGCTGGACCCACTGCTTCCCCTTTAACGGTCCCCTGCTTTGATCCAGCCCGAATCTGCAATTCTTCCCTAGTCTCCTCATTCTTTGCATTCTCCTCTGACTCTTCTAGACAATTCTCATTTCAATCTCTCTGTGATTCCTGTCTCTTCTAGGGATCCTCTTCCCCTAGGGTCCCCCATGGTCCCCAACACGAGGAAGATGAGAGCCAGCCCCACCCCCACCCCCACTCCTGGCACCAGTGCATGACCGGGCATGTACTTGTGTGCACTCAAGGTACACAGCGTTGTGTAGAAGCAGCATTGCAGTGAATGGCCCCAAAGCCATCTGCCCTCTACTGGAACCTAAAGTTCAGCAGAGAATTGTGGACAGTTAGCTCCTTCCTTAAGCCCGGATACTGCAACGATGAACACTCTATCTTCCCATTAAACAGCCCTGGCCAGGATGCAGAGGAAACAGATTTGGGACGGGGTCCGGAAACCTGAAGCTATTCCACAGTTTGGGAGAAGGCAACGGGGTGAGGCGTCCACCTGCTATTGCTCGGATATGAACTGGGGTCGCCCTGTACTAGCTGGCTGGCTGTGTCGCTACCTCAGTTAATCGAGTATGGAGCACCCAGCTTAGAGAAAAGGGAGGCAAAGAAAGGAAGTGGGTGCCTTCAAATGTTGAGCTTCGTGGATTTATTGGATTTAATTTTCCTTTCCCTTTTCCTTCTTTTATGAAAACAAACCCCTTGCTATTTTTACAACTCCTTTCAATGACACATCATTAATAGGGAAGCCAGAATTCTATTTGACATTGTTTAATCATTCAAATTTCATCAAACATCCATCAAAACACTAAGCCACAGAGTGGCAGCATTTTAAGAGCATGCGCACTTCCCATCCAGACCCACTCATGGGCGGGTTAGGTTTCTTTCGGTAATAATTCGAAATGTACAGAAGATTAGGAGCATTCCTGCACAGAACGCAGCAAGTTTTGGAAAAATGACTCATTTTGAAAGACACCATCATTCTTAGTATATTCAGAGGTTATGGAAAAGCTATAGGCCAAATGATAAGCAGCGGGTATATAAAAAGCAATGCCGTATGGAAATCCTTCTCACTGTCCTCAGAGACACACGGAGAGAAGGTGAACACGCTGAGGCTGACGTGTGAGAGGGACCTCCGAGGAAGGAAGGCGGGGCAGGACCTGGGTCCATGGCAAGAGTCCTGAGCC
Source organism: Proteles cristata cristata (assembly GCA_017311185.1). Classification (NCBI taxonomy): domain Eukaryota; kingdom Metazoa; phylum Chordata; class Mammalia; order Carnivora; family Hyaenidae; genus Proteles; species Proteles cristata. Next base: position 1,167,849 of record JAESUZ010000174.1, on the reverse strand, counting down.
TCACATCTGTTCTGTGAGCCCCATGGTGGCCCCGCCTCACTGCCCTTCTCATCTCTGAGGCCCTTAGGCTCTACAAGTCTCTATCGTTCACTCTAAGATAAACAGTGAAGGCTGAGGAGGAAGCAAACATGGAAACAAGAGTTTGGAAAGTCTAAGTCAAGCCTTGGGTCCAGCCTGCATCCGGAAAGAAGCTTCCATTGTCTTCCTTCCCTTCCCCCCCACCTCCCCACCCCCGGCCCCAGGATTTTACACAGATATAAATGAAGCGAGACCATTTTACAGAGTATTTCTGTTTCCAGATCCCTTCTTCCATCTTCTGCATAATTACCTGCAATCAACTCAAATATATAAATAGGCACATTTAAAAATACCCCCACCACATCAGGTGCTCCCAATTCGGCTTTGAGGTGGCATTCTAGAAAGCCAAGATCTCCTGAGGACATGAGGTGTGTCATGAGTTGAGGAGAAAAAGGAGCAGATCTGGTTTCTGAAGTAACAGCTGGAGCCTCAGGAATCTGAGCCCTTCACCGAATGAGCCGGCATGGTGGCCAAGGCAAAATGGCCCAACGGGAGAAGTCAAAGGCTCCCGAAGACAGAACTTGGGGTTGGGGAAAGGAATTCTCTAGAATTCCTGGAAGGGAAGAAGTACAGTCAAGGACTCCATGGTGAAGCACTGACCTCATCAGGCAGGGAATCTGAGGTGAGGCCTGCCGCAAATAACACTAGTGATCACAGATCTGACGTGTGGTCCCCTTGCTGACTACCTCCCAGCACTGTACAGAAGTGGATTGGACAGGATTAATTACTACAACTGTTGATGGTACAGAGCTTTGGAGACTTTTATTCAGCATTTAAGAGATTTACAGGAAATCTCCAGGCAGTTAAGGCGAGGGGCTGAGCTTGTCTTTAGGCTGGCTTAAAGCCAATCATTTGGAGGGTAACTTTAATTCCTGGGATATGGAGTCATACAGTCAGGAAGCAGGCCTGACCCCAGTAAGGTCAGTGTCGTGGCCAACTACCCTGGGCTCAATTTAGCGACATAACTATGGCAACGACTGTGCCCAATCGGTTATTAGAGGAGATTTATTGACGGATATGCTTGAATAGCAGAACCATTAATTGCAATTACCAGACAAGACACTTTGTTCATCTCAGGGAACTGGATGCCAAAATGCCCTAACAACTTTAAAATCCCATTTGCTCCTGGGCTCTCGGCTGGCGTCACCACACCTGCTTCAGCCTCCCAATTCTGAGAGGGAGAGGAGAAGGGGGTTGGCCTGACATGGCACCTGCTGCAAAAAATAGCAAGTGCTGGGTGCCAAGGCGTGAACAGCAGACACCTCATGCAGCCCCCACAATGCCCTTAACGAAAGGGAAGGTGGACTCAATGAGCAGACCTGCCTATCCTGATGTTCACCCAGAGGGGAGTGAACTCCTTCCTCCTTCGCTCTGCCAATCCATGCCCTTCATTTTCTTCCAGACTCTCTGGGTTGCCTCTCAGCCTTCCTGAGCTGGTTGTAGCTCGGCCCGGACTCTTTCACCTTGTGGCCCCCAATTCCTAGATTTCATCCTTCTCGTCTTCTGCCAGGCAGCCTCTTCCGAACACCCCATTTCTCTAAAACAGTGACTGACTCCCACTCCTCATACTTTCTGCCCCCCTCTCACTGCTCTGGTTCCTTCCTACCACAGCCATTATGCTACTTATGGGTCTGCCTGATTACCTGTCTGCTTCCATCTCCCTCACTCAATTCTAAGGTCCACAGGGGCAGAGATCTGGTCTGCCCTTCCCACCACCATATTCCTGGTGCCTAGCACAGTAGGTGCCAAGAAGTATTTGTTGAATGAATGAATGAATGAATGAATGAATGAATGAAGTCAGTACTTTCTGCAGTTGTGCTTGGAGGGCATTCTCTTCATAGATCATAACATCCCCCAAACACAGGGATGCTCCCTATGGTATCTTATTCAGCACTGTGCACACCTTAGGCGCTTTAGAACTTGCACAAGGTTGTGAGAGAGGTTGCAAGCCACAAATCCAATCCATGCATTGGAAAAGGCAAAGGCACATCTCCTACCACTTTTTAAGGAATAATAATAGCGAACTCTGAAATAGTGATTTCTCCAGGGGCACTGTTCAAAGCATCCTCCAGGGTAATTCATCCATAAAACTCACACGATTGGACTGTGGGTCTGGAACGTTATTCTTTGTCTGTTAAAGGTCAAGAACTAGGACACAGAGGGGCAAAGTGATATGCCCAAGGTCACACAGCTAAGTAAGCTGATGGAGCCAGGAGACAGATGCAGGCAGTCCAGCCCAGAATCTGTGATCCATGTTCTGCTACTTCTCCTGACTTTGAAATCTAAGATAAGTACAAAAACTAATTAGAAAAATACCTTAGACAGGTCTCTGGGCACTAACACTGGGTCTCCTTGAGTTGATTCCTATTTTTCATTTAAACTAGATTACAAATTACAAACCCTTGCTCCAAATCAAGATGTCACTTGATAATCTTTCCCTTATAGATTAAACATCAAGACTATACTTTACCTGAGGATAGTGAGGCAAATGATTCAGAAAATTCTTTCCATAGGAGAGTGGAATGCAGTTCCTGCCTAGAGCTGAGAAGGGCAACCCCATTCTGGGGCTCTGCCTGGGTTTGGATTATAAAACCATTCAGCTAACACAGACGAACTCCTTCATCAGTGCAAAATGAGCCATACCAGGGGCCCTTTTATTCTACACCATTTCAGTGTTAATTTGCAAGAGGAGCTTTGACTAATGAAACTACTCAAAGAACTGGAACTTTCTATATTCAACATTAGCACCCAATAATGTCATGTGAAGGATTCATTTAAATCAACATCTCTTCCATGGGTCCTAGAACCCACAGAAAGGTAACCCATGTTGTCTGTCACCTACACAGATGGCACAATCAGACAGAATTCTACAGACCAAATGTCATGTTATCCCCTAAATTCATATGCCGAAACCTAGCCTCAAAATGATGGCATTAGGAGGTGGGATTTGGGGGAGGTGATGAGCTCATGAGGGTGGAGCCCTCATGAATGAGATTAGTGCCCTTACAGAAGAGACCCCAGGGAGCTCCCTTGTCCCTTCTACATGTGAAGATACAGCAAGAAGACAACTGTCCATGAGCCAGGAAGCAGGCCCTCACCAGGCACTGAATCCGCCAGCACCTCATCTTGAACGTCCCAGCCTCCAGACATGCGACAAGTCAATGTCTGATATTTATAAGCTTCCTAGTCCATGGTTTTCTGTTACAGCAGCCTGAACCACTAAGTCACAGAGTGATTCGATCTTGGGCTGAGAAGCTTGAAGCACTGCAAGAGTCTCAGTCACCCCACTATATTTATCATTCACTCACTCATTCATCCGCCGTCTGCTTCTTCATGGAATCTACCAGTGCCAGGCATCTCTCTGACACTGCGAGTCAGCTGACCTCACAGAATTCGCCATTGGTGGAAGGGGGTTGGCATTGATGCAATAACCATGCAGATACGCTGTAGTGATGGTAGGAGCTGTAGCTACAGGGCACAAGGCAGCAAAGGGAGGGCAAAGGCATTTCAAAGGCATGGAGGTCAGGGGAGGCTTGCCCGAGAACATGGCTCTCTGACCAGGAGGGTCCTGGGAAGAGGAGGAGGACACCAGGCTTGGTGCAGCTGGGAAACCGAACAGCACCCCCGGGAATGGGTGGGTGTGAGGGGCTGAGGCTCGGGGTAGCCGCCAGGAATGCGGAATGTCAGACCAGACCGCGGAGGCTGGATAAAGGTCCTGATCTGTGTTAGAAGCCATCGTAGCCTTTGGACACCACCAGAAAGGGAAAGATCCAAGAACTGTCCATAAGGTGATACTGACAGCCTGGCGATGCATTACTTCTGTTCAGTCTGCTCGCTAAGGCAGGAAACTAGGCAGACATGCTAAGGAGAGAAGAAGAAACGTCAACAGCAGGGGTGGAAACTAAAAGGATTTCCTGGTCCATCTTAAGATAATCGTTACATGCTGAGGCATGCGTCCCCAGAGAGGGACAGTTAGGTCTCACTACCCTCAGGCCACTCTGTACAATCCTGCAACCAGAAATACCCTTATGGCTTGGTGGCACTGAGGGTCAACCCGTCCTCACTCATGGAATAGGTTCTATTTGCATTGCTTTCAATCGAATATTTAAAAAAAAATAAAACCTCTAATTCATGTGCTGACACCAACATTATTATGCATCAGTATAACAGGGTACTAATTTTAATCTGCACAAAAAATCACAGAAATTTCATGCTGAAAAGAACTTTAAATATCATCTGAATATTTGTGAATTTTTCCAGTATGTTCATAGATGTTTTCATGTATAATTTATTTCCTATTAACATGTATGTTTGGTGTCATCTAAATAAGTTGTTTTTCATTGGTTTAACCTATGTATATTGCCTTACAGGTCCCCCTCCTTCTCACCTGAACCCCAGTGGGGCACATGCACGCGTGCGCACACATACACACACACACACACACACACACACAGACATAAGACCATACCCCAAAGGTGCTCAATCAACAAATCAACAGCATTAGTTGACTGACTGACTGACTGACTGACTGACTGACTTACAACAGACAAAAGGCTGCTTCTGCATCTGACAGTCAAAGCCATAGTCAAGAGAATGATCTAGCCCTCATTTAAAGAATCTGGTAAAAAACGTAATGGTAGAGATGAGGTGAACTGTCAAAAATTCCTTCCACTGGCTCATCACTGAATGGAAACAGAAAAAACTGGAAGGAGCTAGAATCTGAGGCCCCAGGCTCTCTCCATGCAGGGAAAGCAATTCTGTCATGCACAGAAAGAGTGGAATATGGCACATTTCTGGTTAAAAGGTCGGGGGAGGGGGGAAATGAATATATAGATGAGTATATTAAGCAAAATGAGAGGTTTTGCAATTTTAGAAGCAAAGTAGCTTTCTTAGATGACAGCAGAAAGCACTTCCAGATTTTTCTTTTCTCTGATCCATCAATGTTGCCCTAGCCCTCAACCAAGTTCACACAGTCCAGACATTTTGGATTGAATCAACATGTTAGCACCCTTATTTTTCAAAATGCAGAGGATAGATATCTAAGATTAAACCTGTAGAAACCAACCCCTAGATGTCATTGTTGCTGCTAAAATATCAAATCTTTGAGTCTTTGAAATTTTAAATCTGAAGAGATAGCAGTGTTAATCTGAATAAGCCATTTAAATAATGCAAATTCAATTCACTTTCAATTTTTCAAAGCCAAGTCCAAAGTCTTCTGGACTTCTTAACCAAAATGTAACTAAATCTTAGGGTGTTAGCACGCATTCAGTTGCCAAGAAAATCCGCGTTTAGGAAAAATAGGCTTAAAACCCACGTAGTCATATGTGACATGACTAACTGGGCTGACATCAACTTCCACAACTGATGAGCTGATTTTAGAGTAGCTGGATGGCTCTGGCCTCTTCTTTTCCGTGTGTCCCCTGACTTCTGTGCTTGCCTCTGTCATTGGTATTGGAGCCAAGAGCTGTCTGTGCCTCACATCGAGGGCACACTGAATGAACAGGGATGCTCGCGGGCCCTCCACTTCACACCCTGTTTCCAGTTAGCCTCACATGCTACATGTCCTTAGCTCAAGGTCCCTGTCTCCATCTCTCCCTTCCATTTTGTACCATTCCAATCTGAACCTTTGCAATAATAACACTTCTTGCTGGGTGCTTGGGTGGCTCGGTGGGTTAAGTGTCAGACTCTTCATTTCGGCTCAGGTCATATCTCACGGTTCACAAGTTCGAGCCCCATGTTGAGCTCTGCACTGACAGCGGGGAGCCTGCTTCAGATCCTCTGTCTCCTCCTCTCTCTGCTCCTCTGCTGTTATCTCTCTCTTTCTCTCTCTCTCTCTCAAAAATAAACATTTTCTAAGTAAAAATAAACTTTAAAAAATAATAAATAAACAAACAGCACACATTGTCTGTTAATCATTTCCTATGGGTCAGGTGTTTCAGCGCTTCATTTACATTATGTCCCTTAAACTTTCCAATAGCCCTAGGAGATTGGTGTCGTTACCCCCATTTTACAGATGAAGTAACAGAGGCACAGTGAGGCTAAATAACTTGCCTTAACAGACACAGCCAGTGAACACTAATGGGTTTTGAAGCTCAGGGTGAAACCCAGGCTACAGCCTGGATTCTTAGGGCTTCTCTGAGGCCACTCTCCCATCCCTAACCGGATGCCATCTTTCTTCTATCTCCCACGCTCTCAGTTCTCAATGTGATGCTGGATCTTCCCAAAAGACTGCTTTCAAGTAGCTCCTCAAATAAAGTCTACGCCTAGGAGGGTGTCTGCTGAATGAAATCACTTTTTCATCCAATCAATGAATGTCTATTGAGTGCACCTATATTCCCAGCCCTGTTCTAGGCCAGGGGGGAATATCGATGAACAAGACTAACAAGCTCCCTGGACTCTTGGAACTCATTCTCCACCAGTCTAGACAGATGGTAAGGCAGGGATTACATATGTGATTAATGGCCACAGAGCCAAGTCCACAAAGACATGTGAAAGAAGACGAGCAGAGCCCCTAACCCAGGGCCCTGCACCAGGCAGGCCCTCCAAAGATGCCCAATGCCTGTCTCTGCCTGGGCCAGCCCCAGCCTCAGCCCTGGCCCCGGTCCACCTTTCTGGCCAAAGCTCTCCCTGCTCCCCATGCTAGCTTTCCATGCCAGACAGGGTTGTCTCCATGACCCAGACAGATGTCTAGTGCCCACTCTCACTCTGGGCCCGTCTCCTTTGGCATACCAAGCCTGTCCATTCATAAACTTAGCTCAAGCTTCCCCCAGAACGCCATTCAGCCAGTCCTTGGGATCTCCCTCCTTGCATGGCTCAGACATGTGAGCTGAGGGAGAGGTGCCGTGCGAGAGAGATGGATGACGTAGGAATCTTGCCACCTGATCAGGAAGCTCGCACGTGCCCTGAAGCCCCACTCGTGCCTGTTTCTGGACGTGCCGCTTCTAACTCACAACAGATTTCCACTGGACCCTCCCTACCTTGCGGCTTGCCAGAGCTTCATGGCCAGAAAGGGACTGCGAACTGCAGCGTGGACTATCTCCGGGTGCCATATGCATTCTCCCTTCCCTTTCTCACTCATGTTGCTTTGTCAATAAAGAAACATCCCAGAAGATCAAAAACCACACAATGGTTTTTATGCTCCGTTTTCCCCAGTGTGTGAGGAGCTCAGAACTGGAAGACCCTGGAAGGGAGACTACTTGCTGTCTATGGGTGTCCATTTACTGATGCCTTAAGGAGGCCAGAAGCAGAGCTCCCAGTCAGCTACTGATGATGCCGGTGGCCTCTCCCAGTCTATCACCTCAAGAGAAGCTGTCAAAATAACAAACGACACATTTTTAGGTCACAGTATTATCCCTTCACCAGGCCCTCTTGGCTTGATTAGCAGTTACTTTTCCCCTTAGTGTCTTTCTTCATCTTCTTCTCCTTCTTTTCATTTTCTTGCTCTGCCCCTCTCATCAATAAAGGTCACCCCGTTAAGGAAACCGCTTCTCAGAGAGGAATTTAACAGTATCCTATTATAATCACATTGTCTTGCTCAGAACCAGGTCCTATTACCTGTCAACAGGGTTTTGGACATAGCAAATAGCGGCCACCCACCTCAGCTGGGGCTCCCAGGCAGATAAAGTGACCAAAGGAGACAGCCCTCTGGAGGCCTCCAAATCTCATTTTCATTCCCCTTGTGGAAAAGAGACTGACTTTATTGACAAAGACGACTGAAAATTGCTTGAGCGTTCCAATAACCAGTCTGCGTGGAGGCAGAGAGACAGTCTGGCGGAGGCGAGCTCCCTGCTCCGCGGCAGCTCCAGGGAGCCTCGCCTTCCCAGCCTGTGCATATGCGGACCAGACTGTAAGGAGCCTCCCGACATCCTCAAAAGCAGCCCCTCTCCACCTCCACTCCCAGCCTGCTGGTGCCTTTCCTGGATCCCGACCGTAAATCAACACGAATTCGGGGAATTTCTGCCAGAAACCAAACTCATGGACTGATTCTGGGGCCTAGGGGTGGGACCTGGGTTAGCTCAACATTCCCACCAGAGTGCTCTGGTGGCTTGACTGCATGTTCCAGGTAAGCCACTAGATGTCACCACCATTGATTCTTGTCCTTATTCCCAGGTCCTGCGTCTAAGACAATCTCAGGGGCTAAGGGAGGAAGTCTGCAGAATTCCACCATTCTGGGACATGTCAGGACTTTTTTAGATGCTGGGACCATCTGAAGCTCTCCAGCAGACCTCTTCTAAAGCAGTTAGTGGCTCAGACCCCCTAACGGCTGACCTGAAAGCGAAGTATGAACAATGTTAGCTAGAGCCACTCCTAACTCACAACAGATGCCCCCCACTCTTCCTCCAATCCTTCCCAGCCACCATCGGTCACTGGGTGCCCTTCTGGCTTATTCAGGTCTGCAGGAAGAAATAAATTAATATGTGTGCCTCGTACCACCAGAGATTTTAGATGTCAATGTGCTGCGGAAATAATGTAGGTCTGTGGCTTTTAGCAGAGAATGAATGACAGATAGATAATTTATGATGATTCTTGAGATCTGAACTATAATTATGAAGTATTTCTAGGTGTATATTCAGGATGCAAAGTGTAAGAAACCTAGAGCTAATGTTAATTTATTACTGACAGCTGTATATATAATAATATATCATGTCTTTTAATCTTCCATTCCTTCTGACTTACATCAAGCAATCCTTTCATTCATTAATAAAATCAAGCATTGCCATTATTCTTAATGATGAAGTCCCATTTTGAATCCGGACGACTCCTATAATTAAACTCTGTACTTCCATATACCAGGCATCTGAAGCTCAAAAAAAAAAAAGATAAATTGAACTTCTTGTTTTACAGGCAGGATGAACACATCAGAAAGATGGAGCCCACCTGCTCACAGTCCCACTGGAGCTAAACATAAAGTCGGGGGAAATGTTTGTGTTTATCTTCTTAGTTTGCACCACCATTCTGTTTTTTTCTCCTCTTAGCCCCCCGCCTCCTCGCACCCCTCCACAATCTTTCCTTTTTTGAGGCAGTATATTCAAAGGATGTTTTTTTAAAGGTCATGATAAAAATTACAACTAAAAGAAATACAGGCTAACACGTCTCCTCCAATTTTCTGTGCTGTGCCAAAGACTTACACGATTAATCCTGTCAAAAGGAATCTAATCTAATCTTATTACACCAAAGACAAGGTGTCCTTTCTAAGTATCCTGGGCTGGGAACAAGTTGGTCTTCTCAAGTTTCAACGAGTTCCGTGTCTCATTCAGTTTACAACCAGTGATCACCTTGGCAACTCACTCACTGCGCTACCCTTAGCTTTCCCCAAGTTTGCACAGTGCTCCAGTGTAAGTTGTCAAGTACACACCACGTATGAGCAGACTCCCTGGTCACTTCCTATGATACTTGTTAGAAGCAAAACCTTTAACCTTGTTCACTAATTAACAATCACAAAGTGGAATAATGAGATATGTGGAGATAGGGATCCAGTTATCCAGGTCATTTCTCATCTGGAGACAGAATCGGATTCCCATGAGTAGGTGCGGAAGAACTGCATAAGCAAGTTTCCTATCTGCAACACCAAATCTTACTAGGACTGGTTCATTAAATCGTGATAACTAACATTCTGTGGCAAATGGAAGGTGCTCAAAAGAGTTCAGTGGGATGACCACAAGTTCAATGGAACTACCTCTGAATGTCTTTGCATTCCTCTGACTTATAAATGTTCGCTGTAATTTCCTGGAGAGTTCTCACACAGGCAAGGAAACTACTGAGGTTTTGCTCCACTGGCTCTTTGAAGTTGTCAAGGTTTTCCTGTTGCATTTTGTGTCTCATACCTTCTCTGCCTTCAGGAATGCAGGTTCTAATTCTTTCATTAACATTACCATCTGACTGTAATGGTTTCTTTCTGTTGGTTCTGCCTCTTTCTGCTACTTCAGTGTACGGAGGAAGAGTGTCAGTCAGCAGTTTGGCTATATCATGTGCAGTAACAAATAGCTCCAAACCTCAGTGACCTTCTCACCCTACATATCCATTGTGGGGCACCTGGGGGCTCAGCTCATCATCACTACTCTAAAATGTACGCTGATAGGGTGGCCACCATTGTGAACATTGCCAGTCATCAAGGCAGCTGGAAAATGGTGCTCTGGAGGCACAGGCACAACTAAATGCTCTAGGATGGGAGTGACACATCCGCCACACACGATTCACTAGACAGCACCAGTCACTGGCCACACCCTTGAGCCAAGAAGTTCTATTTAAACTCTCCTGCAAGAGGGACATGGGAAATAGCTGGTGCACACTGGAAAAGAATACCACAGAAACTTCAGACAAACCAACTGATCTTCCTCCTCTTCTTTAGAAGTTCCTTACTTTCCCTAGATTACAATTTCTCCACTTTGTGTTTGGACTCTTCCCTGATCAAATAACTCTCTGACTTCTGTCCACTTTCAGATCCATGAACATCACAGGTATTGCTAAAGAAAACTTTCTCTTCGGTTATAAACTAAAATTATACGTATAGCTCAAGGAAAGGAAAGAAATTTGCACACTGTTTGTTCTCATTTTCCCCCTTTCATGTATTTCTGGTTTTCCTTATTTTTTTTCCTTCCACCCTTCTATAGTAGTCTTCTATTCAGTCTCTCTTATTGAAAGAAAAAATTGCACACCACTTTATTTTTTCTTCTTCTTACCTCTTTGGCCCAACCAGCAAAGGAGTCTGTGGAATAGCCGAATGCTAACCTGGCTGGTTTCCCAACTCCCCAATTGAGGTGAATTTGTATCCTGAGATACCGTAATGAGAATTACCGACCTGTCTGAACAGTGACTAAGTTTTGCTAGATAGTTCTCCCACTTGATAATCAAAAGCCCAGCCTGCTGCAAAACCCTCTAAATGTATCTGGAAGTCCCCAAGGGCTATCTCAATGAACAAGTCCAATCCATTGGGCTTGCTCCCTTCCTACTCCTCCTGGCCCACCTAGTGAGTCCAGACCCAAACCCGCTGCTGTATAGTTCCTAATGTACCAAACAGTCCAGTGTTCTCTGTGAAGTTGGATGGAATGCTTCCCTCCCTTTGTATTTTACTCTGTTCACCATAGAACCAAAACAAGGCTACTTATAATCCTGGTGTGTATGCCAACCCATAAAGACAGAGCCAAATGACCAACACCATGGTGTCCTCAAAAGGATTGAGACTGTGTCAGGCTACAACCCCTAGGATGAGTTCTTCTCTCTCTCTCTCTCTCTCTCTCTCTCTCTCTCTCAAACAGATTACCCAGGGCTAGCCATGACCCTTACCAGTCACATCTGAAGTCCAGCCAAAAACCTAGCTACCACCTCTACATTTTGGCCAAGAACACCACAAAAAACATGGCCCAACAAGCTCAGTAACACATTCCTGAGCATAAGGCTGAAAGAATGCCAGTGCTCTAGGTGAAAAGCCAGTTAGGGAGGGGATGGGGTGAAGAAGCCAGTCCACAGAAGATTTGGGCGACGTGGGGAGACACTGACTTCTAGGCCCAGGCGACCACTGAGAGGGTAACGCAGAGGCCTTGGGAGGTCGACGACCCAGCCCTGTACCCGCCCAAGACCGGGATACCCGGGGCCGCTGGGGTGGGTACCTTCGCGCCCGCCCAGCCCGAGTGCCCCGGGATGCCCATGGGCGGGGCCTAAGCATCGCCCCGCCCTGCCGCCCGCCACTCGGGTCACCTGACCTGCCCGCAGCTCACGTGATCCGTCCCCAGCGCCGCCATTTTGGAGCTCCGGATGAGGAGGGGAAAAGCGGGGGAAAAGAGGGAAAAGAGCTGGGAGAGAGGTGGGAGAGGGCGAGGGCGAGGGGACGGCCGGGCTCGTAGCCGGCCAAAGGAGGCTCGCGGAAGCAGCAGCCGCCGCCCGACCACAGGTACAGCGCCCCGGGGCCGCCCCTCCGCCCGCAGGTAGCGCCGCCGCCGGCCATGTGCGTCCTCCCCTCAGGCCTCTACCGGCGCCCGCTTTCTAGTCAGCGGGCCGACACCGCCCTGGGCTCGCCACTTGCCCCAAGTTCCGCGTCCCTTTCCAGTGCTCTGCGCAGCCCACGGCGAGGCCTGCGGAGACCCCTGGCTTGCCCTGCCGCGGGGGGTGGGGGGGACCTGCCGCCCTCCGCATACTGTCACCAGCCTGGTCTGCAGGCGGGCCTGCCGAGGCGTTGCTTCCTTCTCCGCTGCAGTTGTGAAACCGCTTAGGCCAGCCGCGGTAGAGCTCACGGCGGTGTCGTCACCGCATCTCTTGATTACTTTCCTCAACCCGCGATCGCCCCAGCCCTTCAGCCAATTCTTGGTGTAGGAAAAGCTAGTCCAGAAAATCCTAGCCTTCTGACCCTATTAGGAACCTTTTGGATGAACTGGTCTCCCAGAGATCCCGGAGATGAGTGGGAAAAGCTCCTAGTTTTTAAGACCTACGGGCGTCCGGAGGGAATGGTTTGTGTGGGAGGCTTGGATGATTAATTAGGCGGAGGCCATCATCCCAACCCGTGGGCGATCTTTTTAGTTACTGCGGTGGGCTGTAATTTACTCTCAGCCTGCATCGCTTTTATCAAGCAGTCACTGGATTTATCACCTGCTTGAGCTTGTACTTTCTTTAGTACACTGCTTTGACTCAGTGTTTGGGTTGCGTTATTGATTAAAAGAGAAAGCCTGGCCCTTCATTCCTTTACCTCACCAGCCCGTTTAACATTAACTCGAAGGGAGGACCAAAGACGTGCTTTCTGCCCTGGCAACGAACTATTTACTTAACCGTGATCGATAAGATAGCTGCATTCTAGGTGAAACGAATAGGCGTTATTTGATTTGTTAGATTCATCCTAGCTAGCATAGGAAACAGCAAAGAAATGTAAGACCAGGGCAGGAAACTGCGTTAGAAGATATATAGGTCAGTCTCCTGTGTCCTATCTTTTCTTGCCCACTGTGCTTGCAGAATCATCTTTTAGATGCTTTTTTTGGTTAAGATTAAAATAACGATATACAAGATATTGTTACTTATTCATTAGAAAGGGATATCAGTAAAACCAGTAGTTTGAATCAATTAGATAAATTCTGAGCTAAAATAAAATATCACAATTATTGGGGGAAGTTTCTAGAGCAATTTTTTTTTCTAACTTGTACAAAGTAGTAAAGTCTGCTTGCTAGATAAACTATGTAAATTTGCAACACACGATTGAGTTGCATGACCCTTCCGCTGAATGTCTTTTTGACATAGAATATTGCGAAATTTTTCCCTGCCAAAAGAAATCATTACTTCGTTTCACCAAGAAAGAAATGTTTGATACTATGTACTTTCATTCTTGGCCACAGCTGAATTCTGAAGATTGGTCCAAGGGACTGTGTTAATTTCAGAAAATTGATTTGAAAGACATTGGCTCTGCCACTTAACAGCCATGTAACCTTGGGTAAGTCACTGAAACCACAGTGAATGTTTCCTTGTTTGTAAAATTGTGTAACACCTACCTGGCCTGTTCCAAAGAGTTACAAAGATCAAACAGAATAAATGTTGGATATGGTCTAGCTTTAAGGGGCTGTGTTATTCTTTTCAGTAATGATTGTACGTATTTGTCCTCATCAAGATGTAAGAAAGAAATTGGTATATTAAGAAAGGGGATTTAGGGGCACCTGGGTGGCTCAGTTGGTTAAGCGTCTCACTTCAACTCAGGTCATGATCTTGTGGTTTGTGGGTTCGAGTCCCGCATCAGGCTCCGTGCTGACAGCTCAGAGCCTGGAGCCTGCTTCAGCTTCTGTATCTTCTCTGCCCCTCCCCTGCTCACATTCTGTCTGTCTCTCTCAAAAATAAACATTAAAAAAGAAAGAAAGAAAGAAAGATTTAGAACCAGTAAGGTCTGGATTCCAGTTCTGAAACCAGTTATTGCTTTATATCTGTGATCCTCAGATTCCTCACCTGCAAAAAAGAGGTCAGTATTACCAGAAATTACATAAATAACACCAAGTATACATTGGCACCGCCCCCTGGATGGTGAGCACTTCAAGGGCAGGATTCCTTCATTGCTTATGCATGTAGTTCCCAGCACAGTGCTTGCCACATTATAGGTGCTCAATAAATGTTAAATCTTAATATTGGTTAATGTTAGACCCTATGTGTTCATGGTCTGCCAAATTAGCTGCCAAATTAGAATACTCTCCTAGGCTAGATGCCAGCTAAGAAATCTTAGATTATAAAATTCATGTACTTGTGATATTTATACTATTGTTTTTTCTTAGTGGCAGTTAATCACATTAAGCTAAGGAGATTTTAATTCAAATGAATCCTAGCTGACATTAGTAAGATAATCATCTTGAGGTGATTTCTTTGTTAACAGTTTACAATTCAAGGACGTGAAAGTTCATATCTTTGTCTAGTTGGGAAAGAACAAATTCTTAGTCTGAAAGAAAAGGTTCTTTGTAACATTGAACTGCCTTTGCACATGCACAGAAAATTATAGCCTTTCTCCAGTCCTACTCAGGCCCACATGAATTGTTCAACTTGATTTTACTTATGATAACCATACTCTATAACTGAAAGGAACTAATTAGATGTACAAAGAAACCTAGTAGTAAATTATAAGGAAATAAAGACAACTGAAATAATTTGGTTCTTTTCTTGGAAAAGACATTAATTATAAGCTTTTGCCTTTAAAATACAGGTCTCTGCCACTTTTTGACAGTTTGCTTCCTGCCACTTTGTGCTTTTTTTTTTGAGAAAGAGAGAGCATGAGAGGGGGAATGGGGAAGAGAGAAAGAGAATCTTAAGCAGGCTCCATGTTCAGCATGGAGCCTGACGCAGGGCTCTATCCCACAACCCTGGGATCATGACCTGAGCCAAAGTCAAGAGTCAGATGCTCAACCAACTGAACCACCCAGATAGCCCCTGCCACTTCACTTGTATGAAGAACCTACAATAGTACCTATTTTCTCTAACTGAAAGAAGTCTTTAGATTTCACTTTTACACAAAAGGCAAAAATAGTTTTCAATGTTTGTTTTGCAGCGAGCCATTAATAGAGGCAGCACGTAACCCAGGCAGCAAGAGTGGCCCCACCAAACTCCTTTCCTGCCCAGGCACCGTACTCGGAATCTCCACTCCAAGACGCCAGAGCTTTGAACTGTGTCTGTGAGCATCTGTGCTTTATCTCATTTTATTGTGTACCTTCGTTAGCAAGATGTGTTCTAAAATATCAGAAAAGCATAAGGTTACTTTTTGTTTTTTTCCACATAAATAAATGCTAATTCCTTCCTCACTTTACATCATTTAAGCTTCTGAAAGATTTTATAGGAGGGCTCTACTTTCAGATGGCCAGAGAAACCTGTCCTGTTATCTAGGAAAGATTTGAGACTCGGTGGGAAATATTATAGAATTCTCCTGGTTTGGGATACAACTTGTATTTATTTATTTGTAATAGTTTGATACATTTTGTCTAATGTGGTTATGTCTGAAGATTCCAAGTAAGAAGATTCCTACTTTGGTGATGTGTCTAGTCTTTACTCTTTTTTTTTTTTTTTTAATGTTTTCTTTTTTTTTTTAATTTTTTAATGTTTTTTATTTATTTCTGAGAGAGAGAGAGACAGCGTGAGAAGGGAAGGGTCAGAGAGAGAGGGAGACACAGAATCCGAAGCAGGCTCCAGGCTCTGAGCCAGCTGTCAGCACAGAGCCCAATGCAGGGCTTGAACCCACGAACCATGAGATCATGACCTGAGCCGAAGTCGGACGCTTAACCAACTGAGCCACCCAGGCGCCCCTAGTCTTTACTCTTTCTGTAGACCTTCCTGTTCAGCCATGTTGATCTTTTCACTAACTGCTAGACAGAAGGTTTATTCTCACTTAGGAAAACATGATAAAGTTGTGGCTGTTTTCCTTATCAGTCTTACCCTTGTGTTAACAGAATTCCAAAAGAGAAAATGATGCATTCTAACTAGGATAATTCAAGGAGGACGTATTTACAAGGATACTCCTAATAAAGGTGTTGGACTTGTATAGGCAAACCACAGGGATAATGCATATGTGGAGCCAGCAGCATCAGAAGGAAGAGAGGTATCAGATCAGAACCAGGAGAGTTTTGTAGAGCCCCCTGCCTGAAGAGAATGGTCTTCCGTTGAGAAACATGGCCAGTCCAAGCTGACCCAGAGGGAGGGAATTAGGGAAATGAATATCCTGATTTCACTGTACTGCCTCCTCCTGATCTCCTCGCATGGCTCCCTGTTGGCATAACGCAACCAGAAACCAGAGGGCAGAGGAGCCTACTGATGTAATACCTCCTGGGGCAGAGAGCAGAGTGGAGAGAAGGAGGCAGTGAGCCCAGAGGGACAAATGGTTGACATCCGGCACGGCCGTCTTTAGGAATACAGTATACATCTTACCTCTTCAAAAACCCTTTGCTTTCCTTCCTAGACCAAAAGCAGCTCTTCAGTTTGTTAGTATTTGGTCATTGACCATTGTCTTCTAACTGTTTTACCTTGTGTACTGTTGTTACATTATATAAAAGCTATTACTTCTTTTTAACTTCCAAATGTTTGTCCCATCCATTCAATTCAATTTTAAACCATTAGTACTGTGATATAAAATTTTTTTCCATAGTGTATTTTGGTTAGTGCTATGCACATAACCATTTTTTTCAAATGTTTATCTATTTTTGAGAGACAGAGCACAAGCAGGGCAGGGGCACAGAGAGAGGGACGGAGACACAGAATCCAAAGCAGGCTCCAGGCTCTGAGCTGTCAGCACCGAGCCTGACTGCAGGGCTTGAACACATAGGCTGTGAGATCACAACCTGAGCCAAAGTTGGATGCTTAACCGACTGAGCCAACCACGCACCCTAACACATAACCATTTTTTCTGTAACTTTTTATTTTGAAAAGTTGTAAACAATTACACAAGTAGAAAGAATAGTGTAAGGAACTCTTAAATACTTAACGTTCAACCTTAATTATAAAATTTACTATTCTTGCTTTATCCCTACCCTCTCTACCCACCAACTGTGCACTTGTATTGATCTCACGAAGGCCATCGGTAGTGTGCGGGTGATCCTAATCTGTGTTGTCACCATTATTGAGCCACTGGGGTTGTGTTCGCACTCCTTACTTTCATTTCTCTCCTGCTTTTTTTTCCCCTAAATAAATTTTACTTCAGTCGACATAGGATCCCATATGTATGTACATTGGTGGCCTAAGTGAAATTTTTCTGAAAATTTAAAGAGTTGGTCTTAGGGTCAGCCTGGCTTCCTCCCTGTGCATATACTTTATTATGAACTGTTTAACCTTTTCTAACAGACTTTTGTTTTAATGAGATTTAACTCGTACGTCAATTCTGCCATGTGGATCCAAACTGGTTTTTCAGGTGTTTCCTGATGTATTTTATGTTGTCATATCTGTTTTATAGTTGCCATTTCTGTACTTATACCCAAATGTATGCAGCCTCTAAAACGAGATACTTACATAAATGTTCAGGGAAAATTGGAGCATCTGCTGCAAATTTCCATTAGCTCTTAATGCCTGAGCAGACACAGCTTTTAAAATCGGAATGTTTTGTCAGTTTCTTTTGTATTAGTCTTTTTCTTGAGATAACTTGAACTCCTCCTCCTCTTCGTTCCACTTTCTTTTTCAGGTACATGCTGAAATATCCACAGGGAGTAGCTTGCACTGCGCTCTCTCCTATTTTGTCATTAAGTAGAAGGGGGATAATGTGAGTCACCTTTGTAACCCTGTGGGTATGCAAAGTCTGTTGAGCAAACATTCACTCCTTAACCTGCAGACTATCAATCAGCCCACATGGATGTCCTATTTTGTGGAGAAAGAGACCTTAGATCTACAGTAGACCACCAAATCTCATGCAAGAAATTCAGTGTTCAAGGATTTCTGGCATTAACAATAATTTAACTAATTCCCATTTAACAATTGAACTGAAAGAAATAAAGCTTTAAGTGAATGGCCCTAACGTGAAATCAGTAGTCACAGAAACAGCCACAGCTCCCCTTGGCCTAACAAATGTGGAATTCTCAGGCAATAAGGTGACTTACGACATCACAAAGCATTTTCCCAAAGAAACAAGTTGTTCCCACACTGGTCCCTCTTTAGTGATTTAAGATTGAGTGTAGAGATTTAAAAATACTGTTTGTCCTACTTGAGAAAGATGGAAAGGACCTACATAGTCTTTTGAGAGGTAATTCCCTCGGGTTGTTTAGGGAAGAGAGTGACTAAAGGGCCACTGGTCTGTGGGAGCTGGGGTAGCGGTCATTGTTGTGATGGCTGTTGGGTGCGTTCTCTGCCACAAGTGCAGTTGGACATGGAAAAGAAAAGAAAGCTGACCACGTGGGACAGCGTATCAAGGAGGAGGGAAGAAGTAGTACTAAAGCCGAGAGCAAAATGTTTGCATTTTTGCCTGATGTGGACCTAGATATAGAAAGTTTGTGTGCCAGAAAGAGCAGAAAAGAAGAGGAGAAGCTGTAACTGCTGCCAAGAGTAGATAACACAAGGACTGGCACTGCAGCTGGTCAGGGTGCTGATACGGGCTAGCGGGAGTTCGGTGTGATCTTGGCAGGGGCTGAAGGGCCCTTCCATGTTGATTCAGCCACCTGGGGGGAGGGAAGCCATGATTCACCTCCTAAAATAAGAATTCAGAGCCTGTGATTGAGGTTTAAGAATAGTATGGTCTTTGGTCTATAGCTGGTGCCACTAAGAATTTTGCTGGCATTTATTGAATGTTGTGAGTAAGACTCCAGAATGCACCTAAAATGTGGAAAAACAAAACTTGTTGCTGGAAAAGAGCCTAAACTGAAAAATGTGATCCAAGTCAACAAATTAATCTCACTTTGAGCCAAAGGAAATGTTTGAAATGAAAGTACTGCCAGGAAATAGAGGATTCAAGATTTAGGCGGAAAGATATTGTGAGTAGTTTTTGTTTTGTGACTTCCTTGGCTGTAATGCATTGCTGGAACTACAGAGAACCCCTTTTAAGGACTCTGAATATTTAGAGCTGAAACACAACTAGAATATCAGGTTTTTTCCCTTCTCTGATGCCCCTCTCCCTTTCAGGAAAATGAAAATATGTATATTCATGCGTGAGTAATAGTTGACCACTAATATGGCCTCTAGGAAAAAACCACAGCGTAGTTTGTGGTTTACCTTCAGGAAGATCAATTGAAGGAAGTAAAAGAAGGAACTGGATCATTGCTTTTGTGTAGTTTCGCTTGCATTGTACTTCTCGAAATTCACTCTGCCATTTACAAGAGGTTATGGGACTATCTTTTCATAATTCCAAAGATTTGGAGAGAAAAAAACAAATTTATGATTTTACTAATAAGACTACAATTATATTTGATACAAGAAGTTGTTGCCCAAGAATTGTGTCAGTCGTATGTTGGTTTTGTGGTAACTTGAGGTGGTTCTGTATGCCCTGGGAATGCTTGTGGTCCTTCAGCCAAAGAATAGGAGTCCTGGTTTTTGGCATTGCACAAAAGAGGGCATTGGTGGGTCCAGCTAGATGTCTAGGGGAAAGAAAGTGAAGAAAAAAGGAGATGCATATTGTTAAAGTCATTTCCAAAGAAGGAAATGGATGGAAAGATCATCCTCACCCTGATAGGAAAGGCTTGATAGCCTTTGATAGCATTCTCTAGAGAAGTAGTCAGCAATTTAAGGCTCTGCTAGGGATACAGATATGTTGATGTGGAGCTCCCAGGTTAGAAAGTAACTGAGATTAGCTTTAACTCTAAGATTAGCTCAGATTTCCTATCATTACATACTTGTAAGACATATAACCTGCTATTTCTTTCTGATGTATATTATCCTTTCTAGATATGGAAGAAAGCAGCAGTGTTGCCATGTTGGTGCCAGATATTGGGGAACAGGAAGCTATATTAACTGCTGAAACTGTCATCAGTTCATCATTGGAAATTGATGAACAAAGAAAAGTTAAAACAGATCCATTGATCCATGTTATCCAGAAGCTGAGCAAGATAGTAGAACATGAAAAGTCACAAAAATGTCTTTTAATTGGGAAAAAACGCTCACGCTCAAGTGCTGCAATGCACTCTCTTGAAACCCAAGAACTTTGTGAGATTCCAGCTAAAGTAACCCAGTCACCTGCAGAGATCAGAAGGGCTGAGATGTCACAGATACATTTTACCCCGGGCTCTCTTGCCCAGAACGATGGGAAGACTATGTCTTACCAGTGTAGCCTTTGCAAGTTTCTGTCATCATCGTTTTCTGTGCTAAAAGATCATATCAAGCAGCATGGTCAGCAAAATGAAGTGATATTAATGTGCTCAGAGTGCCACATTACATCTAAAAGCCAAGAGGAACTTGAAGCTCACGTGGTAAATGACCACGAAAACGATGCCAACAGTCACACTCAATCCAAAGCCCAGCAGTGTGTTAGCCCCTCCAACTCTTTGAGTCAGAGGCCCACAGAGAGAAATAATGAAATCATTTCTGATGTCCCACTGAGTGTGGACAGTCCGCAAACTCACAGTACCCAAAACGCATCCGTGACAGAGATGGGTAAGAGGAAATGGTATGCATACGAACAGTATGGCATGTATCGATGCTTGTTTTGCAGTTACACCTGTGGCCAGCAGCGAATGTTGAAAACACATGCTTGGAAACATGCTGGGGAGGTCGATTGCTCCTATCCAATCTTTGAAAATGAAAACGAGCCCCTGGGCTTGCTGGACTCTTCAGTGGCTGCCGAACCTGGTGGGGTGGATGCAGTAGTCATTGCTATTGGAGACAATGAACTGAGTATCCACAATGGGCCTTCAGTGCAAGTGCAGATTTGCAGCTCAGAACCACTATCCTCTTCATCTCCTTTAGAACACAGTGCAGAAGGTGGAGTTCATCTAACTCGGTCAGTTACCCTTGACCCTAATGAGGAAGAAATGCTGGAGGTGATATCCGATGTGGAGGAGAATCTGATTGCTGACAGCCTACTTTCGTCTGCACAGAAGATCATTAGTAGTAGCCCAAATAAAAAAGGTCATGTTAACGTGATAGTGGAGCGCTTGCCAAGTGCTGAAGAAACTCTTTCACAGAAACATTTCCTCATGAATGCTGAAATTGAAGAGGGGAAAAACCTGAGCCCGACCGAATCCCAGATTGGGGGTGGCAGAAGAGATGAAGTTTATCATGCTGATAAATGTACTGTCGATATTGGGGGACTGATTATAGGCTGGAGCAATCCAGAGAAGAAGGATAGTGAGTTAATAAACAAAGGGCTGGCTACTGATGAGAATGCCCCACCAGGCCGAAGAAGGACAAATTCTGAGTCTCTCCGACTACACTCATTAGCTGCTGAAGCTCTTGTCACGATGCCTATCAGAGCTGCAGAACTGACAAGGGCCAACCTTGGGCACTATGGGAATATAAACCTTTTAGATCCAGATACCGGACAAAGGCAAGTGGACAGTACGTTGGCAGCATATTCTAAAATGATGTCACCACTTAAAAACTCTTCAGATGGACTAACTAGTTTTAACCAAAGCAACTCTACGTTGGTCGCACTCCCAGAGGGCAGGCAGGAATTGTCAGATGGGCAAGTGAAGACAGGCATCAGCATGTCCTTACTGACTGTAATTGAAAAGTTGAGGGAAAGGACAGACCAAAATGCTTCCGACGATGACATTTTGAAAGAGTTGCAGGACAACGCCCAGTGCCAACCCAACAGCGACGCGAGTTTATCAGGCAACAGTGTGGTGGAATACATCCCTAATGCCGATCGGCCCTACCGCTGCCGGCTGTGTCACTACGCAAGTGGTAACAAGGGCTACATCAAGCAGCACTTGCGAGTCCATCGGCAGAGACAGCCCTATCAGTGTCCTATCTGTGAGCACATAGCTGACGATAGCAAAGATTTAGAGAACCACATGATCAACCACTGTAAAACAAGAATATACCAGTGCAAGCAATGTGAAGAATCTTTTCATTATAAGGTAAGCATTGGTTCATGAAACCATTTGGAGAACCTTAGACCATTTAGAACAAGGAGGGAACATGGCAGAGTCCAACCATCTCATTTTATAGTTAAGGAAACTGAGGCGAGGCCCACGAAAGTTTGATAGTTTACCCTGGGGATCCCAACTCATTAGTATTAAAATTGGGACTGAAATCTAGGTCATCAGAATTTCTGGTGTAGGATTGTTTTCCCTGTCTACCGCCTCCTTAACAGCGTCTGTGTTTATTGCTTTTAGTGTTTTAACGTTTGTATCTTTTTTTAAATGTGTTGATTTTAAATTGCAGGGTAATTACGAGAGAATGTACAGTGGAAGGACTGTTGTTTTATACAAATGTAATCCTACATCATCAGTGCAAAAAAACTTCATCTTCCATGTCCCCAAAATGCAGGTCATTCACTTCAGCTACACAACCAGCCAACAGTGATCTATATTGCAAGAGGGAAAATAGGCAATGTTGGACTTCATGAAAGACTGGAAAATGGAAATAGAGCCACGTGTTTTGTGGCACTTTAAGGGGCTTGAAGCATTTTGACTGTGATTTTCATCGTATGTACTACCTTAAAACCAGCAACCAGCATAAAATGCTGTTTTCCTAAAGGAAACAAGATTCACTGAATCATTAGATCCAAAGTTTAGAACTTTTCTTCTCTAATGTTGCCAGTTGACTGTCTGGAGGGCCCCCCCCCTTCAAAAAAAAAAAAAAAGTGTCCTCAAAGGCTAACTGGGCTGTAGACTTCTCTAAGATTACCCAGAGTTGGGGCCTAGCTGGTAGTAAAAAGGTAGTCAGAGATAAAACAGTCTTTGAGTCTGAGAGTCCCGGCCTACTTGGATTGCCCACATGAAGTTCTGAAGTGGCCTCAGGCTGCTAGACAAGCAGTGCACCAAAATGGGCTGTACAGGCAAGTTCCAGAAGTTTGTTTTGTTCCTGCACTCTGGATTTGTGGGGCTGGTGGTGGAGGAAGAAGATATCCATCGACACATTAGTTGGTATTGAAAGGCAAGAATTAGCGAGAGTCCAGCAGTTACAGGTTGCATTTATTTTTGTGAAAGCATTGGCTTATTCCGAACACTCTGCCCTCGCCTCCTCCGGGCCTGCCAGCTTTCGCATCGGCACGTGCATGCCATGCAGAAACCACTCTGAAGATAGTGGGTGCCTCCTTTCAGAGAATGCAAAAAGAACTTCCTTTTTTGATGAGCTTGTGATTTCTCTAGTGTATTTCTTTCCGTAAGCTGTCAAATAAGTCAGATAACCTTTTAGCACATTTGATTTTGAACTGTTGGTAATGTGTTCTAGGTACCAGGCCATGAAAGCAATGAACTGTTTCAACAGTCTCTTAGTAACAATGCAAGTATATTTATTGAAAATTATATGTGACTATTTCTCAATCTTTTAGAGTCAGCTGAGGAACCATGAGAGAGAGCAACACAGTCTTCCAGACACCTTGGCAGTAGCAGCTTCTAATGAGTCAAGAATTTCCAGTGATACAGCTGATGGAAAATGTGTTCAAGAAGGTATCTGTGCATTTTTTTGACTAGCATATTAAGTTTCTTAAAAAGCCCTTAGTTAAGCCCTTAGTTGTCATGTGGGTTAGTTTCAGGGCTAAAGCCACACATGTTCTCTGTGTTTATACTGTGGATGTGAATGACTCTTACCTGTGTTCCTGAGGTAATTCTGAGTGCTAAACAAAATGCTACCTTAGTAAGTACTCAGCTGTGTAGGTAGATAATACGTTGGAATTTATGCCGCCCTTTAAGAGCCAAGTACATCATGAACCCTTGGGTGACATACCAGCAGGCCAGGGAGGCTGCAGTGTGAAAAGCAAGCCCTCCCCACTCTCCATACCAGTGGACCCACTGAGAATATAGCAGCTTTTGCAGATGGCAGGCCCCCACCTCAAACTTTCAGTGAGGCTTCCTGCTGTGATCTTATTCTTATCCAAGTATGACTGCCAGATTTCATCTGCATTATTTAAGGGGGGGGAGAAAAAAGGGCAAAAAAACACAAGATCTTTTTATGTACTAGTTAGGTACTATTCGGCTGAGTTTCTGCTAATAGGAATATTAGAATCAAAAGATTTAATTAGAGTCCCATGAAAAAGCGGATGCCACATCCGGAGAATGAGGGATAAAGTGTAAAAAGCTGTGCCGCCTTGCATCAGCTCTCTTCAATTGATATACTTTAAATGTCTCAAGTGCGGTACATAGTGATTATGGGAAATAAAACATATTGGGGTGACTTTCTTTTTAGATTTCCTAAGAATTAAAGTTAGAAACAACTGCAGAGGAAAATGTTTTACCATAATGTTTCATTAAATTATACCCCAGAAAGCATAACTGATTCAAGAATGTTTCTGAAAGAACTGATTTTGACACCACTGTAGCACCAAAATTCCCTTGTCAAACAGATGTCATCCCTGTAAAACTATCCGAAACAAAAGGAGTTTATGACATAGCATCTGTTTCTGCAATAGATGGCTGAGCTAAAACAGTTTTGTTTCCTTTTTACAAAATGGCCCTAAATGCCTCCTTTTATTTTAATTCATTATGTTTCCATATCCCCTTCAAAGGAGACATTAAAACATTTGATGTCATTGGACCATAAATCCCTAATGAAGGAATAAAGTAAATACTACTCAGTGGCACCACCTGCGGTTAATACTCGTGGCAGAATATGTCTTTTCTAGCACCGTCTTCAAAAGCAGTAATTTATAAAACTGTCCAAATGGGTTAACAAATTAAAACCCACAATTTTAATAAAAAAGATTAAAATGTCAGCTCAAAATTAAAGTAACCAGTTTGACTTTACAACGACAGCATCTGTCCACCATATTCCATTCTACAACATCTTTTCTTTGTGCATCCTGCTGTTTCTTGTGCTTGAATGTATGGATTTTAAATTGCTTGCCACGTCTGTTTTTCCCTCACTTCACTGCATTTGCTTTTTTTTGTCATAGTCGTACAACAGTTCGGGTGACTGATAACCTCCTGCATACTTACACCGATACTTCACAAATTCAATACTAGAACTTTTGAAATCCGGTTGTCGAGCCAAAAAACAAGCATTTCGCTCACAAAGTAGGTCAGCGTGTTTTACTGTAGATTTTTTAGCCATTTAGTAAACTCATTAGACAAGTCAGGGGAAGTGTGCCTCAGTGGTCCCCGGCCTTTGCCCATTATGATGACACAGATGACTTGGGACATGTTTTTGACTCAGAGACCCAGCGTAATGGTACCTCAGACATCTGTTCTGCCAAAAGGCATGGAGTGCCCATCCCAAGCTGGGTACCAAGCTAGAAGCAGCGTACAGGGAAGGGATCTCTGCCCATAAGGAACCCAGCCCAGGAGGAAGACAGAACCATATGACGAGTATGTCAGCAGCCACCACACGTGCTCTGCTAGAGTCATGGACAAAGCATTCTCATATGGTGTTCCTTGAGAAAATTTAACAAAATCATTCTTTCTTGCAAACGTACAATTCATGAAACCCTGGGATTCAGTATGAACAGAACACACGGATCCCTGCCTTCAGGGAGTCTACAGCAAGGGACAGGTCAGAGGCCTGACACAGACATGCCGGTGACATACAGACTGCGGTGAAGGAAGATTAGAGTTCTCCTAGGCTCACATCAATAACCCATGCTGGGAGATTCTAGAATTTCCATTTCGTAGATGAGAAAACTGAGTCCTAAGGAGGTGAAATGCTTTGCCCTCCATCATCCTGGTACTAGGTAGAAGAGCAAGGACGAAGCCCAGATTGTTGAACTTCAAATCATATATTCTTTCTGTTGGAAACAGATTCTTGAAGTAGCACAGGCTCTCATTCTGTGCTATTTTAAGTTTTTCCATCTGTCATTTTTATTAGTTGTCATTGATCTGTAATATTTCTCACACAAAACCATTATCCAATATTTCACACTTCATTTTTTTCAGGGTTTTTAAAAAAACTGTATTTGGAACAATGCCACTTATAACCAAGTCCAAGATTTTAACCTAGCAATTAAGAGCAATACTTACATTATAATTATGATTAGAGTGTATATTAATGTTGTAGACTTCTACCAGCAAATTAGGACATTTTGTTCTGCCTGGCAAAAGTAGTCATAGGCAAGAGAAATTCAATTTTAGAAAGCTTAAATTTAACTTCAGGCTCTTCTTTGTTTTAAAATTTCAGTGTGGGTTTCTCTTGTGCCACCAATTTTACGTTTACGCACTGTGCATAGTGTTCTACGTAAGCTTCCTTGCTGCTCTGTCTTATTCTCCAGGTTTCCATACTTGCTTTGTTTCTGAATGTAAAGCCATCAGCCTGTGAATGGCCCACAGACTTTGTGCTTGCAGAAGAGTAAAGAAAGTATTGAATATCTTCAGAAAGTTTTACATGATCAAGTCATTTAGCTTGTATTGTCTCAGGCTTACCCTGATTTAAATTGTTGCGCCCTGTTGTTGTAGAGTAAGTGTGGTGACATGGCCTATTTTCCATCGGATCCATATTTTCCAAATTTTAGAGAGCTGCAGATTGATGTTAGTGATAACACTTGTCCTTGTAACATCAGTTTGCTAGGCATACACTTTATTATTTAGCACTTAATTATTTGCAGTTGTTTTTTCTTCCATCAATGCACTGATGGCTAACATTTTTATAAACAAAGGAAACCCACAGGGTGAAAAAGCTTTAGGCATTTATTTATTTACTTACTTATTTATTTATTTAGAGTGCAAGTGGGGCAGGGCCAGACAAAGAGAGAGAGAGAGAGAGAGAGAGAGAGAATCCCAAGCAGGCTCCACACTCCACGCTGAGCCTGACATAGGGCTTGATCCGACGAACTATGAGATCGTGACCTGAGCCAAAATCAGGAGTTGGTGGCTTAACTGAGTGAGCCACCCAGGTGCCCCAAGCTTTTAGTCTTTTTATATTGAGTTTTTTATGTTTGCTATATAACCATACTGTGTAATATTGTATTATAGTAAATCACAGCTTGTTGGCAAATCAGTATTTCCTTAAGACAGTTTATCTGATGTCAATTAGACTAACGCTTTTCAAATTAACAGTGTTTCTTTGGTTAATTCAGCTGCTACACAGTCAGCAGGGCAGCTGGCATCAAGCTTATTCTATTGTAGCATTTTGTACAAGGTCATGCAGAAACCAACCCAGTGTATCTATGTTTGCAGGTTAGATGATGTTCATTTTGTATCTGTTGATAGTCCAATTGCAGGTGAAAGCTATATTCAAAATTGGAAAGTATGAAACAACCAGAAAGCCTTGTTAGAA
Organism: Proteles cristata cristata; assembly: GCA_017311185.1. NCBI lineage: Eukaryota > Metazoa > Chordata > Mammalia > Carnivora > Hyaenidae > Proteles > Proteles cristata. Next base: position 1,140,558 of record JAESUZ010000174.1, on the reverse strand, counting down.
ACATTAATACAATGTGTATAAATATTCGCTAACAGTGGAAATGATGTCATTTGTATCTAATCAAAGTATGTCACTAAAGCTCTCCAATCCCTCGTCTAGGGAATAAGTCTTCAGTACAGAAACAGTACAGATGTGATGTGTGCGATTATACAAGTACAACCTACGTTGGTGTCAGAAACCACCGACGAATCCATAACTCTGACAAACCATACAGGTAAGTGTGACAATCGTAGAGTTTTAATGCTTGTGTTAGAATATTTTATAGTAAAGAAAAAAGGGGAAATAATTAAAGATTCATAACACTTGTTTAAATACAGATTATATGCAAAGAAACTCACTACCAGAGTTCAAGAGTGTTTAGTTCATTAAGGAACATGAACTTTAAGCTTGGGTCTTGAGACAATAGGCATTTTGTCGAGTTAGACTATAGGAAGACATCTACTTGTGTCAGTTTCATGTTTTCAGTTTCATTTGGGTATAAATTGTCATAGCACAGTAATTTGGTGGTTTGAGTACTCAATATTCCAGCAAAAGATGCTTAAAACTTAAAATTTCCTATAAAAGACTCTGTTTGAAAATTAAGCTACCATTTAACATAATTTTGTGACTTGATTTTTCACAAGCCAATTTTAACACATATTTTCAGGAAATACAGGCCTTGTCAGGTGATCGAATAGAAAGGTAGAAATCCTTTTTTGAAGAAAAGCTTGCCTCTTGCGAATGAGCTGCATATTGCTTATGGATGGTAACGGTACAGACATTGCTGCAGAAGTTTGTCCAGCTGCCACAGTGCAGTCTGTTGTACTTGCAGCCATGATGGAGTGTCAGGATTCCTCCTCAAAGCTGCCATAGTCACCATGACCGATTGCTAGGCCACAGCATGAACTGTTCTAACTGCTTATCAAAACCTATTTCACATTTTAACTTGTCTCCCCAGCCATTATATAGATATGACACAAACAAGGGGGGAGTCATAGTATTAGTAGCTAAATGAAAACCTGACAGACTATGCCTGAAAATGCCATTATTTTACGCTATAAGTGTGCATCTCTCTATATATCGTTTTTAATATGGAACGTGTGTCTAATTTGCTAAGCAGCAGACTTGTTTGTAACCATCCTTCAGACAGTATGTCCATTTGCAAAGACTTGTAGCTCTCTGGAAGGTGTTTGGCCTTGCCTCAGTGTGTCTGTTTTTATCTCAAACACTTTTTTTAAAATGTTTTATTTATTTCTGAGAGAGAGAGAGAGAGAGACAGCATGAGCAGGGGAGGGTTGGAGAGAGAGGGAGACACAGAATCTGAAGATAGGCTCCAGGCTCTGAGCTAGCTGTCAGCACAGAGCCCAACGTGAGGCTCAAACCCACGATCCGTGAGATCATTACCTGAGCCGAAGTCGGATGCTTAACCAACTGAGCCACCGAGGCTCCCCTGTTTTAGACACTTTTAAAACTAGGATCCCTAGTTTCCCCAGAGTACAATGAAGGCCATAAACCATTATTAATAATAGCTCCATGCCAGAAAATACATATGAGAGTGATAGGTGGTATTTGGTGTGTATCATTTATGATTTGCACTAGGAAGCATTTAGGAGAACATGATGAACACAGGATGCTAGTTCATCTGATAGGAGAAAGCTTTGCCTTTATAGTTTGGGTATCTTTATTTTTAAATTTAATGACATACCATGCCAAATTCATGTGCTCCAGGCAAGAATAAAATTAGAGTTAGACTCTTCATTCTCATTCATTGAGAGCAATTTATTGAGCAGATAATTATGTTCCAGGAGCAATGCTAGGCTCTTAGACTATAGTCATGATAGAAAGGATATGAACAAGGAAACTCAAGCATGCAATTAGGATAAGTTTAGGAAGGAGATTAATGATTGGTTCCGAGTCTATAGAGGAGAGGTTCACATCTACCTGAGTAGATTAATCTTATAACTTCAAGATTTACCTTGATAGTTTATGGTGTCCTGGGGTTTATGTTTTCTTATGTTCTTTTTTTTCTTTTGTTAATGTTTGTTTATTTTCGAGAGAGACAGAGTGAGGGAGGGAGGGGCAGAGAGAGAGGGAGACACAGAATCCCAAGCAGACTCCAGGCTCTGAGCTGTCAGCACAGAGCCCCATGCGGGGCTTGAGCTCACAAACCATGAGATCATGACCTGAGCCGAAATTGGATGTTTAACTGATTGAGCCACCCAGGCTCCCCTTTTAGTTCTTAAAGTATTCACAGACTGCTAGGATTGGCTGTAATTGTCCTAAAATCTTCCTGCCAGTGGGCAGGACACTATGAGAACCCTTTTCCTCTTAGAACAGGGAAGTCTCAGTGTGTTATTTTCTAGGTTTGTATACACTACACTTTGTCACTTAGTTTGGCCTGTGTGTTTATGTCTTAGAAGAAATGTCATACATCCCCCTTCCCTGTAAATATAACCAGCTTTTTCTCATAGGTCTTATTTTCCAACTGTCAAATCTTGTGACTCTTTTTTTACATATTTTAAATCCACATAGGATTTGCAGTCTACAGAGCACTGTGAGTTAACACGCTCTATTCCACTATGCTTCTAGGCCTGTACTCCTGGTCACACACTGCTTGCCTTAAGCTACGCTAGTGAGCATAGACTTCTTGAGGTCTCATTTGATCTAAGTTATCACAGTCGTTTTTCTGGCTTATTACATGTATGCTTCATTCAGTTTTTGCTGCCTAGTGCACTTACTGGTCAGAGTCTGGGCTTATTTTCTCAGAATCCATACCCTACGCATTTCTGATTACTTACTTTTTGTTAAGAAACATACTCACCAGGAGCAATGGTGAACTTAGCTAGAGTGCCTTGTTGCACAACTTGTAGCCTTTGCACAAGGGCAGAACAGGTGTGTTGTGTGTTTGAATGTGCCTGCTTTGTAGTAGATTTCCTGCAATATTTGTAACTGTTCTTTGCTCAGGCCTTTTATGTTGCTCTTCCAGTCCTTCACGGAACCTATTGTGTGATCTGGGCACTACATTTTCATGTATAAGAGCCCTGGTTCCAGGGACAGATAGTCCTGGGATCGAATCTGAGCTCTTTGACTTACGGCGTTTGTTACCTTGAGCAAATGATTTCACTCTGCTATATTTGGTCTTGTCCTTTCTAAAAGGAGGCTAATTAAGGCACCTTCTTTACAAGACAGATGTGAGAACTAAACTAGCATATGTGATGTGCTGCCACAAACCAAGCACCCAGTAAATGGTGGTTATCTAATACTCATCGGGCCTGGCTTCTGTCCTCATCCCCTCCCACTGATTCATTGTCTAATGCCACCCCTAACCCCCCAAGAATGCTGCTGACCTCTCATTTTGAAAACCAAAGCATAATCCTGTTCCTGGGTAGACAAGCATAGCTTACTTATTTTACAGAAGAGATGCTATGCCCAGGTAAGAGTGCCGTCACAGCTCAGGTCCCCATGCTGTGTTGCCTGCCTTGGAGGCAACCCAGTACCCTGGGTAGCACTTCTGCTTTACAGTCTCAGGCCTGGGCCACGAACCCCCTCTGCCCAACGGGGTGACCTTGGGAATGTTACTCCAGGCTAAGCCTCCTTTCTCTTACGAAACTAGGGAGAATACTGCCTAGCTGGTACAGCTTTGTGAGGATTGAATGAGGTCATGTGTCTTAAGCACCCAGCATATTTCCTGGGGTATTAAAGGGGCTGGTTTTCTCCTGCTGTTCATGCAGTTGTACGGTCATCTCAGAAACTCTGTCCTCATTACAGGAGGAGAGCTCTTTTCCATTCTCGTGTGAGGACAGGGAAAGATGGAAAAAGCATCATCCCAACCCAGTCCTGCCAAATATAGCAAACTTTGTTTTCCAGTGCTTTATTAAGGAACATTCTGTGTAAACCACATACCATTTAAAGTTATACCTGATGTTTAGGACATTGGTGCCACAGTAACTAAAAGTTCCTTTCAGGATTTTCAAATATTAGATCGTCCTTGGGGCCCTGGGTGGCTCAGTCGGTTAAACGTCCAACTTCAGCTCAGGTCATGATCTCACGGTTCGTGGGTTCAAGCCCCGCGCCAGGCTCTGTGCTGACAGCTAGCTCAGAGCCTGGAGCCTGTTTTGGATTCTGTATCTCCCTCTCTCTCTGACCCTTCCCTGCTCACGCGGTTTCTCTCTCTCAAAAATTAATAAAACATTTAAAAAAAAAAGATTGTCCACAGTTTCATGTAATATTGCAGTTCTAGAAATCTTCCTGGTTTACACCCCCCAGTATCACTTGTGTGACTGACTGGTTGGAGATGGAAGACAGGATGACAAAAAATTTTCCTCACCAAGTTTCCTTCTAACTGTATGACACTGAATCATTTCCCCTCAGAAACACAGTCGTGTTGGTACTTCTGTTCTGAAATTCCCACCATGCCATGGTGCAACAGCCTGACAGAGAAGGAAACGGGCTTTGGCGTAAAGCACTTGGTACACAACCTGGCATGTATTAGGTGCTCAGGAAATGTTCACTGATAGTTATCTGTATATGTCAGTTTGTCTTATCTAGAAAATAGCTCTGGTTCTGTAAGTTTATTGTACTTTGAAAATAAACATATAATGGTGGTGTTACTATACTTTTTTTCCTTAAGTATAAAAGCTACCCACATAGGTATGTTGAATTTTTTAAGAGTCCTTTTATAATACCTAGGCCAAGGGGCGCCTGGGTGGCTCAGTCAGTTAAGCGTCCGACCTCAGCTCAGGTCATGATCTCTCAGTTCTTGGGTTCAAGCCCCACGTCGGGCTCTGTGCTGACAGCTAGCTCAGAGCCTGGAGCCTGCTTCAGATTCTGTGTTTCCCTCTCTCTCTGACCTCCCCTGCTCACTCTGTCTCTCTGTCTCTCTCTCTCTCAGAAATAAATAAAACATTAAAAAAAAATAAAAAAATACCTAGGCCAAAAATGCCTAATATTTCCCTAAATGTTTCAAATATATACTTTTAGGGGCACCTGGGTGATTCATCGGTTAGGTGTCCAACTTTCCTTCAGGTCACGATCTCGTGGTTCATGGGTTCGAGCCCTGCGTCGGGCTCTGCACGGATAGCTCAGAGCCTGGAGCCTGCTTTGGATTCTGTGTCTCCCTCTCTGCCCCTCCTCTGCTCATGCTCTGTCTTTCTCTCTCTCTCTCAAAAATAAATAAAAACGTTTAAGAAATTTTTTTAGTGTACTTTCAGAATTAGTTCATTATCAGGAGCTACACAAGGTTCAAACATAGCATTTGATTGACAATTCTCTTAAGTTTTTCTCTCTCTTTAAAATTTTTAATACTTTATAATTTAAAGTAATATATGTCCTGAAAACTGCATAAATTATCAGTGTGCAGCTTGGTGAACGGGTCACACTCACTCCTCCTTGTAACTACTCAGACCACGACTGAGCCATTGCCAGCCCCTGGGAGCTCCATCTTCCAGGGCCTCCAGGCACTAGCTCCCTTTACCCTCCGCCCCCGACCATCTTGACTTCTAACATCATAAATTAGTTTTACCTTTTTCTTACTTAACAGAAATTAAATCATGCAGTACATAGTCTTTTAATTTTTTTAATTTATTTATTTATGTAAGCTATATACACAGCATGGGCTGGAACTCACAACCCTGAGATTCAGTCACATGTTCTTCCAGCTGAGCCAGCCCGGTGCCCCGGTGCATAGTCTTTTAAATCAGGCTTTTTTAACTCATCATCATTGTGTATAATTTAATGCAGTCCTTTTCACTGCCATGTAGTATTTCATTGTGAGACTGGCAATTTATTCACTCACTGCACTATTGATAGGTGTTAGGATTATTGCCAGATTTTTCTCCCTGTTTTGAATAATGCCTTTTGAACATTCTTTTATATGTTTTTGGTATGTATATGAAATGAGTCCATTTTCATTGGGTTTCTACCTAGGAGTGGAATATCTGGGTAATAGGGCACACATATATATTCAGCTCTGGTACATAATTCTCAGCAGTTACCCAAAATGGTTATACCAATTTATGGTGACTGTACCAGCTCATACTCACACCAACACTTCGTATTGTCAGTCTTTGATTTTGATTGTTCTGGTAGGTATGTCTCTATGTTGTTGTGGTTCTGATTTGCATCTCCCTGACGATTTATGAGGTTGAGTGTCTTTTTACTGGTCTGTGTACTATTATTGGCCATTTCCTTATCGGGTTGTCTGCCTTTTTCTTACTGATTTGCAAGAGTCTGTGTCCTGAATATAAGTTCTTTGTCTATTATATATATTGCATGTATCTTCTTTTTTTTTAAATTTAATTTTATTTTTTTACTGTTTTATTTCTTTCTTTTTTTTTTTTTTAATGTTTTATTCATTTCTAGGAGAGAGAGAGGCAGCGTGAACAGGGGAGGGTCAGAGAGAGAGGGAGTCACAGACTGAAACTGGCTCCAGGCTTTGAGCTGGCAGCCAGCACAGAGCCCGACACGGGGCTCGAACCCACGAACCGTGAGATCATGACCTAAGTGAAAGTCGGACGCTTAACCGACTAAGCCACCCAGGCACCCCTGTTTTATTTATTTCTGAGAGAGAGAGAGCGTGAGCAGGGGAGGGTCAGAGAGAGAGGGAGATACAGAATCTGAAACAGGCTCCAGGCTCTGAGCTAGCTGTCATCACAGAGCCTGATGCGGGCCTCGAACCCACGAACTGTGAGATCATGACCTGAGCCAAAGTCGGACGCTTAACCGACTGAGCCACCCAAGCGCCCCGTATTGCACGTATCTTCTAAACTATGGTTTGTCTTTCTTCTCTCTCAGTGATGTTTTTGACAAACAAATTTTAACATTTAATATAGTCGAATTAATGAATCTTTTTCTTGTTATTAAGGCTTCTGTGTCTTTATACTCTGAAACTAATGTTGATGTCTTTGAAATAGCCTTGTAAGGTACATGATTAGAAGTAAAAATGTATGCTTATAAGGTAAGGATTCTGATTTTAGGGATACACATCAGCTGGATCAAAAATATTGTGTGCTTGTGTATTAATGAGCTTAATTTTCTAACATGGCACAGAAAAGAAATTTTTTTTTTTAATCCGTAAGAGTTTTAAGCAATGGGAATGATATTTTGGAATGATGGGTTGTCACTCAGTGTGGCCAGTCATTAAATAAAGCCTAGTCTTTGTTTAACATAAAAATATTAGAAATAATAACCATTAGCATTTTTTAGACATTTTTCATGGGCCACACAGCATGCTAAGCACTCGGTTTGTTTCAGCTCACTTGATCCTTACAAAGCCCAGTACTCAGGAATATCACTATGCCAACTTCATAGATGTGGGAAGAGAGACTGGGTGGATGAAACTGCTTTCCCCAGGTCTCCCGAGTGGCAGAGCCAGTGTTTGAACCCGTGCTTCTACAGGCTGTGTGTCTGGTGTGCCAGACAGAACTCTGTGAGGCCTATTGCCGCTGCATGCCACACCACTCGCAGTTTAGTGGTATGGTTCAGTACAGCGGACGTTCTGTTAAGCTCAGGCTTTCTGTGGATCAAAAACTGAGGAAGACCACAGTGGGGATGGCTTGTCTGCTCCAGAAGGTCAGGGCCTTCGCAGGGAAGGCCTGAAGGCTGAAGGCTCCCTCCCCAGTCGTGGTTGATGCTGCCTGTCTCTCTCAATCTGGAGGCATGTTGAATTTCAGTTATTTTTCTTGGCTTGGGGGAAAACTCAAGTCTTTGAAAACCTTGAATTTATTTTAAGGAAACAGGTTAGCAGATAGTTTAATTTGGAGGAAATCAGTATGTTTTGTTTTGAAGGGATGAACCAGAGGAGTTTGTTTTTCACAGTGGCCCAAAGACTTCTTGGGTTCTTCACAAAATCTGAACTTTCAGGCTATTTTTCCAGACCTTAGTTATTTATTCTTTTGAAAGCACAGAAAACAAATGTGTAAGACAAACCCTACTGCAGAATTTTTATTTAAATCTTTTTATGCATATTCAAAGCCTTCTCAGGTCACTTCAGATCTTAGAGAACATCCAGGTTCTGCTTTCTTCTACCTAATCCCGCAAGGCCATCGTTCCTAATTGAATCAGACCTGGAGTAAGGTCCCAGGCCAGGAGAATAGGGTGTTTGAGCCACGTTCCTATTTTTCTGGGGTTCTGGGACGAAAGTAACTGACCCATGAGCAGTAGGAGAAAGCCTATAGAAAAATTCAGTCTTAGGTTTTTTTAAAGCCAGATGTGAAAAGCATTGGGTTTTCTTGTTTTTTGTTTGTTGGTTTGTTTGTTTATTTGTTTGAGAAGTGTTGGGTTTTCTGATGTGTGTTTTTTCTACACCATCAAGCAGTTAACTCAGTTCTCAACAGACACTGACTGGGGGTCCTGCGAATTTAATCCTGTTCTAACACTACCTGGAGATAGCCTTGGATCCCAGGAGTTCAGGGCTCAGTTCCACAAGACTGTCCCCACTTCCAGGCTGCCACCTGTGCTCCAAACCAACTGACCGTAGCGCAGAGGTTTGCCAGACCAGCTCACAAAACTTGGAAAACTAGTGTACTTATATTCACCAATTTATGATGAAGGACATGATGAGGAGCAGCCAGATGAGAGGTCCATAGCGTAGGGTCCTGGAGGGACAGAACTTCCATGCCCTCTCTGGGGCACCACTCTCTCAGCTCCTTCACATGGTTACCAACCCGGAAGCTCTCTGAACATCCTTTGGGTTTTTATGGAGGCTTCATTACATAGTCATGATTGATTACATCTCCAGCCCCTTGCCTCCCCTGGAGAGTGAGACTGAAAGTTCCTGCCCTCTGATCCTATAATGGGTTCCTCTAGCAACCAGCCCCGATCCTTAGGTTACCCAGAGGGGTTCAGAAGGTCACCTCAACACATTGTTTGCTCTCCTCACTTAGGGAAATTCCAAGGGTTTTTGGAGCTCTGTGCCAAGAATGGAGACAAAAACCAAAACATATTTCTTGTTAGAAATCATAATATCACAGGTTTCTCCATTGGCTTTCTTTTGGTTGAAAAAATAGTTTTCTTGCATTAGGAAGAAATCTCATTTTTCATAGAGATATGGATGGGACTTTATTGGTTGACAGAAGAATAGTGTTCCTTCTGGCATTCCAAAGCTTTCGCCCAACCGTAGGTAGAGTCTACACCAGGAAACCCGCAGCTGACCTGTTAGGACGCTCACTGGTGTCCTCTGGTCACATGTGTACTTTGCCTTGATGGATCTGAATAATTGAAGTACCAAATGGGATTGTCATCGGAGCATCTGGCAGTTTCATTAAAAAAGCAAAACACTCGCACCTGGATGGCTCAGTCGATTGAGTGTCCAACTTTGGCTCAGGTCATGATATCTCAGTTCATGGGTTCAAGCCCCACGTCAGGTTCTGTGCTGACAGCTCAGAGCCTGGAGCCTGCTTCGGATTCTGTGTCTCCCTGTCTCTTTCTGCCCCTTCCCTGCTTGCATTCACTCTCATTCTCTCTCAAAAGTAAAACATTAAAAAAATTTTTTTAGAAAGGAAAACAAAATTGTGACAGGCAATGCTCTGTAAATGTGCTGCTCCTATTCTTATGTCACTAGGGTTTGTTTCTGTTTGCTTTTGGGTTTTTATTCTCTTTTTTTTTTTTTGCCCAGTGTATGGGGGTATTTGGAAATGGGATGTTGATGGTCTGCTGGTAACATGGTTAGAAACGATCTGGTAGACATAGCCCTCTATTTCAAAACATTTTTTATGCTTTTTCTAGGTACTACATTACATGTATTTTGGTCAGGTTGGTGTAGGGTTACCTGTTCGTTTTCTGACTCATGGCATCTATACTATGAAGATTAATAAAGGGAGGCCTCATTCGAATGCAATTGGAGGTTCAGCAAGGGGAGCCCCCGCCCTACCACTCATTGTCAGCTGCACACCCCAGCAGGAAGAGGAGGCCCTTGCAGGTGGATACTGCTTTACTATCCCAGCAGGAGGAAAGAAAGCTCACCTCCTTCCCATCACCCCCAGGCCTCCAGCAGCCCAGCCAGTGAGAGATGGTCATAACTCAGCCAATGAAAAGCCACTGTGCTTCCAGCTCCCACTTTATCCCAGTGGGTTTTCTGTTTATAACAGCCCGCCTGACCATTCTGCTTTCCGCTGTAAAAGAGCAGTCCTATCCTTTGTTCGGAACACTTGCCAGTGGTTTTCCCAAACTTCTTGTTCCAGATTGCAATTCTGTGTTATTCCCTAATAAACCCATCCTTTTATAATAAAATAACTAGCAGCATTATTTTTTTAAGTTAACAATACCTTCATGAAAGAAGATAGGCAGTAAGTAAACAACAATTTCAAAAAATAAGTGTATAGTAAAGTGAATGAAACAAGATGATGGTACAATAATAGTTCACTCATTTTTAAACTAAAAGAATTTGGATTGCTCCATGGAATTGTATAGGGAGAGTGCAGAGGGAATGAAAAGAGAATAATGCTTTAGCTAAAGGAAACTCACTCTGAGAAAGGAAGTAGAAATACATATAAGCCACCTTTACATAACTTTGAAGTTGAGATTCCCCTGTAGTATCTCTTGTCCTCTAATCAGTTGAAAATCATTTTAATAAGTGCTTAACCTTGTCACTTTTTTCCCACTTAGATCTTTTAAGGAATAATTTCCATTGTGTGTGTCCCCTCAGAATAACCTTTCTACCAAGCTAAGTTTGGTGCTCCTAAAATTGGGGCTCAGTCATTCCCTACACTGCTCTTGCTTTCTTTATCTTCCTCTCTTAGAAAAGATTTTAAGGAGCTCTTCATATTAAAAGATATTGAGTAACCAAGTCAGCAGAATTTATAGAAGTAAGTTCTTGTCCAATAGGATAGGAGAGAGCAATTTGAAAAGGCTAGATAGAGCAGGAAAGCAAAAAGGCTTCATCTGTATGCATTGATTGCATAGGGAACTAATGAAAGTGATACACTATAGGTGAGCTTCCAGATCACTCTGTTAGGAAAGAGCATTTCTGGGGCATCTGGGTGGCTCAGTTGGTTAAGTGTCCGACTGCAGCTCAGGTCATGATCTCTTGGTTCGTGAGCTCAAACCCCACTTCAGGCTCTGTGCTGACACCCTGGAGCCTGCTTTGGATTCTATGTCTTCCTCTCTCTCTCTCAAAAATAAATAAACATTTAAAAAAAAAAGGGAAAGCATTTCTGATAGTGAATAATTGTAAATTTTAGCTATTCTCAAACACTTCAAAGTAGTCTTGTCCTCTGCAAACTATTCTAAAAATAATTTTAGCATTTATTTCTGGAATACGTGATTCACTACTTACATAAATATCCATTATTAATTTAAATGTACTTACTTTATCATTCCTCATTTCTACCTGGAGTAGTAAATGCTGACAGTTCAAAGCCTCAAAAACGGCTGTATCCCACAGTTCAGGAATGTTCTTAACTCTGGGAGAAGAGGAGGCAATAAAGGAGGGCACACAGGGAGTTTCAAAGATCTTTTGGACGCTTAACTGACAGCCACCCAAGCACCCCACAAAGACATTTTTTCAATTGTATGTACAAATTAAACCACATTCTATGAGAGGTGATAGTAAGGAAATGAAGTTAAGTGTGTGGATTTTGTAGGTAGTTCATTTTTGTTGTTGTTTTAATTGGGTAGCACATAATGAACTTCAGAATCAGCTTATCTAGTTTCCTCTAAAAATAATTCTTGGGCGCGTGGATGGCTTAGTTGGTTAAGTGTCTGACTCTTAATTTCAGCTCAGGTCATGATGTCACAGTTTGTGAGATCAAGTCCTACATTGGACTCTGCCCTGACAGTGTGGAGCCTGCTTGGAATTTTCTCTCTCTCTCCCTCCCTCCCTCCCTCCCTCCCTCTCTGTCTCTCTCTATTTCTGCCTACACCTCCCCCACTTATATGTCTGTGCTCTGAAATAAACTTTAAAAAGAATTTCTTATTTGTGTTGGGATCATGTTAAGCTTCTATACTAATTTAGAAAGAATTAGTAACTTTATACAAATAAGGTATGGACTTTATTCATTTGTTCAGGTCGTCTCTTGTGTTCCTCAGTAACATCTAAAGTTTTGTCCCTGTATATTGTATACATTTCCTGCTTCATATGTGTGTAAATCCAAGCACACATTTGTGTATATATAAATACACAGGTAGTCAGTCACAGTTATCCTGTGAGCCTTAATTTTTTTTCTAAAAGCATTTAAAAACTCTCTTACTGTTATATATGCGTAGGGAAATGAAAAATCCTATAAAATATAGTAATATAATTCAGCATACTAACTTAATGCTTAAAAACATTAAGAATGTTTTTCTTAAACATTTTATGTTTTATTTCTTTGTACCTACCAAGAATAGTGTGCTCAGTGCTTGCTTCTTACAGTATTATAGGTGAGCGTGTTTTCAGTGCCTTGGCCATTCATTGGTCATACCCCTTTCTGGGTGTGGATCAGCTTTCACCATTTTATCCTGTGCTTTTTCGATTCAGTTTGATTACAGAGCATTTCTGTAATGATATTTTTCACAGGCATAACTTCCTCCAGGAACCCACTTTCTTCATGCTTGTTCCCAAGTTTACCTTCATGTAGATCCTCTGGGAGTGGCGGCCGTGTCAACATTCCGTGGTCAGCAGTTTGTTCTGGAAATGCATTTACATTTGAGCCTAATTTCACTTACAGGGTTACCACTTTTTGGTTTCTCCTGTATTTCCATTTTGTTGACCAGTTCTTTTTTTCGGAGTATACATTTTTGTAAAATGTCACTTGGGACATTTTATCACTGGGAGATTAGGAGGCACCACAGCTACATGCTTTGCTGTCTGTGAGTGACCAGTCACTAACCAACTGAAAGAAAGGACATGATTAGTCGCTGATCCCGAAGCACGTCTGTTTGCTAAGCTACCAGTGAAGTCTGTACTCTACAATTACACAGTGAATATATTTTGATAACTGAAACTCGAACAGTTGTTAGGGGGGAGTGGTGACATTTAACTAAACCATAGTAACCAGAATCCGTGCATGGCAGCACCATACAGAGCAAGGACTGCCCACCCCCCTCTCCCCAACACACACACCCTGGTTGTTAGGCATATGCTGTATTTCATTTTTTCTGTTGCTGCTATAACTTGGGTCTTTTCCTTCCTTTCCTAGTTTTCAATTCAATATTGTTTTTATATAGGAAAGCTGTTGATCTATACAGAACGTTCACTTTATGCCCTTACTGAATTTCTTTTTTTTCTCTTACTGAACTTATTACTTTTAACAGTTTTTAATTCGTATTATGTGCAAATAATTTTCTCAACCTTTCCTATATGATATTTACCCCTCTTCTTTCTCTTACCTAACTGTACTGGCTAGTGTTTCTACCACACACTAAATAAGAGTGGGGATAGTGAAAGTCCTTATCTTGTTCTTGGGCTGAATGATACGCTTCTAGTGTTTTCTCATGAAGCTTTAGACTAGTTTTGAGGTTGAGATAGATATATTTTATCATGAAGAAGTTATTCACCTACCCGATTGTGTGGAGATATGTTATTAAGCATGTATATTGGATTTAGGTGTTGTCAGCCTGCTGTAAGTGCCTCCTAAAACATGGTGGTAGGGAACACACAGCTGTCCCTCTGAAGTATATTTGCAAAAAAGGAAAAGTGGGGAAAAAAACTGACCCTGAATCTAATGAAACCTTTACTTCAGTAGTTTTCTCTCAGGGAGAAGACAGTTCTTCCTCGCCCCCCCACAAAGGGCATCTGGCAATGTCTAGAGACGTTACTGTTTGTCACAGTGGGGAGAAAAGGTGCTAGCTACTAAGACTTAGTGGGTAAAGGCCAATGATGCTGGTAAACATCCTACCAGCTGCCAGAACAGCTCCCACAGTGAAGAATTACCTAGCCCAAGGTGTCAGGAGTGCTAAGGTCGAGAAGCCCTTCCCTGGTCCCACTGCCAGATTACAGGAATTGGGAAGGCTACAGAAACACATACCACAACACCAGAAAGTGATCGTACAGCACATGATGTGAAAAACTCTACAAAGCAGATGACCTGGTTTCTTTAGCACCTAAATGCATGCAGGCGATGGGGAAGAGAAAGACTGTTACAGATTAAAAGAGCCCTAAGATATATACCAACCAAATGTAATATATACATCTTGTTTTGATCCTCATTCAAACAAAACATTTCTGCAGAAATTAGGGAAATTTAAGTGGAGGATACATGAAACAAGACTGGCAAAACGTCAGTAATAATTGAAGCTGGGTGATGGAGTTTCATTATAATTTCCTAATTTGGTCTTTGCTTAAAGATTTCCATAGTAGGAGCGCCTGGGTGCACAGTCATTTAAGCATCCAAGTCTTGATCAGGTCTCGACTCAGGTCATGACCTCGCATTTCATGAGTTCAAGCTCCAGATCAGGCTATGTGCTGATGGCCTGGAGCCTACTTTGGATTCTGTCTCCCTTTCTCTCTACCCCTCCCCCTCCTGTGCAAACACATACTCTCTCTCTCTAAAAAAAAAAAGTGGGGGGGCAGATTTCCATAGTAAAAAGTTTTGTTTAAAATGGATATTGAGGGGCACCTGAGCGGCTTAGTCGGTTAAGCGTCCGACTTTTGCTTGGGTCATGATCTCGCGGTTCGTGGGTTCGAGCCCCGCGTCGGGCTCTGTGCTGACTGCCAGCTCAGAGCCTGGAGCCTGTTTCAGTCTGTGACTCCCCCTCTCTCTGACCCTCCCCTGCTCTCTCTCTCTCTCTCTCTCTCTCTCCTAGAAATAAATAAAACATAAAAAAAAAAATTACAATGGATATTGAATTTTAGATTAAGTTTCGGCAATAGTAGTGAAAATATGACTTCTCTGATCCTTTCAAACGGTGAATCATCGTGATAAATTTCCTAGCACTGAAATCTCTGTATTCCTAGAATAAGCCGCTCTTTGTCATGGTATATTATTCTTTAATATACTGTAGGACTGTCTTTGCCAGCATTTTATTCAGGATAATCTGCATTGATATCCGTAACTGAGATTTGGTGTGTAGTTTTCTTTTTCTTTTGCCCTTGCCAAGTTTCAGTATCACTGTGATCCTAACTTCATAAAAAGACTCTGAATGACTTTTTAAAAAACTCCCTGGAACTTGAAGATACAAGCTAATTTAATACAAAGGAACTGGCTATTTTCTATTGACTTTAAATATGGGACTGGTAGTCCTTTGAAAAGAACATTGACAACTTGTTTCTTTTCCTAATTTCTACTCTAAGTGTCTTCTTAAAGAATGAAAATATACTGGTACAAATATTAAAGCCAATGGGCAGTATTCTCAATGACTTTTTGTATCAAAAGCTTTAAGTGCCAAAAATTCTTATTATATGAGATGACTGTCAACCTTTTAATAGTCTTTATTTTTTAGAGCAGTTTAGTTTCACTGCAGTGTTGAACAGAAGTACAAGGACTTCCTATATGCTCCCTGTCCCACTCATTTATAGCCTCTTCCATTATTAGCATTCTTCACCAGAGTGGCATATTCATTATAGTTGATGAACCTGTCTTGACGAATCATTATCACCCAAAGTCCATAGTTTACATTAGGGTTCACTCTTGGTACTGTATGTTCTGTGGGTTTGGACAAATTTATAATGGCATGTATCCACCAATATAGTAATATAGTATCATGAAGAGTAGTTTCACAGCCCTAAAAATCCCCTGTGCTCCATCTGTTCATTCCTCCAATACACACATCCACTCCTGGTGGTCACTCCTGGTGACCTCTGATCTTTACTGATTCCATAGTCGTGTATTGTTATTCTTCAACTTTGTTTTTCTCCTTCAGTATTGTGTTGGCTATTATAGATCTTTTGCCCATCCATATAAACTTGAGAGGCAAAAACAGCAAAATAACTTGCTGGGATTTTTAATGGGATCACATCGAATATATAGATCAAGTTAGGAAGAACTGACATCTTGACAATATTGTCTTCTTAATATAAAATATCTCCATTTATTTAGTTCTTTAATTTCTTTCATCAGAGTTTTGTAGTTTTTTCTCATATGGATTTTATGCATATTTTGTTAATTTTAAAACTAAGTATTTTATTTGGAGAGTGCTGATGTAAATGGGATTGTGATTTTAATTTCAAATACCACCTGTTCATTTCAGGAATTATAGAAAAGTGATTGACTTTTATTTATATTAGCCTTGTATCCTGCAATCTTTCTTTAATTGTTTATTAGTTCCAGGGGTCAGTTCTTTTGGATTTTCTATAGAGACAATAATGTTGTCTGCAAGGACAGTTTTATTTTTTTCTTTCCCAGTATGTGTATTTTTTATTTCTTTTTCTTACTACATTAGCTAGGACTTCAAGTACAGTGTTGAAAAGGAGTGGTGAGAGGAAATGGATATTCATCTCTTATTCCTAAACTTAGTAGAAAGCTTCCAGTTTCTCATCATATATGATGTTAGCTGTATGTTTACTGTAGATATTCTTTATTCATTTGAAGAACTTCCTAGGTTGGTGAAAGTTTTTAACATGAATAAGTATTGGATTTTTGTCAAATGCTTTTTCAGCATCTATTGATATGATCATAAGATTTTTCTTTACTTGTTAGTAAAGTAAATTACATTGAATTTCAGATGCTGAATCAGGTTGACATGCCTGGGATAAATCTCACTTGGTTGTGGTATAGAATTTTTCTTACACATTGTTGAATTCAGTTTGCTAATACTTTGTTGAGGATTTTTGCATCTGTGTTCATGAGAGATATTGGGCTATTGTTTTGTTTGTTTTTTCTTGTAATATCTTTGTCTAGTTTGGGTTTTAAGAGTAATGCCAGCCTCTCATGTACCCCAATGTTCATAGCAGCACTCTCCACAATAGCTAAAACATGGAAAGAGCCTAAGTGTCCATCAACAGATGAATGGATCAAGAAGATGTGGTTTATCTATACCATGGAATACTACATGGCAATGAGAAACAGTGAAATCTGGCCATGTGTAGCAACATGGATGGACCTTGAGGGTGTTATGCTGAGCGAAATAAGTCAGGCAGAGAAGGACAAATATCATATGTTTGCACGTATAGGAGGATTAGGAGGAACTTGACGGAGGACCAAGGGGAGGAAGAAGGGCGGAAATGGTGGGGGAAAGGGAGAGAGGCAAACCATGAGAGACTCTTGAATGCTGACAAAAACTGAGGACTGATGGATGTGGGGGGAGGGGGAGTGGGCATGGAGGAGGACACTTGTGGGGATGAGCACTGGGTGTTATGTGGAAACTAATTTGACAATAAACTATTTGTAAAAAAAAAAAAAAAGAGTAATGCCAGCCTCATAGAATGAGATAGGAAGTATTTGCTCTGCTCTGTCTTCTGAAAGAAATTGTAAACAATTGGTATAATTCCAGGGCACCTGGGTGGCTCAGTCAGTTGGACGTATGACTTTGGCTCAGGTCATGATCTCACGGTTCATGCGTTCAAGCCCGGTGTCTGGCTCTGTGCTGACAGCTCAGAGCCTGGAACCTGCTTCAGAATCTGTGTTTCCCTTTCTCTCTCTGCCCTTCTCCCTCTCATGCTCTCTCAAAAATAAACAAACATTTTAAAAATGTTGAAAAAAAGAATTGGTATAATTTCTTCCTAAATGTTTGATAGAATTCACCAGTGATCCCATCTATACATGGTGCTTTCTGTTTTGGAAGAGTTATTATTAATTATTGATTTAATTTCTTTTTTTTCCCCTTTAATTTTATTTATTTATTTATTTTTAAGTAGGCTCCATGCCCAGTGAAGGGCTTGAGCTCATGACTCTGAGATTAAAAGTCACATGCTCTACTAACTGACCCACCCAAGTACTCCAAATTATTGATTTAATTTTTTAATAGATACAGAACCTCTTCAGATTGTTTGCTCTTGTGTGAGTTTTGACAGATTGTGTCCTTCAGGAATTGGTCTGTTTTACGTAGGTTATCAAGTTTATGAGCATAGCCCTGTTCATATTATTCCTTGATTACCCTTCTAATGTCTATGAGATCTGTAGTGATGTTAGTGGTGTCCTCTCTTCTTGTTAAGTAGCCTGATTACTTACTGGCTTATTGATCTTACTGATCTTTTCAAAGAATTAGCTTTTGGTTTTCTTGATATTCTCTATTGATTTCTTGATTTCCTGATTTCAGTTTCATTGATTTTTCCTCTGATTTTATTATTTCATTTTTCCTACTTATTTGGGTTTCATATGCTCTTTTCTAGTTTCCTAAAGTGAAAACTTAGTGACTGATTTTAGATACTACTCCTTCTTTTCTAATGTATGCATTCAATTTTGAAATTTTCCTCCAAGTACTGCTTTTGCTGCATTCCATACATTTTGGTGGGTTTTTTTAATTAGTTCAAAATACAGTAAAATTTTTCTTCATATTTCTCCTTTGAGCCACGTGTTATTTATAAGTGTTTGTTTAATCTCCAAGTACTTTGAGATTTTCCACTATCTTTGTTATTCTACCTTAATTCCATTGTTGTTTCAGAACACACATTGCATGGTTTTTCTTCTCTTAAATTTATCTTCTTTTAAGTTTATTTACTTCTGTTAAATTTTCTCAACTGTTTTATAGCTCAGAATGGTATTTCTTCGTGAACACTCCATGTGTATTCTGCTGTTTTTGGGTGAAGTAGTCTGCAGTTGTCAGTTATATCCAGCTAATTGATGGTGGTGTTGAGTTCAGTTACATCTGCTGGATCTGTTAATGATAGAGAGGTGTTACGTCTCCCACTACAATAGTGGATTCATCTGTTTCTCCTTGCAATTCTGTTAAGTTTATTTATGCCTTATATAGTTTTATCTTTTGTTGTTTGGCACATTCATGTTAAGGATCACCTGTCTTGGAGAATTGACCCATTTATCATTATGTAGTAACTCTTTTTCCTTAATACTCAAGTCTATCTAGTCTAAAATTAATTTGCCACTCTTGCTTTCTTTTGATTAGTATTAGTGTGGTATATGTATCTCCATCCATCTACTTTCCATCTCTATGTATATATTTAAAATGGGTTTCTTACAGACAGTATATAGTTACTTCTTGTTTTAATCCACTTCAGCAACTTCTTTTACTTGGTGTTGTGGGACTACTGACATTCAGATTTTATTATTGTATTGATCAAATTTATTATTTGATAGTATTTGATAGTATTTTCTATTTGTTTCCCTCATTCTTTGTTCCTGTTTTTCTCTGCTCTTTTCTGCCTTTTGTGGTTTTAATTGAGCATGTTATATGATTTCCTTTCTTTCCTTTCTTACCACTTATTTTCTTGGTGGTTTCCCTAGAGTTTGGAATGTACGTTTACAACTAGTTAAGATCCATGTTCAAATAACATACCAGCTTCATAGGTAGGTAGCACAAGTACCTTATATTAAAATAATCCTAATTCTTCTCCTATCCTTTGTATCATTTCTGCCATGAATTTCATTTAAACACAAGTGTGTGTGTGTATCAGATACATTGTTGCTGTTATTTTAAACAAACTTGTATTTCTTAGATCAGTTAAGAATAAGAAGAAAGGTTTTTTTAAATCTTCTCATGCCTTCTCTAATGCTCTTTCTTAATGTATATCCAGGTTTCTGACCTATATCATTTTTCTTTCAGAAATACTTCTTTTAACATTTTTTGTACAACAGGTCCACTGGCAATAAATTGTTTCAGTTTTTTTGTTTGTCTGAAAAAGTCTTTATTTCTGCTTTACTTTGAAAGAATAGCTTTGTTGGCTACAGAATTCTAGGTTGGTTGTTTTTTCCCTCATATTTGGAATATTTTACTCTGCTCTCTTGCTTGCCTGGTTTTCTGAGAAGTCAGATGCAATTCTTCTCTTTGCTCATTTATCTAAAGTAATTTCCCTCTCTGGCTTCTTTCAGGGTTTTTTTCTTTTTCTTTTATTTTTTTATAGTTCAAAAATGGTATGTCTTGGCATAGTGTTTCTGCCATTTATTCTGCTTTGTGTTCTCTGGGCTTTGGGAGACCCATGGTTTGGTATCTGACATTAATTTGGGGAAATTCTCAGCTATTATTGTTCAAACATTTCTTCTATTCCTTTTCTTCTTCCTATTACACATATGTTATGCCTTTTTGGTTGTAAATTTTTTATTCCAGTCTTTTTTTTCCTTGCTTTCCAATTTTGGAGATTTCTATTGAGATATTGTCAAGCTCAGAAATTCTTTCCTCAGTCAAGTCCAGTCTACTAATGAGACCATTAAAGGTACTCTTCATTTCTATTACATATTTTTTTATCTGTAGGATTTTTTTTTTTTTTGGCTCTTTGTTAGACTTTCCATCTCTGCTTTCATTACCCATCTGTTATTGCACACTGTGTATTTTATTCATTAACGCTCTTTGCATATTAATCTTAGTTGTTTTATATCACCAGTTTGATAATTCCAGTATCCTACCGTATGTGAGTCTTGTTCTGATGCTTGCTGTCTCTCTTTAAAGTTTGGTTTTTACGTTGTAATACATCTTGTAACTTTTTCTTGATAGCCAGGCATGATGTACTAGGTAAAAGGCACTGCTGTGAAGAGCACTTTAGTAATGGGTGATCTGTGAGGGGAGGGCAGGCATTCTATAGTCCCGTGATTAAGAGGTCTCAGTGTTTTAGTGAGTCTGTGCCTCTAGCCTGAACTTTACATGTGCTCCTCAGGCCCCTGCCCCTTTGGTGAGACATGATAGCTGGAATGAGCTGGAACTGGATGTTTCCTTTTCTTCACGTCAATGAGGTGCCAATAAACTCCAGCAGGTTAGGTTCTGGTTAAATGTTTGTCGTAGGGGTAGACCTTGTTAAAGACAGAATGCTGTGGCATATTTCAGAGTGGTTCTTTTATCCCTCTACCTGAATTTTTCTCCAACATTCACTAAGAATTTGGTAGAACTCTAGGAGATGAACTCAGAAAAGTGTGGAGGGTCTTGTATGATTGCATCCCTTCACATTTTTAATTTTTTTTTTTTTTTTAATTTTAGAGCCAGAGGAGAGGGGTGGGTTGGGAGGGGGAGAGAGAGAGAGAGAATGAGAATCTTAAGCAGGCTCCATGCTCAACGTAGAGCCCAACACAGGGCTCTGTGTCACGACCCTGGGATCATGACCTGAGCCAAGATCAAGAGTTGGATGCCCAGTGAACTGAGCCACCCAGGTGCCCCTTGTTTCACATTTTGTTTCTCATAATTGTCTATACTTAGCTGCCAGCAGGTCATCAGTTACTGTTCAGGTTGCCCTATTCTGGCTCTAGTTCCTTTGGGAGTAAAAGGTCTTTCCGGTTTGGGGTGCAGGTGTGTCCTGTAACCTCAGTTTTCTTATGGATCTAAGATGAGTCGTTGACTTTTCAGTTTGTTCAGCATAAGTTAGGATTGAGTGGCAATTTCAAATCTTCTTACATGCTGACCCAGAAACCAGAAGTTCCTGAGTATCATATTTAGAATTATATTTTTTGCATAAAATGATAGGGAATTGTGGATTGAATGTCACTAATTCCTTCCAGAAATAGAATTGTGGACAGCCATAAAGTATTTTATCACTGGGTAATATTAACAAAATAGTCAACTTGCATGATCACAATTTTATATAAATATTTGTATTTTAAGACTGGGAAAGGGGCACCTGCGTGGCTCAGTCAGTTAAGTGTCTACTCCTAATTTCAGCTCAGGTCATGATCTCACAGTTCGTGAGATTCAAACCTGTGTCAGACTCTATGCTGATAGCATGGAGCATGCCTGAGATTCCCTCCCTTTCTCTCTGCCTCTTTCTTGCATGTGTGATATCTCTCTCTTTCTCTCTCTCTCTCTCTCTCTCAATAAATAAATAAATAAATGTTAAAAAAAAAAAAAAGCCTGGGAAATACACATCAAAATGATAATATTAGTTACATCTAGTGGTTAGGTCATAAGTGATTTTTGTTTTCTTTGTATTTCTAATTTCCTACAGTGAATTTTTGAAGTCAGGAAACTAAGTTATTTATAGAAATAAAGCAGTTCATTCAACACCCAAATCTTGGTTTCTAATACCAGTAAAAGGAACAAGAGAAATGGCTTAGAGAAGTGATCGATCTCTAGGTAAATGAGGGAACCTGGAGCATCCTGTAGTGCCAGAAAACAGGGGAAGCGCTCGACAAACAAAACGATGGGACTAAGTCAATGGGACGTGGAACCTGGAAGAACCCTCAGTGACCTCAGGGATAAAATAAGTAATGTAGTATTAAATTATATCCCACAGTATAAAATACATGTCCAGGAGGCCATACTGACATTAATGATTGGATAATAAATGGATGAGAATAGAGTAAGTTCCCGTGCAGAATTCCAGGTGATTTATATAGATACTCTGCTGTAAGTAGGTAGTAACCTTCTTCCAAAGTATATACAGTGGGAAGAGGGGATGAGAAAGTATAACTTCCCTGTGGAGAAACTTGATCCCAAGGTCACCGTCAATAGTGTGAGGTCATGTCAGGACGGTACTCTGTGGTGAGGATGGAAGATGGCACTTACACGTCTGTGGTCTTCCTGCCAAGAGCCCATTACCCTAGTCTAAACATGAGAAACACCCCTGACATACCCAAATTGAGGGACATTCTACAAAGTACATGGCCAGTATTCTTCAAATCTGTCAAGCCATTAAAAACACACAAAGTCAGAGAGACTGATAAAGTCTAGAAGATCCTAAGGATATATGATGACTGCATGTGACGTGGTATCCTGGATAGGCTCCTAGAATGGAAAAAAGACCAAATAAGGAAATCTGAATAAAGTATGGACTTTAGTTGATAATAACGTTTCAACTTTGTCTCCTTATTTGTGATAGATATACTTTAGCAATAAAAGATTTTAGTAACAAGAGAAGCTCAACTTTTTTATAAAACACTAAAACTAAAACTAAAACTGAAGTTAGTTTGCTTTTAAAAAAAAATTATTTAACTGAATAATTCACTTTTACTTTGAAAAGTTTTGAGTAACATTGGAGATGTTCCATGGGATACATTTGTAATTTCTGACGTTTACTTTCTGACCCATTTTTCTCAGAAGTATGACATTCTCATTGCATAAGACTGACTTTCCATTCAGAGGACCTTTGATGTGCAGCATTGTGTGGTTCATTCTGGGTACAGAGTTTTCCTGTGAGGTTTCAGGGCAGATACTGAATCTGTAGTAATCTGAAAAGTCAAGAGTTTATATTTCTCATTTCCTTAATATAAATATAAAGGTGTTCATATTATAAATTACCACATAGCTGTTGGACGTGTATAAAAGCATTGTCTTGGTGAAAGTACTGGGAGGGAAGGAACAAATGGCCATCCCTTGGCCTTGACCGTTTCACTCCTGCTTGCTCAGCATAGACCTGGGTGCCAGGCCACTGTGGTGCAGGGCAGGCTGTGCTTTCAGGGGAGCAGCCCAGAAACGCTGGAGCCAGGGACTGAGCCGTCAGCACACTCATCACACAGTGTGACTAATACAGTCACGTACGGATGCTGAGCTCAGTGGCACAGAAGTGGGAGTGATCACCAAGTGCTGGCCCTTTTCTAGATGTTTATTAAACAGATTATTGAGATGGGTCCAAAAATATATAAATGGGCAAAATAAAATGAATTAAGATTAGTTTTCTGTGTGTGGCCAGTAATAAAATTATTATGCAAGCTCTAAAGTCTTTTTTTTTTTTTAATGATTTTTAAACGTTTATTCATTTATTATTTCTGGGAGCAAGAGAGAGAGAGAGAGAGTACTTGCACTAATGAGGGAGGGACAGAGAGAGAGAGGGACACAGAATCTGAAGCAGGCTCCAGGCTCCGAGCTGTCAGCACAGAGCCCAACACAGGGCTTGGACTCACAAACCATGAGATCTTGACCTGAGCCGAAGTCAAGATGCTCAACCGACTGAGCCACCCAGGCGCCCCCAAGCTATAAAGTCTTAAAGAGAATTTAAAAAGAAGAGTTAAAGAGTTCAAAGTTAAGACCTAAAGAGTCTTAAAGAGAAGTATTTAAAAATACTTCAAACATTTTTACCACATTTTGAAGAAATAAAACAGGGACAGCTAGAACTTGTCCTGCCCTTCCTTCCTGTTGTGCTGATGCTAATATATATCATTTCCTACCGTTAAAAAAAAAACTTTAGTGTGTATGTGTGTGTATATGCATGTATGTACATATTAATAAACAATATGTACTGGTTTGGGGTTTTAACAATTTATTTAAATGATAAATTTAAAAAATTTAAATATTTTTTTTAACTTTTTTTTCTCACTGACCCGTATTGACATTGGTTCACGGTAATAAGTACACATCCAGTTCTTTTATTTTAAGCACAGTATAAAGTTCCATTATATGAAAGTAAACCATTCTATTTACATCATCCTGTGGGAAATCCTTGTTGTGAGTTGCATCCTTTTTCTTGTCTTTTTTTTTTTTTAATGCTCATGGCCCCAGTGATGATTCTCATATGTGTCCCTGTGAACAGCTAGCTGCCTTGAACTAAAATCCAGGGTCACAATTGTGTGCCTCTTCAGCTTTAGCAGATGCTTCCAGATTCCTCTCCTGAATTCGTACTACACACATTTAGTCTGCATTTCGCCTTCCTCACGTCGGCATGAAAATGGCATTGTCAGACTACTTGTCTTTTCCAGGCTTATGGCTGTGATGCATTTTTTTTGCTTATTAGTGAAAACTGTACAGCTTCTTTATGTTTCAATATATGGAATTTTTTCTAAGAATTGCACATTTATTCCCTTAGAGTGGCTTGGGGTGTTTGTTGAGGTAAAAGGCTCTTCCGTGGCCTCGGACCTGACGTCTCGGGACTTGTATTAAAAGATAATACTGCTGAGGGGCGCTTCAGGGGCTCAGTCAGTTAAGCATCCAACTTTGGCTCAGGGCATGATCTCACAGTTTGTGGGTTCGAGACCCGCATCGGGCTCTGTACTGACAGCTCGGAGCCTGGAGCCTGCTTCGGATTCTGTGTCTCCCTCTCTCTGACCTTCCCATGTTCATACTCTGTCTCTGTTTTTCAGTAATCAATAAACATTAAAAAAATTTTAAAAAATAGATAATGCGGCTGAACCCACCATAAAGTGTAAGATAGGTTAGAGGAAGAATTTAATCCTTGCTGTATTTAGTTGTCCTATTTACTCTCTTTTATTGTGCTTTTTATTTTCTTTGTGCTTCATTATTAGTGACCATGTCTCTTACAGTGAAGAATTCAGATAAGTTACCTGTTTTGTTAGGCTTCTACTTAAGTCTTTACAGGGCACCTGGCTGGCTCATTCATTAGAGCTTATGACTCTTGCTCTCAGAGTTATAAGTTTGAGCCCCGAGTTAGGTGTAGAGATTACTTAAAAATAAAATCTTGAAAAACATTTGCTGTTTTCTAAAAAGATAAATATAACTTTATCATACAATCCAGCAGTTGTGCTCCTAGATATTCACTCAAAAGATGAAAACTTCTAACCGTACAAAAACCTGCACATATATGTTTATAGCAACTTTATTCATAATTGCCAAAATGTGGAAGCAGCCAAGATATCCTTCAGTAGGTGAATGGATAAACAAATTGTGATACATTCTGACAATGGAGTATTATTTGGCAATAAGAAAAGAGCTATCAAGCCATGAAAAGAGATGAAGGGACTTCAAATGTGAAAAGAGATGAAGGGACTTAAAATGAGATAAACCAGTGTAGAAAGGTATGATATGGTATGATTCCAACTATGGGACATTCTGGAAGAGGCAAAGAATCAGTGGTTGCCAGGAATTCAGGGGTTGGAAGGGGTGAACACGTAGAGCACAAGGGATATTTCCAGCAGGGAAGTTACTCTCTGTGATTTGTCGTGGTGGATACATGACATTACGCATTTGTCAGAACACAGAGAGCTATGCAACACAAACGGTGAGCCCTAGTGTAAACTGTAGACTTGTTACTGATGGATGATGTTTCTGAATTGGCTCACCATTTGTATCAAATACTGCATACTGATGCAGGACATTACTA
Source organism: Proteles cristata cristata (assembly GCA_017311185.1). Classification (NCBI taxonomy): domain Eukaryota; kingdom Metazoa; phylum Chordata; class Mammalia; order Carnivora; family Hyaenidae; genus Proteles; species Proteles cristata. The sequence continues at coordinate 1,114,643 of JAESUZ010000174.1, read as the reverse complement.
AGAGGGGGAACTGGGTGCTGGAGAAAGAGGGGATAAACCTAAAAATGTGCCAAAAGTGTCTATTTGAAAAAAGAGTCTATTCTTTTTTTTTTTTTTTTACTTTTTTTTAAATGTTTCATTCAGTTCAGATTTTACTGAGGGTAGCCAATTATGTGAAAAAAATGTTATTTTGAATAGAAACGTTTAAAAAATTTTTAATTATCTGCTTTATTTATGAAATGTAAATGGTTGATGCTTTCCAGGACTACTACTTCATAGATCTGTTAATAAGCAGAGTTCTTATTGAAATTATTTAATTCCTTTTTGCTTTCTTAAGAAATAGAACAGTATAGAAAGTATTGATTTTGTGTATTTTTCTTTCTGTGTGTGGTTAAATAATTTAGAGCAAAGATTTTTATATGTTAGTATATTAGAAATCTTTCTAAATACTGTAATAGCCACGTAAACTGGAATGTTTGTCATGATTCTAATAATTTTTTATAATATAAAGTCCTTAATTTTATCGATTCTAGGATATCTGTTCTAAGACATGTTAGCCTCTGAAATCAATATGTCACTTGCCATCAGATAACATCTTAGATTTAGTAAAATACAACGTCTCATAAGGCTTCAGGGGAAGGAATTTCATAATTGTTACAGAACCATTATAATTCTTTAAATGATGCTGGAGGATCATTCTAACTCTCATGCGTGTCTTTCAGATGCTCTCTGTGTGGGTACGTATGCAGCCATCCACCTTCTTTGAAGTCTCACATGTGGAAGCATGCGAGTGACCAGAATTATAACTACGAACAAGTAAACAAAGCCATCAATGATGCCATTTCACAGAGCAGCAGGTATTCGGTCCTATCCCCTTCCTTTCTGTTGTATGTAAACCAAAGTGAGGGTTAAGGGGCGCCTGGGTGGCTCAGTCAGTTAAGTGTCCGACTTCAGCTCAGGTCATGATCTCACAGTGTGTGGGTTTGAGCCCCATGGCGGGCTCTGTGCTGACAGCTAGCTCAGATCCTGGAGCCTATCTTCGGATTCTGTGTCTCCCTCTCTCTCTGACCCTCCCCTGCTCACGCTGTCTCTCTCTCTCTCTCTCTCTCAGAAATAAATAAAACATTAAAAAATATATATATTTGAAAAAAAAAGTGAGGGTTAAATCTTCTGGGCTTACATTATAACCAGCTCAAGGCTTGGCGTGTTCTGTTTTGTCTTTAAGAGTTCTAGGGAAGTCCCCTGGAAAGATGCTCTCAAGCAGCAGTGAGGAAAGAGCTGATCCTGTCACTGGAAGTTCGGAAAACTTGGTGTCAGCCTCAGAGCTGATTTCCCAGGCCCCTGGAGAAGTTGTCAGTTCCAACGACAATGAGAAACTGAGCCCTACCAGTAATACCTCATGCAGTTTAGAAAAAAACTCCAGCCAGGCCCCTCCTGGCATGGAGTATTGCGTTTTACTCTTCTGTTGTTGTATTTGCGGTTTTGAATCTACCAGCAAAGAGAATCTCTTGGATCATATGAAAGAGCATGAGGGTGAGATTGTAAACATCATCCTAAGTAAGGACCACAACACAACCCTAAACACAAATTAGACTGAGTACTTAAAGAGGAACACGGGAGAAGAGAAATCTTTTAAACCAGTTTCACCTTTGTGCTATCAAATAACTTACTAGACACAGAAGAAATAGTTGGTGTGGAGGGTTTTTTTGTTCGTTGTTTTGAGGAAAAGACAGGTGTGACTTTGGAACCAAATTTGCAGTATAATAAAAAGAATTCCAAATGGATAAGCAGCAATGATATTTAAGTATCGTGAGTGAGGGGAAGTAGGTTGAGGAGGAAGCAAAGATGTAACCCTGTGTTGGCCCTGTGCCCTCTTCTCACCCTGTGCCCTCTTCTCACCCTGTGCCCTCTTCTCACCCTGTGCCCTCTTCTCACCCTGTGCCCTCTTCTCACCCTGTGACCTCTTCTTAGTGGTGGGTGTATTTATTCTCCAGAGCTTACTATAGTGTAGAAATGCAAGCAGAAGAGTTAAGAAAGAACTTTTCCAGAACTATTCTAAAACTTCCTGTTATAAAAGTGTCCCAGTGTTAAGCAGAGCTTAGTTCTCTTCATTCTGAACTTGGACATGCCAGCTGTGGAGGGCTGGGCCTCTCATCAGGGGCAGGGGGCTGCTCTCTGAGGGCTTTTCACTGTGACCAGCAGAGTCAGCACAGAAAAGGTCACCAGAGGGCTGTGAAGTGATCGACCCAACTCTTCCCAAAGCGATAGGAGTTAATCATATACTCAATCTAGGATATATTTCTCCCTAAAAAAGAAAGAGACCTCTGAATCCAAATCTAGATTGTAAATAGGCATTTAAGAAGTAAATTATTGTCTTCAATTTACAGTGAATGTCTTGTGGGCAAAGGAGAAAATAGGTGAATTCCCACCAGCCTCAAACCAAATCACAAAGTTTGTGAAAATGGGGACCCATGTAGTGCAGCACACTTTCAGAGTGTTTGACAGAACACCGCAGTTTCCTCCATACTTAACACGGGCTGATCCTCTCTTCTAAATTAAACCAAGCGTGTCATCTCAAAGGTCTATGCAAGCAGCCAAGTGTGAAGATGCGCATTTGATCATCAGACCTGGGAAATCCTTGGAACTCTTAAATAAAAATCATTTGGGGGACGAGGGGTGAAATTCAAAGGCCCCTTAAAATGAGTACTGCTATTGAGATTTTACTGCCTGGAGTTTATAATCTAGTTATACTTAGCATAAGAGGTATAATCAAATGTGGCTAAACTATAATAAAAATTCAGGTTGTTTATAAAACTTTTAACTTGGTGCAAGTCTACAGGGTTTCTCCTATCTAGGCTATTCCATTTGGTTAGTGTGCAATAGGACATATGGACAGCCAACTACAAGTGCTTTTGCATTAAAACTCACCATCAAATACATGTAATCTTCTCATTAATTACACATTCTGTATTATAATATATTTCAAAGTGAAGAGAACAGGGGTGGTTTTGGTTTTGCTTCTGTAGTACTGATCATTTATTTTTGCGTCGTTTTGTTGAAGTAAATTCTGCGCACAAGTCAGAAGGCCGGTGCACCGAGCAGTGCACCATCTTCATGGTGCTCTTTCTGAACTTGATCTCTAACAGGTTCTAGAGCTGAGGCTGTGACTCTGATAAACTTAGAAGACAATGATTACTCTGTAGACACACTTTAGGAAAGAATTCCCTTCCCCGAGTCCAGGTATGGACTGAATAAATTAATATTTTTAAGATAGTATCAGGAACTGTTAAGTGGGGCCAGGCCAGCTTGAAACTTTGTTCAGTTTTTTTGTTTTTTTTTTTACATCTTATTTTGATGATGATATTTAAGCAAACAGAATCGATTGTAATTGCCAGCTGTTTGATTTAGGTAGCTTTATTTATAAGAGTTAATCCATTTCTGATAGGTGGTTTTTAAAAAACATAAAATGAATTTATATATACTAATTATATATTACCCAAGTTCACTGCATGTAGATTTATGTTCATTTTCTCCTGTTTTCAGAATTAAAGCTCAGTTCTATCTCATATCATGTTTAAGTGGATATTTTAAATGGTTCCATTCTTAACTGCTCATTCTGAAAATTAAAACCCTTCTTAGCAGAATTTTGTTTTATAAAGGTTTCTTGGTTTTAATTTTATGTAATCATTTGGAAATACTAATAACCAAAAAAATCCCAAAAACATTGATAGTGAGTTTTTAAATTAACCTTCAGTTCCCTAAACCATTTCCATTGATTGTTACTTAAATTCTCCATTTGGAATCATGAATTTAAAATTTCCCTAGCTCATGGGAAAAATTCACCCAGAAGTTCCAAACCTTTAAATGTTCATCTGATTCTGGCCTAAAATGCTTTCTGTGGGGCTTTGGGAAGAACCTTATACCATGGGTGTTCTCTACCTTCCTGTCACCATTTGATAGCAAGCCGGAAGTTAATGTGTCTCTACCAGGAACAATTGAACATTTCTAAAAGTAATAATGAAGGCGAAGTATGCAATGTAATTGTACAAGAGGTAGGTATTAAATAATCGGCAGGAATTCCCGTTATAGGAATAACTATGTATTCGGTGATACTAGATCTTTTGGCATATAATGCTCGTAGTATTTGTTTCCCACTCTAAACACCTAACAGTTCTAAGATTAGATAGTAAAAATAATTTTTCAAAGAAACTTACTGGATACCAGGCAAAGGTGGGGAGGGGGCAAGATGGTGCATTGCATTCTGATCATTACAGGTAATACTTTTCAGGGGTCATCATTTTCTCTCACTCTCTAATAGTCCAGGATGTGGTTGGTGTCCCACGCCTGTATTCCAGTGATCCCTGGACTTTAGTTCCGTGTGCAGCCAGTGCAGTGCAATGACACTGACAGAAGCTTCTGTTCTAGATCTCTCATCCTATTCGAGGTAGCTATTGGTGGCTTTATTATTACTTTCTCTGTCTTTTCTCACACAGCAGATGGGGGGCACCCATGTTTACATTGTATCTTCCCACCATGTACTTGGCTTGACAAAGACAAGCAGGCTTCTCTATTGAGACTTATTATATTTTTAGTTTTCATAGACACTTATTTAATCTTTTTTTATTGTACAGCAAGGTGCTCTAAGTAATATTCTATAAAATATATTTAATAGAAATTTGAGTTTGATATTCATGGACATGAATACATGTATTTTTTTAAGAAATAAGTATTGTGTAACACTATGGCATTGCTTCTATAGCCAAAGTCTAAAAATTTCTGGAACACTGACATGTAAAGACTACAGTTAATTCTGACACTGTATCTTATTAAAATAGGATGATTTGCATTTTGTAAAATTATCCTGCACAACAAGCTGCATGCCTTAAAGTCTAAAACTCGAGGATCGTGTTCATGGTAGAGCAGTTTATCTGTTCAACAAACAGTGAAGCGAGGTCGATAGTGCTTCTTTAACTACCTTTGGAAATACTGTACAATGTTAGAATAATTTATTTTGCTTTACAGGAGTTTGTCATGTATTGACTTTAATATTGTATTTTGGTAATAAATTTTTTGTTAAAAACACTCGCCTCTTAAGTTTTATTACCAGATGTTTCTATCATTTTTATCTTGGAAACGTTGATTTGATCACTTGGAAAGTGGGGTTTAAAAACTGAAGAACTTCTCAGGGTTGAACTTATGATGACGGCTTCTGATTACCCTTTGGTAACTAGTTCTGCTCTTGCTGGCTAGCATGAAACTCTTACACAAAGATAATTGAAAAACCATTTAGACTGTTTTAATATATTGTAAACATTCAGTCTGGTTGTGAAGCTTTTTTTCCCTTACTACTCGGTTCTTCATTTTATCTTCCAAATCACATGTTTCTATGCTTTCAGCTCTACTACAGTGACCGTGCTGAAGACTGACTGTATTGATGACAATTAGCATCCTTTACCGAAAGCCCAAAATTACAATAATGTGTTCAAACCTTGATCGTTTTGTGGTCTGTATCAGGTATTTTCTCCAAGTAAAGTAGATTTGCCGGCTGCATTGACAGGTGAAGCTGACATCGCCTGAGTCATTGGTCTAGTTCTTCTGGGTCACCTCAGCCAGGAGAAGAGGCCACCAGCTGTAGTCCCTTGTCCTATCTCCCTGGAGGCAACATAATTATATCCCCTATCTTTTAAGAACCAAATGCCAACACTTTGTCACTAAACTCCAGATTCGTTGTAGAAATCCCATCATGGAAGTTCTAGAACATATGCTGCGATTCGCTAACCACCTGCCACATGTGGATGTTGAGCCCTTGAAATCCAACTAGTATGCAATGAGTGTACAATGCACAGTTATGAGGACTTAGTACAAAAAGTAAAGTGTCTTATTAATAGTTTTATATTACATGTTGAGATGATATTTTGGTTAAATAAAATATATCACTAAAATTAATTTTTTCCCAATGTAGCTACTGGAAAAATTTTAATTATGCACGTAGCTAGTGTAATATTTCTGTTGGACAGTGCTAGTCTAGAAGAGGGACTAGTAAACTACAGCCCTTGCTTCAATCCAAGCCTGCCCCTTGTTTTTGTAAATAAAGTTTTATTCGGGGGCACCTGGGTGGCTCAGTCCATTAAAGTGTCTGACTTTGGCTCAGGTCATGATTTCGCTGTCAGTGGGTTTGAGCTCCGCATCGGACTCTGTGCTGACAATTCAGAGCCTGGAGGCTGCTTCAGATTCTGTCTCCCTCTCTTTCTGCCCTTCTCCTGCTCATTCTCTCTCTCTCTCTCTCTCTCTCTCTATCAAAACTAAGTAGACATTTTAATAAATACTAATAAAGTTTTGTTGGAATACAGCTGTGCTCATTGGTTTACATGTTGCATATGGTTATCTTCAAGGTACAACAGGAGCATTGAGTAGTTGTGACGCACCGTAAGGCCCACAAAGCCCAAATTAATATTTGTTCGATAGTAAATAGTTGCATAGAAAATTTCTGTCTGCTGACCTCAGACCTGGAGGAACAATGGTGTGATCTGTGCTTTAAAGCTAGCAGAAAAGAAAAAACCTTTTTATAAAGAATGTTTTTTTATAGCAACTGTTTCCTAGTGAAGTTGTATTATGTCTCCCCCCTGTAATTTTTATAGAGTCTTCTTGTTCTTCCACAGCCTTTATCCATAATTTATGATTTGAACCTGACTGTTTCATCATCTCTGCTATTTAAAGCCAAACACAATTTGTTTAAAATAACAGCGCACGATTAAATAACACTGCTATAAAAAGTACTGTCTTGTTTTCCTCCTGTCAGCCTTGCGGTGTTGCTCGTGCCTTCCCTGCCTCACCCTTTGAGGGCCGTGGGCGCCATCGCTGACGGTGGGGCAGCGCCACGGACGTGCCTCACCGCAGTGCACGGCAACCATGGCAGCTGATCCACCTGACTGGGGGCACAGCGGACTTCAGTAATCCCGGATGCACAGAAAAGAGTCTTTGATGCACCGCTTTGTAATGGATAAAAGCCAAATGCATGGGGGTGGTAGTTGGCTTTAGTGTAGATCTGTTGACTAAACTGGCCGAGTGAGGAGACAGTCGCAGCACTTTCCTACCGAGATGTCTTCCAGATCAGTCAGCAAAGACATAAAATGAACATTTTCAGCTCCATAAATTCTTTGAAAAGTTTTTAACTGGGTCATAGGATAGGCTTTCTTAGGTCATGTGTTCTGGTTTATATCTCAGAATCCAAATGACAGTAAGGTGCTTGAGTCACTGCCAAAGTCCCACCTGTGCAGCGAAATCCACTTCTTTGTATGTTGTGTTGGGGGACTAGACCCCATTTTTGTGGTGGCACATTAAGATACTGTGGCAGGTTTGCTCAATGAATCATAAAGTATTTGTGAGATTATGATAGATTTGGTTTTCTCATCTACTTAGTTATTTCTTCCAGTAATGGGTAATCACTTTCCTTTGTGTGCCTTACAAAAGTAGATCGTAGTAGATCTCTGGAATTAAAGAGTTTAATTTTAGGCATCTATAAATTCTTAGATTTATATGACAAAAGTAACAAATGTTGGTGTCTTTTTGCTCCCTGACCCAACCACGTTTACACCAGTTGTCACTGAATGCAGATAGTAAAGGCACCATTCTGTAAGTTTGCAAAACTGAATGCGAGAAAGAAGCTTCTAGGGTAATACTGAGGTTACGTGGGGCCTTTGTTTGGGAAGGACATTACATATGTTAGGTAGCTAGAGTTTGATATACATAAATCAGAAAATAATGAATCCTTGACCTTGAGCTCAGACTCAACCATTCCATCTTTCTGGTTTCTCATCTATATCCTTTGTTCAGAAAAATAAAAAGGATACCTATCTATGTCAATACCATTGATATCAGTAATAATGAAATGTTTTTTTTAATAATTAATCTTAAAAATCGTGACCAAAAGAGACCCTCAACAAAATAAAGTTCGTTTTTCAGGTCTTTTATTAGTACCGAATCATGTTATTTAAAGGCTCATTGTCACTACAGTGCACATCTCCAAATTTTTGTATTTTCTACTTGTCATTTTATCAGTTCTAGTATCTGTATTTCAGAAGTAACATGGCTTCATCTTACTGAAATAAGCACATCGATCCACATCTTGCTCTTTCTGTTTATATCTGCAGCCGTATTTAAATTCAGTATTTCCAACCACAAAAGGTGTTAGAAAATTCTATTTCAGGCTTATGAGAAAAAGTACAGCAGGACGTGGTTCAAATCTTAAGCTGTATTTATTTCTGATCTTCTGCAGCTAATGTACAAAAAAAGTTATGATGGGATAATTAAGTAAACCAGTGGTTTGAAGGTTACCTTCAGTTTTTCACCCCTTCCCCACTGTGAGGCATGAGAGAGAACGCAGTTGGTGAGGTAGTATCTTGCTACAATGACGATATTGGAGTCCATGCAGAGTATCACTGTAGAGGTCAAGAAATCTAAAATAAGGCTCTTTAGAATCTGTGCCCACCTTGTGCTCAGTGTGCAAAGGCTGATTAAGAGGCTCCAGTGTACTGCCTGACAATTTTTAAAGCTTATCTTTGTAACAGCAGGAGGAGAAAATGAATCTTCCTAATGGGAAAGCAGTCACCACATCTGAAATAAGTGGAGGAATGTCTAGGGCACAGCGCCCCAGAGCTGCATGTGGAGTGGGTACTGCTGCCTCAGGTGTTTTGGAGTAGAGTCCGGCTTTACCCTTTGGAGTGTCTTATAAATTCAGTTATTCTTTTTTTTCTGACATGTAAAGCTGACAGTAAATACCTACCTCTTAGGGTTATGCGGATCAAATGAGATTGTCTATAAAATACTTAGTCAAGTCCTGATACAGTTCTGGACTATACTTGGTTCCAAGCCACGTGACCTTGAATAAGGCTTTCAACCATTTTTGAGACTCAGTTTCTTCTTCAGCAGAACAGATGGGAATATGTAAGCCCCGTAGGGTTGTTGGGAAAGTTCATAACCATGTACGTATAGGAGGGCCTGGCCATCTGGGGGCTCAACCGTGGTTGCTTCGGTTGATGTGCTCTGTGAGTGGGGTGGAAATTGCCCTTATAAAATATGGTATCAAAGGTTCTTGTTACAACCTTGGAAAGGAACCTAAGAGCCATGCTGGTTTGTGTTTCGAGGAAGAACACTCAGAACAAAACCTCCTCTCCCTTCAAAGATACCAAAAAAGTCAAACCTATTTTTCAGTCCCTAGGATATTGTAGACAGTTCACATCACATCTAAAAGATAGTCCAAGGTTCAAGACGTCAAAGCAAGGACGTGGTGGGTGGTGTGGCGGGAAATTCTGAGTTTCCCAGGGTCTTCCAGTAGGAGGCAATATCAACTGTGCTGACAACACAGGAGCCAAAAATCCACATGTCATGTCTGTGATGGGGGATCAAGGGGGAGCATGGTGATGGCCACAGTGAAGAAAGGCAAACCAGAGCTCAGAGAGAAGGCACATCCAGCAATGGTAATTCGATGAGAGTCATACCAGTACAGTCTCCACCACTGCTGGGGGTCCAGTGAGTCCTGGCTGACAGGCACACCTGTGGATTCTTATGCATAAGGAGTCCTTCGAGCCAACTTACCAATATTCCTGGGGGGCGGGGAGACCCAGGACAGTAGCAGAGGAACACTTCGTGAAAATCCAACCCAGTGCTAGATTAGCCATCATTTAAGGCAGGACAAAATATCTTAGTTTTGAGAGTGTTAGAAACATATACATTTCTGGCTCTGACTCCTACTTCTTCCTACAGAAAAACCCAAAACTCCCCAAGCCAGACAACACGCTTTGGCAACCGCTGATAGGAAATATGTACTTCTAGGAGTTTTAGACACCTGTTGTGTTCCACCTGTTGCAGGGGATGACATTAGAACAGTCCAAAGGAACAAACTAGGAAGACCAGCCAAGGCCACTGGTTTGTGGACTAGAACAGCCAACATCGAGGAATCATCACATTTGGCAAGAAGCTTATGTGATAAAGCATCACCATCTGCTTTAATTGAATAACTTGACTATTCACGTCCTCATTTGAAATCTACAAGTACAACATTATCCTAACCATGGAAATTAGAAAAGAAGGTCTAAGGGGATGGGGGCCTTGTGTGGTTCTGTCGGTTAAGCATCTAACTCTTGATTTCAGCTCAGACCATGATCTCATGGTTCATGGGATTGAGCCCCATGTCAGTTTCTGCATTGACAGCTTGGAACCTGCTTTGAATTCTCTCTCTCCCTCTCTCTCTCTCTCTCTCTCTCTGCCTTTCCCCCTGCTTGCGCCATGCTTGCTCACTCTCTCAAAATAAATAAACTTTTTAAAAAAGGCGTAGGTGGGAATAACAGACAAGTAGAGCTTAGAGCAGTGGGTATTAAGGCAAATGAAACCAAACTGGCAATGCTTAAATACTGTTAACTTTAGGGACGCTTGGGTGGCTTAGTCGGTTAAACATCCAACTCTGGCTCAGGTCATTATCTCACAGCTCAGTGCATTTGAGCCCCGCATTGCCCTCTGTTGCTGACAGCTCAGAGCCTGGAGCCTGCTTCAGATTCTGTGTCTCCCTCTCACTCTCTGCCTCTTCCCCACTCATTCTCTCTCCCTCTCCCTCTCTCTCTCTCTCTTTCTCTCTCTCTCAAAAATAAACATTTTTTAAAAACTTAACTTTAAGAGTCAGATAATTATGCACCTAGCTAATCTGCCTATGAATTTCACTACTTTTAATTTCATTTAATTAAGCTCCACACCCAATGCAGAGTTTGAACTCATGACCCTGAGATCAAGTTACATACTTTACCAACTGAGCCAGCCAAGCACCCCTGAATTCCACTATGTAAACCACTACAAATCTAATTAATACAAAGTTGATCAAAGGAAAAAAAAATCAATGCTAACAGTATCTCATAATGCCTTTCTTTTTTTTAAGAATCTCACAGGGAAGGGGCCGTACACTGACAAAGACCTTAAAGGAGGGAAGGACTCCGGTGTAACCTCAATTCCCGTGCAGGTCTGTGATGATGTATACGCACTGAGGAAGTGGGCCCCTGACTCGGCACAGGGGTTCCGGAAGGCTAAGCACACCGAGCCAGCCTCCGAAGGACGCTGCAGACACAGCCTGTCTGCAACCCCTGGTGAGGCTCTTACACAAGGGGTGTGTAGAACAATCCAGTGGAAGGCAGGAAGAATACACTAGGACCTCCCTTTGTATTGACTTCAGCTAAATATATGCATGTGTATACACTGAGCTGTTGAGGACAGGCTTTTTATCTGATAAAGGTTTGCAGTCAAAAAGTCTGCCCCTTTATCAAGACACATGGAAAGCCAACGCTTGCAGACAAGAGGGAAAGACATGGAGTGGATGAAAGCACTGTTAGAAAAACATATGTGGGTGGCCAAACTGTCTTCAACCGAACAGGTGTTCCTATGATAGAATACCCAGTGTTAGGAAGATTTCACTTCGCCCAAACGTTCCTATAAATTTTATACGATGCTAGTAAAATCCTCCATGGATTCTTTGTTGAAAACTGAAAAATGGTTACAGAGTTCATCTGAGCCAATAAATACGTAAAGCTTGCCAAGCCGTTTTGGGTTTTTTAAAAAATGTTTATTTTTGAGAGAGAGAGAGAGAAAGAGAGCAGAGGAGAGGCAGAGAGAGAGAGGGAGAGATTGAATCCTCAGCAGGCTCTGGGCTGACAGCACAGAGCCCGATGCAGGGCTCAAACCCATGAACCGTGAGATCATGACCTGAGCCAAAAGCAAGATCTGGATGCTTAACCAACTGAGCTGCCCAGGAGCCCTGACATGTGTTTAAAAGAAACATAATAAAGGGGGCACTTGCTCTCACAAGGATGAAAGCTTTCTATAAAGAAACAGTAGTTACACATATGTGGAACTGTTGCATAGAGTTCCTTTTTAAAATCACTTAAACATAATAGTTAACAAACAGGCCATTTATATACAGGAATTTGTATGTGATACAGGTAATTCAAAGAATAATGGGGAGATAGCTGACCAACCGGCTAGAAAGAAGTCCTATCAGATCCCCATCTCACCCCATATTAAAAGATGCCATATTTTTATTTTTTTAAAGATGTCATATTTTTAAAAACTAGAAGAAAGTATTTTTAAAATTTTACAGTCTTGCAGTGAGAAAGGTTTTCCTAAGCATGATGGAAAAACCCAGAAGCTATAAAGAGAAAGGTGATAGATTTGACAGTATAAAAAATGGAAAATTGCTACATAGCAAAAGACACCTGACGAGGCATACAATAAAGAGGAAACCTCTGCAGGGTATATGGCAAAAAGTCCACTTCTCTAATCTGTAAATAATCCTTTCACATCAAGATTAAATCCATGACTGGGGCTCCTGGGTGGTTCAGTCAGTTAAGCGTCTGACTTTTGGCTCAGGTCATGGTCTCATGGTTCATGGATTTGAACCCAGCACCAAGCTCTGGGCTGACAGCTCAGAGCCCGGAGCCTGCTTCAGATTCCGTGTCTCCCCCTCTCTCTGCCCCTCCCCGGCTCATGCTGCCTCTCTCTCTCTGTCAAAAATTGAAAATAAAAATAAAACATTTTTAAAAAAAGATTAAATCCATGACTGGTCAAAGAAGACAAAAAGACAAGTCATAGAAAAAGAAACACAAACAGCCAATAAACCCCCGATACAACTGTCTCCATCTCACAACTAGCATTTAAATGATATCTTGGGGCATCTGATATGATACAGGGTGGCTCAGTCAGTTAAGTGTTCAGCTCTTGACCTCAGCTCAGTCTTGATCTCAGAGTCGTGACTTTGAGCCCCATGTTGGGCTCTGAGATGGGTGTGAAGCCTACTTAGTATTAATAATAATAATAAAGTGATGTCTCACTTGTCATTTGATATCTCACTTGTCAGATTGGCAGACTAAAAATATCCATTGTTGGATTGTTGCAAAGGCACAAAGAAATCAGCAGTGGAACACCCATTGGTGGAAGTGTAGAGTAATAGAACAATTAACCTTTTTGGAAAGTAGTTTGCCAATGTTTATCATAATTTTTTTTAATGTTTATTTCTTTTTGAGAGAGAATGAACACAAGCAGGGGAGGGGAAGAGAGTAGAGGAACAGAGGATCTGAAGCGGGCTCTGCGCTGACAGCAATGAGCCTGGCGTGGGGCTCAAACTCACAAACAGGTCATGAGATCATGACCTGAGCCAAAGTCGGATGCTTAACTAAGCTACCCAGGTGCCATATCATAATTTAAAATATGAATTCTAGCAATTCTATTTCCAGAAATATGTCCTAAAGAATTATATAAATATAAGGATATTCTCAACAGCATTGCTTGTAATAGGATAAAACTAAAAACAACCTAAATGTCCAGAGGAGAATAGTTAAATAAAATTATGTTACATCCATACAGAGAAATATGTTTTTAGTTAGTTTATTTGTTTGTTTATTTAGAGTGCACGAGTATGCACAGCAGGGGAGGGGCAGAGGGAGAGAGAGAGAATAATCCGAAGCAGGTTCCACACTGTCAGCATGGAACCCAACTCGGGGCTTGATCCTATGCCCATGAGATCATGACCTGAGCTGAAATCGAGTTGGATATTTAAGCAACTGGGCCTCCCAGGCGCCCCCTGCACAGGAGAATATTGTTGGATTGATTACCTATCATTGTGTAACAAAATTACCCCAAAACTGAATGGCTGAAAACAGGAAACATTTATTATCCCATTATTTCCATGTCAGATGTCATTTCCATGGTATCCTATCAATCACACAGAACAGCTACGATTCAGTATGAGAGGAATCTAGGAGGGTATCAACACCAGGCAGCAAGGGCTAAGTTGAAATTTAAAGACCGAATAGCATGTAAGTCAGGTCAAAGAGGGTGCAAGTAGACACTTGCAAAAACTTAAATATTCATGAATAGTTAAGTAGAGATGAGGCTGGAGAGGTAAATGGAGACTCATTCATGGCACTAATTCCAAGCTGTGTTATGGAGCTTGATTTTTATATAAAAACAGTAGGATCACCCTGGTTATTACAAGGAGGGTGGGATGAGTGGACAAGAACAGGAGGCAGGGATGGAGTCAGGCCATCAGTTGGAGGTCATTAAAATGATCCTGACAGGGGCGCCTGGGTGGCTCAGTCGGTTAAGCATCCAACTTTGGCTCAGGTCATGATCTCACAGTTCGTGGGTTCAAGCCCCGCATTGGGCTCTGTGCTGACAGCTCAGAGCCTGGAGCCTGTTTTGGATTCTGTGTCTCCCTCTCTCTCTGCCCCTCCCCCACTGGTGCTCTGTCTCTCTCTGTCTCAAAAATAAATAAAACAAACAAAAAATTTAAAAAAATGATCCTGACAAGGAATGGTAACTTGGATTAGGGTGGTGGCAATAGAGGAGGAGAAAAATTGGGCAAGTTCTGAGATATTTCGGGAAGAGGCTGGTAAGACTCCATGTTTAGATGCACGGATTACATGGCAGGAAGGACCCACGTTTGGCTCCTGGGGTTTTGATTTGAGGAGTTAGGTGAACAGGGCACATGGGATGACGAGCATGTTGGGGATTAGAAAAAGGTTATTTTTTTAATGGGTTTGAGATGCTTGCACACATGGAAATGTTGAATAGACACCGGCCACGTGGGACCTGGAGGTCAGGAAATATGCCTGGACGTAATAACGTATGTGCCATCAGGGTATCAGTGGAAAGCGGAGCCATGAGCCAGAGAGCCATTGCTTTTAGAAGGAAGAGTTTACAGGAGACTGAAAAGGAATGGCAGAAAGGTTAATAGGAAGGACACCGGGGAGTCCATTGTCACAGAAGATAGTGCAGTGGTCAAGAGTGGTCACACTGCTAAGCCAAGCAATTTAAAACAGAACACTGTGGGGGCGCCTGGGTGGCTTAATCGGTTGAGCGTCCGACTTTCGCTTAGGTCATGATCTCGCGGTTCGTGGGTTCGAGCCCCGCGTCGGGCTCTGTGCTGACTGCCAGCTCAGAGCCTGGAGCCTGTTTCAGTCTGTGACTCCCTCTCTCTCTGACCCTCCCCTGCTCACGCTGTTTCTCTCTCTCTCCTAGAAATAAATAAAACAAAACAAAACAAAACAAAGCAAAACAAAACAAAACCAGAACACTGTATACCAGTTAGGAAAAAGGGCGCTCCCCCTGGGTCCCGAGGCAGAGTACTTTTATAGGAAGGATGTCACTAGCAGTGAGGACTTCTGGCGTGGTGCTTCTCCAAGTGCGACGTACATACAAATAACCCGGGCATTATATTAAAATGCAGATGCTGGCTCAGTAGGTCTTGGGGAAGGCCTAAGAGCCTGTGTTCCTAAGAAAGTTCCAAGCGATACTGATACTTCTAGCCCACAGACATTTTGAATAGCAAGGTTCTGCTGCGGCTTTCAAACTTTTCTGCCTGGACTCACACGGAGAACATTTTAAAACAGATTATTAGACCCCACCCGTACAGATGCGGATTCAGTGGGTCTGGGGCAGGATCTAATCTGCATTCCCAACAACCACCCTGGAGATGGTGACAGCGATGCCACAGGTCCCCAAGAAAGACCACAGTTTGAATTGCACCCTTCTAGAAGACCACAGCTTCACTACTGCTGGCCACAACAGAGAGAAATCCGTTTGGACTTCAAAACATAATGCAAACAAGGATTCCTGTACACAACTGTGGTCAGTCCATGACCAGGGCTCATTGAGGGCAGGGCCTTTTTATCCATCACCCCCATGGTTACTGTATCAAAGCTAAGTACTCATTCTTTTATATATACATATATATATATTTTTTTAATGTTTATTTTTCATGGCACACAGCCGTGCATAAGCAGGGGAGGGGTAGAGAGAGGGAGACAGAGGATCCAAAGCAGGCTCCAGACTGTCAACAGAGGGCCCAATGTTGGACTCCAACTCATAAACTTTGAGATCACGACGTGAGCTGAAGTCGGACACTTAGCCAACTAAGCCACCCAGGCGCCCCAGGCCTCATTCTGAAGACTTAACTCTCAGCAGTAGATACTTTTTAAAAAAGGAGTCTCAAAGTTTTATCTTGCTAGAAAAACCATTCCATTAATATTAAAACAAAGAGCTGTTACTGAGTACTGTTTCCTTCACTCAAGGGCTGTACACTGCACCACAGACATATTCTTCCCCAGAGGGACACAATTTTTGAAAAGACCCTGTATACAATTAAGAGGGGGGAAAATTCTATTTAAGGCAGAATCAAGTCACCTATGTATTTATTAAGCACCCAAAAGTATTTTACGCAAGACATCTAAACGCGAAAAAGATGGATCGCAAACATAAGCTCTGCTCTCAAGTCGGCTACATCAACGACACCAACAATAAAGCTAAAACATGACAAATGCCATCTGAAGAAATAGCTGACATTTATTTTTCTTAAAGCGCCCAATACCTCAATCCATTCCACAAAACACGTGCTTGTTATTAATAGTAACAGACACACAGAGGAGAAAGTACCCAACATGGGTGACAGGGAAAGGCTTCCTGGATGAAGTAACTTCCTGTTGGAATTAGACGGGGGGGGGGGGAAGGACAGTCTTTTCACAGGTGGAGGACCCAGAGGACCATTCAACAAAAATCAACTGAACGTGTCGCTTAACCAGCTGCTGACAGAAGGCTTCATCTACACTTCTTTGTGGTGTCATTAAGAAAGCTAGCCATTAGGGGCCCCTGGGTGGCTCAGTCTGTTACAGATCCTGGTTAAAGGTCCCACGTCGGCTCAGGGCAAGATCTCATCGTTTGTGAGTTCGAGCCCCGCATCAGGCTCTAAGCTGACAGTGCGGGCCTGCTTGGGATTCTATCTCTCTCACTATCTCTCTGCCCTTGCTTGGGATTCTCTCTCTCTCACTATCTCTCTGCCCTTCCCCTCATGCTATAAATGAATGAATGAATGAATGAATGAGTGAGAAAAGGAAGGGAGGGAGGGTGGGAGGAAGGAAGGAAGGAAAATAAAAGATACCCAGGTAAAAGCACAGTACCTGCCCTCAAATACAGGCTTCACTCTAGTCTTGGAGACCAAGAGAAGCATATCCTTGAAGGCAAGATTAAGAAAGTGGCGCGCCGCCTCCCACCCCAACGCTAGGGGCCGGGGAGTCTCCCGAGAGGCCAAGTGTCTCTGCTGGTGCTCTGTACCGCAGTGGAAGCGCCTTCCCAGCACGCGACAGCGGCCACTGGGGCCTGGGGGGTGCGACAGGCCTGCGAAGCGGGAGGCGGGGAGAGCCCCGAGGGGTCACCTGCTTCGGCCCGCCAGGCCCTCCCTGAGCCGCCCCGCATCCACCAGCACGCGGGGAGCAGGAAGCTACGGGAGCAAGCTAAAGGTTTTCGCGGTCTCTTGCCACCACACCCAGGCGACCCTTCCTCCGGACCAGGCCCCTCCTCCCCCGAGCGGCCACCTCTCGCTCGGGCCTGGAGCTGGCGGGAATCCGCGCGGCCGAGAAGTGCAGCCTGGGGCGGGCCGTCAGCAACGCGCGGGTCAGGGGTCTCTGTGCTCTGTGCTCGCAGCCGTGGGTGGGCGGGGCTGGCGCGGAGAGCGGAAATGTACTTCTTCCTTCCGGCCGGCGCCGCACGAGACGGGGCGGGGCGCCCCTGGAAAGGGCGGAGACTTGCTCTGACGGACGGCTCCCGGGACCTATGGGCGCTCCCGCGGCGGCCCGGCCTCCCTGGCGCGCCCCTTCCTCGGGGCCGCGGACGCCCCCCAGTCCCCCATTTCTCGGGTGTCGCGCAAGGCTCCGCCGCTGCCTGGTGTCCGCTGCCTGATCCTCGCTGTCCTCGCGCTGCCTCGCGGGCAGCGGTGCGGCCCCGCCCCCGCGGCCCTCGGCGCCCCCCGGCCGGCCGGCCTCGTTCCCCGCCCGGAGCCGCGCGCCAGGACGGCTGAGGCCGCAGGTCTGTGGCTGCGTGTCGGGCCGCGGGCGGCGCGAGCGGACGCGCGGCTGCAAGGCTTCGGCGGCTCGTCCGGCTGCGCCCTGCCTTGCGGTGCTCCACCAAATCAGCCGCGACCACCGGGAGCCCGCGGGTCGCCCCGCTGCGTCGCGCAGTCGGGGGGCGCGGCCCGGGCCCCGCGGTGTCTTGGGGCGCCGGGGTGGGGGACGCCGCTCCCGCCGGTCCGCGCGGACTGCGGGGCGGGGGGTGGCGGGGCGGGAGTGAGGAAGTTTGCCGAGGGCGGGCCGGCGCTCGCGGGCCACTTCTCGCTCCGGCCGCGCGGGCGGAGGGAGGGCCTGGTTGGTGCTGGCCTGTGCGGCCGCGCGGCTCTGCCGAGCTGGAGCAAGTGTCTGAAGTTGGGCGGCCGCAGCCGGCCCCTCGGTGTCCGCGGGGAACACTCGGCGCCCTGAGGCTGGGGTGCGGCGGGAAGCCGAGCGTCGTGCCCTGCGGTGCCGGGTCGCTCCGTGCGTGGTGGTCCTTGCGAGTAGAGGCCAAGCATCGCTCTCATTTCCCTTTGCAAACGTTGAACATGGCATTCCCTTTCATTATAGGGAAACTTTTGTTTCCCGGTTGGGGCGATCAGCACAATGCCTGAGATAGAGTTGGCACGGAAATATTTGTTGCCCTTCTGTCCTGACTTGTTAGAGTGTATCTGCTGTGGGATATTTACAACTCCTCCCGAGCCCTTAGGAAGGACCTGATTCTAGGAGAAGACAACTGGGGGATTAGCCCATCTAATGCAGTACGGCTTTGCCTAACGCTCCTTTCTCCTGCCTCGCTGCTCCAGATTCATTTTCACTGCTTGTACTTTACTGTTTTGCGTCTCACATTTTTTTTTTTTGGTATGAATGAATGAATACATTGTATAATGTTGGTTGGATTGTTCCTTCTATAGAGCAAGTTGTTTAGTTATTAATAAACTGCCCAAACAATCGTGTCCGGTAACTGGTCATATTTAATAGTAATTAGTAGAACGCTGTTCATTATTCAGAGGAGTGAAGCAAGATGTTCCGGAGGACCGGAGCCAGCTTACTCACTGCCACCACTCCCTCGCCTCCCACTCGCTGCTTCCAAACCAGGCTCCTGCACCTTGCCTGTACTCCCACTGTCGCTCCCTGGGATAGCAGCTGCCCTGATTGGCACACCCCCGCTGCCATCACCACTCAGGCACATTCGTAAAGCTTCCAGTGTGAATTGTTTTAAAGAACGTTGGTATTAAAATTCAGATGCCTAAGACAAAACAGGATTTCACTTCTCGGGAATCAGGCTATCAACAGATTTACTACTGAATACCTCTCACGTGGTATGGAACTGTGGAACATAATATAAAACTGCATAATTATGTGACCAATTGCATGGTAACTGCAGTGGCTCAGTAAGGAGAAAGATTAGCAGCAGCTGGCACTACCAAGAGAGGAAGGTTTCGTGGAGGAAGGGCAGGGCTTGTCTGGGATGCTTACCTGCATTCTTAACTCTTAATAATAGGTATTAAGTAAACATTTGTGTTGTGCCTGGACAGTAGCTTTGAAGGCTGGTTAAGATTTGACGGGCAAGGGGGAGGGCGTGCGAAGCCAGGGACAAGGCTTCAAGTCACAGAAGAGCAGGGGGTGTATTGGGGAAAGGGACCTGGCATATGGATGGTCAGTTTACTTTGATGTTGTTTGTAGGAGTGGTTGGAAGAACGATGCACGTAAGTCTTTGACACCATGATATCCATCAGACAAAGAAAAGGAATAAAAACCACAGAAGTTCCTGATGATTGTGCAGCACAAGAAGCAAATGTGAAGTTGGAAAGTAAATTGCCATCTGGTAGGTGACTTAAAGCAGCATTTTGGATTGCTTTTATTTCTGCATATTAAAAGATCACTCTCAGATAGGATAAAAATTGGGCGAGCCCTAATATTTGAGGAAATTTGTTCTAATACCCTGACGTTTCAGTTTGACAGATGATTTGATTGCAGTTTGAAACTGATTTTACCGTTGTGACCAGATAAAAGGTCAAAGAGCTGTGATTAGAACCCCTTGTTTCTCAGCTATCTGTGCAGTGGGTTCTGGTTTTGCCACTTTGACTTTCTAAAGTAATGCTTCCCCCATGGTTCAGATTTTAGTCCGTTTCTAATTTTTCTTGTTTGTGTATGCTGTTCACTGCAGACAGCCTTAGCTTGGGTGACTTTCTCATTTCCTTAAGGTACTGAGAGATGAATCAAACGTTTTTTTCATTCTTTGTTTGAATTCCTAAAATTTTCTCCTTTGGTTTGTGGGATGGTGGTGTTCAGAATTTGGTAAGTTGTTTACATAATGCTGACAATTCTTGCTAAGTGTACATCAGGTGACCTTTAGTATGAATTTCCCAACTCCAGAGTTGCTTTTGTAACTAAGCATGGTCAAGGATTTTTAAAACTAAGCATGAAAAATTCCTTGTCTATCAACCATTTTGGATATCTGACAGAATTTGCATTAATTGCAGCCACGTTCATTCTTATCAGCGAGAGCTAGTAATCTGGGGGGAGCAGTTTTATAAAATAAAATTAATCTGTGCTGAGAAGTCATTCTGTCCAACCCAGCTACTAGTAGTTGTGGACAAGATAGAATACTTCCTGAAGACTTACACAGTATAACTTCAAGTTTGCTTTATTTATTTTTATAAGTTTGTTTATTTATTTTGAAAGAGAGAGAGAGAATCTCAAGCAGTCTCTGCACCAGCATAGAGCCCAACATGGGGCTCGATCCCACGAACCATGAGATCATGGACCTGAACTGAAATCAGGAGTCAGACACTTAACCGACTGAGCCAGCCAGATGCCTCCAAATTTGCCTTTTTTTAAATTAAAACTTAACTTTGAGGATTCTTCATTTTACTGAGGCAGTATTTATTCATGTCAGAAAAAAATCTAAAGAAAAGCAAAAAAAAAAGGTGGGGGGACAAGGGGGGAGATATTCCCACAAACAAACCCATCCCAGGACTGTTACTCGTGAAACTTGATCTTGCTGTTGAAATCATGGTCTTGCCTGGACATACCCGCCAGCAACAACTTGGGATCCTAGCTATTTTGCAACTTGCTACATTTCTTTTATTATGTTATGATCATATCACAAGTCAGTCAATGTATTTTAAAAATGTTACTGATGTGGTCACTGTGTGGCTATAGCATAACTGATGTAACTAATTCCTGGTTGAAGAGGTGGTTTTACACCTTTCACCTTTACAGACAGAACTAGGATAAATGTCCCTGTGGCCAAATGTTTGTTTAAAACTTTAATTTGGGGTATATGCCGAGATTTGGAATTACTGGTCAAATGGTATGTTCTCTGGTAGCTTTTCCTACTTCCTGCCGTGTTGCGTTCCAGAGAGCTGCCACGTTATTCTTCTACCGCGGTGTTTGAAAAATACTCATATTTTAAAAAAAGAAGAAAAAAGTGAAATACTCATACTTTGTACCCTTATTAAAACAGCATTAGCATTTTTAAGCTGTCAAATTGACCAGTATGTAAAAAACTACAGCTCGTTTCAATTTGCATTTCTTTAATACTAATGAGTGTGAATATTTTTGTCTGTTGGCCCTTTCTTTGGTTTGCATTGCCTGTTTGTCTCTGTAATCTGTTTCTAGCTGATATATTTATGTTCTTTAATCCTGAAAGTATTCATCCTGTATTAAAGATACTTAAACTTCCTGGGGCGCCTGGGTGACTTTCGCTTAGGTCATGATCTCGCGGTTCGTGGGTTCGGGCCCCGCGTCGGGCTCTGTGCTGACTGCCAGCTCAGAGCCTGGAGCCTGTTTCAGTCTGTGACTCCCTCTCTCTCTGACCCTCCCCTGCTCACGTCTCTCTCTCTCTCTCCTAGAAATAAATAAAAACATTAAAAAAATTAAAAAAAAAAAAAGATACTTAAACTTCCTGATATGTGCCTTAAATATTTTTTTCCTAGTTTATGTGTCCTTTAACATGAATTATGATGGATTTTCCCTCCAACGGGTTTTTGAATTTTAAGTAGTAAAACTTTCTGGTAGCTTTTAATGAGTGCATCACAAATTACATGTAGATGATCTAAAAGACTTTCTATACCAGATATGCAACCCACTTACTCCTCCACTTAACAAACTTCATAGTTAAACTACAGTTATTAAACTATGTCAAACACAGACCCTAGCTATTAAGATAACTAAGGTAATGAATAAGCGCACAACTTCTGGCAAAACGGATACGTGAGCAGTTAGATACTGTCAGGTAAAAACTGTAATGAAGTATGAAAACAGCTCTCCAGAGTCACAGAAAAGAGGTCCTAACTGCTGAGAATAGGGCAAGCTTCACCAATGACAGGCAGTTGGAACTTAGCGGACTTGACAGTCTGAAGTAGAACTAATGAAGTCTGCACTCTTGGGGCACCTGGGTGGCTTAGTCGGTTAAGCGCCCGACTTTCGCTTAGGTCATGATCTCGCGGTTCGTGGGTTCGAGCCCCGCGTCGGGCTCTGTGCTGACTGCCAGCTCAGAGCCTGGAGGCTGCTTCAGTCTGTGACTCCTCTCTCTCTGACCCTCCCCTGCTCACGCTGTCTCTCTCTCTCTCTCTCTCTCTCTCTCTCTCTTTCTCCTAGAAATAAATAAAAATATTTTTTAAAAAGTACTAAAGTCTGCGCTAAGTAAACTTTACTGACTTAGTTGTTTTTTTCCAGAAGGTTGTACCAGTAGAAGATTATGGAAGCTCCTGTCGTTTATGGTTGGTGGAACGGTTGCCCTTTGCATCGGGCTTCTTACATCTGTGTACCTGGCCACTTTACATGAAAACGACTTATGGTTTTCTAATATTAAGGTATGGCGTCCTGTGACTGTTGCACGATTTACTCATCGGTATGTCCGGTAGCTAACTGTGTACATGAATGACCAAGATAACGCAGCTTTGCTGTAAAGAATCTAACCTCTTAAAAGGTTTGCCTATAGCATCGAAAGACTTTGTGATTCAAAATAACATCAGAATTTGTGTAATCAGTGAGTTTTCTCATTTCATGAACTTCCTCTAGTTAAAGGACTGTAACTCTAAACCAGTAGTTTACAAACGGTACGTTGCGAAATTGTTGCAGTAAAATGATGAGTAACATGCTTCGTAGTTAAAATAAGATATGAGAGGAAATTATCCCATACACTAGGGTTGAGAATTATTTGTGTAGCTGTTAATTATATGTATGTATGCACAAACTGGGTCACAGTATAAATTTTTTTTTCTGTTGGGCACAGTAAAAAAGAAATCAGGAGCCAGTGCTCTAAACCATGGAGCCTTCATCTGGCTCCATAGACAACCTCAGTGTGTTCCTGCCTTTCTGATTATGTGTGCCATGGTTAGAGGGCAGGGGGAGTAGACATAATTTTCATCACGTTCTCAGGAGGGTCTGTGACTTCTTAAACACCAGTTTCCTTGTTCTCTCTTTTTCTCTTCTTAAACATTTCGAGATGTCTTCTAAGTTGCCATTGTTTTCAAAATAAGCAGATCGTTTAAACAAAGAAACTTCTACATCACCAGTGTTCTTCTTCCAAATATACTTCGTTTTTTATCCAAAATGTCATCATCTTTGACCCTGTTCAGGTCTGTGACTTCTAATGACTCGTTGCTTATAAAGGTAAAATTCACATTCAGAGGTCAAATATTTATCATCCAGGTGAATATTCAAAAGAATCCATGCAGAATCTAAAACACTTCTGGGGGCACCTGGGAGACTCAGTCAGTTAAGCATCCAACTCTTGATTTCGGCTCAGGTCATGATCTCATGGTTCATGAGATCGAGCTCTGTCTCAGGCTTTGCACTGACAGCACAAAGCCTACTTAGGGTTCTCTCTCTCTACCCCTCCCCCATTCGTATACATTTCTCTCAAAATAAATAAACATTAAAAAATAATAATTAAAAAATGGTTCTCAAAGAGAGTTTTCCAAAATATTTTGAACTTTGGTTCTATTATTGGAATGAGTCTCCAAATGAGACTACTTTGAATGACATTTAATTTATATGGGTAACTTATAGTATGTTTATTTTAAAAACCTGGCCCCTTACTCTATAGGGGTAGCATGTATCTGTGTATATATTTTCATGCAAAATATCATGATAAAAAGAATAATTCTTATCCTTCGGGGACAATGGGTAGTTTTTCTTGTCAAGAAAAATCTCAGTCACCTATATCTCTTTATTTATTTATTCATTCATACATTCATTTTAATGTTTATTTATTTTAAGAAAGAGAGCATGCGCTAGCCAGGGAGAGGCAGAGGGAGAGACAGAATCGCAAGCATGCTCAGCACAAAGCCTGAGCCAAAATCAAGAGTCAGACTCTTAACTGACTGAGCCACCCAGGCACCCTTCACATATATCTCTTTAAAATGGAGTGCTTATAAACAGATTCCCTATAACTAAACAATCTAATACTTATTTGTCAACACCAACATTTTGAATAAAGACTGAAATATCCCTGTGAGGGCATATAGCTAAAATTAAATGTTAGTATCTCTGTAGTAAGGAGAAGATGCTAAAAGAGATCATGTAACTTCATTTCAAATTGTAATTTTAGGGGGCGCCTGGGTGGCTTAGTCGGTTAAGCGTCCGACTTTCGCTTAGGTCATGATCTCGCGGTTCGTGGGTTCGAGCCCCCGCGTCGGGCTCTGTGCTGACTGCCAGCTCATAGCCTGGAGCCTGTTTCAGTCTGTGATTCCCTCTCTCTCTGACCCTCCCCTGTTCACGCTGTCTCTCTCTCTCCTAGAAATAAAAAATAAAAAAAAAAATTAAAAAAAAAATTGTAATTTTAGTTCTTTAAAATGTTTAAGTGGCCTTGCTAGTAGCCTTAAATAAATACACCCCATCATCAAGAAACCTGAGCACCCTTGATTTTTCTTTTGAATCTCACGAGGTTAAAGAAGTTGTTATACTTTTACCTAGTATTTATTGGGCACCTCTTCTGTGGGTGGCATTGATTTAAACACCGTTGGGAACATGGAAAGAATAACAGAGACTAGTGAATTTTCCAGTATAATAAATTGATCCAGGAAATGTATATTAAGCTCCTATAGTATACCAGCAGGGACTGTGCTCAGTTGTAGCAATACCTCCAACTAAGGCCCCTGCCATCAGGGAGTTTACACCCTTGAGGGTACAGGCAAGTTGGCAGACAGTTACAGCCCATCCAAAATCAGCACCTTGGTAGGGAGAGCTCGAGCATTGCGGGAGCACAGAGGACAGGGAGCCTAACCCAATTTTGGAAGCTCAGGGAAGGTTTTCTGGAGGAAGTGGTGGTTAAGGAGGCCTGAAGGATGAGAAGGGTTAACCAGACAAATTGGGGAGGAGACGTGAACATCACAGGGAAGGGACACATGCAGGAACTCCAAGAGGCGAGAGTGTCGAGAGCAATGAAGGTGGTGGCGGTAGTCAGCCTGGCTGGAGAACAGATGGGGACAGGGAATGTACAGGGACAGTAAACCGAGGCCAGGTCATGAAGGAACAGCAGTGTCCTGGTGTTGGCATGTTAGAAAGATGGCTTAGCTGCAGCGTGGGGAGTGGACCCGAGGAGGACAGCACTGTGGGAGGAGGCAGCCACCAAGAAGATCCAGTTCAGTGGGTTCAGTCGTACGTGAATATCAGTAAATGCATGTCGTCTGTGCATCAGACACAGATCTAGGCCCTGAGAAAACAGCTTTTGAATATGATCCGGAACTGAATTCTGAGGAGGACGGAAAAACAGGAACAAGAAATAATAAGTCCTGTGGTGGAAACCAAGCAGGGAGGTGACATAGTTATTGGGAGGTTACTTGAGATTGGGAAGGAAAGCAGACCATTTTGAAGACCAGACATACATCAACATTTAAATCCTAAGAACAGCTAAGCTAAGATCTGTGAAAACCTCCTAAGCAGAAGGAACTACAACCGAAAAAGCCATAAGGTAGGACAAAACTCATCCAGGCGAGTATTGGAGAGAAGGCACGTGTGGCCAGGGGCACAAGGAGAACAGGATCAGAGAGGAAAAGACCAAATAGAGAAGTGGATGGACTCAGAACTTATTAGAAGGTGGATTTAGAAGGCTATATCGATTCATCATTTGTGTGGATGGTGATGGAGAGGGACGAATTGTCAGGGATGATCTGGTTTTTCCCATTAGTAGCTGAATAATTGGACGGACGTGCCATTCGCTGTGATGATGAACCCTGTGGGAGGAACAGGTCTGGACCATGGAGTAACTTCTGACACCAGCCACCCAGAGTTAAGCCAGACTTGACAGGCTAAGGGCACAGCCTGAGACAAAACCGCCCTCACCTCAGATATCAGTCACAAGCTTGGGGATCCTCAGGCTACCTGGCTTCTGACCACAACCAGGCTATAAATTTTGGGATACCCACTATCTCCTCAGGTTCCGTAGTTCACTGGAATGACTCACAGAACTCAGGAAAGCATTACATGTATGATGACAGCTTTAATATAACAACGGGATACAAATCAGAGCCTAAGGCAGAGACTCGTTGAAAGTATGGGGGGGGAGGGTGTCCCAAACGCAGACTTTCTATCATCCTTTCCTTGTGGAGTTAGGATATGTTGTTCTCCTGTCACATCAGTGTATGACCGTGTGTTGCCTGTTGTCAACCAAGAAAGCTCACCTGGGCTCCAGTGTCCAGAGTTTTTACTGGAGTTTTATTATGTAGGTGTGGTTGATCAAATCCTTGGCCATAGTGTTGAATTCAATCTCCAGCTCCCTCTCCTCCCCAGAGGTTGGGCCAGTGTCAGCTGGCTCCAGGCCCCGACCCGCTAATCACTCATCCCTGGTCTTTCTGGCTTGACCAGTCCCCGTCCTGAGTCCCCTCCGTAGAACACACTGTGAGAGGTGGTCCTGAGGAACAACAAAGCGCTGTTACCACTTGGGAAATTCGAGGACTTGCTGGCTGCCTCCCAGGAACCGAGGACAAAGGCCAGCCAAATTCTTTACAGGGGACAGTGAGACAGCAAATGATAATCCATGTTTGGAGACGTTATGAATCACTTTCGAAACAGTCCAAGGAAAGTGATGGAGCAAAGGAGCTGGATTCCCAGGTCTGGAGGCAGGAGTTCCGTCTGTGATGGAAATGGACATCTTCATATTACCAGCGTGTAGATGTGTGGGCAAGATTGTTTGAGGAGTGTGCAGAGTGAGAAAGAGACCCTGGGCTAGTTTCTGTCTCTGCCTCAGCTGCCATCTGGAAGAAGCTATAAAACAGGAACATGCTCAAATCTAACAGGTTTCTTTCCACCAACACTTCCATCCCCTGAAATGTACAGTTGAGCTCAGTCTTGCTGCATCCTCTTCTCTTTATTCAAGCAGTAGCTTATAGCATAGACCTTTTTCCCCTCTGTATCACAAGAGGAATCCTCAGATGTTTCAACTATTTCTCAAACCTGATGATACCTCTGTGTGGGCATTTGGTTTATTTTTCATCTTAGAGTACGTAGACCCAGTGCTGTCCCATGGAACTCTGTGCAGTGAAGGAAATGCTCTGTTTCTGCACTGGTCAGTACAGTAGCCATGAGCCAAATGTAGCTGCTAAACACTTGATATGTGGCTATTGCAACTGAGGAACTAAGTTCTACATTTTACTTAATTTTAAAATCTGTGAACATTTTCTGTGAACAGACCATGCAGATGACAGCCATTAATGATCAAAGACATTACTTAGGCAAAGGAAAAGCTCATTTTCAGAGTTTAGATATGCCTTCATAAATTTACTCCTGTAATTTACACCATTTTCATATTGCGAGATTATGGGAATATTTGGGAAGTATAAATCTGTTTTCCTCTTGTACTTGTGGGTTATAATTTAAAATAGGCTATTTTTTTTTTAAGTTCATTTACTTATATTGAGAAAGCAAGAATCCCAAGCAGGCTCAGAAGTGTCAGCGCAGAGTCTGACGGGTGGCTCAAACCCACAAAACAACTGCAAGATCATAACCTGGGCTGAAATCAAAAGTTGAATGCTTAACCGACTGAGCCACCCAGGTGCCCTGGCTAGGCTATTTTTTATGAAGATACTTTGATCTCTGAATACTTTGAATCGTAATTATTCAGAGAGTAAAAACATTGCTTATAAAATAGGGGCACATGGGTGGCTCAGTCAGGTAAGCAACTGGCTCTTGATTTAGGCTCAGGTCATGATCTCAGTTGTGAGATCGAGCCCTATGTCAGGCTCTGCACTAAGCGAGTGTGGAGCCATTCCCCCCCCCCCCATAAGTAAACATTAAAAAATATATTGAAATAGACAAATCATAGAGTTTATGTGTTCAGAATAATATTTTTTTTTAAGTTTATTTGTTTATTTTGAGAGAGAGGGAGAAAGTACAATGGGAGAGGGTCAGAGAGAGAGGGAGAGAATGAGAATCCCAAGCAGTCTTTTCACGGTCCGTGTGGAGCCTGATGTGGGGCTTGAACCCACAAATCATGAAATCATGACCTGAGCCAAAGTCGGATGTTTAACCGACTCAGCCACCCAGGTGCCCCCAGAATGATATTTTAAATATTAGTTGCTGATCATAACAATGTTAATAATTGAACGTGGGAATTCTGGACCAGAGCGACTTGAAAATTGATGGAGGAGATGTTGGATTTAAGTGGTCAGTAAAAATATATATACTATCCTTTCTTGGCATATTTTTAAATTGTTTTTAGTTTTTATTTAAATTCCAGTTAACCTACAGTGTAATATTAGTTTCAGGTGTACAACATAGTGATTCAACACTTCCATACCAACCCCTGGTGCTCATCACAACAAATGTGCTCCTTAATCCCCTTCATCTATTTCATCCATCCCCTGCCCTCCCCACCCCTCCCCTCTGGTAACCGTCAGCGTCTTCTCTGTACTTAAGAGTCTGTTTCTTGGTTTGCCTCTCTTTTTTACCCCTATGATCATTTGTTTTGTTTTTAAATTCCACATATGACTGGAATTATAGGGTATTTGTCTTTCTGTGACTGCCTTATTTCACTTAGCATAATACCCTCTAGCTCCATTCATGTCATTGGAAATGGTAAGGTTTCATTCTTTTTTATGGTTGAGTGATACTCCATCATGTGTATGTACCACATCTTCTTTATTCACTCTAGTTGATGGACATTTGGGCTCTTTCCATAATTTGGCTATTGTCAATAGTGCTGCTATAAACAATGGAGTGCATGTATCCCTTTGAATTAGTATTTTTGTATTATTTGGGTAAATCCCTAAGAGTGCAATTGCTGGATCGTAGGGTAGTTCTGTTCTTAACTTTCTGAGGAATGTCCATACTGTTTTCCAGAGCAGCTGCACCAGTTTACATTCCCACCAACAGTGCACAGGGTTCTCTTTCTCCTCGCCAGAGCGTGTTGTTTCTTGTGTTCTTGACTTTAGCCATTCTGACAAGTGTGAGGTGACAACTTGTTGTAGTTTTGATTTTTTTTTAGCATATTTTTTAAATTAAAAAGTTCTTCTCCTACTGTGTTAACAACTGTGTTCTATTTCCCTTCCTGGGAAATTGAAAGTATAAGGTTTTCAAAAATGTCTTTTATTGAATGTCTACTATGTGCTTAGCACTGTTTTAGGTGCATTTTGAACATATTTAATCCCGCTGTCTCCAAGGCCCAAACATTGTAACTCTAAATTGTCCTTTATTTTTTAAAATATTTTTGGTAATGTTTATTTATTTTGAAGAGTGTGAGTGGGGAAGGGGGAGAGAGAGAAAGAGACATAGAATCCAAAGCAGGCTCCAGACTCAGCTGTCAGCACAGAGCCCAACACAGGGCTCAAACTCATGGACCATGAGATCATGACCGGAGCCGAAGTTGGACGCTTGACCGATTGAGCCACCCAGGCGCCCCTCTAAATTGTCCTTTAAATGCAACCTGCTTTTTTGCTGCCCTTTATTATAAACAAAACAAACCAAAAGGGTTCAAAGGCCATGCCTTACGTGCTATGCTACCTGTATGGTGCCCAGCACATCAGTGCTGGGTAATAGTGGTCTGTTTGGAGTAGAGTTACCCTCTGCAGGCGAGGGAAGCGGTATAGGCGAGGGGGAGGGGGGGCAGGGACAAGGGCTGCTGTAAAAGATCTGGGCTGACACTGGATGGGGGGACGCAGCTTCCGAAGCCGCCTTCAGGCAGAGGATATAGTGGTACCGGCAGGTGCAGAGCCTGTCGGCGCATTTGTCATGATTTGTGTTTAGCAGATGCCAAAAATACACATACCATTGATTCTTGTTACTTTCTAAACATGTGTTGTGTCACTTACTGCTCAAACTATATTGTGACAACAACAAAAAACTTTTTTTTTTTAAATTTTTTTTTAATGTTTTTATTTATTTCTAGGAGAGAGAGAGAGACAGCGTGAGCAGGGGAGGTCAGAGAGAGAGGGAGTCACAGACTGAAACAGGCTCCAGGCTCTGAGCAGGCAGTCAGCACAGAGCCCGACGCGGGGCTCAAACCCACGAACCGCGAGATCATGACCTAAGCGAAAGTCGGACGCATAACAGACTAAGCCACCCAGGCACCTCAACAAAAAACTTTTAAGTAAAAAACATTACTCAGTTCTCATGACCCTTAACAAAAGCCAGTTTTCAGTTTTCCCTTCCATTCTGCATCCTGCATGTTTATATATTTTCCTCATTTATGACTCCAGTGTAGTTTTCAAAATCAAAATCAGACTCCTCTGATGTTACATCGTATGCTTTTTCTATATGTAGTTACATAGTTATACAAACTTTCACAATCATGGAACCAATTATTTTTATATAACTCAACATTTAAAAGAAAATTTATTCTCTTAGTTAGTTCACTGTTTCTTAGCTCCCTAACTGTGGGGTAGTTAGATTGTTCTTAACTGTGTGGGTAAACCACTAAAATTGCTTCTTACTCAACTTCTTGTTTTAAAGTGGGAGTGTAAAGATGTCAGTTCCTTCCTTTCTGTAGAATTACCCCAAAGCAATTAAGGAAAATGAAAAAGGGATGGTTATTTTCCAGCTTTGATGGAATGAAGAGAGGCCTCTGACCTGGAACCACAGTGTATGAGGAAGGGCTGTCTAACCCAGTGAACCTCGGAGGAGCATGGAGGGTGCAGAGGGAGGACTCAGAGCTGCCCGTTTTAGAGGAAACCTCCGCAGCCGGGTTCTCCAAGGTTGTCGGCATATCCTGGGGGGTGAGACCGAGGTCCTCTGTGGGGAAACATGGTGCCAGGTGTGAGCAGCAGTGACGGAAGCTTTCCTGGAGACGCTCTGGGGTGTGAGAGAGAAGTAAGCTAGGCAGGCCGAGAGGAGTAATCACAGACACAGGCCAGTTTTGTAAAAGTGGAATTTAAGAAGACCAGGGTAAAGAGAGAAAACAGCTCTGAGGCGGCCAATCTTGGTTGGCAAAAATGAGGAAAAGACTGAAGAGCTCATTGTTGTCAACCACATTGTATCACAGGGAAAATGCTTGCTGGCCTGACTTGTGGCCCTGGTCTCCCCCTTCCATGAACTTCCTGCAAGTAGCTGCTTTGGTAACAACTTGCCACACACAGAAGCCTGTACACAGGCTCTGTACAGGGAAACTAGAAGAGAAAAACCAGGAATCAAGTGTTGATGAAGAACCATCCCCCCGAAAAATTTATAGCAGAGACATGAAAATTGTGACCAAACGTCACATTAAAAAACAAACACAATACAGGGCATCTGGGTAGTTCTGTTGGTTAAGCTTCTGACTCTTGGTTTTAGTTGATGACGTGATCTCACCTTCGGGAGATGGAGCCCCTCTGTCAGTGCAGAGCCTGCTTGGGATTCTCTGTCTCTTCCTCTCTCCCTGCCTCTCCCCTGCTTATGCCGTCTCTCTCCTTCCCTCCTTCTCTTTCTCTCTCAAAAATGAATAAATAAAAATAATAAGTATTTGTCACCATAGAAGATGAATTCAAAGCAGGGATGTCAGAATGCAGGAAGACAACAGAACTAAAACATGAGCTGGCAGAACTTAGGCAAGGAGTAGAATTAAAAGATAAAACCATAACAGTCGCAAAGGTGTTAGGAGCAACACACAGAAGACTAGAATCTGTAGAAGGCAAAGAAAGAGAAATATTGGACTGAAAAAAGTAAACAACATGGAATAAAATTAGTACAGTTAAAGTAGCAGAGAGAAACTGATGACTGAGGAAGACAGCAGCAAACCCACATAATTTGTGTCCCAAAAGAAAAGAACCAAAACAATGAAACAAGGGAGAATCATGTTTAAAGATTCAAGAAAATGTTTGAAAAATGAAAGATGACTTGAATCAACAAGTTGAGGGGCACAGTGGGCCTCAGGAAAACTTGGTCTGGAAGAATCATTGGCGGGGTATAGTTCTATGAAATTGCTGGGCTTCAGTAGTAAGAAACCCCTGGACGTCCAAACAAAAGATCATCTTACCTAGACGAGGGGACAGTCAATCTGGCTTCCAACTTCTCCATGGTGACATTTAATGCTTAAATCATGAATGATGTCTACAGAAGACTCACACAGGAGAATGTGATTTACACATTTTAATGTAGTCATCCCATCTTGTGTAAAACACCCTACAAATTGTTTTGATACTGAGAAATACATTTTTTTGACACCTGAAGAAATTGTAAGAGGGAAAACTTTATCCAGCCAAGAGATCAAAGGCAAAACAATGGCAGAAGGCTATCAGTGAAGTACAAACATATTTAACTGTAGGACTAGCACTAAATATTTATAGATAAAATATATATGATGTAAACAATGTAGTAACACCTAACAATGTTATAGCTATGAAATAGTAACAGAATAACAATGTAATAAAAAGCGGAAGGTAAAGAGAAGGTAGAAAATGGTGGAGGTATCCATTTCTTTATTTTTTTATAGCTCGAAGTCAAGTTTCATTTAAAATGATAAACATGTATATAAAAAAATTCCAAGAAAAAGAATATCAAGTAAATTTGGGCAGGGGAGAAATACAAATTCCTTAAGATTGTCATTACTTGTTATAGGAACTCAGTAGATATTATCTATAGAAATAAAGAATTAAGTCATCCTTCAAAGTTATAGTTATAAAGGTAACTCCTACAGTAAAAATATAAACCTTAGAAATTAAAACACACACACACACACACACACACACACACACACACACACATGCAGACACAGACAATATAGTAGAGGATTTGTTCTAAAAATTAACAAAAGCTGTGACACAAAATGTGTTAGAGAAAAATGTCAAAATATTTTTGAATAAATAAAGATATGTCTGCTTTACTCACCTGATGAAAACTCTGTGTCACAAAGCAAAAATCAAATCACATACTCTATGCATAAGATTCTCCCAGAACAGAGTTTCTTAGGATTAGATCTAAGGTATAGATAAGGACTTACGAAATAATGCAACAAGGGGAAAGAAAGTCTCAGACAGAAAAATGAGGCAAAGAAGGGCAGTTTTTCAGTGAGAAAGATGCTGATCACAGATAAGGACTGTGTGTCAGATAACTTAACAAAATTTATAAAGCAAAAACTACAAGAAATACAGAAAGTAATAGAGAAATCCATTACTATTGAGTTTTAATTCTTAGTTCATAAAAAAAAAAAGTGGTCAAAAACGAGAATATAGAAGACCTAGAGAAAATCATAAGATCTAAACTAAAATATGGGTGTGTTAAGCCCTAGAAAAAAATCTCAAACCCAGAAATGCAGTATTTCCTAATCACAGTGTGATAGTGCCTACTTAGTTGGCTTGTTCTTGATTTGGGGATAATGGTCATAGACTCACAGAATGCTCTCTTAATTTATTCCTTCATTTATTTATTTTTTTTTATGTTTTATTTATTTCTAGGAGAGAAAGAGACAGCGTGAGCAGGGGAGGGTCAGAGAGAGGGAGTCACAGACTGAAACAGGCTCCAGGCTCCAAGCTGGCAGTCAGCACAGAGCCTGACGCAGGGCTCGAACCCAGGAACCACGAGATCATGACCTAAGCGAAAGTCGGACGCTTAACCGACTAAGCCACCCAGGCGCCCCAATTTATTCCTTCATTTAAATAAAACCTGGAGATAACTAATTAAAAATAAAAAGTCCACTTTCTGGAAATCTGAAAAAGTATTTCATAAATAACTTTGTTCACAGGACATTAAAACTCAACTTATAGAAATTATAAAATCTAAAAAATGATGAAAACCATGTTTCAGGATTATGGAACACAGCTAAACTAGTATTCAGAAGAATTTGTAGGGTTAAATGTTATGAAATTATGAATAAACAAATGAATTCATTATTCCATATATGAAGTTGGAAAGTATTCAAATCTAGCAACAGAAGGAAGGATAAAGGTAAAAGGAGAAATTGATCACTTAGAAAGTAGGAAAATAATAAATGAATGGTTATTTGGGGAGTAAAAAATTAGAAGGTTAGTAAAGATAGGATCAGGAGTCAAATATCCAAAATAAGAAATAATTGCAGAGATGATGAAATGTGGTAACAGAAATAACTCTAGAGACCATGAAACAGGAAAGAGCCACATGGTCTATTTTGTTTGATTCAGTGCAAATTAGATGAATGGATGAAATGGATGCTTTCCTAGGGTATAAATTTGCCAAAACTGGCCCCAGAACGTATAATTATTTTTGCAGATGTAATAGAGAAAACTTAGTAAAGACTTACCCATCCTGCACTCCCCAAAACAGCAGACCCTGTTGATTTTATGGAGGAATTTTACCAAACTTCCTAAAGAACCAAGATATTCCAGTACTATTTCAGCCATTCTAGAACACTAAAGAAAAAGAAAACTTCCAAATTATTTTTATGAATCAGGCATAACACACCAAAACTGAGGACCAGAATATAACTACAGTTAATTTTTCTTATTCCCAGCATTATATTCTAAAAGTCCCCGAAAACACTGAATTAGAATACTGAATTGTTGCTCCTGGGGAAATTGCATGCGTGCAGGTGTGCACGTGCATGTCTGCATGCAGGCACACGTGTGTGTCACATATAGGTCTTAAATTCTAAGAACTCCTGGTAGATTCCATTTTCTTCCTTTTATAAAAGAGGAAGGTGAGGTTCAGAATTGTTAAGTGACTTGCCTAAGGCCGTCCCACTAACAGGTACCAGAGTTGGATTGCAATCCCACCCGCCTGGGCTGAGAGTTTCTGGCGCTGGGCTTGTGGCGCTGGACTGCACTGCCCCTCACCGCAGTGTCTTCTGATGGCTTCTGTGTGAGAGCTGGAGTGAGAGGCAGGGCACAGCTGGGAACTGTGCATAGGAGGCAGCTCAAAATGTCACTGCTCTGCACATGACTGCAGAAGCACAGCAAGTACATTTTGTCAGTTTTGTTGTGACAGATTTTGGTTAGTAGGCAGATTCTCAAGTCAGAAATCTATGAATAATGGGAATCAACCATAAATGATGTAGGTAATATAAAAAAGCTCAGAGACTAATCCCACTTATATATATTGAACTAAAAATTCTAATTAATACTAATGAAGAGAATCTAGTTGCACATTAAAAGCAAAATGCACCACTAAAATGAAATGAAAAAGGAAAAAGTCCTTTTTTATACCAGGAAACTAGAGGAAATTGTTGGGAAATTTAGTAATATACTTGTTTGCTCAGTTACTACTTCAGAAGACACAAGAAAAGACACTTGAACAAATCTAATATCATTTTCTTGTAACATATGTAACTTAAATTAAGGATAGACCAGATGAGCCCACTACATCAATGGAATAAAAGACAAAACCCATGTGATTATCTTAAAAGACCCTCAAAAAATATTTAACAGAACTCAGCAACTCTATTTATTTTTTTATTTTAATGTTTGTATTTGAAAGAGAGAGGAAGCGACAGATAGGGAGATAGAGAATCCGAAGCAGGCTCCACACTGTCAGCTCAAAGCCCAGTACAATGTCTGTTTCCTTTCCCAAATTGGGGAAGTTCTCAGCTATATTCAAGGACTCCTCAGCGCCTTTCCCTCTCTTTTCCTCTTCTGGGATTCCTGTGACACAGATATTGTTCTGTCTGATTGCATCACTCAGTTCTCAAACTCTCTTTTTGTGCTCCTGGATCAGTTTGTCTCTCTTTTTCTCGGCTTCCTCTTTTTCTATAATTGTGTCTTCTGATTCACTTATTCTCCTCTCTGCCTCTTCAATCCGTGCATTGGACGCCTCCATTTTATTATGCACCTCATTTATAGCAATTTTTAATTCATCAGAACTATTTTTAAGTTCCATAGTCTTTTAGCAGTAGCTTCTCTGATGTCTTCCATGCTTTTTTCAAGCCCAGTGATTAATTTTATGACTATTGTTCTAAATTCTTGTTCAGTTATGTTTTAAGCAGCTATGTGTTAAGCAGCTCTTTAGCTGTCATTTCTTCCTGGAATTCCTTTAGAGGAGAGTTCCCCTGTTTCGTCATTTTGGCTAGCTTTCTGTCTTTTGTTAGTTATAAAAGCTTGTTATGTGCTTTGCACCTGTGAGTACTGCTATATTAGAGAAGGCTCATTGACTGTCTAGGGCCTGTCCGTTCAGGAAGTGTTCTTTTAATGTTGTCTCTTGGTCTCTCTTGTTGTTTGGTTATTTTATTTCCCTACTTCTGGTGGTATTTGGGACTCTCCACCATGTGTACTTTGGCTTGTTTCTTGAGGTAGCCCTGGAAAAGAAAACAGACAAACACACAGAGAACAAAGGCACGCAAACAGACAAATCCAACAAATGAGCAAACTGAAAGGGAAAAAGAAAAAGAGAATAAAAGAAGGGAAAAAAGAACAAACAAACAAAAGACAAAGGACAGTCTAAAAGCATAAAACCAGAATTCCCAGCTACAAATAAAGAGCAGGTATATGCAGTGCTGATGGAAGAGCATATATACAGAGAGAAATGTGAGGGCTGGGAGAAAGCAAAATTGGATACTGACCAGGCAGAGAGACTAAGAGGCTTAATTCAGAGAAAGAGAATATGGTAGGAGGCAAGGTGAAAGAAAGAAAGATAATGCTACTCAGAGAAACTATATAGTCCGATTACTTCAGAGAGAGAGAGAGAGAGAGAGAGAAAAGTAGCGGTGGAGAATATACATCTAGAGAATGGATTAAATGTGACTGTTTAAGCAAACCAATGACCAGAGTGCCCAGTCCAGCAGAGGGGAGGGATACGAATGAGACAAGGGGAAAACATATCTGAATAGAAAGAATTGATATAGAATTAATCATGGCAGTGTATCCATGTTGGTCTTGCCCCAGTCAAAGCCCAGCACAAGGCTCAAACCCATGAACCGCAAGATCATGACCTGAGCCAAAGTTGAATGCTCAACCAACCAAGCCACCCAGGCGCCCCTCACCAAGTCTTCATAATAAAAAAACACTCAACAGACTAGAAATAGAAGGGATCTTTAGCTTCAGAAAAGGCATCTGTCAAAAATGCAACAACTAACATCACATTTAATGGTGATAAATTGAGTTTCCTGCCTAAGATTAGGAACAAGACAAGAATGTCTGCTCTAGCCATTTCTATTCAGCATTATACTAGAAGTCCTAGTTAGGGAAGTTAGTCAAGAAAATGAAACAAAAGACCTCCAAATTGGAAAGGAAGAAGTAAAACCGTCTCTGTAGTTAACATGATCTTCTATATAGAACTCACTAACAAAAACTATTAGAACTAATAAATGAGTTTCAAGGTTGCAGGATACAAGATCAATATACAGAAACCAGTTGTATTTTTATACAGTAGCAATGAGCAAACCAAAAATGAAATTAAGAAGAGTTTCTTATACAGTAGCAACAAAAGAATAAGATACTCAGGAATAAATTGAACAAAAGAAGTATAAAACTTAAACCATGTCCATGAATTGAAGACAGTATTGTTAAGATAGCAGTGCTCCCCAAGTTGGTGTAGTTTTGACATTATCCCTCTCAAAATCCTTGGTGGATGTTTTTGCAGAAATTGATAAGCTGACCCTAAAATTTATATGGAAACTGAAAAGACCCAGAATAACCAAAGCAGTTTTGAAAAAGAAGAACAAAATTAGAATACTCACAATAATCAGGACAGTGTGGTCCTGGCATAAGACAGATGAAATAGCATTGAGAGTCTGGAAATAAACCCTTATATTTGTGACCAATTGATTTTAAATGAAGAAAGAATAGTCTTTGCAACAAATGATCTGGAGACAACTGGATATTTATGTACAAAATAAGGCAACTGGACCCCTTCCTCATACATACACCCAGACTAACTCAAAGTGAGTCAGAGACCTAAATGCAACTCTGAAGTTTCTAAGAGTACACTGTACACACTGTATGTTAGCCAGTTTGACAATACATTATATTAAAATAAAAAGAAAACATGAATAAATCATCATGGCTTAGGCTTAGGCTAGGTCATCCTAGATACACCAAAAGCACAAAGTAAAGGAAAGGGGAAAGGAAAGGAAGAATACTTAAATTGGACTTCTTCAACATTAGAAAGTTTTGTGCTCCAAAGGATACAATCAAGAAAAGACACCACTCAGGAAGAAAATATTTACAGATCATATACCTGATAAGGGATTTGAATCTGGACTATACAGAGAACTGTAACAATTCAATAATAAAAATACAGCTTAATTTTCTTTATGAAAAAAAGTCTTGAATAGATGTTTTTCCAAAGATGATCTATAAATGGCTAAAAAGTACATGCAAAAAAGATGCTCAACATCATTAGCCTGTCAGGGAAGTTCTAATCAGACCCACAGTGAGATAACACTTAACATCCACTAGCAAGGCTATAATAAGACATGTAATAATAAGTGTTGACGAGGGTGTAGAGAAATTGAAATCTAAAGAGATAGAAAGTGGATTAGTGTTGCCCAGGGCTAGAAAGCATAGGGGATTTGTAGGGTGATGACTCGGGGTGGTTCTTTTTAGGGGTAATGAAATGGTCTAAAATTGATTCTAGTGGATGCATGCATAACTTTGTGAATACAGTAAAAGCCATTGAATTGTACACTTGAAACGGGTGAATTGTATGGTATGTGAATTCTGTCTTCGTAAAACTTAAAAAGATAGATGCATCCTTTTTGTTAATATGGCATGAATACATTTCAGACCAAATGCTAAGATCTTTCCCGTTAGGGAAACCCTAGGACAGTGCTGTCTATCGAGTAGAACTTTCTATGATGATAAAAAGTTCTTTATGCTGTGTTAATACTCTACCCAATAGCCAACTGTGTTCAAAAACTGAGAAGCTCAATTTTTAATTTTAATTAAATTTTAAGTCGGCACATGTGGCTAGAGGCATATCCCAAGCCAAAGCTGTCTGTTAGTACTCCTGTTTAACATTGCTTTGGAGGTACCAGCAATATAAACAGGAGAAGTAAAAAGTATAAAAATTGGAAAGGGGGAGGTAAAATTACTTGCAGACCATGTCATCATCTACCCAAAAACCACAGAACAATCTGGAAAATTATCACAGGCAATAAGAAGACTTAGTAGCAGGGACTAAATACAAAATTAAGTACACAGAAACCAAAATATTTTATTTTAAACTTTGTCGAATTTTGAACTGTGCCTTTTTTTTTAAAGCGATGCCTGACAATCCTGTCATATGTCCTTTGTCCATTTACCCCCAAACTCTCCTGGATGACCGTCCTGACCTTTTCTTCCTCCTGTTTCCCCCTAGACCTTCCCCAGTCTTGACTGTCCGCTCTTGCACTGTAGAGGGCTGGGGTCCCATCCGCTGAACTGGCAAAAGACAGATTAACAAGAGAAAAGCATACAAATGTACTTAAGTTTTACGACACCCTAGAACCTTCAAAAGGAAATGAAGACCTGAAGAAATGGATGACCTGAGCGTTTTAATACTAGATTTGATGAAGAATAGAAAGTAGAAAATGTAGCAGGAAGAAAAGGGGGTGAACTTAGCAAGGCCTGTTTGTTCAGATCCCTCTCCGTGCCCCTTCATCTTCAGAGATAAGGATTTCTTTTCCTCCGGGTAGAGGGAATGCGCCTTTCACAACAAGTCTTGTGACCTGCTTCAGGGGACAAGGGAGAGGTCGGAGAGCCCTTCCTGCACCTGCCATTACTCTCATTCCTGCAGCTTAAGATACTCAGTATGTCAAGGTGCCGTATTGGGAGGTAGCGTATTCGGAACCCTGGCAACTGAGAAAGGAGAAGTAAGCGGAAGAGACCTTCCTCATGCTTCAGCCCCACATCTGCCTGGACCTGTGCCCGTGTACGCCGACTTGTCACCCCATGTGTGTGGCGTCTTCTCCCCTGCCTTCCACTGAGTCACATTACTCCAGCAGTTGAGTCTCTCCTGCCTTCTCCCGTCCTGGGGTCGGGGAGGCCCTTCTGTCCCCACCTTCTCTTCCAGCTACTGTCCCATTCCTGCGCTCACCCTAACACCCAAACTCCCCCAGAAAGTGTGCGGTCCCGTAGTCCCTGGTCCTCTCTTCGTGTTCTGTCTCTTGAGCCCACCCCAGGTAGGCTTCAGCCGTGGCACCGCTCTCGAAAAGTTGTGGTTGTTCAATTCAGTGGTCCTGTCCAGTCCTCGTTTTCCTGGACTCCAGGACACGTGTTCCCCTGGATTTTCTCCTCCCTCTCTGGGTGGTTCTTTGGCTCCTTCACAGGCTACTCCTCAGCCTTCTGCCCTCTTGTTAGCAGAGAATCCAGGACTCGGCTCTGTATTTTTCTGTCCACCTGCCATGATCGTATAGTGGTTAGTTCTCTGCGTTCTGTATTTTTCTGTCCACTGTCATTTCTTTTTTTTTTTTACTTAAAAAATTTTTTTTAATTTATTTCTGAGAGAGAGAAAGAGGTAGCGTGAGCAGGGGAGGGTCAGAGAGAGAGGGAGACAAAAAATCTGAAGCAGGCTCCAGGCTCTAAGCTGTCAGCACAGAGCCTGACATGGGGCTCGAACCCACGAACCATGAGATCATGACCTGAGCCGAAGTCGGATGCTTAACCGACTGAGCCACCCAGGCACCCCTGTCCACTGTCATTTCTAAGAACAATCTTATCTACAGCTGTAAATACCATCTCTACATTCATGGCCCCCAAATATCTGTCCCCTGCTCAGACCTTTGCCCTGAACTCCAGACTTGTCCACAGCCGCCTGCTGGATCTAGCACCTGAGCTGGGATAACCAGTGGGCATTTCGAACGTAACAGGTCCCCCACCAGCGGCCAGGCGTTTCTCCTGATCTCTCCGTCTCTGTAAATTGCAGCTGGGTCCTCCAGTGGCTCCTGCCCTTGCACACTCCTGGTTCTCTCAGGTGAAGCCCTGTCCGTTTTCCTTTAACAGTGTGCAGGATGTGATCACCTCTCACAACCGGGACTATTACAGCGGCTCAGAGCACTTCACAGTCCAGGTCAGCAGGTCTGAAACCACACTCCTGACCGCCCTCACCTCCCCACACACACAGCTCGCTCAGAGCACACGCCCCGGGTCCTGGTTAGCTAGCAGCACTGGCTGTCCTGCCCCACGCTACCTCGCACCACCTGCTCTCCGCCCCCGGCCTTCCTTGCTCCCTCCACCCCAGACCGCGCTGCCTTCCGCATTGTTCTTCAAGGTGTACTTGGGCTGTCCTGGGTGGCCCGCAGGCTCGCTCCACACGGCTTGCTCCTCGCCTCTTCAGATCTCTGTTCCGTAGGGACTTCATCGGTGCAGCCTTCCCCACCTACTTGCAGGATCCCAGCACCCACACCCGCACCATCCGCCTTCTCTGCGTTTTGTATTTTACACGTTTATTCATTCTCCCTCTGTTCTAGATTATAAATTCGGTGAAGACAAAGATTTGTGTCTCTTTTGTCCCCTGCTGAATCTCCCAGCAAGAGAATGCTTGTCACTGTTTGGTCAGCAGCTGTTTGCTGAATGAATGAATGAGGAAGATAGAGGAAAAAGAGACCAATTAGGAAAAAGAGACAGAATCCAGTGGGAGCTTATTTAATAGTTCAGGCAGGGGTACCTGGGTGGCTCTGTCAGTTGGGTGTTTGACTCTTGATTTTGGCTCAGGTCATGATCTCTTTGTTCGTGAGAAGGAACCCCCATGTCGGGCTCTGCACTTACAGCACAGAGATTGCTTGGGATTCTCTCCCTCCCTCTTTCTCTGCCTCTCTCCCTCGTGCACGTGCTCACTCTCTCTCTCTCTCTCTCTCTCTCTCTCTCCCCTTCTCTCCCTCTTAAAATAAACATTATAAAAACAGTTCAGGCAGAAGGCTCTTCATCCTTCTAATTGATACCTTTCCTCCAATAGTCATTTTCCTTTAAAAAAAAAAAAACATTATTCTTTCTCATTAAAACATAAACCCCTTGGGATCGAGGATGAAAGTTTTATACCTTTGTTTTCCCAGCAAAGAAATGTTCAGTCATAAGGAAATATAATTCTCATTTAGCTAAAAAACCACTCATGTCACTCAATTTTTACCCGTTTTTTTATGGTCTTTTCTTATGTTAATATTTTCCACTGTTATTCTCCTGTTCGTTTGATATTACAAAATTTGCATATCTTCCCAACGAATACTCTTGCTCAGCAAGGATTCTCTAGAATACATAGGGTTAACCGGCCAAGTGGTTAAGTCCAGTGGTACCAAGAGTGGTGGATGCTTCTGTGCGAGCCCAGTGGGCACTGTGTGTGGGGGGGGTGCGCTGTCAGCAGTAGCCCAGCCTGCTCCCAGGCTGCTCGCACACACAGCTATCACTCACCCCCGGCGCTCATCAGCCCTGGGGGAAGATCATTCCGTTCTAGCAGATGGACAGAGGGCTCACCAGCCAATAAACCATGCACGTGCCGTAAGAATGTCTGCTAAGGGCTCGGTTCCCAGTACAAAACTTCAAGAACAGCTGTCGGTTCGTGAGCTCCTGTTTCTTGGTGAGATGATTTGTTACCTATTTCTGAAATAGACTGTGTTTGCAAAATTAATCTTTTCTGTGGCTTCCCCACCACCAGCAGCCGACTCTGAACACAGTTTTTGTAAACAAAAGTTATTTACACGAGAGTCTTAAAAACTAACGCGAGGGTTCCTTTGGCAGATGCCGTGTCGTTTGTCTAAAAGGGGTTGTTACATTTTGTGTGTTTCTAGGGGACCCAAGTCACTAACTGTGAGCAGTCATTGTTTTGATGCTTTTTCCTTTAAGTATTTTTGTTAAATTACTATATAAACCGCTGTTAAACAGTTTTAGGTATACAGCTCCTTAAAAATAACACTGCTTTTGTCTGTTTCCTTCTGTCATTATCTCCAGAAGAAATGTTTTCATTCTCCCGGCATCACTTTCCCTGTGGAAATGCTGCAAATGAAAATATGAAGTATTTGTTCATGTTGCATTCTTTAGAGGGTAACTTCTATTGGTGTACATTTTCATTGGCACAATCCACCAGGCAAAGTGTAAATTGCTGCAAAACTGGAAAAGTGTTTGAATGAGTAAAGCAGATGTTCTCTTAGCATGAAGCAGATGTAAAGCTTGCAAGTGTCTGTCTCATGAAGTATAGCATTTGGTTCCGTACAGCTGGTGCCAAGATTACCAATTAATCATGTGTGAATGCTTTTTTACTAATTAGGACCCCCTCTGTTCTGTGCGCATTCTGGGTATATTAAAGAGAGGGGTGGGGCACAGAAGCTTTCTACCTTTGTACCTGGAGTGGTAGGATTTTTCGGTTTTTCCATCTTTATGAAGTCCGTCTTCTTGTATTCCTGAGCCATGTTGGATATGAAGCCCCCTTCATGTGAGTGATTGATCTGGCTCTCCAGTTTGATTTGGGGATGTAGGTTTGATGTTAGAGTATTCCATTGAAAACAGCCATACTTTGAACAGTGAAAGGCAGCTGGAGAGAAAAAAACGGAGTGTAATTAAACTTTGTGGGGTTTTTTTTCCCTGATTTGCATGAACAAAAGCTAACGTTTGCTCGGTTAACATCATTTCAGAGCCTGTATGGCTACTTGACCAAGTAGGACTGTGAACGTTGTAGAAAAAAGCAATACAAGTTTAGTTTTATGTTATGAAAAGCAATAGAGCAGTTTTTCTCAAAAATTCAAGATGAACGGATTAACGTGACTGCTAGGAACCACCTTTAGTGCTATGAAAGATACGTCACAAATCAGCAGCAAATGCAGAAGCTGAAAGAGCTCTGTTGCATACTGTCCATTTTATAAAGCAAGTGTGCTAAGGAGGGCACATTTCAGAGGTCACCTGGGCCTTGCTTCCATGTTTGATATCCCCAAGATAAATTTGTTTTCTACAGAAGGAAGCTCATTAAATAAGGTTTGCTACTCCACCCCTCCTCTTGTTTTTTTAAGGAAGAGTTAATAATGATAAAGCATAAGTTTGTTTCTCAAGGTCAGTAATTGGATATTTATACTCTCAGATAATTGAGTACTTATTCAATGCTTTATTCATGAATCAATTTATGATATTTTTTTTGAAGGATAGGGGAACTATTTAAAGGATTGAAGGAATACATTAAATAATTTCAGGTCTGAAGATACATAGCATGAGTGGCTCTTTTCACAAAATGTTTATTACAGTTTGAAAAATAGAGGTAGGTTAGAAGAAGCTTATTCCCTAGAACATACCATGTTTAGTGTTTATCGTCTTCCCCCAGTAAAGTTGGATTTGTGGAATAGGGATCTGCTGTGGTAGGGAAAACATAGATGGAAATACATTTCAGACTGAGTGTGCCAGATTCCAGGACCTAGCTTTTTGAACACCGGTGTCAGAGAATCTATAATGATGTAAATTATAATTTTTATTCACTTACACTGTTTTTTACATAATATGAACTATGGTATCTAAGAATAGTAATATGATGATTCCAGAATGTCT
The DNA here is from genome assembly GCA_017311185.1 of Proteles cristata cristata. Classification (NCBI taxonomy): domain Eukaryota; kingdom Metazoa; phylum Chordata; class Mammalia; order Carnivora; family Hyaenidae; genus Proteles; species Proteles cristata. Next base: position 1,069,993 of record JAESUZ010000174.1, on the reverse strand, counting down.
TCCCCATCCTTCTTACCAGTTGCCTCCATATTTTGTTAATGACTTAAAATTTAAATTTCATAAAAGCATCTTAAAACCAAATTGACTAATAGGTTTCACTTTAAATTTTCAGTTTTGTAAAATTGAATATTTCTTGTATCCACTTGCCTACAAGAGTGTCTTTCCGCTGAGGTTACATTTGTCAAACTGAAATTCACGTGTGAAGTTCTGCCTCATTTCACTAAGAGTACGTTACGTTCTTAGAATAAAAAGAAAATTATTAATCTTATACAATACTATTAGCTTTTAGGTAGGTGTCTAATGCAATTATAGTTCTTTTCACTTGGGAGACGTTTTTATACTGTCCCTATTTTGATTCTCACTAATATTATATAAGAATTGGTGGTGGTTTTTTTTTAAGTTTTAATTTGTGTGAAATAAAAGGAAAACATTAATTCCGAAACATCAATGCAAATGGAACTAGCTGTCTCCATGTTTTAAAATGGTTGCTATGGGGTCGCCTGGGTGGCTCCATTGGTTAAGTGTCTGACTTTGACTCAGGTCATGATCTTGCAGTTCGTGGGTTCAAGCCTCGTGTCAGGCTCTCTGCTGACAGCTCAGAGCCTGGAGCCTGCTTCAGATTCTGTGTCACCTTCTCTCTCTGCCCCTCCCCAACTTGTGCTCTGTCTCTCTGTCTCTCAAAAATAAACAAATATTTTTTTTAAAAAAGCATTTTAAATGGTTTGTAATGGAAAGTTTAAATATCCACAAAGGCAGAGAGAATTGTATAAAACTGTAATACGTACCCAGCTTCAACAGTTATTAGCCTTCTATTGTTTTTGTTTGGTGAAATTTCTTAAGACTGTATTTTGAGAGGCTTTTTTTTTCTTTTAAGTTGTAGTTCTGGACCCTGTTTCTACAGTGACAGTAGATTTTTTAAAAAAACAAACAAACTAGGTCATGTAAACCCAGTCGACCTCACTTTATTTCAGGAAGTGGAGCGAGAGATCTCATTCAGAACAGAATGTGGACTGTATTACTCCTACTACAAGCAAATGCTGCAGGCTCCGACCCTCATGCAAGGTAATCACAGCTGATGGCGTTAGTGGGACCTGCTTCACCCCAGCCAGTATTTCTGCCGAACATACTTCTGCACTGCAGCATTTTAAGTGCTTTATAGAACTTGTGTAGCTTTCCTGTGAACTTGCGTGGTTTTTCCCTGCCAACGTCATCAGCATTTGGCTCAGGAAGAAATTCTGTAACACTTAATGTAACTCTCCTCTCCTCAGCCCCGTTCCATCTCTGAATTTATCTGGTTGTGATTTCCTGGTCTTGCTGCTGATTTTCCTCATGATCATTTTGGAAAAAGTCTTTGCAGGTGAAGGAGTAGTGTCTAAAAACAGGAGGCATTTTGGTAATGTGAACAAAACTTACAGCTGCCCTCGTCCCCTGTGTTCAGTCCCTTCCTCTGCAGTTGCTATTTTCCCACATTTTCACTGGTTGTAAGTGGTTTAGAGCCCGCAGCCTTTACCTTTACTCTGTTTAACAGAAGCCCCAAAAAGAGTCTCTCCTACTTAAATATGTTTGATAGGCTCCCCATGACCACGCATGACAGCCATTTGCTAGGTTGTACTTGGATTCAGATACATTTTTGGCAAGCATTCTTCATAGGTGATGTTTTGTATTTCTAATTTTGTCACAGTGGGAGACATGAAATGTTATCTTTCTTTGTGTGCCATAAATATTAATCAGTTGGTTCCTATGCAATAAGGCTAATGACCCATCAGCTTTTCACTGAATGGTTTTAGCCACCATTGATGCTTATTGCCTGTATCCACTATCTTAGTAGTCAACAAAAGTGACATTCTGCATTCCTCTTGTGTTTGTTAGCTGGAACTCTGTTACTTAAGAAATCTTTTCCTCATCAACTATCTGGTGACCCTGAGATATGGTTTATACAGCAAAGGCAGAATCACTGTTGATTTTCTTTCTACAGTTGATCTTCGTTATTCAATGTATTTGTGACCCCAGAATCAGTATTTGTGGTGTTTTTTGCAGTCACTCACAGGCTTATGCAGAGCAGTGAAAACTTTTCATCACCTGCCTGGCCTGTTCCGAGCTGAGGTCGGACAAGGCGATGCACTGCCATCTTGTCTTAGCTCTCCTTCTATGGCGTCCTGTTCACAGTCCAGCTAAGGCCCAGTTTTCGCATTTATGCTTTTTGTTGGTGATTTTGCAGTTTAAAATGACCCCCAGCATAGAGCTAAAGTGCTGGGTGGAGTTCCTAAGTGCAAGCAGGCTGTGAAGAAGGCACACCAAGAAAACATGTTTGTCAGATAAGCTTTGTTCAATTAGGAGTTAGAGTGCTGTTGGCCACGTGTTCAATGGTACTGAATTGCTAGTGTATGTTAAAGAAGATGTCTTTAAACAGAAGCACGTAAATCAAGATGACGTGTCAATCAGTCGATGACCAGGGGCTCATAAGGACATAACCTTGTATTCCCTACAGGGCTCAGTATTGCCAGTTCAGTTTTCACTGCAGTATAGAACATAACTACTGATAAAAACAAGTCAGTGAGCTCTCAAAGTTGTGATTTGCTTCTTTAGCATCCTCTAACGTGGTGGTTCTTATGGAGGGTCAGTTGTGTCCCTAGGAGACATCTGGAACATGCAGATACGTTTTTGGTTGTCACAGCTCAGGTGGGTTGGGAAGGATAGTGCTACCAGAATGGACAGAAGTGTGACGGATATTGCTAAACATCCTACAATGTCCCTACAACAAGAATTATCAGGCCCCAAGTGTCGATACCAATAGTGTTAACAATAAGAAACTCTGCTCTTAAAGGTAAATAATGAGTATTGTCTTTCTGTCATCACAAACTCAATGGTTCATCTGTTTCATTTCATCTAAGTCATTTGTTAAGATCTTCCTCCTAGAAAATTCCAAACATATAAAAGCATAGGGAGAATCCTCTGATGGATTTCCACATGTCTGTCACCAGCTACCACAGTTACCAACTCATGACCAATCTTGTCTTCTCTCTACCCACCATTTTCAGGACTATTTTGGAAAAATCCAAAGACATCATATTCCGCATTTGTAAATATATATATCTGTAAATTATATATATATAAGTATATCAGTAAATTTCTCTAAAGGGTGGCTACCCCTTTCATAAGTATTACCACGTTACCATTATCACACCTAAACACAATTAGGAAATGTCTTGCTATCAGATATCTAGTCAGTGTTCTCTTTTTCCTGATTGTCTTGCAGATTTTTAATACAGTTTTTGAGTTCCAAATAAAGTCCACACATTGCAATCATTTGCTCTGTCTCCTTGTTTCCTTTAATCTATAGGTTTCTTTCCATCTTTTTTTCTTGTAATTTTTTGTGGAAAACCCAGATTCATTTGTCTGATAATTTTTCACTTTCTGGATATTGCTGGAGTCCCGTGGTGTCATTTCATGATTCTCTGTTGCCTGCATCTCCTATTGATTGTTAGTCGGATCTGGAGGCTTGCTCAGGTCTAGGTTCTGTCAGACACGTGGTGGTGCACACTTCCACATCAGAGCACATAATGTGCACTGTCTCTTTCAGGGTTAAACTGATCCATTACTAAGTTCTCATTTAGACTCTCCCCTAATGAGTTAGTACCATTGGTGATCATTCCCTAAATCTGTTAACTTGGTAAGGGCAGTTATACTTGAATTCTGTAATTCCTTCCAGGATTATCAGATGGAATTGATGTCTAGAGAACAATGATTTCTCCTCAGCTGTTTGCTAACTCAAGAGTTTCAGCTCTTTTTTTTTTTTGTAAACATTGGGGTGTGTGTATCCCCCTTTTTTTATTTCTGAAAGAGAGAGAGTGTGAGTGTGAGAGCAGGGGAGGGTCAGAGAGAGAGGGAGGCACAGAATCTGAAACAGGCTCCAGTCTCCGAGCTGTCAGCACAGAGCCCGACGCGGGGCTCAAACCCACGAACTGTGAGATCATGACCTGAGCCGAAGTCGGACACTCAACCGACTGGGCCACCCAGGCGCCCCTCAGAGTTTCAGCTCTTAAAGGAAAGGTTGGATTGCTCCTTTCCCTGTATTTTAGAGAGTTGCCAGTCTTGCATCCCCTAAAGGGTTTGATTGTTATATATCATCATAAACATGGGTTTTTAACATCTTTGATGTGTTTCAATCTTCTGCATTCTTCTTCTTATTTAAATTGTCCAATCTTTGGTCAATAGGATGCCCTTCAGATTGGCTGCTTTTTGACATGATTCTAATAGTCATTGAAAATGCCCTTGCTTTTTGGCGTGACAAGCTATTTCTGATCCACATTGTGTATTTCCTACCCTGATCTAGGATTCACCATTTCTCCAAGGAAGGCAGTTCTCTTTAGTGGGTATTTAGAGCCCACAATCTGGATGATGGTAGGGGTACTTTTTACTACTAGATTGGTCCTTGTTTCCAGTCCTTTTTAGTGAGAAGAGGTAGGAGATGTGAATTTCTTTTCCAAAGAAAAAATAGGAATATAGTTATTTTCAGTTCAAAGTTAGTATAACAGGGTTTTTACTATTTTGCTTTTATATTTGTATCTCTTTCCTTATATTGAAAATTTATGTTTCTTATGATACTGACATAATCATTTAGCTGTTTTGTACAACTGTGCATATACACACAGTATGCATGCATACACACACACACACACACACACACACACACACACACACACACCATTCAGTGAAGCAGTAGTTAGATTGCTTCTAATATGATTACCTGAAAACAATTTAGGCTGTCTTTGTAGTTCTTTTTGTCCTTAAGATAAAATCAAGTAGGTGTCTATATCTATCTATCTTTATCTGTATCTGTATCTATATCTATTTTTTTCACATTCCTCTATCTTCAAGCCATTGGAAAGAGTTCTTTCTCTGTGACCAAGCCACCAACTTAATAGGTTTATTTTACTTTGTTTTTGGTTTTTTAAGGATTGCTTTGTAAAAAAAAAAAAACTTCTGTTTTTTTTATACTTCTACAAAAAAGTTTATTTTCATGGTTCCAGAGTCAAACTGTAAAAAAGGGACACATTCAGGGAGGTGTCCTTCCATCCCTGCCCCCTCCATCGTGTTTCCTTCCTCACTCTTTAGGTAACCATTCTTTTTAGGTTTTGTCTAATTCTTCTACTGTCAGTATTTTTTCCCCTAGTCTCAGCATTTTTAATATAAACAAATGCTTTATATATTCACATATTCCCCTTGATTACTGTATACGCTGTTCTCCTTTTTTTGCTTTTTTTGGTCATTTACCAAAAATCTTGATCACTCTGCAGTAGACTATAAAGAGACTCCTTAGGGGCGTCTGGGTGGCTCAGTCGGTTAAGCGTCCGACTTTGGCTCAGGTCGTGATCTCACAGTTCGTGGGTTCGAGCCCCATGTCGAGCTCTGTGCTGACAGCCAGCTCAGAGCCTGGAGCCTATTTCAGATTCTATATCTCCCGTTCTCCCTGGCCCTCCCCTGCTCATGCTGTCTCTCTCTCTTCCTCTCAGAAATAAATAAAACATTAACAAAATTTTTTTAAATAAAATAAAGAAAAGAGACTCTTTATTCCTTTTGCAGTTGCATAGTACTCCATTTATGTGTATACCCATAGTTTATTCAGGTAGCTTTCTTGTCTTCATCTGCTCAGGCTGCCATAACAAAATACCATAGACTGAGTGGCTTAAAAAACAAATTAATTTCCTACAGTTCTGGAAGCAGGAAGTCTGAGGTTAGAGCTCTAATCCGGGTCCTGGTGAAGAGCTTCTTCTTGGCTTGCAGTTAGCCACCTCTCTCTGTACCTTCACATGGAAGCCAGACAGAGAGCTGGCTCTCTGGTGTCTCTTCCCACAAGGGCACTAATCCCATTATGAGGGCCCCACTGTCATGACCCTGTCTAACCCTAATTTCCTCCTGAAGGCCACAACTCCAAATACCATCACTTGGGGGTTAGGGCTTCAACTTAGGAATTCTGGGGGGACATGGACAGTCTGTGGCAGTCCTGTGTTAGTCTGGCAGGACTGCCACAGCAGGCTGGGTGGCATAAACAACACAGATTGGTCTTCTCTCACGTCTGAAATCTGAAGTCCAAGATCAAGGTACTTCCAGGGTTGGTTATTGGTACAGCCTCTCTTCCTGGCTTGTAGATGGCCACCTCCTTGCCATGCCTTCACTTGGCCTTTCTTCTGTACGTGTGCTTAGAGAAGGCCAAAGAGCTCTCTCTTGCCTGTTCCTCTTCTGAGGACACCAGTCCTATCGTATTATGGCCCTATCTTTATGACCCCTCTTCACCTTCTTTACCTCCTTATAGACCCTGTCCAAGTACATATTGGGTTTGGGCCCTAATATAGGATTTTAGACAGGTGCAATGCAGTCCAAAACACCTCCTACTGATGAACATTTGGTTGCTTCTGATCTTTTGCTTTTAAAGATAGCACTGGAGGAATGACCTATGACCTGTGTCATTTTGTCTTTTTGCCAGTCTGTCTTCAGTACTGATTTCTAGGCCCATATCAAAAGGTAAATGCACATGTAATTTTGCTAAGTGGTGCTAAATTTGCTTTCCCAACTGTAGTGTATGAGAGAACCTAATTCCTTAGAACCACACTAACAGGGTGTATTGTTAGACTTTTTTTTTAAGCTTTTTTTTTTTTTTTTTTGAGAAAGAAAGAAAGAGAGAGAGAGAGAGAGAGAGAGAGAGACCGTGGGGGAGAGGGAGAGAGAACAGGAGAGAGAGAATCCCAAGCAGGGCCCAATGCAGGGCTCGATCTCGCTAATCATGAGATCAGGACCTGAGCCAAGATCAAGTGTCAGACACTGAAATGACTTAGCCACTCAGGTGCCCTGGTTGTCAGACCTAATTTTTTCCCCCAAGCTGATAGGTGAGAAATGGTATCTCAATGTAGTGTTAATTTGTACTTACAGTAGAAGCAATGTTGAGCATCTTTTTATATGTGCAAGGACTGTATGCATATTTTCTTCCATAAACTATCTCTTCATACCTTCTGTTAATTACTCAATTTGGTTACAGTGCCGTATGACCTCAACATAGCCATGGAATTTCTGTGGCTTATTTCTTGCTTTTATTACCCAGCCTCTACTTGGAACTGGCTGTTGTCATGACAGAGGGAAATAGCCACACTGCTGGTGGAAGCAGGCGTCATCTTTTCTTAAAAGATGTCACATCCTCTCACACTGCCATTGGTCAGAGCAAGTCAAATGGCCAAACCCATCTAAGGGAAGTGGGGGAGGCTACTTACACCCCCAAAAGAGGTATTGTAGGTCTCATGGCAGGCAGACAGAGCAGGGATATAAAATCCTCTTGCCTAAATTTTTATAAAAGAACATATGGGCTTTTATTTTTTCATTGTACTCACAAGAATTACAATTTACCTGTTTGTGTAAACATGTAAATATTCATCTAATACACAGTAAGCTCTTTGAGGGTGGGACTATGTTTTTTGCTTATTATTCTATCCCCAGTGCCTAGCACAGTCTCTGACACATGCTAAACAATCTATGGATAGTTTTAAATGAATGAATAATTCATAATTATAATTATTCTTTCCTGATCTTTCAAATATCAACCTTAGGTTTTCATGGCTTAATATATGATAACAAAACTGAGTCTTTGAGAACAATCAACCTTCTTCAACGAATGAATATTTACCAAGAAGTTTTTCTCAGTATTTTATATAGAGTTCTACCCATACAGGTATGTTATGTTCGTGACACTGAGTTGTTAATATCACATGAAAGTCAAAATCTGCTATTTTAAGCTGAAACTTTCACATACGTTATTCTGATCTTCAGCTGGCTTGGTTAAAAAAAAAAAAAGCACCAGTATCCCAGTGTTCTCCAGATATGTGTGAACTTTGCTTTTTATTTATGTTTTTATAAGATATTTTTTTTACATAAGATGCTTCCTGGCCTGTCGTCTATGTGTGCAGTCTAGAGGCTGATATATATTTTCATTTAGAAACATGTAATCACTCCTCAGTTATCTTTGAAATTTAAAAATGAGAGGTTAGCAAATGACAGTGACCACTTTGTGTGAATAAGGCAGTCTTGGGCAAAGGTAAATGTAAAGTTTGTCTAAAGAATGAAGCCAGAGGCCTCGAGGGCTTCATTTCCCTCTTCCACTCTGCTGGGAGGAAGAAAGACTGCTGACACATTTTTGCACAGAAAGGACTGATGTATGTTTATTGCTTGTAATTAACACCAAGATTCCAAATATTACATTGCCACTGTCATAGGTTTTTAAATTTTTTTTAAGTAGGCTCCACACCCAATTTGGGGCTTAAACTCATGACCGTGATTAAGAGTCCACATGCTCTGGTGCACCTGGGTGGTTCAGGAAGTTAAGCAGCCAACTCTTGATTTTGTCTCAGGTCATGATCTCATGGTTCATGAGATCGAGCTCCATTGCTGACATCACGGAGCCTGCTTGGGATTCTCTCTCTTTCTCTCTCTCTCTCTCTCTCTCAAACAAACAAATAAACATTAAAAAAAAGAGAGAGAGAGAGAGACAGAGTCACATGCTCTACTGACTGAGCCAGCCAGGCACCCCTCTACTGTCATTTTTTAAAAAGTGACAATGAGAAGGATTAAGGTTTCTGTAATAAATATTTTTTATTGTTCCTTTCTACAGAAATATTTAGAGCCAGTTTATTTTTATATTTACACCTTGTTTGGACTGCAGGCAATCTATGTCACGGCCCTTTACATAACCAGCTGGCTCCTTAGTGGCACATGGCTGTCAGGACTGCTGGCAGCTTTCTGGTATGTCACAAATAGGTGAGTTGGAATCTGTTTCCTCATCTCCCTTTCAAAGATGAAGTTAAGACGAAGTTACTTCATTACCAGTTCAAAGGAAGCTGTTTTGCCACATTTGTTTATAGGAGAGTATTTTCTCTTTGGTTTATGTAGTGGTGTGTACTTGTCTTACTCAGCAAGGTAGAAAGTCCTGCTTATGTATATTTCCAGCTGAGGAACAGAACATTAAATTATAGGTCAAGAGAATCACCATGATAATTCCAGTTCTATTACAGTTTGATGTGTGATCAATATTTCTCCAGCCTCATATCTCGTCTCTTAAAGACGTTTAATGATATCTTTACTATTAACCTTAATAGGGCTGTGTATTGCTCATAATTAACAAAGCACAAAGGACTATTCAGATGCAAGGAAGTTCTTATGTTACTTAATTAGTATGTATTATTCTAAATACAAGAGCACAAAATAGCATTTTAAAAAATAGTCAAGATATACCGATTTATTGCCTGATCTGTAGTAGCAACACCAGTATTCAGTACAAGTCTTAATACTTGCTCCAATATTGATTTTATATTATAATCCTACGCAAATTACTTTTTATTATATCCTTATTGAGTGCTTACTGTATGCCAGCCACTTTACAAAATGCTTTATATATATTAACAACTCTATAGGGTAGATACTATTATCACCATTTTAACAATGAGAAAATTAAAGCTTAAAAGATTAAGTTTCACACACACACACACATTACTTAAAAAGTTAAGGCATGTATATTTATATATTGATAAAGTCTCACACACACACACACACACCCAGCTAAGTCTCGGTCAGAATTCAAAAGCAGGGTATGAAAACACCCAGAGTATGCTGCCTCATAACATGTTAACATATCATCCCTGCTATGAATCAATGAAAGTCAAATTTGTTGTTCTATTAAAGTAAATGAAAGACATGGATTGAGTGTCCGGTATTTGTGTGGATGTTTTGGTACCTGGTATACAAAGGTGAAAACTCAACTGTACTTGCCTTCTGGCGGTTTACATTCCAGAGGGACAAGAAGCTTTCAAAAAGTATCACCAACGACAAACTTAAGACTCAGACTGAAGCACTAGAGAAATACAGACGGGGAGAATACAAAACGCTGCCAGTTTTGCGTTCGTGAAGTTGGCGGGAAATAAACACTCAAGGCAGTTAGGCATGGGTACTCCTGGGTTTCAGAATCACACTGCCCTGGGTTGGATCCCAGTTCTACCGCTTAGCTAGCTGCATACCTGAGGACAGTTTCTTAAATTTTCTCAGTGCAGGTTGGCATTACAGGGATAATAATGATGAGGACAAATCATTATTGTTGAGAACTGATAACCGGAATCTAAATATCCGTAATGTCCTATATCTTTCACTTTAGGAAATTTTTCAGGTAATTATAGTAAAAATGATTACTTTGGCCATTTTTGTTTTCTCTCTGCAGAATAGATACTACAAGAGTTGAGTTTACCATCCCCTTGAGGGAGAATTGGGCTCTGCCATTCTTCGCAATTCAGATAGCAGCAATTACGTATTTCCTGAGACCAAACTTACAGCCTCTTTCTGAGGTAAGTTTTATAATACTTTATATATATTTTTAACTCCCCAGTTCTGTCTAAGAAACTTCAAAAAAGGTGACGTGTATAGTACCCCCTTGCATGGGAGCAGTCTTATTCCGTGACCAATGTTTTAACTCGAGTTAAATGAAGTTTTCTTCTCCTGAGCCCTCTCTTACTTTGCAAAGAAAATGTTTTCGTTTTTGATGTTAAAATTATACTGTACATAATCTGCCCTTAAATAGTTGCAGCAAACCCACACACAGTTTCTGCGAAACTGTCAGAATTCTTAAGCCATTGCTTTTGAGATGTGATTCGGTGCATTATCGCCTCCATAATCCTGTGGAGGACACGCACCTTATGTGAATATTTCTGTGCACAGTGTCACTTTAGGATAGTTAGAGCTTAAATAACAAGTGCAAGGGCTTTCAGAGCAACAGTTTATGGTTTTTCTATTTGGTTTACACAGACATTGGCTGCTTTTGAGAAAACTTGTCTGCAAGGCTTCTTATTACTAGAGACATGTAAATTATACAAAGGCTTTCTCTTTACAGAGGCTGACACTTCTTGCCATTTTCGTATCAACTTTTCTCTTTAGTCTGACATGGCAATTTAATCAATTTATGATGCTGATGCAGGCGTTAGTGCTCTTCACCCTGGACTCCTTGGACATGCTGCCGGCAGCAAAGGTGAGCTGCACTTCTCCTCTCGGGGGAGACCATTGTCGTTTAGCGCTGTGTATCACAGAGTGAGCCCCAGAGATATGCGTGCTTCGCAATGACGTTGAAGCCATTTCTTAGCTACCGTATGAATCTGCTGTGGCCCGCTGATGTCGAGTAATCTGTGCAGCCTCATTTGACCATCTTAACTTTGATTCTGTTTCTTTTACATTAAAAGATGGAGCCTAGATGTCTAGATCAATTGTCCTTTATAGAGATGACTTCAATTTTAAAATCAAAGATAGCTCTTGTAAAATGTCTGATGTATTGCCTTTACCCCCATGGAAATCAATGGGTATACAACACCTTTCTGTGGTATTTCATAAAATTTTCGCAGTTATATTTAACAAGTGTGGGAATCCCTGGTGCCTGGCCAGAGGTCACATGGGAAATGGCAAGTTTAAGGAAGCCATCGTGTGTCTCACGGTATGTGACAGCGGTGTGGGCTGTTGCATTCAATAGCAAGGTGTTTTTCATGTGCAGAGATGTGGTTTAATGTATTGTGTGTGTTTTAAAATTTGTTCGTTGTTCCTAAATAACAGTAACTAAGTATTCTCCCAGTGTAACAAAGTATTGTCTCCAATTCTAAGGCAGCAATAGAGTTGAATACAGAAGAGTCACATTCATTTATTCCGTGTCAGAAGCAATGCAGCAATCGTTAGAGACTGACTGAACCTGAATTAGGAAACATTGAAGTCAGCCAGCAGTTGTCCATTGTGCGTTTCCTGGGCAGCTAGAATAGGAGAGGCACGACAGAGAATCGCCACCCTTATGAAACATTGTCCCACCCGCAGGGGGGGTTGTTACAGCATGGGAGATAAAGGTATAGACAACTAGAACAACCTGATGTCTGTCTGTAAGGTTAATTTGTAGTAGCGGGGAGTGCTAAAATGTAGAAGAAGGTTCTTCTTAGGCTTGAAAGTTTTCACAGAAATGGGAGGCTAAGGCTGGGCCACAAATGAGAAGAATAGACTTTGGATGGAGTGTGAGGGGGCGGGATATGAAGGTAAAATACAGGAAGGAAAGCAGGTCGATAGAGCAAAGTAAAGTGGTGTGTGTGTGTGTGTGTGTGTGAAAAGTGCATGCATATGCTACTAGGTAATAATTCTAGCACTCCAAGCACCTTGAACAGCCTCGTGTACAAATGAAATGAGTCTGTTTATATTTTCTTCTCCTATTTTGTAACTTTTTGTTCTTTGGTCATGGTGACTTGTAGGCTTCGGGGAAGGGGAGCCTGAATGCCTCTGTTCCTCTGGGCCACACTCCTGGGCCAGCGCTCGCTCTCTCTCTCTCTCTCTCTCTCTTTCTGTATATAATAGCACATTTCTTCCCTTTCCAACAAGTACTTTCGAAAGAACTCTGTACATTTTCACATAAAAAGTTAACACATTGAGGTATTTTGAAAACAAATACACAAAACTCTTCTATAGTGTGATTTCACAGAAAAGTCTAAAAATGTGCTTTCCCTTTCACTGACACTTTAACCTCTAGAGATTTATGCTAAGGAAATAATCAACCATGTTCATTTTAGTTGTACTGTGATAAGAAAAACCTAGCTGGAAACAACCTAAGTCAATAGCAGTAGAGTATTGTTAAATAAACATGGTCTGTCAGTGTAACAGATATTACATAACCAGAATTGTCCCTGTCTCTTTTTTAAAAGTAAAACACATAGGGAAAGTGACAAAAGTTTCTGGAAAGATATACCTCAGAGTATCAGCTATGTGATTGGTGTTCTTAAATTCTTTTAAAATAGACAACAGAATAAAAGATACAGTTTTGGCACGTGGGCACACGTGTGCGCGCACACACACAAAACTAAAGAATAACACAGTTGATTTATGTCATATTCAGTGCTACACTTTGTTAAACTTTTATTGTTGAAACTATGTTAATGTTAGTGGTAGTCATTGTAAGTATCAAAATTGAAGGAGGAACAGCTTAGTAAGGGAAGAATCCTGAGTTGTAAACCCAAGTTGCTGTTATCAAGTATGAAAATCGTTAGCTCTTTGAATTTCGGCAGGTGGTTTAACTTCTTGGAGCCTTCGTGTCTTTATAAATTGGAATCACTGACCTCTGATCATGTCAAATGGGAGAGTCAGAAAAGTTGGTACAGAAAAAGGTAGTGCAGACTCCGAGCCTGATGTGGTGACAGGAGGCAGTATCCTCTTCAGTATGTGTCATATTTTCATGGTCAATGGAAAGAAAATCTCCAACCATCAAAAGCTCAAGTTTCACTTAGAAATGTGTATAGGCTTTTAAACTATAGAGCAAAACAGTAGCTGGTATTATAAAGCATACGCTTTTACTGTATTAAAGTCCAAGAATATGGAGGCTAATAAAGTTTTATTAACCCATTGTGAAGACAAGACTCATTAATGATCACTACCTAAGAGGAAATTTTACAGTAATTTACAGAAAATTTATAGGAAATTTTCCATATGGTTCCAGACAAGATGGAGTAAATGCACTTCCCCCTATTCCTTCCACTAAGTACAACTAAAAACCCTGGACAATATACATAAAGCAAACATGAGAAGATTTTATGTGGTGAAGAAAAGAAAGCAGGCTGCTTACAGCCCTGGTGACTGGAGGAAGAACATGCCAGTGAGGTCCCTGGATTTCCTTTTTGCCTCTTGTATCCCAGAGTAGGTGCTGGAAAATTCAGCAACCAGGAAACCCCAGTGGACTCCATCAAAAGTCCCAAGATAAGCCAGAAGGACCAGAAAGGGGGAGGCAGGATATCTCCAGCAAGATAGAAAACTTTTAGACATTAATTGTAGTACTTTAGCAAAACACCACAGAAAAAAACAACAGCTTCACTCCCACCTCCACTGGCAGAAGTTCAGTGGGGAAGCTAGACTTCCACCCTCACCCAGCTGTAACAAGATACTCCTCACTGCCTACTGGGGCTGTGTCAGAAAAAATCTACTGGGGAGGCAGTGCTTTCACTGTCTCCCAGAAGCACCAGTGAAGGCCACATGGAGAACCTTCAGCCCTCATCCAGTAGTAGTGAGATATCCCTTCCCCTCCATGACAGGATGGTGTCAGAAAGGCCAAGAGAGAAGCCGGGGTTTTAACCACCATTCAGAAGCAACAAGCCTTGGGGCACCTGGATGGCTCAGTTGGTTGGGTGTCTGACTCTGGATTTCTGTTCCGGTCATGATCTCAGTTTATGAGTTTGAGCCCCACATCAGGCTCAGTGCTGATAGCGCAAAGCCCACTTGGGATTCTCTCTCTCTGTCTGTCCCTCTCTCTATTCCTCCCCCACAGGTTCCCCCTCTCTGTCTCTCTCTCAAATAAATAAACTTGAAAATATTAAAAAATTAAAAAAAAGTAACAGGCTCCCTTCACCCAACCGCCGCCCCGCCCCTCCCCCAACAGTGTCAGTGAAGGCCGTGTGAGGAGCAGTAGGTAGGCATCCCTTCCCTTCGCAGCCAGGATGGTATCAGCAGAAGCCTTGTGGGGAGCCTGAGCATTCCCCACCTCCCAACAGTGAGACACTTCTGCCCCCTGTCTCCCCAAATCAGCAGAGGCCAAGTGGAAAATCCTATCCATCTGGAAGTAATGACAGAGCATCCTTCCACCACTGGCATGGCATTGGTATAGTGTCAGAGAAGGCCCCCTGACACACGAATTTAAGTAAGATCCAGAGTCCAGTAACATAATACAATGCAATTGAAGATTGCTTCTTATACTAAGAACTGGGAAAATCTCTCTTGAGTGAAAAGAGACAATCGACAGATGCCAACAGCAGCACACAGAAGTTGGATTATCTCACAAGAAATTTAAAGCAGACATTATAAAAAAGTGTCCTTGAGCACATACAAACACTTGAAACAAATAAAAAAATATAAGCTCGCAACAAACATACAGAAGATAAAAATAAGGAGCAAATGGAAATTTCAGAGCTGAGCAATTCTAGTAACAAAAATTAAAAACTCAGTAGACGGACTCAGCAGCAAGATGGGATGGTCAGAGGAAAGAACCAAAGGGAGGCGCCTGGGCGGCTCAGTCAGTTAAGCACCTTACTTTAGCTCAGGTCATGATCTCATAGCTCATGGATTCGAGCCCCATGTCAGGTTCTGTGTTGGCAGCTCAGAGCCTGGAGCCAGCTTCAGATTCTGTGTCTCCCTCTCTCTCTGCTCCTCCCCACCTCACACTCTGTCTCTCCCTGTCTCTCAAAAACAAACGTTAAAAATTAAAAAAAAAAAACAAACAGTGAACTTGAAAATAGAACAATTTAGAAATTACATAATTTGAACAAGAGGAAATAGACTAGAAGAAAAAAATGAGCAGCCTCAGGTAACCTGTGGGACTATAACAAAAACTCTAATATTCTTATAATCAAAATCCCCAAAGGAGAGAGTGTGAGACTGAAAAAAAGTATTTTTTGAAAGAGTGTTTGAAAATTTCCCAAATTTCACAAAAGATAGAAACTTACAGAATCAAGAAGCTGAGCTAATGTCAAACAGGATAAACCCAAATAAATCCATGCCAAGACACATGACAATCAAGCTTCTGAAGACTAAAGATAAAGAAGAGGGGCACTTGGGTGGCTAAGTCACTTAAGCATCCAACTCTTGATCTCAGCTCAGGTCGTGATCTCAGAGTCGTTATTTCAAGCCCAGTACTGGGTTCCATGCTGGGCATTAAGCCTACTTTAAAAAAAAAAAAAAAAAGATAAAGAAGAAATCTTAAAAGCAGAGAAAAATGATACTTATCCAAAGGGGAAAGCTAAGTTGAATGACAGCAGTTTCTCATCAGAAACAGTGGTCCTGAATGAAAAGAACAGTTAACTCAGAGTCCTGTGCCCGACACAATATCCTTCATGGAAGAGGAGGAAATCAAAACATTCTCAGATGAAGGAAAACAGTTTATTGCTCATGGAACTACCTTAAAAAATGGCTAAATGAGGTGGGTTTTTTTTTTAATATTTTATTTATTTCTAGGAGAGAGAGAGAAAGAGACAGCGTGAGCAGGGGAGGGTCAGAGAGAGAGGGAGTCACAGACTGAAACAGTCTTCAGGCTCTGAGCTGGCTGTCAGCATAGAGCCCGACGTGGGGCTCGAACCCACGAACCGTGAGATCATGACCTGAGCTGAAGTCAGATGCTCAACCAACTGAGCCACCCAGGTGCCCCATCACAAGAACTTATTTCAAACAAACGACTTTAAGTAAATTGGAAGTAAAACAGATGGAGAAAGAAAACATTATGCAGACATTAATCAAAAGAAAGTAGTAATAGCTATATTAATATGAGATAAAGTAGGTATCAGAGCAGAGAAAATTACCAGGACAAAAAGGGATATTATATAATGACAAAAGGTTAATCTACCAAGAAGATATAGCAATCCTAAATATGTGTACACCAAACGATAGAGCTACAAAATGTGTAAAGCAAAAACTGGCAACTGAAAGGAGAAGTAGAGAAATCCACAAATAGAGTTGAAGACATCAATACCCCTCTTTCAACAACGGTTAAAACGGAAAATCATTAAGGATATAGTACTTAATACCATCAAAGAATATTTCTAGAACACCACACCCAGCAGCAGCAGAAGAGCCAAGGGATTGAATGAATAAAGTCAAACTAGAAATCAGTACAGAAAGATTTTTAAAAATTCCAATACTTAGAAACGAAACAACATACTTCTAAATATGGGTCAAAGAGGAACCCTTGAGATAACACTAAACTCAATGAAAAGGCAACCTTGTCGTATCAAAAACCTTGTAGGATATGGCTAAAGCAGCACTAAGAGAGAAGTGTATCGCGTTAAAAGAGAGGAAAAATCTGAAATCAGTAATCTATGCTCCTACCTTAAGAAGCTAAAAAAAGAAGAACAAAATAAGTCAAGGCAAGCAAAAGGAAGAAAATAAAGCAAAAATCAATGAAATTGAAAACATAAAAACAAGAGAAAATCAGTGAAATAAAAAGCTAGTTCCTAGGGTGCCTGGCTGGCTCAGTTGGTATAATATGTGACTCTTGATCTCAGGGTTGTGGGTCCAAACCCCAAGTCGGGTATAGAGATTATTTTAAAGAAATAAAATATTTTTTAAAAATACCTTAAAAGCTAGTTATTTCAAAAGCAAAATAACAAACCTCTAGCAAGACATCATAATAGCCTTGGAGCATTAAAAACTTCTTCTCAACTAATTTTGATACCAAAGGTTTGAGTCCTTGTTCTAGCCAGCATTATAGCGTAGTTAATTAAAAGCGCAGATTCTGGAATAAGACCACCTAGGTTTGAGTGAGTTGATATATTTGAGTCATTTAGAACAACACTGCCTGGTATTTTATAAATGTTACACAGATGTTAACCATGGCTAATTAAAAATGATTATGGAGAGGGGCGTCTGGGTGGCTCAGTCAGTTAAGTGTCCAACTTCAGCTTAGATCATGATCTCGTGGTTCGTGAGTTCTGACCTGCTCTGGGCTGTGTGCTGACAGCTCAGAGCAGCTCAGAGCCTGGAGCTGCTTTGGATTCTGTATCTACCTCTCTCTTTGCTCCCCCACCCCCTGCTCATGCTCGCTCGCTTGCGCTCTCTCTCTCTCTCAAAAATAAACTTTAAAAAAATGTTTAAAAAATTATATGGAGAGTATGAGTAAGATCCACTGAAGAAAACTCCAGTTACTCTACATAGAAAGAATATATTACTGCTACCTCATTTCTAAACTCTACTGGACTAACAAAATCTGAGAACAAACATCAGATCTGCCCCTGATGATTTAGGACTTCTGTGCAGTACTGCTTACTGTTACATTCCTGTGGCTCACTGGCAATGTTTCTTATGAAGCTTGAATAACATCACATTTATAAAACTATACAATCTTGTGACACAGACTGTTTTTTTTCCTAGAACTATGCCTACTTGACACAAAAATTGGCAGCACTAAAAAACACCATAACTCAAAAAGGCAAACAAAAAATTGTCTTATTTTTTTAAAATGTATTCATGAGTGATTTGTTATCCTTAAAGAGGATAACGAGAAAAATATTCACACTCCAAAAGGAAAGGGAGCAAAATATACAAATGCTTCCTAGAAGGAAAAGCATCAAAAAGAATAAAGTACTCTCATATAAACTGAACGGAAGAATTCAAACTTTCTTCTATGCTGTGCTGCAAACTACAAAACACTGAAAGTTATAAAGACCTACATAAGTTGGAAGGATACTCATGTTTATGGATTGGAAGACTTACTATTGTTAAGATGGCAGCACTCCCTAAATTGATGTACAGATTCAACACGAGTCCTCTCAGAATCCCAGGAGATTTTTTTTTTTTTTGCAGGAATTGACAAGCCGATCTTAAAATTCATGTGAAAACTCAACCCAGAATAGCTGAAACAGCCATGATAAAGAGGAATAAAGTTGGAAGACTCACACTTTCCAGTTTCAGAACTTACTTCCAAGCTTCAGTAACCGAGACAATATGATACTAGTAGAGGATAGACATAACTCAGTAGAATAAAATTAAGAGACCATAAATAAATCTTCACCAGAAATAAACAGTCAATTGGTTTTCAACAAGGGAGCCAAGATAATTATGGAGAAAGAATGATCTTTTCAGCAAATGGTGCTGGAATAACTGGATATGCACATGTGAAAGAATGAAATTGGATCCCTCCCTCCCCACACCACCCCACATACACAATAATTCACTCAAAGTACAGCACAGACCTACTTTAAGAGCTAAACTATAAAACGTGGAAGACAGGAATAATTCTTCATGACCTTGGAGTAGGCCAAGCCTTCTTACAAGAATCCGCACCAAAAGCACAAGTGACTAAAGAAAAAATGGGTGAACTGGACTTCATCAAAATTAAAAACTTTTGTGCTTCAAAACAAACCATCAGAGTGAAAAGACGACAGCTCATAAAATGAGAGAGAATATTTGCAAATCATATATCTGATAAGGCACTTCCAGGATATATAAAGAACTCTTTCAGCTCTTTCAATACTAAGATATGGGCAAAAGATTGGATAGAGATTTCTCCGGAGAAGATATGTAAATGTCCAATAAGCACATGAAAAGATGCTCAGTATCATTACTCACTAGGGAAACAAGTCAAAACCAAAAAAAGATACCATTTCACCCTCATTCAGATGTCTAAAATCTAAAAACAACAAGAAGAAAGACAGATGATAACAAGTGTTGGCAAGGATGTGAAGACGTTAGAATCCTCATTGCTGGAGGGATTATAGAATGGTGCAGCCACTTTGGAAAACAATTTAGCATTGGCTCACGTGTTAAACATAGAATTACCATGTGATCCAGCCATTCCACTGCTAGGTACATACCCAAGAGAAATGAAAACATACATCCACATAAAATTTTGTACATGAATGTTTATAGCAGTGTGATTCAGAATGGCCAGAAAGAGGAAATAACCAGATGCCCCTCACTTGATGAATAGGTAACCAAAATGTGGTACCTTGGAATATTATTTAGCAATAAAAATTTAGAATGAAATCTGATACATGCTACAACATGAAGGAATCTTGAAAAAAAACACTGTGCCATGAAGCCCACCACACAAAAGAAACATTGTGTGGTTCCATTTGTATGGAATGTCTAGAGGACATTGGATTTTCTGCCAATCCTTAGAGGCAGAAAGTAGATTAGTGTTGGACAGGAATGACAGGAAGGAAATAAGAAGTGAGGACTGAAAAAAAAGAAAAAAGGAGTTACAGCTAATGGCTGTGGAATTTGGAGAGGACTGGGGAGATGAGGAGGATATCTTAAAATTAGATTTTGGTGATATTTGCACAACTATTAATACTACAAATCAGGAACTGTACACTTTAAAAAGGTGAATTTTATGGCATATGAGTTGTATCTCAATAAAACTATTAAAAAAGAAAAACTATTTCTTAGTTATCCAATAATTGTACATTTAGCAATCTGTCCTAAGGAAATGCATTCATTCATTCGTCTCTCCAGTATTTATTGAGCACCACTGTCCTAGTGGGGGTGTTTTAGATGCCAGCTATGCAACAATGAACAAATTAAGGACCCACAGTAGCCCCCCCCCCCATCATGGTTCCAGTTATATGTCAGCCACGGTGAGTAGCAGATAATCCACCTCCGATCTATAGTGAGAACGTCAGAAGTCAGTGTCACAACTCCTGCGTCACCCACCTCGCTTCATCTCATCACGTAGGCACTTTATATCATACAAGAGAAAGGGTGAGTGTAGTATAAGAAGGTATTTTGCAAGAGACCATATTCACATAAATTTTGTATAGTATATTGTTATAATTGCTCTATTTTATTATTGGTTACCGTTGTTAATCTCTCACTGTGCCTAATTTAGAAGTTACACTTTATCATAGGTATGTATGCACAGGAGGAAACACACCATGTATCCGTTCAGATCCGTCAGTGCGTTTGTGGTTTCAGGCATGCGTAGGCAAGAGCCCACCGGGGTCCTGGAGCTGATCCCTCGCAGCTAAAGGTGGATGAATGTAATCCGATACAATGATCTAGGATTTTTTCAAAAGGATGTTCATAATAACATTAATTTCAACAATAAAAGAAAAAGCTGGAAACAAATGATCCACTGGCAGACAAATTATGGCATATGGTAGAATGTTATGTAACCATTTAAAATTAAGTTTTCACGGAACAGTCATTGATGTGAGAAAATGGTACAATATAATGTGAACTAAGGAGAATGCCACATGAAATATCCTACCACCACTATGAAATCAGTATTACTTCTGTAGGTAATATTGGATTTCGATTTTAGAACCCACTTTTCTATCCATTATTGTTTCTTTTTTTTTACTTTTCCTGGCTTTTCTAAATCCTTTAGAATGAAATATCGTGTCTTTATAATCCTAAAATCCACATTTGTGTGAACACCGAACAAAAGCACTGAAACATTGCAGGGTGTTGCCTTCTAAATGCTTGATATAGGTTCATTTCCTTTGAAGATAAGAAAACAAAACTATGAGGGAAATCTGGTTTGCTGCTGAATAAAAGTGCAATTTTTCATATGCCGATGTGAATATGGAATTGTCCAATCCCAAAGAAGAGACAAAGTATCAACTCGTTATTAGAGGCTGTCATTTTTTTTCTTTGTGGCATATTTTCTGTGTTCAAGTTGATAAGTTTTGTTTCTTTCAATACCCACCTGTCAACAATTCTTACACAGCGAGAGCTGTCTTTAGTGAGTGCTTATCATGTGCTGGGCATTTTAAAACATTACCACATCCGGTCCTTCCACCAGGCCTCCCGGCAGCTCTGAGCAAGGTATGAACATCCCTCTTTTGCTGGTGAGCCAGTTCCAGCACATTAAGGTCACACAGCTGGTTCATGTCAGACTGTGCACGCTAGCACCGGTGCTCTTGACCCCAGTCGTGTTCTTCTTGTTTTTTAATTTTTTTTAATGTTTGTTTATTTTTGAGAGAGAGACAGCATGAACAGGGGAGGGGCAGAGAAAGAGGGAGACACAGAATCTGAAGCAGGCTCCAGGCTCCGAGCTGTCAGCACAGAGCCCAACACAGGGCTCAAACCTGCTGACTGCAAGATCATGACCTGAGCCGAAGTCAGATGCTTAACCAACTGAGCCACCCAGGTTCCCCAACCCCAGTCGTGTTCTCGACTGTTTCACTGTGCCACCTGCTAGACAGACAGACAGACAGACAGACACACACACACACACACACACACACACCCATCCCAAGGTGGAAAGTCGAAGACCTTGCTCCAGGAGGGACTCTCAGCCTACTGGAATTAGGTGCACACACAGAGAAAATGAAGCAATATAGGACAGTTCTGGAGTGTGGTTAATTCAGAAATAACAGAATACCAGAAGATATTGTAGATAGCAACTGTAAAAGACCTTAGAAGAAAATTGCAGACTGCATTTGCCCATGTCTAGAATATACTTATGCCATTGTCTGCTTCCTCTACTTCATATTATCTGTTTGTTTCCTTTTTAATTAGTTTTATAAGGTTTTAAAAAATGCTGCATATTAGAAGGTAAATACACAGTATGTATATGATTTCGTTTTGGGGTTTTTTAGATTGAATTACTTGAAGCTAGGTGTGCTTTCTGCTTTATTTGTAACTTGAAACATGTCCACCTGGCTAGTTGCCCGTGGGTCAGCATGAGGTATTCTTCTGATACAGTCATTTTAACTGTCTCATCTTTGCTTGTTGCAGGCGACATGGCTGTATGGCATACAAATGACAGGCTTGCTCTTGGTGTGCATTCTTCAGTTTTTTAATTCTATGATTCTTGGATCATTGCTGATCAGTTTCAATCTTTCAGTATTGATTGCAAGAAAACTTCAGGTAGGACATTTTTTATTTTATTTTATTTTTATTTTATTTTATTTTTTGGTCCTTGAAGCAAACGCTTTTTTAAATTGTATGGCTGGTTGGGCCTTATTTTTCATACAGCACACAAAGGAAAATTTATGACCAAATTCCCACTGAAAAACACTAGACCCATTATTTAGGGGCTTTTGGTTTGGTTTTGGTTTTTGGCTTTTGGTTTGTTAGGGGAGGGTTTTGGGGTTTTTGTTTGTTTTTATGCATGGTATAGCATTTCTGTTTTCAGGCTTTCTGACCCACCATCCCTTCTTTTGACATTTATTTTTTTCTTAGAGAATTGGAATCTCAGTTCAGGGATTAACCAGAGATGCTTACTTGAATGCCATTGATTTAAAGTTGAATAAAAAAGAAAAAAATGTTTAACTGTGTGTGTGTGTGTGTGTGTGTGTGTGTGTGAGAGAGAGAGAGAGAGAGAGAGAGAGAGAGAGAGAGAGAATTCAGGAGTAAAAAGAACTTGTTTCTTGGGGCATATGTTCATCCCAGCGAGTCTCAAGTTGCCGGACACTTTATTATTGGTGATATAGCAGTACTACTCTCTACCCCATTGTTCCATATCGTGGTATTGACTTCTAAGTGAATTCAAATTAACTCTGAGAATTTTAAGAATCCAGATACATACATTCAGAAATAAGGGGACGTTTCCTAGAGTGTCACATCTGAAAACATTGAACTGATCTTTTGTTTTTAATTTAAATCTCTTAAAGTTGCATGAGATTATGAGAAACATTTCTCATAAGTACTTTTAAATCAAGAAGCTGTTTTACTTTCTGCTTTAGGAAGAAGAAATCCTGTCATGGGCAAGCTGTCACAAAGATTTTTAAAAACAGGATCTAAAACAGCAGTTCTCATTCATCCTCCTAACTTTAGTTCTAAATAAATACCATGCATTTTTAATTCTTCAGAATTATTAGATATTATTATATTTGGTAATCTGTAAAGTTAATCTAACAGTTTTAAGAAAACTATTATAGATCAGAGAGCACAATTTATCTTTTTTTATGCTGGTAGGTCTTTAATTTGCTGTGTCTGTGATGCATGAATTAATGGGTAAATGATCACAAGATTCATTCATTCATTGTGTTCTGAGTACCTTCTGGCAGACACCATACTCTGCAAAGGTCTTAAAAAAGAAAAAGAAAAAAAGACCAGGACAGTTTTCTGATATAGGAAGTTTATTATTAAGGGATTCATTTACAACTATATTCAAAATTTACAAATATTAAGACGTGCAACTTCATGAAAAGTAGGTGATATTTTGCACATATATTACCAGTATGTTGCATGATCTCATGTTTTAAATCCTTAAGTAATCTAATCTTAAATGTTTATAAAGTAATTTAAGAGTTAAGACTCAGCTGTTTTCATTTCTAGAAAAATCTGAAAACTGGAAGCTTCCTTAACAGGCTTGGGAAACTATTATTACATTTATTTGCGGTTTTATGTTTGACACTTTTTCTCAACAACATTATTAAGGTAAGTTAATAAAGTGACATTTAACTTACTGAATTAAAGTTACCTAAAGAATGGTCATTTCTCCTTTTAACAATCTCAGTTTCACTTTGTTTCTGTCACTGTTATTTTCTTGATCTCAGTGATTGATTTCTGCTCATTCTTAATGTGCTCTAACTTGAACTCACTTTGTGAGTAATTAAACTTTTTTAAAGCTCAGCTCTAAAGGCATTAAGCAAATGCTTCTCTAAATTTAAAAACTTCTACTTTTTAGAGAGCGTTTTCTTTTTTTTTTATTTATTTATTTCTAGGAGAGAGAGAGAGAGAGAGAGAGAGACAGCATGAGCAGGGGAGGGTCAGAGAGAGAGGGAGACACACACTGAAACAGGCTCCAGGCTCTGAGCTGGCAGTCAGCACAGAGCCCGACGCGGGGCTCGAACCCACGAACCGCAAGATCATGACCTAAGCGAAAGTCGGACGCTTATCCGACTAAGCCACCCAGGCGCCCCTAGAGAGCGTTTTCTTGCACGATGGTACAGAGAAAAAGATGACATGATTTTTATTGGGTTAAATTAATAAATAAACTGGCAGGGTTAAGTTAATAAATAAAGCCTGGCTGGCTCATTTGGTGAAGCGTGCAACTCTTGGTCTCGGGACCATCAATTCGAGCCCCCCGTTATAGAATATTACTTAAAAACAAAAGAAAGGAAGAGGGATAAGTAAACTAGCTTCACTGTCAGAACCACAGTGATTTATTGAAATTGATTGTGCCCCTCCTAGCAGGCTGGTTTCAGGACCAGAGACATCTGCATTTATGTGACAGACTCTTTCTCTCCCATAAGAGAATGGCAGTCCCTCTTCCTGTCTGTTGACTCTCACTCACTCGGTCACATTAAACACTTCCACTCCAGGTTCTTGTCACTGTATTCTTAAACCCCACACAGTGCAGTACTTCTCAAAAGCTTATTTGAGCTGAGCAATCAGCATTTCTGAAAGCCTGGCTGAAAGATAACGCAGTTCATCCATTCCCCCACTCTAGATCTTTAGTCATCTGTGCTTGGGTGAAGCCAGTAGAGAGCTGGACCATTGATTCTTGACTTTCCAAAGAATAACATCTATTGAATTGTACTTGATGTCTTGCCGACTACATACAATGAGAGGAATTGGGGAAAATTCATCTTTGAGACTCCTGCTGTTTTCACTGTACCCGTAGGGAAAATTTCTCTTGAGTCTCCGTTTCAGGAGTGTTAGGATCTGTTTTGAGCAACTAGTTTTAATCTTATGACCTGTGCTTTTATCTCCCTCTGCGTTTGCTAGTAGAATGTGTAAGCCCAGATTTGTGGCTCATCTCTAGTGAATATGTTTTATGTACTAACCTCACTGCTGGATCCATCTTACTTTCTTTTCTGTCTTCATTTTCCTTTTGACAGAATTTCTTGACCCACTTATGTTTTATGGATTTTTGTGAGGCATATATTAAAAACAAAATGGTGTGAATTAAAATTATAATCCCTGATGATATGCACTGGTATTTGTCCACCCTGAGGGTCACCCCTGAGCCTTCAGGTGTCATTGTGTGAATGAGTCTTCTATCAATTGTGTCTCCAGACAGAGACCCCAAAACCAGAGAGGGCCTGTGGGTTCTATCTCTATTTGAGGTCTCAGATCATCAAATTACTGGTTTTCTGATCAAAAAAATTGTACTCACCTGGCTTTAGCCATCTCCTTCTCCCTGAGACCAAAGCAGCTCATCTTTTATCTATTTTCATGTTGAACATAAGTATAAGGTTGAAAAAATGATTCTGCTTTAAAAAGGGTTGGGGGGGTGGAAGGTGTGTAAAAGTCCCTGTGTTAGAATTCCTCAGCTCTGACAACTATTGAGAACATTTGCTATAAACACACATACACACACAGTCCTATGAAACTGGACATTGAATGTATGTATTCATTGGGAAAATAGCAGGAAATCATGCATAAGGCACTAATAGTAATTTTCATTTTCTCCCTCCCTGATAGAAAATTCTTAATCTGAAATCAGACGAACACATATTTAAATTTCTGAAGGCAAAATTTGGCTTTGGAGCAACAAGGTATGGCTGAATTTAAAGTTTATGTTTGCTCTTTTATATTAAATCAGCAGGGACTTTCAAACTTCAGTTATCATCGTGCCTTCAACTGTTAATTCCAGGCTCATTTTGAGGGAAAATGTATGGCTTGCTTATCTTGTTTTGAATTTAATACTTTGCTTTTCATTTGTTCCCTAGAGATTTTGATGCAAATCTGTACCTGTGTGAAGAAGCGTTTGGCCTCTTACCTTTTAATACATTTGGAAGGCTCTCAGATACTCTGCTTTTTTATGCTTACATATTTGTTCTGTCCATCACAGTGATGGCAGCGTTAGCGGTCGCCTTCCATAACCTCAGGTATGGCGTGTTTAGGAAACTTGTGCTGTGCTTTTAATCGACTTGCTCTGTGTTGCAGAAACATTGCTCAGTTGAAAATCAAACTATCAGACACAGACACGTTATTGTTCAGCTGAAAGGGGAACCATCACCAGTTTAGAGTGGACTCCACTCTCAGTCGTTAACTATGGACCAGCTAAGAGATAGCAAAAAGCAAGCAACACAGTACAGACTGTCCCCTTTGGGCCCTTTCTGTATGACCCTTTCTATAGATGCGGGATCCTCAGAGGACTCACTCTATAGGGTTTGTGGGAAGTAAATGAGTTAAAACAATATATAGTGCTTAGAATGGTGCCTCATGCCTGGAACATTCTGTACATTTTAGCTGTCATTCTCTGGTATTATTACTGACTCGTAGTCTCTCTTTGGTTCTCACTGTTAGTTTTCCTATTGCTTTTCTGCCTTTCTTTCTCTAGCTGCCTTTTCTTATTTCTCATGAAATATCAAGAGTTAACTGTTGTTTGTTTTGTTGCACATTGTTAAAAAGCTTGTAAAGTTGGAGCAGACCATAACTGTTAGCGCCCAGCGCTGTCTTCAGCAATAATTGGCTGTTTCTAAAAACTTAACATGTCTACTGATTTGCTAAAAGAATGACCTAGGGAGTATAAAGACTTTTTTTTAAAACTTGTGGAATACCTGCCTACAAGGCTGATGGAGGTTCTTGCATTTACTGCCCGTGTTAAATTGAAAGAAAATTAAGTGTAAGAAATTGAAGCTGCTGTCATTTGTGAAAACTTAATGAAGCTCAGAAGGAAACCCTTTTTCTCCATAGTTATCTTGCCAATTAAGGTGCTGCAGGGCTGTGATTCGCAGCCACCGGAGAGCTGTGCTGGGAAAGGGCATTAAAATGAGTCCAGATCAGTTGAGATGTTTTATGATTATTAAGAGAGTGAAGCAACATTGAACCATGAAAATACTTCATTGACTATAAACTATTTTAGTATCTTTCAGAAGTATTCTTAGCCTGATCTCTAGCCCAAGATAAAATCCAGCCCTGTGAAAATAGATGGAAATTATTCTAGACAGTGTAATTTAATATTATTCCAGACACGCCAAGTGTCGACAGGACTCTAGACTGCATGCAAAGCAGGAAGTTGAGTTGGCCTGCAGTATTTTGTGAAAATGTCTGCCGTGCTCACTGTGAATCTAGGAGCCATCTCTGCCTGCTGACTTGGTGTATGATTGTAGGTAAAGGTTTTGGAACATCCTCATCTACCAGGTAGGGGTATTAGAACCTTATTAGAGGAAAAGTACTACATTAATTAAAGTAATTTAAGAATAGTGGTATCTCAATATTAACTTCTAAGTAATTTGAAGGATATTTTTGTCAATGCCAAGTATTTAAAGGATCTCTACCATTTTCATACTAGGAAGGATGGTATTCTTGTGTTCACACAACCCAACTGCATTAGTGTAAAGGATATGACTGCAAAGGGATTAACCCATGGGCTCTGTATTCATGGTGTTAGTAAGAGCTTTCCAGCTTGACCAGGGAGATGGGGAGAGGTGTTGCAGAATTCTCTCAGGTATCAAGGGAAAATGAGAACGTATGTTCTCCTTGTCAGGAGCAATCTTTTAGTAGCAACATAGAAGCTGGGGCTTGGGTTGTATATGACATCTAAGTAAAGATTATTACCAGTGGGGAAAATTACCTTCAAATACCAATTTAATTTCCATATGAATCTAGGGTGGTTGGAAGGATTTCAGGAAAGACTAGTTCTCTAGTTACATGGAATCCTCATACATACCCAGAAGTGTTGGGTTTCATGAAGGGTAAGTGGGGCCTTTATAAAGGTGTCATTTTTATCTTAAACTGATGGCCCTTCCTGTTGTTTCCTCGTCCCCTTGACAACACATTGGACGACATCCGAACCCACTCGTCCATCTCAGCGTCTCTGAAGTGGAGACCACCAGAGAGGACTGTATGTGCCTCCTGGTGTGATGCAATTTAGAGTACAGCAGGTCCCCCACGAGGTGTTCCTGCCAAAACAAATGAACTTGACTCTAATAATTAACCTCCAGATCTAATTACAAGTTTATAAGGAGCCTGGGAATAGAGAAATGTATTAAACACGACCACAAGGAGAAAATCAGCCAAATCCAGACGGTGGGAATAGTTATAGGACACATGACATTTCCTTCATCCAATAAATGGCCTCAAAGCAGAGGATACTTGTTTTGATTGAGAGAGATTGGAAGAGATGTTGACGAAATGCAGTGTGAAAGCTTAGGGTCCTGATTCAAAGAAACCATCTGAGAAAAGCAATGGCAATAAACGGGAAATAGAATATGAACTGGGTGTTACATGATAAAGAATTATTGTTAATATTACCGGTATAATTTTAATGTAGCCATATTTGATTTAAAAATTATAGACATCTGTAATGAGGTATTGATATGTTAAAATGTCATAATTTGTTCATAAAGGAACTGAATGCCAAGTTTATGGACACATTTTTATTTTTTCTTATTTATGAAAACTTGTAAAATACTAGTAAGCCATGAAATATCTTTAAAGACATTTTTATCTTTTGGATTCCAAAAGACTATTTTTTCTATTTTTTATAAAAGGTTGAAGTACTCTAATTTTTACTTAAAATGAAATTGGTCGAATTTTAGTTATTTGTGCATTATAACACTTTTAGGCTTACAAATTCAAAATTGATTAAGGCTAACTCATTTTACCTTAGAGCAATAATACATTTCTAAACATATGAAGGGATAAGTCTCTATTTAAATACAGTTATATATGTATGAAGGCATAAATCTTTAAAAAATATTTACCTAACTTAAAAATTATGTACCCAGCTTTAATTGTGTGTGTGCACTGTTTTGTTCAGTGACTCTGCAAATCAACAATCCATGGGTCAAGTGGGAAAGTGCACGATCATCTTGAAACCAGAAACCGCCTACAACTTAATACATACCATTCTGTTTGGATTCTTGGCCTTGAGTACAATGAGGTATTTTGTCTTATATGTTTGCTTGGTTAATTTTTTTAGTTGACCACTCTTTACCTGGCATATTTTAGCAATGTAGCTTGGAAACTCCATTGATGATCATGATTGCCATAAAATTTTTCTCCTTTACTGTCGTTTCCAGTACAAAGTATTAGTAGTAACCAGTTTTCCCCTAATTACCAAGATGCCTCTATTTTTTACCTATACGATGGCTCTCAAAAGACAATGAAAGTCCTAACTAACCCTCTAGCAGGCGTTTCCTGCACAGTCTTGGTCAGGTTTTCCTGTCCCAGACGGTACAGCTGTCTCGCACCGCAGGCCTCTCCACAGCTGGCCCTCGCCGACCTCTGCCCGTTTCTGTTCCTACAGAATGAAGTACCTGTGGACGTCACACATGTGTGTGTTCGCATCGTTTGGCTTATGCAGCCCTGAAATATGGGAGTTACTCCTGAAGCCGATCCGTCTTTATAACCCAAAGAGGGTCAGTGCCGTCCCTTTGCCATCTCACTTTTATTTTTATGACTTTCGGGAATCCTTTCGCACCAGTTCTTGTTGTTTTCAGTAGTTGCCCAGACATCAGTCCAATGAAATAGATACTAAAATTTGAAGCAGAAATTAGATGACTGACACCCTCTGGTTTTCTCCCATCCAAATAGTAACCAGACCCGACCCTGCTTAGCTTCGAAGATTAGAGGAGATCGGGAGCATTCAGGGTGGTATGACCCTAGACCTTAGGATTTTCTAAGGAGTTATTTCTAAAATAATCTTATTCTTAATTTTATTTTTTAAATCATTTATTTTTCCCAAACCCCAGATTAGATATGCTTATTATACCAAACCTGGAAATACTGTAAAGTACACAAGGAAAAATTAAAAATCACCAAGAACCTCATTATCCAGTTATCACTATTATTGTAATAAAGTATCCTTAAAACAAATACTAATAATGGGGGGATAGAAAAGAGCAAATATGAATAAGCATATGACTGTGGTTAATGGCCCATAATTGCAGTTTTGAGTTGTTTTCCCCTGTGAACTCACAAGGTAGCAACGTGGTAGAAGCTACAAGTATCTCATGAGTGATTGGAACCCTTACGTGGACCCAGTTGTCTGGCATATTGGAGACTTGTGCTCCATTAAATGATGTTTCTGTTGTTTGAAAAAGAAAAAGTCATATGTTTCCAAAACAAAACTGTAAGGCCAAAGTGTTCAAAATACCTGTGATCTAAATAATGTCTTTCTTACATAGATATGTATAATGCGATATTCAGTACCGATATTAATACTGCTGTATCTGTGCTATAAGGTAAGACCGATTTTCCTCATTCTTGCCATTTATCAGTTTAGCAGGATAATTGATCTGAGTCAGTGTATTCTGTATGTTACTGGCAAACAGAATGGTTTGCGGAGGGTACAGACCTCTCCTTCACTTCTTATAAAGGCACGTGGCATTGATAGGAAAACCAATGTATTTCCCAAAGAGTATTTAACAAGTGAAAACATTATTTTTAACAAGCAGAATTATTTTTATAACATTATATTTGTATGTTTATAAATATTATGTTTAACAGGCAAAAACGACTACAGGTTAATTTTTCTAATTAATTTTGATTTTGACTTACTATTCAGC
The DNA here is from genome assembly GCA_017311185.1 of Proteles cristata cristata. Taxonomy (NCBI): domain Eukaryota; kingdom Metazoa; phylum Chordata; class Mammalia; order Carnivora; family Hyaenidae; genus Proteles; species Proteles cristata. The sequence continues at coordinate 1,039,064 of JAESUZ010000174.1, read as the reverse complement.
TGATGCAAATTCCGAAAGATGTTTTCAGACCTACACTGAGGTAAATTAAGTAGAAAAATAAGTCCCTGTTACCTGCTTTATAGAGTCAGAGATCCTAAAATGCGTCTCACTTTAACCTACCTAGTTCATTAGATGCTTAAGATCACCTTGTAAGAGGCCGGGCTTATGTAAATAAATGCAGCCCCAGACTAGCCTCGTTATCTGTCCTTCAGGTTCAATAGGAAATAATGAAACTCTTCATATTCTCAGTTGACTAACTTCTGTAATAGCTTCAGTTCGGAGAATCCTCCGCAAGAGACAGGGAGTCGCCAGCCAGGCTATTTGGTGACTCTTGTCACATCTTTGAGATTTAGAGGCTGGAATCAGTACCTGGGCAGGGAGCCCAGACTACGCCACCCAGCTGAGCTTTTATCCTCTCTTTTAAAAAATCTTACATCTCTTTTTAAGTTTAGGTTTTTTTCCTTCAAATTTGATTTTATGTCAGAACGAACAATAGATTTCGTATTCTACTGTGTATCACCCCTCGTTTGGGAGGGGGGGGTCTCAAGGGAGGAAGGAGCTCAGCCACAGGGAGGATCAGCGAGAGCAGCTTAGCTTTGGGTTTTGCTTATGCTTTCATAGAAGACTTTATTCAAAGACAGAGGTTTTAGGCTAGAAATAATATTTGATAATCACTCTACTGGATGATTCTACTGTAAATATTTCAAAAAAGTATGCTCTATCATGTTTCTATCCATCAAGACATTTATCGTTACAGACAGAGCATGGTGCTAACTCAGACACTGGAAAACATAGAAATAGGTTATTTCTACCACCCTGCCTCTGGGAATTTTATTGTCCTAGTGCAAATAAATGAAACTTCTTTAGAACAACTGGAAAGCAACAACCGAAGATTAAATAGAATGTACGCTTAAAAAGGAATGAGGCAACTTTCCCTCTACACGTTGGTTCTGGGTGATAACACCCCTTCCTCCCAGAAAAGACAGAGCTCATCACGCTTCTTGTCTCATGCTAAAGATGTACGCACATGATAGCAATCCTTTTTCCACAGTCTCTCTGTGTGTAGGCCGAGCTCTTTCTTGTCTCAGCTATGTATTTGGAATTGTGTTCATTTTTTACAGCTATTTGAGGACTTAAGTCTCTTATTCTTGGTAAAATTGAGGAAAGACATTGTAGAAGATATAAACTACGCTATACAGCATTGGGTCTCAAAGTGTGGTCCCAGAGAAGCAGCATTAGCATCACTTGGGAACTTGTTAGAAATTTTTGGGTCCCACTCCAGACCAGACCTACAGAATCAGAACCCCCGGGAGTGGAGTCCAGAAGTGTGTTTTCCCTGGCCCTCTAGGTGGCGCTAATGCACAGAACAGGGCTTCCCTGCACTATTGACATTTTGGCTAAATTCTTTGTCATAGGGGGCTGTCCTGTGTGTTGTAGGATGTTTAGCAGAATCCCTAATTTCTACCCCCTAGAAGCCAAAAACACCTCCTTCCTGTTGGGACAATCAAAAACCTTCAGACATTGCAAAACATCCCCTTGGGAGCGGGGCAAATCCCTCTCCTCTCCCCTCTTGAGACCATTACTCTAGAAAAACCAGTGGTAGCACCAAAAAAGCCATCATTTCCAGGAAGTCTGTGTTGATATCTTTGAGTGAGAGAGTTAGTAACTCTAAAGAATCCTTCCAAAGACTTGCCTAGCGTCAGAGTGTCCCCTCTCAGTATTGGGCTTCAGAAGAAACATTAACGTGTCCGGCTTTCACTGTACGAAATGGTTGAGATATTCCAGCCTCTCAACATTTAAAATCACAAAGAAAATACAGGTGTTATGTATATTAAGAATTATCTGGAAGCTGAATCTGTTTCCCAACTATTGAACAAATTTACCAATAAGTAAAGTGAACTCATGTATTTCAAAGCCTGATTTGAGTTTCACAGAACAATTGTTAACAAGGATTTCAAATTTTCTGTTCCATAGTAGCAATTTTGCTATGTGCCTCTTTAGGATAATCCTGTTCAAAAAGGAAAAGCGTGCACTTCACTGTAAAATCAGGAGTTATTATTACCCTCATGTTGATTAATGTATCTCTATTGCCAAATTCCCACAGTATTGCTAGTCATTTAGAAACAGCATTTAGTTAATTAAGCACTTATTTTCACATTGTTTAAGAAGTCTGCCACAAGACAGTGTTACTAGATTTTAACATTTTCAGAATTAACGGCAACTTTCAAGCTAGAAAAATAACTACTATCCATTGAATTGATAGATTTCAAAATATGTTTTATACCAAAATAGTTTAATTTGGACATATCATTAAAAAGTTGGTATTCTATGGATTATCCAAAGTGATAGGGAAAATTGAAATATCATATAGGTATCATTGAATCACTATGATTATATCTCTTCTAAAACTTTGAGCCAGTAGTGCTGACACCTGATTTTCCATCACCAGCAATTTTCTGGATTCACCCACCCACGACGCGAGATGAGAATGAGCAGTAAAAAATGGCCAAAGATGAGATGATAAGAAAGTGACAGGGCTAAAAACACAGCCTCCAAGCAGTCAGGTGCCACTCTGGTTCTAGTTAGTGGTTCTTAAATAAAAGTCCTATATTTTCAACATTAATGAGGCACAAACACTTTGTCATTGGCCTTCTTCCAACATAAGAGTTCCGCTGTTCACCTTAGGACGTATGTTGATTATCGAAACATAAATAGCAGTAGGCATGGGGCCTTCTTGCGTCCACTTCCTCCCTGGGTTAAAATTGTGGGGATGAAGTGAGATTCCGTGTCCCAGAGCAGTTTCACAGCTCTGACGTGGTGCTTGCTGTCTTGTAAGGGCACCTTCTGCACTGAAGGGTAGATCACATGATGTAAGTTCTATTTTTCTCACACACCGTGTGAACTTTCTCACAGTTGCCATTCCTTCCCTATCCAAATGTACATTTCACTAGGTAGTAACACCACGTACAACAGTTTTCTTATTAGAGTAAAATAAAAGCTCATTTTGAAAAGTTGACAACCCCTCTAGCCTTGGTTAGCTTTGGCTCAAAATAATTCGGGGAACTTTTCTCAGACTTTGGCTCACTTCTGCTGGGAAGAGCCATTGTCACGGGGAAATAGTTCAGACACTCAGGTGGCGTATGTATTTAGTTCGCAAGCTATATGCTGTTCCTCCCCTTTCTTTTTAATGGTAGTGATAGCTGTGGGCGTGGGGGTGGATTTTGTTTTTGTTTTGTTTTGTTTTTAATTTCAGTTCTGGCCAGGAATGATGGATGAACTCTCCGAGTTGAGAGAATTCTATGATCCAGATACAGTGGAGCTGATGAACTGGATTAAGTAAGAGGATTTTTTTTTTTAACCTTTAAAATTTAAAGTGCCTTTTAAAAGTCACCATAGACCTCAGTTGGTGTTTTCTTTTTTTCTGAATCTAACTGTGAAGATACATTCATTTCCAAGTTTTTAAACTCTGCATTTGGAAATAATTTCTTCCTGTTCAAGAAATATTCTCTCTAAGCACAATCTCTGGAAGAAGGGAAAATGCTCATAAGTTGAGGAAATCAGAGCTGGAGGATGTACCCCAGGCCGCTGGCGGCAGGGGAGAGAAAGCTTCGTAGTCTAGGCCAGTTTTACCTTTATCATGTCTTTCATTTTGAGACCATCCAGATTTTCTATTTCTGCTGACACGTGAAAGTATTGTTTCCTTGTTAATCATTGAAAAAGTATACTGTAAACGACAGAGACCTACCAGCTGCGTGCACCTTTCTTTTTAACAGAGCACATTGCCCGAGCCTAGGCCTAAAGAGAGCTAAAGATACAAACTCTTTCTCTCTTAAACACTGTCATGGTTAGCATTCTGCCTGTGCTCACGGTTGCCTGCGTTCTGTTGCTTCACCTCAGCGCTCGGCATCAGGATGAGGTTCATGTGTTTGCAAGCTTTGTTAATAACACCTGCCGCCCACCAGCAGAAATCAGCTCTGCTACCTGGGGCAGCATTCCCGGGCTCCAGAGTCCCGGGCATTTCCCTACCTTGTAACCCAAAAGCTGCAGTGTGATTATTCACATGTAAATAGATGTCCCAAATCTTGTGTGACATATTCTGAAGGCATCAGCGGTATCGTCTCCATCACTTAGGATTTTAGTAGCCATATTGGCACTTGCTCATGACTACTCTTTACTAACCGGTACAGTTTAGCACTGCTTGTATATTAAGAGATGGTAAATGTTTGATAGCTTAGGTCTCTTGAGTGCAATCCATGGATTTTATAAAGATTGATGTTGAAAATATATATGTGCCTTTGGTCCCTCTGTCAGACTGGCTTTGACTGGATGCTGTATCATTTTTCGTATATTTCCAGTGCTGAGATTACTGAGCAGTGCTTTGTCTTTATTTAACTTTAAGTCATGGCAGACAATTATAAAGTAAATAATTCCTTCAGTATTTATTGTGTAAGGGAAAAGAGGGTTATTCGTAGAAAGAAAAGCTAATTACATCTGCATTAACTATAGTCAACCAGAAATTTATGGCACGTACCTTGTGAAGGTGAGGCTGGTGGCTTCTCGTTTCAAAGTCACACTGTTGATGGGAAGAGCTCAGGGTGCCTGCTGCTGGAAGGGCCCTGAAGCTGGCGGGCCTGCCTGGGTCACTCCTGCAAGCTGCCACCTCCACTCCCCAGTCCCTCCGGAGGGGATGAATCGGAGCGGCGGTAAGAGTGTGTCCTGGCTGAGCCCGGGTGGTCATTGGCAGGGTCAGGCTGGTGTGCTGGCTGCAGGACCTGTATTTCCTTGCTTGTCCTCAGGCAAGACTGTTCATAGTGACGTTTCAGGGTACGAGACATGGCGGAGGAGAGATTATATTCTGAATGTAAAGAAGACACTCTGTTACTTCTCTCCTTCGGGAAAGCGATCTTCACTCCTTCCTTTATCCTCTTACTTACACGATCCTTGATCCTCTCCCTGTACGTAAACATATTCTTTTTACTTTTTAAAAATTCCTCAGCCACTGGAAAGCTTTGTCTTGTTCCAAAATATCGGTCCCATTGTGATCTAATCTTGCTTGTTTTCCCTTGGAATTCTTCAAATCTAAATGATTGTTTTTGTAAAAATAGCTGCTGGGCATGTTTGTGAAATAAGCTTAAGTGATGATGAATATATGCCAAAATTGGGTCTATTTAGACACAAGATGTATTTGTTTAAATCAACATTGAAATCGGCTCTGGTCTGTAGTCTTCAATTCCAAACACAAGGGAAAATGTACTTCATATTCTTTGAACTCGCCTTGATTTCTTCTGTTTCTGAAACATAGCATATGACCTGCAGCTTTCATTTTAGTACTCTGCCTAGTCACCCGTGCCCGTGATGCTAGCAGGCCCCAGCTGCGCCGGGAATAGGCTGCGGCCTACGGAGGGTTGGTCTGAAACTGTCTGAGGGCAGCCAGCAGAGCTCCGGCGGGGACTCAGCCCCCTTCTTTTCATGTCTTCTGCTGCTGTTCTCAGACAGCATCACATCCACCTTCCATCAGGGAGGTCACAGCAGCGTGTACGGGGACGGGATGTAGCTTCCATCACAGGATGGCTGCCAGGACGAGCCAGGATGAGGAACGGTGACCTACAGGAGCTCTGGGGGACACCTTCGGTGACCCTCCATTATGGCACAGGCACCCTATGTGAAGTGTTGAGAAGTGTGCGTACCACGTCCTGGTCTCTGCTCTGCATACTCGATGCTGGGCAGACCACACACCGGCCTTACGCGTCACCCTTGCGTTTGGGGACACTGAGCCTCCATTTGGAGGTTAGAGCTGGCCAAGTATTCACTTGGGCTTCTCAGGCTTGGAGGATAAGTTGAAAGATTCTATCACCTCAACAGGAATTGTTTTCTCTTCTGTTGGAGGGGCTCGGTTGTGACCCTTTTTTGGCTCACCAGGCAGCCTCCAGGGAAGATAAAGGGCATGGTTTCAGGACACCACTTGTTAATAGGAGAGGGGCCGTTCCGAAGGGATTCGGTTTCTGAGAAACAGTTGAACACCTTAATGTGTAAAGTTATATCTGAACTTGTGTACTTATGAATTCAATTTAACAGGTTATTTGTTAAGCACACGCGATCCATAGAAAGTGATGTTAAATGTGTAAGTGTCGAGTGGCCCTCCACTATACCACCTCTCCACTAGCGCAGGCGTCCAGTCTCAGCACTACTGTCTTCATTCCTTTTTTCCATATTCTTATTATTGACTCCAATTTAGGGTTTTTAGAGCCTTATCAAGTTTCAATTGAAAACTTTCTTATACTTCTGATTTTTAGTAATAGACATTTCCTATCTTTACTTCCTTAGAGATTTCAATTTAAGTATAAAACTAATAGAACTTTGAGATGCAATCCCTCGTTCATCAGTGAGAACACTGTTGAAATCGGCCCCAGAATCGTCCCCAGGTGAACTGGGAGGCCGCTTACCCCACTCCTCCCGCAGCACCGGCCCCTGTGCTCCCCCAGCCGCCTGCCCTCCACACGGTGCTGAGTGCCATGTGCTCGCTTCCCGGCAGGTTGCGGACCTCCCACACACAGAGATTAGAAACACCACTGGTTGATTGATTGGTTGGTTGGTTGGTTGATATCACCTTCTGGTAGCTCCTACAGCAAGACCCAGCTGGTACTTGTGCTCTGTGTGTGACCAGGAAGGAGGTTTACTTCCATGGCACCAGTGCTTCAGATGCCGTTCCTTTGTGCCCCTGAGTGTTTCGTTCTTGGCTCCTGAAATTCTTCTTTGACGTTGTGCGGTTAAGACACGCATGTAGATTTGGATATTTTGAGATGTGACATTTTAACTATGGGGTTTTAGAAGATTTTTCACTAATGGTAGTCCCTTTTCAGTGATGAAGCCTGTGTGTGCAATATATTCTCTATGGGACTAAGAAAACGGATCACACTTCCTTAGCACTTTATCAAAGCAGAAAGAATTACTATATATTTTAAATATGATGAAGGTTAAGTTCAGACCTTAAATGCCTATAAGCCTCTTTTATATTTAATGAATCATTTTGTGGCATTTGCATAATTCTATAAATTTTTGAAGGGTAGATAAAGCAAATGTTCACACATTATATTATAATGCTCAGTTTACCCATTAGTTCAACAGTAATTAGCTTGTTGAAGCTTAGAGCTTCAAAAGTAAATGAGATTATTTGTTCAAAATGCCATCAGGTCTTCCTGGAATGACATTTAAATTATGTAATGTAAATCCGTTTGACCTGTGAGTCCTTGTCATTATTTAGTGACATTTCTTACAGAATAAATTGTTTGCAGGTTGGGCAGCCTGCTATAGAGCTTGGCAGAGGGCTATAAAAACAAATTATCCTTTCATTTTATACATCATTTGTTCAAACACTGGTAAAAATTGCTTTGTTTTTCTATAATAGAGAAGTGTCATTCAATGGTTAAAAGCACATTAGCTGTTTTAGACACAGACCACAGACTGTGTTGGCAGAAGCATCTATGCAGGAAGAACGCCCAGCGTCACACCTGTCCCACTGCGTATTTGAAGTTAAGGACAAAGGGTGCCTTTTCCCTTTGCCTACTGAGTTCACCACAGAACGTATGACCCACAATGAAGCCAGGTTTTTAAAGTTCAGAAAACGTGTGATTGTTTTTCATTTTGTTCCACTTTGCTTGTTTGCTGTATTTTGCATATGCTTTATGGGTAAACTTGAATATTTCAACTGTGAAACGTGCCAGGTTTGCCATGGGGCTAGCCTATAAAACCAAGTAACTAGAAGAAGACAAATAAACATCATCTCTGCTATGCTTAGAAGTCCCTAGCTTTCAAAAAAGTACTATTTCTAGTTCATTTCTAGGCGTCGGGGTACTTGTATTTGCTGCTTTAAAATGGAGCCAAGGGAAAACTCTGCTAATGGTCGCCAGGATTCTTGCACCAGTGGCTGAGACAGATTCCTTGACTTTGAAGCTTTCTAACTCTGCTAAAGAGGCCAAAATTAAAACATATCACGGAAGAATGTGGTTTACTTCATTTTTCTCGCAGCGCCTCTAAACAGTCTGGCGCATCACGCACCCTGGGGGGAGTGGGGCGGAGGCGCTCTCATGCTCTCTGAGCACCCAGCAAGGAGAGGCAGGAGAGGCAGGAATTGCCAGGAGTGAGCCGAGTCCGTGTGTTTCGTTTCCAGGATCGCTCAAGGTGCACAGAAAGCACTAGTAAATAGGTACTAGACAAATTACTGGTTTATTCCCAAGTGTCTGTCTGTAATGGGAACAGAGTCTGGCTCTGTTAGCTTATTGGCTAGAAGGCTTATTGAAGCCAGGCTACCATCATACCATGTTTGCCAGCCCAGCACACAGTAGGCCCTCAGTAATATATTTCGACTGAATAAAGAATAGCTTTATAGCTTCCCAGCAACCAGTTGAGGACTTTGGACATTTTAAACCTTTGTGAACTACGTCATTCATCGAAGCAGTATGATTATAGTCTACAAAGAGATATGAAACCTGGGTCATTAACCGTTGAGTAGATAACAGATCATAGGTCAGTCACCTGTGTCCGCCACCGTTATAAAATACACACTGGAAGCAGCTCTGTGCCTCCCTCTGACGCTGCCTCCTGTTCCAGCCCGAAGTGGTGATGGTAAGAGCATCTGAAGATTTGAATGGATGTTACCAGCTCTGCTGCAGATTTGTCACCTGTGTGGGAAGGCCAGGCTGGCATGCTTCAGGCAGTAAGACCGTGAACCAGGACAGCCCGCCTGCGGCCAGCTCCCGCTGCTACCCCGTGCTCTGCCAGACCTGGAGACCGGACTACACTTCTTCAGTTCAGAGGCCCCCAAGGCTGCCACTTCTGGCCATTATTTAATATAGGACATCGTTATATTATTTATTGCAGTGGAATGGGTTAAGCCAGTTAAGAGTATACAAAAGGGAAGGAAGACTGGCCTGAAAAAACAATGACACTTTAATTAATATTTGTCCATATTTATTCTTTATTTTTTCAAGTTTTCCATTATTTCATTTTCTTTTTTCTTTTCTTTTTAAGTTTATTTATTTTGAGAGAGAGAGAGAGAGAGAGAGAATCCCAAGCAGGCTTCGTGCTGTCAGTGCAGTGCCCGATGTAGGGCTTGAACTCACAAATCATGAGATCATGGTCTGAGCCGAAACCAAGAGTCAGACATATAACCCACTGAGCCACCCAGGTGCCCGTTTTTTTTCTTTTTAAATTTTTATTTAAATTCATTAACACACCCGCAGTGTTGGTTTCAGGAGTAGAATTCAGTGACTGATCACTCATAACACCCAGTGCTCATCACAAGTGCCCTCCTTAATGCCCATCACCCATCTAGCCTGTCCCCCAGCCACCTCCCTGCAGCACCCATCAGTCTGTCCTCCATTGTTAGGAGTCTCTTAGGGTTTGTTTCCACAAGGAACTCCTGCGAGCCTGGCGCGCCGTGACGAGGGTGGCACAGACTAAGTGCTTATGTGTCAGTTGAATTAAACTAAAATCTCCCGCTGAGGAGGACTGCACCTTCACGTTTTGTCATTGAAACTCTCCTGACCCGCTGACTACATGGGACAGATGTCGGGAACTCCCTGTAAATTGCCAGTTCAAGAGGGCAGAGCAAACATCTGTTGGTTCTTGCGCTCTTGGGTCTGCTTGTTAAAACGATAACCGCCCACCCAGCGTAGTCAGGCTCACTGAAAACCCTGTTCTATACTAGTCCATACGCTAGGCTCTGGCGTGCGTAAGGGAGGACGCAGGTCACCTGTCGTTTCTGTTGCCCATGGGCTTTCCGTCTACATTTCGTCACTTGAGAAAGCCCATTGACATCCGAGTGAGAGGGTCATTGTTAGAAAACCTGAGTCTGTCAAGTAAGTTCTGAGCGTTGCAGCGTGAACGGTAGGAGGTACCACGAGGCCTTTGTTGGATGGCATTCAGACCTGGTCTTAGCATTGCGCTGAAGGAAACAATCATCCGCGTGCGATACAGGAATGTGATGTGGCTTCTCTTAGGAACTTAGCACCTGGGTAGGTTTCTGCCCTGATCACTCCAAAAACGCCAAGGAGAATGGCCTGCTCTGGCTTTTTCTAGAGTATGTCTAGTTTTAATAATTTCAGCGAGACTTCTCAAAACCCTCTGCATCCTCTCCCTCCCCGCAGCAAGGCCAGGCCGCTCTTTTCTCAACACGGGGGGTGCGGGCGGCCCTCTGCAGGAAGCACTGCACTGAGGACTCTAGAAGGGCGCTCGGGTTCTTCCCGATAGACTGACACCTCGCTGATTTGCGAGGCGCTCCCAGGTCTCCAAAAACTGGAAGGGAATTAAAATCAACTACTAAGATTCTTTTTTTCCAGAGGGAAAAGGAAAAACGGGCTCACTGTAAGCAGGGGGTCTTCCCTTGATCTTCCATCCTTGTCCCTCACACCCCTCGGGGAGGCAGAGAACCCCAGCTTGGTGGCTCTTAGCAAGACCATGATTTAATGACACGACAGTGCCTGTGTTCCTTCAGCTTCCCCAGACTTTCGTAATCAGGGCTAAGGAGAGGAGCATGGGAGATAGTGGTGTTTCCACATCAGAAGCGGGGTACATCCCCATACGGAGTGATTAATTTTTGCGTTTTTAGAATCTTCTGTGTCTCTTGTTTCTACTGACTTTTTTTTTTTCTGGAAAGCTCATTATCATAATATCTGTGACCTTTTTTCTTGTTTCAGATAAAACCCATTGGAATTGACTCGTGATTAGCTACAGTTTCTGGCTTTATAATTTCTTTAACTTTAGGCAGGCTGTTAGTTAAGTTTAATGCAAAACGGAATGACAGTCTTGTAAGTTCCTTTTTGTCAGAATCTGGCCCTCTGGAGCAAGAGTGGGAGGGGATGATGGGATTTAGCCTGGAGATGCCTACATCCTAAGATCATTCATTATAAGAGTAAACCCATCAGAGAAGTGAATTAATTAGAAGTTTCCCAACCATTGTCAGGAACAGACAGGAGAGGTTTCACAAAACAATTTGCAGACGTCCAGCAGCCTCCTGTGTTTTCCCCCAAAGTCTCAGCCCTCCCTGACGCAGCCGGGCGATTCTGGGAACGCCGTGTTGTCATCATTGCTGTCTTTGAGGAGCTCTTGGCAGTGGAGTTAATTCAGACTCTGAATCTTCTAGCGCCAACACCCCAAGAAAGGCCGTGTTTGCGGGGAGCATGCAGTTGCTAGCCGGAGTGAAGCTGTGCACGGGGAGGACCTTAACCAACCACCCGCACTACGAAGACAACAGCCTGAGAGAGCGGACCAAGGCGGTGAGGACTCATCTGCACCTTCCCTCGCTTCTGGCGGGCCGGCGTGGCTCCCGGCCGCTGCGGGTCATCGGGGGCGGGGGGTGGGGGGGTCGGACCCGAGGCACGGGGCCTGTGCCCCGAGTCCAGGCGTTGCCCTGCCCCACATCCATTAAAGGCAACATATCTATTCCTCTTGCTTAGAGTAACAAGAAAAACAGCTGAGGTGTACAGAAAAGAACACTTAGGAACAAAACCCTCTGAGCTTTTGAATTAGGGAAAGAAAAGGAGTAGAGGCACACAGTCACTTATTTTACGGACCATTGTGTGTGTGTGTGTTGGTGACGTAGCCACATAGTTCAAATTTCAGAATAAACAAAAGGGGACTCAGTGAAAAGTCTGCATCCCACCCTCTCCCAGCTACTGGTCCCTTCACAGGAGACAGGTGCTTTGCTGTGTGTCTTTCCACAGGCATTTCGCGCATGTACAAACGTGCACACACACGCATACACACTGCATTCATATTCTTTCCCCCTCTTTTACTAAAGAAGTAACATACTAAATCTGGGTTTCTTTAGCACTTAATATACTTCACAGCTCATTTCATATCGTTATTTTTTTTAACTAGTCCCTTCCGTTTTTGTTTTTTTTTTTATAATTTTATTTTTTAGAGAGTGAGCATGAACGGGAGACAGGGGCAGAGGGAGAGAGAGAGAGAATCATAAGAGCAGAGCCCAGCACAGGACTTGATCTCACGACCATTAGATCATAACCTGAGCCGAAATTGAGAGTTGGATGCTTAACTGACTGAGCCCCTAGGCGCCCCCCATATCCATTATTAACAGCGTTGTATTTTTAAATCTACAAAAATTTTGTTATGCAGACAGTATATTTTATTTAACCATTTAGGCTGTTTCCCTGTCTTTTGCGATTATGTACACAGTGTTCCAAATGGTAGACTTGTATGTGTATCACTGTGCGCAGATACAAGTGTGTCTGTACATCAGATTCTTAGAGATGGTACTCGCTTCGGCAGCACATATATTAAAATTGGAATGATACAGAGAAGATTAGCATGGCCCCTGCGCAAGGATGACATGCAAATTCGTGAAGTGTTCCATATTTTTAGGAGGGCACTTGTGGGGATGAGCACTGGGTGTTATATGGAAACCAACTTGACAATGAACTATTAAAAAAAAAGATTTTTTTTAAATTTTTTTTTAATGTTTTATTTATTCCTAGGAGAGAGAGAGACAGCGTGAGCAGGGGAGGGTCAGAGAGAGAGGGAGTCACAGACTGAAACAGGCTCCAGGCTCTGAGCTGGCAGTCAGCACAGAGCCCGACGCGGGGCTCGAACCCACGAACCGCGAGATCATGACCTAAGTGGAAGTCGGACGCTTAACCGACTAAGCCACCCAGGCACCCCAAAAAAAAAGATTCTTATAGATGAAATAAAATAGGGCAGAAAGTATGGCCATTTGTGACTGAGCTAGACAGTCCTAAACTGCCCTCCGTACAGATCATACCAGATACATCCCAGCGAGCAGTGCAGAGCAGTACCGGTGTCCCTCAGCCCTCCAGCAGTGGGCTCAGACTTTCGTGTTTTGAATCAGTCATTTTGTAATCTTAGTAGCTGAAAAGTTGCTGAAAAGTCTTGTTTTGGCATGAGATTTAACTAGCCTAAAAGCACATGATTTTTACTAAGTCCCCTGTTTTTTATGAGAATCCTCTGAACCTGGATTCCTGTGAGCATGGGCATTTTTCAGGTGGTGCAAGTGTTGGAGATGGGCCCATGTTAGCTGGAGGAAGCAGGGAGGGCACCGGCGCCACGGACCCGGGACCTGCACGGACCCGGGGCAGGTGGGAGGCGGCTGGTGTGGCCCAGACTCTCAGACTCCGGAGAAGGCGCAGAGGGGACGCTTCAGGCACACAGGGGGCCCCTCCACGCGCCACCCTCTCCGAGATCCAACCCTGGTTTGGGACAGTTTTGTGCTCTGACAGAACGTGTCCTTAAGATCCTGGCACCCTTCTTCAGTCATGGACTTCAAGTCCTGGGAACGGCTTCAGTGCAAGGCCACTGCGAAGCGACGGCGAGGATGGCCTCCGGCTTTGTCGCAGAAGCGAGCCACCTCCCTGGTGCTTCGCTGTCTTACAGGCACACCAGCCCTCGGCGCCTAGTCTCTTCGGTCAGAAGCACATCCTTAGACATCAGTGTGCAGGGGAGGAGTCAGCACCCTGTCCATGCTCCACCCGCCACCCCCACAACACACACGCACACACACACACTCTGTGCCGTCACCTAAGGTATGGGACGCTGTTGGGGAACTGGAAGGAGGTGCCCCCACTGAACTGCCGCTGGTGCTGTGGGAGCTCCTGCTCTAGGAAACCCGAGAAAGAAGGCTGGGGCCCCTTCTGGTCAAGTGGGGGGCAGCCTAGCACCGAGGACCCTATGGCGGTCCTTTTCCACAACTGCTGTTGTCAGAAGCTGATGATCCTCACGAGTAAAGGGCCCCCAAACCATACTGTCACGCCCGATGGACCTTTTTGTGTGAAAAGACCCTTTTGAAACATGGAGATTGTGTCTACACTGCTATTGATCTACCTCAGGGAAGCATCCTTAGAATGGGCACCTACAGATGAATAACGCCCAGTAACACATTCTAAATCCACATCTGTCTGGCGTCTAAAGCCAGATGTACTCAGCATGGCTCACTCTCCTCTTCCCAGAGCTGAGTGGTTACAGTAGTCTTTCGGAAATTTCCCCCCCACGCCCCAGGACTGCAGAGGAGCAAGTGGGCCGCATGGGAAGTGCAGCCTAGCTCCGTTGGGGAGCTAGGGGCCTGGGTCTTAGAGGAAGCCGCTGTGGGATGTTACCTTGTTAGCTACTCCTCCACTGACTCCCTGGCAGTTGAGTGGTATTTTCCCCTATGCCACTTTCATCCCGCTTTTCAGGTGTATCAGATCTACGCAAAGAGGTCCCCAGAGGATGTGTACGCCCTCCTGAGGTCCTTCGGCGCGGACTACGTCATCCTGGAGGACAGCATCTGCTACGAGCGAAGGCACCAACGAGGTTGCCGGCTGCGGGACCTGCTAGACATCGCCAATGGGCACGTAAGCATGTCCCCTCGCCCCGTGCGGGACTCGTGGGGGGAGGGGCAGTCTGACTCTCTATACGTTAGAGAATGATGTCGGGAATCAAATACCCATCTCACAGCATCCCACACAGTTCCTGGCTCTGGCACTTCACTGACGGCCGTGGAGGCTGAGCGAGGGGACAGATAAGGGGGTTTCAGGCCCCAACTTCATGTTAAATAGAGCAGCTCTGTCTTTAGCTGATTTGTATCGTAAAGCTCTGTATAAAATTCATTTTTAATTTTTTAAAATGTTTTATTTATTTATGAGAGAGAGAGAGAGAGAGTGCGCAGGGGAGGGTCAGAGAGAGAGGGAGAAACAGAATCCAAAGACAGGCTCCAGGCCCTGAGCTGTCAGCACAGAGCTCACCGTGGGGCTCGAACCCACAAATCATGAGATCGTGACCTGAGCCGGTCAGATGCTTAACAGACTGAGCCACCCAGGCGCCCCTAAAATTCATTTTAAAAGGTTTTGCCGTTCAAAGCAGAACCTCAGCCTCTTAACTCCACTGCCTCAGAGCATCATTTTGGCTGGCACATGAGTATGACCATGACAGCAGGGCCCCCATCTCCCCTTCCAGGCACCGCTCCCATCAGTCCCCTTTGCCCACTGGCACCATGCCACCAAGATGGCTTTCTGTGGCCAAGTCTACACTCCAGAGCAGAAAAACAAACTATTTCTCCCTCCAGCCTTCTGTGGCGAGTCTTCTCGGGGCCCTGCCAGGTCTCAGATTAGCACAAGTAGAAGCTTTTCACCCTTAGAGGTGCTGTGTGCTATAATTATCTGGTATAAAAGGTGATAGATATTTAAGAAACAGGTGGGGGAGAAAAAAACTCGACTGAAAAGACTGTACAGAATTTGAGATTCAGAACACTTAAGATCTCCTCTCTCAGCAAATCTCAGGTATGTGGTCCAGTGTTATTAGCTGTTGTCCCCAAGCTGTACGGCAGAGCCTCGGAACTCAGTCACCTTATAACTGCAGGTTTGTCCCTTTAAGTAACATGGATGTTTGAATTAACTTGATTGTGGCAGTCATTTCACCATGTCCATGTGTATCAGATCATCAAGTTGTATACCTTAAGTATATACAATTTATGTCAGTTATGCCTCAGTAAGTCTTGGGGGGTGGGGAGAGGGGGTAGAACACAAGATTCAGATCTGTGCCCAAGGACGGTAACTGTCCGTAACCATCTGGAACTCCTGGGAGGTACAGACCAAAGACACGCGTTTAAATTCTGATTTGCGTGTAACTTTTTCTAACTAGGCCGCCTGCTGAGTTGGAGGGTTTCCTCCGGTCCTAGTCATTCTTCTCAGTATTTTTGTGAGATCCACAGCGTGTTACATTCCTAAGAACAAGGGGATCCACGCTTGCTTCTTGCTTTGTCCTTAAAGGGGATAAGCGAGTGACATTGAACTCTCCAGCCGTGGTTTATACTTTGTCAGGGCAGAGAGGTGGGCCAGATCACTGTTAAGCAGCCACTGGCGTTGAAATAGTATGATTTACGCGCAGCTAATGTACCACTCTCAGCGAAGCCCACGCCCAACTTGTTCCTTCTTCTCTTGTCTCTTATAAATATAGTTTTTCCCAAGTTGTATTTGGTTTTGTTTTGGTTTAGATGATGGATGGCCCAGGAGAGAATGATCCCGATTTGAAACTTGCAGGCCACCCTCGCTTCTGCGAAGAGATAAAGAGAAACCTGCCACCCTACACAGCATACTTCACTAGAGTGTTCCAGAACAAAACATTCCATGTTTACAAGCTCTCTAGAAACAAGTAACCAAGCTCTCTGTTCACTCTCTATTTTTGATACGTGAAACTCCATCCCGATGAAACTCAACAGGTAACATTTCATACGTCGTTAGGGTAGCCTGTACCACAAAGCTGTGATATAAGTAAGCTGTAGGGATGTTTACATAAGCGTTACCGTCCTGGAGAGTATCTCACACAAGCGTCAGTCTTTTTTGTCCTGTTTCATTAATGTTCTGTAGCCTAAACGTTCTCAGCTTGCTAAGAGTGATCTGGAATTTTGGGTGGTGGGGAGGACAGGAAGTGTTCCATAGGAGCCTGGACAGACACACATCATGTTGCAAACCCAGAGGCCATTTGGGATTTGACCGAGCTAACTGGCTTCAGACCGCTGTGGTCGCATTGAATCAAGGCGATGCGGAATACGATTCTCTCACATTGTTTCATTAGTGAAGAACAATTGGTGGCTTTTTAAAAAGCCCTTTATCATCCTGTTTCACCTAAAAACTTTTATAACGGTTTCCAACTGTCACGCTTTTAATATTTTTTTTAAAAAATCATGTTAGGCCTTTGTATATATCTAAAACCCTTTGTCGCGCCCCGTCTGAACTGTGCTGTTTCGCACGTCCGCATATGCCTCCTACCCGTGCGTGTGGGTCTGCGTCTGTACACGCACGTGGGTGCATGTTTCAGTGCTGGATACAGAAAAGTGTGACAAATTCCTTATCGTGAGTCCTTCAAGGAGCAAAACTGTTATGTAGCCAAGCAGAATTTGTTACTGTTTCGTGTTATTTTAAAACCTATCGATACTACTCAACCTATCCTGCAAGTAAGAACAGTTTTCTTCCTTTCTTACTCATTTAAATTTACCAGGTTTGCAAAATTTTGTAAACTTTTTGTTTTTAGCCTTTGTATTTTTTACAGCCTAGAACCTTGCAAAGTCTGAATATTTTTAAAACGTATCTTAACTAACTCACTAATACAGTATTTTTGGCAGAGAGCGTTTTCATACCAGATTTGATTTGTGGTCTCCAATCTTGCTGTGAGGGCGTGAGTAGCGGGATTCTTTTTCTTACTAAAAGGTAACCAAGTGCCTGTAAGTCATGCTTGTTTGTAAAAAAACAAAGAGATTGTGTATACATGTTCAAAAATTTTTTGATAATTGCTTTTATAATTAATTTCTAACGATGGGGACATGTAAAAGTTGCTGCTAAAAGCATATTGCATGATTAATTAAATCAAGATGGCTAATGAAATTAGCTTTCTCCCCTATACTTGCCAGTTGGAAATGATTTAAAGGTTTCTCCTTGCAGTTGTATTGAAGTAAATTACCCCAGGCATCGAGACAGATCTATCACATGTTTAAATGATTTTCTATTCAGTTACTACTTATTCAACAGTATTCAAAAAGAAATTTTACACTGTTCCGTTGGACTCCAGGATACTCGACTTTTTAAATCAAAACTTAAATTAAAAAAAAATGACACTGGCTGGGTTACTAAATTATGCAGCTGAAACTCCTGAGTTATGTCTTTCCTGTATCCCTTAATAAGGTTGGAGACCACTGCAGTTTAGGATAATACAATAATAAAACACTGTAATCAGTACTAAAACTTTAATTAAGCCAGTGATGATGCATGCCCGGCGTGGCTGACAGCACGGGTCAGTACATCCTTCAGCGAGTGCCTTACTCTTAATTGAAACGAAGCACATGTAAGGTACGTGTTAAACTGTGTAGTTTTGTTTTTAAAGTCCTCTCTTACCTTCCAGATGTATCTCAGTTTTATTTTAAGTATTTCTGTAGGCTTTCATCTCAGCATGGGTACGTAGAGTCTCAGTACAAGAAACATGTACTTAAATGTTTATGCTTCCCCTCCCCACCATGGCGGCACGCCGTAATCTTCCTCAGAGTCCCGGTGCCACTGGCCAAAACATAGTGTTCAGTCTTCTGTGAAAAATATAAAGTGCCAAAAAAATAGTCTTGCAGGACAGAATCCACACATTTGCT
Organism: Proteles cristata cristata; assembly: GCA_017311185.1. NCBI lineage: Eukaryota > Metazoa > Chordata > Mammalia > Carnivora > Hyaenidae > Proteles > Proteles cristata. Next base: position 1,020,928 of record JAESUZ010000174.1, on the reverse strand, counting down.
CTTCCTAAAACACTGTGACCCTGCAGGGTAGACATGTTTATGTCCTGATGACCAAATCTGTCAACAAGTCAGGTCAGACATTCCTAGCGCTCGTCAGCTATCTCTTCTGTGCCCTTCTTGCTGGAGTCCACGGGAGGACAGAGGGAGAGTGACGGACTCCTGGCTCTCTACCCAGCCACGGCTCGTCCCCTGGGGCCGTCCTCGCTCCCCGCCCGCAGGTCTCGGCCGCTCTGTTAATATTTGGTAATGGCCTCACATTGTGGCTGGTTTCCGTGGGCAGAATAACCACTCGATTTTGCTTCAGAGTTAGCATTCAGAAGGACCTCTACGTACAATAAGTGCTCTTAATTATCCTCCACTTAATGTGACTCCCCGGCCTCTTCGGCGGTCCCCGTCCCTCCTGGAAGCCGACTGCCCACCGCTGCCCAGTGTCCGCCTGCGGCATGTGCTCCATCCCGTGAGCGCTGTGCCCGTGCACAGCTTCTCTGCAGGTTCCGCTTCCTCCTGGGAGTACGCTGTTCAACACAGACTGAGGAGACGAGGGTATATGAAAGAAAGGGTTATTTCTGGGAAAATTAACTTGAATGCTTTGGTAAGATATGATAAAGGTTGAGTTGCTAGTAAAAATTGCTTTTAAAGACATTAGGTGTGGTTGGAAAAATTACAAAATATTGGGAAAACATAAAATTCCAGAACATTTCTAAGCTTAGATTGCTTTATTGATTTAAGTCCCTATTCCACCTTTAAAAATGTCTAGACTGATGAGAAGGTATTAAAATGTACGCAAATCATATTATTTGTGTAATTTACACAAGAACAGAACTGCAATCGCTGAACCCTTGTTGCAAAGGAAGGGCCTTGGCTTCACAGCAGAAGGTTAGTAAATGAATGGACAATTATACATTTAAAGTTATGAATCCTGCCTAAACCTACTCACTTCATTAAATGACTTGATGAAATGACTGACCCTGATCACAGTGGCTAACAGAGATCCTACCATAGTTGAAAAGTTCCAGTCACTTTTATTACAGACTTGAAAAATAGGGATTCATCAGATATATTAGCCAGATGTGTACTTAGGTATTGACCTAGGCCATTTGTTGTCACTTAAAGATGATTTTCTTGAACTTTGTAAGATCCGCCAAGTGTGCGTGTGTGTACGTGTGCATGCGTGTGTGGGTGTGTATGTGTGTTGGGCAGGTGCCGCCACATGGCAAGGATATGTGTAGATATTTCATCCGGTCTGCATCTTTACTTCATGATTAACTAAAAATGTTTATTCTGATTCCACACGAACTTAGTTGAAGACATACCAGTTTTAGCTCACCTTTGGCCAAAACCTCCCTGAGTTAACATAGAAATACTACATTTTTTAAATTTCCTTCAAACCTTGGGATTATTAGGAAGATATTAAAACGTTCTCAGATCCTGTACGTTGCGTAGCATTCTCTCATAGGATTTCTATATGGCAACCTTTTGACCTAGAAGAGAGTGCTTATCTGTTGATGGAAAAAAGCTTTTAAGATGAGAGTGGCTCGCTGTCTTGTGGCAATTGGCGATTGATTTTCTGTATTTAACATCCTAAGGGTAAAATCTTACAAAGAGCTTTTATAATTTGTTGTACTCAATTGTACGGAGATTATGTACTAAATAAAGCTCTTTTAAAATACACAAGGTGAACGTGTTTCCTTTCTTTGAAGGGCAGAAACCAAGAGCCAGCTTATTGAAGTGTATGAAATGTGTCCTAAATGGCGTCCAGTCACTAAAGAGGGGTGTGGCAAGGTCTCAACTGGACTTGGTAATGTTGAAGGAGTTTCTTTTTTTTTCATGGAATTTGGTTTGATCACTGCTTCCTTGTTTTACTTGAACCCCAGGGTTATCGTTTAGTATAACTATATACTGCAGTATAACTGCAGTCAGCAGGATTTATCCTCCAGGAGATATATGCTATTTGTTTTCATTTTTGAGTCATTTGCACTTCTTGATTAAATTCTCAGTCTCCAGTAAGTTGGGAGGACGGGTGGTACCTGTTTTGGTAAGACTTTATAGATAACACGTGCGCTTGACTGCTACACTGCCCAAAGCAGATATTAAAATTTGAAGCAGAAATAGACTGGTACACTTCCAAATAGAAGAAGCTGGCCGTGGGGCCTCCAGGACCCTGTGCTGACTCTTAGAAAGCTGTGAAGCTCTTAAGCTATTGAATGCACTCCGCGGGAATGGTCTCTGCACCGGAAGCCTAACCAACAGCTTAGATAAGTGAGAGACTCGGGATAGAAGTGACCGGGACGCGAATGGTTTGGCTTGTGACACCAGGCATGTAGCGGTTGAAATGCTGCTTCTCTTGCCTCTTCTTTCAAGAGTGGGATCTGAAACTCATCTCAAACCTTTTCAGCTAACTTAATACTTAGAAATTTGCTTTATAGCATTGTTTTTCCAAGTGCAGATAATAGAACTATAGTATAATATGAAAGCAGTTTAGCGGGTCCCAACCAGCATCAGAAGATTGAGAGAGAGAAAGAAAAAAAAGGGAGAGAAGGGGAAGGATTCTTTTGTGAAGTCGTTGTTTGTTTATTTTTTTTAATGTTTATTTATTTTTGAGAGAGAGAAAGAGACAAAGTGTGAGCAAGTGAGGGGCAGAGAGAGAGGGAGACACAGAATCCGAAGCAGGCTCCAGGCTCCGAGCTGTCAGCACAGAGCCCGATGTGGGGCTCGAACCCATGAACCGTGAGATCATGATCTGAGCCGAAGTTGGACGCTATACTCACATATTTGCAGACTGAAAAGACTAATAAAATAAACACCTGGCAAACCTGATTAAGAAAGATAAAAAATACATGATTTAAGAATGTGAAAGAAGGGATGCCTGGGTGGTTCAGTCCATTAAGCGTCTGACTCTTGGGCTCTGGCTCAGGTCATGATCTCAAGGTCTGTATGGTACATGAGATCGAAGCCCATATCAGGCCCTGTGCTGGCAGTGTAGAGCCTGCTTGGGATTCTCTCTCCCTCTCTCTCTGCCCCTTCCCTGCTTGCTCACTCGTTCTCTCTCTCCCTCCCTTCCTCTCTCCCTCTCTCCCTCTCCCTCTCTCTCAAAAAACACATTAAAAAAAAAAAAGAATGTGAAAGAAGATACAATCCCAGAATCAGAACTGGTTAAAGAATTATATGAAATAATGTATACAATTCTGTGGCAAAAAATAAATCGGTAGCGGAATTGAATTACTTGTGGTTGCAGGAAGCCATTAGCTCCTGGAGGCCACTCCTCTTCATCCATTTTACAACATGGCCGACTGCCTCTAAAGCCTTTCACTTGACTAAATCAGACCCCCTGGGAGAATCCCCATTTTTATTAACTCAAAATCAACTGACTTGGGACCTGAATTACATCATCAGGAAAGTCCCTTCATCATTGCCAGATAGTGTAACATAATCATGAGAATGACATCCCTTGTATTCACAGGGCCCACTCCTACTCAAGGGGAGGAGATTCCATAGAACATGTTCACCAGGGGGTGGGAATGTTGGGGGCCATTCTAGGATACTGCCTACCAGATACGTTAAAAAGAAAACTAGGGTCTAGCCAAAACTGAGTATTTGACAGCACCTAACCCAGACGACAAACTTTAAGAGAAGGGACGCACACAGGAGACTGCCGATCTCCCCTGCTCTCTTCTTGGAGACTTCCACACCATGGCACAGGGAAGTGGGGCTCAAGCAGAGAATGGCAGTCTTACTGAAAGAAATGGATTGGAATTCATAGCTAAGGTGGCCGGGATTTGGGAGGAGCTGGAGGAGCAGGGCACCAGAGAGGAGGGTGTTGCAAAAAAAAAAAAAATCTGAGAAGTTCCCTTTGGGTCCTTGGCTAATCCCCAATCTGCGTATGCGTATGGCTTAGCAGACAGCTGAACAGAGATTTCAGAGGCTTCACAGTGCTGAGGAAACATAAGAATCGTGGTCCAACCAGTGTGGAGAGTTCTAGCCAGTAAACTGACACACCAGAAAGGCTATACCTTATCCTAGGAGTGGCAGCCATTATCCTAACTGCCTGCCAAAAGCTAATGTAAGACTGCCTTGAAGGGTGATAACCTAATCCATGGCCTCAAGTTATCTCTAGGTTTCCAAATGTATAATATATAGCACGAAATCAAAGCCAACCAGGAGTATGTACTCTGCAGTACCGTCTGATTTCAGCTCAGGTCATGATGTCATGGTTCATGAATTCGAGCCCCACATCAGGCTCCCTGCTGTCAACACAGAGACTGCTCTGGGTCCTCTGTCCCTCTTTCTCTCTGTTCTCCCCCACTAGCACTCTCCCCAAAAATAAACATTAAAAAAATATTAAAAAACAGGAATAATGAAAAACAAAACTGAAACAGAATTGAAATAGAAACAGTCACAGTCTAATCAGATACTGGAGGGTAAAGCATAGACTTTAAACTAACTATGCTTATTTAAGAAAGTAAATGACAAGATGGAGAACTGAGGTGAATTGAAAACCCTAAAAAAAAAAAGAAATAGAAATACTAAAACTGAAAGCCATAATAAATTGGGGTGCCTGGGTGGCTCAGTCAGTGAAGCAGTGAAGCACCTGACTTCTGCTCAGGTCATGATCTGCTTCATGAGTTCAAGCCCCGCATGGGGCTCTGCACTGACAGAGCTGAGCCTGCTTGGGGTTTTCTCTCTCCCTCTCTCTGCCCCTCCCACCCTTGTGTACGTGCACTCTCTCAAACTTTTAAAAATTGTAATAAATTAATCAGTAATGGATTAAATAGCAAATTAGACACAGCTGAAGAGAGAATTGATCAACCGGACAATAGATTGGAAGAAAATATCCTGACCAAAGCCTGGGAGGAAAAGATGAAAACGGAAAAAGCATGAGATGTATCAGAGTCTGTCACTGTATCTCGGAAGTATAACTGAAGCCCCACAAGAGAAGGAAAGAGAACAGATCTAAATTACTTTGGGCAAGCCACTTAGACTCAGCTTCAGTTTCTTTGTGTGTAAATGGAAGTGCAATAATAATCTACACATGGGGTCAGTGAATGGATTGAATGAGATAACATTTAAAACACTAGACTAAATACTTTGCACATGGTAAGTACAGTAGGTGGGAGCCATAGCATATCGTCATTGTCATCATTACCAAACTAGAATGTCAAGGAAAAATGTCTGAAGAACAAACTTATATGAGTCAGACGGATACTAAAGAGCCCTTAGTAATTTTATGTGAACTGTTCTTGCTGTAGAAAAGAGATTAAAAAACAAAACTCTTTACAGGCTTAGAAGATTAACAAGAGCAGTTTGTCAGGAAACTAACTTCTTAGTAATCTTTCAGGGCTGTATTTACATCACAAGGAGAGATGTATCTGTGTCTGTGTGTATGTGTGTATACGGGGGGGAGGGGAGTGGACAAAGACTAAGTATGAGAGGCTGTTGATTGCATGGTTTTGGAAGAGACATTATCATGTTCAAGATAAATGCCAAAGCCCTGCCAAGATATACACAAATAAAGTAGAAGCATCTGATTGTGCATGGATCTGCTTTAGAAAGGACAAGGAGTAAAATAATGTGATTTCAGGGCTGGCACAGTAATTAGAGCAGCAGTGTGCTAATTAGGGCTCATACATTTAATGAAACTATTAGCATTTCCTCCTGTGAGAAAAGGTGAATTTTTCTTCCCCAGGAAATGACACCTGTAAACAATTATCTCTCTTATCATTGCTATTAAGATTATTTACATAAGTTGTGCTCATTTAGCATTCACTGCTGTTAATTTTTTTTTTTTTTTTTTTTTTTACAACGCCTGATCTCACAGTAGATTCCCTCTGGCTAGAGAAGTACTTTGGGATTATTGATAATTAATGGTGTAGGACAAATAGACAAGACCGTTATGAGGGGACCTACTGTCCAAGTACTTTACTGTGTCCTTGTGGGCAGCATTTTTGTTTCTTTAATACAGTACATTTCAGAATCTGAGTATCTGTAAGAGCCTGGTGGCTTATGAACATCAGAAACTCAGCCCTCCCACTGTCATTCAGCCCAGCGATTCCTTACAGGAGAACTTATGGAGCACCTACCCTACAGAAGGGTGAGAGCGGAGGGTAGGAGAGGCCCTGGCTATAAACACGAATTTTAAAGTGTCTGTTGTTATACTGAATAAAACTGTCATGATGACATGTTTTGACAGAATTCTAAAAACTCCTCGAAGAGAAAAACAAAGGATGTACACATGAGGCATTTCCATGTTGGGAGTTACAGAATCCCCAACTCAAATTGGTTGCAATCATAAAAGAATTTATTAGCATGGTTCACTGTTTTTTTTTAGGCCTTTGGGTGAGACTTAATCTAATGTCCCACTGACTGAATTCATTCTCTTGATATTTATTGAGACCCTAGGCACTGGGAACACAGCTGTGTACAAGACAAAGTCCACGGTCTCACTGAACTCGTGTGTTAGTGGAGGGTACAGACAACAGATAAACACGTAAGAAAACGCCAAATGTTTGAAGAGAATGAAAATAAGGAGCTGTGACAGAGTGAAACTCTGTGGTTCCTTTAAGTGCTCAGAAAGGCTTCTCAGACCTTTGGGCTCTAAGTTGACCAGCAAGAAGGAGGTCGCCATGCTAACACCCAAGGGGAGAAGGGTTGCAAGTAAGTGGGAGGAGCTCGGTGCAGTCAAGGGTCAAAAATAAAAATATGGGTAAGGGAGAGAGTAGTCGAAGCATGCAGAAGTCAGACCACATGTGCGTCAGTAACTCAGTTGAATTTTACTCCAAATGTGATAGAAAAATGCTAAAGGGTTTTGAGCACAGTAGTGGCATAATTTGATTTATGTTTCATAAAACATGGCTATGGATGCTGTATTCATTCATTTTCCATTGCTGCCATATCACATACCAAAAACTCCTGTGCTTAAGACATTACAGATATATTGTCTCTCTGTCGCAGAGCCGGCAGTTAGCATGGCTCAGCTGTTTCTCTGCCCGGAGTCTCATGAAGAGGAAAGCTGGCCCCGCTCTGGGGGCTGGAGGGCTGAGTCTGCTCCCAGCCTCATGCAGGTTACTGGCAGAACTCAGTTCTAGGTGTTTGTGGAGCCGAGGTTCTCATTTCTTTGCTGTCTCTCAGCTGGGGACCACCCTTAGTTCCTAGAAGCCTCCCCAGGGGTCCTTGCACACAACCCCCAACTTCTCATACCAGCAACAAGGTGTCGGGTGCCCACCTGCTGCACCTCTTCTACTTAACCCCTCTCCTGTATCTTTTTAACTACAGCTGGGAGAAATTCTCCACTTTGAAGGGCATGCAGCATTAGATTGGACCCACCGACAAAGACAGGGCTACCTCCTCATCTCTAGGTTTGTAACCTTTGTCACATCTGCCAAGACCCTTCTCCCGAGTAACATGATGTATTCACAGGTTCTGGAGATTAGGAAATGGTGACTAGGGACAGGGGGCCATATTCAGCCTACCACATGCTGTGTGGAAATTAGACTTGGGTGGGCAGAGGGTAAGATTGCACTAAGGGTACCTCAGTCATCCAAGTAACAGATTGTAGTCTGGGGAGCAGAACGGTAGTGGCGGACGAGGAAGAGAACCAGGGTTGACAGCATATGCTAGCGGATTATACAATGGGAATAAGGGAAAGCGAGATCAAAGGTAACACCTAGACTTTTTTTTTTAACATGGGTTTATGTGATGGTAGTGCCTTTTCTTGAGATGGAGAAAATTGGTCTGGTAGCCAGCATTGGTGTGCAACAAGTCTATCTGGTTCTCCCTTCTTCCTGCCCTCCTTTTGGTTGAATGTGGACTCAAGGCTAGCTCTGGCCAATGACATGTGTCACTTCTGGGTCAGAACATTTAACTGCCAGCACAAAGTCCTCAAGATTCTTTCTCACCCATATGGTGGCTGCGTCTCCATCAGTGTGGGTCCTGGAGGAAGGGTGATGTGGAGTAGAGCGCTTCCTGCTGACTTGCATTCAACGTGCAGCTTAAAAGTTAACCTCCGTTGTTTTAAGTCACTGAGAGTCAGGACTGTTTGTTACTGTACCACAGCCTTGCTTATCCTGACCTAACATACTGAGGAGGAGCAGGCCATTTACAGGAACAGAAATCAAGTGTTATGGATTTGCCATGTTAAATTTGAGATGTAGGGGCTCAGTTGGCTGGTTCCATCAAGTACCCGTTACCTTTCCAATAAATTACTTCTTTGACTCTTGATTTCAGCTCAAGTCATAATCCCAGGTTCATGGGATGGAGCCCCACTCTGCACTGAGCGTGGAGTCATCCTGGGATTCTCTCTCTCTCTCTCTCTCTCTCTCTCTCTCCCCCCCACCCTTCTCACTCACTTGCTCTCTCTCTAAAAATTTTTAAAAAAAATTTTTTTGAGATGCTTAATCAGTGGTGTGTCCAGAAAGTGTATGTGCCTCTGCCCACTTCACTGCTCTACTTCAGTGAGTATTAACCTACTCTCTCACTCCCACAGACCTGTTCCTGTTTCTAGAATGGCTGCCAGCTGCTCTCAAGGTCTATATGCTCCATGGTCCAGGTTCAGAGGGGAGAGAGAGTATTTCCCAGATAACTCAAAGGTCTAAGAGAGAATCTTTCTGACATGACCTGCTTCATATGCCCACCCTACAATCAATCACTAAGACCATGGGGATGAGTTATGTTGACAGTTTAGCCAATTTCTCCTTCCGGAGTTGAATGTGAGACCAATCCCATGGAAATCACAGGCTGGGAAAAGCAGAGTATTATTGGGAAGAGAGAAGGCGGGAATTGATGCTGGAAGATGCACGTCCCGTTTTCCAGTTCCTGTTACAGGTCCAGCACCATCCTTGGCACTTTGCATGCACCACTGCAGTGGTAATCCCATCCTTCATGGAATCCCTATGAACACTGATAATCCCAGCTAACATTGACAGAGATGTCACGTATGTAGCCTTTACTCACCCACAGATTTATCTTGGCAAGTTCAAGATAGAAGCTGTGAAAATAAGTACTTTTTCTCCCCACTGTCATGGCTATAATAGCTCTGTAGAGAGATTTCTGAAAACCCAGGGTCTACCCATCTGAGCAGGTGTGTTCCCTACATGGCCCACGTCTCCTCTCAGAGTGGCCCCTCAGCCTCTGCCTAACAGGCAAGAGACCACACTCATGATCCCTGCCCACAGCCGTCTTACCCAGAGCGGGTTCCCAGCTGCTGCTTTTGGCAAATGCCAAAAGCATGAGACTTGGACGCCTGACCACTCCCCAGCAGCGATGTGACTTACATAGTCACAGGACTGGAGCAGCCGTGTGCAGGCCAACGCAAACAAAGCCAGCCTGCTGACTGCGGGAAGCAGACACACAGAAGCAGTGAGAAGCGAAGCCATGTGGCCACCACCCCCCCGTCCCCACCACCTCAGCCTTCGAGGCAGAGGAAAGAGAACTGCAAGGTCGCACACTCCCAGCACCTACTTGTATCCTCTCCTGAGGCTGGCCTCCCTCACTGTCCTTGGGTTCCATGAAGTGCCCCTTACCCTTCCAATAAATCATTTCTTTGACTTGAGCTAGTGTGAGTGTCCACTCTTTATAACCAAATGATTCCTGATGGAATTACTAGTGAAGGCAAAGAGATCTCATGAGTCTGGTTTTCTTGAGGCAGACATCTTTTTTTAATGTTCTTTATTCTCATAACTCCCTTTCCACACAGTGCACATGGCACTTACCACCCTGAATTCTGGTTGATTACACATTTCCACCCTTCTCAACTGTGCCATGAACTTCCTAAGGGCAGGGGCTATTTCTTTTCCATCTTCAAGTTCCCAGTGGACGCTCAGAATGAGTGTGTCATAAAGGTTTGTTGCATAAGGTCCATCTGATTAAATAATATTCAGTGAGCTATAGTCAGCCGACTTCCCCCAGGGAGAGAAACAGAATGAGAGCATGGACCACGATGCTTGGCAAGCCAACTTTCCTTTCTCACTACCAACTGAAGAAACTGATCCACTATACATTCCAAGAGGATCGTACGACTATGGAAACTCCACTCAAAAATTATCCAGGCAGGGGCACCTGGGTGGCTTAGTCGGTTAAGCGTCCGACTTTCGCTTAGGTCATGATCTCGCGGTTCGTGGGTTCAAGCCCGCGTCGGGCTCTGTGCTGACTGCCAGCTCAGAGCCTGGAGCCTGTTTCAGTCTGTGACTCCCTCTCTCTCTGACCCTCCCCTGCTCACGCTGTCTCTCTCTCTCTCTCTCTCCTAGAAATAAATAAAACATAAAAAAAAATATCCAGGCATTCAAGTCAACAGTCAGGGAAAAAAGCCAAACTTGCCAGTGACAGACTATATATCCATTTAAGTAGGAGATCTATTATGTCATTATTGGGTCTACTATAATATTTATTAATTAAGCCAAATTTAATTTTGCTCAGATATTTTATATGTTTGTATGTGTTTATATAATTATTTCTTTATCATTTCCAGTCAGTTGTTGAGAACGGCGTTAGAACCTCCCATTGTGATTATGGATTTGTATATTTCTTGACTTAGTCCTATTAATTTGCTTTACATGTCTTGAAGCAAAGCTATTGGACACGTTAAGATTTAGAACTGCTGTTACTTACTAGCGGACAAATCTCTTTGACATTGTGAAATTCTCCACTTAATGTGTAAGGAGCGCTTATTGCCTTCGCCCACTTTGTCTGACATTAGCAGAGACATGCCAGTAGTCTGTATGGCGTATATATATTTCTACTCTTCTCGGAAGTCTTCTGTATTCCTGTATTTGTGATATGTGTCATAAACATATAGCTGGAGGGGATCTGCATTCTGATTATTTCTTCCCTTTAATAGGAGTAGTCAGTCTGTTTAGATTTTAATGCACTCATGGGCTGATTTTTTATTTAGAGAAGGCAAGGATGAACCTTGTGGAGTTGGATTGGAATTGGTTACATCAACACAAACTCAGAGGTGTGCATGTGTGTGTGTGTACGTGCACACATGTATCCATGTAGACACATATATGTATACACATCTCCTTGCGCTCGCATGCATGTGTCTCTGTCAATTTCCTCACATTGTCCACCAAAAACGCCTAGAAGCCTGTGACATTTAATAGCAAGGGGCACATCTAGCATTCAGATTCTGATTTTGAAATACTATTTCCCACTAAAACGACCAAGGCTTCCTGGATAAATGGTTGATTACGGGGCTAGGGAAGGGAATATACAAAGTAAGCATGGGAGGTCTTGTACCAGAAAGAGAGGAAACGCTAAGATAAATGATGTAAAAAAGACACAAGAGCCAGCTTGAAGGACTCCTACTGTTCAAATCTGGGAGAATGTGAACTTGGAAATAGTTTATATTTATATCTCCCAATGTCCACATCGAGAACCCTTGCTGTCAATACTATCAATTCACAATCACAGAAAATAGGGGTGCCTGGCTGGCTCAGTAGAGCATATGACTCTTGATCTCAGGGTCATGAGTTCGAGCCCCATGTTGGATGTAGAGATTACTTTAAAAATTTTTTGGTGGTGGAGGGGGGTGCTGCTGTCTCAATCAGTTGGGTGTTCGACTTGATTTTGGCTGAGGTCATAATCCCAGGATCATCGGATCAAGCCCAGCATCAGGCTCTGAGTTCAGCAGCGTGGAGCCCACTTGAGATTCTCTCTCTCTTTTCCTCTGCCTGCCTCTCCCGCTCATGCTCTCTGTCTCTAAAATAGAAAAAAAAATGTTTGTTAATGTTTCTAAAGTGACAAAAATCACAAAATAGTTTCAGAATTGCTATCCTTATAAATCACTATGAAAACCACACCTACTCAAAAGAGTTCAATATTAATTTGAACTTTTTTTTTGTAAGTTTACTTATTTATTTTTGATAGGGAGAGAGACAGTGCACGCATACAAGTTGGGGAGGGGCAGAGAGGGAGACGGAGACACAGAATCCAAAGCAGGCTCCAGGCTCTGAGTTGTCCACACAGAGCCTGACACAGGGCTCGAACTCATGAACTGCGAGATCATGACGCAAGCTAAAGTCGGACACTGAACCAACTGAGCCACCCAGGCGCCCTGCATTTCTTTTATTATTTCTTTTTTTTTTTTTTTGAAGTGAGGGCATATAGTCAAAGTACTATGTTTAAATGTCACTTGAATTAATTCTACTCCCACCACTTCATCTAATTATTTAATAATTCAAACATTAATATTAGTCAAAAAATCAAAAACAATCATAACAGTATACTCAGAAAAGTGCTTCCATCCCACTCTGCCCGACTTGTACATAATCCATTTTATTAGTTTCTGGTTTGTCCTTTGTTTCTTTTTGCAAAAATAAGTAGATGCATGTATGTTTCCTTATTTTCCATTTTTCCTTACACAAAATGAGTATATATTCTTTTGCACTTTGCTCTTTTGCTTAACAGTATATCCTAGACATCATCCCATATCTTCTCATATCTTACTCATTCTCTTTAAGAGCTGTTTAGTCAAATTAAGCTCATTAACATTTATTGATATGTTTTGTCACATGCTCTCATGTTGTTTTGTTATAATTACTGTGTGTATCATATTTACTGTATTTTGTGATGTGGTGTGTCAACTTCTCTCTAAAATTACTTTCTTTATTTAGGAAAACTTGCGTTTGGGTCCAGTGGGTACCTTGGTATTTGTACCTTTTGTACTTTTTATTAGGCATAAGTGAGAAAAACTCATTGAACTTTTACTATCTGGCACCTTAGTTTTATAGATTGGTGTTGGGGCGCCTGGGGGGCTCAGTCAGTTGAGCGTCTGACTCTTGATCTCGGCTCACGTCATGATCCCAGGGTCACGGGATCGAGCCCAGAGTCAGACTCCGCACTGGGCATGGAGCCTGCTTAGATTCTCTCTCTGCCCCTTTACCCCATTCATGCTCACTCGCTCTCTCTCTCTCTCTCTCTCTCACAAAAATAAAGAAATAAAGATACATATTGATTCTCACCCATTATCTGCTCAACAATCAGTGATCATATTCTACTTTTCCCTTTTTTCTCTCTCTTCCAATATTTAGCTGACAATCTTTCTACTTTGCCATAACACTCGGTTTACTGCTCTTTCCTCACCCATGTCCCCACCTGTTGTAAGGCTCTTATAATTCACCTGAAGTGATACAGTATTATTTGAAGGTGTAAAGATGCATATTGTAAACCTTAGAGCAATTTCTCTCTCCCTCTCAATAGATAGACGATAGATAGATACGTGATAATGATAGATAGATATATATAGATAGATAGATAGATAGATAGATAGATAGATAGATAGATAGATAGATAGATAGATGATAGATAGATAGATAGATAGATAGATAGATAGATAGATAGATAGATAGATCAGACAGATGGATGGATGCAGATGTAGCCATTTACCATACTTTGAGAATTCGTGTCTTCATAAAATTGAACTTGTTATTAACAACCTCTCCTGGGGTGCCTGGGTGGCTCTGTCGGTTGAGCATCCGATTTTGGCTCAGGTCATGATTTCACGGTTCGTGGGTTTGAGCCCTGTGTCTGGCTCTGTGCTGACAGCCAGCTCAGAGCCTGGAGCCTGTTTCAGATTCTGTGCCTCCCTCTCTCTCTCTGACCCTCCCCTGCTCACGCTGTCTCTCTCTCTCTCTCAGAAATAAAAAACATTAAAAAAAAAAATCTCTCCAGAGGGTTCTAATCCCACATTGGCAGCAAGGAGGAATTCTGCGAACCTGCTCCTCAGAGAAACAAGCATAACTGGGAGTATTATTTTTTAAAAGCCAACTGTTTACAGTCTTACCTTTATCTTAAGGAAATTATCTTAAGGGCATAGGGAAAACAAAGATACATTCATTTGAGAAAATCTATTAAAACTTGGCATTTGAGCTCCAGCCCGTCGCCCTCCTCCCTCCAAGTTCAGGGTGCCGGAAGGCGCTCCGAGCAGGTGGCTCCAAGCACGCAGGGCCCCTTCTCCTCCGGCCCCCTTGCGGCCACGTGTCCTTCCAGGAGGGGCAGCTCGCCAGGGTTTCTCGCCTGCAGCCCCAGCGACGGGTTGCAGGGTCGAAGTTCCAGGCAAGCGTGGCCAAGAGGGTGGAGGCTCAGGACGGCACACAAAACGCCAGGCCCTGTATAGGCAGAGGAAGGGCAGGCTGGAAGTTCTCCCCTTCCCCGGTGTCCTGCTCCTACAGCAGAGCTGTCACTCAGAAGTGAGCCACTCTCTCTGCCTCACAGTCTGCGTGACCCAGCGCGCACACCCCTCGGTGTTTACCCAGACGTGTCAGCGACTTACGTCCACGCACAAACCTGTGCCTGGGTATTTAAAGCAGCGGTATTTGCAGCTGCCAAAACCTGGGAGGAACCGACATGAAGTGCGGCACCTCCAGACAATGGAAGATTATTCAGCGCTAAGAAGAAATGAACTATTGGGGCGCCTGGCTGGCTCTGTCAGTAGAGCACGTGACTTGTAACCTCAGGGTGGTGAGTTCACGCCCCACGTTGTACGTGGAGGGAGCCTACTTTAAAAAAAGGTGGGGGGGGGCACCTGGGTGGCTCAGTAGGTTAAGCATCTGACACTTGGTTTTGACTCAGGTCATAATCTCACAGTTCATGAGTTCGAGCCCCACATCCAGCTCCATGCTGGCAGTGCAGAGCCTGCTTGAGATTCTCTCTCTGTCTCTCTCTGTCTCTGTTTCTTTCTCTCTCAAAATAAAATAAAATTGGGGTACCTGGGTGGCTCAGTTAAGCGTTCGACTTCGCCTCTCATGGTTCATGGGTTCGAGCCCCATGTCAGGCTCTGTGCTGACAACTCAGAGCCTGGAGCCTGCTTTGAATTCTGTGTCTCCGTCTCTCTCTGCCCCTCCCCTGCTCATGCTCTCTCTTTCTCTCTCTCAAAAGTAAATAAACATTAAAAACCTTCTAATTAAATACAATGAAATGAGAAAAAAAAATGAGCTATCAAGCCATAAAAACCATGGAGGAACTTTAATGCACATACTGTATGATTCCAACTATATGACATTCTGGGAAAAGCAATACTATGGAAACAGCAAAAAGGATCATAGTTTGCAGGAAAGTAGGTGGAGAGGATGGGTGAATAGGCAGAATACGGAGAATGTTTAGGGCAGTGAGACTCCTGTATGACGCTGTTATGGTGGATACTTGTCATTACACATTTGTCCTAACCTAACTCACAGACACACACCAAGACCGAGCCCTCATGTAAACGACGGACTCGGAGTGATCCCTGGGCGGTGATGTGTGGTATAGGCTCACCGTGTGTAACAAGTGCACCTCTCTGGTGGGGGATGCTGATGGTGGTGGAGGAAGCTGAGGTCGGGTGGGGAGGGGGGAGGCGGGGGGGAGTGGCCAGCGGAGGCACAAATGGGAAATCCCTGCACTTTCTGTTCAATTTCACCAGGAACTTCAACTGCTCGAAAAAGTGAAGTCTATTTTTTTTAAGTTCAATGAAAATCAGTCATTAACAGACTGAGCTCCAAACTAACAAAGAGAATAAAACGCAGAGTACCGGAACCTGACACAGAGCAGCAAAAACCATAAAACATGAAGAATTACTGCCATCCATGCTCAGTTTGAGTTTTTCCAGATTGGCAATATTTTAAAGGCTTCAGCACATTACCGGCTAAGGTTTCGACATAAATCATTAGCCCATTAATAACCTAATCCTTTAGGCTAATATGGAAACTCGGTGTGTGATGTTTTAAGAATTCTAACACAAAACAAGTCCTGAGTTGTCTGGAAAACCTAAGCTGCCTTCTGATGACCAAGAATCTAATAGTACGTGATACATTAAGATATTTGAAATGAGATTTCCCTTCACGTATATAGTGCACTCCGTTAAGGTTATAATGCACGTTACTCACTAATATTTTCTAATATTACTCCAAGAGACCTAGAGAAAGGCGACGCAGCGGTGAAGGACTCTGTGCTGCGCCACCTCCTGCCAGCAGTGTGACCTTGGGCACATTATCTGTGTCTCAGTTTCCTGAACTGTAAGTAGATTAAATCAATAGGCTCGTCCCATAAGGTTTCTGAAAGGATTAAATTAGTTAATAATTTAAAGCTCCTAGAACAGTGCCAGGCACGGACTAAGCAGCTAATAAATATTTATTGCTGTTATTAACGCAATTTTGACACTTCTTAAAAGGCAGTCCGGCTTGTGTGATTATTCTTTTTACCCTACAGAGTAAAATGTTTACCCCTGACCTGGCTGACCCATCCATTCACAGACACTTCTGCCCACCCGGTCCTGCTCCACGACCACTCTGAAGTGCTTCGTGCCATTAGCGCAAAGCAAATCTGACTTCCCAGAGCTCTGGCCACGACGGGAACCTTCCATGCACCGAGAGCGTTTCCATGTGTGTTGCACCCTCTCAGCCTGTGATTGTCTTCCCTCTCGCTTGATGGCTCTTCCTCCACTGCGCTCAACTCTGCTCACCCCAACTCAGCCCCCTACAAGTCCACTTGGCTTCTTCTATTTTCCATCTCCTCTTCTACAATGTCAGTTTCAGCAGGGCAAGGACTTTATCTTGTTCACCGCCCCCTTGTCTGTTTCCAGATCCCACTGTGGGCTGCCCTGGCCTCCCAGGACACAAGCCCCACCCCTTCACTGTATCCCTTATGCCTCTTTTCTTTGTAGCAATCGGTACCATCTCGTCTCCTGCCACAAACTTGGTGGCTTGAAACAATAGGAGTTTATTCCCTCATGGCTTCAGATGACAGAGGTCTGAAACCAAGGCTCCCTCTGCAGACTAGATGGGGGGGGCGAGGGGGGGAGACTCCTTCCCTGCCTCCTCCTGCTGCAGGTGGCTCCGAGGCACTCTTGTAGCTGCGCTCCTTACATCGTCACGTGGCTTTCTCCTCTTCTCCTGACATGTCTCAAATCTCCCTCTGCCTTCCTCTTAGAAGGACCTGGAAAAATCCAGGAGGATCTCCTCTCAAGATCCTAACTTAAGTACACCTGCAAAGGCCTTGTGTCCATAAGGTCACATTCACAGGCCACATGTGACCCACCACATCCAGCTCTGTGAATGGCGCCTTCATCCCTCCTGTTGTCCAAGCCAGGAACCCTATGGACTATCCTTGTTCCCAGGATCCAGCGCACCCATAAGTCATTTTCCTTCCTCTGCATCTCTGGTGTCCGTCCACTTCTCCCTCTTCACCACAGCCTAGTATCCTCTTGACCAAACTAGTGTCCCCTCTTACCTGGAATCCTCCAGCAGCCTCCTGTCTGTCTGCACCCACTCCTGGGTCCACCATCCAGCCCCCAACTGCAGAGTTGTTTCTATATGCAAATCTGATCATGCTGCCTCTCCGGCTTCTTCAACCTTTCACTGCTCTTAGGAGCACGGTCTTTATTAAAACCCACATGCAGGGGCACCTGGGTGGCTCAGTCAGTAGGGTGTCCCGACTTCGCCTCAGGTCATGATCTCATGGCTCATGAGTTTGAGCCCCACGTCAGACTCTGCTGACAGCTCAGAGCCTGGAGCCTGCTTCGGATTCTGTGTCTCCTTCTCTCTCTGCCCCTCCCTCAATCATGCGTTGTCTTTCTTTCCTTGAAAAATAAAGAAGCATTAAAAATATTTTTAAACCACATGCACTAAGAGCATCGACTTTACACTATGAAGCCTTTAAGAAGATGGTGCATAGCAGGCAAAGAAACATTTTGTAGGGTGATTGAGAGGAGTCACTACAAAAATCTATGACTTTGAACTTGGCCAGCTCCACACCCAACAATTGACTACACCATGACCTTACTCCACCCCTTCTCTAGTCTACAAGAAAACCATCACTGGACACTGATGTGCTAAAAAGCATCTGCCTTCCTTCAGCACTCATCATGTAGTAAATACTGAGATGGCTGGGGTCCCCTCAGGGTGATGCGAGCAGCCTTCAAAGTCGTCACATCTGCTTTCCAGCCCCTTCTCCCCATCACTTCTTATAACTCCTCTGCTGTAATACCTGAATGGGAGCTGTCCAAATGGCTTCAAAATGAAGTGCCTCTAAGTTACCAACTTTTATATTCCTGTCACCGCAAAGCAGTCTATTCCAATTTATGTTCTAATAATAGCTATGTGGAGACCTTATAGGTCCAATGGAAGCAAATCTCAGGCATAAAATATAAGACGTCCACCAATCATAAACCACCTCCTGGCTATCGACAGTGTGTTCACACTGTGCAAATTCCACCCTGGTGAGGGTTTGGGCCCCAAAACAGGGACATGGAGGGCGAGGTAATTTTATACAAGGGAATATTTCCCTTCACAATATCTATATCTTCAGGACAGAGCTGATTCTGCTGCAGAAGCAAACAACCATGTGACTTAAAGTGACTCTCAGTGACTTGAAGCAATGAATGGTTATTTCCCGTTCTTGCTACGTACCTAGCAGGTTGACCACTTTCCATCATGCTGTCCCTCCTCCTAGACCAGTTGATGAAAACGCCCTGTGGGGATGTGCCTGGTCATTTTGGTAGAGGGAGAGGGGGCTTTCCACTAGTAATTAAATGCTCTGCCCTGGAAGTGATACAGATTTCTTCTGTGCACAACTCATCGGTCAGAATAGTGCCAAGGCCCCACTCAACCACCAGGGGGCCCCAAAGTGCACCCTACAGTGTGCCTGGAAAGGGGGAGCTGAGGAATCCAAAAGTTCCATCCAATCAAGTCCAGAACCTATGTCTGGCGCACAGGAGTTTCTAAACTGGGTCCAAGGAGGCACTGTCTCCATCCAGAGAATTAGGAACTAGACACCAGGTTCTCTATCTGACCCCCAAAGTTATTGCTTCGCTCCCAGTATATGAAGATAGAACAGGCAAAGGCTGACGGAAATCAACACAGCTTCCGGCAAGGAGAAAAATGGAAGGCGCTCAGGCACTAACTCTATTTCCTCTTCTCTGTTGTATTTACTGCATTTAACATTCCCATGGCATCATTTATCTGCCAGGGTTCCCTCTAAGCGCTGTACATATATTAATTGATTTAATCCTCACTACAACCCTATGACAAAGGTGCTATTATAAATCCCATCTGCAGATGAGAAAACTCAACCACTTCATTTGTTCAAGGCCCTGCAGCTAGTCCGTGCTGGAGCTGGGTTCCCACGCAAGCCCCCCGGCTCGAGTCCGCTGTTAACCCTTACTCCGCGCGCACGGCCCTCACAGGGCATCTGCATCGTCAGAGATTCGTTCACGAACAAAAATTCTAAATCCAACTTGTAACCTCTAAGCGGGAAGACGTTTGTTATAAGAACATCTCAGCCTGGAAGGGAACAGATTTGTTATCGGAATGACCATTCCCAGGACTCATCCTGCCCTTTTCTCCCCGCAGGTCGGACCCTCGGGCCTCTCACAGAGGAGTCTGGCTGTAGGCTGGAACACGATGGAACATTCCTGCTCTTCGCTGCCGGAAAGCCTCCACGTAGGGAGCACCGCTGCGGTGCTGTGCTGCCCGCAGGGGAAAACACCTGCAAAGGCGCAGACGCTGGCATGCGTAGAAACAGAAATGGCACTTCTGGATCCAAACCAGGAAGTACTTTCTCAAGGTGGACCTTCTATGTAGCCCTTCATTGCTGGCTTCAAGGGCGTGAGCCCACACTCTCCTCCAAGGGAAGGAAGCCGGGGAGAAGCTAGAGCCAGCATGCCCCGAGGAGGTGGAGCGAGAGAATCCTAGCTGCATTCGTGACCCAGGTTCCAGTCCTTCCTGGGGCTCCCCGCAGGGTGGTGACCCCTTCCTTCTAAAGTTCCTTCAAGCTGGAAGTCTTTCCCTTGCCATCCAAACGGTAGCTATACCACAATTTAGTTAACCAGTCTCCTACTTTCCATTTTTCTAATGTTTTTGCTAATGCAAATAATGCTTGAAAAACTTTCTTGTTCTTTGAGCACGATTGAATATGTCAAGAGCATGATCCTAAAAATAGAATTGCTTTCTACTTTGAAAAACGTTTAATGTTTATTTATTTATTTTGAGAGAAAGTGAGCAAGCAGGGAAGGGTCAGAGAGAGAAAGAGAATCTCAAGCAGGCTCCATACGGTCAGTGGAGAGCTTGATGAGGGGCTAGATCTTAGAAACAACAAGATCATGATCTGGGCTGATATCAAGAGCTGGATGACTAACCGACTGAGCCACTCAATGGGCCCTCTACTTTTAAAAAGTTATTGATGCCTTTGGGGCGTCTGGGTGGCTCAGTCGGTTAAGCATCCATGATCTCACACGCCATGGGTTCGAGCCCTGCGTTGGGCTCTGTGCTGACAGCTCAGAGCCTGGAGCCTGCTTCTGACTCTGTATCTCCCCCTTTCGCTGCCCCTCCCCCCACTTGTGCTCTGTCCCTCTCTCTCAAAAATAAACATGAAATACACCCACACACACACATTGTGGGGGGGCAAGAAATGCAGAGAGAAGAAAGCATGGGTGGGGCAAAAATATCATCAAATATATAACTCAAGGCAAAAAGCATTAAATGAGTCAGAGGATCACGTTATAATAACACGTTATAATAACAAAGGTTAGAGACCACAATGAAGATAACCATCGTGTACTTTTTTAAATGTGTATTTATTTATTTTTGAGAGAGAAAAAGAAAGAGAGACAGAGAGAGAGAGAAGGATCAGGCAAAGGGCAGAGAGAAAGGAAGACAGAGACTCTGAAGCAGGCTCCGCACTGCCACAGACTGTGAGGTCATGACCTGAGCCTAAGTCGATCGCTTACCTGACTGAGCCACCGAGCCACCAGGGCGCCCCCACCATCATGTACTTCGTGCACCAAATAGCACTGGAAAGAATGAAGAAAACCTATGAGGAGAGCGGAGAGGGGGCTGAGGACAACGGCAGAGAGGGACAATTTACCTCTCTCAAAACCAGTCAGGCCAAGTATGTAAATACATATGAAGACAGAGAAGTAGTTTTATTATTTATACATCTGTGGAAGGAATTTCTTAAAGTTTGTGACTGTCTAAAATCAGGGTTTGAGAGGGGCGCCTGGGTGGCTTAGTCGGTTAAGCGTCCGACTTTCGCTTAGGTCATGATCTCGCGGTTCGTGGGTTCGAGCCCCGCGTCGGGCTCTGTGCTGACTGCCGACTCCGAGCCTGGAGCCTGTTTCAGTCTGTGACTCCCTCTCTCTCTGACCCTCCCCTGCTCACGCTGTCTCTCTCTCTCTCTCCTAGAAATAAATAAAACATTTAAAAAAATTAAAATCAGGGTTTGAGGGGCGCCTAGCTGGCTCAGTTGGGAGAACCTGCCACTCTTGATCTCAAGGTCATGAGTTCAAGCCCCATGTTGGGTGCAGAGATTACTAAAAAATAAAATCTTTAAAAAAATTTTTTTTGAAATAAAATAAAGTCAGGGGTGCATATGAAAAAGTCAAAGCATATTTCCTAGCTTTAAAAATCAACTACTAAGTGTGGATTCCCTGCTATAGCATGAATGTTTGTTTCCTCCCAGATTCCTGTGCTGCACTTCTAGTCCCCCAAGATCATGGTATTAGTAGATGGGAATTTGGGGGGTGATTAGATCATGAGAGTGGAGCCCCCATGAGTGGGATTAGGGCTCTTATCAAAGAGACGTCGGAGGGCTCCCCAGCCCCTTCCACCATGGGGGGACACAGGGAGCCTTCACCTGACCATGCTGGTGCCCTCACCTCAGATCTCCAGTCTCCAGAACTGTAACCCCAAAAATGTCTGTTCTTTATAAACTACCCAGTGTGTGGAACTCTGCTCTGACAGCCTAAACAAAGACATTCCCCTCATAGAAAAAGCAAAGAGGCTAAGACTCTCCCATTCTCTCTCCTTCCATTACGCTTCCTGGCACCAGAAGGGAATTTTGTGACCTCTTCTGTGTCTTCAATAAGCTGCATAATGTAAAAATGATAGCATTTTCATAAGTAGATGCCGGTTTATGGCTACGACTGCCAGTCATGTGAACCTAATAATTTTGTTGATTTCTATTCAGGGCTCACCACAAACTTCATTCTCCAAATTTGTGAGTTCTTTATTTTGATTCATCTTCTACTGTGTATTCCATCAACTCAAGCATGCTGTTTACGGGGCATCTGTGAGCTGCTAGCTCGAAGGCCTTCCCCCACTGTGGTCTGCAAACAACGGTTCTGATCTTTTCTGGCATCTTGAGCTCCACAGAGAAGTCTGAAGCCACCCTGAAATTCCCCATGACCAGCTGACCTCACCCTGCCCTGATGCTTATAGAATTTGCACCGGGCCCGATGGCTTTATGCTGATTTGTCCCATTACAGGAAGAGAACCCTTTCTAGTATGCAAACTGTGGACCTTCCTTCTGTCTTATCTGTACTTCTGGCTTTGCTACGTTCGTCCTGCTCTGGCCAGGAAACCCCAGGGCCATTGTCTCATCATATCAGCTTCTCCGTCCACCATCCGTACACTTGCTCCGCCTTTGCCCCTTGCCCTTCCCGGTTTTCCCCACGTCCCAGTGGTGGCCGCACAGATTTGATTCCAAGGTGCTCCTGAGGCGGTTTTCATTTCATGAGCTTTTCCCCCTCCGCTCATTCTCCAAGATCCGCTTTCCTTCTCTCTGCTATTTGATGCTCTTGCATTGTTCCCTCTTTTTGTTTGAACTCTTGCTACACCGACGTGGGTGCCTTACTTAATTTCTTTGTGGGTTTGGGGAGGTTTTATCTAAATGTCTCTTCAATCGTGTGATCTAATTCCTGTTCAAGGGTGCAGTCTCGATCTGCACTCTCCACCCCCATTTTCTTGATATGCATGCCTGCGTCCCATGCTGGTTCCTTTCCGGTCCTCGCTGAACAGATGGCTGTGTCTGCGCCAGCCCCAGAAATGTGTGACGTCATCACCCTTCTTTCCCGATCACCTGAGCACCATTTTCATGCTTCCCAAAGAAAGAGAGGTGAAGAACTAGCTGTGGACCCACTGACAATGAAATAGCTGTTCATTCCTTCAGCTGCCGGGGAACGGGTGAGGGGGGCGGGGAGTGGGCTGCAGCGATGGCCTGCCAGTGACCTGGGAATGCTGCTTGCAGAGGTTCCCCACTGCTCTCGCATATTTCAGGGACTTCTCTCTTTGGGGGCAGCAGAGAAACTCTGCAGGTGTCCCCAGAATGCAGCAAAGGCTTCCAGCTCTGGCCTGGTTATCCGCTGCGGCCCTACAGATCCCGGTACTGGAGTGCAGTGAACAGCTATTTATTACTATGTCTGACGGACTGTGGGTGACCGAGCTCAGCTGTCTGGTCCCCAGCCCTACGCTGCTGCCTTAGGTGATGTCTAGGGCTGGCATCTTGTGAGGACTTCTTCACTCGCATGTCTGGCACCCGGGCCAGGATGGCCACGGCAGCGAGGTGCTGGTGGGGCACTTCTCTCTCCACGTGGCTCATCTGGGCTTTCCCACCATCCGGTGGTCTCTGAGTAGTTGGACTACTTAGGCGCAAACCAGCTCCCCGCCTGAGCGAGAGCTCTAAAAAACACTGGTTGGCTTTTAGACAGATCACCTGAAGGGTTCCTGTCCTTGATGGGCCAATGCCCCAAACTGGGATGACAGGGATTAGAGGGATGTGACAGCTGACGGTTGGACAGGACCCTTCTCCCCCTGTCCTGGGGCTGCAAAAGTGGGGCAGAGTGACCTGCACTTTTCAAACTTTACAGAGGACAGCAACTACCTGGTGGCTTTTGATAAATGCAGTGCCATGTACCCACCCACTGCCATGACGGTGTCACACGGTAGAAGGTCACACCTAAAAATCACCTGTGCTTCACCCATCCAAACCCCCACTCGAACCCCTGGCGGCCACTGATCTGCTCACCATTTCTATAGTTTTGCTTTTTTCGGAACATCACTTAATTGCGATCGTTCAGTGTGTAGTCTTTGAAGGCTGTCTTCTCTCATCAAGTGGTAAGTGTTTAACATTCAGCCACAGCTTTGTGTGGCTTGCTATCACAGTCCCTTTTGCAGAAAGTATTCCATGGGGGTTGCTTCCAGTTTTGAGTGATTATGATTGCAACCGCTGTAAATATTAGTGTGTAAGCCTCTGTGCGGGCACCCATTCTTGAGTCATTGGGGAAATACCTCGCAGCACAATTACTGGACCTTACGGTACGTCTATGTTGCTTTGTTTCGTTTTGTGTAAATTCTGTAGGACTTTCTACGTAGATAATCATATCATGTGTGAATAAAGATCATCTTGTATCTTCCTTTCTTACCTGTATTACTTTTCTTTGTTTGGGTCTTACTGCACTAGCTAGGACTTCCAATATGCTGTGGGATAGGGGTCATGAATGAGGCACCCTTGCCCTGTTCCCCGTTTTAAGGGGGCAGGTGTCTAGTTTCTCCAGCGTCATAAGTACCATGTCATCTGTAGGATTTGGGGTAGATGTCTTCCATCAAGTTGAGGGAGTTTTCCTCTATGCCAGGTTTGCTGAGAATGTTTATCGTGAAAGGGTGTTAGATGTTGTGAAATGCTTTCTCTGCACCTGTGGATATGGTCACATGATTTTTTTTTTCCCTTTAGACTCTCGATATGGTAAATAACACTGATTTACTTCAAATGTGGAACTAGCCTTGCAAACCTGGAGTAAACCCCACTTCGTTTTACTGTATATATTTTTTTATTTATCACTGAATTTGACTTACTAATATTTGGTTAAGGATTTTTTTTTTTTAATATTTTATTTATTTCTAGGAGAGCAGGGGAGGGTCAGAGAGAGAGGGAGTCACAGACTGAAATAGGCTCCAGGCTCTGAGCTGCAGTCAGCACAGAGCCCGACGCGGGGCTCGAACCCACAAACCGCGAGATCATGACCCAAGCGAAAGTCGGACGCTCAACCGACTAAGCCACCCAGGCACCCCTGGTTAAGGATTTTTAAGTCCATAAACATGAGAGATACTGGCCTACAGTTTTCCTGTTTTGTAAAGTCTCACATGGTTTGTTTTGTTCCGTTTTGTTTTGAATGAGCCTCAGCGGGGGAGGGGCAGAGGGAGAGGGAAAGAGAGAATCTTAAGCAGGCTCCATGCTTAGTGCAAAGCCCAACTCAGGACTCGATTTCATGACTGTAAGACCATAACCTGAGCCAAAATCAAGAGTTGTACACTTAATCAACTAAGCCACCCAGACTCCGCTGACCTGTTTTGTTTTTTTTTATTTTATTTTTTTAATGTTTATTTTTGAGACAGACAGAGCACGAGCAGGCAGAGAGAGAGGGAGACACAGAATTTGAAGTAGATTCCAGGCTCTGAGAGCCCGATGCAGGGCTCGAACCCACGAACCACGAGATCATGACCTGAGCCAAAGTCAGACGCTTAACCAACTGAGCCACCCAGGTGCCCCTGACCTGGTTTTGATATTAAGTTAATGCTGGCCTTGTAGAACGAGTTACAAAGTGTTTCCACTACTTCTGTATTCTGGAAGAGATTGTTGAAAATTGGTATTATTTCTTCCTTAAGTGTTTGGTAGAATTCACCAGTGAAATTTTAGACACCTGAAATTAGTGAACACATCAGTGAAGAAAGATACGAATACACACAGAGTTAAGTCTCAGTCAAATTAATGTTCCCTATGACCTTAACGGGAGAGGAAGGAGGAAGTAAAATCTTCCAGGAGTCGCAGCTTGGAAGAGGGAACAATATGGATACTGGTGAATTTAATAATTCTCTTGGATCACTGATCCCAAGGAAGCCCAGACCACCGTTTCCTTGGGATGCCCCTCCCACCAAGGGAGAGGTTATCTGCGTCAGATGTGCAACATGCAAAGTTGGCTGTTGAACGAGGCCGTCATACTGAAAGCCTAAAGCGCTATGGAGACATCAGCCACTGGCACAAAATCTTCTTAAAATTAAACCAAGAGTATGCACATCCATGTGCCCAGTCATTGGGAGTGACTCAGTGGGAGCACTGTCTGTCGTGCCCTCTGTTTCTAGACCAGGTTCATGCTCTATATCTTGAACTGAGCACGGGGCAAAGCCTAGCCCTGTGCCACCTCAACCACCTCCCCTACTACATATAGAAATAGCCAAGCAACCCGGAAAAAACTTTCCACAAGGTTTTCTCCTAATACTTAGTGGCGTGGGGCCATCTTCCTCCTATCAAATCATGATTTAAAAACATATGACCAAAAAATGTTTTAAACATGGGGCGCCTGGGTGGCTTAGTCGGTTAAGCGTCCGACTTTCACTTAGGTCATGGTCTCGCAGTTCGTGGGTTCAAGCCCCGCATCAGGCTCTGTGCTGACTGCCAGCTCAGAGCCTGGAGCCTATTTCAGATTCTGTGTCTCCCTCTCTCTCTGACCCTCCCCTGCCCATGCTGTCTCTCTCTCTCCTAGAAATAAATAAAAATATTTTAAAAAAATGTTTTAAACATATGTCAGTAAAACCTGATAATTTGCTAAACATAGGATTTCTGGATCTGATGTATCATAAAACCTTAGCACAGCCATAAAGTAGCACAAAATGGGTAGTGCGATGGTTAATTTTTATCTGTCAGCTTTGAAGTCCCAGTTTATAAAAGGATTTATAGCTTCATAATCACCAAACAGGTGAAACAACACTTTTAAGACAAAAAAAAGTTGACCTGGTAAGGTTTGAAAATTAAATCCTTCTCTTGTGGCCAACATTCCAATGCAGAACAATAAATGGAAAAGGCCTTGATTGTAAGATTTCTTTTTCTTTTTTTTTTTTGGCATAAAACTCTTTTAAGTTCTTAGTCTGTATATAAGATGGACATGAATTGGCTCTATAGAGTTTTAACTGAATAATTAACAAAGAATTCAGGTTCCTATTTGTAATAAGATTGAAAAAGATAAGTAAATCAGGCCGGTGACCATTTTACCCCAAAATGCAATTTCTTCATTATAAGAAACCAAACACAAAGGAAGTTAAAGAACTTCTTTAATAAAAGCACTGAGCTGCCACCAGTCTAATAGACTATTAGAGCCTAGATGAAGATGGAAAATTGCCTAATAAAAATTGCAATTTGCATAGATTTGCCCCATAATTACAAAACTTATTAAGCTCCATTTTGCAGATACTATAATGGAGTTCACCTTTCATTTAATGCGATTTGTGATCACTGACTACTGCAGGCAGCAAACGTGGGTAAAATCAAATTCATAATTACATTTTTGGTTCATATGTGAAAGGCTGAAATATTCATTAGCTGAGATACATACTATTTGTTAAAATTAAGTAGAATGAAAAATTCTGAAAGGGGTTTTAACCAATTCTTTAAATACCTTTTCCGGGGCTTGTGTGGTCCATCTAGTGTGCAAGGTAAGGTTCTGAAGGTTACAAAACAAGAAGAAACCCTCGGTTTGGGTCTACACTCATTCAGTCTGGTTCAGTGCAGTAAATGTTTATTAAAATCCTCCCATATATGTGGCCTTGACTGAATTAAGCAAGTAGTCTAAGCACCTGATGCCTGGTTCCTGCTGAACCTTATAACCACCAACTGCGGAGGATGAGAGGTAAGCCCCACCCCTCCAACCCCGTGAATCCGGCCTGCCTCGCTGGGGCCACGCCCCCTTTCCATGTGACTTCGTGGCTCCTCCCATCAAGAGGTGGAGTCTATTTCTCCTCCACTGAGACGCAGGCTGGTTTGCAAGCCTGGCAGTTTCCTCTTCAATTCTTGGGACGCTCCTGCCGCCACATGAGCAAGTCTGCACTAGACTCCCAGGTGACCCAGTGAGACCCCAGATGACAGCCAACACCGAGGTCCTAGACGCTGAGGAGGCCATCCGGGACCCTCCAGCTGCCAGAGAACTATAGCACATGGGAAAGCCCAGGTGAGACCAAGAGAAGAATGCCCCTCCTGAACGCAGCCGAACCCTGGAGCTATGAGAAATAATAGTAGTGTTTGGGGACCGGTTTGTGAAGCCGTGCTAGTAACTGACACCAGCCCATAATGCCTGGTTTCCCAGGAGAGAGTCTCTGTGGTAGGAGAAACCACCACACTGGGTGTGACTATCAAGAATAATTTCTGGGGGCGCCTGGGTGGCTCAGTCCCTTAAACATCTAACTTCGGCTCAGGCCATGATCTCAGGATTCCTGAGTTTGAGCCCCATGTTGGGCTCTCTACGGTCAGCACAGAGCCCACTTCGGATCCTCTGTCCCCACTCTCTGCCCCAACCCTGCTCCCTCTCTGTCTCTCAAAATAAACAAACTTAAAAAAAAGAATAGGGGCTCCTGAGTGGCTCAGTCGACTTAAGTGTCCCACTTCGGCTCAGCTCATGATCTCATGGTTGGTGCTGTGCTGACAGCTCAGAGCCTGGAACCTGCTTGGGATTCTGTGACTCCCTCTCTCTCTGCCCCTCCCCTCCCTGCTTGAGCTTTGGGTGTATGTGTCTTTCTCTCTCAAAAATAAATAAATATTTAAAAACTTAAATAAAATTTTAAAAAGAATCATCTCTGAAAACACAAATCTGCCTCTCTCTCTTTTTTTTTGGCCCTAGTAATTACTGCTGCTAGTTCTCATTAAGTATCCCATTCTCTCCAGAAGTTACAATAACATATATGATTGTAAAGATTTCTAGGACAAAGTAACATACTTTTTTTTTTTAATGAGGTGTCACACGTTTATTGCTGTTCACAGATGGGGTCGTACACCCAGCATGGCTCCCTGGCACTGGGGCCTGGCTCTCCAGTGACTGGTCACAGCGTTGCGGGCAGCTCTTCCTTGTTGCTGGGACCCTGATAATGCGGCCCCGTCTACTGAGGAGTCTGGGGAAGAAGCCTCTCGTTGGTTTGGGAACTGGGTGCCACAGTTTCTCTTGTAGATCTAAGGCCACATATTCTTCAGTGTCACTTTCACCGATGTCCTTAAAACAGCCCGTTCGATCCTGTTGTGCTGCCAGAGGATGGAGACCGAGCCTGTAGCAAATCGGCCACTGAAAGCGTCATGGGCAGTGCCCACGTAGACCCCTCCTACCGTGGAGAACGGGTCCGTTTCTTCGACAGCCGAACGATACACTGGCTGCGCGTGGGGCGATACACGCAGAACGAATTTCTGTGTTTGTTTACACTGGCGAGAGTGGTGTCAGAGAACATCCACATGTGCACGCAGCTGACCCATAACCCGGATTTGAACAGCACAGTGTTGTTGTTGTTTTTTTATTAAAAAAAAAAATTTAACGTGTATTCAGTTTTGAGAGACAGAGCATGAGTGGGGGAGGAGCAGAGAGAGAGGAAGTCGCAGAATCTGAAGCAGGCTCGGGCTCTGAGCTGTCAGCACCGAGCCCTGCACGGGGCTCGAACTCACAAATCGTGATATCATGATTTGAGCTGAAGTCAGCTGCTTCACCGACTGAGCCACCCAGGCGCCCCAGGATTTTTTTTTCAACACAGTACAGCCCTGTGCATGTATTTTCTCTTTTTTATGATTTTCTTATTAACATTTCCCCTTCTCCAGCTTACCTTATTGTCATAATACGGTATGTAGC
Organism: Proteles cristata cristata; assembly: GCA_017311185.1. Classification (NCBI taxonomy): domain Eukaryota; kingdom Metazoa; phylum Chordata; class Mammalia; order Carnivora; family Hyaenidae; genus Proteles; species Proteles cristata. The sequence continues at coordinate 991,539 of JAESUZ010000174.1, read as the reverse complement.
ATACACGATATGTGCACACTGACTGCTCATGTCTCATCGGTAAGGCTTCCGGTCAACAGTAGGCTATTAGTAGTTACTTGTGGGGGAGCCACAAGTCATACACAGATTTGCTACTCCTGAGGGTCAGAGCCCCTAACCCCCATGTTGTTCAAGGATCAACTGTACTTTAAACCGGCTGTAAACACAAGGAGCATTCTCAGATACACCGGTTGACTGACAGTTTGGTTAATTTAGAAGGAACTAAAAACCACTGATACGTCCCAATGCTCCCCTGGGGCTAGTGCCGGGTCAGCTGAGAACCCCTCTCCCTTCAGGAAGTCTTCCGTGCCTGGCTGCCTTGGCTGCTGGCTCCCCTTCCGTCCCACCAGACCTGCAGGCTCTGAGCACCCAAAGTCCTCTCAGGTAAGATTAAAGGCAGATTTATTTTTAAGCACCATAAAAGCTACTCAAAACTTGAAAAAACAGATGAAAGAGATTTGCAAGGTGTCCTCCTGCAGAGCTGTGCGACACCTCTGCCTTCTTATTGAACCTGACTGTGTATTTTACAGCTCTGCGTGGAAAGATGTGAATTTAGACACCTTGCCCAGTTAGATACGCAAATAATTGCTGGCCGGTGGGAAAATGTCATCTCAGGTGATATGGCTATGGCCCAGTAGGAAATGAACCGGTTAACTATCTAAACCAGCCATCCTACCCTAATTCCTTGATTTAAATGGCCCAGGGGAGCCTGGGTGGCTCAGTGGGTTAAGAGTCGATCCGACTCTTGATCAGCTCAGGTCTCAATTTCAGAGTTGTGAGTTCAAGCCCTGTGTTGGGCTCCACACTGGGCATGGAGCCTACCTAAAAAAAGAAAAAAAAATGCCTACAGTATCTGGTTCCTCAAATGCACTTTGAGGCACTTTTAGCATCTTCCTGGTCCCCACATTAATTAAGGAGTTAACGAAAATCATTTACCTCCCCCTTTATTGCTATGGCTCCATGCCCTTCACCAACGACTAGTGCTTTCTCTTTCTTTTTCTTGATTAGCATTGCCAAAATTTGAGTCCTTTTTATCTTTTCCAGAGAACCATTCTCTGTATTAAAAATTCTACTTTTGGGTACCTGGCTGGCTCTGTCCCCTGGAGCATGTGACTCTTGATTTCAGGGTTGTAAGTTCAAGCCCCAGGTTGGGTGTGGAGATTGCTTTACAAAAATAAAATCTTAGGGGCGCCTGGGTGGCTCAGTCAGTTAAGTATCCAACTCTTGATTTCAGTGCAGGTCATGATCTCACGGTTCATGAATTTGAGCCCCATGTCAGGCTCTGTGCTGGCAGTGCAGAGCCTGCTTGGGATTCTCTCTCTCCCTCGCTCTGCTCCTCCCCACTCGCGCTGTCTCTCTCTCAAAATAAATACATTAAAACTTTAAAATTAATAAAATAATAAGAAATAAATAAAATCTTCAAAAAATTCTACTCTAGTTCTTTAATCTCTTGTTCTCTCACTTCATCTCCAGGAGTTCCCTTTGTGTTCTTCTTAGTTTTATTGGTTTTCTAGCCTTTTATTGAATTATTCATTTATTTTCATCCTTTCCTGCCTAATAACGGAAACCTTTCATTCTCTTACTCAGAGCGAAGTGTTGGCTGCACTTCTCCTAGGTTCGAGGGCTCCATGCTTCCATGTTCCTAACTCCTCTATAGGAGCCCATAACTGCTTGTTGGCAGAGGTTAGCCCTTGAAAGAAGGCTTGTCTGCGCAACTTCCAGGCCCTGAATTTTTAAAATAAACTTTTTGTAATCCACTGCTAGTTTTATTACATCGTGGTGAGAACACATGCCTGTGCTGTTCCCACGGCGTGGAACCGGGAGTTTCATGGATTCCGAGGCAAGAAGGTGATTGTGCACAGGGCACAAATTCCGTGGGTCTGTAAGTCAGACTATTATGAAGACTCAGACTCTGGTTTTTTTTAGAGAGAGAGAGGAAGAGAGGAAGAGAGAATCTCAAGCAGGCTCCACGCTCAGCATGGAATCATAGGATCTCTGGGATCATGACCTGAGCCAAAATCAAGTCAGATGCTCGACCCACTGAGCCACCTGGGTGCCCCATCTGACTCTTCTGTCTCTCCCATATGACCTGTCAAAGACTGAGGGCAGCGTGTTCCAGGGTGTCACTTGGATTTTCCTTATGACAATTTATTCTTGAATTTCTTGCACTTGTGCCTTATGTATTTCAACTTCAGTAATTTGCTACATCTGTGGGAGTGGTATGAACATCCTCATGAATCATACCTTCTGTATCATTCCGACATTGACCCAAATCCATATCACATATTAATAACATAATCCCAGGGTTTGTTTGTTTTTTTTTCAGTTGCTTCTGTCTGAGAGTCATTCATTCAAATATTTCAGCACCTGACGTGTCAGGTGCTGGGGTCAAAGGGCTGAATGCCACCACCAGGGTCCCTGCTTCCAGTAGAGAGAGACTGTGAGCAAATTCACCAACGATGTTAGATTCACACTCTCACACACACACTCTCTCTCACACACCCACACGTGCTTCCACACACTCACACATCCTCACACACGCCAATCTGTAAGAGGATTCCTGTATTATTAGGAAGGGAATTTGGGAGTTGACCGTCACGGGCATTTTAAACGGACACAACCTGCCACATTTATCATCCCCAAAGATGGTAAATTCTGTAGATTTTGACATTTAAGCAGGCCCAAGAGGTGACAGTCATAATTTTGCTAGTTTATCCATATTTGATTCATAAGCATGAGGACCTTTTACCACATGTTTGTCTTATCTGTGTTTAGAAGCCCTTCAGGGGTTCCTGGGTGGCTCAGTCTGTTAAGCTTCCAGCTTCAGCTGAGGTCATGATCTCGCAGTTTGTGAGTTCGATCCCTGCTCTGTGCTGACAGCTCAGCACCTGGAGTCTGCTTCAGATTCTGTATATGTCTCTCTCTACCTCTCCCCTGCTTACACTCTGTCTCAAAAATAAATAAATATTTTTTAAAAATTTTAATTAAAAAAAAAAGAAGCCCTCCAGACACTATGGATATTACCACGTTGCCATGCATCACAAGTATGTTTTCAATTTTGTTATTTATTAACTTTAGAACGTGGTTCTGTACACAAGTCTTAAATTCTGGGATTCCTGTTTTTTTCTTCTATTGCCTCTAGATTTCTTTCCAACTCTCAGATTATAAAAACATGCTTCTGGATCTTCTTTGGCTACTTCAGGTCTTTTATGTTTAAATGTTTATTTATTTATTTTTGAGTAGGAGGAGGGGCAGGAGAGGGAGGGAGAATCGCTGCCAGCACAGCGAGGATGTGGGGCTCAAATCCACAAACTGTGAGATCACGACCCGAGGCCAAACCAAGAGTCAAATGCTTAACCCACAGAGCCACCCAGGTGCCCCTAGTTCTTTTACATTTAGATTTTAAATCCATCCAGACTTTTGTGAATAACATGAAAGCAGAGAATTGACTTCTCCCCAGTAGGTAACCAGCCATCCTAAGAACATTTGCTGAATAACCAATGGACCAGTCCACCAAGAAGAAGGGAAATACTATTGCCAGAGAAAGGGGGAGAGGAGGAGGCTGGAGAGAGGAAAAACCAATAGTCTGTTCCAGCACATTATGTTTTCTTTCCAATCTAAGAGCATTTAGTCCAACGGGAAGTGGTAACTACATAATGAGCCATACCCAGCCAACAGAGAGAAAGCTTTATTTAGGGAAGATGGCTCTGGTTTCATGGAAGACACCAGGCTCCTGCTCTGAGTCAAACATTCAAGAAGGTGGCCACCCAGTCATCAGCTGAACCCCCTTGGGAAAAATACACCCTAGGAGCGAAGGCACCTGATAAAGCATGCATGCTGTGATGAACACTGCCATGGGGACCAATTTAACACAATGCCAAGTTCTTCGTTTTGATAAAGCTCAAATGCTTACCTTGAAGAGGGAGGTTGTCATGGTAACTCTTTCAAAGACAATGTCCTCACCAAGGACCAGCTGTCTAAACTCTGGAGAATAACTATTCTCCTCTGTGATGACAATTAAAAACCCAATGGGGAGGCTGAAGCCGTCAGCCCCCGGGTGTACCACAGAGAGCCTCGCTGGTTTTCAAAACACTTCAACAGTGGTACAAGAACTTAAAGTTATGTGACACCTTTTGAAAAAGATAGTTGCTTAGATCAACTGTTTTACTATTCTGATATGAAGTGGTAATAAATAAAATGGCAAAATAAATAGCGTGATAATTATAACAGTTAAAACAATTTTTTTTTAATATGGGGTTATTCAATACTAACTTAAAGTACACCAACCTAGGGGCACCTAGGTGGCTCAGTCGGCTAAGTGTCCCACTCTGCATTTCAGCTCAGGTCCTGATCTCACAGTTTATGAGTTCAAGCCCCACATGGGGCTCTGCACTGCTTGAGATTCTCTCTCTCTCTCTTTCTCTTCCTCTCCCCTGCTCATGCACTCTCTCTCCCCTGCCTCAATAAATAAATAAACTTTATTTTTATTTTTTTAATTTTATTTCCGTACTGTCAGCACAGAGCCCAATGCAGGGCTCAGACTCATGAACTGTGAGATCATGACCTGAGCCAAAGTTGGACTCTTAAAGGACCGAGTCATGCAGGTGCCCCTAAATAACTAAATACACCAGCCTAGACTTTCTCAATCCTCACCTATGACTTCTCAACTATTGTCTTCTTATGTCTTTAATCTATTTCTGTGTAACAGGCAGGCAGAACCTGCCAGAAACAAGCTGAATCCAAGCCCTGGCCCTCCCCAGACGTGACAGCATCCAACACGAGCCCTGCTAGGTGCTCAAAGAGTTTAAGGAAAGCAATTCAAGCAGGGCTGTGCAGAGCAACCGGGGGTGGTGGATGCATGGGGGACCGGAGTAACTAGGAAGCTGTTACTCCAGGGCCTGAAGAGGGCAAGGGAGAGAGTGGTCTTTCTGGAACCCTATGAGAATCAGGGGCCATAGGTGAGGGGTCCTCTGTGGGAGCTGTGACCTTGGGTAAAAGGTTACCAAGTTCAGAATGCATGTTCAGATCCTGCCTGGACCAGCTACACACCACTGTACCATGTGGATAATAATATCACACACTTCACAGGATGAATGATTAATCTGATACTCATTAAAACACTTGGAACCGTGGTTAGTGCTGTTCAGATTGGAAGCACTCAAATGTGAGCTCCAATGCATGGACCTTATCTGGAAACCAATTACAACAGACGAACTAAAAAAGGCACTTGAATCATCTGAGCATATGCTAATTAGATATTTGATCTTAAGAAACTGCAAAAGGGGATTAATGGAATAATGGTTCTGTGAATTCTTGTTTACAAGTCCTTCTTTTTTAGAAATACATATTGAAATATTTACAGATAAAATTAAATGATGTCTGGGATTGCTCCCAAACTGTTCCATGGGGCACCTGGGTGGCTTAGTCGGTTAAGCGTCCGACTTTCACTTAGGTCATGATCTCGTGGTTTGTGGGTTCGGGCCCCGCGTCGGGCTCTGTGCTGACTGCCAGCTCAGAGCCTGGAGCCTGTTTCAGTCTGTGACTCCCTCTCTCTCTGACCCTCCCCTGCTCACGCTGTCTCTCTCTCTCTCTCCTAGAAATAATAAATAAAAAAAAAATTAAAAAAAAAAACTGTTCTGAGAGAACAGAGATACAGATGAAACCAAACTGGCTGTAAGCTACTAGTTACCGAAATGCGGGGCTCATACTATTTTCTTAACTTGAGTGTATGTGTTTATTTCCCATATTAAACACAGATACAGAGCAGGGATGTGTATGTACACTTAGCATCAGACACATCTTAACACTTCATACTTTTTATTAAAAATATAGAGGCGCCTGGGTGACTCAGTCAGTTAAATGTTCAACTTGGGCTCAGATCATGATCTCACAGTTCATGGGTTTGAGCCCCATGTTGGGCTCTGTGCTGACAGCTCAGAGCCTGGAGCCTGCTTCAGACTCCGTACTTCCTCTTTCTCTCTGCCCCTCCCCTACTCATGCCCCCCCTCAAAAATAAATAAACATTAAAAATATAATAATGCTGGGGTGCCTGCGGTTAAGCATCCAAACTTTGATTTCGATTTTGGTTTGGTCACGATCCCAGGGTCATGGGATTGAGCCCTGCGTTGGGCTTTGCACTGAGTGTGCAACCTGCTTAACATTCTTTCTCTCTCCCTCTGCCCCTCTCTCTCACTTGCACTATCACCAAAATTAAAATAATAATAATAATAATAGAGACACCTGGGTGGCTCATTTGGTTGAATGTCCAAGTCTTGATTTCAGTTCAGGTCATGATCTCAGGATTCTTGGGATCAAGCTCTGCACTAACAATGCAGAGCCTGCCCGGGATTCTCTCTCTCCCACTCTCTCTGCTGCTCCCCTTGCACGCATGCTCTCTCTCTCTCTCTCTCTCAATAAATAAACATTTATATATATATGATGCTGGGTTTTAAGATAAAGCCCTAATTGGGGCAGATTCTCCCCTTCTAAAGGATTTGTACATAACTTTCTGAACTGAAGGCATGAAGTATGGCCTTCACTGGCAGTACTCTGGCTCTTGGATGATGTGGAACAGAGACCAAAGCTCCAAGGACCCTCCTGAAACAGCCCAAGGCCTCCCACCTCATCCCTCCCCCCAGGGTCCAGTTCGATTCACTTATCTGGCTGGCTTGCTGTGCAGGGGCAGTATGCCTTTTTGGGTGAGAAGAGGAAAAAGAAGAAAGTGGGGGGGGCAAAATTGGGAGCAAGAACCAGGGCGCAACACTGCATACAATAGGCACTTAATAAATGTTTTGCCAGGAGGGATGGGAACGAAAGCACAGATACTGAAGAAAGGCAGTACCTTTTTCCCAGAGGTGAAAGAAGAGGTGTGTAGAGAAAAGCTGTAATAAAAATCTGCATAGTTTCTAGCAAAAAGCCCAGGGTTCCCTGGCAGGAGTGAGTGTCAATATTCCAAATATACTGTCACTCCTCTGAGTAAATTTTCCGTAAAGGAATTTCTGGGGCTCTTGTCTAAACTCATTTCTCACCCCCTAGTTGTTCAGCTTTTGGATTTTTCATATCATTTTTCTACTGCATTTATTTGTTGATGTGCACAGTGCGACCACAGCAAACTACCCAATGTCATAAATATGCACAAGGCAGCCACAATCTTATTGAAAGAATTTAAGAAATGAAATAAAAAGTAAAAAATGTGACTTCCTAGACATAAGTGCATCGCAGACATGGCACAATTCCGTATGAATTGCTTAGGCTGAATTTAGCCACTCAAGCAGGCACTCAATTATCCTGAAGCTTTATTGACGCTCTATTAGAAGTGGCCCCACCCCTTAGAATCAAATGGAAGGGAGGCAGGTATCATTCTGCCCAAGGGGCACAGCCCCTCCCCTCCTGTGTACAAGCACGTTCCCCCTGACGGCCTCCCAAACCTGAATTTTACATGTGCATTTCCTTCCCGGACTCCAGGCACACAGCCACTCCACGTGGCCGTGCTCGAAGGATGTCAACCCTCAGCGGCCTGCCGTGAACTCTCACACCTCGCAGGAGTCACCCTTGAGCTGCTCTGCTAAGCGGTGGCAGGTGGGGTCTGACCCATGGAGTCACGAGGCATCCACGCCCCCTCGTCGTTAATAACTCAGGACCGCAGGCAGCCAGCAGCAAGCCCCTGCCCCAGTACCACGTTAGATGATAATTACGCTCAGATTAGTTTTTTCATACCCTTTGGACAGAGACATGCTAATTTGAGTTCTTAGACATTAAACTCTTATAAAGTTCACCAGTGATTTTAAGTCCCATTTCCTAATTCCAGCTCCCTGATGGAGAGAAAACGATGCAGCTAATGGCTTCCTATCAAGAGCTGACTCCTCAAGTGACTTTAATCAGAAGTTCCTTGGAGGGGGGAGGATGTCGGATCTCACACTGGATTCAGTACCGTGTTCTAAACCTGTAACCTACTTACTGTCTGGCCACCTGCTCAGCAGGGTTCACCATCACCGCCCCAAGTAGACACAAGCAGCAAGGACTGGAGGGCAATCAGCTGCCTCCGTGAATCATTTATTTTTTTCAAACTTATCACCATCAGAAACTGAACGGGTCTGTCAAAAGTACCCCGAGGAGCCTGCACAACTAGGGAAACATCAGCTGCTGCTCTTGGTCCAGAGCAGCTGTGAGTAGCTCAGCCCCCCCCCACCCCCCCCAGGCAATACCTGCTTCTCCTATCACCAGCTGCTCTGCCTCTCCCGACTCCACTTCCTCATCTGTAAAATGGGACTGTGGTAGGAATTAAAGAAATAAAGGCCCGGGAAGTACACCACATAGTGCCTGGCCACAGAGCCTTCAATCAACGTTAGGTATTTTCTATTAATATACAAATGGAAAAAGAAAAAAATTATGTATTGAATCATTCTAAAGTGGTAAAGTGTGTGTGTGTATACACACGATATGTATGAATATATTATGTAATACCATATATTATACGTATATAGTATATGCTTCCTTTTTTTCAAGTTTATTTATGTTTATTTTCAGTTAGAGAGAGAGGGTAAGGAGCAGAGAGGAAGAGAGAATCCCAAGCAGGCTCCACACTGTCAGAGCCTGACATGGGGCTCAAACCCACGAACTGTGAGATGATGACCTGAGCCAAAATCAAGAGTCGACACTCAACCGACTAAACTATCCAGGCACCCCTCTCAACAGATTTTTTAAAGACACTTGAGGAAAACAAAGAAGTTAGGAAAGCAGGAAGGGAGTGGAGAGGGCACTGAGGAGGCTGTCACCAGAGTCCCAGCACAGATGACAGGGACTAAGAAGCTGGAAGGGACAGATCTGAGGTGGCAGAATCTTCAGGACTTGGTGCAGGATCAGGAAAAAGGAGGAAAGGAACCTAGGAAACAGCGGCCCCCCACATCACATCTGGGGAAAGGGAGATGTGATACTGTGATGTGTGATAAGGAAAACATATTCAGTCTTCTTCCCTTTTCCGCCACAGAGCTCCTAAAACTCTTAGAATTTCCTAAATGTTGAGAGAAATAAAGGTGTCTTTTGTTATGCTAAGGAGGCGATTTTGGGGAACTGCCTGAGGCTGGAAGCTGGTTGCCAAGGGAACCACCTCGGTTGTAAGGGTTGGAACTTGCAGCCCCACCCCCTGACCTTCCAAGAGGGGAAGGGGTGGGGCTGGGTGTTGAATCAATAGCCAATGGCCAATGATTTCACCAATGTAGCCTCTGTAATGAAGCCTCCATAAAATTCCTAAAAGGATGGGGTTCCAGAAGCTTCTGGGTTGGTGAACAAGTGGAGATTTGGGGAGAACGGCACACCTGGAGAGGTCTATCCTTTTGTAATAAACTGGTAATCCACTAGGTAAAATGCTTCTCTGCATTCTGTGAGCCACTCTGGTAAGGTAATCAAACCCAAGGACAGGGGTCTTGGGACCTCCGATCTACAGCCAGTCAGAAGCCCAGGTGACACCCTGAACTCTTGTGTCTGAAGGGGGCAGAAGGCAGTCTTGTGGAACTGAGCCCTTAATCTGTGGGGTCTGATGCTGTGTCCAGGTAGACAGTGTTTGAATGGACTTGAATTTTAGGACACCCAGCTGGTGTCAAAGAATTGTTTGGTGGTGTGGACAAAAACGCACATCCAAACTGGTGCAAGAATCGGAGCAGATGAGGAGTGTGGGTCTAGACTTGAAGGACTGGAGACACCTGCAGATGATCCATGTGGTGAGAAGTCCCAAAGGCAAGTGGATCTTCAGCTGGGAACCAGGAGCAAGACAGAACTAGAGGCACGGGTGTGGGACCATCGGCATCACAAGTGAAACATCATAGGTGATACCCTGGGGAGAGATGAGATTTTTTTTCCCCCAAGGCTCTCAGGGAGAGAAGGCAGCTAAGAACAGAGCCAGGGTGGGAGTTTCCATCCATGCATCCAGGTGAAAGCAGGTGGAGAAGAGCCCCCCAAGAGAGAAGAAATAGTGAAGGAAGAGGCCCAAGGGTTGCAGAACAGGAAGTGGGCAGAATGGTCAGCACAGTCACAGATCTCAGGTGTCAGGCAATACAGTGTCCCACTGTATGTGGCAATCAAGAGTTACTGGTGACCTCAGCCTGAGCAATTTCTCAAGATCATACTCAGGAACCATCTTTAGTTCCTCTTTATCCTTCATACCCCACATGGTCACATTGAATCCATCATTGGTTTTATTTCCAAAATGCAACCCAAATTCATCTATTTCTCCTATTATCCTAATCCTGCACATCCCGGACTTATCTCTCTAGAAGATGCTCTATAGCCAATATCAAATGGGAAATTGATGTGAGTTCTGTGAATAGATTTCTGACTATGTGAATTGTTCTCATATCATTGAACCTAACAAGAAATTGTGATCATTTCATAAATGCTCAAAAGATTCATTCAATGCATGCCATTCTTAACAAACACTGAAATAAGGGGATATCCATCTAGTTCCAATGTGATTTTTTAAAATCTCAACCCAAAGCCAACCCAAGTATCAACAAAGTGCGGATAATCTGAGAACATTCCTGCTAGAGTCATGAAGAATACAGCATCACTGCTATTACATAACATTGTCTTGGCAGTACTAGCCAATGCAATTAGTTAATAGAAAGAAATCTGAAGTATAAAAGTTAGAAAGGAAGATGCATACTGTCACTATTTGTAGATGGTATCATTGGAAATTTCAAGGGAATTGATTGGAAAACTATAAGAATTCAATAAGTACATTCCAGGTATGTAATGTAATGGGGTCATCGTAGACCATCCAGCTTCAGTGCAACATCAGATAACTACAACCACTTGAGTGACCCACAGAAGACCCACCCAGAGGCCAGCCCAGCTACTAATCCACAGAATCATGAGCAAATTAAAGGTTGTTGTTCTAAGCCACTAGAACCACAATGGGGGTGGTGCATTATAACTGATTCACTGCAGAAGCCTGATATGATGGCCTGTTAACTATGCTTGTAGGCAACACTGCATACGATAAGAATGGCCCTTGATTGGTAAACTGCATCTGGATTGGAAAGAATTATAAATTAACTATAGATTCCCGAGAAACCCAGACCTTTAGACTTTCCAGTGTGTCCCACTCAAATTCATATGTTGAACCTCCATCCCATGTGATGGTATTTGGAGGTGGAGCCTTTTCGAGGCTCCACCCTGATGAGTAGGATTATGTAAGAAGAGACACAGAATTCTCTCCCAGGCTTCCCCTCCCTCCCCACTTCCCCTCCTCCTCTCCCATTTATCCCCCTCCCTCTCTGGCCCTCTGGCCCTTTCTCTCCACCACTTGAGGACACAGCATGAAGGCAGTCATCTGTAAACCAGGAAGAGGGACCTCACCAGGCACCAGACTGCAAGTGCCTTGATCTTGGACTTCCAGCCTCTAGAACTATGGGGAAGAAATGTGTTTTGCTTAAGCCACCCCATCTATGGTATTCCATGAGAGCAGCCGGAGCTGACTACAATAAGTAGTGAACACTGTATCTCAGTATTTCAGTTACAGGGCATCCGAGGTGGGTTGTGACTCAGATAGAAGAGACGCGAACACCATCTAAAGATGGGTAAATGAGGGATAGATGCTGGGTGAATGTATGCTTCTGTCCCTCTCTGAGACTTAAGTATAGGGAAAGGAAGTGAGTATGGATGCCCAGATGACAAGAGGAGGAACATGATGGATATTCTCAACTTGAAACCACCAGTCCAGCCTAAGGCTGGGAAACCAGTTTCTTGCACATCCCCAGGGTTAAAGGTGGCCAAGGAGTTTCAAAAGGACAGAAGTGAAGCAGACGCCATTTCTCTTGAAAGGTGTTATTGGTGAGACACTTGCTGATTTCAGGCACCATCAGCCAACGACACCAGCCCAGTGCAGCGTGCTGGGCTATGGTGCCGGCACCGGCCTGGCTCTCTCAGACCTCCTCTTTCACACAGGCAGCTTCGGGCACTTTCCCACAGGCTCTGATTCCCGCCCCCACCCCCTGCACCAATGTTTCCGCCTGTCACCATTAGAGCTTCTCAACACCTCTGTTCTAGGCCTTTATCTTCCCACACATTTGAGGACGTTCTAATACCGCTAGTAAACTCCTTGTTTACTTGTCAAATAACAAAGAGGCAAACAATGCTAACAAACAGCTCACAGAAAAGGTGCAGCAAGTGGCTCTTCCACACAGGACACGATGCTCAACCTCACTTATTACGCAAGGCAAACGAACATTTCCCTGAGATAACATTTTTCTTCCACCCTACTGACCAAACTCCATAGGTTTGATAGCACGTTCTGATGCCAAGGCTGCGGGGAAGGCAGTTTTCTGCACTGGGGGTGCAACCGTATGTGAAGGAGTGCTGTGTCTCCATGAGCAATAGCCGCCAAAGTTACAAGCACATTGTTTACCTGTCCCACCTTGTTCTATTCGGCAGACATTCGTGCCAGCAAGTGTGTGTGAAAAGGTGTCGGTGCGCCGGTGCTGAGTATAGTACGGTTTGAAATGGCACAAGACAAAAGCAATCTAGAGTCTGTCAAAAGTTAAATAGTTGGTGGTATGTTTGTACGTAGACATTACGCAACTGTAATAAAAGATGCAGATGACAAAGCTCTCTACATTTATACGGAAAGATATCTATGATGGAAAAACTTTTTTTAATTTTTTAAATTTATTTCTGAGAGAGAGAGAGAGAGAAAGTGAGCGGGGAGGGTCAGAGAGAGAGGGAGACACAGAATCGGAAGCAGGCTCCAGGCTCTGAGCTAACTGTCAGCACAGAGCTTGACACAGGGCTCGAACCCACTAACTGTGAGATCATGATCTGAGCCGAAGTCGGACACTTAAATAACTGAGGCACCCAGGTGCCCCCACAAAAAAAATTTTATGTTTATTTATTTTTGAGAGCGTGAGAGAGTGTGCAAGCAGGGGAGGGGCAGAGAGAGAGAGAGAGAGGGAGGCACAGAATCTGAAGCAGGCTCTAGGCTCTGAGCTGTCAGCAAAGAGCCCAAAGCGGGGCTCAAACTCACAAATCATGAGATCATGGCTGTGAGGCAAAATTGGATGTCTAACCGACTGAGCCAATCAGGTGCCCCTCAATGGCCCCATAATATCTGCAGAACATGCTCTGCAGAATTTAACCTGCCTAAAAATTTGTTCATTTAAGAAAAACAAGAATTAATTGCAATCCTATTGACATTAGTTTAAAAATGTGATTGCCCCTAAATTCATTCTTTTTACTTAAAACTCATCTAACATAGAGTCCCACTGATTTGGCCCACTTTTTTCTCCCTTAATCTTTGCTTTTAACCCTCTTCAAACTAGCAGAAAATCGAAATAATAGTTGATGAACAGCCACCTAGATTCACCACTTGTTAATGTTTTACATGTGCTTTATCACTCTCTCTGTGTTTATACACATGCACACACAAGCACCCACCCATTTTTAGGGAGGCTAAAGTATTCGAGATGATTTGCAGACATCATGACCCTTTACCCCTAAGTACTTTAGCCTGTGAATCCTAAGAACAAAGACATTCCCTACAAAAACACAAGTAATTACAATTGAGAAATTTAACGTTATTTAATAAATAGCTTAGTTTTAAATTTCCCAGATTGTCCCAATTGTGTCCGGTATACTTTTTTTTAAAATCCAAGATCCAGTCAATGGTCACTGGTTGCATTTAGTTGATACATTCCTTTATTCTCTCTTAATTCAGAACAGTCCCTTGCGTCTCTCCTGGTCTTTCTTGACGCTGACATTTTTTAAAAATGTTTATTTGGGGCGCCTGGGTGGCTCAGTCAGTTAGGCAGCCGACTTCGGCTCAGGTCATAATCTCACGGTTTGTGAGTTCAAGCCCCCTGTCGGGCTCTGTGCTGCTAGCTTGGAGCCTGGAGCCTGCTTCGGATTCTGTGTCTCCCTCTCTCTCGGCCCCTCCCCTGCTCACACTCTGTCTTTCAAAAATAAATAAATGTTAAAAAAAAATGTTTATTTAATTTTGAGAAAGAGAGAGAGACAGAGAATGAGCAAGGGAGGGCGAGGAGAGGAAGACACAGAATCCGAACCAGGCTCCAGGCTCCAAGCCATCAGCATAGAGCCCGATGCAGGGCTCAAACCCACAAACTGCGAGATGATGCCCTGAGCCGAAGTCGGACACTTAACCAAAGGAGCCACCCAGGTGCTCCACTGACACTGACATTTTTTAAAGAATCTAAGCCACCTGTTTTGCAGAAAGTTTCTAAATTTGGATTTCCCAGGTGATTCCTTATGACTAGACTCAGGTTAAATATTGTTGGGCAGGGACACTTACAGATGATGTTGTGCCCTTCATCAGAAGATCTATTGTGGGGCAGGTGCCTGGGTGGCTCAGGCCACCCACACTGGCTATGGAGCCTGCTTGGGATTCTCTCTCACTCTTGCTCTCTCTCTCTCTCTGCCCCTTCCCCTGCTTGTTCTCTCTCTCTCTCCAAAAAACAAAAAATCCATGGTGTCAGCTGGCCCCATTGTTGGTGATGTCTGACCATTTGTTAAATGGTGACACCTGCCAGCTTTCTCCATTGTGATGACTCTTTCTTCTCCTAACTAGTCTTTTGAGGTGATACTTTGAGACACTGTGACTGTCCCGTTCCAATCACTTAGCGGTGCGGCATCCACCAATAAGTTTTCTATGAATCAGTTATGACAAAACTTGTTGCAAAAGGGTGAGTTTCCAGTTTTACCATTTCTTCTACATTTATTATCATTCTTTCTATGAGCGTGGGACGTGAGGAGTATCAGCATGACTCAAACTATTTTCACACAATGTGTTACACGCCTCCCCCTCCCTCCCCCCCGCCCAGTGGGATGTCTCCAAAGCTAGCCCCCAGGGCCTTTCGACACACTCCCCCCCTGGAGCATGTCCTTGCACTTGGGAACAAGACGAGCCAGCTTTTGTTTGTACATTTTCTGCTCTAGACCTGGAATCCACGATTTTCCAAGTAGCCAGGTTTCCTGTCAAGGGGATGGTATTTAGAGGCCACAATCTGGGCGCTAGGGTTTTCACTGCTTCCCGGCCCTCCTTACTTACTGGGGGGAGGAAGTGGCTTTGCTGTTTCACCTCTCTACCTCTTCTCCACCCCACGTTCATTTCCCTTTTCTTTGGCATCAATTCCTTGACTGAACATCGGAAGCTCTAAAAACTAGCAGCTGCGAACATAAATGGTACAATATTCGAAGGGAGACAACTTCTTCCATTTTTTCCTCCCAGTGTGCCCCCATCTAACTGAGTGAGCTACAGCTGAACTATTTTAAGAACTACCTGTAAGGTAAGCAGCCTCCGGCAGCGGTTTCCCATTCAGATCTTTTTCTGCTTGGAGGTAAAGAAGTGGAGAGATTTCATCTAATACAAATATGATTTGAATTTTAAAAGTCTATGTCTAATTACTACTTATGACTATAATAAAAATGGATTTTATACACTGTAATTTTGTGGTTTGAATATGTAATCAGAAATGTGAAGCTTGATGCCTTTGATTTTAATTTCCATAACCGATGCCTCTTGGTTCGCATATTTCAATGGTTTCTGGGCTGAAACACCTTTTCCCAATCAGCAATCAAGATGTGCGCAGTAGTTCCAGACCTTCTCAGGGTTTGGACCACCCTGCATAATGCGTTTTATTCCACATCATGATTATGCTTGGGCCTTTTACTGAACTGGTCATTACCTTGACCACAGAAAGACATCCCACAGGGAATTCATTCTTGGATACTTAGGTGGCCTAAGATTTGCATCTCTCTGCAAGTAAACAGGCTAAATTCAACCAACAATGAGCCACCTTTTTCAGAAGACAAAAAAATGAACTGCAGTTTGTCACAACTGGAGCGGTGCTCCGATGTCTCCATCAAAGGTTCGTCATGAAGAGTCTGGGGACACCCCAGACACGGGACCGAGGACAAGCCATGGGGTCCGTCTCCTGAGAAAACTAAACTCCGGAGGGGTGCACTTGAGTGCCAGCGGTGACTGCAACAACAGTGACCGAGTGAGGAGAGGCGGTTAGAGGCTCCTCAGAGCGGCCCAGGACAGGAGTCCGAACTGGGATTCGGCGCCATGGTTCCAACCACGGGTTTGTCTGCGCCTACCCCTGCTGTTACAGTTCCCACCTCACATGCTTCAGATCATCAGACGGCGTCCCCAGCGTCAGGGCATCCCGCGTGCGAAGGGAAAATGAAAGGCCGTCCAGTGCAGAGCATCTGACCCAACTTGTGAGAACAAAACGAACCCTGTGCCTGCCCGCCAGGATCACGGGTATGAGTCTGTGGAATGTCCTATCACGGATGCTGTGGCCGAGAATAAGGAGCACCTAGATCCTTAGCTGATTGCCACCACCCAATCGGACGCCGGCCCTGGATCGGCCATTTGCACTGTTTACAGCAAGAGAGGACTCATCCATTCCAAGAGCAGATTTGGAGAATAAGCGGGTTTATCTTTCCGAACAGATGCTCTGGAATGCGATGGTACGGGAAGGGTGGAGGTGGAAGGATGAGGATGTTAGAAAGATAGGTACAGGGTTGCCTGGTGGCTCAGTTGTCTAAGCAGCTGACTTCGGCTCAGGTCATGATCTCACGGTCTGTGAGTTCGAGCCCCACAGTGGGCTCTGTGTTGACAGCTCAGAGCCTGGAGCCTGCTACTGATTCTGTGTCTCCCTCTCTCTCTGCCCCTTTCCTGCTTACTTTCTGTCTGTCTCTCTCTCTTAAAAATAATAAACATTAAAAAAAAAAGATAGGTATAATATCATCAGAATTCACAACCAGAATAACGAGCAAGTTTGGGACAAGAACTGGAAGTAGGAAGCCCTTAGTGACATCACTGCCCTTGGTGCTCCATCCTGATCCAGTTCAGAGGTAAAGAGAAAGAGTATTCACCAAGGGTAAGAATTCATTCCTGGATAGGGTCCAAGTTGCCTTTTGACAGGCACAATTGGATCATCAACCTTTGTGGGACAGAAGTCAGATAGGTCATCGGCGACTGCAATGGCAGTGAGGTCAAGCCGGACGACCAGTTTACCATCCTGGATGCCCTGCCTGCTCTGCGTCCTCTCTTGTGGGTGTGGGACAGAATGGAGGCTGCGTGGCGATGCTGGACCTCAGAGCCACTGCCTTGATGGAGATGGGAAAATATAAACTATTTCTTTTTCTGAGCAATACATTAAACTCCTTTCCCCAAACCAAATTGCTCTTGTGATGTAATGGGAATGTCAAGTGGGTAATGACACCTTACACTTCACTTAGTGAGGGTACCACGCACAGTGTTCTTTTGTTACCTTGCAGTTTATAGCAGATCATTATAAGTTTCCTTCCCACTCACCTTAACTGGGAAGCAGTCCCTTGGTTTCTCCTTCAGCTGCAATATTGCCTATGTATTCAATCTAGAAAAGCGAACAACCTCTGAAAAAGAATTTTTCTTAAAATGTGAAGAATTGGGGCGCCTGGGTGGCTTAGTCAGTTAAGCGTCCAACTTTCGCTTAGGTCATGATCTCGCGGTTCGTGGGTTCGAGCCCCGCGTCGGGCTCTGTGCTGACTGCCAGCTCAGAGCCTGGAGCCTGTTTCAGTCTGTGACTCCCTCTCTCTCTGACCCTCCCCTGTTCACGCTGTCTCTCTCTCTCTCCTAGAAATAAATAAAAAAAACATTTAAAAAAATTAAAAAAAAATAAAATAAAATGTGAAGAATTATAATAATAAGAAAGAATTAGAAATAATTCCTCGCTCTTTCTCATGAATACTTGAGGTGTAGACCTAAAGGCCTATGTGATGCCGAGGAGCTATGATCTGGCCAAATATTTGAACTAATACTATTCATTATAAATAAGTGGTTCTGCCTTTAGGAAAGTCCCTGGCGTGTCATTGTCCGTGCAGTATAGTAGCGCACCCTTAAGAAAATGCAGAGGGACACACTGGAGATGCATGTGGCAAAACTAAGGTGTGTCTTGGCTCCAAGGCCTCAATTGTGAGAACCTTTCAGGATGGACCTGGTTATAGAATAATTTTGGAGCACCTGGGTGACTCAGGCAGTTAAGCGTCTGACTCCTGAATTTGGCTCCAGTCATGATCTCATGGTTTGTGGGTTTGAGCCCCGTGTCAGGTTCTGTGCTGACAGTGCGGAGCCTGCTTGGGATCTTCTCTCTCTCTCCTCTCTTTCTGCCTCTTCCCCTGCTTGTGTGCATGCTCTCTCTAAATAAATAAATAAACATTAAAAAAAAAAAGAATAGTTTCAATTCCCCCATGATTTCATGAGGTGTGTGCATTGGAATATGTTTTCACTTTTTCAATATTCTCATTTTAATCTCTGCTATTCTGGTATGTAACTCTGCTCCTAATAAGGTCTCACTGCCTGTGGCATTTTGCCAAGTTATCCTGCCTGTAAGTACCATTCCTTCTTCTGCCTGAAGCCCTCCCTCCAATCAACCTAACCTGAACCTTGGCACAAGTCACAGCACAGGATGGTCCCTCTCGAAAACACAATTCTGTTTTGTTGAGTGTTAGAATTCACAAAAAAAGTATTTTTCCTAGATACAGGATGTTTGCATCAACTCATTGCCACAGTGCTTTTTTTTTTTTAAGGGAGCTCTAAGTTTGCCATTGAAATTCTTTCTACCAGTCATTCATAAACTGCTTGTTCTACTTAGAGCAGGATGTTACAAATGACTACTGGGTCCTTCCTTCCTTCCTTCCTTCCTTCCTTCCTTCCTTCCTTCCTTCCCCCCCTCCTTCCTTTCCTTTTTTTTGAGAGAGTGTGCGCATGATCAGAGAAGGAGCAGAGAGAGAGAGGGAGACAGGGAATCCCAAGCAGGCTCCTCCAAGTCAGCACGGAGCCCAATGTGGGGCTCGATCCCATGAACCATGAGATCATGACCTGAGCCAAAACCAAGAGTCGGATGCCCAACCAACTGAGCCCCCCAAACTCATCTCTTTGGAAATAAGCCCTCCTGTTTCACTGGTTGTGATCACTGTTGAGTATAAAACACACGTACCTCCCCTCTACTCCAGAGATGCTCCTCATCCCCATGTCGGGTCAACTACGGTTATGATGGAAACCATTTCTTGATTTACTTTAGCTCCTCCTCACCCCCCCAACACAATGTGTCCCGAGCCTGCCTGCCACAAGAGTGCCACAGGCAAGTGCCAGCACACAGTAGACAAGTGGACATAGGATAGAGTAGATATAGGATATTTGAAAAATATAAAGTGATAAATCTATTTATTTCCTTCTCCTTTCAACAACAACAAAAGATCCACAATCTTTTTAAATATCCATGGTAATAGACAAAAAATAATCATACACTAAACTACCAAAAAAAAAACCCTAAATTAATTCCCCAAATAACAGGGTTCATGCTGTTACCCCTAGGAAAAAAAGTAGCAAAATGATTGGTTAGACCAACAAAAATACCAGTAACTTGTAAACTGACAGTCGCTTTCCTGGTCCAACTGGAAATCGACAAAAGTCACCAGCTATACATAGAGGACAGTAAGAGCATTGTATGTCAAAATTTGGGAACATAGATATACTTAGAAACAATAGCTGTCCAGACTAAAAGCAAAGCCATACCATTTTATACTTCCTTCCATAAAGAGGTAGTGTTCATTTACTCGCCCTTGATATGTCCTCGGACTTACTTTGGTTAATAAAATGGAAGGGACATTGTATGATTCCTGAGCACAGCAATTTTAATATTTGTTCTCTTGGAATGTAGTTTCAACACTGCCACTTAAGAGAGCCAAGCCACTGTATGGGACCACTGGAGGAGAAGCGAGGGGCCGGCACTAACTGCCTGACACCTGCCGGCCATCAGCACACCTGGCTCACCAGCTGAATGCAGCCCCATAAATGATCTCAAGTGAAATCAATGAAAGTACTGCCTAGCCAACCTAAAAAAACTATAAGACACAATAAACTATTTAAAGTTTAAGCCATAAGTTTTACAGCAATAGTTAAACAAGTGAGAACATTGTTTCTACTATAAATTATGGAGATTTCAACTAAGCATAAAATAATTATGGTGGACATCTGCTGTTTTGGCTAAGAACCCAAGTTGGTCCAACCAGTGAGTCCTGAAACTTTTCTCTGGACACTTCCTAGCATCTGGCTTCACCTCAGGGCAAGAAGGCTGCAGCACGTCCAGCCCTCTCAAGTTCAGGAAAGCCTCACCTTTTCTCCTTGGCCCCAGGAGGGTCCCTGTGGCCAGGACACCTGTAGGGTACCCCATCCTAGGCTCTGTGCACTCCTGGAGTTGGGGGTAGAGTTCCTAGCTCCCAGCCCATCAAGTAATTGACCTTAAAAGTAAAATCATCAGGCAAGATAAACAGATCGATCGATCGATAGATAGATAGATAAGAACAATTAATTTTACCAGCAAAAATGGGTTTGTTTGGGAATAACAGAATCTGTAAGGGATGTAACATACACCTTTCCCTGATGGGACTTTCCTGTTGAGGATTTTTCTGTAGAGGTCTGTAATTGACAATTCTTCCTGTACTTGCCGCTCCATTTTAGTGAGTTTTAGGTCTATATATTTTCACCACATATTATTACCTATATTGATCTTACTACCTGGAAAACACTTTGTTGGTTTTCCAGGAAACAAGGAGGTCCTCTTTAACTTGTCCCTGACTTTTACCCCTCTGGGGGCTGGGATCATCACTCCATTTCTGCTGAAACAATTCCTAGGCAAATATCTTCTATCTCTAAAATGTGGATGTACTTGAAGAAATACTTCTGTCTTTTTCTTTTCTTTTTCCTTCCGAAAAGGATGTTTATGTAGCTACCAAGCAGCCAAACAACAGTGCCTCTCTCTGGGCTTCCTTCCTATCTGAGTCTCCTTACAGACAAGCCTGCGCCCATATGGCTGAAGGTTCCTCAAAGAGCAAGAAGATGGCGGATCGCCCCCTGCTTGGGGCAAGGCTGTAGGAGGAATGCACACACTCTCCTGCCCAGCCTCTGTTTGCCTGACCACGGCAGGAGAAGCCCGGAGGAGAAGGCTGGAACAAGCTATAATTCTGAGGGCAACCCAGAAACAAGGGTTTGGCCAGAGGAGATTAGATCTGATGTTAAAGAGCGACCTTTGGGGGCGCCTGGGTGGCTCAGTCAGTTAAGCATCCAACTTCAGCTCAGGTCATGATCTCATGGTTTGTGGGTTCCAGCCCCGCATGGGGCTCTGTGATACAGCTCAGGGCCTGGAGCTGCTTCGGATTTTTTTTGTCTCTCTCTCTCTGTCAATAATAAATAAACTTTAAACATTTATTTAAAAAAATAACGAGAGACCTTTCGATATCTGTGTGTTAAGTTCTCCAGCCTCTCCTGACCGTCTCTGCAGAGAACTGTGGATGCTGAGCCCAGGACAGAATCAGGGTGGCACCCGCAGAGCCTGGCTCCCCACCTTGCTGAGCTGGGGTTCCCACTGCAGGGAGGGGGCGTGGTGCAAAACCTCTGACCCCCACTTGGCGGAGGGAGGGCTGAACATGGAAAACTGAGCACCATCCACATTCTGGAGATTCTGTCCACTGAGCATTTGTGAACCCTGGTTCATTTCAGAGGCCTGGGTTAACCACTGGACGATTTGGATCTTGTGACTTGAGAGAGCAACAGGTGCTGCATAAAATCCAATGTGCTTTCTTTTTTCCCCTCCAACAAGTTGTTTGTTTGTGTGGAGAACACGCTGGGGAGGGACAGAGAGAGAGGGAGAGAGAATCCCAAGCAGGTTTCACACTATCAGCACAGAGCCCGAGGCAGGGCTCAAATCCACAAACCTAGAGATCATGACCTGAGCGGAAATCAAGAGTCAGACACTTAACTGATGGAGCTGGCCAGGTGCCCGCTAGGGTGCTATCTACGGTGCCAATGCCTCTGTTGCAAAATTAATCCCATAAATGGCTGGTAAAGAGAAGTGCTGAGCACGTTTCCAGGTAAGTAACACCAGCACTTTATGTCACTGTGCAACCTGGGGAGGGAGAGGGGTTTCTGCTTGTTTCCAGTCCCCTCAGTCATATCCCCACCGCTTCCAGAACCTCTATCCTTACCTCTCACTGTCCATAAAAATTGACTTGGGGGTGGGGGGCATCTGGGTGGTTCAGTCAGTTAAGCGTCCGACTTCAGCTCAGGTCATGATCTCACGGTTCGTCGGTTCAAGCCCCACGTTGGGCTCTGTGCTGACAACTAGCTCAGAGCCTGGAACCTGCTTCAGATTCTGTGTCTCCCTCTCTGCCCCTCCCCTACTTGTGCTCTGTCTCTCTCTCTCTCTCTCAAAAATAAATAAAAAAATTTTTAAAAAGTGACTTGAAATGCATCAGAGACCTACATGTAATAGCTGAAACTAGAAAGTTTCTAGAAGAAAATATAGGAATCTTTGCCATGGAGTAGGCAAAGATTTCCGATACACAAAACTAAAGGACTAAAACATAAAAGGAAAAATTTACTAAATTGATCTTCATCAAAATTAAAGGCTTCTGTTCTTCAAAAAACACTGACAAATTACTTGTATACAAAACAAAGAACTTCTACTTCTTCCTACAAAGCACTAGCAAAAAGACAACCCATATTTTAAACAGCTTTTTTGAGATATAATTCCCATGCCATACAATCTACTCATTTAAAATGTACAGTTCAGGGACGCCTGGGTGGCTCAGTCGGTTGAGCATCTGACTCTTGATCTCGGTTTGGGTCATAATCTCATAGTTTGTGGGTTCGAGCCTCACACCGGGCTGTGCGCTGATGGCACGGAGACTGCTTGGGATTCTGTCTCTCCTTCTCTCTGCTCCTCCCCGACTTGTTCTCATTCTTCTCTCAAAGTAAGTAAATAAACTTAAATTTTTTAAATAAAATGTACAATTCAATGGATTCTAGTATATTTACACAGCTGTGTATCTATCCCCACAATCAATTTTGGAGTGTTTTTATTGCTCCAAAAAGAAACCCTGCTCCTCCTGTCCCCCCCAATCCCTCCACCCTCCTCCCCTAGCCTTAGGGAACCACTAATCTGATTACTATCTCCATAGATTTGTATATTCTGGGTATTTCACGTATAAGACATCATATCATAGGTGGCCTTCTGTGTCGGTCTTCTTTCACATGGATGTTTTGAAGGTTCATTCATGGTATAGCAGGCATTAGTACTTTGTTCCTTTTCACTACCAGATACAATTCCAATGCATGGATATGCCATATTCTATTTATCTGCTCATCAGTTATTGAACATTTGGGTTGTTTCCACAACTTGCTTTTTACAAATGTGCAAAAGGCGTCTGGGTGGCTTAGTCAGTTAAGCATCAGACTTTGGCTCAGGTCACGACCTCGCGGTTCGTGAGTTTGAGCCCTGCATTGGGTTCTGTGCTGACAGCGTGGAGCCTGGAGCCTGCTTTCAGATTCTGTGTGTGTGTGTGTGTGTGTGTGTGTGTGTGTGTGTGTGTGTGCCCCTCCCCTCCTCACTCTCTTTTTCTCTCAAAAATAAATAAATCCTCAGAAAAAAAAATTTTTTTAATGTGCAAGAGGCTCAAGCAGATACTTCACCGAAGGAAATGTACAAATGGTCCATAGGCCTAAGAAAAGGTGATCAACATCATTAGTCATTAGAGGAAGTTAAAACCACAAGGAAATACCTCTACACAAATTGTTAAAAATTTAAAAGACTGATGATTCCAAGTGTTGGTGAAAACATGGAACTGTCAGCCTGCCAGTGGGGATGTAGAATCATGCTGCCACTTTGGAAGACAATTTAGCAGTTTTTTATAAAATGAAAAATATACCTAAAGCACTCCTGGGTATTTGGCCAAGAGAAACAAAAACATGTCCACACAAAGAGTTGTACACAAACGTTCATCACACCTTCACTTGTAATAAAAAGTGGAAACAACCCAAATGTCCATCAATAGGTGAATGGATAACATAAACTGGTTTATGCACACAATGGAATATTTCTCAGCAATAAAAGGGAATTGATCACCGCATCACAACATTAGGAAAACACTCTGCCAAGCAAATTCAGACAAAAAGAAATTTATACTGTATGATTCTGTTTGTACGAAGTTTGAGAACTAATAAACACTAATTAATAGTTATGGAAATCAGACCATTGGCCTGTTTGTACGAAGTTCGAGAACTAACAACACTAATTAACAGTTATGGAAATCAGGCCAGTGGCTGTCTGGAGTTGGGAGTGGAGGTCGGGATGGACCGGAAAGGGCGCATACGCAGTCGCTACTGGAGAGGGCTCCTACTAGCTCCCAAGAGTCAATTAATTGTAAATTTTCAGGAGTTTGGGGAGTCAGCTGTTAAACAGCCATTATTTAACAATTAAACTTACAATTAAGTGATATTTTTAAAAAGACAATAGATATTCACATCTATCTCTTCTCAGTCATTTTACTGTTTTACTGTTATCTGTGCTCTGTACGGTAGAAATGCTGTAACCTGGAGCCAATCTCTTCCCAAGGCCACATTCAGTGACACTGTGCTGGCAGCTTGACATCAGCCATGCTGGGAGTCCTGGAAATGGGCAAGCTTTACCAATCATGCCTTAATTTAATTTTTTTACTTGTCTAAACCAAACACAGTGATGGAAAAAATGCTAATGATGCCAATTGACCTTCAAAGTGAGTAGTGTGTACACCTGTCACATTGTGATTAGCACAACAAAATTAAGAAAATATTCTTCCAACATTCAAAAGCTACAATCTGATTCAGCAAAGAAGCTGCTTCTGTCATTGACAAACAAGTGATTTTTCCAACACATGTTGTGTTTCCTTTTTGTTTACTCCTCCTTAAAGTAAATGAAAGTAGCAACTACACTAGTTAAACGCTACCACTGGCTGGCTACAGATAAAAGACTGACAAAACTAGGTGAAAACATTTTGTGATAACCAACTGACTACATGCAAATTACAATAAAGAATATCATACCATTTATTATTATTTATAAGTTATGTAACATCCTTTATATCAGTAAAGTTTATACTTTTAATATGTTAAATTACTTATATGTTAAATAAATAGGTATTAAAATATAACATTTTTTCCAGGGCCTGATGTTAAATATTTACCAGTATACCAGTGGACACAGGGCATATTTTAGGTGATGGAAGTGATCTATATATTGGTTAAAGTGATGGTTTCATGGTAGATGCATTTGCCAAAACTCATCAAGCCAGATATTTCAAATGTGTATATTTTCAAATTGGTGCAGCACTCTGAAAAACAGTACACAGCTTCTTCAAAAAGTTAAAAATAAAACTACCTTACGATCCTGCAATTGCACCTCTAGGTATTTAATACAAAACTAAAGAATGCAAAAAGACTAATTTGAAGAGATACATGTACCCCGATGTTTTTTTTTGTTTTTTTTTTTTTAATGTTTTATTTATGTCTAGGAGAGAGAGAGAGAGAGACAGCGTGAGCAGGGGAGGGTCAGAGAGAGAGGGAGTCACAGACTGAAACAGGCTCCAGGCTCTGAGCTGGCAGTCAGCACAGAGCCCAACGCGGGGCTCGAACCCATGAACCGCGAGATCATGACCTAAGCGAAAGTCGGACGCTCAACCGACTAAGCCACCCAGGCGCCCCAGTACCCCGATGTTTATAGCGGCAGTGTCCACAATAGCCAAATTACGGGAATGCTAAAGTGTCCATCAATAAATTAATGAATAAAGGAGATGGAGTGTGTATCCAAGGAATATTACTGAGCCATAAAAGAGAATGAAATCTTGCCATTTTCAATGGCTTGGATGGAACTAGACAGTATAATGGTAAGTAAAATAAGTCACAGAAAGACAAATACCATATGATTTCAGTCATAGGTGACTGTTTTTTTGGGAGAGAGCGAGCGGGTGCTAGTGAGGGGCATCGAGAGAGAGGGAGAGAGAGAAACAGGGCTTGTGCTCACCCAAAGTGGGGCATGAGCTCATCTGATGTGGTACTTGAACTCACGAACTGTGAGATCATAACCTGAGCCAAAGTCAGAGGCTTACTATCTGAGCCATCCAAGCAGAACACTCATATGTGGAGTTTAAGAAACAAAAGAAACAATCATGGGGTAGGGGGAAGCGAGAGAGAGAGAGAGAGACAGAGAGAGAGACAGAGAGAGAGATAGAGAGACAGAGAGAAATCAAGAAATACTCTTAACTATGGAGAAAAAACTGATGGTTACCAGAGGGGGTGGGGCTGGGGGGATGGGTAAATTAGGTGATGGGGAGTAAGGAAGGCACTTGCTGTGATGAGCCCCGGATGGAAATTCATACACCTGAAACTACTACTACACTCTGTTAAATAACTGAAACTTAAATAAAAACGAAAAAAAAAAGTGTCCCTTTTATTGTATGTAAATTATACCTCAATAAATTTGATTTTTAAAAAGTAACATAAAATGAGGACAACCAACTGATAAACTCATGAACCTCAGTGAATTCCACAGTAGCTGGCTCTTGAGAAAACATTTCAGGGTCATAACACAGTTTATTTTTTAACTCGATGCTTAGAAGAGACAAAAGTCGAGGGTCACCTGGGTGGCTCAGGCAGTTAAGCGTCTGACTTCAGCTCAGGTCATGATCTCACAGCTCATGAGTTCAACCCCCGCATCAGACTCTCTGCTCTCATCGCAGAGCCTGCTTCGGATTCTCTGTCCCCGTCTCTCTCTGCCCCTCCCTTGCTGGCACTCTCTTTCTCAAAAATAAACAAACATTGGCGGGGGAGGGGAGGGAAAAGAGACAAAAGTCAAAACTGCTCCTCCCACTAACCATTGGTCTCTAGGCCTACACATTGCTGGGACTCTGGGTCATTTGGTCAGGGCCAGCACACCTTTGCTTCATCGTCTAGAAATATCCAGGAACTGAAGGTACTTACTTAAACATCATAAAAGCCATCTATGAAAAGCCCTCGGCTAACATCATCCTTAACGGGGAAAAACTGAGAGCTTTCCCCCTGAGATCAGGAACATGACAGGGATGCCCACTCTCACCACTGTTGTTTACCATAGTGCTGGAAGTCCTAGCATCAGCCATCAGACACCAAAAGGAAATCAAAGGCATCAGAATTGGCAAAGAGGAAGTCAAACTTTCACTCTTCGCAGATGACATGATACTCTACATAGAAAACCCAACAGACTCCACCAGAAACCTACTAGAACTGATCCAAGAATTCAGCCAAGTTGCAGGGTACAAAACCAACGTACAGAAATCGGTTGCATTTTTATACACCAACAATGAAGCAACAGAAAGAGAAATCAAGAAACTGATCCCATTCACAATTGCACAAAAAACCCATAAAATACCTAGGAATAAACCTAACCAAAGATATAGGAGATCTGTATGATGAAAACTATAGAAAACTTATGAAGGAAATTGAAGAAGACACAAAGAAATGGACAAACATTCCATGCTCATGGGTTGGAAGAACAAATATTGTTAAAATGTCATTACTACCCAAAGCAATCTACACACTCAATGCAATCCCAATCAAAATTGCATCAGCATTCGTCTCAAAACTAGAACAAACTATCCTAAAATTTGTGTGGAACCACAAAAGACCCCGCATAGCCCAATAATATTGAAGAAGAAAACCAAAATGGGAGGCATCACCATCCCAGACTTTAGCCTCTACTACAAAGCTGTCATCATCAAGACAGTATGGTATTGGCACAAAAACAGACACATAGACCAATGGAACAGAATAGAGAACTCAGAATTGGACCTACAAATGTATGGCCAATGGCCAACTAATCTTTGACAAAGCGGGAAAGAGTAACCAATGGGAAAAAAAACAGCCTCTTTAACAGATGGTGTTGGGAGAACTGGACAGCAACATGCAGAAGAATGAAACTAGATCATTTTCTCACACCATGCACAAAAATAAACTCAAAATGGATAAAGGACCTGAACGCGAGACAGGAAACCATCAAAACCCTAGAAGAGAAAGCAGGAAACAACCTACTTGACCTCCACCGCAGCAATTTCTTACTTGACATATCCCCAAAGGCAAGGGAATCAAGAGCAAAAATGAACTACTGGGACCTCATCAAGATAAAAAGCTTCTGCAGGCAAAGGAAACAATCAATAAAACTAACAGGCAGCCGACAAAATGGGAAAAGACAGTTGCAAATGACATATGAGATAAAGGGCTAGTATCCAAAATCTATAAGGAACTCATCAAACTCCACACCCGAAAAACAAATAATCCAGTGAAGAAATGGGCAGAAGACATGAACAGACACTTTTCCAAAGAGGACATCCAGATGGCCAACAGACACATGAAATGATGCTCAGCATCCCTCCTTATCAGGGAAATACAAATCAAAACCACACTGAGATACCACCTCACGCCAGTCAGAGTGGCTAAAATGAACAAATCAGGGGACTCTAGATACTGGCGAGGATGTGGAGAAACGGGCACCCTCCTACACTGTTGGTGGGAATGTAAACTGGTGCGACCTCTCTGGAAAACAGTATGGAGGTTCCTCAAAAAATTAACAATAGAACTCCCCTAGGACCCAGCAACAGCACTGCTAGGAATTTATCCAAGGGATACAGAAATGCTGATGCATAGGAGCACATGTACCCCAATGTTCATAGCAGCACTCTCCACAATAGCTAAAACGTGGAAAGAGCCTAAGTGTCCATCAACGGACGAATGGGTCAAGAAGATGTGGTTTATCTTTATGATGGAATACTACGTGGCAATGAGAAAGAACGAAACCTGGCCATGTGTAGCAACATGGATGGACCTTGAGGGTGTTATGCTGAGCAAAATAAGTCAGGTAGAGAAGGACAAATACTGTATGTTTGCATGTATAGGTGGATTAAGAGGAAGCTAATGGAGGACCATGAGGGAGAAGAAAGTGAAAAATAGTTGGGGAGAGGGAGGGAGGCAAACCATGAGAGACTCCTGAATGCTGAGAACGAACTAAGGGCTGATGGGGGTAGGGGAGAGGGGAAGAGGGGTGATGGCATGAGGTAGGGCACTTGTTGGGATGAGCACTGGGTGTTATATGTAAACCAACTTGACAATAAACTATTTTAAAAAAATAAAAATTATTTCAAAAAAATATCCAGGAACTCACTCATCTATTAAAATAATACCTGGGGGTGCCTGGGTGGCTCAGTCTGTTAAGTGTCTGACTTCAGCTCAGGTGATGATCTCACAGTTTGTGAGTTCGAGCCCCACGTCGGGCTCTGTGCTGACAGCTCAGAGCCTGGAGCCTGTTTCAGATTCTGTGCCTCTCTCCCTCTCTGCTCTTCCCCTGCCCATGCTCTGTTTCCCTCTCTTTCAAAAATAAATAAACATTAAAAAATGTTTTTAAATAATACCTGAAAAAAAAATACCTGAGAGGAATGCCTTTGCAGATGTGTGTTGCACTTTCCAAGGCCTCTTTCATCTAGGTCTTTATGAATTGCCCACGGAGCAGCCCTTAGATTCCAGCACATGGTGCAGGGCGTGAACAGGAATGAGCCCATTCACCATGGAAGTACCGCGCCACTGCATGGACAGGAAAGCCGAGTCCGAAAGTCAAAGTCACAGATCTGGATGCTCTGTCTCCATGAAGTGAAACGTTCACAGAGTGTTTGTCAAGAGTCAGTCAGCCCACTGAAGCTTTCGTTTTTTTCAACCAGATATTTCCCTGTCCCCAACCCTCTGTCCTACATGTTTGTATCTATGTGACCTCTATGCCATCTACATATGTATGTAAGCACACATACAATCATATTATATGTGCAGGCATAGAGATCAAGATAAATGCTTGTTGGGAAAGAATAGGAATCGGTCTGCCCACTGTCTTTGTGAATTAAAATCCTACACTAGTCATGTCCCCAGCAGCCCAAGCTGAGAGGCCTGATGTTTAGTATCAGTTCATCAATCAGCAGGCATTTATAGAATACAGATTACATGTTTATGATGCCTTCCTGGAAAGATGGGCATTTATGGCTTTGTGTTTCTTTAATTGACGCGGGTAATCCCAGCCTATTGTTTCCATCATATTTCTTTTCTAGACCTGCAGAAGTATGGGCTTTGAAATTGTGGCTTTATTGCTATTAATACATACCAGCCAGGACTGTTTTTTTTTAATATATATTTTTTAATTACGGGCTGCTCTTTGGATTTTCATTGTGACACGATTCTATCACAAAGGGAATCTTTATATTTTTAATAAATAGTGATGATTTTAATATATGACTGTGAATTTGGTGAGTTTACAAGAGCCAATTTTAGTAAATGCTCTGTTATGAAAGGAATAAGGGATAGATTTAACCTGAATAAAGCATTTCAACATAAGTCTGGGAAGAAGATGTGGGTGGACTGTTGGGACACAAGTCAGCCCAGAAGTGACCCCGCTCTGTGGCATCACACAGGAGGGCGGGAGGGCCCAGCACAGAGCATTACTGCTCCTTATGGCTCAAAACCAGTCCCACGCAGTGTCCCATGGATGCCTGGGCTCACAAACTCGCAGAGGCCCCAGACAAAGCCCAGGCTGTCCTATGGCCACCTGGACAGAGACGTGCATCCAGGGAGTCCCCCTAGAACTAGGCGGGAAAACGCACCATCAGGGCATGATGATAGGGCTTAGAGCTATCTAGGAACCAGGCTGTGGCCATAGGGCTTGTTCAAAACAGCCACAGTTGGGGCACCTGGGTGGCTCAGTCGGTTAAGCATCCGACTTCAGCTCAGGTCATGATCTTGTGGTTCGTGAGTTCAAGCCCCACGTCAGGTTCTGTGCCGACAGCTCAGAGCCTGGAGCCTGCTTCGGTTTCTGTGTCTCCCTCTCTCTTTCTACCCCTCCCCCACTCATGCTCCCTCCCTCCCCTCCCTTCCTGTCCCTCTCTCATATCCTGTTCTATTTCACCCAAAGGACTGTTCCCCTAGCTGTGTGCTGGACCCAGCCCCTACTGGCTTGGAAGAGTCAACTGTCAACTTTTTGGAAAATTTGTGAGCTGGTTGTTAAACATCGTCATTATTAAAAAATTAAATTATATGAGCATACAATTAAATTGTGTTAGAATACAAAGGTAAGAAAGACCCCAAACATCATCCCTAATTATTATGTTTTACTAAGTTCTTTCCTCTTGAGGTCACTTATGACTGTTGTCATGGCTATTGGACATCTCTCCCCAATTCAACTCCCTTTTCAGTGACTTCACATTGGCCACGATGGGTGTATTTACACCATGAAAAGGGCCAAAGGAGACAAATTAGGGTTTTATTTTGCTTGGTTTTTTGAAGAGCCTTTGTCACACATCCACCAGCCCACTGGGGTTTTGGCATATCTCTTATGGGACAGGCTGAGCAGCAGAGGGGACGGTCTGAACAGACACTCGGAGAAGGAAGAGGCAGCAGAGGGCAGGAGCCAGCCAGAGAGTTTTACAGGACCTGAGCGCTGCACAGGGGTCAAGGAAAATGAGAAGCAAAAGTTCCCTGGAGCTTCAGCTGCAGTGAAGGGCAGCCCCCTCCTCTCAAGAAGAATATAGAGGAAGCTCTAGAGAGAACCATCACTGTCGCCAAGGAAAGCGTGCCCCAACCCCACCCAGTAATCCCAGCAAAATCCCCCAGGAACCACTAATCTGTTTGTCTACACCTGGAGGAAGCAGACCAAGAAGGAAGGAGGCTGAAGAAGGTCACCATGGGGTTGCCCTCCGGCAGAAGCCCCCGCCAGATTGAGGGGCACTGGTTGGGCGTCCTCCTCTTGCTCTTGAGAAACACCCCAGGTGTCTTCTGGGCCCCCAAGGGGGCCGCTGTGTGAGGCAGCTCACCACTGTGACAAGGTACCACAGGCTGAGTGGCTTCAACAACAGAAATTTACTTCTCCCGATTCTGAAGACCAACGCGTCAACAGGATGGCTTTCTTCTGAGGTCTCTCTCTTTGGTTTGTGGATGACAAACTTCTCCCTGGGTCTGTCCCAATTTCTCCTCATAAGGACACCATTTATGTTGGATTAGGGGCCACGTAATGATGTCATTTAACCTTAATTATCTCTTTAAAGGCCCTATTTCCAAATACAGTTACATTCTGAAGTACTGGGAGTTAGGACTCAAACTATGAATTTCTGGAGGATACAAATCAGCCAACAGCTAAGGGTATCTGAGGAGCCTCTGGGGGCACAGGTGGGATCCTGGGGGCTGACTGAGAGCAGCCAGCTCTGGGACAGGGGGACCGAGGGACTCTGGGCTCCTGAGGGCAGGTGCTGTGTCAGTTTTGCCTTTGTTTCTCGAAAGCCCAGCACTGTAACTATCACTTGGTAGTTTTTCAATGAAATGCTTCTTGAATGAGGGAGTCAATGAGTGCGTGACACTGATGACAGAGAAAGAAAAGGAATCTCCTTCTCAGTACATTTTCACGGACAGGTGAGAGTCCTTCCGGTTTATTGAAGGGCAGGTAAGGGTCTTCTTCATTTCCTTTAAGGTTGACTCATTTTGGATCGGACAGGTGAGGACTAGGGCCAGACTTCATAATGGCCTTCAACCATTCAGCCCCCACCATCTGCATCAAATCCCCCAAGAAGTAGGGCCCAGAACCCAGAGCTCTCCAAAGACCCACGGGAGTATACACAACCTGGGAAGAAATAATGTACTGGGACAGAACCATAAAGAATTTGACGTCAAGATGAAGGCACTTGATGACACATAATATGTCACTTAGTTTCCACACCTATGTACTGTCACTTATTATTCACTCATACATTACCATCTTGCTGTGGGATAGCAACATAAAATTCTGACATTTTATGGGGCACCTGGGTGGCTCAGTCGGTTAAGCATCCGACTTCGGCTCAGGTCAGGATCTCACAGCCTGTGAGTTCGAGCCCCGCATCGGGCGGGTTCTGTGCTGATAGCCTGCAGCCTGCTTCCAATTCTGTGTCTCCTGCTCTCTCTGCCCCTCCCCTGCTTGCACTCTCTTTCTCTCTCTCTCAAAATAAATAAAACATTTTTAAAAAATTCTGATATTTTATGTCCCAAAGGAAAAGCCCCTGGGGCACAGGAGGCTCTTGGACTGGTCTTGTGCCTGTTAGCTTTCCAGCCATGAAGAGCATCCTAGACAGGGTGACATAGCCGAGGCCTCCAGCATGGAGGTCTCCTGCTGAGAAGGAAGTTGCCATTCAGCAAGTGGCCACAAAAGCTTGAGGGGGAACCACCCATGCAGTAAGGGCTCTACAACAGGCTTTAGACGAGAAAGAAACTCTTCTATAAACGGTTCCTGTTCCCGCCCTCACCCCGTTCGGACCTGGCCACAGCCGCTCTGTGGGTCAGGATACAGGAGCTGAGGGGTTGTTTTTTTTTCCCCCTCCTAAGAGTGGTTTCAGAATTTGGCCCGTCGTTCTGGGAAGGAGATGAGGTGGCAAGAGTGTTTCGTTAAAAAAGCGAACGTTTTCCTTTGCCCAGGAAGAGCACAGCAAGAGGAACATCTGCCGCATGGCTTGGCTACAGGAATAACCCCGAATCCTGATTTCTGACATCAAGCTTAGTTTTAACAGCCCCCCCCCCCCCGCCTCAAAGAGGGCCTGAAAAGATGCCATTCCAGTTACTGCATGCAATTGTATGCAAAATAGGCCTGCGCTGAGCAAAGAAGCATCAATATCTATTACTTAGAAACAGATGAGAAGGCAAATCAGCAGCTGCTAGGCAATGAGTCGAAACCCCACTCTGTTGTGTTTGTGCCTCTAGATTTTTTTAATGGGCCCCACTTTCCTTCTGCCTCTGGCATCTTGTAATTGTCAGTGAGTTCGGTAGTACCTTCCCATGATGTAACTAATCAGCTGCAGGATCGTGGCTAATACACTGGTATAAAAGAACTTATTAAGACATAACCCTTAAATGTGCGGGTAACAATGTGCGATCCAACACGAGGCATGAACAGCTCTGGAGCCCAAGCTTGCCGTCAAGCTCGCTGTGGCTTTCTCCAAGCGAATCCGGGCATATGGTGCTATAATGGAGCATGAATTTACAGCAACAGAGATGTACGAGGGAGATTAAAGCATCATCTGTAAGGACATACTGCGTGGCAAAAAAAACAACAATTATTGTATTTTCTGCTTTGTATTATGATGAGGAACTCAAGCCCTTTCCGTAGAGTGTGGGCTCCCTCTGCTGCTGGCAGCAGACACCAGGACTCCAGGCACACGGGGCTCCTTGGGGACTGGAGCAGAGCAGGTGGCCCGTCCTGGGAAGAGAAAAGGGGGGCTGAGCGTTACGGAGGGGCAGAGTCTGTTCTGTGGGAACCGGGTCGATCGGAGTAGCTCCCTCAAGGAGGAGCAAGAAGCAGACGCCATAGAAAAACAAACGGAGCCGTCAGCTGTACTGACCACATCACCTGTGACCCTATTGAAATGTGTCACAGAAGTAATGACATGGTACCCACCAGGTGGCCCCTCTATTCCGTTCTCTCTCTCTCTCTTCTTGTCCTTCCACACAGCCTTACCCAAAGCCCCACGGGTTCTGTTTCAGGCTGCTCCTTGGCCTCCTCCAAGGAGAACGGACTCACTCGGACCGAGGAGGCTGCACCACCCAGGTTTGTTATCTTCAGCGCAGAGGCAGGGGGTGCGTCCCAGTGAGCCTGACCACACCCCCTCCCAGCCCCCACCACGGTTCCACTTCAACAGTCGCTTTTCAGCAACATGACTTTTGCTTGTTTTATGTCTTAAACATTAAAGCCCCAATGTGGGGCTCGAACTGACAACCTGGAGATCAAGGGTCGCGTGCTCCTCTGCCTGAGCCAGCCAGGCACCCCTATGGATCAGAAACATTGTAATGCCACAACTCTGATGTGTCTGTTTCGGCCAAACCAAAAAAATAAACGCTTCAACTCCAGCTGTTTCTGTCACCATGAGGTCAGTGACAGGTCACAAACCCTGCTCCCTGCAGGAGATGCACTGGCGTGGCGGAAGTGGATGTGCTGGGGGGCGGGGGGCAGACATCATATGCTTAGAACTAGGACCACACTTGCTCCTCTGGGAACCGTCAACCATCCTAAGCAAATCAGCCCATTCTCTGATAGTTCGGTTATCTGCATGGTCAGTATCTCGAATTCTCTGATTTCTCTCTTAAATTTCTAACGGTCATGCTAATTTCCTTTCAGTTAGTCAACAGAGATGCCATGTGTGTTTGCAGACTTCCTGGTGACAGTAGCATCATTTTACTGGGTATAATAAGATGCTGGGTGTTAGGGGAGCAGAGATACTTGCTAGTTCTCTGGGATATATATGCTGACATATATACCCCGTGCATGTATACACACACACACACACACACACACACACACACACACGCTGACATATATGGCACCTGTTCTCACCTGCAACCTGCATAGAAAAATGCTTGATTACATTGCTGATGGTGTCCTCAGGAATGTACATTTATATTTTGTATCATTAATTCCAACACCTATAGCATTTATTCCTTTGTTCATTTAGCAAGGACACCACCACAATCATCCAGATGAGAGAAGAAGGTGGCTTGGCCAAGGCAGGTAATGCAGGAGGAGGTGAGGAGGAGAAGGATTCTGGAGATATTTTTAAAGAGATAGAACGCAGGATATTCAGGTGAGTTGGATGTGGGGTGAGATGGAAAGAGAGGAGTCAGGTGTGCAAGTAAGGGGGTGCCTACTTTTTGACCTGGTTGCAAGGTGGTGCCACTTACAGTGGACGTGGCAGATTCTAAAGAAGTCAAGGGTTATATTTTGGGCATGCTAATGTTCAGATGCCCATCAGACATCCTCATGACAATGCTGGATGGGCGGGTGGCTGTCCCAGCATTAAGTTCCAAAGGCAGGTGGGGCTGAAGACAGGATGTGAAACTCACCAGGGCGCAGCTGGCACTGGACGACATTGCCACAGGGTGAGTGTGCAGAGCCCTGGGGTATCTCACAGACAGAATCAGGAGGAAGAGCCAACCACGCCCAACAAGGCAG
This sequence comes from Proteles cristata cristata, assembly GCA_017311185.1. Taxonomy (NCBI): domain Eukaryota; kingdom Metazoa; phylum Chordata; class Mammalia; order Carnivora; family Hyaenidae; genus Proteles; species Proteles cristata. Next base: position 955,630 of record JAESUZ010000174.1, on the reverse strand, counting down.
AAGCAAGAGGAAAACCAGAAACCCAAGGGGCAAGTATTTCGAGGAGCGAGGGATCCAAAAAAAAAAAAAATGCTGATGGGTTGGAATTTCAGCAATGACTCAGAACTTAGCAGTTTCAGAAAATCCTGATTGGAATGGATTCAAGAAACAAATGAGAAGTGAAGAAGTAGAGACAGCAAACATAAACTCCTCTTTCCAGGAGTTTTGCTCTAAAGCAGGGCGGAAGACTAGCGCCATGGTAGGAGGGGTGTGTAGCACAGTTCTATGGTGTTAAGTACATTTACATTGTTGGGCAATCAATTTCCAGAACTCTTTTCATCTTGCTAATGAAATACCCCCCTAAACAGCTCCCATTCCTTTCGCCCCTCAGCCCCCGAAAACCGGCATTCTACTTTCTAGAATTTCGACTAGTGTATGAGTCTGCTAAGGCTGCTGTAACAAATTACTACAGGCTGGGGGGCTTAAATAATAGAAATTCATTGTCTCATAGTTCTGAAGGCAACAAGTCCATAATTGAAGTGTTTGCAGTGTCGGTTTCTCCTGAGAGCTCTCCCTTGGCCGGTGGATGGGTGCCTTCTCGCTGTGTCCATACGGTCTTCCCTCTGTGCGCATGCATCCCCAGTGTCTCTTCTTATTATTAGAAGGACGTTCATCATAGTGGATTAGGGGCCTGCCAGTAAGACCTTGGTTAACCTTAATTACCTCTTTCAAGAACCTATCTCCACATGTGGTCATATTGGGGATTACACTTCCACATATGAAGTTCAAGGGGGACACAATTCTGTCTGTAACATCTTTTGTAAGCGGTATCATACTGTATTTAACTTTTTGTCTCAGTGGCATGTCACCTGTTGAACCTTCTCTATCAGCTTGACGTGCTCTCAGAAACTTCTTTTAAAGCTCTCTTCCGCAGATGGACAACTTTCTGTTTTCTTTCTCATTATGGATGTTATTTCCATTTTAGTTTTTTACTACCATCTGTGTAGGGTCTGAGGAGAGAGAAGAGAAAACCTGAATGGTCAGTCCTTTGTTTTGAAAATAGCGCGAATTTTTGACCTCCTCAAACTGACCTCCTCAAACTGCTCTTTGGCTATAAATCCCCACTACTCTTTGTTGTATTCAGGGTTGAGCTTGAATGTGCAATAATAAAGTCCTTCTTACCATTTTAACACGTATCATAATTATTTTTCTTTGACACGTTCAAGTGGCGGTGGAGGAGTTGGTTTAAGTAGGAGCATGAACAGTTAGTTCATCCATTGCTCTGAAAATCAGCTGCTGCAGAATCCAGAAAACTAATTAAGAAGCAGTGGCAAATGCTAATAGAATACGGAAAACACGTAGTCAACGGAACAAAAATTTTAAAGTCCCATTAATTGGGACAAAGAAGTTTATTTAAACAAAATAGAAAAGTGTACATCTACTATGAACTGTTACAAAGTAAATAAGGTATAAAACATTTATAAAAACAAGGAAAGGGACCTGTGTGGCTCAGTCACTTAAGCGTCTGACTTCTGCTCAGGTCATGATCTTGCGGTCCGTGAGTTTGAGCCTGGCATTGGGCTCTGTGCTGACAGCTCAGAGCCTGGAGCCTGCTTCAGATTCTGTGTCTCCCTCTCTGTCTGTCCCTCCCCTGCTCACATTCTATCTTTCTCTCTCTCTCTCTCTCTCTCTTAAAAATAAATAAACATTAAACAATTAACTAAAAAAACAAGGAGAAATCTATAGAAACACAATACTGTGGTAAGAACATTCAGTACTTCTTACTTCTTTAGTCTTTGATAGATCTAGTAAATAAAAGATTAACAGATATATAGAAGATATAAATAGCTTCCTATTTTGTATCAAACATGTCCACAGCCAGTAAAAGAATCCTTCTTATTTTCCAATCCCATAAAACATTCATCAAAATTAATCATAAATAAGATAGTGGAGAAAAAAAACCCTCAGGATTTTATACAAGCTTATGTTCTCTGACTCCAATGCCATTTAAAAAACAAAAACAACAACAACCCAAGAGTTCAAAGAATTCAATCCCTTGAAATGTTGCAGTCTTCTGGTGGGCCATAGTATTCTTCAACAAACATTTCCAGCTTTCCCTTTTCCCGGCACAGAGTAGGACCGCACCTACTCCCCTGTGTGAGGCACAGCCTAATGATTTGCTTTGGCCAATGAAACATGGAGAGAAATAAAGCACGGATATCATTTGGGACAGAGAACGAAGGGGACAGTGAGCAGCTCCCCAGGCTGTCTCCGCCATGGCAACGGGTCTCGCCACCATACAGCCGCTCTGTTAGCTGGGTCTCAGAGTAGGGGGACATGGAGCAGAGCCCCTGGCCCACCTCAGTGCACAGACAGAATGAGCAAGAAAGAAACTCTTATAGTTTTAAGCCGTTAGATTTTGAGGGTTTTCTCACTACAGCATCACCAGCCCATCCCAAGTGATATGGGCCTCCCAAGTGACTTCTCAGCCAAGGACCTCAAAACTGCCAGTTGGAGACTAGAAAATTGGTGCTATTTTCAAAATGATGGACTGACCACTCAGGTTTTCTCTTCTCCCTCCTCAGATCCTACACAGATAATAACACCCGTAATGACAAAGAGAACAGAAAGTTGTCCATCTGCGGAAGAGAGCTTTCAAAGAAGTTTCTGAGAGCACGTCAAGCTGATAGAGAAGGGACAACAGGTGACACACCACTGAGAAGGTTGCTGATCTCCCCTGCAGAATTCTGGAGAAGCACAAGACACAGGATGCAAGCCACTGAGTCAGAAACATGGGGGTTACTTGAAAGACTGCCTTCAACAGTCCAGTCCTGTCCCCTCCTCCCCTTGTTCAGAATGCAGGGCCATAAAACATCAGAGAGTCCCTCCATGAGGAAATGTAATAACTCAAGAAAAAAGGAGAAAAATAGGAAAAAAGAGGAGGAGAAAGAAGGGAGAAAGAAAAATAAAAAGAGAAAGAGACAGATGTGTACTAGTTTGATAAGGGGTGCCATAAAAAAGTTCTACTAAAAGAAAAAACAAACTCAAAGGAAAGAGAACTTATTCAAGAAACAGAATAATAACACATAAAATAATAAATATACTTTCTAATTATTATCTTAACTATACTCAATGTTATTGGACTCAAAATCAAGAATAAAATACTCTGTGAATGGTACAGAGAACAAGGGCTCTTATAAAATAAAAATATGCTAAAATAAGCTGACCAGAGGGTTCAGACAATAAAGTAGAAGAAATCTTCCAGAACGTAGAGACTAAGAGATGGAAGACATGAAAGAAAAGAGACACAGAAGATCTGTCCCCAAGGTCCCGTTGTACAAGTACTCCAGAAAAGGAGAAATCAGAAAGAAGAAGGGGCATCTGGGGGGCTCAGTTGGTTGAACATCTGACTTTGTCTCAGATCTCGTGGTCAATGAGTTCGAGCCCCACGTCGTCGGGCTCTGTGCTGACAGCTCAGTGCCTGGAGCCTGCTTCAGATTCTGTGTCTCCCTCTCTCTATGCCTCTTCCTCACTCACGCTCTGTTTTTCTTCTCTTCTCTCTCCCTCTCTCTCTCTCAAAAATAAACATTAAAAAGAAAGAAAGAAAGAAAATCATCAGATGAATACGACAAAATTCCCAAAAGGTCCAGGTTTAAAAGACCCACCAAGCAAACAGTCTAAGAACTTTAAGTAGACCCATATCTTTGCAAAATTTTAGAACACTGGGAAAAAAGGAAAGGATCCTAACAACTAAGAAAAAAACACCACTTCTGAAACAACATATATCAGATATTTTTTTTATCACTAACACCAAATGTTAGAAAAACCAGGAGCCACACTTCCATACTGCAGGAGGACTGACTACCACACACCACCAAGTCATGGATTGACAAGAAAGCAAACACCTGTTTCGGGTATAACACAACAATTGTACTTGAGTTATGTATGAGATATCTTTGTTCTTGGGACATGTATACCTAGGAGTCACATGACATGATACCTGCAAGGTATTTTTTTTTTAATGTTTATTTATTTTTGAGAGAGAGAGACACAGAGCACAAGTGGGGGAGGGGCAGAGAGAGAGGGAGACACAGAATCTGAAGCAGGCTCCAGACTCTGAGCTGTTAGCACAGAGCCTAACGTAGGGTTCAAATCCACAGACTGTGAGATGATGACCTGAGCTTAAGTCGGATGCTTAACCCACTGAGCCACCCAGGTGCCCCAAGTACTTTTTTTTTTTAACATTTATTTATTTTGAGAGAGAGAGAAAGAGAGAGAGGGAGGGAGAGAGAGCAAGTCGGGGAGGGGCAAAGAGGGAGACAGAGACAGAATTAGAAGCAGGCTCTAGGCTCTGAGCTGTCAGCACAGAACTCAACTTGGGGCTCAAACTCACAAACCCTGAGATCATGACCTGAGCTGAAGTTGGATGCTTAATCAACTGAACCACCCAGGCTGCTTATGATTCTCTCGCCCTTTCTTCCTGCCCTTCCCTGCTTGCTCTCTCTCTCAAAATAAATAAACTTAAAAAAAAAAAAAAGGCAAAGCTTTAAGAAAGGAAAAGAAAAATAGACACAATTTGAAACTCCAGCAAAGGCAAAAATTTGAACAAGAAAAGAAATAGCACGGTACACTACTTGGCTCTGTGTTGAACAATATTTGAAAATCATAACTGAGGGAAACAAAAATGTGTCACTACAAAAAAAATCAACTAAACACAAAGGAAGGCAGTCATGGAGAAAATAGGATACGAAAATGTTATAAGACATGCATGAAACAAATAACAAAATGCAAACGTAAGTGCTAAATAAAAAAAACAGGATTCAACTATATGCTATCTATAAGAGACTCACTCGCTTTAGAGCTGAAGACATAAAACAGGTGGAAAATGAAACAATGAAAAAACACAATTCCATGCAAATAGTAACCAAAAGGGAACAGGAGTGGCTATCAGACAAAATAGACTTGAAGTCAAAAACTGTTCTGAGAGGGGTGCCTGGGTGGCTCAGTTGGTTAAGCGTCCGACTTCGGCTCAGGTCAGATCTCATGGTTCATGGGTTCAAGCCCTGCATCAGGCTCTGTGCTGACAGCTCAGAGCCTGGAGCCTGTTTCAGATTTTGTGTCTTCCTCTCTCTCTGCCCCTCCCCCACTCATGCTCTGTCTCTCTCTGTCTCAAAAATAAACAAACTATAAAAAAAATTTTTAAAAAACTGTTCTGAGAAACGGAAAAGGGCACAATAAAGTGATAGAAGGGTCAGTTCACCAAGATGAAATAACAAGTATACACATACCTGTGGTAAACCCGAGAGCTCCTACATATTTGAAGCAAACGCTGCCAGAACTGAAGGGAGGTAGCTGTGCAAGGATGGTAGACTCAATATCCCGTTCTGAATAATGGAAGTAACAGTCAGACAGAAGATCAAGAAGAAAACACAGGACCCAAACAACACTCCAGACCAGCTGGACCTAACAGGTCGATGCAGAATATTCTACCCAGTAACAGCAGAGAACATACTCTTCTCAAGTGCACATGGGGCATTCTTAGGATAGACCATATGTCCGTATGTTAGGCCACAAAACAAGTCTTAGTACATTTAAAAGACTGAAATAATACAAAATATCTTTTCTGATCACAATGGAATGAAACTAGAAATCAACAGCAGAAGTAAAACTGGAAAGTCCACAAATATGTGTAAATTAAACAATACATATTTTTTAGAGAGAGTGTGTGTGAGCAGGGGAGAGTGGCAGAGAGAGAGAGAGAAAGAGAGAGAGAGAGGGAGAGAGAATCTTAAGCAGGCTCCACACTCAGTTCAGAGCCCAGAGCAGGGCTTGATCCTGTGGCCCTGGGATCATGACCTGAATCGAAATCAAGAGTTGGATGCTCAACCAACTGAGCCACCCAGGCGCCCCAAACAATGCATTCTTTTTTTTCTTAATGTTTTTATTTATTTTTGAGAGGAGGGGAGGGGCAGAGAGAGAGGGAGACACAGAATCTGAAGCAGGCTCCAGGCTCTGAGCTGTCAGCACAGAGCCTGACATGGGACTCAAAGTCTGTGAGATCATGACCTGAGCCAAAATAAGTTAAATGCTTTACTGACTAAGCCATCCAGGTGCCCCTCAAACAATGCATTCTTAAGTAATCAACAGGGCAAAGAAAAAATCACAAAGGAAAATAGAAAATACCTTTAGAAAAATAAAAATGAAAACACGTCATACCAAAACTTACGGGATGCAAGAAACGCCATGCTAAATGAGAAGGAATGAAATCTTGCCATTTGCAACAACATGGATGGACTGGGGGGTATTATGCTAAGTGAAATTAGTCAGTCAGATAAAGACAGATATTTTATGCTTTCACTCATATGTTAAATTTGAGAAACATAACAGAAGACCATGGGGGAAGGGAAGGGAAAATAGTTTTAAATAAAGAGGGAGGCAAACCATAAGAGACTCTTAAATACAGAGAACAAACTGAGGGTTGATGGGGGAGGGGCATGGGAGAGGAAAAAATGGGTGATGGGCCCTGAGGAGGGCACTTGTCGAGATGAGCAACTGAGTGGTGTATGTAAGTGATAAACCATGGAAATCTACTCCCGAAGCCAAGAGTACACTATATGTTACCTAACTTGACAATAAATTATATTTTAAATAAATAAATAAATAAAAGCAGTGCTAAGATGGAAACTTCTAGCCATAAACACATTTAAAAATAAGAAACATCTCAAATCAGCACCTTAATGAACTAAAAAAAGAACAAACTAATCCCAAAGCTAGCAAAAGTTAGGAGATAATAAAGATTACAGCAGTGATAAAAAAAAAAAGCAGAGAACAGAAAAACAGTAGAGAAGATCAACAAAACCAACAGCTGGTTCTTTGAAAAGATCAAAATTTAAAAACTTTTATTTAGCTGGATTAACTAACTTAAAGATTCAAATAACCAGGGGCGCCTGGGTGGCTTAGTCGGTTAAGCGTCCGACTTTCGCTTAGGTCATGATCTCGCGGTTCGTGGGTTCGAGCCCCGCATCGGGCTCTGTGCTGACTGCCAGCTCAGAGCCTGGAGCCTGTTTCAGTCTGTGACTCCCTCTCTCTCTGACCTCCCCTGCTCAAGCTGTCTCTCTCTCTCTCCTAGAAATAAATAAAACATTAAAAAAAAAAAAAAGATTCAAATAACCAAAACCAGAAATGGAAGAGGGGACATAACTAGCAATTTTACAGAAATAAAAAGCATTATAAGAGAGTATTATGAATAATTGTACACAAATTGGATAACCTAGATGAAATGTTCAAATTCCTAGAAACACACAACCTACCAAATACTGAATCATGAAGAAAGAGAAAATCTGAACAGACCAATAACCAGGAGGGAGACTGAATCAGTAATCAAAAACCTCCCAACAAAGAAAAGTCCAGAACCACATGGTGAATTCTGACAAACACTTAAAGAAAAATTATAACAACCCCTCCCAAACTCCTCCAAAAACACAGAAGAAGAAACACTTCCTAACTCATTCTATGAGGCCAGCATTACCCTGAAACCAAAGTCTGACTTCGCTACAAGCAGAACAACTACAAACAGAAAACTACAAATAGCCCTTAGGAACACTGATGCAAAAATCACCAACAAAATACCAGCAAACAGAACTCAAAAGCATATTAAGAGGATTGTACACTATAACCAAGAGAGATTTATTCCTGGAATACAAGGATGTTTCAGCATATGAAAATCAAAGTACTATATACCACAGCAACAGAATGAAGGGGGGAAACCCACATCCTTATCTTAATTGATGCATAAAAAGTATTTGACAAAATTCAACAAACTGTCATGATAAAAACACTCAACAAACTAAGAACAGAAGGAAACTACCTTTACACAATGAAGGACATATATGAAAAACCCACAGTTAACATACTCAGTGATGTGAAAGACTGAAAACATTTCCTCTAAGATGAGGAATAAGACAAGAATGTTCGCTTTTACCGTTTCTATTTAACTTAGTGCTGGAAGTCCTAGCCAGAGCCATTCTGCAAGACAAAGAAATAAAAGGCATCCAAATTTGAAAGGAAGAAGTAAAATGATCTTAGTCCACAAACAATATGATCTTATATGTAGAAACGCTTAAAGATTCCATTTTTTAAAAAGTTGGTAGAACTAATAAAGTCTGCAAAGTTGCAGGATACAATTTCAACATAAAAATTAGTTGTGTTTCTATTCATTAATAAGTGAACCATCAGAAAAGTAAATTAAGAAAAATGATTCCACTTACGTTAGTATTTAAAAAAATACTTAGAAATAAATTAAACCAAGGAGGCAAAAAACTTGTACATTGAAACTTTAAAATGTTGCTGAAAGAAATGAAACAAAATAAATGGAAAGACATTCTATGTTCATGGATTGGAAGACTTAATATAGTTAAGATACCAATACTCCCCCAAATAACTTACACATTCGATATAATATCTCTCAAAATCTCATCGATATTTTTTTCAAAAATAGAAAAATTTATTCTAAAAGCCATATGGAATCTCAGGGGACCTCAAATGGCCAAAACAATCATGAAAAAGAACAAAGTTGGAAGACTCATACTTGCTGATGGCAAAATTTACTACGAAGCTACAGTATTCGGAACAGCGTAGTACTAGCACAAACATACACAAATAGAGCACAGGACTGAAATAGAGCACAGAAACCCTCACATACATGAACAAATAACTTTTTACAAGAGTGCCAACACCATTGAATGAGGAAAGAATAGTCTTTTCAACAAACGGGGATGGTAAAACTGGATATTCACATGCAAGAAGGAGGAGGAGGAAGAAGAGAAGGAAAGAAGTTGGAGCCTTACCTTACATCACATACAAAAAATAAATCAAAATAGGTCAAAGATCTAAGCCTACCAAAATTAGAGAACTTCCAGAAGACAACAAAGGAGGAAAGCTTTATGATTTCTTGGGTATGACATCAAAAGCACAGGCAACAAAAAGTAGGTAAGTGGAACTTCATCAAAATTAAAAACTTTTGTGCATCAAAGCACTATGAACAAGAGGGAAAAGGCAACCCAGAGAATGGGAGAAAATATTTCCAAATCATATGTTTACAAATAAATATATAAAGACCTCCTGCAACTCAACAACAACAAAAGAAACAACCCAGTATGTAAATGGACAAAAGACCTGAATAAACATTTCTAAAGATATATAAAGGGCCAATAAGCACATGACAAGGTATCCAACATCACTAATTTAAATGTATATCAAAACCATAATGAGGGGCGCCTGGGTGGCTTAGTCGGTTAAGCGTCCGACTTTCCCTTAGGTCATGACCTTGCGGTTCGTGGGTTCGAGCCCCGCGTCGGGCTCTGTGCTGACTGCCAGCTCAGAGCCTGGAGCCTGTTTCAGTCTGTGAGTCCCTCTCTCTCTGACCCTCCCCTGCTCACGCTGTCTCTCTCCTAGAAATAAATAAAACATTAAAAAAAATTAAAAAAAAAAAACACACAATGAGATACAACTTCTCATCCAGTTAGATAGCTCTTATCCAAAACCAGAAAATAACAAGTGTTGACAACAATGTGGAGAAACTGGAACACTTCTGAATTGCTGGCGGGAATGTAAAATAGCACAGCCACTGTGGGAAATTGTACAGTCATTTCTCAGAAAAAAACTAAACATAAAATTACCATAGGATCCAACAATTCCTTTTCTGAATGTCTACCCAGAGAAGCGAGAGCAGAGACTTTTGACAGGTATTTGTACATCTTGTCAGCAGCATCAATCACAATAACCAAAAGATGGATTAATAACCAATACGAGTGTCCGCTGACAGACGAATGGATAACTAAAATGCGATATATATGTAGGATGGAGTATTGTTTAGCCTTAAAAAGGAAGGGAATACTGACAAGCTACAATATGGCATCGTGCTAAGTGAAATAAGCCAGTCACAAATGTATGACTCCATCTGGAGTAGTCAAATTCACAGAGACAGAAAGGAGAATGGTGGCCGCCAGGGGCTGGGGAAGGAGGGAGTGGAGAGTTAGCATTTGGGAGTACGGGGTTTCAGTCAAGAAAGGTGAAAATATTCTGAAGATGGATGGTGGTGTGAAAATTGATAAAGGAAAACTTCACTAAAATGGAACAGGGAGGCTAGATGGTGGGGGTTGGGGGGTAGTACAATGAGAAGCCTTACCACTCAACATCAATTATAGGAAGAACTGTCAGTTGTGGAACCCAGCAGAAGAACCCTCAACAGAAAAGCATTATCGATTACAGGCATCAACTTGAAAGGTTGTATACTGCATCTCCTGTAAGAATCAACCCTTGCAACTCACCCAATGAGAAGCCATCATCGCCCTGGACTCATGTTTTTCTCCAATGATCTTCTGTTCAAAACAACCACTCCACACTTTCTCCTTCTTCTCTATCAAATAAAGATTCCTTTCCTTTGTTTCCTGGACTTGCCTGTGGTTTCGCTATAGCTTGTTGGTCTTGAATTGAGATTCTCTATTATTCCTGAATAAACCCACTTCTGCTGGTAAAATAACCAACCCTTTTATTGTTAAAGTTAACAGTGGTGAAGTCTGTACAACAATGTGAACGTTCTTAATGTCACTGGATTATACATTTAAAAATGGTTAAAACGTGGGGCGCCTGGGTGGCTTAGTCGGTTACGCGTCCGACTTTCGCTTAGGTCATGATCTTGCAGTTTGTGGGTTTGGGCCCTGCATTGGGCTCTGTGCTGACTGCCAGCTCAGAGCCTGGAGCCTGTTTCAGAGTCTGTCACTCCCTCTCTCTCTGACCCTCCCCTGCTCACGCTCTCTCTCTCTCCTAGAAATAAATAAAACATTTAAAAAAATTTTTTTAAATGGTTAAAATGCTAACTTTTATGCTATGAATCTTTTACCACAATTAAAGAAGTACAAAAGAACTGGAAAAGCTATTTATTTTTAACTTTTAGAATCAACCTACAGACAAAACAAAAAGACTTATGATTGCAGATCAGCATATCAATAAGATATACAAATACAAGCACAGATAATAGAAGCTGAGAATGTACAAAAAAAGATGTGAGCTTACCGGAGGGTAGAGATGCTAATATCTTCATCTTTTCAAGCTGAGAGTGAAGAGACACCATCTGTCCTTGATGGAATGAGAAATAGAAAGTGTAAGTATATTGCTTAAAGATACATCAGTAATCAACTTTAGAACTAAAAATAGTAATATACGTATTAAGAAACTAAAAGGGGGGAGCCTGGGTGGCTCAGTTGGTTAAGTGTCCCACTTCAGTTCAGGTCATGATCTCAATAGTTCGTGAGTTTGAACCCCACGTCGGGCTCTGTACTGACAGCTCAGAGCCTGGAGCCTGCTCAGACGCTGTGTCTCCCTCTCTCTCTACTCTTCCCTACTTGTGCTCTCTCTCTCTCAAAAATAAATAAACATCTAAAAAAAAGAAACTAAGAGGGAAAGGACACAGGGGTTCTAGAAATGTGTTAAATCCATATCCACCAAGGAATGAGATCATTTGAAAATGTCTGAACTATATAAATTAACAATATAGACATATTATTTAAATATATAGCCTTTTTTTTAAAAAGTTCATTTTATTTATTTTGAGAGAGAGAGAGAGAGAGAGAGCGTGACCAGGGTAGAGGCAGAGGGAGAGACAGAATCCCAACCAGGCTCTGCACTGTCAGCAAGGAGCCCGACGCAGGGCTCAAACTCACAAACTGTGAGATCATCAGTCAGATGCTCAACTGAGCTACCCCGGTGCCCCTAAACAGACAGCCTTTTAACTCATGTCCTGATTCTGCCTTTGCCTTCTCCACAGTCTGTTTACATCACCTCAATGGCTCTCTTAAACATGTCAGGCAATGCTCCTACTTCAGGGCCCTTGCATTTCAGTTCTCTAGGGCTGGAATATGCTTCCCTATATCTTCATGATTCTCTCTCCTTCAGGTCTTGACTCAAAAGTCACAATCTCAGTGAAGCCTTCCCTGACACACCATTCTCTGTCCCTGTTTTATTTTTTTCTCCATACCACTTCAACTATCATCATCTACTATGTTCTATCTTTTACTTATTTACATATTTATTTTGTCCCTCCCCTCAGTACCATGCAAGGAGGAACAGTGATGTTTGCCTATTGTTGTTTTACTGTTTTTATTCATTTATTTTGAGAGAGAGAAAGAGACAGAAAGGGGGAAAGAGGGATTCTCAAGGAGGCTCTACGCTAACAGAGATCAATGCGGGGCTTTATCTCACAAACGATGAGATCATGAACTGAGCCGAGACAACAGTTGGAAGCTCAGGGGTGGCCTGGGTGGCTCAGTCCAACTTCAGCTCAGGTTTGTGGGTTTGGGCCCTGCCTCAGGCTCTTTGCTGACAGCTCAGAGCATGGAGCCTGCTTCAGATTCTGTGTCTCCCTCTCTCTCTGCCTCTCTTGGGCTCATGCTCTGTCTCTCTCTATCTCTCAAAAATAAAACAAACAAACAAAGAGTCGAATGCTCAGCTGACTGAGCCACCCAGGTGCTCCAATGCTTGCCTGTTTTTATTCCTCTCTGTATATACTGGTGCTTAGAACAGATGCTTGGCACATAGGAGGCACCCAGGCACCCCTAAATAGATAGTCTTTTAACTAATGTCTTGACTCTGCCTTTCCTTCAGTTATTAAAAGAATAAACTGGGCACCTGGGTGGCTCAGTCAGTTGAGTGTCGGACTCTAGATTTCAACTCAAGTCACGATCCACTGACCCCTCCCCCCGCCCAGATTGTGGGACTGAGCCCCATGTTGGGCTCCACACAAAGCCTGCTTAAGATTCTCTCTCTCTCCTGCCATTCACACATGCTCCCACCCCTCAGGAAAAAAAAAAAAAAAGGAATAAATGAGGACAATACTAGAAAGGCACCTCAGAAGCCAAGTTAGAGGTAAAAGCTTTTACCTTTGAGGATCTGAGACTGGGTTGTATAGGAGTGGGCCAGGAACAGCTGCTTCTCCTTACATGCCACTGACACTTAAAATAAGTATATATAGGGGCACCTGGTGGCTCAGTCAGTTAAGCATCCAACTTCAGCTCAGGTTATGATCTCACGGTTTGTGGGTTTGAGCCCCGCTTCGGGCTCTGTGCTAACAACTCAGAGCCTGGAGCCTGCTTCGGATTCTGTGTCTCCCTCTCCCTCTGCTCCTCTGCTGCTCACATTCTGTCTCTCTCTCAAAAATGAAAAAATATTAAAAAAAAATTTTTAATTAAAAAAATAAAGTAAATAAATATATATATAAATGCATTATATGATCAAGGTTTAAAGAAATTATTATTACCTCAAAACAACGGAAAAATGTTTTAGGACATTGTGAATGAGAAAAAATAAGAACACTGAATACACTATATATGGGATGTAACTGAAACTTCACCCACAAATTCATTCCTCTAATGTTTCTGTTATTAAAAAACAATAAAAATAAATAAAGCACTTGAAGGAACCAGAGAGAATATAATAATGAAAATATAAAAGAGAGGTAGAAATAAAGATAAAAATAGAATTCAATCAGTTATAAAAGAATACTGATAAATTTGAGCTCTTTTGTGAAAAAAACAGCACAATATTAAAGTGGCTAGAAAGCATAATCGAGAAAAATAAGAACATAAACACATCAACAACCCCTAGAGAGATGGAAACACAGAAAACACAGATGTGGTAGCCATGCATTTTTAAAATGTGCAACCCTGAATGAATGGGTCTCTAGAAATTAGAATTATCTTGAGAGGAAACAGAAAACCTGAGCAGGCTGATGACCCTAGAAGAAAATGATAAGCTGCCAAAATCATGTATTTAAGAGAGGGGCCCGACTCAGGTCGTTTTATAGGGTCTTTTCATTTCTGCCCTCCAACTGTCACATAACTACGGAAAGAAGTTACCATAACCCTGTGACATATGTTTTCGAATTTTAAATATCTGATCCATTGGGAATGCATTTAGATTTAAGGAATGAGGTGAGCCTCCCCATCTGCCGGTTCTGGTGTGTTCTCACAAACACACACACACATAATGGAATTTTTTCGGCCCTATGAAGAAAATTCTAACACACCACAGGCTATCAATGGATGAACCTCGAACACACAAAGGTAAGTGAAATGGAAAGACAAATACTGTAAGGTTCCACTTCCTGAGGCAGTCAAAATCATAAGGCAGAAAGTAGAAATTGGGGAGTTGTCACTGAATGGGTAGTTTCAGTTTTACCAAATGACAAGAGTTCTACAGATTGGCTGCACAACAATGTTAATGTATTTAACACTACTGAACCAAATACTTAAAAATGGTTCAAATGGTGAATTTTATATTGTACTTCATCACAACTGAAAAAAAGAGGTGAATAACCTGGGGTTTAGGGGGCTGAGCAGTGCACTGCCTCGCCCTCCACACCCAGCACTTCTATTCTAAAGGCCACCCGCCAGGGATTTCCCCCAGCATAGCTGCCCCCCAAACTTTTCCCTCGGGCCCTGTGTGCTTGTGGAGTGGGGGAGGCGTGGGGTGTCTATGTGGGGTAGGAGAGGGTGGCTGGGTGAGGCGGGGCGGTCTTTGGGGGCTGGGATGACGTCTGTGCTGGGCAGCCTGGGGCAGGGGGAGGGGTGGTTGTCTGGAAATTTACACCACAGCCCACAGCCCGGCTCCAAACTCGTGCGCAAAGGCCTGTCTGGGGCGAGTGGGCTGAGTCTCGTTGTCCAAGTTTGCTTTAACTTGGCTTTGTTTGTTTGTTTTGCTCTAACTTGACTTCTTAAAGCCCTGGTGGCAAGGGCTTTCTCCCCAACTCCCCGACCCGGACCCATTTAAGTGTACAATTTATAGTGTCTTCAGCAACCGCAAGAGTGGTGCGACCATCACCACAATCCAGTTTTTGAACTTTCCCGCAGCCCACGTCGCTCTTCTGGGCCCCAGCGTCCTCAACTGCAAGCGGAACTAGCACGAGCCTAGCACACGGTCCGGGGACCAGCAGATTTTACATACTACTTATTACGCTGGTTGCTGACGGCCCTTTTGTAAACCACTCTTCTTTCCCTCTGGCAGTGCGGTCATTATCCCGTCCCTGCAGCAGCGCGTCCAACGCGGACGGGGAAGTGAGACTCCCACTCGCTTCGCCGAAGTGGCCGCCCCAACGCCGCGGGGCGCCCTGCAGCCTGCGATCGAACAATCGGGCCTCTCCCGGCGCCCTGGCTGCGGCTGGCGGCGCGGCTCCGGGCTGGATTGGTGATGCCTGGGCGCTGCGGGCGCCTGCGCAGTGGGGAGGGTCGCGCTCGCGCCGGGGCGCTGCGGGAGAATCCTCGGAGCGTGGTCGCGGCTGCTCGACTCCGGACGGCCGCACCATGGCGGAGGAGGAGCTGGAGGCGCTGAGGAAGCAGAGGCTGGCCGAGTTGCAGGCGAAGCACGGGGTGAGCGCCCCCGCCCGGCCCGGCCTTGGCGGGCACCGCCCTCGCCCGGGGTGGCGGAGGGCGCGGCCCCAGGCGGAGGCTCGAGGCACCGCGCCCGGAGCTTGCCCCGCGGGCCCGGGACCCCGACGCCGGCCCGGGCCCCGCTGCGGCGCATGGGCGCCGGGCCGCCGAGGCCGACAGCGTGTGGCCCCCGGGCGGCCCCGCGCTGGGCCTCTCCGGGTTGGCGTCTCCCCGGGACAGAGTGCTCAGCTCTTCGGGTCTCTCCCGTCCCATTAGCTTTCGGGTCTGGCCCAACTGTTCCCTAGAATTAGGGTGTTCGACCCAAGTAGTCGACCTTGTTTGAGGGGCTGTTGTGTGCGAGGCGCTGCGGGTACAGTGGGGGAACACGCTCTCAGGCGGAGTTGCTGGACCCGGGGAGGAGCCACAAGCTCACCCCTAATCTCGTGCTCAAGTTAAAGACGTCGCCGTACAGCGAAGGGACCACCGAGATGGGGCTGGGGCGGGACGGCTTCCAGGGAAGCGCCGTTTGAATCAGCGTCCCAGGGCCGAAGCAGATGTTATGACCTCCTCAACTCCGGGTTCGTAGCTCAGGGACCCCCTCCCGCACGGTTGTTTGTATTTAAAATGTTCTACTAGATTGTGATTTCAGAAGCTTATCAAAACACTTAGTGAGTTGAGGGGACGCCTGGGTGGCTCAGTCGGTTAAGCGTCCGACTTCGGCTCAGGTCGTGATCTCACGGTTCATGTGTTCGAGCCACGCGTCGGGCTCTGCGCTGACTGCCAGCTCAGAGCCTGGAGCCTGTTTCAGATTCTGTGTCTCCCTCTCTCTGACTCTCCCCTGCTCACGCTGTCTCTCTCTCTCTCAGAAATAAATAAAACATTAAAAAAAAAAACAGTAAATTGAAACTATCCTGTTGATTTCTGGGAGGCCCAGCTTTTGGTTATTTGATAATAATTTGATCTTTACCACTGCTGGAGCCTATTAAGTATCAGAAACAAGAAAGCAGTCCTACTTTTTTCTTTTTTTCTTTTTTTTTTTTAATATTTTTATTTATTTCTAGGAGAGAGAGAGAGAGAGACAGCATGAGCAGGGGAGGGTCAGAGAGAGAGGGAGTCACAGACTGAAACAGGCTCCAGGCTCTGAGCTGGCAGTCAGCACAGAGCCCGACGCGGGGCTCGAACCCACGTACCGCGAGATCATGACCTAAGCGAAAGTCGGACGCTTAACCGACTAAGCCACCCAGGCGCCCCAGTTCCTACTTTTTTCTTAAGTGAAATTACTCGACTAAAAGATACATTTCCCCCCCAGGATCCTGGCGATGCAGCACAACAGGAAGCAAAGCACAGGTATGGGCTGGAGTTCTGAATTTTTTGCAGGGTGGTTTGACCAAATGGGTTTTTTTAACTTTGTTATTTTATTTTGTTGTGTTTTTTTGTTTTTTTAAGTAATCACTGCCCTTAATGGTGGGGCTCAAACTCAACCCTAAGGTCACCAGTGGTATGCTTTGAGGCGCCTGGGTGGCTCAGTCTATTGAGCATCTGACTTTGATTCAGGTCATGAACTGGGGCTTCTGTCAGCAGGAAACCGCTTCCGACCTTCTGCTCCCCTTTCTGCCCGTTCCCCATCTGTGCTCCCATTCTCTTTCTCAAAAATAAATAAGCATTTAAAAAAAAAAGTTGCATACTCTTCCAACTGAGCCAGCCAGGCAACTCTTGGTTTAGTGTTTTAATAGATGTGGGAATCTCCAAGTTTTTCCTGGCATAGAGATTTTTTCCATAAATAATAAGGGTATTTTCATTATTAATTTGCTAATTAAACAAAGGTACGTGGAATATCCTTATAATTGCTTGTTGATGTTTGCTTCTCTGCTAAACTGTGATGACCTTAAAAGTGAACCTAATAATAGGACAATCTCATGTGGATGTTGTGAGGATTACATGGTTGCAGTGGTTCACATTTAGTAAATCTCTGTACACATTAACTGTTAAACTGCTCTTATTGTTATTTTATCCCAGCACATGGCTGGGCACCTCACACCTAGCAGATTTAGTGAATGAATACCCTGTTACCTCACCATGCTACCTTTTTTTTCTTATTGTGATTTAAAAAACACACAAAATTTACCATAATAAGTATTTTCAGGTGTGTAGCTCGTTTCTGTTTACTGTATTATTATGCAACAAATCTCTAGAACTTTTTCACCTTGCAAGAGTGAGACTCTATACCTGTTCATTTTCCCCTCTCCTTATCATGCTGCCATTTAACTCATTCATTCATTCAGCAAATATTTGCGTCAGGTCTGCATCAGGCACTGTGCTGGGTGTAGAGAAATAGGCAAGGCAGAGAAGGTTCTATCCTTCTGTGGCTTATTAGTGGGAGAAGGATGGTTGCTAAGAAAATAAAACTACTACATGAATTTCAGTGATTGTAAGACATGTATTTTTTTCACATTTAACATAGATTAGGATCTGTCTCATAATGGATCATCTTGTCCTGGATTCTTCCAGAGAGGATTTAATTTTTGCTTCTGCCATAACTTGGGTACATTTCTAATCTGAGACCTTTTAAAATTAACTTCTGTGTTTGGGGGGCATCCGGGCGGTTCAGTCAGTTGAGCACATGACTCTTGATTTTGGCTCAGATCATGATTTTATGGTGTGTGGGTTCAGCAGTGTGGAGCCTGCTTGGGATTCTCTCTCTCTCCTTTCTGCCCCTCCCCGACTCTCTTGTTCTCTCTCAAAATAAGTAAACTTGAAAAAAAAATTCTGTACTTTAGACTCCACTCACCCCCAAGCACTGTAAATTGAGACAACAAACTTATAAGACTAACGCTTGAAGTTCAGACTCTGACAGGAACATTTTCCCTCCCTCCCTCAGGACGAGGGCTGATGCACGCACCCTTCCTTTCCGTCCCTTTCTGCATGGCGGCTTTAGGTTTTGTTTACCGTGTACTGTGGGTGTTACTCTTTGATGCCCCAGCTCGGAGTCGGGATCTCCTATTAGACTCATCTATTTTGTTTTTAGAGGTACACAAACCAGGGTGCCTCTTACCATTGGTGGCGTCTTCGATCCAGTGAGATACAGTAATGGTAAACAGCAGGGGTGAAGTCCTCAGGGGCACTAAGGAGCTGGCCTGTGGAGGTGACTGTGTGCTTAGGCCTCCTAGGGTGGGGGTGGTCAGGAGGCCAGCCAGCCCCAGCTCCCCTTCTGATCAGCCCAAGGCTCTGCTGTTGTCTGTGTAGTAAGTTCACTAAAGGACTTCATGTGGAGGAAAGCTTTTTTTTTTTGCTGCTTAGATAAAAGTTTGAAACCACTGTGTTGTGAACTAGTTCCCACTTGAATAGGTAGAAGGAGGCAAGGATAGTTGCAGGGTTATAAGTTCACTCCCTCTCCCCACTCAAAAAGCGGAATTGGGAGTCTTGAAACATGGGGTCTCGTTCCAGGTTGGCCAGGATTACCTGTGTCCCCATAACATCTCTTAAGAAAAATTACTGATTTATCATTTGGTCCTTTAATTGCCTGGAATCTTAACTACCAGTTTCTGGAACCTCTCACACACTGGGCACTTTATGTGTGTTGGTAATGGTGGTTGAACTCAAACTCCACCCTGAATTATGAAAATGTAAAGTTTTACCTTTCAGCCCAGTAGGCTTATGCCCACATAAAATAAAGCTAACTTTTGAAGGGCAGTCCTGGATGCCTGCTTGGGTATGGGTACTGCTGGCCGCGTAGCACTGTCTGGGGGCGCGGCAGGCTTCCATCTTGGGAAACACGGAGTTGTGTGTTCAGTAGGAACGCTGACAGCATGGTTCTAATTGTGCCGTCCTGTTTGTGTTGTAGGGAAGCAGAAATGAGAAACAGTATCTTAGCCCAAGTCCTGGATCAGGCAGCCCGGGCCCGCCGTAAGCATCTTCAGTTTTCTCTTATTTCCATAAAATGGACCTGAGCTGGTTGAATAGGGAGAAAGATCTATGACATCATTGCTATCTCTGGATTAAATACTTGTTTAACCTAAAAACATGCAGATAATGTTGTAAGAAATGTAAAGTTTATAAACCTAAAGAAATGTAATAAAACCGTTACTAAAAATACCAGCTCAGTTCTCTCTTTCCAAGGAGATGATCTTCAAGTGTGTATTAGGTAAAATTTATAGGAAACCACTCTTAAATTGAGTCAGTCACAGAATGTTGCTGGTAGTTCATGTGGGTGATGGGGATTTGGGAGGTTTATTGTCTCTGCTGTAGTGTATGTTCATAATTTTTCATAGTAAATTCCAAAACAGTATAGAAAAAACTAATAAGCCAATCTCAGTGAACTAGTATCTTTTGTATTGTCGCTTGAAGCCCAGCTTAGAAGAGGCAGTCTTGGACGGATCACCACAATTATATATGTATAGTAATCTAGAAACTGCTTTCCATTTAAATGGAAGTAAAAAAAAAAAAAAGACCTCAGGCTTAGAATCTGAGGACCCAGGTCTAATCTTGGCTCTCCCACTACCTCTGTGTGGCTTTGATGGAGATTGACATGGCTGAACTGGAGTTTCTTCATTTTTAAGATGGGCTATTGTACAATCTGCCCCCCTGCCTTCTTTGCTAGTCTCAAAACACAAGTCTGTGATGTGCTTTGGAAATGTTGATGCACAGTTTTTAGGTTCTCTAAGTGTGCATTTTGTTTTGACTCCTTCTTTTTCTTTTTAGTAAGTAACTTAGCACTTGTAAAGCCCGAAAAAACTAAAGCAGTAGAGAATTACCTCATACAGATGGCAAGATACGGGCAACTGAGTGGGAAGGTAAGCTTGGACATGGCCTTGAGACCATTTTACCTACTGTTATTGACTTTATCAAAGCATCTCTTCAAAAGGTCAGTCTCATTTTCTCGTTACAGAAGTTCTTGTTGACTATTTCAGTGAAGCAATTTATAAAGGAGGGAATATTTGTGTCTACCATAAATCCTAAAAAATAACTAACTGCCTTTCCTAAAATCCTCTGCTGCTTTCCTTTACTGACGCTGCTGTGGAATCTTGATGTGTGTGTGACCCAGTGACTATTAGGGTCAGAATCTAATTGCTTCTACACTGGAAACAGGTTTGTCAATGATACCAAATAAAATCTTACCAATGTACATGGAAGTTAAGGGTGTTTTGCAAAGGAGGAGCTGCTGAAATTCCTGGTTATGATGTGCGTTGCTGTGATGCCCTGATGAGCCCAACCTTCCTTCAAGAGCCTGCCTTCAAGAAGAGCCGCACCTGCACTGGAAGCCAGCCGCTGCCACCCTAGCCTGCGGGGATCAGCCCCGCCCTTGAACCCCTTACACTAAGAGCGTGTGTGGAAGAGACAACTACTGTTCATCTTTTTGAGTGACTTTTCTCTTTCATTTAAGCTCCTCAAGGGCAGAGGCTGTGTCTCCAACACAGCATGTAGGTGGTTGTCACTGTCTGCTGGTGGCAATAAAGGTGTTAAGTGCTGGTAACATTAGATTCTCCCGAGAAAGCTAATCGATGGAAACCTTCCCCTCTCCTCAGATGAGGCTAGCACAGCAAAACTGACTGGAGCTTAAACCAATAGTTAGAGCCTCCTGCCTTCCCTCTTGATCTCTGCCCCCATGCCCCAGAAAGATTAAAACCATTCAATCTGCTGAGGTAAACTCTGTTTAAAAAAGTACTATTTTTCTTTCCGGTTACCCTAGGTATCAGAACAAGGTTTAATAGAAATCCTTGAAAAAGTAAGCCAACAAACAGAAAAGAAAACCACAGTTAAAGTAAGTTTCCCCAAACGTACAGGGCAAAAGAAAAAGGTTTTAAATGATAAGCATTAAATATCCATCTACTGTATCAAAACATGTTTTAGCCCATGAACATTTTCAGTTCGTAACAGGTGAAAGTTTGGGGGGAAAGGCTGCACTTGTTGAGGGGTCTCTTAATTAAGGCCCTTCTGTTGTTCCCTTTCCCCCATAGACATAAAACCCTAAGTCGTTTCAAAGACCTATTGTCTTATAGTAGTAGACCTTGTTCTTCTCAGAAAGTCTGAGTTCTGCTTCATTAAACATGTTATGACACTCCTTTACTTTCCCCCCCAGTTCAACAGAAGAAAAGTCATGGACTCTGATGAAGAGGACGATTATTGAATTTAAGATGTTTAGAGACTGGAGCTTGATGGAACAGTTCTAGGACAGATAACACTTGGTGGAAGTAAAGATCTGATTGTTTACTTTGTTTATTGTCTATATGCCTTTTAAAAAAATAAACTTGTTATGCAAAATAAAACAATATGGGCAAAGTTTTTTTTTTTGTACCATAGTTGAATGAACAGAAGATCTGCACTTCTAATTTTCTCTTTCGTACCAAAAGTTTTTAAGAATGTAGCAGCATAAATATATTCTCTGTAACTGTGCCATTAGTGTTAGGAAAATGGCCTTTGCAGAAATACATGCTGGCTTACTCTTCAGTAAGAAGGAAACAGCATCCAGTAACATGGTAGTTAAAACCCATGGATTAAGAGGAATCAACTTTTAATATTTAACATCGAGTATTTCCAAGACCTAGGTTCTGAAACCAGGTAAACTATTTTTCTTCCTGAAGCTTATATGTATGTTCAATGTAAGGAAATTCCTTGCTTTGGTTTCATTTGTAAGCTGCTTCTCAAAGGCACCGAGACTGTATTATCTTAATAAATATTATCTCTATCCAAAACAGTGGTACTCGCATTGCAGAAAATTACCAAAATAACTAGGAGATACTAATAGTAATACTTGAACGATAAACATGTTTGAAAGTAAGTGCCTTCTAACTTTAGCAGTTAAACATTTTGGTAGAATTGTTTGAGTTCTTCACCGATAAAACTGCAGGTAACAAATGTCATCTCTTCTATCGTGCTTTCCTCCCATAGGCTTTGAAACCTTTGCTCATAAATTTACCTCTCAAGTGAGCTGTTTGGTGTAACCTTTTAGAGGCCTTAGCCCTGTGGGACCCAGCCCAGGAGGAGGTCGTAACATTTAAGGAAGGGAATAGGATTGGTGGCAGGAAAGTAACTGGAAAAGTGGTTTAGAATCCCAGCCTCTCTAGCCAGCATACTGCTGACCTATATCTAAACTATATTTGAGAGGTTACTCATACTGAGACTTGGAATTTGGAACTGTGGCCAATAAAGGAAGTCCATGTTGGAGCGTCTAGCACTCCTAAAGAATGAAAAGTTTTAACATCAAAAATTTTTTTAAAAGGAACAGGATTAGGGAGTCAAACATAAAAGTCTTGCTCAGGGATTCTGAAAAAAACGAACCATCCCAGTTATAGGTAAACTTTGCTTTAGGTCTTACTGAATATAAAAATGCTAGAGGGAGACTAGGTGATTCTCTGCAGGTTTTGTTAGATGCTTCCTCCTGCAGAAAAACACTGTCACGACAGCTCTGTCCTGTCCTCCAAGGACACTTGAGGATGCAAAGCCCTGTACACAAGGCTGAAAGTTCTGCAAGGCAAGAGGAAGTGGGGGGGCGGTTCTAAGCTTTCTAATTGGATTCAATAACTTTGAATCCAAAACATTCTGACACAGAACAAATTTGGGCGTTGCCAATTTCCCAGTCGTTCAAGTCCAGCTTTAAGTGGGAAAGCAACTGGAGAAAAACAAGGGCTTTAAAAACTAACTGAGGTAGTCCCTTCAGATCGCTCACCCTGCTGATTACAGAGTGGCTCAGGAGGAAGCTTCTCCCCTAAAACTGACCGTCTCCAGTGTATCTCCAGAAGAGCACACCTCACTGGAAACGGCCAATGCAGAGGACACCGCCAAGCAGGCCGTGACCCCAGATGGGACAGTGCCAGCATCTCAGCACCCTTCTTTTCTCTGAACCTGTTCCCTCATTTGACAATTCTACCAGTCAGAGCAACTGTTATAATTAAATAGAAAAGTGTGCAAATTCTATCATACTACCCAAAAAATGAGGGGATATCAAATGTATGTATTTGCAGCTTGGCTGACTACACTGGACAGAAGTTCTTAATTAGGGCAGCGGACTGCGACTGAAGTCAGTGAGGTCGTTTCGTTCAAAACTGTGGAAAAGGAGGAAAAACTAAAGAAATTCACAAAGCAACAGTGCTTCTTTCCTGTTTGGGCTAAAAGGCTGTCTTGTATTCATTTTTGTTCTGATTAAAAAACTAACACATTTTTGTGGGCCCTGCGCATTTGCACCTGCTAGATTCAGTCAGTCCTAAGGAGGCAAATGGGTGAGAGGCTGCTCCGAATGATCCGGTTTACATGTTTCAGTGAGAAATGTGTATCCATCCCGTGGGGGAAGATCTTTCCAGACACAGCACGTGTTTATAGTGGAGAGGAGGAGAAACACGCATCTCTCCAGAGCAAAAGAGCAACTAAAGAAGTGTACCATGAGGTGCTCAAGAATCCGAGAGTTTACTGTTTCTTTTCCCATCGTTTGGCACATATCCAAGGCACATTAGAAAATTAGAAATCATAAATTACTTTGTAGAAAAATAATCAGTCCCTCCTATACATACACAAGTATTTCCAAGAACATGCACAAAACCATGTCCCTATTACAAAGTTATTGGAAAATGTACGCAGGACAAACCCATGTTTGCGGCTGTAGGCCAATTAGTAACATAAAAAAATAAGAGTATATATAGAAATTTATAAAAAGGAATAAATGGCAATAACTTCTAACTAAAAGTAACTGACCTGGTTTGTGCTGTAAGTTTTGAATCTGAATCAAAAGACTAAGAAAAGATGTGCCAAATCTCTCCAGCTCAGTAACCATCCGTCAGGTGTGACGTCCAAGGGAGGTTTTTATCGGAAAGGGAGGCTTTGAGAGACACTGGTACGGCTGCGTATGTGCGGTGATCAAATATATCTGTACTTTGTTGGAAGAAAAACTATACCCAACCTTTCCCACATACATAGTGTAGAACAGGTCATAAATGTCCTTTTCACGAACACAAACGTCACACCGGCCCCGGGGCATCTTTGGGCTTGAGTGCTGCTTTGCAAAGGAACGTTTTCGGGGCCTCTTTGCTCCAGGCCGGTGTGTCCCGTCTGCCCGGCCCCCACGCTGCTCCGCGGTCGCCTGTCCCAGGGTCCGGGTTCTTCGGCCTAGCGGTGCCAGTGTGTACGCACGGCAGGGGTGAGCACCTTGCGGTGGGAAGTCAGAACCCGGTGAGAAGGGCCCTCGCTGCGGCCAGGGAGCCTGCCACCTCAAAAGCAGCCCACACCCAGTCTCGGGGATCAGGACACCACTGAAAACTGTGTCTACTCCTTTTCCAGGGCCTTCGTGAGCTTCGAAGAGGGGGGAGAGGGTGATGGTTTTCCTTGCTGCATCCTTTCCCTCGGCCACAGAAAAGCGTTCAGGAACTTTCTGCTTCTCTCTCAAACCAAACGCAAAGTACATGTCGGTTCTCAG
The DNA here is from genome assembly GCA_017311185.1 of Proteles cristata cristata. Lineage (NCBI taxonomy): Eukaryota > Metazoa > Chordata > Mammalia > Carnivora > Hyaenidae > Proteles > Proteles cristata. Next base: position 930,832 of record JAESUZ010000174.1, on the reverse strand, counting down.
CGGTGTCCCCGTGCGGCACCTCCTTGTTGAGGACTCACCTCCTGGTAGTCAACGTAACAACCGCTTCGCGCTGTGCAGACTGGGGAGTAACACCGGCCTCGTGGGGAGCAGCTGGGTCTCCGGCAGTCCCGGGGCTCTCGGCCGCGACCGTGTCCTCGACGGTGTGTCTGCGCAGCATCCGCCTGCTCGCGGGAACGCTCTGCTGCAGTCCGGGCCGCTCGGGCTGACTGCGGCCTCCTCCGCCAGCAGTCTCAGGCGTGCGCGGGTCCGGCGGCTTGTTCTGCTCCCCTGTGGCTCCCGGCCTCCCTGGCTGAACAAACAGTACGATTCAAGCAGTTCGCTCGCACCGCACTTGAAACAAAAACCACACAAGAACGGTGCCTCTGCGCACCTGAGTGGCTCAGTCGGTTAAGTGTCCGACTTCGACTCAGGTCATGATCTCATGCTTCTTGGGTTCGAGTCCAGCATCGGGCTCTGCGCGGACAGCTAGCTCAGAGCCTGGAGCTTGTTTCAGATTCTGTGTCTCCCTTTCTATCTGACCCTCCCCTGCTCACGCTCTCTCACTCACTCTCTCAGAAATAAATTTTTTTTAAAAAATTAAAAAAAAAAAAAAAAAGAACAGTGCCCCTGCGTGCTTCTATAGGTCACCCAATGTGCTCGTGACTTTCCGGGCATAATTCCAGCTCTGACATCCCTGCAGGGACAGTATGAACGTGCACTCCATAACATAACGTCGGTGCTTTACCTGATTTCACATTTTTTTTTAAATTTTTTTTTTTTTATTTCTAGGAGAGAGAGACAGCGTGAGCAGGGGAGGGTCAGAGAGAGAGGGAGTCACAGACTGAAACAGGCTCCAGGCTCTGAGCTGGCAGTCAGCACAGAGCCCGACGCGGGGCTCGAACCCACCAACCACGAGATCATGACCCAAGCGAAAGTCAGACGCTCAACCGACTAAGCCACCCAGGCGCCCCTACCTGATTTCACATTTAATCCTTATAACAAGCCCGCCCTAACTGCCACCCCATTCACAGCTGCGGACACAGGCTCAGCAAATGGAAGTGACGTCCTAAACCCCCATCTCTCACAAGGGAGGCACTGGCACTTGTGTGAACCCAAGCAGAGCTCAGTCTGAGGGTATCCCAGGCAGCAGCAGGTCTGTTGGCAAAGTCATGAAAGATTATGTAGGAAACTGAAATGAGTCACGTTAGCAAAAATCCCTTTAATTCTCTAAAACACAGATTTAGAGCTTGTGCAGATGTGCTTCAACGAGCCTGGGTCACCGCACGAGCCGCACACTGTCCTCATCAACAGTCATACTGCCATTGCCAGGAGCAAGAAGGAAAGTCGGGTTTCGGGGAAGAGTCCCCACTGCACCACAGCACATGAGGCTGCAGGAAGAAGGCCACGTGCAGAACTGTCTACAAGGGCAGCTCTCAACCATATCCGGAGGCTTTCTTTAACCACCGAGATACAAACCCACCGAGACACCGTGGACGGTGTGACCTGAGCTATCTCACTGAATGCGCACACCTTAAGCTGCGGGGGCTCTCCACGCCTACTCCCGCTGCCACTGTCCCCTCTCCTCTCTCGGGAAACGAAGCCTGTGCCTTGGCTGTCCCATTAACGAACCCATCTAACTCGTTACTGTTTTTTTGTTTTTGTTTTTAATGTTTTATTTATTTTTGAGAGAGAGAGAGAGAGACAGCATAAGCAGAGGAGGGTCAGGGAGAGAGGGAGACACAGAATCTGAAGCAGGCTCCAGGCTCTGAGCTAGCTGTCAGCACAGAGCCCGACGCGGGGCTCGAACCCACGAACCATGAGATCACGACCTGAGCTGAAGTCAGACGCCCAACCAACTGAGCCACCCAGGCGCCCCTTGTTACTAACTGTTGAAAAGAAGGAAATCATGAAATGAGAAGTGTGTACACCATGGATGGAGTTTTGGAAAAGCCAGGCTTTAAGAAATACGATGAGGGGCTCCTGGGTGGCTCAGTCGGTTAAGTGTCCAACTCTTGGTCTCGGCTCAGGTCGTGATCTCACAGTGTGTGGGATCGAGCCCAGCGTCGGACTCTGCACTGATGGCGTGGAGCCTGCTTTAGATTCTCTCTCCCCCTCTCTCTGCTCCTCTCCCTCTCTGCTCCTCCCCTGCTTGCGCTAAAATAAATTGAAAGAAGAAATATGATGATAAGTTAGTGTTTAATAACTCACCTCATGCACACAGTCTTCAGTAAAATCAGGGACACTTCTATCTCTTGCCATAATCTCCTGTGAAGCCGTTCCCCTGAAACCCAAAACAAAGTGAAATCAAGGTTTGGGACAGTGGTGTCAAACACTCCGGTTGGCCACGAGGTGGCAGCATTTGACGAGTGCAGATTTCTCTGTGACCTGTCCAAGGAGCACATACCTGGTTAGTTTTAAGTAAAAGGTCAAAAGCACAGAAATCGACTCAAATTTTATACTCACTTTAACTGCCCACCTGAGTGGACAAAGTAAAACTGCCTTGTAAAAGGTTCATCTGGTAGATCATACATTTTTGAGTTCCCTGTAGACAAAAAAGGATACACATTTGAGAACTGAGGTAGTTTAAGAATTGTTTTAAAGTTGTAGCACAGATGCAACATTTCCGTTTTCTTAGGTTGACAGAATTGAGAAAATTACAAACTGTATTTGCTCAAAGAGACATATTAGTAGCTATTTATTACCATGTGAGCCCCGATGGAAAAGAAGATGCATCCTTATTAATACACAGGACACTTTGTGAGACAGGCTCAGGATTATCCAGAGGTGGAAATGGGTTTATTCACATTATTACACCTCAAACTATACTGTAATTTTAAAGAAAGAATAGAGTGGTACCTAGCTGGCTCAGTTGGTACAGCGTGTGACTCTTGATCGCAGGGCTGTGACTTTAAGCCCAGTGTTGGGTGTAGAAATTACTTTAAAAAAAAAAAAAAATCTGAGGCACCTCAGTGGCTCAGTCAGTTGAGCATCTGACTTCGGCTCAGGTCATGATCTCACAGTTTGTGGGTTCAAGCCCCACATCAGGCTCTGTTCGGACAGCTCGGAGCCTGGAGCCTGCTTCGGATTCTGTGTTCCTTTCCCTCTGCCCCTCCCCCATTCACACACTCTCTCTCACACACAAAAATAAACAGTAAAGAAATAATAATAAAATAAAATCTTTAAAAACATAAAGAGTAGAACATGGGACCTACCTAGACTCTAACAACTGGAAAAAAAAAAAAAACTTCAGCCCATGTTTGGCAACTACTGTTCTAATTACCAACAAATTCCGTATACGTGCAAATTAAAAACAACAACATAAACCTTTAAAGTTAGTAGGAAGCACTTAGCCCAGACGTTCAGGGAATGCTTTTAAAAAGGCCTGGATCGTGGACGTGTGGCAGGAAAGAATCTCCCAGCGGCTGCTCCTCGTCTCCAGCTGGTGGAGGGGAGGCCTAAGCCTCTAAGGTGAGGCCGAGAGAGGCCACTTCACTTCCATAGGAAGCAGCATCCCAATCGGCCAGAAACCCAGCAGCAAAACAAGCCGACGAGGTAGGCTGTAACGTATGTCTCTTCGGTGCCCACATCCCGCCCTGGTCACCAGTACAGGAACATTCTATGTTGAAAATTCAACCGACGGGGGGGCCTGGTTGGCTCAGTCAGTTAAGCACCTGACTTCGGCTCAAGTCATGATCTCATGGTTTGTGGTTCGAGCACCGCGTTGGGCTCTGTGCTCACAGCTAGCTTAGAGCCTGGAGCCTGTTTCAGATTCTGTGTCTCCCTCTCTCTCTGACCTTCCCCTGCTCACGCTGCCTCTCTCTCTCTCTCTCTCAGAAATAAAACATTAAAAAAAATTTTTTTTAATTCAACCGACACCAGCAAATACTCATGAATCTCCAAAGACACCCATGCTGAGAATTTCAGTGAGGGTGTAAGTTCTTACATTTTTTCCGGATCTTCACAGTAACGTAATCCTTGTGGTCCGTTTCGCCTGCATCACCCGACGTGGCCACACAGCTTGGTACTACCTGAAGTAATTCCATTATTTTTGAATTCTACAATTTGAAAGGGAAAAGGTTATAGGAATAGTCCATACTGGCGCAGCGAGGCAGAGAGGCTAAGGAGCAACTACAGGTCAGACCGTGAAGCCCAAAGCCTCATGGCTCAGGGCAGCCCTGGACTCAGAGGCGGGCCCCTCCTCTACCAGGTGCTCGGGCTGGGCAGCTCTCTGCTCTGTGCGCTGCGTTAACGAGAATAGGCTCTGTTACTGCACAGTTATCGTGAGGCCGTCTGCGGCCCAGCCCCTAGTGAGTACTAGATAAAAAACGCTCATTCTGATCATTTGAGAAAGTGCTAAGTGAAGGTTTAAAATATTTCAATTCCAGGGGCGCCTGGGTGGCTCAGTTAGCTGACTGACCAAATCTTGATTTTGGCTCAGGTCATGATCCCAGGGTTGTGGGACTGAGCCCCATATCAGGCTCCACACTGAGCATGGAACCTACTGGGGATTCTCTCTTTCCCTTTGCCTCCCTCCCCTGCTTGCTCACTCTTGCTCTAAAATAAAAATAAGTAAAATAAAAAATAAATAAAATATTTCAATTCTCTTAAGAAGTGTTACTGAAAATTATGATAAGCCCATGAATACGCTGGGTTTATGGTGACTTTTACGTGACACCAGTGTCATTAACAGCCTACTTACTAGCTGTCTACCCAGGGTCAAAGATGAAAAGATTCGACATGAGAGCAGGAACAGACAGCTTGCTTCTCCTAGGAGAGGAAGCCTTTTCCTTGCCACAGCCCTACGCACACACCCACAGCACCGGGAGGAGGGGTGAATCGGTCCCCACCATTCCCCTGACACCACTCACGGATTCTTGGAACCACCGACTGACCAAACATTCCCTGTTGTGCTGCGAAGACCACTGCAGGCAGGGGGAGCCCCGAACTTCCCCGTGAGTCCCTGATGGCTCGTCCCGGGGCCAGACAGCAGGGCACCGACACCCACAGCTGCTGGGGGAGCATCTCTACTCTGCCCTTGGAAAGCGAGCCCCGGAGGACAGACTCCCGGCTCCCCGAGTAGGCCACCTCTGACCAGGGCACCAAGGACCAGAGATCTGACCACACTGGCCGATTTCCGGCATGGCCACTTGGCCCGGCACGGCGATCCCAAGGGCAGCTAGTGCTATTTCAGGTGCGGTGCAACCACAGGGGACCCAGAGGGAGCAGCGAGGGAGGCTGGGACGCCCTGGGCTCGTGAGCCCCCTGCTCACCTGCTCAGCGCAGTCTATAGCTGTGCACTGCCTCTTGTTCACGACCTGCACTGACGCCCCGTGGAGGAGAAGCAGCTCCACCACGAAGACGCGCTTTTCTATCACGGCCTCGTGCAGCGCCGTGTTGCCCTTGTTGTTGCAGGCGTTAATGGAGGCCCCGTGCTGCAAAAAGACACAGCGTGGTCACACGGAAGGCCGGACAACAGTGACCCAGACTCCAGGCGACGTGAAGCCTGCCGCCGGCCGGGATCGGCAGCTCACCTGTAACAGCAGCGCAGCGACTTCGTGGTGGCCACTGGAACAGGCGTAAATGAGGGGTGTGTTTCCACTTATGTCCTTTTTATTGGGTTTTGCGTTAGAATCCAGGAGATACTTCACCACCTAGCCCAGAGAAGACAAATTTTCAGCCGTAACAATCTGTAGAGAGAAATCCTGTAACTTGATACTCTCTGGACTTTTCTCTAAGTTTATTTAGAAGGTTCCTCAGACCCGTGTCTGACTCTTGGGAGAAAACAGACCAACTGAAGCGGGGTCTCCTCTGCCAGGCAATGTGCGAGGCGCTGTGTTTTCATTTCACCGTTTGGCCAACCCTATGGAGGGCCAGAATTATTACCCCTAGTCATACAGACTAGGAAAGTGATGTTTGAAGTGCTCTGCTAGATGTTACAAGAGAGATGGAAGGCCTGATGTGGTTCCTGTCTTTTACTTTTATACTTTCTTTTTTAATTTTTTAAATGTCTTATTTATTTGAAAGAGAGAGAGACACAGAGCATGAGTGGGGGAGGGGCAGAGAAAGAGGGAGACACAGAATCTGAAGCAGGCTCCAGGCCCTGAGCTGTCAACACAGAGTCCAGCACGGGGTTCAACGTCACGGACCATGAGATCAGGAACCAAGTTAAAGTCGGATGCACAGGTGACCAAGGCACCCAGGTAGCCTTGTACCTTTTTTTTTTTTTTTAAGTAGGCTCCACACCCAACATGAGCTTGAACTCACAGCTCCGAGATCCAGAGTCAGAAGCTCCACCATGGAGCCAACCAGGCACCCCTATTTATTTTTTATTTTTTTTTAAGTAAGCTCTATAGCCAGTGTGAGGCTAGAACTCACAGCCCTAAATGAGCCAGCCCTTGCTTCCTGTCTTTTAAAAGAGTACACTAGAGCTGGGGCGCTGGGGTGGCTCAGTCAGGTAAGCACCCCACTCCTGGTTTCGGCTCAGGTCATGATCTCACAGTTCGTGACATTGAGCCTCACAACAGGCTCTGTGCTGAAGTGTGGAGCCTGCTTGGGATTCTCTCTCCCTCTCTCTCTGTCCCATCCCCACTTATATACTTTCTCTATCAAAATAAATAAACTTTTTATAAAAAAATTAAAATCTTAGAGTAGAGCTAATAGGGAAAAATTTTTTTAAAATAGATAAGTCTCAAAAAGAAATAGAGGACTGTGAAAAAGCCAAGCATTTCACAACCGTCTCTTGCACGGCCTCCATAGCGCCATTGTCTATTAAGTACTAGGCTTTTGCCACAGACCACAGGCCGTGGGCAAGAGAGGAGTGAAGTCGCAGGCAGAGTCCTCAATGTCCCACACCCACACCTCAGAGCCGGCCCCTGTTGGGGTAGAAATCAGAACACAGGCCTCCTGCCACTGGGATGTGAATGCCAGCGGGAAGGGGGGAGGCGGGAGGGGACCCCACGCAGGACCCCACCCCCACCCCCCAGGAGCACCGGAGCCCCGTGTTCTGTTGCTGAGCCGTCCTGCCATGTGCCTCTCGGGACCCCAGGGGTGGGAGGAAGGAATCGGGTCTGTCCTCCGGGCTGGCCCCCAAACCTGCCCCCAGCAGCATTCCCACCAGGCACCCTCCGCCCCGGAGACAGAACCCGCACCTGGAAGTGGCCCTTCTGGCAGGCCAGGTGGAGCGGGACGGCCTGGGTTACGTTTCTGGCACCTGTGCGGGCACCCTGCTTCAACAGGAGGGGGACGAGGTCCGCCCGACCGTGCAGGGCAGCAACGTGCAGTGGGGAGACGCCGTCCTGGTTGGTCACATTCACACTGAGCCCACTGGCGGGGATCTTTGCCAGCTTCTAGAAAAAGCAGAGGATGGAGGCCGAGGTGTCAGTGGTATACGAGGAACTGGCCTGAAGGACCTGAAGCCATGTGCCCCCCACACAACACAGTTCCTGTGTAAAATCTGGGATCACGGGGGCATCCAGAATCAGGCTGCCCACAGGGAACTTCCTACAACTATCCCAAAGGAGTAACTTCAATCTTCGAGATACCAACCCCCTGAAGTGACACCCTATTTATGCCAAGGCAATCGAACGGGAAACAGGAAATCTGTTCAACAAATGGCACCAAAACAATTGGCTCTCCACACACACGGAGAAAGTGCATGCCAGCCCTTACCCCACCACACACAAGAATGACACACGCCTCGTAGACCTAAATGCAAGGGCCACAACGATGTGGCACTTCGCTTTCCTGAAGTGGATACAAGAAAATCCTCGCAACACTGGGATAAGCAACGACTTCCTAGGTAAGATGCAGAAAGCAAACACCATAAAGGGAGAGTTTGATGCACTGGTTTTAAATGGTCCTTCTGTGAAAGGCACAACTAAGAAAATGAACAGGCACGTCCCAGGCAGGGGGAAATGTTTGCATCAGATAGATCTGATGAAAGACATACACCCACCGGAATTTTATTTTATTTTATTTTTTATTTTTTTTTATTATTATTTCTAGGAGAGAGAGAGAGAGACAGCGTGAGCAGGGGAGGATCAGAGAGAGGGAGTCACAGACTGAAACAGGCTCCAGGCTCTGAGCTGGCAGTCAGCACAGAGCCCGACGCGGGGCTCGAACCCACGAACCGAGAGATCATGACCTAAGCGAAAGTCAGACGCTTAACCGACTGAGCCACCCAGGCGCCCCATCACCCACCAGAATTTTAAAACAACAGATTCTCACAACTCAGTTGGACAATCCAACGTTTAAAAAAAAATAGGCAAAAGATTTGGGGGAAAAATCTAGATTTATACCATGGAGGTACTGTGCACTGTGCCAGGGGTTACATGACCACGTGTTTGTCAAGCCTCACAGAACTGTCTGAGGCTTAGCTCCACAGTTCGTCATTTTGATCATGAAACTACCTTATACTTCGCAGTCGTTTTAAAATCAATCGTGCCAATATAAGAACAATCCACTAGTAATATTTTTTGAGAGAGAAAGAGAGAGAGAAAGAGAGAGAATGCATGCTCACTCAAGCACAAGCAGGGCAGGGGCAGAAAAAAGAAGAAGAGTGAGAATTCCAAGCGGGCTCCATGCTGTCAGTGCAGAGACTGACATGGGCTCCATCCCATGAACCTACAAGACCATGACCTAGCCGAAATCAAGAGTTGGATGCTTAACCGACAAGAGTTGGATGCTTAACCGACTCAGCCACCCAAGAGCCCCTCAATCAATAACCAGAGGGACAAACAAGGTGTGCCTGGGTGGCTCACTCGGTTGACTGTCCAACTTCGGCTCAGGTCATGATCTCACGGTTTGTGAGTTCAAGCCCCGCATCGGGCTCTGTGCTGACAGCGCGGAGCCTAGAGCCTGCTTCAGATTCTGTATCTCCCTCTCTCTCTCAGCCCCTCCCCCTGCTCTTGCTCTCTCTCTCAAAATAAACATTTAAAAAAAAAAGGACAAACAAAACATTTATAAACCATATAACTAAAAACAAACATTAAGTTAAGATATCAAATCACACATTTTGATAATAAAATTACTATGTCAGTGTTTTATGTGACTGGCGAACAATTAAAACTGGTTGTCTAGTTCACTTTTTGATGATTAAGAAGGTTCTCTCTCAGAAAAATGGCATGCAAAGTTAAAAAGGTGAATTTTGCTACATGTAAATGGTACCTCAAACCTAAAAAACAAACAAATGAAGAAATAGGGAGAAAAATCGCAATTAAATACCACTGCACAACTACAATAACAGCTACAGTTAAATGGTCACAAGGATGTGAAACAACCAGAACTTTCACACACCAGTAGCAGGAATGGAAAATGCTACAATCACTCTGGAAAGCTGGCAGTTTCTTACGAAGTTACACACACACTACATAATCCAGCAATTATAACCTGAGGTATTTACTCAAGTAAACACATATTTATACAAAGACCTGTTCACAAATGTTCACACTCGCTTTCTTCACAAAGCCCAGAGCAGGGAACGACTCAAATGTTCATTAAGAGGTGATTAGATAAATTATATTCAACAAAACACTACCCAGCAACAAAATGAAATGAACCGCTGATCCAATGTGGATCTCAAAACATTCTGCTGAGTGAAGGAAGCCAGACTCAAAAGAGTGTGTACTGTCTGGTTCCAGACACAGAAAATTCTAGAAAATGCCAACGAGCCTGTGATGATGGCCAACAGACCAGTGGTTCCTGGGACAGAGGAGGAAAGGGGAAAGCAAGAGTTTCAAAGCAGCCCAAGAAAACCCTCAGAAACGACGGTAATGTTCTTTATCTTGACAACGGTGATGGCTTCATGGTTTATACATCTGCAGAAATGCATGTGATTGTATACTGTACATGGATACACTTTAGAGTATGCAAACTGTACTTCAGTAAGGGGTTTTGGGTTTTTTTTAAATGATTATTTAGTTTTGGGGGGAAGGAAGGGGCAGAGAGAGAGAGATGGGGACAGAGGATCTGAAGCAGGCTCTGTGCTGACAATAGAGAACCAATGCAGGACTCAAACTCATAACCCATGAGATCATGACCTGAGCTGAAGTCAGATGCTTAATCAACTAAGCCACCCAGGTGCTCTTCAATAAAGTTTTTAAAACAAGCATCCTAAACACACCAGTGGCCTAGAAAAGGGTGGGGTCCAGGGGTGGTTAACTAAATCACAGACACGAAGCAACTTCCATATTTTATGTCTTCTGTGTCTTTTCGAGACATTTCAAAATGGGAAAGGGGCGCCTGGGTGGCTTAGTCGGTTAAGCGTCGGACTTTCGCTTAGGTCATGATCTCGCGGTTCGTGGGTTCGAGCCCCACGTCGGGCTCTGTGCTGACTGCCAGCTCAGAGCCTGGAGCCTGTTTCAGTCTGTGACTCCATCTCTCTCTGACCCTCCCCTGCTCATGCTCTCTCTCTCCTAGAAATAAATAAAACATTAAAAAAAAAAATGGGAAAAAGATGTTTTCAAAAAGCAGAGAACATAAGATTTTAGTCAATGAAGCCAATAGTTATTTTAATGTGTAATTCAGTTTCTTGTCACAACTAATGAATCATGAGGTAGAGAAGAGAGTATAGAGAAATGACAAGGACAGGGACAGACGCAATAACTGCCTCTAGCCACACACCATCACTGACCCGGCCTGAAGTACTATCACCTCACATCGTAATCTCTGAAACACCATCTGTCTTTTTTTTTAATTTTTTTTAATGTTTTATTTATTTCTAGGAGAGAGAGAGAGAGAGAGACAGTGTGAGCAGGGGAGGGTCAGAGAGAGAGGGAGTCACAGACTGAAACAGGCTTCAGGCTCCGAGCTGGCAGTCAGCACAGAGCCCGACACGGGGCCCGAATCCACGAACCGTGAGATCATGACCTAAGCGAAAGTCGGACACCTAACCGACTAAGCCACCCAGGTGCCCCAGTCTTTTTCATTTTCATAGCATGCTGCAGAGGGGAAATCATTCTCTGGGCTGTATCCAACCGCACGGGGACAGGACAAAAGTTGCACATTCCCAATGTGCACATGACCCTGTATAGCTAGATGAAAAGCTACACATGAATGAAAGTTTAATCTTTTCAATATTATTGGATTAAAATAACCCATAGTTAAGGGGCGCCTACGGGGTTCAGTTGGTTGAGCGTCCAACTTTGGCTCAGGTAGTGATTTCACAGTTTTTAAGTTTGAGCCCCACATTGGGCTCTGTGCTAACAGCTCAGAAACTGGAGCTGTTTCAGATTCTGAGTCTCCCTCTCTCTCTGTCCCTCCCCACTCACACTCTGTCTCTCTTTCTCTCTCTCGAAAATAAACATTAAAAAAAAATTTTTTTAAATAACCCAGAGTGAAACATTTTTAAATAAGGCAGCATTATCTTGTAATACAACAGATAATACCACTATACCTGTTTTATAAAGTCAAATTAATTTTCTCAGTATGGGACATACACAACTGAGTTAAATAACTAGCACACAAGCACATACAAAAATGCACAAAACCATCTACAACTGCTCAAAAGAAAATGAAATACTTGAGTGTACTCTTAAGAAAACATGGACTCTCTATGCTAATAAGGCTCTCTATGCTAAAAGTCACAAAATGATGAAGAAATCAAAGAAGCCCTAAATATTTGCAGAGATATACCATGTTCATGAAAACGCAACACAGTAAAGATGTCGTTTCTCCCCAACTTGATCTACAGTTTTGATGCATTTCCTCCCAAAATCCTAACATGATTTTTGGTAGTCATAAACAAACTATTCTAAAATATATATGGAAAGGTACAGGCTATAGAATAGCTAAAACAATCCTGGCAAAAAAGAGTAAGTTAGGAAGAATCTCGGTACCCAATACTAAGGCTCCGGTAATCAAGACAATGTGGAACCGGTAGAAGGACAGACACAGAGATCCGTGGAACAGAACACTGAGTCCACGAGACCCACACCATATATTATCTGAGGTAGAGCAGAAAGTCATTGGAGGAAAGATGTTCTTTTCAACAAGTGGTGTGGAACAGGTGGACATCCATTGTCTATGAACCCCAACCTAAATCTCACACCTTGTACAAAACTTAGCTCAGGAGTTACGGGGTGGCAGGGAAGCAGCACGGGTGGCTCTTCCTGTGGGGAGAGAGCTGGTTAGTACCTTCAGTGTGGATGCACAAAGCTAGGCACGTGATAAAAGTGAACACGCATGCACACGTGAGCATGAGTAAAACCAGAGAAACGTGGGTAAGATGTGTGGATGGTTTCTACGTCACTATCCTGGTTGGGATACTGCTCTACAGCTCCGTAAGCTGTTAGCACTGGGGGTGACTGGGTGAAGGGCACAGGGCATCCTCTGTACTTGGCGGGACAGTCTCCTCTCAGGGTGCACCAACTTGACCAAAGACAACAGGCAATGGATCTCGAATGCAGCTTCCTCAGGGCACTGGCAGCCATGTGGACAGATGCCCTAGGGTGCATCTGTTCATAAACTCTTGCCTTGTGACTCAGGGGCCCAGAGAGCAACTGAAACACTTGGGCACGTGTGTATGTCCCTCACTGCCCTGCTCATTCAGAAGGCAGGCCGCCCAAGCCACACCCACATTAGTGTAGTTTCCCTCTTCCCTGAACTAAGTAACTAGTCACCGCCTCATCCGCAGGGACACCAACCACCAACCACTCGGCAGCTAGCTGGCTCCCCACCCTCACTGCCACCAAGAGAAGCAAAGCCAAACCTTTTGAGCCGGAGCACACTTCGGGCACTGGCACAAGGGGTGACAAAAGTCAATATCTTCCACACTGACGGTGTCCTCCACCTCATCCAGGTCCTCCTCTGTCCACTCCAAAAGGTAACGCACCTGGCGTGGGGCAGGAAGGAGAAAAGGAACTTAAAATGCATCCTGAGCTCCTTTCTAGGCGACAGGGTCTCCCCCTCCCTCCCTCTGTCCCACATACACACACACACACACACACACACACACAGCTGCTCCCAAATCAGGGCCTATACTTCCTCACCCATCACCGTGACCGACACATGACTGGGTGTCTGCACCCAAACTTTTCTCAGTCCTTTTGCCAGCAAATCAGAGAACTTTTGCTACCGTTTCTACCGCTTGTGTTAGACGTTCTTTTATCTTCTTTTTTTTTTTTTTTACAAATAGTTTATTGTCAAATTAGTTTCCAGATAAAGACGTTCTTTTATCTTAAAAAGGGCAGAGTGGTGCTGCCAGAGTGGACATCCCGATCCTGGAGCATTTAGTGAGCACCTTGCCTCCTATCACCTAACTGCACACTTTCAACACCCAGCCGTCCCTTCTAACCTGGGAGAAAACTCAGAGCGGGAACAACTTGTCCAAGGCCAACTACGAAGTGGTGATCAGAACCTAGACACAGGCGCCCTGACCCCATACCAGCGTCCCTTCCACAACCACATGCTAGCCCACAGGGGAGGCTCTCTACTCCACACCAGCATCCCTTCCATGACAATGCACTAGCCCACAGGTGAAAACACTGCAGACCACTAAGAGGTCAAATTTATGTTCCAGTGAAAACTGGTATCTAGAGGATATTAAATTTGAAAAATGGAAACATGCCAGTCAGAGTGGCTAAAATGAGCAAATCAGAGGACTCTAGATGCTGGCGAGGATGTGGAGAAATGGGCACCCTCCTACACTGCTGGTGGGACTGCAAACTGGCACAGCCCCTCTGGAAAACAGTGTGGAGGTTCCTCAAAAAATTAACAATAGAACTCCCCTAGGACCCAGCAATAGCCCTGCTAGGAATTTACCCAAGGGATACAGGAGTGCTGATGCATAGGGGCACATGTACCCCAATGTTCATAGCAGCACTCTCAACAATAGCCAAAACATGGAAAGAGCCTAAGTGTCCATCAACAGATGAATGGATCAAGAAGATGTGGTTTATCTATACCATGGAATACTACATGGCAATGAGAAAGAATGAAATCTGGCCTTGTGTAGCAACATGGATGGACCTTGAGGGTGTTATGCTGAGTGAAATAAGTCAGGCAGAGAAGGACAAATATATGTTTGCACGTATAGGAGGATTAGGAGGAACTTAACAGAGGACCGGGGAGAAGAAGGGGGGAAATGGTGGGGAAAGGGAGAGAGGCAAACCATGAGAGACTCTTGAATGCTGACAAAAACTGAGGACTGATGGATGGGGGGGAGGGGGGATGGGCATGGAGGAGGGCACTTGTGGGGATGAGCACTGGGGGTAATGTGGAAACTAATTTGAAAACTATTTGTAGGGGCGCCTGGGTGGCTTAGTCAGTTGAGCGTCCAACTTTCACTTAGGTCATGATTTCGCAGTTCGTGGGCTCGGCCCCACGCCGGGCTCTGTGCTGACAGAGCCTGGAGCCTGCTTTTGATTCTGTGACTCCCTCTCTCTCTGACCCTCCCCTGCTCACGCTGTCTCTCTCTCTCCTCGAAATAAATAAAACATTAAAAAAAAGGAAAAACTGTTTGTAAAAAATAAATAAATAAATAATAAATTTAAAAAAATAAATAAATAAAAAAAGAAGATGTGGTTTATCTATACAATGGAATACCACATGGCAACGAGAAAGAATGAAATCTGGCCATGTGTAGCAACATGAAAGGAACTTGAGGGTGTTATGCTGAGCAAAATAAGTCAGGCAGAGAAGGACAGATACCATATGTTTGCACGTATAGGAGGATTAGAAGGAACTTAATGGAGGATCGTGGGGGAGAAGAAGGGGGAAAATAGTGGGGGAGAGGGAGGGAGGCAAACCATGAGAGACTCTTGAATGCTGAGAACAAACTGAGGACTGATGGGTGTGGGGGGAGGGGAAAGGGGGTGATGGTCATGGAGGAGGGCACTTGTAGGGATGAGCACTAGATGTCATATGGAAACAAACTTGACAATAAACTATTAAAAAATATTTAGAAAAATAAAACAAATTTGCAATCTGGAAAAAAAAAGAAAGTTGTTGTAATGACCACTAGGTGTTATATGTACGTGATGAATCACCAAATTCTACACCTGCAATTAATATTACACTGTTAACTAAATGGAATTTAAATAAAGTCTTGAAAAATTAAAAAAAACAAATTATAGGAGAAAAAAAGAAAAACAGAAACAACATAAGCACACTGCTAAACCTGGTGCTGAGCACTCTAAGCACGTGCATGGGGTGTCAAGGGGTTCCGAGAAGACCCCCTTCCACCCCAAACATCTTTCCTCCAGGTCCCTTCCACATCCTGACAGCAGCCACTCCACAGAGTGGAAATGCCAAAGGTGTCAACTCTGGAGCCTCACCTAACAGGCCAGCTGGGACAGATGAGGGCAGCTGACATGAATGGGGGAAGCGGAGGGGCAGGTGCCTTGGGCAGGGAGTCAGAAGCTGTCACACGTGTAGATGAGTCTGGGTACTGACCCCAGGGCACTGGGCAGTCGGCCTCTGGTCAACTCCCTCGCAAATGGCTTCAGCCCCGTCACCCACCCACAGAAGGAAGAGGAGCAGGCGTGGCATGACGCGGGGACAGCCATAATCTGTTCCCCGCACGGACTGTCCCTGGCTCATGCCATGGCTCCCAGGATGCCTGAAGAAGTCCTACTTTGCTTCCTCCAAAGAACACTGGGTTCTCCCGGGGCCGGTCTCACAGGACAGACGCAGACACAGGCACCATGTCCCGCCCCCAGAGGAACCGTGTCTGGTGGATTTGCAGTGGCCTCTGGATAGAAGCTAATACACCAGTGACTACATTCAGATTATTACCATCCTGAGCTGGTTATAATCCGATCCCAGTAACCTCTGTGCACCACCTCAAACTCGGATCATCAGTGAAAGGCACTCCTGAAACACACCACTGCAAAACTCCCTCATAGTATGATTTACTCAGGGCTCCTAATTTGTTAAGCACCCAATTTACTACTCCTTTTAAAATGGAAGACATCACAAGTTCCTCTCAGGCAAGGTAGGGGACACCAGCCGTGGGAATCTAAGGAAAGCTATTTGTCTCCACTCTCCAATGATGTCATTAGATGTTCCGTCACCAGACAGTGAGGCTCAGGACAGACACCTTCTCCCAGCAGGGCCATCCCCTCCCCATGCCAGCCCACAGCAGCCAGTGCCACTTCCTTGGGACACCTGCCTGTGACTCCTTGGAGCCCCAAGCCTCAGACCTCAGCCTCCTGCCCAGACGCCACGTCCACCCACAACTTCCACGGGGTCACACTGGCACCTCTGGGCTCCGGCCCTCTGTCCACTGCCCCTCCTCTCTGCTAGCCCTGCCCGCACACCGTGCTCCCAGCTAGCAGGCCAGGCTCCGAGCCCACAGTCTGAGCTCCTGCACACGGGGGGTCTGAACAACACCTCACCAGCCTCCGGGTACGTGAACGTCTAAAAGGTTCACTATGCGACTTTATGTCCACCTGCTCGTTACGTAAAGGGAAACCGCTAACGCCTCTGTTACCACACAGTCATTCAGCGCAGCCCTTCTGTGTGAAAGGGAACAGAACGCGGCTCCCGGAGGAACCAGAGACAAGAAACGCACATACAGCTCTTTTCAACCGAGAGCAAGCGTTTTCAGGTGCGCTTCTAAAAACTCACCATTTCTAGGTCTCCATCAGCAACCGCTCTTAAAAGTTTGTCTACCTTAATTAAAAGAAAAAGAATGTTAGAAAATGATTTCAATAACAGAACGATAAAAGAAGGAACAACAATGTCTGAAAACCTAGTAGCTCTCGTTGCTCTATTGGTCTGTGGTTTTCCCAGCTTGTTCGAGCTCAAGCACCGCTGAGACCCCCAGGCAGGATGTCCAGGACGGCGCTAGCATGCACCAAGCCCTCTACCACCCGCGCTCTGAAAGGACTCTCTGCCAGTGACGTGGCCAGCTGACATGATGGGCCTCCTAAGAGCCCAGCCACCCTCTAGAACCACATGTATTCAGCCCCCATCATCCGAAAGCTGAGGGGACATAGGGGGCACTCCCCTCACAGGAACGATTTCAGGTCTCTGTTAGATTCTGGAACATGTCTCTTGGCTTGTGTTGCTGTGCTATCGCCTCAAGCTAAGCTTCTCAGGCCTTCTGAGAGCAGATCATGGCGTCTGGGGGCAGCAAGGGACAGACACCCTGGGTGGTCACAGTGAGGTTCCCTGTCCACAGGGGAAGAGGGGAAGGAATCATGGCATATGCGTGGAAGGGTCTGCTCTGTGGGCTGACACTGGACAAGCTCTCAGGTAGGTTAAATAGAGGAAAAAAACAGGTGGTGAACCACCTTTTACAGAACACGTGTTTGCAAGCAGTCAGGTACAACTCATCAGGTTGACAAGGATGCTTATGGAGCGAGTCGTAAGGGCAGAGAATTGAGTCTATAGGATGATCTTAAATCTGTGCACAGGGGACTTTACTTGCACCTTTCTCAGAAAAGACTCCTTCTTCTCTCCCACTGCACCACACACACACACACACACACACACACACACACACACACACACACACACACAATCGCCAAGATGAAGCTGTTTCAGGAGCCAACCATGCAAGAAGCAGGGCGTCTATAGGATGATCTTAAATCTGTGCACAGGGGACTTTATTTGCACCTTTCTCAGAAAAGACTCCTTCTCTCCCACTGCAACACACACACACACACACACACACACACACACACACACACACACACTATCGCCAAGATGAAGCTGTTTCAGGAGCCGACCATGCAAGAAGCACCCACTGCACCACACACACACACACACACACACACACACACTATCGCCAAGATGAAGCTGTTTCAGGAGCCGACCATGCAAGAAGCACCCACTGCAACACACACACACACACACACACACACACACACACACACACACACACAATCGCCAAGATGAAGCTGTTTCAGGAGCCGACCATGCAAGAAGCAGGGCGAGAGGTGGCTGGGCTCCCCTCCAGGCCACGGCCCAGGAGTGCCGGTGTTGGCCTACTGGGCAGCCCTCATCATGCCGTGGTTCTTTAAGTAGCCGCCATGACACAGGGCCGCCATCCCGTCGGCCCTCCCGTCTGGGAGCCTCACCTCCCTGTAGTCCTTCTTGGGCTTCTCCCGTCTGGAGCGTGCCAACGTGGAGGAGAAGCTGGAGGTGGAGGAGGCCTGGCTGATGGAATCCACAGGGCGCTGAGTGGGCTGCATGGGGACCTGCAGCCAGGGGGCCCGACAGGAGAAGGTCCTCGTGAGGGCCAGAGAGCAGGCCCTGGGCTCGGAGAGGGCCACCAACCCCAGCCCTGCCCACTCACCTCAGAAGACTTCCTCCTCCTCTCCAAGGACGGATGACGGGCTTCCATTATTGACAGAATCTAGGAGGAGAAGGGGTCGTAGACAGTATTAGGAACAGGGAAGGTCGCCAGAGCATCGTCACCCCATGCCCTGCTGCCTGCCCATCCCCTCAGAAGGTCACACAGCCCGACCACACTCTTGGAGGGACAGAGAAGCCACGGCCTAAACAGGAGGAGCTGGCCCAGGATCACACTGACTAAGCGTGGGCTTCCTGCTGCCACCCCTCCGCTCCAGCTGTCCACCAGCTGGGCCTTCCTGTGAATGGGCTCAGAGGACAGGAGAAGCCCAGGAACAGAGGGGGCCCCTGGGCGGTTTGCCCTCAGACACAAAGCGAGACCCTCCCACTGGCATCCCCAGGTCTCTGGCAGGAGTAGATCATAGCTGAGCCAAGAAGGCAGTCTGCCCCTGTCCCTGCACACTTCCTTCTGGAAGGGAGTCCAGCAGTGGGAGAGCCCTCTGCTGCCCAAAGACACATCAGGCCAAGGGTGGCATCACCACCGAGCCCGAGACCCCCCAAGGCCCCCTGGAGTGAGGAGGCAGGGGTGGATTTAAACCTTCAAAACTGCTTCTGATCTTACGTTGTGTTTTTATGACACACAAGATGATGACAACAGTAATGACAAGAGAGTGGGAGGAGCCATCTGGAGGTGACAAGAACGTCCGCGGCATGGGTTACAGAGCCGCTCTCCACAGCTGTGAACCCCATTGAATCGTACACTTTAAAGAAGTTCAGCTTCTTCTATGTAAGTTGTACCTCAATAAAGTGACTGCAAAACAAAAACTGCTCCCCTAGGAAAAGACCTGAATGCTGAGAGAACACGCTGGAAGAGAGCCGGCAATTGTAAAAGAAGCCAGTGAAACGTCAAGAGGGAGAAAGCAGAGCCTGGGCAAAGAGAGTTGGCTGGAGACCCGTATTAACACAGAGTCGCTGATGTGGCCGCAAATCCATGATGCTCTGGACACAGCGTGGCGGCCTCAGCCCTGCACTGCCCCGGCCAGCAGACCGACCGCGTGTCTCTGAAGGCGTTCCTTCAGGCAGAGCAGCTGAGAGAGGCCAGGCACAGAGGACCCACCTCTGTCCACCCCTCGTTCCCCACCCGCCCATGAGCTGAGCACTTTCATGACACTACGTGCTCCCAGGAATTACTAACAGAAAAGGATCCGTTCATCCGTGAGTCACTTATGAAAGAAACTGTACCCAGCGATGTTCAAAACTGGCCAAAAGAGAATACGGCTTTCAGGAGTTGAGGATGAAGTAACAGGAAGACAGAGCTGCGACGCTCACCACCTCCACACCCCGGGCCCTGTCCCTGCTCCTCTCGGCCAGAGCCACTGTCCTATTCCCTCGGCCTCAGTCTGCTCACACACCCACAGCACTCAGAGGCCGGGGCAAACTCTGTGGCAAGCAACTTTTGAAACAATATGGAGAAAATATGCTAGTGAGGCTGGAAATAATATGAATAAGTAAAACCCATTAACCACCGGGTCCCAAATGCGGCAGAGAGGGTGAAGGCCAAGTTCTGCTCTCAGGCACTAATGTACAGTTTGTGGCCAAGACCTAACCTTTGGACACTGATTTTTTTTAAAGTCCCTTTGATGCTCAGAAATGAAAAAAGCTACCTTTGAGTTTAGCGCACACTTGAGGGGCGTCTCTTTCAGTCTGTTCTGGACCTCTGTGGGCGCTCCGTTCTGCAACAGTGTCTCTATGATGCCTTGGTAGCCCCAACGTGCAGCTATGTGGAGCGGGGTGTCCCCTTTCTCGTTACCAGTATCCAGTCTGCACGACTGCACGTCATAGTAGACCAGAGCCTTCACACACTGCAGAGAGAGCGGGAAATGCCGCCGTAAGGTCACATGCGGAGCCTCGGGCAACGTCTATGGACTCCACAGCCTCAGTGCACGTGCCGCTATACCCAGAGCTCCACGCACCGAGCCATGGTGCGGGAACAGAGACAGACCTCAAGGGTTCCAGGTGACCTCATCAGGACACACCGTCTCTTCTAAAGAACCCAACTGCCAATCGGGAAGAAAAGGCTGAATAAATTGTGATGTGTCCACGTGCAGAGAGGAGTGACCACAGCGAGCGTGGGACTGCTATCCCTTCAATGCTTGCGAGGTTGGCCCTTGACGTGCAATGTTCCTGGGGAGCTTGGATCAGGGGAGGGTTCCCAGCTCACTGTGCCTAAATCGGGGAACAACGTGGTTTATGCTGAACACCTGCGTTCCTTCCAGGAGGCTGGAATTCAGGTATGTGCCAGGCAGGTGGTATTTACCTGACCGGCTTCCAATAGAAACCTTGGGCCCGGAGTCCCTAATGGGCTTTCCTGGTAGACAGCACTTCATACTTGCTGTTGTAACTCACTGCTGGATGAACCAGTTATGGCCTGTGTGTCGCCCTGGGGACAGGACGCTTTGAAGCTTGCACCTGGTGTTCTCCAGACCTCATCCATTCACCTTTTCCCTGTGGTGATTAGGCTTTGTGTCCTTTTGCTACAGGCAATCACAGCAATTCGACTACATGCTGAGTCCTATCAGTCGTCCTAGCTAAGTACTGAACCAAGGGGTGGTGGCAGGGACACAGACACCATACAAGGTAACAGAGCACTGGGTACTGAATAAAGAACGGTCTGGATCTACGTTTACTAACCTAGAGGACTTCCATGATGCACTGTTAAGAAAGTAAGTTGCATGGGGCACCTGGGTGGCTCAGTCGGCTATGCGTCTGACTTCAGCTCAGGTCACGATCTCATGGCTCATGAGTTCAAGCCCTGCATCAGGCTCTGTGCCAACAGCTCAGGGCCTGGAGCCTGCTTCGGATTCTGTGTCTCCCTCTCTCTCTGCCCCTCCCCTGTTTGCGCACTCACTCTCTCTCAAAATAAATAAACATTAAAATTTTTTTGTTTAAAAAGTAAGTACAATAGGGACCCCTGGGTGGCTCTGTCATCTGTCAGTTAAGTGTCTGACTCCTGATTTCAGCTCAGGTCATGATCTCAAGTGAGTTCAAGTACCGCATCAGGCTACACACTGTCAGTGCAGAACCTGCTTGGGATTCTCTCTCTCCCTCTTTTTTCCCCCCTCCCCTGCTCTCTCTCAAAATAGTTTTAAAAACTTAAAAAAAAAAAAAAGAAAGCTCCATAAAAATGTGTAGGGTATGATCTCATTTCTGCACATCAACCACCTAGCCCGGCCTAACCTGTTTAAACCTACCCCTGCGTCACCACACAGAGAAGGGTGGTGATGGAGAGAGAGTGGGTAGGCAAAACAACACACACACAGTTAAATGTCAAGTGGAAACCGAAACGATACAATTTTTGCTATCACTCCAAACCCCAAAACGTAAAAACTGAATAGGAACAGAGGTAGGAACCAGATGGCAGCAGGGATGAGTGACGATGACTGAATTTCAGGATAAGGTAACGGGCAATTAAAATTTAGATTTCTGTTATTCCAACAGAGCATCTGTAATAAATTTAAGATGTTTTTAATTAAAAAGAAACCACACGCTGACCGTTCCAGTAACCATCGACATAAAGGGACGCCGCCCGTCAAACCGATTGGAAGGGCACCTGTCTCCAGGGGCCGGAGGGGGAGAACAGCTCCTCCGGGAGCGGGAAGCGCCACTTACGTCCTCGTGGCCGTAGGTGCAGGCCAGGTGGAGCGGCGTGTTGCCGTTGTTGTCTTGCACGTCGGCGCTGGCCTTGTAGTGCAACAGCAGCAGCTTCCAAAAGAGAGGAGAGCGCGGTGAGCCCGGCCGCCCAGCGCGCAGGCGCACAGGGCCCGCGGGAGGCGTGGCCTGGGGTGCCGTGGGCGAGGTGGCCCGTTTCCACCTGCAACCGCGTCTCCCTATGCCGCGATTAAAAGTATCCATCACCCTCAGCCTTCCCTTCGAGGGAAGGCCTGAGGCATTCACGGTTAAGGTCTGGCGCCCAAACCCTCTGCCCCGAAGCCATCGCATTGTGTCAGACCCACACCGGAGGGTTCCGTCCCGTGGGCCGACCCAGGGTGCGACACCGGCTCACCGTCACGCTCTGATAGCCCTTCTGGCACGCGAGATGAAGCGGGGCCGACCCGTGGTAGTCCGTGGCGTTCACCACCGCGCCTTTGGAAACCAGGAGGTCAATGAGGGATGCCTGCCCTGCGGAACAGAAGGATTGCACCACAGAGAAGGAAGGAGCAGAGGCTCTCCAAACCCTCTATGTGAAGCCCCAGTATTTTACCCTCTTGTTCTCTGGCAGGAGACATACCGGAAGAGTCTTCCTGCTTGAGAGAAACCCGAGCTAATATCGAGTCAGACTCTACAGATTCAGGACACTGTAGGGTGTCTGGCGGGGGTTCAGCACCGGGCCACCCCTCAGCAACACAAGGTGGTGAAAGGGGTACATGGCACTGCCCCTTCCACCCCCAATTCCTCTGCTGTCAGTCAGGCCTCTGCTGGACCCCTCTCCCCTCCTCCCCATCCCTCTGCCTTAAAAGCTCACCCAATCAAAGGCCAACCCAAGACCACATACCACAGAGGGCAGCCACATGGAGGGGTGTATGACCCCTGTCGTCTCTGGAAAATGGAGTGACAATGGAGGGATCATTCAGCCTCCTAAAAGAGGAAAAAGATACAGAAAAATATATCCTTGAAACAGAAGGGCAAAGCCTCTCCCTACCATGCTGGACATGCCAGGGTCCTGGGGCTAGCACACGGATCTCAGGGTGTGAGCCAAGCTGGGTCTCTTTAACAGCTTCCCAGAGATCACAGGCCCTGTTTGACCTCCTGCGGGTGATGCTGCCGGTTCCAGCATCCCTCCCCCCACCCACCCCTCCAGGCCTTGATACCCAGCAAAAACAGCTTGCAAACAGCCTGACGAAGGTAAGGTAAAACCCAAAGGGTTATTGGGAGAAGCTGACATCCTTCCCATCCTAAAATCTACTTTCTGTGGCTGGGCAGGCTCCATGCCCGCCTGCTCTGGCATCCCACCCAGCAGAGTGCCGAGTATTTTACGACCTTTATCCTATCCGATTCTCCAAAGAGACGGGTGTTTTTGTCTTCACTTTACAGCCGCGGAAATGGAGTGTAGTGAAGGGAAGGTCTTTATCCAAAATGGCACAACCAGTAGTAGAAAAGCCCTGTCCAGGCCCATGCCTGCCGTTTGCTGGCCTCCCC
Source organism: Proteles cristata cristata (assembly GCA_017311185.1). Classification (NCBI taxonomy): domain Eukaryota; kingdom Metazoa; phylum Chordata; class Mammalia; order Carnivora; family Hyaenidae; genus Proteles; species Proteles cristata. The sequence continues at coordinate 907,399 of JAESUZ010000174.1, read as the reverse complement.
AGGGACCTTCTTACCCGGAGACCAGTTTCTCACAGTCATCGCAGAAGCACAGAGGGTGACACATCCTTTGGACGGCATCTTTATCTTGGTCACCTTGGCTCAGAAGTCTTTCTACCTCTTTCTGGTTACCTGAAGCAATGTGCTAAAAAGTGACATCAAAAATAAGGAATTACTTGCTTTTTAAGGCATGAATGTTTGGAACATCCTTACAGAAGCCAGGATCTCCATGTGGAGACAGGACTTGCTCTTTGGGACGTGTTTCAAAATACGGACAGGGCGACTGGCTGGGGGTGGAGACGAAACAAAACGAAGATAGCCACGTGGGTGTGCATTTATACTCTATTCGTTTTTGGAAATGTTACAATCTTCTGTAACTTAAAATGATGCCGACGTGGCAAAATTCCCAAAGCAATGGTGGGGGAGGCCCACACCTCCTGAACCTCAGCATGGGTGCTGACTCCTCGCTAGCACACCCCTCGGTCCTGTGCCCCTGGATGCTAACAGAGCCTCGGCCTGGGGGGAAGGGAACGGCTGCAGTTAGCAAGAGGTCCCATCAAGAAACAAGCCTAGGGGGCTCACCCCCGTGCTCCTCTCAGGAGCTCCTCTGCCCCAAGGAGGCTCAGGGGGTGCTCCACCCACGCAATTGGGTTCTGGGTCTTCAGAAGCACCCACAGGCTCCCGGAGATGTGCCTTCACTCGGCCCTCGCTGACTACCCAGCCTCCCACCTGGCCAGCCTCCCAGGGCTCAATGCATGAGCGATGAAACCACCACCAGCCGCCACACTCCCACAAGCATCGGTGACATGGGGTCCCCGGGGCCCAGGAGAGGTGTCAGCTCTGCAGAGGCCACCAGTGAGGCGCCACAGAGCAGACCTTGAAGAACAAGTCGTATTTTGCCGAGTGGAGAGAGGACAGCCCAGGCAGAGGGCTGCAGGGGAGGCCTGGTGCCCTTGGTGTGCCAGCCCCTCCTGGCTGTGGCACAGCACACCCCAGGGGAGAGGGGCAGACGTGAATGCTCAAAATTCTCCCCACCCACCCAGAGCACTGCGGGACTGCAGTGTTTCACCAAGCAGACCGCCCTGATGGCTTCTGCAGAGACCCCAGAGATGCAAAAAGAGACCCCAGAGATGCAGGAAGATGAAACGCTCCTCACACATCTGAGCCCACAATCTTACCTTAAACAGACAATCGATGGGAGTTGAAGTCATCTGAGACAGTAAGCTCATTCTCTGTTTCAGGAATAGCCTGTCACCAAATCCTTCAGACTCCTGCAGAGAAAACCCAACAATCTGTTTTACCAGCTTGTCACAAGATGTCAGTACAGACCCTTCAAAACAGAGAACCCGGGAGCAGTCCTTGCTACTTTGCGCAGGACAGGATCTCAGCAGTGCCTGTCTCCATGAGCCAGAGAGCAGAGCCTCATCCGGCTGGGAGAAGCGCCTCCCATCTGTCACCACAGGAAGCAGCAGCCGTGATGGTCCCTTCCCAGCAGGGACGTGGGCGAGGGGTGGCACGCTGTCTCTGCGCACCCGTGTGTAGAATGTGTCATCACTGTGTGTGGAATGTAGCGTGCACACACCATCACCCTCCGGATGGAAGCCTAGACCATCCTGTCTTCCTCCTCCTCTCAGACTGCTGTCCTAACGCCTGCCCAGTCCTACCCCCTGCCACTTTATCTGGCCATACAGATGAGAAAACCATTTGACGGGCTGTTCTGCACTTCTCCATGTCAACCAGTAGGAGGGGGGGGGTGTCTTTTGCTGTTCTCACAAACTTATGAAATTAGCAGACAATATGGCCACTGTTGCCAAATCCTAGCACATACCAGAGTCCACCCTAAATAATAAACTCAAGTCTTCATATTGCAGGTAATGTCTACCTAGCTACAAAAACCTAAAAATGCATCCCTCCTTTATGAAATAATTCCTCACAAGTCATGTCAATGCTCACTGGAGCACCTGCAACTTGACTAATGACAAATGAACTTCCCCAGAAGTTTCACTGGGAAGTAAGGGTGGTTTCTTCCCCAGCCGGTTGCTGCCAAAAGAACTCCCCAAACCCTGACAAAATGATGGGAGAAGGCCCTTTATGGCCCTCTAAGTTCTGACATTAGAGATCTGGCTAAAGGCAGAGACCAAGGCACCTTTAGGAATGGCCCATTTCTGGAGTTCTCTGTCAGACAGGGTCCCTCACACTGGCTCCTGAGGGGGTTAGCCCAACACACACACACCAACCCCTCAGGGTGAGAGCCATATTGCTCCTGTCTGCCATCAGCTACATAAGGCTCTAACAACCTGTTTTATTCAGTGATTTATTTTTATTTTATTCAGCCAACCAGCTTAAAGTCAGAGGAATGTCAAAGACGTTGTTGCTCAGGTAAATCTGAGGTCCCTGGACTCTGGGTAACTATATGAATGGCAACGCTGAAGAGGGGCAAGTCCTGAGGGCTTGAATCTTCAAGGAGAAAGGAGCTACTAGAAGAGACCAGATGTCAGCTCAGATCTATTTGGGAAAGGGGTAAATACTATTTATTAGAAAGCCAATAAAGAGAAAAAGACCAGAAGCCCGCAAAGCTGGAACAGAGAAGGGTACCGATTCTTTCAGAGTTCTCCCCGTTTTTTGGTCTACAAAGGTTAAACTAGAGTCATCCCATTAATGCTCATTTTCAAGAAGCTAGTCTTTATTTAAGTCTTTATGCTTCAAGAATATACATAAGGTTACCTCAAGTACAATGACACCTTCGGGGGTAAAATTTCTGTGAAGCAGCCTTGTATTATATAAAGAGGCAACGGTAAAACACAATTTGAGTTACTAATACTTAGTCCTTAATGCTTTTCAGAAGCCTCACCTGCTGTGCGGGGATACACTTGAGCTCCTTCCCCAGGAAAGGCCACCAACATAGAGCAGTGGACTCCCGCATTCCAAGATGGAACTGCACTGGTGACCAGAATCCAGTCAGCAGCTGGGGCCAGAGGCAACGGCACTGGCAGAATCTCAGGGCCGGCATCACAAAAGACAAGGAAGCCACACTCCCTGCTCAGTCAATAAAGTAAGGGGCATCTCTCAGGCCTGACCCACTCGAGACCCCAGGGACTGGCTTCACAGCCGGCTGTAAGGATGACGCACACCTTGTCCCTACATCTGATGGGACCAACCACCCCCCCACCCAGAAAGGCAGGACCAGGGTCAGACACCACAGACAAGAGGGGCACACTGGACTGTGTCCCTACCTTGCCCACCCAAGTTAATGGCCTTCCTTGGGGCCATCCATACAGGATGCACCAGAGAACCTGGAAACAGAGATGCCTGGATGCAGGGGCATCGGAAGAGCAAGTGAAGGGCACCAGGATCACCTTGTGCTTCACAAAGGCACGTTCAAGTACCCTATTTGTTTCTTGTAAACCCCTAGCAAGAGGTCAAACATACAGCATCATCTTCAGTGTAGACAAGCAATGGACATAAACTTAGACAGACTTGCCCAAGGGCAAACACAAGGTATCAGGTTCAAGCCAACATCAGCACAAGAAGGGCCACCTCTCAAAACTCCCCCAAATCCAGTGCCACCTGACTGGCTCAGGTGGTGGAGGATGAGACTCTGGATCTCGGTGTTGTGAGTTCGAGCCCCATGTTGGGGATAGAGATTACTTAAAAATAAAATCTTAAATAAATAAAAATTCAAAAAAACAAAAAACAAAAACCAAACAAACAAACAGAAACAACTATCCCAATCCCACTTGGGACATTGTGTGAAGTCCAAGTGGATGTGGGAAGCCAACTGTTGCTCTGTGGTCACCCACCTCCTTATGTTCTGGTCAAAGGCTTCAAGTGTTGGGCTTCCTGCCTACACACCACAGAGAGTAAGCAAGCAGGATAGCTGTGGTGCAGGACGGAACAGCAAAGGGACAGCAGCACCCTCAGGAGGCAGGCACCTCCCCCCAGGTGACCAGGGGAATGGCAGGGATTCAGTCTCCGTGCCAACAAGAAGAGTATAATCTCAAATTTTGGTTAAAAAATACAATTGTATAGGCACAGGAGAAAGGTATATACCAAAACATCAGTAAGGCATCTCTAGCTGGTGAATTTATGAGAGGTATTTGTCTTCACTGCAACTTTACACGGCTGGTCCTTGAACAACACAGGTTTGAACTGCACGGCTCCACTTATACGGCGACGGACACAGCACTGTACTCTAAATGTATTTTCTCATTCTAGTGTTTTTCTTAATAATGCTTGCTCTTCTCCAGCTTACTTTATTATAGTAATATGATATACAATACTTCCAACATATAAAATCTCTCTCTTTTTTAAGTTTTTTTTTTTTTGCAATGTTTTTATTTATTTAGTTTTTTGGTGTTATTGAGGGGGTTTTTTGTTTTTTTGGTTTTTTTTGAGAGACAGAGCGCAAGCAGGGCAGGGGCAGAGAGAGAGGGAGACAGAACCTGAAGCAGGCTCCAGGCTCTGAGCAGTTAGCACAGAGCCCGACACGGGGCTCAAACTGATGAACTGTAAGATCATGATCTGAGCCAAAGTCAGATGCTTAACTGACTGAGCCACCCAGGTGCCCCCAAAATATGTCTTAATTGACTGTTTATATTATTGGTAAGGCTTCTGGTCAATAGTACGCTACCAGTAGTTAAGTTTTTGAGGTGTTATACGCTGATTTTCAACCACGTGAGGAGTCAGCAGCTCTAACCCCTGTGTTGTTCAAGGGCCAACTGTATATTGCAAATATTATTTGTAAGCAAGAAACGATCAGGAAAAAAAAAAGACTATTGTTTTGGGAAAAACAGCATGAAACGCTATATATGATATAAATTACGTGACGTATACAGGGAAGGAAAAAAGACAGGAAAACACATACACATGTTAACAATGAATGAAGTCAGGGGAACTGTTTTTACCCAAGTGCACCTATCCGGGCAGGCCTATAGTTTTTTCCAGATGTTTTACCTTATCATTACTTGGGGAGATTCTAACATCGGCATAAAATTAAGACCAAGGGAGTGTTCAATCCTCAGGACTCCTGGTTTGTAATACAGCAATCTCTCCATTTTATTAATTTCAACTTTGTGATTTCTAGGAGTCCTGTCACATTTTGCTGGCTGGGGAAAACAGGCCAGCAACGCAACCTTCGTTTAAGATTCCCACACTTTGCATAGAAACCTAATCACTTCCCCTAAGCAAAGCTCGCCAAGTAAATAATAAGACCAGTGAGTCCTAAAATTGCATTTATTAATGGCCTTATCTAGATATCTTGGTATCCAAACTCATGGTTTCTAGCCTCCCTCTCCTGCCTATTCTTTTGAGGTGAGGATTAATGAAGCAGGAGGTTAACCATGTGAATCCCAGTCATAACTGCCAACTTTCACAACCAATTGGGTGCTTAGTGTTTCAGTCTGCGGGGGGACTGTCAAGCCTCACAGCCCGTAGACAGCGGAGGCCTCGTTCTTGGGAGACATTTAAGAATCCCCCTCCCCACCCACCACCCTCAGAACCCTACCGAACATGCCCTGACACCCACAAAGAAAGGCCAGGGCAGGAGGGATCTTACGGGCGGCTTAACGGAGAGGCTTCCTTGCCGAATATATTCGATTGCAGCCTCAATGGAGGTCAGGCAGTATCCCAATTCATCTTTTGCTGAGCTGCTAAATCTGAAGTTTTTGATATAACTCAAATTTGCCATCCTAACAAAAGGAAGAAGAAAGTGTGATTGTTGTTTACCCCATCCACACCTCTCCAGAAACAATGCTATCGGCGTGAGTGATTGAAGTCCGCTAGCTCCGGGGAGCTATGACTGCTACCCCCTTAACCCCGAGCGCACGTGCAATTAGGAAAATAAGTACCAATGCCTGGTCATTTCCTGGAGTTATGCTAGTTTTTAAAAAGCTGATTATTGTAAAGTGAACCAGGGGTTCCCATCGGAAGACGATGGGCTTTGGAGTTGGAATGGAAGCCAGCTTCCTATTCCATCACTGACTAGCTGCATGTTCCAGAACAAGAAGTATAAGCTCTGTGGGCCTCAGTTTCCCCATCTGTAAGAGGAATGATAGCCACCCCGTGCAGAACAAATCCAGGGCAGGCCCAGCAACGGACTCGTGAGGGGCGCTCAATCTCCTGTAGTTATACTGAAATCATTTTGCCATTTTCAAAAAATAGTTTAACAGAAAATATTACCAATTGGGGATCTCTGTTTTCACAAGCAAATACAGCAGGACGGAGAGCAGATCGTCAGCACACATGGTCTCCAAGTTAACTGCAGGAGGGAAACACAGGTCTGAAGCCGTCATGAGACTCAAGTAGACAAACAAGCCTATCGACTCCCCACCGTCATCCAGCCCACAGAACCACAATCCAGTAAGACTATGCCTTGGGAAGGGAGAGGTTCAGCTGTACAGTTTCCTTTACAGTGTCCGAAACAGATGTTCCCTTGAGGGGAGTGCCTAGCACTCTTAGGACACGTGCAAAAGAAAGGAATTCCAAGCAGGCTCCCCCTCACCACCATGCAGGACGGTTGAAGTTGGGGAAGGTGGACAGAGGTGTGTCCAGAGCCACCTCGGTAAGCCTCTCCCTCCTGAGATTATTTCTGTTTTATGTACTGCAGGACCTAATGCTCACGTGTAGCTTGTTCTCCATTTTTTCCACTTTGAAATTTTAAGGAGTCCATTCGCTAATCATTCTAAAAACCCAGATAGTGCAAAAGGGCGCATGGATATGACTCCCCTTTGCTTTTTTCTTAGCTTCTTTTGCTTTCCTTTTTATAATGGAAAACTCTAAACATACACAAAAATTAGGAAGAGCGGTCTTATGAACAGCTGCACCCCCATGTACCCGTCACCAACTTGGCTCCTTTTTCTTTAAGATTAAAGGTGTTTAATTTTAGCCAGAAAATGTTATCAACCAAACATCTTCAGACTGGAACACAGCTACAGAAGGGGGCCAGAGGGTGGCACTGGACCAAACAAATGGCCCTAAATATCCTAATGTGGCCATACCCCCATACCCTAGTGTCAAGACAGGTTCAAGAGAACACACGACAGGAAGTTTAAAATCAATCATACACGCTGCTGTGTTGGCAAGTTCAGACTTGAGGGGACAGTGTCATTCACTTTGGAAAGTCAGGTTCTCAAAGGACCTACACAGCTTGGATTCTGATTTATGTATCGGCCACATGATGTCCGTGCAGCTGTGGGGAAGCCTGGCTCATTTTTGAGACCACTACTTCTCTGCCACCATTTCCTTACCCGAATCATGCCTCACCTACCTCCTCCCCCCATTGCTAGGCACCCACACATCAGAGCAGACTCCAGGGTGCTTGCTCAGGAACGCTCTGCTGCGTAGGAACCCATCTGAATGACCCTCTAGGATAACAATGCCCCAGGGCGCCTGCGTGGCTCAGTCGGTTAAGCATCTGATTTAGGCACAGGTCATGATCTTACGGTTTGTGGTTCGAGCCCCGCGTCAGGCTCTGCTGACAGCTGAGAGCCTGGAGCCTGCTTTGGATCCTGTGTCTCCCTCTCTCTCTCTCCTCCCCAGCTCATGCTCTGTCTCTCTCTCAAAAATTGAATAAACATTAAAAAAAATTTTTTTTAAAAAAGAGAGAGAACACTGCTCCTTAACAGATTCCTGCATCTGGATGTATCCACGCCCCTGTTGGGCCCTCCGCTGAGCACAAACCTCTCTGGCTGGGAGACTGCGTAATTAGCTGTACCACCTTTCGCAAACAAACCAACTTCTGCTGAGGTGAGGTGCATTTGTTCAGCTGGGCCAGCTCTCTCTTTGCACGAGGTATGTTGAAACTGCAAAATAATTTGGCAAGTGACCACTTGAGACCTCAGCTTATAGGCCCTTCTACCCGGGCCTACTATACTGCTGACGACAAACTATGTACTGAAAAACAGAAACAGAAACTCAGAAGCAATCTGGCTCAGGTCAGTGGCAAAACTCAACCCATTTGAACGTCCCATTCAGGATGCAAAAGGATATTATAGCTGCATGAGAAAATTAGGGGGGAAAAAAGTCCTTAGCCCCAGAGTGAAATTGCTCAAAAGGGCTCAAACTGTTGAAACATAAACACTTTAGGCAGTTTCGTGTCCTAATGAGGTATAAATTAATTCAAAGGCAGGTGCCTCTCTGGCAGGCCTCCCTCAGACGGGCAGGTGAGACATCCGCACGCAGGAGCCTCCTGGGCAAGCGTGTGCTGCCAAGAGGCCAGCTGTGCAAAATCCAGCCCCGGAGCTCCCACCCAGCCGACACAACAGGTACAGGAGGGCGACAGCTACGAAACACGCATCCACCAACCTCAGCCCTTTATCTCTGGCCACAGACTCCCGCGCCTTTCCTCGGTGTGAACTAAGTCACACCAGCGTGCAGTCCCTGCCGCGGACAGGCCCGCTTCCAGAAGCAGTGCCCCATCCCCCCCAGGATGCCAAGCCCCTGCAGCACAAATCCTTACCTGCACTCGGGTTTCACACCAATATCCTTCTGCTGAAGATCCTGAAGGCTCCTTGTGATTTTGTTAAAGGCAGCATCCTAGCAACAGATTTTAAGGAAGCTTCAAATCTCTTAGAAAAAGTTCAGAAGGCAGCTTCCAACAGGGGTGACGGTGATGGAGAACCTACCTCGCTTGCCTCCATCGTCCCCACGTATTTAAAGATCAGATCATAAATATCGTGCTGGACGTACATCTGTGGAACCAATGCACAGACCGCCGTGGGGGGTGTGCAGGGGTGACAAGGAGAGACCCCCCCACCGGCGCCGCTGCCTTCTCTCCCCTCCCCGCCCCGGCCTCTTACCTCCACTGCCTGCTTCAGCAGGTTCATCTGGGCCTCCTGCTTGGCAAGCATTTTCTGCGGGACAAGAAGGTAGCACCGTTAAAGAGCTTGCATCGGCGCGCGGGCAAACCGCCGTTCTCTCTTTTCAGAGTCCTGCTGCTTACCAGCTGAGAGTCCCTCAGAAGCTGCTGGAGGCATTTGGTGTAGAGGGCATTCACCGAGTCCTATGCAACAAACACAGAGAAACCTGTCACTCTCACAGTCTGAGGCGACGACACAGAACCCAGGATGGGTGATATGTCCCAGAGTGAGAACATCTCACAAGATGTATTTCCTGTATTTAAGTCCTAAGACAAGCTTATATCAAATAAAATGATGTGATTGTTTTCAACTTTTCTTTTTTTTTAGGTGTATATGCATGAAGGGCAGGAGAAAATTTCCTTTGGGCTCAACATAGGTGATAATAATATTCATCTTTGTATTTTGTCATGTTCACATTTTCTCCAGTGGCTTGTTCTACTTTTATAAGTTAGAGAGGAACATTTAAACAAAACTTCCGACAGCGGAGGCAGCACAGTTTCGGAGTGAACGGAGAGGGGTCCCCGTGCTCTTGAACTGGCCTGAGGCAGGGCATGTCTGGCAAAGCAAGACACAGCTACTGACTATGTGATGACGCAGGCTCTTTCTTTCACATTCCCGGAAGGTTCGCTGGAAAGAGGCAATGCTCCTGTCGAATCTCTCCGCGTGTCTTCCCAAAAACTCTCTCACATCTTCAATGGTTTTCAGGGAAAAGGGGTCTGAAGATGTTGAAGGCTCTTCTGAAAAAGAGACAGAGAGTCAGAATGGCGGAAGACTTCACAGGTTCCTAAGGTGGGGGAAGCACCACCTCCTTTGCCCTGCTTCCCCAGGGTCTAGAGCCCCATGTCCCAGAGGAGGAGAGGAGTTATTTCAAGATACTACCCAAGAGCAGCTCAGGGTCCAGAGAGCCTGGTCCTCTGGAAACCCTTTCCCTGGAGAAAACAATTTGAGACCATGGGCATGAGCCATGAGGCTCTGGTGAAGAAGCCCTGACTCCTGACAATAAAGGCCTCGCAGTACATCTGGCACACTGCTGTCTCAATTTCCTGGAATGACTGAAGAATTATTATTTATTAAAAATAATGAGCTCTCAGAGAGGCACAAGAGTGAGGAGGTGGGATGGGCAATGATGGTATAAGAGCCAGCTAGCTAAGGCCCAGTCAAAGCCAGGACTGCCGCTCTGCACAACTCCGGGGGGCAACATTCACACAGAGGTCTCCATCAATACTGCCTCCTGGAGTTATATAATGTCCAACCTGTGCAACCATACACCGCAGACCCAAGCCACATTGTCTTGGCTCTGGATGACTTTTTGAGTAAGTCCTGGGGGAATTATTGTAAAGTTATGCAGGTTAAAAGTGGGCTCTTGAATAGTTTATAGGATGTTTGTAACAGCTATGTCAGGAGGAAGTTTAATAAACCTAATTTCCCAAGGGTTTGTTTTCCCAGAATACCTGAACTCTCTCTCTTTTCCAAAGGATGGGCTATACACAGGATGCTGAAACTTTCTTCTTTTTCATTGTAGAAAGTTTCTTCAAAGAGAATGGGCACTGAGAGAAGACAGGCAAATCCAGTTCCTAATTTGATCCTGTTTCCTTGTATAAAGACATCCTGGAACAAGAGAGCCGTCACTGCACCCACAGCCCTGGCGCCCATCCTTCCGCTCTCAGCGGGCCCCCAATAGGGCACTTCTTCCGACCTGCCCACCTTCGCTCCGGTGTGGGTTTGCAGTGGGGACAGCACACGAACACTCTTCTGCTTAGCTCTTTGATACGAAATGTTTTCTTTCCCCTTTGTTCACCCCATAGCTGCAGCTACAAGGTACCCTGATCCCTTTTAAGTATTGTGGCAGAGAAGCATTACGCTGCTCCTCAGAGCGGAAGCAAACCTGTGCCTCTGGGAAAGGAGGAAGGAAGAAGGCTCTTCTAGAATGATCTGGCACGCATGCTGCCATCCTGGCCACATGCACCGCTCTGGCCGTGGCGGGGTTGCCTGGGGAGACAAGCCGTAAGCCGGACTCCTGTGTCCTCCATGGGGATTTGGGTTCCCCAAAGAGAACAAACTGACAGTGACTGGCAGGGTTAACAGGGAGGCTGACCCGGGGCTGGTGCCCCGGCAACCCTGTGTGTCGTCCCTCCTTTCCCGCCACAGGGCTGCCGGGACCGAGGGGCCCAGCCATGGGACAACACCGGTGCGCCTGGACCCGCACCAGGCCTGGCGAGGAATGGAGCCTCCCTCTCTCAGAACCTTCTATCTCAACCTAAAAAATAAGAAAACGCAGGACATTTGGGTGGCTCAGTGGGTTGAGCGTCTGACTCTTGATTTCGGCTCGGGTCGTGTCTCGTGGTTTGTGGGGTCAAACCCCACGTCGGGCTCTGCGCTGACAGGATGGAAACTGCTTGGGATCCTGTCTCTCCCTCTGCCTTTCAATTTCTCTCTCTCTCTCTCTCAAAATAAATAAAGGAATGAAAATGCAGACCCCGAAGTTAACATCAACAAGAAGACAGACTGACATCATGTGTCTCCTGTCACGACAGGCTGCGAGAGATGAAATACCCCCTCCTCACCCCCTCCCCTCCCCAGTGAGGAAATGTCTGAGAGTCCCATGCTGAGGAACAGCGTACAGAGCAAAACCCAACTGTCAATGTCACGACAGACAGAGGCAGCCTGAGGGCCGTTCCACATGGGAGAAAACTAAAAAGACTGAAACTGAATGCATTGCATGATCCTGGATCTAAAAAGAAAAACAAAATGTTTTCTATAAAAGGGAAAAATTATTTGAATGATTAGCACAGCTCTATGAGGACGGCATATTGAGCAGTATCCTACTGTTAGATTTCCGGAGCGCGACCACTGCTGTGGCTGTGCAGGAAATCCATGGTTTTAGAATAAAGGGACATGGTGTCTGTAACTCACACTTACTTTTTCTGAAAAAGGTTCAGAAAAAGTAATAATGGTGTGTGCGCAGTGGGAGGGAGGGACTGACAGAACAAATGTGGCCAACATGCTAACAGCTAACAGCTAAGCTAGCTGGGGGTGGGGTGGAGTGGTGCTCCTTGTACTTTATTGAAACTTTCTGTGGGTTTGAGATTATTTAAAACACCTCTTTTGTTAAAGATTTAAAATTCATCCCTGATGTCTAGTCTGTGGCCAGGAAACCAATGACCTTTCAGGAGCACTTATCAGCAGGAGGCCCACATGCTGAGGGAGAGATGCCAGCCCTCCCCGCCACACTTGCCCCATCCAGGAGGCGCCCCATCCCCCTCCACCCCTTCCCATCCCAGGCAGAGGTCTGGCCAGGCCCTGCTCATGACTGGTGTCTCCTCCTACCCCTCAGGGCTGCTGCTGCTGTTGCTGCTGCGGCTGCTGCATGTGTGTGTGTGTGTGTGTGTGGGGTGTGTGTGTGTGTGTGTGTGTGTGTGTGTCTCAGAGCCATCGTTTCTCACAGATGGGACAGGACGGGCAGGCTTCCCTCCCCTCCCCCACTCCCAAAACACCGAGTGAGCAACTCTGGTTGACCCAGGAAGAGATGAATACCTTTCCATTCAAGGTCTGAAAGTGTTCTTCCACTGGTATCAAAATATAGGACTCGAACTGACACGTCGACTGGACACTGCTTGACAAGCTTCCCTTGCAGGGCACCAGGACCTGGAAAACATGAGGGTGAGCGCTACGGGACGTGCCACCCACAGCTTCAGCAGGACAGGCTGCATCCTGCTGTGGGGACCGGGGTGACGGAGGTCCTGGTGACGAACCTGCGCTCCCCACCTGGGCACAGGGGTGGGCGGTCACGGGTGCCCTGCGTCCCACTCCCTGGGTGCCCCACTCTATTCTCAGCAGGCTCAGGGATGGTTCCAGATGAAGACAGGTAGTTTGGAAAAGCAAAACTAAAAAGGCACACGTAGTGCGGCTGCCTGAACGAGAAACCCTGCACCTTGAAGACGGTTTCCTTCCTGTCTTTTCTCTTTTTTTAAAGCCTCATCGATCATAGTTTGTAGTGTGAGCTGCAGAAACACAGCTTCCTGTACCGACTGTCACCTCCACCAACGCATCCTGGAGGGCCAGACTCTGTCTTCGGGGCAGGCTCAATGAGAGACGTGAACTTTGGTCCGACCGTGGCCACCACACCAACGGGGCACCAACATCGGGTCTGAGTGGCTCAGGGACTCTCTCAAACCCAAGTGTACCCAGAAGGAAGATGACAGCCTGGTCCCTCAGAGCCCCATCTCCTAAAGCAACCCAGCACAAAGCAAACGGCTTCTGCACTATCCCCATCATACAGACAAGGAAACTGAGGCTCAAGGGAACTAAGGAAGCTGTCCAGGTCACAAAGCCAGTCAGTGGCAGAGCCATGACTCAAACTCCTGCCGCCTCCTAGAGCCAGTGCTAGAAGCTCCGCCCAGGACCGGCAGGAGTAGACCCTGCGAAGACACCCTGAAACTCTGTAGACTTCAAGAGTGGCCGTCATCAGGGAGTTCCTCAGGCGGAGTAGAAAGAGCAACACGGCCTCGCCCCCCACAGGGGGCGGGGGAACACACCAACTCATCACAGCAGCACAGCCTCAGCCCCCACGGGGGGTGGGAGGGATTCGCCAACTCCTCACAGCAGAAAAAGGAAGTATTTGTTGAGAGAGAACACAGCCCTGTGGATGAAGAGGCCTCATCCCTCCTCAAAAAAATCAAGAATGAATCAGATCAACACTGAGATTTAACTACCCATTTCAGGAAACACAAGAAAGAGAGGATCGCCATCAACACCACCACATGACTGCAACTAGCAAAAGTCAAAATGCAGGAAACTCTACAGGGTGAATGACCTGGATGAATGAATCGCAAAGAAAGAGAGAGAGAGAGAGAGAGAGAGAGAAGGAAAGAAAGAAAGGAGAGAAGAGAAGGAGGGAAGGAAGGAAGGAAAGAAAGAAGGAAAAAGGAAAGAAGGAGGGAAGGGAGGGAGGAAGGAAGGGAGGGAGGAGGAAGAGAGGGGAGGGAGGGAGGGAGGGAAGGAAGGAAGGAAGGAAGGAAGGGGAGAAGGAAGAAAAAGAAAATGAGGACAGGGGAAGATAAAACTAAAAAGACACATAAGGCTGTGGTGATGGCTTCAGAAAGCTACACAAGTGTCAAAACTGACCACATCTCACACACGAAGTGCGTGCAGCTCTGCATACTGCAGTTTAGCTCAACAGTGAGGAGAAAAGACAGATTTAAAGACTCCTCAATCCAGTATAACTTGTGGATCTCCTCTGGACTCTGATCTGAACAAACCCACTGCAAAACAGACAAACAGACAAACGATTATGAGATGGTTTGGGAAATCTGACTAGATAGTTGACAGCACTGAAGAGCCACTGAGGACATTTTTTAGCAGTGATAACGGCATTGCAGTTACAGTTTTTAAAAGAGTCCTTATCGTTTAAAAACACATCCCTAAATATCTGCAGATGAAACCATATGACAACCTGACATATTTTTCTGGGATCTGCTTCAAAACAATCTAGGAGCTGAGGGTGGAAGGCAGGAGGGAGCAGAAATGACATGTGACCAGCCACCGAACCGATCACTCCTAAAGCTGGGTGACAGGTGCATGGGGCTCTTGACATTACTTTCTTCTTTTATCATATGTTTGATATTAAGCTTCATTGATAGAGCAGTGACTTTTTTTTAATGTTTATTATTTTTGAGAGAGACACAGTGTGAGCAGGGGAGGGGCAGAGGACAAGGGACACACAGAATCTGAAGCAGGCTCCAGGCTCTGAGCTGTCAGCACAGAGCTCGATGTGGGGCTCGAACTCATTAACTGCAAGATCATGACCCGAACCAAAGTCAGACGCTCAACAGACTGAGCCACCCAGGCGCCCCTATAGAGCATGTAACTCTTAACCTTGGGGTCATAAGTTTGAGCCTCATGTTGGGCACTGAGATTACTTAATAAAAGATATTTTTTAAAAACATAATAATTTTAAATTTTAATAGGAGAAAAACTTAAAGAAAGAAAAGGGAGGCCATCAGGTAGAAGCCTGAATTGAGGGACACCATCATGGCTGCAGGGAGCATAGAAAAAAGAGCCTGGGGATCTGAGGGCTGGCACAGGCAAGGGAACACCATGAACCAGACCTGGGGAGGGTTTAACGTCCAAACTCAGGGAGGCCTAGAGATGGTCCTGTGCCCGCTCTGTGGATTAAGGTGTCACACGGTCCCGTGGGAGAGACCAGGATCTTCTGAGGTGCCTCGGAGAACCTCACCCCAGCTGTGATTCCATTCTATTTATCTGTTTACAGGTGCCTCCTCTGCCTCCCTAACTTGAATTGAGCACGAGTGGCCCCTGCAGAACTGATACCTGTTACTGCTCACTGTTCCACAATACAGTAGGCTCTCGGTCACTGTCTGTTGAGTGAGCAGGGGGTCCTCTAGCCTCAAGGCCCTCAGTTTTCAGGCAGACGATGCTGCCTGGAGCATTTCATCACAGGCAGAAGGCAGCAGGCAGGCCTGGCGGAGAGGGCGGCGAGGAAGCCAGCCCCTGGAGAGCAGAGACATGGAGCGGCAGTGAAGCCGCCCATGGGAGGCGGGGTCAAGTGCAAGGGCCTCAGGGACTCTCCCAAGACAGCGCTTGAGACTGGAGCAGATGTCATGGAGGTAACAGCCTACACAGAGGCCACAAAGTTTATAGTCTCCAAGTAGACCATAAGTTGGGGACCTGCTTCTTTCAAAGATTAACAATAAAGCTTTTTATTCTAGCCCCTTTATAAAAAAATTTTAAAATAACAGTAATTAAAGACAGGACAGTAGAATAAAAGTGAGAATCTGCATTAGTGCCACTGCTGCAGGGTACACCCGACTCCTCTCCAGGACACTCTGGCACTCCACGGGGGCCCAGGATGAGTTCCGTCCTGACTGTCACTCCTTGAAGCTACGAACAGCCTGCTTCCAGAATTCCCTGAAGGCATGCGCGCTCCCCCTCACCTGTGTGATTGTGGAAACCCAGCACAGTGCTGGCATGTAGTGGGTGCTCAATAAATGTTTGTTGGGTGGATCTATGCTGAAGGAGTCCTGAGAACGGGAATATGGACCTTGGCGCCCTCAGCTGGCCCGTCTAAGTATTTTACTTGAAAGCCAGCTCTTTGGAACTCAGAGGACATGCTGACAGGTTCCCAGGCCAGCCTTCAAAAGTCTACATACCCCATAATTAAAAGACCGCAGGGAGAGGAAGAAATTTAATCTCCTTCTGTAATTTCTGTTCTTCCTGTAGGCAGATGGGCCCAGCCCTAATCCCCCTGGGAATCCTGGAGAACTGTCCCGACACCTCCTGGACAAGAGCCCCAGGGAGGTGGCGGGCCTGCCCAGCCTACCTGAAGAAGCCACAGTATATAATTATCTGGATGCTAATTAAATAGAGGCAGTGTGGGGGTGTCACAGGCCTGTGGGGCTGGAATCTGGGAAACGTGGGGAGCAAGAGCGTCCTCTGTCCAGGCAGACAGCAGGTGATGGCGGGAGGCGGCCTGCCTGGATACAGAGGCATCCCAATCACAGGAAGGTCCTGAAAGGAATCAAACTCAAGGAAGGATGGGGCAGGGGAGGGGGACAGCCAGGTGCACTGTCAGCCGCCACACGCACTGTCACCTGGGGACGAGGTGGCCAGTGAGCTGCGCTCTAGAAAGGAGTGTGAAGGGCAGGTAACCCTGGGCGGGGGGAACATGCATTCAAAAGTGATGATTGCAGTGTTTTAGAGCCCAATAAAAGTCTCTGATCCCCAGGGCTGATTCAGGGGCAGCCAAACTTGGCCCAATGGCCAGACGCCATGGAAAGAAATTCAGCTTTCACCTGCGGGGGCAACAGGGACCCCTGAGTGGTGGCAGAAACGAGAAGTACTCTTCCAGAGGCTACTGGAATATCCTTTTGCATTCCACCAGCAAACGTGGATGGAACACTGCTATGGGTCAGACCTTACGCAGCCAACAGGGGCAGGAGCTGGCCACCAACATGTGACCGGGCAGAGTCAGACGGCAGCAGTTAGCTCCTCACGGTAACTTCTGCAGGGAAGTTGGCCTCACTGACTCTCTCCCATCTACTAGAGGCCAGAAAGTCAGTGCTGCCAAATGGGGAACCTGGACAGCTCCCAGTCGACCCTGAAGATCTCAGGAGGGGCTGGAGTAGGGACCTCAGGAGCCACTGGGAACTCGGGACGACACAGCTTAGGAAGAACCTCCCGTTCCTCGGGGTAGCCAAAAGGAAGGTGACCAAGATGCCCAAGTTCTTATTCAAAATCTCCCTTTTGCTGAAGTGAGCTCGAGTGGGATTCTACCGCTCGCAGCTGGAAAAGCATCTTCCTGGGGACAGGGACCGTGCTGTGTGCTGGCAGCACAGTGGCGAGTAAAACAGACGGGCCCCACAGGCTACTCGCAGCGTGGCATTCTTAGAGAGCAAGAGAAAGTTACACAGAGCACACTCCTATCTAGACAGCATTTTTAAAAGCAGTATAGGGCAGAGGTGGGGAGGAAATAGGTGCCAGATTCAGGGAGGCCCTCCCAGGCAACGTGACTGCTTTGCGTCCCATATTTCTTCCCTGTGACATGAACCACAGCTGTGATTGGTATATATCTGCCCAGAGCATGGCCATCTCTCACACTAGAATGTAAGCTCTATAAGGGTAAAGATGGCAATACACATTCCCATATATTCCTACTTACTGCCAAACCCTCGGCATCAAACATGTTGGCTTGCCCAGAGTATAGCATTTAAAAACTGCAGTGAAAGGAGCAGAAGATAATGTCTCTGGTGAATTTTAGCAGATTCTTATTCTCTTCTTGGAAACAGCTACAGTCTTCAGTTGCGTGTGTGTGTGTGTGTGTGTGTGTGTGTGTGTGTGTGTGTGAAACCCCTGGCCGCAAAGCAGGAACCCAGGCTGAGAAGAGGGCAACACACACAGAGAAGCACAAAGAAAGGGAAGGCACCAAGCATTCTGTGTGGCGCAGGGCCGTGGACACAGGAGGCCACCGTCGTCCTCGTCACCACCCGAGAACTGGAAAGTTCTGCGCTGTGGGGCTGGCCTCCCTGCAGACAGCAGATGCCTCAGCAACCGACTGGGGTTTCTCTTATGTGCTCCCCTCCCCTTGCAGTCTGGATACCTCATTATTCCACCAGGTCCTCCCCTTTAGGGAGTGTCTTGCACAGCAACATACAAATGCGTTTACACGCTCCCTTGCCCCATGTGAGTGAGTACACACCTTGCAGACAAGGACCCTAAGGCACTGAGGGAAATACAATGTCCGCCCCCAGAAGCTAACATGGAAACAAGAGAAACAGACGTGAATACCATGAGATCAGCATCAACAGGGACTGTCAATAACGTCATCAGAGAAAGGATTACACTTGAGGCTGGTGCAGTTCCAGGAGGCTTCCTGGAGGAGGCAGCTCCTGGTGGTCCCTCTCTGTTCACATATCGAGCATGGTCAGGGGCTTGTTGTACTGAGCAAGTTTATTACTGACTCCCTCTACGCTTAACCAAAATCGACAGTATGTCTGGCCTCGTTGGCACTGCCTGGTCTACACCTGACGAAGAAGGACAACCCTAAGGGTCGAGGCACTTACAATGCCATGGATTTGGGCCACCTTGTTGCATAAGTCAGGACGCCACTTCTGAAGAGCCAGGTAGAAAGGGTTTTTCAGGAGATCTTCATCATACAGAGCCATATGGACTTCAGATGGGGCAGAGATGGTCTCCTGGGACAAGAAAAGAAACAGCAGTAAATGACCGCACTCAGATTTATATAACACAGAAAAGTCCTGTTCTGGAATTGTCTAAAAAGCTTCTCTGACACATATTATTCTCCTCTACAGACTTAACACTCCATCAGGAAATATCAAAGATAACCCACCAATTCTAAGATGACTTGTTTTACTGGCTAACTAATACATTGCATTCTGAAAATCTTGTTAAACTCCAAATCATGGCAAAAAATAAAAATGGCTACTTTTAGAACATCCTATGTGACCAAAATTATGACATGTTAAATATATGTATGTATTTTTAATGAAATACTTTAAGCATACGGGAACGATAGAAATCTGCCATCCCAGATTACCAGATCTAATGCTTTACATATTTGCCTCAGGTTTTCTTTTAAGAAATAAAGTATATCAGAACAGACTGGAATCCTCCCCTCTCTGCATCCCTCTGATCCAATTCCCTCCTCCTCTTTCTTACTCATGTTACTATCCCTTTAATATGTGTATATTTATAAGTAATATAAAATATTCTTTAAGGAACTTCGACATTTACATATGTGGCTTCACACTACAAGTGTCCTGGAACATACTTTTTCCAATCAACATGTTTTAAAATCCTAGCCATGCCGATCCATACAGCTCTCATTCTTTCGCAAACTTCGGCCGTATAGTTCTTTTAAGGGAACACAGCATAATCTATTTACCTGATATCCTATAGTCACAATGCATCCACGTTTCCAGGACTACAAACAATGCTGGAATGAACTCGCTCACGCTCTTACAGGTATACCGTTAGCACATATGTGGGAACGCCCACCTGCACTGCCACCAGAGGCTGACAACACTGGACTGCCTTCTACTTCCATGAACAGAGAATGAGTGCACCCCTTCCTCACACCACAACCTAGCCAATCTTTGTTAGTATCATCCAATTATCTCCTTTCTGCCAGTCTGGGAGTATAAAATGGTATTTTTTGCTGTTTTTAATTTTCATTTCTCTAAAATTGAACATCGGGATGCCTGAGTGGCTCAGTCGGTTGAGCGTCTGGCTCTTGGTTTCGGTTCAGGTCATGACCTCGCAGTTCATGGGCTCAAGCCCCACGCTGGGCTCTGCACTGACAGTGCAGAGCCTGCTTGGGATTCTCTCTCTCCCTCCCTCTCTGCCCCTTCCCTGCTCACGCGGTCTCTCTCTCAAAATAAATAAACTTAAACAAACAAAAAAAGAAATTGAACATCACTTCCTTATGTTCTATAAATTACCTTATCACATCTTTCGCCCACTTTTTACACAGGTTGTTGGCCTTTATCTTACCATTTATAGTTCTTTATGTATCTGGATACTAAAAGGTGTTGTGAATATCCTCTCCCAATCTGTGACCTGCCTCCTCATGGGTGTTTTCAAAAATAGAAATGTTTGATTTTAATGTGCCTGAACCTGTCAACCCTTGCCTTAATAGTCAGTGTTTTGTGGATCTTAGGAAATCTGGAGTACATTTCTGCAAAGTGGCTTTGCCATTCCCCCGAAGGTATGGCAGGGAAGATGGAGTCTACCTCCCCAGCCCTTGAATCTGAGCCAGCCCTGTGACTGCGTTAGCCAACCGGTAGAGAGAAGTGATGCTCGGGGATTTCAGGGCATCAGCCTCAAGGGGCTGCAGATTCCACACCCATTCTCTAGGCATCCTGAAACCATCAAGCTATGAAGAAGCCCGTGAGGGGTACCTGGTGGCTCAGTTGGTTAAGTATCCAACTTCAGCCCAGGTCATGCTCTCACAGTTCGTGGGTTCGAGCCCCGTGTTGGACTCTGTACTGACAGCTCAGAGCCTGGAGGCTGCTTAAGATTCTGTGTCTCCTTCTCTCTCTCTCTCTTTCTCTGCCCCTCCCCCACTCATGCTTCGTCTCTCTCAAAAATAAATAAAAACATTTTAAAAACTCAAAAAAAAAAAAAAGCCCATGGGATGAAGGACCATGGGGGGAAGAGAGCCCCATGTGGTCCAGTGTGTACAGCCAGCCACCCACCAGCTGAACACAGCCGTGTGAGTCCAGGTGAGACTAGCAGAAGAACCCCCCTGCCAGCCCATGAATAGCAGTTTTAAGCCACTAAGTTCTGAGCTGGTTTATTATGCAACAAAGCCTACCTGAAAGCATATCCTTTCAACTCTAAGACCATAGTCACTATAATTACTAAGAATCTTTGTCTTTATTTACGCTATAAATTAGACATCTAATTTCTTTCCTATATGGTAAGCTATCTTGGGCTGTTTGGGCTACTATCACAAAAAGCAAAGACTGGTGGCTTAAATTTACCTCTCATAATTCTGGAGGCTGGCAGATTTGGTTCTTGATGAGGGCCCATTTCCTAGTTTGTAGGCTGCCACCGCCTCGCTGTATCCTCACATGATGAGAGTTCTCCGGTCTTTTCCACCTTTTACAAGGCTGTTGGTTCCATCATGAGGGCCCCACTCTCAGGACCTAATCTAACCCCAATTGAATCTCAATGCCCCACCATCACATTATCATCACATTAAGGATTAGGACTTCAACATATCAATGGGGAGAGGCACAAAAATTCAGTCCATAGCCTAAACCAATTGTCCCATCATTCTTTTTTGAATGGTCTATCCCTTTCACACTGGCCCATAATGCTACCTTTGCTATATTCCAAGTTCCTATATATGTTTAGCTTGTTTCTGAGCTCTACTCTATTTCAACGGTCTAGACTAGTGCCACCCAACATTTGAGAAATGTAATTACATATACACTATGCATAAACACATATGTATAAAATTTTCTAGTAGTCACATTAAAAAAGAAATCGGTAAGGGGCACCTGGGTGGCTCAGTCAGTTAAGCATCCAACTTCGGCTCAGGTCATGATCTCATGGTTCATGGGCTCAAGCTCTGCATCAGGCTCTGTGCTGACAGCTCTGAGCCTGGAGCCTGTTTTGGATTCTGTGTCTCCCTCTCTCTCTGCTCCTCCCCACCCCACCAAAAATAAACATTTAAAAATTTTCAAATAAAAATGGGCAAAATTTATTTTAATAATATATTTATCCTATTATATCTAAAATATTATATTTTCAACATGTGATCAATATTTTTAAACTACTGGGGCGCCTGGGTGGCTTAGTCGGTTAAGCGTCCGACTTTCGCTTAGGTCATGATCTCGCGGTTTGTGGGTTCAGGCCCCGCATCGGGCTCTGTGCTGACTGCCAGCTCAGAGCCTGGAGCCTGTTTCAGTCTGTGACTCCCTCTCTCTCTGACCCTCCCCTGCTCACGCTGTCTCTCTCTCTTAGAAATAAATAAAACATTTAAAAAAATATTTTAAAACTATTAATGACACATCTTACAGTCTTTATCACCCCTACTAAATCTTTGAAATTTGGTGTGTACTTTACATTCACTTTTCAATTCATACTAGCCGCGTTCAAGTGCTTCATTGCCACATATGGCTAGTGGCTACTATACCGGACAGAGCTGGGCTAGACCACATTATTTCTCCTGACTATAGCTTTCTAATAAACCTTGATGGCTCATAAAGGTCTCCCTCCTTGTTCTCTAAAATTGTCTGGCTATTCCTAATTTTTTGCAGTATCACATAAATTAAAATTAGTTAATCAATTCCATGAAAAATCCTCTTGGGATTTTTATTAGAAATGCACTAAATTTATGGACTGGGGAGTCAACAGCTTTATAATAATGAATCTCATCATCCATGGACATAGTATGTCTTTTCATGTATGTCTTCTATGTCCTTCAATTAAATTTTCTCCATAAAAATCACAGATTATATACAATTTTTATTAAACATTATTTACACATTCCGTATAGATTTTCTCCTGTTGTGAATGAGGCTTCCATTGCCCCTGGTCTGCTCCATTTACCATACATCAGTGTGGTGTCCCTGAGCTATCAGAGAGGAATATGAAAAATGGGCACAGAAAAAGATTCTGAGCCTTCATCTCAGGCAGTGCAAAGGAGAATACAAACACCTGTCTTGTGGGGTTCCCATTTACATGCCACTTTCAGTATTTTTGTCATACTGCATAGCGGTGTACCACCACTTACTGCTGGCCCCCCTGGTGTCTTTGTGAGAATTAGAAAAAGGCACCCAGTCCTCCCAGTGGGCACAGTCCTGTGGCAGGGGACACGGTTTGGTAAGTAGCTCCTAGGCTATTTATCAGCCCCAGGTTGCCAATATATCCCTCCCTGAGGCAGGGCACCTGTGTATGAATACTCTGCATAATTATACACAATGGCTCTACTGCTAGTGTTTGACATATTCCTTTAAACACCTACTCTCTTTTAAAATGTATTCTATTTATTTTTTTAGGCATATTTATTTATTTTGAGAGTGAAAGAGAAAAGCACAAGCAGGGAAGGGGCAGAGATAGATAGAGAGAGAGAATCCCAAGCAGGCTCCTTGCTGTCATCATAGAGCCTGATGTGGAGCTTGATCCCACAAAGAGTGAAATCACGATCTGAGTCGAAATCAAGAACTGGACACTTAACTGAGCCACCTATGTGCCCTTAAAATTTATTTTAAAAAGAACCCTTATTACAACTTTAAATACAAAAAGAGTATCACTCCTATAAAATAGGTAATCTTAAAAATTACAAAAACAGTCAATGTTAAAACCTTGCTAGATACTACTACCTGCCAAACACTCTGAACCTGAGCCTGAGACCTCTTCACTGAAAAGGGAAAATAGCAACTATTAAAGAACATCAAGTACTTATCCTTGATACAGTAAGATGAATGAAATAGGAATGAAAAATGGAATTGCTTTCTTACTATGTTGGAATATTGTTATATTCCAAAATGCCTTCTTGGGAAAATACCAGGACAGTAGCCATAAGTACATGCATTCTGAATTCTATCTGTTATAGCTAATGATAAAAATAGCAACTATTTGATGGAGCACCTGGGTGGCTCAATGGGTTGAGTGACTTCAGCTCAGGGCATGATCCTGCAATTCAGGAGTTTGAGCCCCACATCGGGCTCTCTGCTATCAGCGCAGAACATGCTTCAGATCCTCTCTCTCTTCTCTGTCCCTCCCCTACTTGCATTCTCTCAAAAATAAATAAACACTAAAAAAAAAAAACAAAAAACAAAAAACCCAACAACTACCTGAGAGCATCTTTGTTTGGTTCAGGCACTGAGATAACTTCTACATATCTTCAGCCCTTCATGATAACTATAGACAACTAACTATAATTAATGCTTATAATAACTATTGATATCATTGGTCCCATATGCTGCAGATGCAGAAATTAAGGCTCAGTTGGCCAACTCGAGGTTAAACACGTCAGAACTGATTCTAACATCCACCCCTTCGACCACATCAGAATTGATTCTAACATCCACCCCTTTGACCACTACACCCATTGTGTAAAGTAAGTAAGCCTGGATTAACGGTTATTTCATGAGTCACAGGTGAACAGATTCCCCCAAAGGAAAGTCACCACGATGGACAGCCACATAGGCCCTATACTGAAGTCCCCTGTTCCGGTCCAGCCAGAACTGTCTCTGCCGCAGGCCCTCCTGGGGCCTGTCTGAAGGAGGCCCCTGAGCTCCCTGCAAATCCTCTTAGAGGAGGGGCCTAGCATGAAAAAGGCTACATATAATCCCTTCCTGGCCCCCAGAGTTGGCTCTGTAACAACTCAGGTATCTGAATTGTTGAATTCAATTATTACTGGAGCCCAAATAATCCTTTTACGAGTCCCTACCAGAACGACTGGATAATGTGATTTTGCTGTGACAGGGTCACTAGAAAACAAAAATTCTTCCTGGTTTCTGACACAGTTGGTTCTATACGGCAGAGTGCTAAAGAAAAGACTCCTTGGACAGAAACTGCATGAGAGACTGGATGCGATACGGGCAGAATGAAGCTGGGAAGGGATACTCCTGCTCCTTAGACAAGATGCCAGCTCAGCGTCAACACTTCTACACCCAAGATGGAGGTGACACGGGCAGGCTCTGATGGAGGAAGTGACAACCTAGCTGGGAGGCAAAGAATGTGCATCAGTACAGTAAAACCAACCCAGAGCAGTGCTGGGGCAGGTAAGGACCAGACAAGAGAAGGGAGAAGCAGGGAAGGGGGAGGGAGGGGGAGAATAGGGAGCAGAAGCCTCCCTGACAGGGACCAGAGTAAGCCAAAGGTTTGCAAAGCAGGAACAGAAACCCAAGAGTACACTTTTTTTGACTAGATGAGTGAGTCCAGGGAAATAACAAGAATCCAAATAGTGCTGGTCAGAGAGGGGCAGCAAGGTAATGAAGGCTCCTGGGGGCGCCTGGGTGGCTTAGTCGGTTAAGCGTCCGACTTTCGCTTAGGTCATGATCTCGCGGTTCGTGGGTTCGAGCCCCGCGTCGGGCCCTGTGCTGACTGCCAGCTCAGAGCCTGGAGCCTGTTTCAGTCTGTGACTCCCTCTCTCTCTGACCCTCCCCTGCTCACGCTGTCTCTCTCTCTCTCTAGAAATAAATAAAACATTAAAAAAAAAATTAAAAAAAAAAAAAAAAAAAAAAAAAGAAGGCTCCTGAAGGCCACATAAAAACATCCCATTCAGGGATGCCTGGGTGGCTCGGTTGGTTAAGTGTCCAACTTTTGATTTCGGCTCAGGTCCTGACCCCAGTATCATAGGATCGAGCCCCACAATGGGCTCCATGCTGAGCACGGAGCCTGCTTGGGTTTTCTCTCTCTCTCCCTCTGCCCCTCTCTCCTACTTGTGGACGCCCCCCCCTCAAAAAAAGAAATACAATGAAAAAAATTTTTATAAACAAAGAAAACATTGCATTCAAATGCAGGAAACACACAAGACTGAGCAAGCATGCTGGTGAATGGGACAGAGCTTGCTGTGTTTCAGTCCCAAGTCATCTGTTTCCTCTGGGACATCATTCCTCCTGGTTGCCATTGACTGAACTCTCTGTCCAGGAGTAAGGATTCCAAGGGCTCTGTCTAGTACCATTGTGAACCTTTTCATCCCAGTGTTAAAAACTTTTAGTAATCAGGGGTGCCTAGGTGGCTCGGTCAGTTGGGCATCCGACTTTGGCTCAGGTCATGATTTCACGGTTCATGGGTTCAAGCTCTACATCGGGCTCTGTGCTGTCAGCTCAGAGCCTGGAGCCTGTTTCAGATTCTGTGTCTCCCTCTCTCTCTGACCCTCCCCTGCTCATGCTCTCTCTCTCTCTCTTAGAAATAAATAAAACATTAAAAAAAAATTTTTTTAAACATGTAATAATCCAATACAATCTGGTGCTTAAATGCCAGAATGGAATTCTCCTACAGAGGTCAACACTTAAAATAGGTTAACACCCTGAACAAGTTTACTGGCCAGAAGTAGCTTTAGATTTTAAAAGAACGTGCAAAGTAAACAGATTCTTCCTTATAAAACTGGAAAGATGAGTAAATCCTTTTATGAGACACCTTTAAGAAAAAATTCCACCCCTAATGAAGCTCAAATGATAGGATGATTTGCAGCAAATCCAATGTGAAAATTAGTCGCAGATACCAAACCCCCTGAGCATGCATATCTGAGGTTCCTCTATGAACAGGAGAGCCAGGCAAGGTCTCAAACGAGCACTGGACATTTCAAGAGGTGGTGTGCACGCTTGTGGTTTTGTGGTCTTCAACAGTCCCATCAGCCACAATGAGGCTGGGTGGTCAGGGACCATCTGGTGACAGCGTGCAACCTCGCCCAGCAGAATCTAACACAGGAGAAAGTCTGTGCCTCCCAGAGTTAAACTCCCGGCTGAAATCTTACCACTATGGTCGCCCCCACCCTTCCAGGGCCCTCACCCAATATCTTGACAAGGTGTATTTTCCAAATGATGAGCAACGTTCTCCAACTAGTTTAATTTGTGATTCAGAAGGAAAAGGCGAAAAGGGAAAGCTTTCGAATTCATCTACATTTACTAGCAAATGGAAGCAGTTGGATGATGTAACGTATGGTATTACAGTCACTTAGGTCCTTCCGGCCTGTAACACCTAGAGATCCTATCCATATTTTCCTCAAAGCTCTTCTTCAAAGCATCCAGCCTGTGTCTGGCCACCTGGCTCACAGTAGGCAGGCTGTAACTGGGTCGTCCACTTGAACAAAATGATAGTGGGCAGTTGGAGGAAGCGCAAGCTCCCAGGGAGGGGTCATCTCTCATAGGAGCTGGAAAATCCACTGCCCTCATCCAGGGGAGGGGGAGGGGCTGGCCCCAGGCAGCCATGCAGGCGCTGGCAAAAAGCCAGAAACGAACAGTGTGCTCAGAGCTGGCTAAACACAGTGACAGCTGGAATGTGGAGGGCCACACAGGGAGAGAAGGCCTCAGAGCTGGAAGAGGATTGTGACCACTAAAGGAGCAGGAGAGTTTGGAGGAGCACAACCTCCCCTCCAACCACACCATCACCTGCTCCAGAACTTGCCAGAGGAGCCACTAGCACCCGACTCGTGCCAGAATCTCGTGCAGAAAGGCAGGAGTTTCGAGGGCTGCTTCTTGGTGCCTCTCGGACATAGGAGGTCTGGATTGGGGTCTGAATCCTTTCTAGGGCTGGTATCTATCATCACGTGGTCACATTCCCCTGCTCCTCTAGGAGAGGATTAAGTTAGTGGCCACCAATCTAATTCTAATAAAGGGAGAGCCCCTATGGAAACACTGGGAGACACAGTCAAGACGTTGACTGCAGACACTACTGCTTGCTCTCCAGGCGATGCTGCCGGACAGAGTGATTTCAGATGGCAAGCCCAAGTCAAGAGAGGAAACCCACAGTAGCTTCAACTGCTTTCCTGTCACTGGGGCTAGACACAAGTATCCGTCCCTGCTCCTATCCTGCACTTCTCCCTCAGAGCCTCCTGCCTCCCGATCTTACTCAAACCGGTCTGCATGAAAAGACAACAAGGCGATCTTTCCAACACTGAGGTCTGTACAGTGCCGTCTCCCTTATCCTCAGTTTCGTCTTCCAGTTTTGGTTCCCCATGGTCAACTGGGGTCTGGAAACAGAAGCTCCTCCTTCTGACTGATGGTCAGAGTCAAGAGTAGCTAACACAATTATCATAATACCCTTATCATTCCCCTCTCTTCATCTCATCATGTAGGCATTTTATCATCTCACATCATCACCGGAAGAATGAGTGTGGTACCGTAAGATATTTGGAGAGAGCCCACGTTTACGTAACTTTTATCACAGTGCATCATTCCTAACCGTTCTATTTTATTCGTTATTTTTGTTAATCTCTTACTGTGCCAAGTTTATATATTAAACTCATCACGGGTATGTGGGTATAAGAAAAACAGTATAGGATTTGGTACTATCCAAAGTTTCTGGCATCCACCAGGGGTCTTGGAAAACATCCCCCACGGATTAAAGGGGGCTACTACATTCTTCAAGGACTTACCTACTTGAACTTCCTACTAGATGGACTCTCCATTTCTCTGCCTGGCATTAAAGACCTCTCATTCTGGCCTTCCACTTTTCTCAGCAGCCTCATCTCCCTCAAAGTGATGGGTTCTCCCTCCTATCCATTTCTCGAGAGCTACTCTTCCCTTGCCATGGCCCCATCTGGCCAGTAGGTGGCTAAGACCCACCCCAGCAGAGAATGGCCAAGGCTTGGAGCATCCAAGCCCTGGCCACAAACGGCCTCAAACAGATAAAAGGACAGAGAGCTCAGTGAGAGGGTACTCTGGGGTCCGGCGCTCTGAATCCTCTGGATTCAGAGCCTCAATCCGGTGCTGGGAGAGGCAGACTCAAAACACTAATATCTCACTTAGATCCCCTGCTCTTCTCTGGGGCTGGTGGGAGGGTAACTTAATCAAAATAGGGTACTCGCCCCATGAAACCCATAAGCTTGGAAAACCCCAGCTCGCATACAAACTATTAGTCGCTCCAGTCTCGCCAGTCCCTCCCTCCCTGAATGTCCTAAATCATCAATGAAGACGCGTCACTTGCTTCGTGGTGGCCCAGCACAGGTTTCGGTTTCTAGTGTCCAAGTCCCCAACATCTCCTGGCTCACGAGCCCATGACAGTCTATGTTCAACGAAAAGAACTGGACAGACCCAGAATCTGGAACATCTCTTGGTGCTTAAGTTTTCCTGGAGTAAATTTTACCCAGCAGGACGAGATGGCTGGCTGACGGGGATTCCCTCCTGCTTCCCTGCGCCTTCACCATCCCCGGGGACCGCAAGGCCCGAGGCTCCGGACCCCCACCCACATCCTGCTCCCCCAGCCGCCGAGTCAGGCAGTCAGCGAACGACCCGAGGCCACTCAGCGCTTGAGCCACGGCCCCGCCCACTGCCCCCAAGTCCGAGCTCTCAGCCCCCCGCACCCGCCGACCCGTCCCGTAGTCGCAGGGGTCAAAGGGCACATTCTTCGCCATCCCCCAGTCCGCACGCGAGGGGCAGAGCGAGCCCGACTGCCGACCGGACCCGAAGAGTTCGGGCGGGCGGCCCAACCAGCGAGGAGCTGGGGTCTTGGGGGGCCGCCCATGGGCAGCCAGCTCAGCCTGGGGCGCCGCGGGGCTCCCGCCACGGAGAGAAAAGAGCCCCTCCCCCTTCCAGCTCCGGGGCCCCGCCCGGCCTCTAGGCCCCGAGGCGCAGCCGTCCCGGGGGAAGAGAGGCGCGGGATGAGACAGGAGGGAGAACACTTACTTAAAAGGCTACATAGTTTCACTTCCTGCTCTTCCCGGAGCGGTGGCGACACCTCCTGGGCCCTCGACTCCGACCTAGGTGCCCACCACCCCAGCGCAGCAGTTCGGCTCCACCGCCCACCCCTTTACTCCGCCGTTGGGCGGAGCCTCACCTGGTCAGCCCAATGAGCGACCGTTCTTCTCTAGAGTGACGTGTGCGCCGAGCAATCATTGAGCCCGCCCAGCCGGGGTGGGGCTCAGGCGGCACACAGCGTTTCCTACTCAGGCGGGACCAGCCTGGAGCCGCGGACTGCGCGTGCCCAGAAAGGGAGGAGGCGGGGCCGAAAGCTGATCTGACTCGCGAGGTGGGGTCCAAGCTTGGTCCCTGGAAAGCGGGCCGGATCTGGATAGAGAGAACCAGGGAGTCGTCCCGTCCTGCGGGTCACCCTTTACTGCTAGCTTCCGAGGACGAAGTCCTCCAGTACTACAAGGCACACCACTACGTCGCTGGCAGGGACTGGGAGTTAGGGTCCCTAGGTTCAGTTTCCCTCACTTGCGTGGACGTCACGTGACCTAGGCTCCCTGTTTACCTGTGCCTCAGTTTCCCCATCTTTACGATACTGGACGGTTGGAACTGCCGAGCCCTAGTCTCCAAAACTGTAATGGGGTGCAGAGGAGGGGGACATGGGGGCCCTACACGTGACCTCCCCGCGCGGGGCCCCGCCCATCCCTGGACCAAGGGTTGCAAGCTCGCCAGGAGGACGGGCGGGGGTGGGCGGATCCTAAGAAACCCGACCCGGCAGCCCTTGGCTTTGGCTAAGGCGCCGCGCGCGGCTCGGCGGCTGCTACCGCTGGCGACGGCACGGGAGAAAGATGGGGACCGCAATCCGGGCTTCGCAAAGGACCATCGTGGAGGCGAGAGAGGGGCAGAGACTCGGCGTGTGACTTGGAGCGCATCAAGGGATGATGAACGAGGGGATGGGAGATAGCTAACGGGGCTCTCTCTGCGTCCGGTCCGCGGAGGCGCACGTCGTGGGGCCCGAGAGGCTCGGTCGACAGCGGCAGCACCGAGCTAGTCTCGGGCCATGAGAAGCGCGCAGACCGCCCGGCCCCGGGCTGCCGTCGTGGCTGGCCGCGTCCTGCCGAGCTGAGAGCGTGGGGCGAAGAGGGGTGCGGGCGGCCGGGCTGCGCCCGAGCGCACCGCCATGGCAAGGGAGGAGTGCAAGGCGTTGCTGGACGCTCTCAACAAGACGACCGCATGCTACCACCACTTGGTGCTGACCGTCGGCGGCTCGGCGGACTCGCAAAACCTGCGCGAGGAGCTGCAGAAGACGCGCCACAAGGCACAGAAGCTGGCGGTGGCCATCCGCGCCCCGCTGACAGCCGCACTTCGCGACCGGGGCCTGGGGGCCGAGGAGCGCGCGGAGTTCGAGCGCCTCTGGGTGTCCTTCTCCGGCTGCCTGGACCTGCTGGAAGCCGACATGCGGCGTGCGCTGGCTCTCGGCACCGCGTTCCCGCTGCACACTCCGCGGCGGCCGCTCGTGCGCACCGGCGTCGCGGGCGGCTCCGCGGGCGTAGCGGCGCGCGCCTTGAGCGCCCGCAGCCTGCGGCACGAGGCGGAGCGCGACTTCGACGTGGACGACCTGCGCGAGCTGGAGCAGGAGATCCTTCAGGTGAGCGAGATGATCCACGACATGGAGATGAAGGTCAACGTGCCCCGTTGGACCGTGCAGGCCCGCCAAACGGCGGGCGCCGAGCTTCTGTCCAGCGCCAGCGCCGGCGCCTCCTCGGTGGGCGGCGTGTCTGTACAGGAGCGCAGCGGGCCTTGCGACGTGAGCAAGGCCCTAGCCGCCACCGTTTTCAGCGCTGTACTGCTGGCGGCCGTGGCCCTGGCCGTCTGCGTGGCGAAGCTGAGCTGACCGACACAAGGCTGTACCCACCGCTACCGCTCCCTCCCGGGAGACAGCCCTCGGGGACGACCGCCACTGCCTGCACTCTGGATGGGAGTGGGATCTGGCATGTTTAAGGGAAGGGGTTCTAAACGTGTGTGTGTGTGTGTGTGTGTGTGTGTGTGTGTGTGTGTGTGTGTGTGTGTGTACACACCTCTGCCTTGGCGGAAACATGATTCCTTGTGCTGGCCCGGGAGGAGTTAATTTTACGCGGGCGCCAGGGCATTACCGCTAATGTATGCAGCAGCTTTATCCCCTATTAATAGAAAACCATCCACAGTTACCCCAGATTCCAAGTTAATGGGTTACCGCGTGTGCAGCTGGGGCACGTTTACACTGAGTCAGAGTCCGGTGCCCCCACCCCTACCAGCGATTCCCACTGTCCCTGTGGGGCGGTTTGAAGGGGAGGGGAGATGAGATGAAATGAAGTGGGGGGGGGGTGTTGTTTTGCTCCTCTGTGTGGGTGGCAATTTTGTTTCCTGGACAAGACTATAAGACAGTGTAAGCAGGTTTTATTACCTTAATCCTTTGGGGCCTAAGCTTAGGAGAGTGCGCAAAGAGACGTTCGTGCAAAGTGCTTTCTCTATGGCGCACAATTGCGCTTCTTGGTAGAGTTTATCCATCAGTTACCAAAGGCAGCCAGAAGAGGTTTGGGGTCGAGACCTCCCCCGCAAGTTCTGACCCTGCTTGGGAAGCCAGAGAAAGCACGTCGCACCTGCCCTCACATGCTCAGATCCATTGCACACACTTGCCTATGAAAAGGGCTCCCCCCAGTCAGCCTGGAAGGGGCACAAACCTGGGAAAGGGACGTATGCTCTTAAAAGAGGCACTTTCTCCTTTGTCAGGGTTTATTTTTGCTCCAGAACTAGACCAGAGTGTTGGATCCTCCGGTGGGGGAGGGCTGCAGAATCCTCTTTGAAGCTGCTAATCCTCTCTATCCCTTGGTATTTGCGTGCTAGCCGCTAGGAGAGCTGGCTCTGGAGGAAGGGGCCCGGCTCCCTGACCCTCACACTGACCCCTGAGAGGGTAAACCTCACTGTCGCTTGTCAGTTTGAGCCAGTTAGCCAGGAGACTGGGTTAGAATGCAAAAGCTTCAACCCAGAATTTCAGCAGCTTTCTAAAAACAATAACCATTTGAAAGAAAAACCATGTAACAGCGTTCTGTCCTATCAAAGCTGGGGTTTTTTGTAAAACACATTTGGCCACAAATCAATACATGCCAGTGAGTCAAACATAGTGAGTGGTCTTTACTTATATACTCAAGTTGGGAAATCTACATCTATTATTAAAATAGACCTTCTTGAAGGCATGAGGTTATAGCATAAACTACCAGAACCACAGTGTGGATAACAGAAGTTGAGTGGGCCCTGCTGCTTTCGCTCAATAGACAAGGAAGGTGGAAAACCTGGGCACCCAGACTGGAGTTTACCTGAGCAGCGCCTCTGAGCACCACCTCTGCCTGTGGTGCAGAGAGAGCATCACTGGGGGACTAAGGCTGAGAAAACACATGCATTTAACT
Organism: Proteles cristata cristata; assembly: GCA_017311185.1. NCBI lineage: Eukaryota > Metazoa > Chordata > Mammalia > Carnivora > Hyaenidae > Proteles > Proteles cristata. The sequence continues at coordinate 874,759 of JAESUZ010000174.1, read as the reverse complement.
CACCAAAGATAATTTGGAATAAAACCCAAGACTTTGGTTTGGCTGAAAACTTACAAGGATTTTTTTTTTTTTACCCTAAAAGTGGGAAAAGGGACCAGAGGGAATCGATGGTTTCACAAGGACAGGCAGGAGGGCCAAGGAGTAGCGAGCAGCAGATACCAGTAGTGAATCCTTGGCAGTCCTAGGGGCTACCCTCCCAGCCCAACTTCCTCGCACCCTTCCCGAGCACGCAGATTCCAGGATTTCATGGTCAAAGTATGGGATCTGTTTGTGTGTGTGTGTGTGTGTGTGTGTGTGTGTGTGTGTGTGTGACGATGGTGTTAAAACAACCACAAGGTCTTAAGCCGATTAAAAGTTTTATGACCTTAACTAATAAAAGGAACACCTTCTGCCTCATCTGAATAGGGGCCACTTCAAATTATTTTGCACCTGCTTGTTCAGGGTACCTTCAGAGATGTCACAGAAACTTTCCTGAGTCCCCTCCCTTTCCTCATGCACACAACGCAACATGGAATCTCTGTTACCTTCCCCAAACTCTCAGCTCTCCCACCTTAACTAATAAAAGGAACACCTTCTGCCTCATCTGAATAGGGGCCACTTCAAATTATTTTGCACCTGCTTGTTCAGGGTACCTTCAGAGATGTCACAGAAACTTTCCTGAGTCCCCTCCCTTTCCTCATGCACACAACGCAACATGGAATCTCTGTTACCTTCCCCAAACTCTCAGCTCTCCCAGACAAGAGGAGGCTCGGTCATTCTGTGACCCAATGTAGGAAAGTATCCTTTAAAACCACACCCTAAGTAGGTTCTTCTGTTTCTAATACAGTAGCTCTTCTCTTCTTATCAGACTGTTTTGGTTCATAACAACAACAAACTGTTCAGCAGAACCTGTTGAATTAGAAAATCCATCAGAGGTTGTCTAATCCAGAGAGAGCAACTGGGACAAATTTCTTTGTTCTTGCCATGCTCTGTTGGCCTTTCACTTGGCAGATCCTTGGCTATTTAACTATATGTGCAATCAGATGTATACCTAAATCTGAGAGTCCTCTGCCCGCTGAAATCAGCGATTAAATGTTGCATCTGCGCACACAAAAAAGCTGGATGGATCTGTTAACCTAAACAACTCTGAGTTTGAGAGTTCTAAGCATTAGGAATATTTGGTATTATCTGCAGTTAAAACATTGCCTACTAGAACTTTTGCTGTGTGATGCAAGCAAAATCACTTTCTGCTTGAGCAATAGAGTGCTCTCGCTGTATCTCTCTGTTCTCGTTTCTATTTATATAATTCAAGACATTGCTTTCTGATAGAATCCGGATTCAATTTAGATGCATGATATCAAAGTCATTAATTTTCTAAAAACATTTGGCATGATTTCATACCATGATACAAGTGTAGGGAAAAAACCCTCCAAATTCAAAATGTTCAATACAGAGTATACGTGTTAAGGTCAATGCTATGGCAAAAAAAAAAAATCTAGCTTTCCAAATCACGGATACAAGTTAAAGGATAGATCTTTATTACCAGAATTAAATGCTGTGATCAATACCTGTAAAGAGAAAATATCTCTGACTTCTCTTTTGGGAAAACAGCACAGTTTTATCTGACTGAGAAGACAAGCAAACTGGGACGTCGAGTCACTTATGGAAACTCTGAACTATTGTATTTAAAAAAACAACAACAACAAGAATGTTTGTAGGAATGAAAAAAATGCCTGGCAAATTCTGTTTGAAGTATTCTAAGAACTTATGCTTTTAAATGCCGCAAGGGAAACTTTTTCAGCGAGTAAAATTAAGAGTATAACCTGCATGATTTACCTAAGGTTTACAGTAAGCTAACATAAGACATGTGTGATGTGAAATGACAAGTAGTTCTGGTTAAAGAGAGTTTTGGTTCATGTGAGATTCCTGGTAACGCTGCATTTTCCTTTGCAACCTGCACATCGATGCATTTTTAGCTGTGTGGTTGCTTTTCAGCTGCACCTCTCTCTTCTGTAATGAATGCTTATTAAGGGTGTAAGCCCCAAAGCGTGAGCCTGTATGTCAGCCTGAAGTAAAGGACTGAAGGACTGTCCTCTGTCTTCCTTTGGGGACTGCCTCCTCCCTCAAGGCCAGACTCTCTCCAAGTACCTCAGATAAGTCATTGACCTCCCTGTGCCTCAGCTCCCTCAATGCTGCAATTGGGGGGAGTCCTGACTGATTGACGCAAAGGTCCCTCCCAGAGTTTAAAACATTTAGCAGAGTGCAGTTCAACAAGAAAGCATTATTTTGTTTAGGGATTTGGAGTTATTGTTGGTTTGGGTACACGTCCAAATGAAATGTTACAGTTTGGTGGTTATTTTCTAAAATTAGCGTGTTGGTAAATTCTGCAGACGTTTTAAAAATCAGAACGAACTGAGCTTACTGTGGTATTCGTCCATCTCAGGATTAGTGGATGGACTTAAAAGCAAATTCGTGTAAATGCTACTTATTTATAAGATTTAAATTAGATTCGGAATTTAAATTCCGACTGTAAGCCTGAGTCCAGGAAAGTCTAGTTACTTATTAAACAGTTTGTTTTACCCAGCAGTCGGGCCACCTGAACTGATTCTGGGACATTACAGATGTGAAACCCTGTCGGTTATCAGGGAGGCTGGGAAAATCCTGTTCTGTAAGTAACCTGATGCCCTCAGAACTGTAACTGCCTGGCCACCTGATGTGGTGAAACATGAGCACAGCATGGCTTCGCTTGTGTGTGGCATCAGATCCACGTGGAATTAAAGGCTTCATGTCAACTGTTTGAACGACAACCTAAAATTGTTAACTAAGTAAAAAATTAAAGGTAGCACGAAGCATTTATAACTTAGTCTTTAAAGGCACCCTCAAATGATTCCGCTATCAACTCTTGTGATTTTTAAAATATATATATTCTTAATCTTCTTTATGCGCATTTGAAGTGAATGTCCTGATCAACATTCTTACCCTTCACAGATTTCATACATATAAAGAGATGTTCAGAAGTACTTCAGGATTATCAGTCTCCAAGTGTTTCAGTACAATATGATTACACTCATCCCGTAATGCAGGATGGAATCCAGGAAGAATAGCAGGTGTCCACATGAATGATCTTTGGCTGTGGCCAACACAGGTCAAAGTCACTCAAATACTATTTCTTTGGTTCTTAAGAACTGACCAAAGGTGGGGCGGCTGGGTGGTCAGTCAGTTAAGCATCCGGCTTCAGCTCAGGTCATGATCTCATAGTTCGTGGGTTCGAGCCCTGTGTTGGGCTCTGTGCTAACAGCTAGCTCAGAGCCTGGGGCCTGTTTTGGATTCTGTATCTCCCTCTCTCTCTGATCTTCCCCTGCTCACGCTGTCTCTCTCAGAAATACATAAAACATTTTAAAAAATTAAAAATAAAAACTGACCAAAGGTGCACGAACTGACCACATGCCACTACCCTCTGTGTGTGAGGACAAGATGGATCTCTCCCCTTCATGTATTTATTTTCATTTCATTCCACAGAGGATTCTGGGTGTTTTCACTGGACTCCTCAGAGATCTTGGCCATCCTCATTGGTTGGTGTTTAGGTTTAAAACCTTAGGCTCTTGTGACAAAGGTAAACAAGCCAAATGAAAGCTCCCATGGGTCAAAATGATTTTGAAAAGTCCTTTTAATATGCTGTTGCCAGAAAACAGAATGAACATCTTTGCCTGTATGAACGTGTTAGGCATATGTGTGAGGCATACAGAGAACATCTACAAGGAAATAAAAATGAAAATATTTGTGAGGGTGGTAGGATTATGAATGGCGTTCTTTCAATAATTTAATATTGTTACATTGTTTTTACAATAAAATTTTGAATGCTCTTATCATCTAGAACATGTTATTGTTATTAAAATATAAATCTTGGGGCGCCTGGGTGGCTTAGTCGGTTAAGCGTCCGACTTTCACTCAGGTCATGATCTCACGGTTCGTGGGTTCGAGCCCCGCGTCGGGCTCTGTGCTGGCTGCCAGCTCAGAGCCTGGAGCCTATTTCAGAGTCTGTGTCTCCCTCCCTCTCTCTGACCCTCCCCTGCTCACGCTGTCTCTCTCTCTCTCTCTCCTAGAAATAAATAAAAATATTAAAAAAAAATTTTTTTTTAATATAAATCTTAACAGGGTCTTATAGTATAATGAGAAACAATTTTGGAACCTTCCCACCTAAAAACAAAGCAAAACACTTTTAGAATCCTATCCCAGGGAATGAGAAGCATGTTTTGAAATGTAGTATCAAAACACTATAGCATTGAGGTTAAGAGTACCAACAATGGAAAAAGGCACACCTGAGACCAGATCGGATCTCATTGAAGTTCTTCAATCTCTCTGACCTCGATTTACTTATCTTTGCAATGGGAGTAATAATAAGGCATAGACTTCATAAGGATATCGAGATCAAACTTTCCAGGCACAGGGCCCAATAAATGTTGGCTGCCACTGCTCTTATTATTTATCAAACTGCTTTAGAAGTCCTGAAATTGGACAACTGGGGAAAAGCAAGTATACGGAGACATTTAACTTTATTTAACTTAGGTAAAATCTAAAAATCCATTTGAAGGTCAAAATTAGATATACTTGTCAAAATGAAAAAAGATATGTAATGAAAAGATCAAGTACAGATGGTTTATCTGGAAGTTGGAATCTGTGAATTTTTAAAGTCAACTTTTTTGAGGTAGAAGTTAAATATAGCATTCACCCTTCTCAGATGAGCAGTTTTCATTTTGTTTTTCTTTTTAAATTTCTGAGAGAGAGACAGCGTGAGCAGGGGAGGGTCAGAGAGAGAGGGAGACACAGAATCTGAAGTAGGCTCCAGGCTCTGAGCTGGCTGTCAGCACAGAGCCCGGTGCCGGGCTTGAACCCATGAACCATGAGCCGAAGTCAGACGCTTAACCAACTGAGCCACCCAGGTGCCCCTAACAGTTTTAAGTTTTGACAAAGGTTTGTAATCATGATGAGCAGGATTCTCGCACAGAGAGTCGTGACACCGAGGCTTTTCTTTCCAGGAAGCAACTTTATTCCAGCCAGCATAGCTCAGTTGGGCTCACACCCAAAGAACCGAGCCCCAAACACCACATGGTATGGTTTTTTATATATGTTTTTACTTCTTTGTCTCCCATATATGGTAACACACAAGCATGCAGTCTGATTAACGTGTTACAAGGTCTTGAGGGATGTTGTCACATACACGAATAACAAGGTTGCCTTGAGATGGTTCTTCCCCCCCCACTTAGGGAGGGGACCCTACCACAATGTAACCACCACCACAAGCAGGACAATGTTTTCACGGCCCCCATGTACCTTACTAGTCAATCCTTTCCTTCAGCCCCAGGCTGTGGCAACCACTGTCCCGTTAGTTTTGCCTTTTCCAGAATGGCACATAAATGGAATCCATTCTCTTTTGAGAAAACAATGCTGTGAAACTTTTTAAAATCCTTCTCCAAAAAAAAAACAAACAAACAACAACAACAGTTTGAGGAATAATTTTTATCTGGTGATTTATGGCGCACAGGATGCTACTGGTCAATCGCAGGTGGATTTTGTTTAACCCTGGTGACATGCCTTCACTTCTAGAAAGGCTGAACCTGCTTTCCTACTACCATTGAACGTCCAAGTTGAAGTTATCTCTCCGTGGCTAGCCCCCAAGATCTCTTCTTTTCTTCCCTTTTTAACTGAAAAACCTAATAGTAGATAACAGAAACAAATTGGGGCTTGCTGAACTCAATATTGAACTAAAAGACTTCATAGAGATATAGGTAAGAAGTAGGACATGTTTGGAAAGTTTTTTTATTTCCAAGGTTTTACATGTCCTAAGAAATCAAATGAATTGTTTCATTGTTAGTAAAGTTGGGGAGGACAGGTAGAACGTCAAAATGAAGAGTCAACTGTCCTGAACTGCAAAGTAAGTAACTGTATCAAAAACCAAGTGACTCACTTTCTCATGACCAAGTAGCACATTGTAACTGCTGGTGCTACTAGAGAATGGCCGTGTCCACTCACTGTTAGGCCTGGAGCAGCTGACTTTATGCTCCTGGCAGCACAGGGCTGGGCAGGGCACTCTGAGAACACGTCAATAGGTTTGGACTGTTTCCAAACTTGCTGGATGTGTGACCTTAAATTACTCCAAACTGGTTTTTCTCGCCCATTATTCTACACAGTTGGAGGTGTTTTCTTCTTCGTTTTTCCCCTAACTCTTAATCCTTTGTGACAGGCATTACAGATAATTTTTCCAGTTTATGTTTTAGACTTTCTTTTTTAATGACATTTTATTTTAATTAAAAAATTTATTTAATTTTTTTTTGAGATAGAGAGAGAGAGAGAGAGAGCAGAGGAGGGGCAGGGAGAGAGAGGGAGACAGAGAATCTGAAGCAGGCTTCAGGCACTGAGCTGTCAGCACAGAGACTGACGTAGGGCTTGAACTCACTAACTGTGAGATCACGACCTGAGCTGAAGTCAGACACTTAACCGACTGAGCTACCCAGATGCCCCGACTTAGACTTTCTTAGGGTGTTTTTTTGTCATAATAAAGTTATAAATATGGAGAAAAGAGTATGTCAAGTTAACCATCTTTTCCCTTGCTGCTTCTAGATTTTGAGTCAAAGATTATAGAGGAATTTACCTGTTTTCTTCTAATGCTTACATGGTTTCATTTTTTTGTCCACTGTTACTACAGCCTCCAGGATGGCCCACAACGATCTCCACCTCCTGGTATTTTCGTGTAGTCCCCTCCCACACTGAATAGAACAGACCAGTGTAAAAATAGGATATGTTAGAAATGGAGAGTGACCTCTGAGGCTAAATCATAAAAGGCGTAATGGCTTCCTCCTTCTCTCTTAGGTCACTCTCTCTGGGGAAAGTTAACTGCCCAGTGTCAAAGATATTCACGTGGCTCAATGGAGAGGCCAGTGTGGTAAGGAACTGAGGCTTCCTGCCAACAGCCACCTGAGTGGGCCATTGTGGAAACGGATCACTCAGGCCCAGTCAAACCCTGGCTGATATGCTGGCCACAATCCCATGGGAGATACTGAGTCAGAAGCCCCCAGCTAAAATGTTCTCAAACTCTGATCTGCAGAAACTGTGAGGTAATGTTTATCGTTTTAAGCCACCAAGTTTCAGAGGAATTTATTCATAGCAATAGATTACTAAATCTGTAATTTTTCCTCTGAGCAGAGCACATTAGATTTGGATCATGATAGTTGTATCCCTTTTGCTACTCCAGGGTCTATTTGCCTCTGCTCTTGTCCTCGGCTACAGTTCAGATAATAGGTTATAGGATGTGATCTGTGGATACACACATACACTGGTACTGCATCGTCACAGAGCCTCCTGAATAAGACCAACATGGCAGCGTGCAGTTCTGGAGACCATTGGATTGGTTAAGACCCAACCCAAGTATGCCGCTTTGCTATGTACTTTAGAACTTGGCCATCTCACTTAGGAGTGACCAGCCTATGGGGAAACGAGCTGATCTCGTTTTAGAAAATAAACATTTTCTAAAAGTTTACTTATTTGAGAGAGAGAGAGAGAGCTCAAGCAAGCATGAGCAAGCTGAGAAGGGGCAGAGGGGGAGAGAGAATCCCAAGCAGGCCCTGCACTGTCAGTGCAGAGCCCGATGTGGGGCTCAATCCTACAAACCGTGAGACCATGACCTGAGCCAAAATCAAAAGTCAGCTGCTTAACCGATTGAGCCACCCAGGCGCCCCCCCCCCCCAGTAACATTTTTATCTACAAAACAATGGTGTTATTTTACCGCGAAGAGAATAACATGTCCTTTCTTAAGATACTTAACCCCTCTGTGAATAGTTTCTCTTCTGTGAAATGGCAATAGCTATTTCCACCATGTACATGGTTTCGTGAGGATTATGCAGTGAATACTTACAAAATTCCCAGTGCCTCACATACAGTAAGTGCTTAATAATATCACTATTAATTATTACTTCTAGGGTTGAATAACTATTACTTCAATCTCCCAAGGTAAACCATAACTCCCTCCTGTCTCCTGCTCTGCACATTCAACCCATTACTATATTACATCAAGTCTACCTCCTTAATACTCTGTAAATCATTCCCTTCTCCCTCCTCACCCTCTCTGGACAGCCCCTCTCCTAGTTTACGCCTTCATAATTTCTTGCCTAGCATACTCCATGGGTTTCCAGTCCAGCTCCATCCAACTGAGTCACCATGCTGGTGTTAGGGGGACCTTTGAAGATATGAACTTGACCGTGTCACCACCTTTCAGAGCTTCTATGGCTCACAGCTCTGGAATCACCTGGGGAGTCAGGGATTGTTAAAATGCAGGCTCCAGGGTACCACTCCAGACTCTTTGACAGATTCTGAAATGATTGTTTCAGAGCAGAAAGCCACATGCATTTGGGAAGCAGTTCGGGAAAGGGTTCTCCAATTGTGGATTCTGCAGACTCAAGGTAGATGAAAGTTGACTGACTGTCCCAGTAGAACATGTGTCCTTCCTTGGCCTCCACCTGTGCTTTTCACTGTGTGCGGTCCCATTTTTTGTTTCTCGGATGCATGCAGTACACAGGGATTTGTAGCTTTAGAAAATGATGCTAACAAAAACCAACCTAGGAGTGTCTGACTGGCTGTCAGGAGAGCACACCACTCTTGATTTTGGAGTCGTGAGTTCAAGCCTCATGTTGGGTGTGGAGTGTACTTCCAATAAAAGAAAGTTTTTTTAATTAAAAGAAATCCTGGTACCTAGGTGGCTCAGTCGGTTAAGCATCTGACTTCAGCTCAGGTCATGATATCTCGGTTCGTGGGCTCCACCCCCGCATCACGCTCTGTGCTGACAGCTAGCTCAGAGCCTGGAGCCTGTCTTTGGATTCTGTGTCTCCTCTCTCTGACCCTCCCCTGCTCATGCTGTCTCTATCTCTCTCTCAAAAATAAATAAAACATTAAAAAAATTTTTTAAAATAAATCCTAAAAACTGGCAGTGCCATCTATGGATTCTCCCTCACGAAATAATCCACATTAAAATGATAGTTCTTAAATGAGGCCCACCAAAAGAACAGCCTATATTTCATCCAAAAACATGACAAATGTGTGATCAGGTTTAATAGCAATCATAGGAGAAGCTGTTGGCAAGTGAGGAGGAATTGTAAAAGAGAAGATTCAGATTTAAACAGGCTCTTTTTTTTTTAATTTTTAACATGTATTTATCTTTTAAGAGACATAAAAAGAGCAGGGGAGGGCAGAAGAAGAGGGGGACACAGAATCTAAAACAGGCTCCAGGCTCCAAGCTGTCAGCTCAGAGCCCAACACCAAGCTCAAACTCAGGAACCTGGAGATCCTGACCTGAGCCAAGTCGGGGGCTTAACCGACTGAGCCACCCAGGCGCTCCTAAACAGGCTCTTTCTAAGAAACAGTAATGTTTCTCTTGGAGATGGGAGTATTGTAGCCACTAAGAAAATGAAGTGGAGAGAAATTCCTATCCCTAAGTCTGGATCAAGCATCTCTCATGAAAGTGGATGTCATGGAATGATCTAAGACACTTAAGGTGGTCCCAGGTGCCCTGACAATAAGTGTCCAGAACACAAGACAGATTCCCCTGGGGCGAGGGGGGCAGGAGTGGAAAGAGGGCCTTTCACGTTCAGGCGGGGCCGGGGGCATCTGGTTCATCCATCAGGTTCTCATGGGTGCAGTCATGTGAGCCTGCAAAGCTCAGAGATCTGCCCTTCAGATCTCCTTCCCTGTCAGAGATAACATACTTCCGTGTCGACTCGTGGTTTAAGGACAAGTCCTAGTTCTCAGGGTTTGGTGGGCTAGGGGGTCCCCTGGCCGGATGAAAATACTGCACCACATTTTTACCGTGGCAGGTCATGTACGCCCCTAGGCATTCCTGTTCTCGGTCCAGAGTCCCGGGCAGGGCGTCCTGTCGGGCGGCTGTGAACAGCCCTAGGCGGGGCCGGTGGCCCGGCTGGGAACCCGCTCCAGGCGGGCGCGGGCTCTACCCCGCGCCACGCTCCTCCTAGGGGCCGGCGCGGGTACGGGCCCAACAGCCGGAATTCACCCGGCGCCCACTGCGCGCGCCTCGCCTCGAGCTCGTCCTGTGAGCCACCGGTGTGGGTCCTCAAGCCCAGGGAAACCGCGGGGGGCGGTCGGATCGGCGCCCGGGAGCTCCCGCCGCGCCGGAACACGGAGCCTGGAAGCGTCAGGCCGCCGGCGGCCATGAACGGCTCCCTGCGGCCGGGCGCCAGCAGCTGGCGACGGGCAGCCACCGTGGTGCTGGCCGCGGGCTGGGCGCGCCCGGGCCCCGCCGCCTCGCCGCTGCCGCCGCCGCCGCCCGCCGAGGGCTTTCGGCTGCTGCTGCTGCAGCGCTCCGGGAGCCAAGGCTTCTTGCCCGGGGCGCACGTCTTCCCGGGGGGCGCGCTGGACACGGCAGACCACTCGGCCGACTGGCGGCGCCTCTTCGCGCCGCACCACGGGCCGCCGCGTTTCGGCCTGGGCCCGCAGCTGTCGCGGCCAGCCTCCTTCCCGGGGCTGCCCGACGCCGCCGACGGGGACGAAGCGGCGCTGCCGGATGACGTCGCCTTCCGCATCTGTGCCATCCGCGAGGCCTTCGAGGAGGCGGGCGTGCTGCTGCTGCGGCCCCGGGACGCCCTGCCCGGCGCGGCCGAGCCCGGACGCGCCCTCGCGCCGCCGCCGGGCCTGGACGCCTGGCGCGACCGCGTCCGCCGCGACCCGCGCCACTTCCTGAGCCTGTGCGCGCACCTCGACTGCACGCCCGACATCTGGGCGCTGCACGACTGGGGCGGCTGGCTCACGCCGTTCTCGCGCCCGGGCGGCCGCCGCTTCAACACCGCCTTCTTCCTGTGCTGCCTGCGGGAGCCGCCGCCGGTCTACCCGGACTTGACCGAGGTGGTGAGCTGCCAGGTAGGGCTTGCGGGGCCGGCGTGGGGACGCACAGGAACGTGAGAGTCAGGGCCCCCGCCAGCAGCCCAGACCCATCTGGAAACTCCCTGTAGTATAAGCCCAGCACAGAGGCTGATTACAGGTCTTTCTCCATCTGCGATGCGGCTACACCGTGGACCTAACCTACATAACCTCTTAGCCTGACTTACCTAAAACCTGCTCAGAACACTTACATTAGCCTACAGTTGGGCAGAATCATCTAACAAAGCCTATTTTATAACAAAGCGTTGAATAGCTCATGTGAAAGTGGGCAACAGGTTGTATGTTATAGAATAAGTGCAAGGGTATCAGCAGTTTGCCTTCAAGATCACACTTGGGAGCTTGCTCATTGCCACTGCCGAGTACTACCGGTGATGAGTGCCTAGCCGGGGGAGGACATCAAAATTCAAAAGTAACTTTGCTGCTTGAATGTATACGGCTTTCGCAGCATCCTAAAGTTGCAAAATTCTAAGTCGGGACTGTCGGTAGCTTCCTCCAGCCATACAGCCAAGAGACTGAGTTGGCCAGGCGCAGGGGTAGCCGCACTCTGAACCCTGCAGGCCAAACCCAGGACCTTGGTGAGGTGCTCCTCTGCTTTCCCCAGCTTCATAGTCCCAAGGCCTTGACTCAGCCTCTCTGGTGGTTCCCCTAGGAGCGCCCCCGAGGAGATTCCAAGAGTTGCAGGCCCGGAGCTCCTTCCTGAGCACTTTCCTCCTCATTTCATGCCCACTCCATTTCCTGCAATTTAATTCTGTCCTCAGAGACATACTTTATATGATTCCACTCTTCAATGTATTGAGACTTCTTCTATGACCACAAATATGGTCTATCTTGGTGAATGTTCCTTTTGCACCTAAAAAGAATAATGTATTCGGCTGTACTTGATAGTGAGTTTGGAAAAACGGCAATTAGGTTAAATTTGTTGGTTGTGTCTTTCAGCTCTTCCATAGTGTTTTCTTGTTCCATCAGATACCGACAGGAATGCTGAAAATTTTCTTCAGCTTTGTTGTTGGGGTTTTTTTTTTTTTCTTAAGTAATCTCTACACCCAACAGGACGCTTAGACTCACAACCCAGAGACCAAGACTCACATGCTCAATGGACTGAAACCAGGTGCATTCCAGGAATGCTGACATTTTTAATGAGTAATTGTGGCTTTGTCTTTTTCTCTTTTAGTTCTATCAGGTTTTGCTTCATGTATTTTGAAGCTTCCTTGTAAGGTGCTGCATAGATGTATAGGACTGTTAAAGCTTGATGGGTTGACCCTTTGATTATTGTGAAATATCCTTTGGGGCACCAGAGTGGCCCAGTCTGTTAGGCATCTGACTTCGGGTCAGATCATGATCTCGTGGTTCGTGAATTCAGGCCCTGGTTTGGGCTCTGTGCTGATGGCTCAGAGCCCAGAGCCTGCTTCAGATTCTGTGTGTATGTGTATGTTTCTCTGCTCCTCCACTGCTGGCATTCTGTCTCTCTCTCTCAAAAATAAGCTTAAAAAAATGTTTTAATAAAAAATAAAATACGTTTCTTGTAGGCAGCACAGAGTCTTGCTTTTTTTTTTTTTTTTAAATGTTTTATTTATTTCTGAGAGAGAGACACACAGCATGAGCAGGGGAGGGTCAGAGAGATAGGGAGATACAGAATCCGAAGCAGGCTCCAGGCTCTGAGCTAGCTGTCAGCACAGAGTCCGACGCGGGGCTTGAACCGACGAACTGTGAGATCATGACCTGAGCCGAAGCTGGACACTCAACCGACTGAGCCATCCAGGTGCACCATAGTCTTGCTTTTTTTAATCAATAGGACAATATTTGCCTTTTAGCTGGAGTGTTTAGATCGTTTATATTTACATATGTTTATATATTTAAATATTTACATTTAACTTGAATCTACCATCTTTAGTTTATCTGTCCTATCTATTCTTTGCACTGTTTTTCTTTTCCTGACTCCTTTTGTATTATTTGAATATTTTAAGGACTGTGTTATCTCCATTATTGACTTATTAATTATACTTCTTTGTGGTTACTCTTGAGTTTACAATACATAGCTTTCATCATGTATCATGTTAGAACCTTACAACAATATGCCTGCATTTCTCCCCTCATAGCTAATAGCTATTGTTGTCATACGTTTGATTTTTATTGTTATTATGAACTCTATAATGCGTTGATTAATTTGTCCTAAACAGTCAATCTTTGAAAGACTGTGACAATGAGTAAAAAATGTCTTTTATGTTTCTCTGCATATTTACCATTTTTACTACTCTCTATTCCTTTGTGCAGATTCAAATCTACAACTGGTTTCTCTTGGCCCAAAGAACGTCCCCTAATATGTGTTATATTTCAGGTCTTATGACAATGAATTTTGTAGATTTTGTTTATCTGAAAAATACTTTATTTTGCCTCCATTTGTTTGAAAGATATCTTGGCTGGGTATAGAATTCCACGTTAACAGGTTGTGTATTTTTTTGTTTCAGTTCTTAAAGATATTGATTTTTGTGGTATTTTGTGGTTTGAATAATTTATGATGAGAAATCCACTTTTAACTCTTTGGTCCTCTGTGCCTAATGTGTTTTGTTTTGTGTTTATGGCTACTATAAATATTTCCTCTTAGTCATTGGTGTTCATCAATTTGATTATGATGTGCATGGTTTTCTTTTTGTTATTTGTTTCTTGAGATGTTTTTCACTTCCCCTTCTTTTCTGAGACTCCAATTACATTTATGTTGGACTACTTGAGAATGTAACTGATAATTTGTTCATTTTGTTTCAAGTATTTTATCTCCGTGCATCATCTTGAATAGATTCTACAGAAATGCTTTCAAGTTCTTATTCTCTTTTCTTATGTAGCATCTAACTTGTAAATACCAACCTGTGTATTTTTCATTCAGATATTTTTCATTTCTAGAAGTTCCATTTAGCTCTTTTTAAAAATATTTTCTATTTCTTGTATCCTGTTCATATTTTCCTTTATGTCTTTGAGTCAACAGAACATATTTATAACAGTGGTTTTAATGTCCTTTTCTACTGATTCTGTCATCTCTGTAGTTTCCTTGCACCAAGTTGTCTTCTGGTTTGGGGTCACATTTTCCTGCTTTCCTGTCATGGGTCTTACAATTCTTTTATTGGATGTTGGATATTGTGATTTTTAGTTGAGTACTGAATTTTGTATGTTCCTTTAAAGATTGTTGAACTTTTCCTGACAGGAAATTAAGTTGTTGCAAATTAACTTGATCCTCTTGAGATTTTTTTTTTTTTTTTAGTTTATGTATTTGTTTTCAGAGAGACAGCTGGAGAGAGAGTGAATCCCAGGCAGGCTCTGTGCTGTCAGTGGGCAGAGCCCAACATGGGGCTCGAATTCATAAACCATGATATCATGACCTGAGCCAAAATCAAGAGTTGGACACTTAACCAACTGAGCCACCCAGGCACCTCTTATTTTTAAAAGTGTTTTTTACAGTAGTTCTATGATAGCCTTTATTCTAGGGCTGATTTAACTGTACTTCTAATGTGACCCTTATATTCAACCAGGTCTCTCCACTGTGGTTGGAGGAAATGTTTCCTGACCCTTGGTGAGTTCTGGAAATTATTAGTGTAAAGCCCCCATGTTTTCTAATGTCATGTGGTTTCATCTTATGCTTGCAAAGATTAGTGCTTCTCCAAGACTAAGGGCGTCCTATACAGATTTGGGGAGCTCTACTCTACACAGATCCCTCCTCTCAGGTACCGTGTCTTCCATGCTCTAACCTGTATGGGCCTTTCCAAACTCTGTTCTCTGTCTCCTCAGTGAGTCAGCGAGAATGGTATAGATTAGGTTCTCCTTCCCTGTGCTGTGGTCTGATGATTCCCTTTAGGCAGAAAACCTTGGCAATGGTAGAGTTCACCTCATTTGTGTTTCTTTCCTCACAAATTACAATTCTGCATTTTTCAGTGTCCGAAAATGGTGGATTAATAGATTTTGTCCACTTCTATATTGTTTACATCATGTTGGAAAAAGGCAATTCTAGCATTCATGACTGGAAGAGATTTTTTTTTTTAAATTTTGGAGGGAGGGAGGGGGAGAGAGAGAGAGAGAGAAAGAGAGCAAGCACATGAGTTGGGGAGAGGGGCAGAGGCAAAGAGAGACTCTTAAGCTGGCTCTATGCTCAGTGCGGAGCCTGATGCAGAGCTCAATCGTATGACCCTGCGATGGTGACCTGAACCAAAATTAAGAGTCAGATGCTCAATTGACTGAACCACCCAGGCAGCCCTGGAAGAGATTTCAATAAGTAGTTCTTAACCTAGTCTAAGCTAGTGATTCTCAAAGGGGATGATTCACCCACCCACCCCTGGATACATTTGGCAATGTCTCCAGACATTTTTGATTGTCCTAATATGGGTAGTTCTAGCAGCTTCTACTGGGTAAAGCTCAAGGATGCTTCTAACCATCCTTTAGGACAAAAGACAGTCACCCACAACAAATAATTATCTAGACTAAAGTGTCAAAGATTTTTTGAGCAGTGCATTACAAGTAACAAATAACCAATAAATGATAAGTTCTCTCAACCTATGGTCTGGACTAACCTGAACAGGTTGAATTAAGTGGGTTGTACACATTGTTTATCCCTTCATTTGATTGTTATCACAGAACTCACCTGGAATTTACAAACCAGAGTTCTGTGTAAATAACTTACAGATTGGGTGGTCCATTGAGGCCCGAGCATTGTTTTTCAAAATGTAGCCTTGGCAATTTGAGAATCACCTGAGGTGCTTCTTATAAATTGTTTGGTCCCATAGATTAGCCACATACAGGTTCCTCAGAGGAAGTTTAGGCACATACAAGCTTGTACACTTTTGGTCTATCATTATCCATGGCAGAAATTGATTTCAACTTCCCAGATTGGGGCATGGGAATCAGTTTCCATCAGTGTAAATGGATATTTAGTCAGTCAGTTAAAGAAAGACCCCTTTGGCGTTATTTCATATTCACTGAATCAACTCCTTTTATCTAGATGTGCATGGAAGTAAGGCTTGAGAAGGAGGAAAGGTCACAGCAGTCAGGTCACTTAAGTTAAATGGGCAAATGCTGTCTGGTTGGTACTCTGCTATTATTATTAGTTTTTAAGTTTATTTATTTATTTTGAGAGGGAGAGAGAGTAGGCTCTGCCCTCTCAGCGCAGAACCCAACATGGGGCTCAATCCCATTGACTATGAGATCATGACCTGAGTAGAAATCAAGAGTCAGATGCTCCACTGGCTGGGCAATCCAGGTGCCCTGATACTCTGCTGTTATTACATTCCTGGAACAATAGGCTGAGTCATACCTCTTGACCTTCCTGAAAGCTCCTATTGCTCCTCTTTACCCCCATCATAGCATGTGAACTTCTCATGCTACTTTCTGATTGCTGAAGGCCCCATAGGGCCTGAGAGTGCTTTGTCTTGTTCACCACCTCCCCAGGGCCTACCTAAGGCACCCGTTTGTGGGCAGAATGAATGGGCACTGAATTCTCAATTTGCTATCATGAGTTAACACTGGACAGGCTTCTTTTTCCCCCGGGAGTGACCAGAACCAGCTTGCCTTCTTGCATCTTTTGCCTTCTATGCTGAACAACCCCACCAGGTCCACCCTTGGTGATCTATCCTAGTTGATTTATTGTTCCTTAGGCTGAGTGTCCCATTAACCAACCTCTGGGAGGGGGGGTGTCAACCCACATTTCATGAACCAAATCTTTCCATGTTGTCTTAGAGGATTCTAGCAGGGCACATTAATAAATTAACTGTACAACTTCATTTAGATCTGGGTACCGATCTCTGATTTCAGATCTTTCATTGCCTCTGGGATAAACCTTAAAATCTGGCCATTATCTTCCACAGTGGTCGTCTCCATCAGAGGCAACCGAGAGTTTCATATCGAAAGAAATTTGGTTGGCACCCCCGCAGTTCTACGAAATAAGAAGGCTTGGAAACTTTGCCTCTCTCTCTGAATTGCACAAATTCTGTTTGGATGGTGCATCGGAAGGGATGGAAAGATGGCTGCCTATCACATTATTAACTGCTGATGCAGCGGTCCAGCTTTTACCGGGTAAGTCAGTGAAGCACAGTGCTCCTTCTTCTTCTTCTTTTTTTTTTGAGTTTATGTATTTTTCAGAGAGAGAGAGAGAGAGAGCATACAAGTTGGGGAGGAGCAGAGAGAGGAGACGGAATTCCAAGTAGGCTCCACACTATCAGCGCAGAGCCCAATGAGGGGCTCAAACCCATGAACTGTGAGATCATAACCTGAGCTGAAATCCAGAGTTGGGTGCTTAACCACAGCCACCCAGGCCCAGCACCTTAGCATTCACATTTAATGCCCTGGGCTGTCTGGTGGTATTGTAGTATTGTGGAACACAGAGAATGATTACCATCTGTTATACACAGTACAGCAGTTTATTAAGGTCCTACTCTATAAAATATCCATGGTGTTTATTATAACCAGAAGTTCTGAGCAAGTCACTTTGTATACGCACGTACATTTCTTTAAATATGTTTCCTAGCTGTTGAAAAAGCTCTTTCTCATACATTATCTCACTTTTTTACACTTTAATTTTGAGTTTTGAGAACCGAGTTATAAAGTCGAGAGCTTTTGTTTTCAACTACACTCTGTCAAGAACTTGAATTATGAGAAATTGTCAGCGTATATGATTTAGGGAGTTTGCTGGCCGTCGACTGTTGTTGAGTAAGTGCTAGATGGGGGTTTTATGGCAGTTTATTTTACTTTTTTAATTTTTAAAAAATATTTTTGAGAGAGGCAGAGACAGAGCATGAGTGGGGGAGGGGCAGAGAGCAAGGGAGACACAGAATGCGAAGCAGGCTCCAGGCTCTGCGCCGTCAACATAGAGCCCAACCCAGGGCATGAACCCATGAATGGTGAGATCATGACCTGAGCTGAAGTCAGATGTTTAACCGGCGGAGCCATCCAGGCACCATGGTTTAATGTGAGTTTAGAGGGGGGCTTCGTGACCTGCTCGTGGCTGCTTGTCTCAGTTCTCACAATGACGATAATACTTGTTAGTGGGACAGTTCAGCAGTTTTGATGTATAAATGATAATTTATGTAATTTCACCTTTAATTTATTAGAACAGCCCACACTGAAACTCAAAAATGTATGGATATCAAGGCCAATATTAATACCAACTAGGATAAAGAGAGTCACAGATTAGCCTAAAAGTTATAATTTGTGATGAAAAATACCAGTCAACTATCTATGTGCCCAAAGAAAATTTTTGGCTGGGAAATGGGGCAGTGGGGGGTGTGGGTATTAAAAACACAGGAAAGAAATCGAGGTAGGCTCATGAAATTAGTTACTAAACACCTGTCTTAGTTCTATACACATGACATAGACACATACCAATGTGCATGTCACTAATATGTTGGAATGTTTTATAAAATAACACTTTGTGGAATCAAAATGTTCTTTTCCAGGAGACGAGCTGTACTTGGAAGATTCAGACTTTGTAGAAAACGTTATGTCCACTGAAAAGAAGACTGAAGAAATCATGAAGGAAGGCAAGACATTTCACCGAGTAGTGCTACACAACCACCATGCGTATAGTGTCCACGTGACTGTCCAGTCAAAGTATAAACATGTTTATCCTAAGACCTATGTCATAAGTCAGAGCCGTTTATAGAGGACTGCCTGTTCATGAGCTGGCTTGCTTGAAGTCCTGCTGAATACCGGACGTTGAGTGGACTTGCCTGGAGCATAAGGACCTTTGTACAATCTAGTACTGACATTAGTCTAATAGAGCATAATACACATTCCAAGTGTGTTATAGTGCTCTCT
Organism: Proteles cristata cristata; assembly: GCA_017311185.1. Classification (NCBI taxonomy): domain Eukaryota; kingdom Metazoa; phylum Chordata; class Mammalia; order Carnivora; family Hyaenidae; genus Proteles; species Proteles cristata. The sequence goes on along the minus strand of JAESUZ010000174.1, from coordinate 856,054 downwards.
TGCTTATTTCATTCTTCAAACCTTACGGTATCACACAAATATAAATATTAATGATCCTGTTCCCAGAATGAGAGGGAAAAAATCTCACAAAGGGTTCCACGTCTGAATTATTATTTTATTTATGTACTTTTGAGAGAGAGCAAACGGGGGAGGAGTGGAGACAGAGAGTCCCAAGCAGGCTCTGAGCTGTCATCACAGAGCCTGACCCAGGGCTTGAACTCACGAACCATGAGATCATGACCTGAGCCGAAATCAAGACACGTAACTGACTGAACCTCCCAGGCACCCCATCCACTTCCGTATTATTTTATTATCAAAAGTTTAAGTAAAATGTTCTACTGCTATTGTCTTTTAACCGTCCACTGCAGTAGCGGTTTTCTTGATATCTTAGGACATCGAGCCATGAGTTCCTTAGACTCAATGGTGGAATTTGTTGAAGGGAGTCTGACTCCATGTGAACAGCACACTGAGATGACACTTAGGGGACATTTTCTTGTTATGTCTTTACCTTGATGATTGACACACAAATCTGTTTAATACCAAATGGCATTAGTTATCGGGCTTACCAAATTGGAAACCTTTAGCTACCATTCTAAAGAAGTATGAAGCCATAACAAAAACCATATTTATTTTTACTCTGGCAAGCAGTAGCTAATGAATACAAAGAGATTAAAGAGATGTAGAAGTATTCATCACTTAATGGTGTTTTCTTAATGATGCTTATGTTCAGTGTTTTTAATATGGGTAAGTTTTTCACCTCCTCTTAAGAGGAATAGTGTTTATTGATTAAAGATGTGGACATGATTGACACTAATTCTGTTTCAGATCTTTGACTATGTTATGTATCATATGATGGATTTTATTTTTCATGAAATGTGTTAGTTTTCCTACCTATAAAATAGTGATATTGATCAATAAGGTATATGTGTATTACTTAATCTTTTTTTTAATGTTTTATTTATTTTTGAGAGAGAGAAACAGAGGGTGAGATGGGAAGGGGCAGAAAGAGAGGGAGATGCAGAATCTGAAGCAGGCTTCAGGCTCTGAGCTGTCAGGAGAACCTGATCAGGTGATTGAACTCACAGACTTTGAGATCATGACCTGAGCCGAACTCAGACACTTAACTGACTGAGCCACCTAGATGCCCCTTATTACGTAACCTTGACTAGAGGAATACATCTAGATAAGTGGTTCTCCAACCACAGAGGGCACTTTTGTCCTTCTGGAGACATTTGGCAGTGTCTGGAACCATTTGTGGTGGTCACAAGCTGAGATGCTACTACCATCTAGTGGGTAGAGACCGGCCATGCGGCTAAATATCCTACCATACATAGGACAGCCGTCCACAGCAATCCTCTGGCCAAGGTTGAGAATCTCTGATCTAAAGGAAAATCTCTTTTCTTCAGTGAACAGTTCCAACATGTAAACTGTGAGGACCATATACTGTTAGTGTTCCCTCTGGCTCCTGCGTCTACAGAAGCTCTCCTTACTGACTTTGGCTTCGGGCATCATATTCTTTCCCTCTCACAGAGAGCCAGAAAGTAGCTGGAAGAGAACTCCATGAACACCATTATTTTGCTAGTTAGAAAGCTGAGAACAGAGCCACACAGCTGGTCAGTGCCACAGCTAAGAGTGGAACCTGATTCTTTGTTGAGCGAGTGACATCTATTACCTATCGCCAAAAGCAGAGGTGTTAACGGTTCTGCCCACTGCATCCGGGTGTTACAGTTGCCAAGGAAGCCACAACACAGCCAAGCACTGGATAGAATAACGCCCTGCTCACATGGAGAAGAGACAGAGCAAAATCAGCTCCAACACTGTGCGCCGGTCCCCCATGGCCAACACAGGGCAAGTGGCCTGACCACACCCCTCTTGTGCTACAGAAGGACCCCATCTCCTGCGGTGGACAGGTGGACACGTATAGTATGGGGTTGGCCAGGTATCATCTGATGCACACGCTTGTGTAGATCAAAGGAGTACACACTGAATCTGAAACAGGAAAGACATTCCCCCATCACAAAGGTGACTTGGCCTCTCTCCTCAGTAGGGAAGCCTTCTCAAGGCCCATTCTTATGCGGCTGGGGGAGGGTCAAAAGACTGCCTTTCCCAATCTTTCTAGTCCTGCACCCTTTCTGCTGGAGTTATGTGGTTCAGTGGGTGATTTGGGGAGATGTGACAAGTAATGTGACTTACTTTTCCTCATAAAGATGTATTTTTGTTGTCTTCTTCATTTGAATGAAACCTTTCTGAATGAAACCTCTGTCTCCCTTCCAAGAATGCTTTTGGGGAGACTGTCATGTGACAACATGACTTAACAGCTGTCACAATACCCAACACAAAATAGGGCCATGCTCCTGTGCTGAAAAAGAGTTGTTTTAGAGCCTGGCTCGTGAGGGCTTGTGGCATTTACCATATGTTCTCTCTCACCTTCTGTATTCAAGCTATCTGGGGCTCAGATGCAGAAACAGGGAGCTGAGCACTTGTCCCTACGGCTCCTCCGTCTAGTCCCCTCCCTGCCCATGCTCACGTCCCTACTGCCTGCCATCTTGCTCGGAACGCAGCCAGGAAAACCCATTTTCTATGATACTTTACAGTTTCTTGAAACTGAAGTGACAAACTCAAAACTACTAAGTCAGTATTCATTTTCCCCACCTACATCTTTTTTTTTTTTTTTAAATATTTTTATTTATTTCTAGGAGAGAGAGAGAAAGACAGCATGAGCAGCGGAGGTTCAGAGAGAGAGGGAGACACAGACTCCGAAATAGGCTCCAGGCTCTGAGCTGGCAGTCAGCACAGACCCCGACGCGGGGCTCGAACCCACGAACCGCGAGATCATGACCTAAGCGAAAGTCGACGCTTAACCAACTAAGCCACCCAGGCGCCCCACCGACCTACATCTTTTTGCTGATTCCTTTGAACGACTTCCTTGAGAATCCAAAACTGAGCTAGTGTCAGTATTTCAGGTTAACGTGTCTTGTCCTCATGGTTCTTTGTTCGTAAGAGTGCCCTGTGCTATGGGAGACACAAAGGGCTCATATATAAGGGGACTTCTCTTCTGAGGGACGATGGGGAAATGGGGAGAGCCCTCATATGTGGGCATATGTAGCTATTTATTGTTTCTTCTCAAGCCTCTATTTTGTTTTTAACTTGTCTGCAACTTTTGGCTTTTCCCACTTGCTCCTTGCTCTTCTTTAGCCACTCGCCCTTTCTCTTTAATGTCTTCTCCTCTCACTGACCTTTAGCTGGTAGAGCCCCCTCAGGACTTGTTCTCAGACCCTCTTCCGTCGTTGGGTGAGTAAGCCCCCAAGGTGACCACTTCCAGGTCTGGTCCTTTGAAAAGGAAACTGCTTGCCCTCCACTTTGTCTTCTTCCTTCTCACTGGCTGGACATTGTGACCACTGGAGCAGCTCTCTGGGACCCAGAGGCAGAAGCCAGACGTTAGGGCATAAGTGCCTGCCAGACTTGGACCGCTCACCTCTTGCTTGTTACGTGAAAGAAAATATAAGCCATTCATTTTGGGGTCTTTCTGTGAAAACCTTGTTTTCTTGTGAAAAGCTTGTTTCCTAACCTATAATTTCCCCCTTTTAAGCAGGTTCCCTCAGCACCTTCCCTCTACCAGAAACCTACCAGTTATTTAAACTAAAAATATTGGTCATTCTTTTCCTTTATTCTTAGATCCTATATTCCTAACAGTCCTCTTTTTCCTTTATTCCTATATCCAGGTGACTAGCAAGTCCTGTTGATTCGATTGCCCCAATTATCTTGGATTTCCCATCTTCTGTCCTCTGCACTGCCTCAGTTGAGACACGGTAGCCTTGTAACAAATGTAAGAGCTAGTCTTTCCATTTTTTTTTCTAGAGATTTCTTATTTTCTTTTTTAAGTTTATTTATTTCTATTTTAAGTGTATTTATTTATTTTGTGTGCAAGCAGGGTACGGGCAGAGATAAACGAAGAGAGAGTATCCTAAGCAGGGCCCGCACTCAGCATGGAGTCTGATGCGGGGCTTGAACTCGTGAACTGCGAGACCATGACCTGAGCCAAAATCAAGAGCCAGACACTTAACCGACTGAGCCATTCAGGTGCCCCTCCTCCATTTTCATTCTTAACTTCATGATGCAGTCTCTCCTATTGAACTGGAAAAGTGTTCTTGACATAGAAATGTAAGTCATGTCCTGTCACTGCCTTCATTAAAATCCTTCAGTGGCTTTTCTTCACGCTTAAAAACTAAATTCACTGTGGCCTGCAAGATCCCCCCTTTCTCTCTGATCTCATTCACCCCTCTCTTTCTACACTCCCATCAGAAGGTCTTCTTTCTATGAACAGACACTTCTCCAAAGAGGATATTCAGATGGCCAACAGACACATGAAACGATGCTCAGCATCCCTCCTCATCAGGGAAATACAAATCAAAACCACCCTGAGATACCACATCACGCCAGTCAGAGTGGCTAAAATGAGCAAATCAGAGGACTCTAGACGCTGGCGAGGATGTGGAGAAATGGGCACCCTCCTACACTCTTGGTGGGAATGTAAACTGGTGCAGCCCCTCTGGAAAACAGTGTGGAGGTTCCTCAAAAAATTAACAATAGAACTCCTAGGACCCAGCAATATCACTGCTAGGAATTTACCCAAGGGATACAGGAGTGCTGATGCATAGGGGCACATGTACCTCAATGTTCATAGCAGCACTTTCAACAATAGCCAAAACATGGAAAGAGCCTGTGTCCATCAACGAACGAATGGATCAAGAAGATGTGGTTTATCTATATGATGGAATACTACGTGGCAATGAGAAAGAATGAAATCTGTCCATGTGTAGCAACATGGATGGACCTTGAGGGTGTTATGCTGAGCAAAATAAGTCAGGCAGAGAAGGACAAATACCATATGTTTGTACGTACAGGAGGATTAGGAGGAACTTAACAGAGAACCGTGGGGGAGAAGAAGGGGGGAATTAGTGGGGGAGAGGGAGGGAGGCAAACCATGAGAGACTCTTGAATGCTGAGAACAAACTGAGGACTGATGGTGTGGGGGGTGAGGGGGGAGATGGGCATGGAGGAGGGCACTTGTGGGGATGAGCACTGGGTGTTATATGGAAACCAACTTGACAATAAACTATTTGTAAAAAAAAAAAAAAAAAAAGAAGGTCTTCTTTCTGTTCCTTGATTTACTCAAAGTTCTTTCCCAGCTCAGGATCTTTGCACATATTGTTGCCTTGAAGGAAACCTGGATCTCTGAACTATTTTTGTTCTTGGGTCTCTCTGTTACTACCACCTCAGGAAAACAGGTGAGGATGAGAACCCAACATGTGGATTATTGGCATATATGAAAGAACATTCCAGCACAAAGGGAAGAAAAGACTCATTAGGAGAAGGGAATAAAGTTTCCTTGAGCTGAAGAAAAATGCTGATCTTCAGATAAGAAGTTCTGGCTGCAGTCAAAGGAAAATTAACAAAAGTTGTCCAATACCTGGATGAATACTGAATTTCAAAGATAATGCACAGATTTTCAGGAAGAAAAACAGAAGATTGCTCAGAAAGGCAAGAAAACGAGGCTTCTGAGCATGTGTCACAGAATAACAGGATATACTGAGCTGGAGGAAACGATGTATGTACTCAATAATTCTATTGCATGAAAGCCACAGATAAATTTTCACTTACATATGGGCTCCAAAAATTCCACCTGTTCTGAAAAAAATCACTTGATAGAAACACTATGGATAACTGAGGATTAATCAAACTAAAAACTTTTTAAAGTAGAAGTATGTGGGAGAAGTCCTAATGGTTAGTGTGGAACTCAATTAAATATAGGAAGTGTGAATAATATGTCTGTAAAATACTATAAGTGTTAAAAATAATTCATATTTGGGGCACCTGGGTGGCTCAGTCAGTTAAGTGTCTGACTTCGGCTCAGGTCATGATCTTGTGGTCTGTGAGTTCGAGCCCCGCATTGGGCTCTGTGCTGACAGCTCAGAGCCTGGAGCCTGCTTTCGATTCTGTGTCTCCCCCCTCTCTCTGCCCCTCCCCTGCTCATACTCTGTCTCTGTCTCTCAACATTAAAAAAAAAATCATATTTTAATCTGTTTTAAAAACAAAAACCACATCTTTTTCATAAAAATAATTTGGTTAAATAATTCCAGATTATGTTATCTGACACAGAAAGTGGCTATGGGAGGAATGAGAAAAAAACAGGAGAGGATGAAATCAATAGCTACACTTCTGTGACAAGTACCTGTGTAAGTGCTCGCTTCGGCAGCATGGATACTCAAATCGGAACGATACAGACAAGTGGCCCCTATGCAAAGATGACATGCAAATTCATGAAGGATTCCATATTTCTGGGGATTAAGGAGTGCACTTGTGATGAGCACCAGGTGATTAAGATAAAAACCTAAAGGGGTGGCTGGGTGGCTCAGTCAGTTGAGTGTCTGACTCTCGATTTCGGCTCAGGTCGTGATTCCAGTGTTGTGGGATTGAGCCCCGCATCAGGCTCTGCACTGAGCGTGGAGCTTACTTGGGATTCTCTCTCTCTCTCTCGCTCTTCCCTGCTTGTGCATCTGCTCTCTCTCTTTCTAGAAAAAAAGTAATAAAAACTAAAAAATATATATTTGTGTGTTTTTAAATGCAAATGTAGCTAATAGAGTTAAAAACAGAAGAGTCACTTTTCAGATCAGTCAAAAACAAAGCAGAACCCCTAATGCAAAAGACAGACATCAGTGTGAGTGGCAATGTGACAAAAGCCAAAGGCTTAGAGTAAAACAATTCAAATAGGAATGAATGTCAACCATGACAATACACAAAAATGGGTTAAATTTATTCAGAGACAAAAACTCAGATTAATTGTATTAAAACCTAGTTAACTAGAAAAAGAACCAACTAAGCCCAAAGTTAGCAGAACAAGGGAAATAACAATTAGAGCAGAAATAAATGAAGAGACAGGAAAACAATAGAAAGACTAACAAAACTATTTGTTCTTGAAAAGATAAACAAAATGAACAAGACTTTAGCTAGACTAAGAAAAAAGAGAGAGGACCCAAATCAATAAATTTCTAAATGAAAGAGGAAACATTGCAAGATACCACAGAAATAGAAAGGATCATAAAAAACCACTATGAACAACTATATGCCAACAAACTGGATTACTTAAAGTGTACCTTTCTAGAAACATACACTCTACCAAAACTGAATCAGGAAGAAATAGAAAATCTGAACAGACCTATAAGGGATGAGTTTGAATCAGTAATCAGAAGCCTCCCTCCAAAAGAAAATCCCAGAGCCAGATGGCCTCACTAGTGAATTTTACAAAACATTTAAGAAGACTTAACACAAATCCTCAAATACTTACAAAAATTGAAGAAGAGGGGGGATACTCCCAAGCTCATAAGGCCAGAATTGCTCTGGTATTAAAGCCAAATAAGAACACAAGAAAAGACTATAGGATAATATTCCTGATAGATATTCAGGAGATGCAAAAATTCTAAACAAAATACTAGTAAGCTGACTTCAGCAGCACATTAAAAGGATCATACACCATGACCAAGTGGGATTCATCCCTGGGATGCAAGGATGGTTCAACACGTGCAAATCAGTAAATATGATGTATCATATTAGAATAAAAGGTTAAAAATATATGATGATAGCAATAGATGGAGAAAAGCATCTGACAAAATTCAATATATATCCATTCATGATAAAAAGTCAATAAATTAGTTATTCAATGAATGTACCCCAACATTATAAAAGCCACAGGTGACAAGCCTACAGCCAACATAATACTCAACGGTGAAATGTTGAGTTTCCTCTAAGATCAGGACAAATCAATGGTGCCCACTTTCACCACTTCTATTCAACATAGTACCAGAAGTCCTAGCCAGAGGAATCAGGAAAGAAAAAGAAGTAAAAGGCATTAGAATTGAAAAGGACAAAGTAGGGGCGCCTGGGTGGCTTAGTCGGTTAAGCGTCCGACTTTCGCTTGGGTCATGATCTCGCGGTTCGTGGTTTGAGCCCCGCGTCGGGTTCTGTGCTGACTGCCAGCTCAGAGCCTGGAGCCTGTTTCAGTCTGTGACTCCCTCTCTCTCTGACCCTCCCCTGCTCACGCTGTCTCTCTCTCTCTCCTAGAAATAAACAAAACATTAAAAAAAAAATTAAAAAAAAAAAAAAGAAAAGGACAAAGTAAAATTATCTCTACTTGCAGGTGACATGATGTTATTTACATAGAAAATATATTTATATGTAAAAAATTCTGAATATTCCACTGCAAAACTTAGATATACTAAATGAATTCAGTAAAGTTGTAGCATATAAAAATGAACATACAAAATCAGTAGCATTTCTGTACACTAAAACAAATTATATGAAAAAAAAATACAACAGTTTCAAAAACAATGAAGTACTTAGGAATAATTTTAACCACTGAGGTGAAAGATTTCTACCCTGAAAACTCTAAGACATTGACGAAGAAAACTGAAGAAGACGCAAGTGGAAAGAGAGCCTGAGTTCATGGATTGGAAGAATTAATATTGGTACAATGTCCATGTAACTCCAAACCATCTGTAGATTTAATCAATCTCCCTATAAAAATTTCAATAACATTTTTTTTAGAGGAACAGAAAAGACAATCCTAAAACTCATGTGGAACCACAAAAGACCCCAGAATAGCAAAAGCAGTCCTGAGAAAGAAAACCCTGTAAGCATTACACCTCCGGACTTCAAACTATGTTGCAAACCTATCTAAACAGTATGGTACGGGCATGTAAACAGACATATCAGACCAATGGAATAGGATCAAGAGCTCAGGCATAAACCCTTGCATATATGGTCAACAAATATTTGACAAGAGAATCAAGAATGCTCAATGGAGAAAAAATAATTTCTTCAATAAACGGTGTTGAGAAAATTGGATACTCATATGCAAAAGCATGAAACTGGATCCCTATCTTACATCACTCACAAAAATTAACTAAAAATGAACTAAAATCTTTAGCGTGAGACCTGAAACCACAAAATCCCTAAAAGAAAACATGAAGAAAAAGCTCATTGACATAGGTCTTGGCAATAATTTTTTGGGTATGATACCTAAAGCACAAGCAACGAAATAAACAACAAGGACTATATCAAACTAAGTCTTCTGCACAGCAAAAGAACAAATCAGCAGAATGAAAAGACAAACCGCATATCTGATAATGTTAATATCCCAAATATATAAAGGAACTCTTATAACTCAGCCAATAAAAAATTCAATTAAAATATGGACAAAGGAGCTGGATAGACATTTTTCCAAAAAGGATATACTGTATTCAGAGAGCCAACGCATAAAAAAAAGCTCAACATCAGTAATTATTAGGAAAGTGCAAATCAAAACCACCATGTGATACTACCTCACACCTGTTGAAATGGTTATTGTTAAAGAAAAAAAAAAGAGAGATAAGTCTTAGTGAAGATGTGGAGAAAAGGGAATCCTTGTGCACTATTGGTGGAAATGTAAATTGGTACAGCCACTAAGGAAAACAGTATGGAGATTCCTGAAAAATTAAAAATAGAACTGTATGACACAGAAATCCCACTTATAGGTTATATCCAGGGGGAATGAGGAGTGCCAAGGTGGCTCAGTTGGTTAAGCATCTGACTCTTGATTTCAGATTAGGTCATGATCTCAAGGTTTGTGAGATCCCTTCCCCCTTGAGCGTGTATGCACACTCTCTCAAAAAAAAAATTTAAAAATTAATTTAAAAAAAGTACATGAAATCACTATCCCCAAAAGATATCTGTACCCATATGTTTATTGCAGAATTACTTACAATAGCTAGACATGGAAACAACCTAAGTATTCATTGTTGGATGAAGGAACAAAGAAAGTGTGGAGCACGATTATATTCATACATGTTCATATGTAAATGTCTATGTTCTAATATATGTTATATATTGATATGTACTGTTAAATATGTAATATTAAATATTTCTATAATGGAATACTATTCAGCCGTAACAAAGACGGAAATCCCACCATTTGTGAAACATGGATGGACCTTGAGGGCATTATGCTAAATGAAATAAATCAGAGAAAGACAAATATTGTATGATCTCATTTTTACGTAGACTCTAACAACAACAAAAAAAACTCATAGAAACAGAGATCCCATTTTTGGTTGCCGAGGTGAGTGGTGGAGGAATTAATTCGTGAAGGGGGTCCAAAGGTAGAAACTTCCAGTTATAAGTAATTTCTAGGGATGTAATGTACAATGTGATGAATATAGTGAACAATACTATATTGTGTATTTGAAAGTTGCCAAAAGAATTGATCTTAAAAGTTCTCATCACAAGGAAAAAAATTTTAACTATGTGAGATGATGTATGTTAACTTACCATGGTGATTATTTTGTAATATATACATATATCATGTTATACACTTTAGATTTATACAATGTTATACGTCGACTAGATCTCAATAAAACTGGAAAAAACTAAACCTGATTATGAGCTGTTTAAAACAATTCTGCTGGAGAGCTGAAGATAAAAAGAGAAAACAAGAGTATTAATCAGATGAAGTAAAATTCAACGTACAAAGCTAAGTGGGACAAAGGTTAATTTAGTTTGATAGTGTATGGTTCAAAGTGGAGATACGAGAATATTCTTGCAGTGAATAGCAACACTGAGCTATTAAAAAATACATAAGAAATAAGGATAATCTGACAGATACATAATACTGGTGGGAACCATGAACAAGATATTTTCTGGCCAAGTCCATGAAAGGTAACAGGTGTCTGGGGAAAATGCTCGGCAAGCATTAGGCTTCTACCTTTGGGTTGAATGCCATAACCATAATGTCCATTCTCAATTGATGCAAAATGTGTAAGAAATAAAACCAAAAAAGTATTTTTCTAAAGAATCAACTGACAAATGGTTAAGCTAGCTTTTGGTCTGAACTTGTTTTTCATTGCTTTTTGTAAAAATGATGAGAATATTTTATGTTTAGAGTTTATTGATTTTGAGGATAGGGAGAGACAGAGAGAAAGACAGGGAGACTCCCAAGCAGGCTCTGCGCTGTCAGCACAGAGCCCAACATTGGGCTTGAACACATGAACCGTGACATCATGACCTGTGCGGAGATCAAGAGTCAGTCGCTTAGCTGACTGAACCACCCAAGAATATTTTAAAACTAGAGAAATGAAGACTTGGTAGCATTTTATTTAGGATTTTAGTATCTATGTTGATAAGTGAAATTAGTCTGTAGTTCTTTGTCTTATCTTTGTCACGTTTAAAAAAATGTTTTTAATGTTTATTATTTTTGAGAGAAGAAAGAGAGGGTCAGAGACAGAGGAGGACAAAAGATCGAAAAGCAGGCTCTGTGCTAACAGCAGAGAGCCCAACGCGGGGCTCGAACTCAAACCGTGAGAACACCACCTGCGCTGAAATCAGATGCTTAATCAACTGAGCCACTCAGGCGCCTCTCAAGCTTCAAATATGAAATACAGTATTAACTCTCATCACCATACAATTACATTCCATACCCATGACTTACTTATTTTGAAGTAATTTCTAAAACAGTGCTTCCCACCAGCTAGTGGGGAAGAAGGGGAGCGAGGTTACAGGTACAGATACTGATCCCCTTCAGCGTCCAGGGGACTAGGTGGCTCAGCCCCAGGGCAGCGAGCTCTCATTGCAGCCATCTTGACTCTTGGTCCCAGTGTGACGTACAAATACTTCCATTTTTTGTGAGCTCTATTGCGAAAAAGTGTGGGAAACACCACACCGTAGCGTGGGTTCTAGTCCAAAGAAAAAATGTTGACCCCATACTAAGAACTGGGAGAAAGCTGTGCTCTGAATCTTTGCGGCTTGGGAACTGAACTGTCCCTTCACACCTCTTTTTGACAAGGTCTGGGGCTTTCAGGTGAAGTGGCGCTGCCAGGTACCTCCAGTGCGCGTGAGGCCTGACCTCCAGTGCGCGTGAGGCCTGACCTCCAGTGCGCGTGAGGCCTGACCTCCAGTGCGCGTGAGGCCTGGTTAGCCCAGCGCAGCAACAGGTGAACTTCATGCACTTTGCAGCGGACTTCCTCCTCACTGGACGTCCACACACCTCTCCTCTCTAACTCTCCTGCCTGAGACTTTAAGCAGCTGATGTTGCTTGACCTTGAGAACAAACCTTTAAAACCTCATGCTTTTGGGCGCCTTCTGTTCCCCAGAAACATAGCCCCACGACTGCCATGCTCTTTATAAACTGTTGCGATTTTTTGCCATCTTGCTGCTTCCCCTTAGCAGCACTTAATGCTTTTTGACACGGCTTAAAATTTGTTTTTTCACAATCAAGATATTAAAGGATTTAGCTGTCAAACCATATAGGTCTGGCATTTTAAATTATTTTGTTGTTTATCTATTTATGCATTTTAGCTGTGGTTCCTTTGATTTTTAAGGTATTCTTTTTTCTTATTCTTTTTTTCTTTATCGGCTTACTCAAGTGTTGGAGAAAGATTCCTGAGATAGTAAAGAAAGCCAACCCTCCCTGAGTGCTTCTTGGGTGTCCTTTGATTTCGCAGTGTGGCCTCATTTAATTGTGATTCTCAACTTTCAGGCGAGAAAACCAAGGCCTCCAGGTGTTCAAAATTTAGAGAGCCCTTGGGTGCCTCAACAACAAACACACGCGAAGGGAAGAGCCCGGCCCACAAGGCTGCAGTTTGCAGCCTTTGGTGGTGACCAGAATGGTCAGTGGCAGAGTCTGGGGGATGGCCTGTGACAGAGTCTGGGGGAGTCCTGCCAGCCAAGGGCCGGGTGGGAGGAAAGCGGGAACCCGAAACTGGAGGTGGAGTGGGGGGAGAGGAGCAGGGGAGGGGATGGAGCGCCCCCTACATCAGCGACCCGCCGAGCCTCTTCCTCACCTTCAAGGCTTCGAGGTGGAGGCGGGTCCAAGGGGACCTCCAAGCGAGTAACCGCAAACTGATTAGGAATGGGTGGGACCACGGGGTGAGCTGGGTGGGGGAGGGGGGCCACGTGACCAGTGGCCCGGCCAGCGGCGCGCCCCCCTGCGCCCCTCCTCCTGGCGCCCCCGCCCCGCCCCGCCCCGCCGCACCCGGCGCACAGCGCCGGGCGGCCGTCCGTTGTCCGGGCCGTTGGCGCAGCGCGGCTTTCTGGAAGCCTCGAGGCTTGCGCGGCCGGGGGTCGGGTACGTGGTGCCGCAGCACCGAGCGCGCCCGTGGCGACGTCGGCGGGGAGGGCGCGGAGCGTCGCGGGTGGTGCGCTGCGAGCGGGCCTGCCGGGCCCGGAGCCCCCACGGAGGGCGGAGGCCGGCCCTGCCTCGGGGTTCGCCCCCAAAGTGCGTTTCCTGTGCGTGGCGACGGGACTCTCCGAGAAAGGGCGCGGCCGCGACGGTGTTGTCTCCGCAGGGCGGGCCCTCCGACGGCCCGCGGCGACGCGCGGGAAGATGCTCGACGTGCTGGTGCTGAAGGTGAGCGAGAGTCCAGTCCCCGCGGGCCGGCTGCCCTCTCCTCGCGCAGGGGCCGTCTCGGATGGCACCCCGGACCCCGGAGCGCAGATTCACAACAGGGGACATCAGTTAAGGTGTGCCCTTGCGTTGTTCGGGACACAGAGCAAACGGTTATCCGTTGTTTGTCCGGAAGTCCTATTTTACTGGGCGTCCTGTATTTACCAAGTCTGGAACCTTAGTGGGAGGGTCCGACCGAACCCCTTCTCCCACGTGGACCCTCACCAGGTTTCCTCGCCCGACAGGGGTCCTTTCTGGTGGAGCCCCACTCTGGGGCCCTCTTGTGACACCCCCCCAACCCCCTGGCCCGCACACTCTAAACTCTTCCCGCTCGCGCCGCGGGGCCCTGGCTCCCCCACGCGTGCGCCCTGGGGCTCCGATCCTTAGTCCTGGGAGGGGGGCTGAAGGGGCGTCGAGCCTGCGGCCAGCTGCAGTTTCCTGTTGCAGGTGACTGCTGCTTGGGGATGCAGGAGCCGGCGAAGATGGGGCGTGTTCACAAGGTTACCTGGAGGGAGGAGTTTACAAACCAAAAAGAGTGGGTGTCGGTCCGATACAAATCTTTTTTTTTTTTTTTTTTTTTTTTAAATAATGCTCCTGTGGGCAGAGGAGAGGAACACAGCAAATCATGGGATTTTTAGAAACCATCAACTTTCCGCCTCTTGTTTTAGGTGTTATTTAGATGAGCGGGGAGATTTCAGGAACGTTTGAAGTTAACCAACTCTTAGAGAGGATTTGCTCCAAGACTTTTAGGGGTTTCAGATCTAACTGGCAAACTCTTCTCAATCACCAGTCTTAAACAGGCATCTCCAATTTCTCTTTTGGAAAGACAGGGCTCTCCTGGCGATGTGGATCCTGCCCCCATGCAAATCCACTGGGGCAGAATTTTGACAGGAGTTGGATTCGCAGAACCTCAAGCTTGTGAGCCAGCCCCTTTCTTGGATCCAAGAACCCTTTTCTGTACCCTGTTAGCTCTGGTCTGCCCACACCTACGGTTCTTACCTGTTCACACTCAGCAAATTTTCTATACAATATAGGAGTAGTTCTCTGAGTGTGTTAAAGGTATCAGTTGTAGTTCTCCAGATTAATTTAGCTTTTAGCTGGATAAATTTTTACCCCAACTGCCCATCAGTAAATGAATGGATAAGCAAAATGTGATACATATAGATATATGTGTGTATATATACACACACTATGGAATATTACTCAGCCTTAAAACAAAAGGCAATTCTGACACATGGTGTAGCACGAATGGATCTCAAAGACATGATGTTAAGTGAAGCCAGATACAAAAGGACAACGGCTGTACGATTCTACTTCTATGAGGTTCCTAGAGTAGCTAAATTCATAGAGACAGAAAGTAGGAGGGTGTTTCCCAGGGGCTGAGGAGAAGGGGGGAAGGGGAAGTTGCTGTTTAATGGGTGCAGAGTTTTAGTGTTGCAAGCTGGAGAGATTTCTGGAAATGGATGGTGGTGATGGTTGCAGGACAGTTGGAATGTCGTTAATGCCACCGGTCAGCATTAAGATGGCAAATTTTATGGGTGTTTAGCACAATTAAAATTACTCTTAAAATTATTTTTAAATTTTAGCAGTTAATACTGGCATAGATTTTAGAAATAGAAACAACGAGCATTACAAGCCTGTTATGATAAAGCTAATGAAGACAAAGGTGTTGACTAAGAATACGGATTAAGGGGCGCCTGGGTGGCTCAGTTGGTTAAGCATCCGACTTTGGCTCAGCTCACGATCTTGCAGTTTGTGGGTTCAAGCCTTGCATTGGGTTCTGTGCTGACAGTCCTGAGCCTGTGTCTCCCTCTCTCTGCCCCTCCCCCGTTCATGCTCTGTCTCTGTCTCAAAAATAAACTATTAAAACTATTAAAAAAAAAAAAAAAGAATACGTATTAAGTATTAAGAAAGCAGCCCAGTGTGCGGCTATATCAGGGACAGTGCAGTGGGACGCTGTGGGAATGGTGTACTTGGGCTTTTTCTCCCAGAGGGTTTGCAGGACAAAAGAACTAGCCAGGACATCCTTGATACTCCAGTAACTGGCACAGGAAAAGCCCCAGGGCCCTTGGCCCTGCAGTCAAGCTGTGTTTCTGGACAGTCGGGCGTAGACCTTTTAAGTGGACAGCTTCTGCAGGAGGGGTGGCAGAAGCTAACCATAGGTCAAATGGGTGACATTCTGAATGCTGGAGGCTGTGACGTCACTAATGTGGGAAGAACAGCTGTCTGCTGGCTCACATAAATGATTTCAGTACTGTCCGTGGAATCCACGAACAGTATTTCAGAGTAGTTTTCCTCCCCGGAGGAGACTTGCAGAGATCAAAGCAGCAGCAGGCCGGCGACCCCTCATGACAGCGTGCGTGTAAGAGGGCTACGTCTTAGTCTGGAATTGTCACAGAGTTTTAAAATTAGCATCTTCCTTTTTACAGTGGGTGTGGGGGAGTCTGACTAAAATATCTGAAGTTGTTATGGAAATACTAAACACTAAGGGAAATTGAACAGGAATTAAAGATTAGATGATCTGAATTACACCTGTACATACGCGTTCTTGAATGTGGGAAACAAGACCCTCCTTACATTGTTACTTGGGTAAGTAAAAGTAAAGAGAAATAAATAAAGTAGGAAATAATGTAGGAAAAAGGAGTTAACCATTCCTAAGAAATATTGTAGAGCACACCTAATTCGGTTAAATCCTATTAATTTGTGATGTGAAATACTTAGTCCTCATTGCCAGAAAAAGGACTCTGCTTTTTCTTGAGTAAAATTACTCAAGTTTGAATGGTAGGAGTAACGGAGGAAAAAAATGGACCAAAATTGTGCATGTGTGTGTGTGTATAAATTTTAAGATTTAAGAATATATATATATATTTTAAGATTACACTGATTTTAAAGTTCATTTATTTATTTTGAGGGAGGGCAGAGAGAGGGGGAGAGTGAGAATCCCAAGCAGGCTCCACACTATCAGCGCAGAGCCAGGTGCAAGGCTCAAGCTCACAAAACTGAGCTGAGATGGAGATTATTTGGACACAACAAATTGAGCCACCCGGGTACCCCAATAGATGATATTTTTTCTATCGGAAATGAAACGGCCATGCAGGGAGGGAAATGTGCAAGACTGGTGATTGAAGTGTGGGTGGTATTGCTTTAGAACCCTGGCCAGAAGCAGCTAGTGTCAGAGGTGGGGAGCTCCCCAACCTACCGGCCTCTCCTAGCAAAGCGCGTGATCTCCTGGCTGGTAAAACTGAGCCTGGCCTACATTTTTTTGTTTTAGAGTCAGCCTTTTTTTTTTAAAACATGAAACACTTTAGTAACTTCAAAGGAGGCCTTAATTTAAAAAAAAAATGTTTTTTTAGCATTTATTTTTGAAAGAAACAGAGCAAAAGTAGGGGAGGGGCAGAGAGAGAGGGAGACACAGTATCTGAAGCAGGCTCCAAGCTGTCTTCACAGAGCCTGGTGTGGGGCTGGAACCCATGGACTGTGAAATCATGACCTGAGCTGAAGTCAGATGCTTAACTGACTGAGCCACCCAGGCGCCCCTGTTTACGCGTTTTTAGTAAAAATACTGTAAAGATGATTTCATATCAGAGGACAAGAAACTGAAAAAAAAAATCATTACTTGTGATTAAAAATAATTTAGAAATCTGACTTTTTATTAAGGAATATTCTGGACGTACAAAGTATTTTATAAAAAAAAAATCACAAACACCTGGACATCCACCACTGAGCTTTGTCAAATCTTTTAACATTTTGCCATACTTGATTCGCATCTTTTTTTTAACCCATAAGCTGTTTTAAATTGAGGATGATTGCTATGGAGTAAAATACATTATTTTTCCTGTAGAATCCCATGACATTTTTTTCAAGTTTTAATTTAAATTCTAATTGTTAGAATTCTGTGGCATTTTGAAAAATCCAGACAGTCCTGTAATCACTACAGTCACAATGGAGAGCAATTCCCTCCCCCGTCCATTACCTCTTATTCCTTTGTAGTTCTTTCTTTGCCGCACTCCTAATCCTTTGCAGCCATGGTTTTTTACCCTGTTAGTTTCGCCTTTTCCAGAATGTTGTGAAAATGGAAACATGCACATGGAATCATGCAGTAGGATGTAGCCTCTGAGTCTGGCTTCCCTGACTTAGCACAATACCTGTGAGACCGCCTGGCTTGTTGCATGAATCATAATGTCTAACCTTTTTACTGCTGAGTAGTGGTCCATTGTATGGATATGCAACAGTTTGTGTAGGCACCAGTTGAAGGCCACTCGAGTTGTTTATAGAGCTTGGGGGGATTATGAATAACACTGGTATAATCTTTTCATGTAAGTTTTTGTGTGAACATGTTTCATTTCATAGATAAATAGGTTTAGATTACCTGTCTGTTTAACTTCATGAGAAAATTTTCTACAGTCACATACCATTTTACATTCCCATCAGCAACGTAGAAGTGTTCTAGTTGCGTGGCAACTGGCCGGCTAATTTGGTTGATTGGGTGACTCTCGATCTTGAGGCTGAGAGTTCGAGCCCCACATTGGATGTAGGAATTATTTAAACATAAAATCTTAAAAAAAAAAAAAAAGTTCTAGTTTCTCTGCATCCTCACCAGCCCGTGAAATGGTCAGTTTTATAAATTTAAGCCATTCTGGTAATGTTTGGTGTATAATGGTATCTCATTGTGATTTTAATGTGCATCTTCTAATGACAGGTGATATGTTAATCACCTTTTCAGGTGCTTGTTTGCTGTCCTTCAGTCTATTTTGGTCAAGTGTCTGTTCATATCTGTCCATTTTTCTAATTGGTTGTTTTCTTAGGGAGTTTTTAGAGTTTATGTATGGTGGATGAAGTTCTTTGTTGGATGTGATTTGCAAATATTTTCTCCCAGTTTATGGCTTTTCTTCTGCTTAGCAATATCTTTCAATGAACAGAAGTTTTTGGGGTGCCCGGTGGGGCTCAGTTGGTCAAGGTTCCAACTCTTGATTTTGATTCAAGTTGTGATCTCACAGTTCATGAGATCGAGCCCTGTGTTGGGCTTTGCACTGACAGTGAGGGGCCTGCTTTGGTCTTGGTCCCTCTCTCTCTCTCTTTCGCTCACTTTCACTCCCTTTCACTCTCTTTCTCTCCCCCTGCCCCTTCCCTGCTTGTGTGCGTATACACTGTCTCTCAAGATATAAATAAAAACTTAAAAAAAAAAGAGCATTAGTTTTTAATTTGGATTAAGTCCATTTATCAATTTTGGCTCATACAAATTATACTTTTGGTGTTATATCTAAGAAATCTTTGCCTAACAAAGATTCACAAAGATTTTCCCGTGTATTCTTTTATTCTTTTTTTTATTCTTTTATTTTTTTAAAATATTTTTATTTATTTCTAGGAGAGAGAGAGAGAGAGACAGCGTGAGCAGAGAGGGTCAGAGAGAGAGGGAGTCACAGACTCTGAAATAGGCTCCAGGCTCTGAGCTGGCAGTCAGCACAGAGCCCGACGCGGGGCTCGAACCCACGAACTGCGAGATCATGACCTAAGCGAAAGTCGGACGCTTAACCGACTAAGCCACCCAGGCGCCCCTCCCGTGTATTCTTTTAAATTAAAAAACAAAAAAATTTTTTTTAAGTTGATTCAGTTTTGAGAGAGAGAGAGCAAGCAGAGGAAGAGCAGAGAGAGAGGGGGAGAGAATCCTAAGCAGGCTCCACATTGTTAGCACGGAGCCCGATGCAGGGTTCAAACCCACAAAATCACGGTCATCGAAATCATGAACTTAGCCGAAACCAAGAGTCAAACATTAACTGGCTGAACCACCCAGGTACCCTTCCCCCATGTATTCTTTGAGAAGTTTAACAGTTTTTATATTTTAGATATATGATTTATCTGAGTTAATTTTTGTATTGGTCCAAGGAATGGATCAAAGTTCATTTTTGTGCATATGGATACCTAATTGTTCTAGTATCATTTGTTACAGAACTACCCTTTCTCTAGTAAATTGGTTTTGTGCCTTTATTGAAACTTAATTGATCATGTGTGGGTCTATTTCTCTTCTTTTGTTTTATGTGTCTGTGCTTTCTCCAGTGTCACATTGTTCTGATTACTGTGGCTTTATGGTAAGTCTCGAAATCGGATGGTTCAAATCTTCCAACACTCTTGTTATTTGGACCGTTCTAGTTCCTTTGCCTTTCTAATAAGAATTTCATAATGAGTTCAGCAATTTCTCAATTTCTGATGGAATGGCGTTGTATTTATAGATCATTGAGGAGAACTTTAACATCTTATCAGTGAACACTGTATATTGGCATTAAAGGTCTTCCTTGATCTAGTTCATTAGTTTGTATACCTTTCAACACACATTTTGCACATATTTTGTTAAATTCATTTCAGTAATTCCTGTTTTTTGGTGCACTTTTTAAAAGTTACATCTCCAGTTTTCATTGCTGGAGTATGATGTACAATTGAATTTATTATTTGACCTTGTACCCTTGAACCTCGTTACAGCTGCTTACTGGCTCTAATATATTTTTGGTAGATTCTTTAGGATTTTCTATGTAGATGTTCTTGTTTGTGAATAGAGACAGTTTTCTTTCTTCATTTCCAATCTTCCTGAAAATCTTTTTCTCATCATATTAAACGAACCAGCACCTCTAGTATGGTGTTGAATGATTGTCCTGAGCAAATTCTTTTTTGTATGTTTTACTTTTTAGGTCTGGAATTAACCTTTTCGAAAGGGTTTTTTTGTTAGTAGTTTCTATTTTTTACATGAGATTCTTCTCTTGAGAAAACAAACGCAGTATAACCATCTTATCCTTAAGTTGTTGTGCATATTTAAAACAGGTGCTTTTTTTCTTAATGTTTATTTTTTTTGAGAGGTAGAGGGAGACACAGATGAGCAGGGGAAGGGCAGAGAAGGAGAGAGACACAGAATCCGAAGCAGGCTCCAGGCTCTGGGCTGTCAGCACAGAGCCCAATGTGGGGCTCAAACCCACAAACCATGAGATCATGACCTGTGCCGAGGCTGGACGCTCAACTGACTGTATAACAGCTCCTTTTAAGTCCTTGCCAGTTCATGTCAACACCTGGGCAGTCTTGGCTTCACTTTCTTCTACTCAGTGTGGTTTTCCTTAGCCACATAGCACCTATTCGACTCTTTACATGGCTGGTAATTGCTGCCCTGGATATTGTGGTTCTGCTAAAGTGTGTTGACCTGTGCCTTAGGCACTTGCTCTGTCCTCCCTCTGGGAGGCTTGGTTTATGCTTTTCAAGCACCTGTTTGCTTTGGCCCTTACTGTTAGGCCACGTTTTACTTTGCCCGAAAGCGTGGTCTTGCATTCTTAGGCGTGACACGTCAGGGGGCTCTGTGGAGGGCCTGCGGTGCCTACCAAGCCTCTTTAATTTGGCAGGACTGGTGCCACAGACGCTTTCCTGTGATGGGTGCCAGGGACAAGGGCCAACAGTAGTTAGAGCCTTGGCTGCTGGCTGTGAAGAAGCTGGGGAAGGGCAGTGGTGGCCGAGCTCTGTAAAGGAAGGCAGAGGAAGAGGAGGGGAGGGGCTCCTGTGAAAACCAACCCAGGGCTGGTCAGCGTCCTGTGATTAGGCCGGCATGTCTGCTAGCCCAGGAAGGAGGCTTCTGTCCCTGCCTCCTGGCTGATTCCAGGTCACAGGAATGGCTTTCGAGTCCTCGAGAAAGACTCCTGAGCAGTGGGAGAGGCGTGCACGTCTCAAGGGGACAGGAAGGACGGGCACCTGTAGGCCCTCTTTAGGAAATGCCCACAGGAAGGGAGGTGGAGCGGCTCTGTGGGAGGTTGGCTACAGCAGACCGTGAGTTGCCCTGGCAGCCTTGGGGTTCCCCAGGCAGGCATCTTACAGGGACTGGGATCGTCCTCGGGACACGCCTCCCAGTACAGAGATTGGGGGTGTCACATGCATGAGTGTGCAGTTCTCACAGGCAGCAACTAAACCTGCGGTGTTCCTGTCCGCCCTATAGTGGTTGCTTTTCTCCAGGCTGCTGGGCTCTCACCTGGGCGATGCAGCCTTGCCAAGGACTTGGCTCTGCCCAGTGCGGCGCAATCAGAATTTCTCCCTAGACTTACAGCTACTCCTGGAGCCCCAAACTGCATTCTTTGCTTCCTCATGCCCCACACTGTGGCTTTCTGCCTGTGTCGTAGCCCCTCAGCCTGGGCTGGAAAGGTGTACCCAAACATGGATCTCACCCAAGATGTACCCCGCCTGGCAAGCATCCAGTCCTTCCGTGTCTAGTCTCTCCAGGGCCTTCAAATTGTTATTTTGTGTTTTTTTTCCTAGGGCTTCTCATTGTTGCTTGTAGGGGGTTAGTCCTTGTAAACTATTCTGCCATGAACTGGAGCCAGAATGGCCCTCTCTCTATTCTTTTTTCCAACAATTTACTATTAAAATAGTCAAACATTTATAAAAAGAGAACGTTTGAAGTGAACACCTGTATTCCTGCCATCTAGTACCTAGGATCCAAAGTCTTGGGGGGAGGGGCGCCTGGGTGGCTCAGTCAGTTAAGAGACCAATTTCGGCTCAGGTCATGATCTCAGGGCTTGTGAGTTCGAGCCCCATGTCAGGCTCTGTGCTGACAGCTCAGAGCCTGGAGCCTGCTTCAAATTCTGTGTCCCTCTCTCGCTCTGCCCCTCACCCACTCTTGCTCTCTTTCTTAAGAATAAATAAAAACATGTAAAACAACAACAGCGTCTTGGGAAGTCATTGCTCTAGCCATTTCAGTAGGCAGAGTTAGGAAGTAAGTATATTTTAGAAGTTGTGAGTTCCTATTGATACTTCAATTCAAAATTCAATTCAAATTTATGTATTTATCCTAAAGTTGATATATTTTGAGAAAGAGAAAGAGCAGGAAAGAGGCAGGGATCCCAAGCAGTCTCAGCACTGGCAGCTCAGAGCCCAACACAGGGCTCAAACTCAACGAACTGTGAGATCATGACCTGAGCCGAAACCAAGAGTCGGACGCTTAACTGAGCCACCCAGGTCCCCCTCAATTCAAATTTAACTTTTCATTTTATGTTTGTGTCTTCTCTCTAACAATGAACATCTTGGTTTCTAAGAACACTGATCTATGACTAGATACATTCAGATAGTCTGACTTTCATCCCTGTCCCTTCTCTTCCTGGCTTCTTGTAGGTAATGACTTGTATCTGTTCTGGTTTATCTGCTGTCATTTCTTCCTTTTAATATGAGCAGAATATAGATGTATTCCTATTTCCTTCTCTTTCTTACAAAAGACAGCGTATGGTGAACATTATTTGGAACCTTGCTTTTGTTTTTTTATTGCAAATATTTAAAAAATACAGGAGATCGAGGGGATTGATCTCAGTTTGCTTTTTGACTCATGGCACATAATTAAAAACTACATATTATTGGTTACGTGTTTTTTATTTATTTTTTTTATTTATTTTTTAATGTTTTTATTTATTTTTAGGAGAGAGAGAGAGAGAGACAGCGTGAGCAGGGGAGGGTCAGAGAGAGAGGGAGAGACAGACTCTGAAACAGGCTCCAGGCTCTGAGCTGGCAGTCAGCACAGAGCCCGATGCAGGGCTCGAACCCATGAACCACGAGATCATGACCTAAGCAAAAGTTGGACGCTTAACCAACTAAGCCACCCAGGCACCCCGGTGTTTTTTTATTTTTATGTGTTTTAGGGTTTTATCTTCGCATCTTATACCTTTTTTTCCCAGCTTTATTGAAATATAATTGACATATAACATTCTGTAAGTTTGAGGTGTACAGCGTAATGAGTTGATCTATATGTGAAGGGTCTTTTATCTTTTGCCTTTGGTGTGACTATTTAAGACAGAGATACGCATCAAGAATTTGTTAGATCATGTAAGTTAATAACAGTTACCATGCTTCTAAGGTTTATTATTTTATGGCTTTACTTTTAAATCATGCATTGTTTTGTTTGTCTTTTACAATTTTTACAGATTGAAGATCCAGGATGCTTCTGGGTTATTATAAAAGGATGTAGTCCCTTTTTAGATCATGAAGTTGATTATGAAAAACTAAATAGTGCCATGAATGACTTCTATAATAGCATGTATCAAGATATAGAAATAAAGCCGTTAATGTTGGAAGAAGGGCAGGTATGTATCTAATGTGCTTTAAGCACTGTGTCTTGAACTACTACTTGAAATGTACACTGTTTTGTGGATACAAGCTTTTAGCGTATTTTAATTGCTTATAATCATTGCCTTGTGTTAGGTTCTTCAGGCTGCACAAGATTCAGGCTGGTCCTGGAAAGCGGAGGTTGTTGAAGGTTCATGTGGGGCATCAGGAGATGAAATGTCATCCAAATTGGGGCATTGGGGTGGTCCTCCTGGGGGCAGGGAGCCAATGGATTCCAAATCCATCACAGGTGTAAGGGCCCAGGCAAGAGGGCATGGGAGTTTTTGGTCTAGGGTGATGCCTCTCTTTTGCTGCTCATGACTTTGACCAACTCACTCTTGTTTATTTTCCTTACTTGAAGTCACGGCCCCTCCTTCCTTTCTTGACATTGGCTCCCAGGCTCATTGATTCTCTCTACATATCAGTCATTTTTCAAGAGAGTTTGAATTTTTGTAATAGCATGACAGGAAAAGATTTATAAACTATGAGAAAAATTAGAAATAATTTGAATTCCTTCCCCCTTCCAAAAAAAATCCATCAGTAATAACATTTTTTTTTCTCCATACTACTGACTTGTTGAAGAAATGAAACCCCGTCAATTGCCCTTTCAAAATATTCCACAATTTGGGTAGCCTGAGTGCCTTCTTGTGGTGGTGGTGAACTTTCCCTCCTTCCCCTGTTTTTTTTTTAATGTTTTATCCATTTCTAGGAAAGAGAGAGAGACAGCATGAGCAGAGGAGGGTCAGAGAGAGAGGGAGTGACAGACTCTGAAACAGGCTCCAGGCTCTGAACTGGCAGTCAGCACAGAGCCCAACGTAGGGCTTGAACCCACGAACCGCGAGATCATGACCTAAGCGAAAGTCGGACGCTCAACCGACTAAGCCACCCAGACACCCCACTCCTTCCCCTCTGTTTTATGTGGACTGTTAGTTAAAGATAAAGCTTTGATTAGGTTTAGGGTTACTTCCTCCTCCTCTCCTCCCCCCGACCCCTGTCAGAGTGATTGGGACTGAGAGCTTCATCCTGCATTGACTTTGGAAGTAATCTCACTTTGGGTGAAGACCAGCAGATTCAGACGGTGACAGCCTGAGCCTTCCCTCTGGGTGGGGTCTGCCTGACAGCTCTTCTTGCCCTGACTGACAGCACCACGCGGTGACCAGCACGGCCGGAATCAGCCCTTCCAGTTGAGCTTGCAGAATGGTCCTTTTCACATTCTTTCTGTATTCATGAGTCCGAATTCATCTGCAGAGAACTTTCTCTCCCCTATTAAGATGGTTCAGTGACCCTGAAGTAGTACAGTTCCTGCTGGAAAGGTAGGAAAGTTGCTTAATTCTTTTCCTTCCCAGTGTTCTGCCTTCCACCTAGTGATTTGTGCCCAGTTACCTACACCAGTGTCAGAGATTTATGTTGTTTTTCTCTCCTTCTTCTCATTTTTTAAGTACTGTATTTAAAAAAAAATTTTTTTTTAATTTTTTATTTCTGAGAGAGAGAGAGACAGCGACAGCATGAGCAGGGGAGAGTCAGAGAGAGATGGAGACACAGGATCTGAGCAGTCAGCACAGAGCCCGACGTGGGGCTCAAACCCACAGATCATGACCTGAGCCGAAGTCGGACGCCTAACCGACTGAGCCACCCAGGCGCCCCTTAAGTACTGTATTGAACTCATGGGTTTTAATGTATTCATCAGTAGTAATCCCTGTTCCTCATGCTTCAGTTACCCCACTTCGGGCTAGCAGAAGCCCTGTGAGTCGCCAGGTCAAAGCCGACTAGCTGTGTCAACTATTAACTGTTTACACCATTCCTACAAGTTGCTTTGACCTAAGCGTTAAACAGAAATATTCTGCGTCCTTTTGCAAGATTTCTCTTGAGTCCTTTGGCTTTGGAATCCTGTGAGGCTCCTGAGAAGCCAGCCCTTGCAGGGTGGCTGCATCTAGCGTCCGGCCCAGTTCCCAAGGGCGGCAGTCTCTGTTGGCTCACGTCTTCCCCGTTGGGCCCCTCGCGAGCCTGTGGTCAGCATCTGGTTTGCTTGTCTGGGTTGCAGTCGAGTCTGCTCTGGCCAGGCAGTCCTGGGGACGTTCGGGGTGCCAGGTGGCTGTCACTCCTGCAGGGCGGTTTCCCTAAAAACAAGCTGCAGGCATTTAGGTGGTGTTCGAAGACTTTGTGCGTCACAGGCACCGTTCTAGGTGCCAGGAACATGGCGGGACAGAAGACAGGCGTCCATAGGGTCCTGGAGTCAACGTTCAGTTGTGACAGAGAGTAGACAACTGTTGGCAAGCAGGAAAGGCCCCAGGGGAGCAGGATGGGGAAGCCGAGCCTGGGGTGCGGTGTCATGGGGGGTCTAGCCACGTCACTGACCATTATTTGTATGCTTTGTTTCCGATTTGAGAAGGCAAAGCAGTGCATTCTCCTTATTTGGCTTTCAAAAAAAATTGTCCTCAGTTAAGGAGTCAAACTGTAGTAAGAGAAGCAATGAAAAAGGATTGGGGTGCCCTGTGTTCCTATTCCCCGCCCAGCGGGGGTTAGTGTGGCAGCCCCGCCTCCACACACGCCTTTCTGTGAGGTAGGGTGTGGGTGGAGACGGTTTGGGAGCACCTTCCGTTGTCCCCCGTGACTTGAGGTCTTCACACCGTTTACTTCGTAGGTCTGTGTGGTTTACTGCCAGGAACTGAAGTGCTGGTGCAGGGCTGTCATTAAGTCCCTCGTGTCTTCGGCCGACCATCACCTGGCGGAGTGCTTCCTGGTGGATTTTGCCAAGTACATCCCGGTGAAATCTAAAAAGTACGTATGGGCACCTGGTGGCTCAGTCTTGAAGCACCTGGCTTTAGCTCAGGTCATGATCTCGTAGTTTTCGTGAGTCCGAGCCCTGTGTCGGGTGAGTCCCGCTTCTCTCTCTTCCTTTCTCTCTCTCTGTTCCTTACTCATTTGTGTGTGTTCTCTCTCTCTCTCAAAATAAATTAAAGAGTACATACGTATTTATTTTGCCTGATGCTTTTTAAGAAGACAAATACTAGTTTTAAAGGAGAGCGTCAATTTTTAAAGTAAGGGATAGAGGTCATAAAACTGGGATTATTTTAGCTTAATGTATGGGCAGCTTGCGGGTTCCAATTCTACATGCAGTCAGTGTTAAGAGCAAGTGGGCAGAGTGAGGATTCCTCAGGCGGCCTTCTTCCACCTTCCTTCCTGGCCTCCCTCCTTAGTGTGGTCAGATAACAAAGTGGGTCCTCAGGGAGGCAGAAGGTCATCTTGTCCCCTCAGAGGGGACGTGTGGTGGTGCAGCCTCCCATTGCGGGGATTAGCACACCTAAGTATTCCTGGTCATTTTACTTCGCAGAGTGGGGGCGCGACCGTCAGTCACATAAGGTGGGGAGACAGTTGACAAGGAGTCCTCATTTACTCCAGGACCGCCTACCAGGTCATTAGAAAGTACTATCAACAAGCAAGGCTTTGTGGTAATTTTTTTATCGTTTCCTCTCCCAGAGTCAGAGGATATTGGTTTCATAATTAATTTGAGGACCCTTCTTCCAAAAGACTTTAGTTGCAATGAGAGGTTTATCTTGAGTAGAAGAATTTCATGGCAGAAGGGCTTATCAGACATTGGGAATTGGCAGATATTTAAGAAAAAAATAGTTGCCTTTTTCCCTCATGATTCTGTGCCTTTATAAATAACCATAGTTGTTATAAAAGTAAATGTTGTGTTGAATTGTTTGGAAAGAGTTTTAGTATTTGGAGTTTAAGTTAAGCTTGTTTTGGGCAAGAGAACTCTGTGATTAAAACAGAGCTCCGGGGGGCCTTGGGGGGGAGCGGTTAGGACAGCCACCTTTTTATGAATGGTTGAGACAGGGCGAGGTCAGGCTGCCCGTATGGGGCATCGAGAACCCGCTTTTGTTGGAACGGTACATGCAGGTGGTCTGTCGTTTGCCTGAAGAATGGAAATGGACGTGCTGAACGTGTTTTCCAAGTCTGAGTCCCTCATTTTGCAGAGTTGATGAACATGAATTATAAAAACACTGGCTCAGAAAATCCAGAGTTTCTGCTCATTTACAGAAATTTCACGGTAATTCTGGTTGTGTATTGAAACTGATGTTTAAAAATCTTCAATTGAATAAACTTCACGGGATTGTGCATTATTTCCTAGTGTTTCTCAGTCTGAGGAGCCATGTTAGATGAAATTTTTCTAGTACCTTCCGCCCCCACATCATGAAGTCTTAACAGCAGATACACTGAATATCCACTCATGTACTATTCACGTATCTGTGCTTTGCTCCCCACCCCAAGAACCAGTTCCGTCCCCCCCGACTTGAGCAAATGTCTGCTAGTTACTTCCTGCTGTTGGTGGCTATGTTAGAAACAGAAAGAATTGGTTTTTGTGTGTCTTAAGTATGTTAATCACATTGGTGTGCTTTAAAAGAAATACCTCACGTGGAAGTTTTCTTTGTAATGGAACTGTTTCTGTTTTGCCCTTAAGCATCCGAGTTGCAGTAGAAACCTTTATGCAGCTTCCCTACCGCGCGAAGAAATTCAGACTGTACTGCACGAAGCCGGTTACGTTACACATTGACTTCTGCGAAGACAGCGCTGAAATCGTGTAAGTGCTGCCTGTGACAGATGCCAAATCGTGGGTAAAAGTCACGAAATCAAGTGGACGATGTTGATAGTGAACCTGTTCCCCTTGGGTGGTGCTGAGGGTGGTGGCCACTTTGTTCCTCACAAGGCAGCTTCTGAGTCGGTGTGTGTGGATTCTGGAACCCGGCCGTGAAGCCCAGTGCCCTGGGTAGCCCCCTCTGTAGAGGCTGCAGTTGAGGGGGCCTTACAGGGGAGCCCGAGCTCTGTGCTCTGCGATTTTTTTTTTAATTGGAAAAAGTAGTAAATTAACTGTAAAGAGACACATTGGCATGTAGCTTCATGGAGTATTAAAAAAAAAAAGCCCATCACATTTTTCTCCAGCCTCTTTCTCCCCACCCAGGCCTCTGTGACCTGTCCAGACTCTGAATTTGCAGCTCTCATTCAGTGCTTTCTGTGTTCATTTGCATGGAGCCTTTCATGAAAATCAGAACACACTGCCTTCTCTGCACATTTAACCTAAGAATGTGTGCTGAAGCTCTCTGCTAGTGCATATACTACCTTCTACTGTTGGACTTTCTGTGGTGAACATAACTGGCTGTCTGCTGACCTTAACCATTCCCCTCTTGGGAGCCAGCTAGAGTGTTTCCAGAGCACTGTGTACAGAACGTTTCCCGCGAGAATGTGGATAAATGCCTATAAAACATGGCATGGAGAGAGGTACACGCACGCATGTACGTGTGCACATATCATCCACTCCCTCCCGCCTTTGCCTCGCTTTCCTAGGGTTGGGCTGCATCGCCAATTTTAGCGCAGGATGGGTCCCTGCATTGGGCAGTACCTCTGCAGGGGTGTGGCTGCGAGCTCCACTGTCTTTTTTTTTTTCTTCTTCAAATTTTTAATGTTTTATTTATTTCTGAGAGAGAAAGACAGCATGAGCAGGGGAGGGTCAGAGAGAGAGGGAGGCACCGAATCTGGAACAGGCTCCAGGCTCTGAGCTGTCAGCAGAGAGCCTGACGCAGGGCTCAAACCCATGAACCATGAGATCATGACCTGAGCCGAAGTCAGACACTTAACCGACTGAGCCACCCAGGCGCCCCTCCGCTGTCTTGACCAAGTGCTACCTGAGGTCCTGGGGCAGCCCTCCCCTGCCACCTGGTAACCCACCACCCTCAGGACTGTGGCATTGTGGGAAGAAAAACTGTAAGGCCTGGCACACTTTGGGCTTAATTGGCACATCCTGATGATGTTGCATTGTGTTCTCTGAACCGGGAGGCCACCCCTCTTGTGCAGGCTTTCGTGGGATCTGTGGAGACCCTCCGTTCCCAGTCCCCGCCCCCCCGCACCTACAGTTCCCTTGAGAGGGTGAGTGCATCGCCCGTGGCTAGCCTCAGAAGCTGCACCATGAGCCAGCTTGTCCCTGCCGATGCCAGGGCGCCCCGCCAGGCTCCCTGCGGCCAGCCCACACGGCCTCTGCCCTCGGAGACCGTGGGAGAGTGGGTCCCCCCCACAGCAGCAGCCCCTGCCCCCTCCCCGTCCCACTTCCGGGGCAGCCAGCTCCTTCCCTCCAGGGCTGGCATCGGGGCGCTCTGTCCACGCCCAGCTGCCCCTCAGAGGCAGACGGTTTCTTGTTCTCCCCCATCTGCGTCTCCACCTTCCCAGCGCTGCGGTGCTCCCCAGGCACCGTCCCCAGCCTCGGACACCTCCTCCGGGTGGGCACATGTGGTACCTTTGTGTTTGCACTGCATCGGGAACGTCTGGGTAAATGTGTGTTTTACAGTCTCTGTGGATTTTGTCCAACGGTCCTCCAGGGCCCTAGCAGGTTATTCTCGCATCACTGGAGTGTGGAGTGCTCTTTCCTCGTGCAGTGTTGACTAATTTTTTTTTTTTATTTCTGCTTGTTTGCTGGGTGAAAATGGCATTTTGTTTTTAATTTGCGTTTCTCTAGCTTATAAAGTTGGTATCTCTTCATGTGGTGGTTCTTTGTGTATGAGAAGGAAACAGACTGAATGATTGGTTTACCTGTAATAGCCTAGATTGATTTTTTCCTTTAGGCCATTTTCTTTCATTTTTTTAAACCTTACTAGGTCATTTTTGTGTGTGTAGCAAGGTTTTAGAAGCACTGTCTCAATTTTTTTTTTGCCTCCTTTTACATACCCTTTGATTTTCTTGAAGTAATGTGCTAAATATCTGTTTTAGTAAAAATAAAACAAAACCTTAGCCCAGGCCTGGGGCTGGATGCTTTATGTATGTTACCTCATTTGATCCCTAAAACAGCGCCCGGAGCCTGGTGGTGGCGTCTCTGGGGAGTGAAACTGGCGGAGACAGAAAACCTGTCACTCTGCCCTGAACTTCCGTTATTTTTGTTCCTTGCTTCCAAATACTCCTTGTCTTCCACCGCCTACAGCCCTTAGGGATTTCTTTCCAGAGCACAGGGAAGGGCAAGGTGATGGGAGAGAGCTGGAGGCAGCGGACAGTGCTGGCTGGGTGGGGATGGCGTGAGGCGCTGATGGCCGCTGTCCCCCAGCCGCTCTTACCGTCTTGGCCTAACCAGCGCTGCACACTCAGCGTCCCTGCTCCGGGAGCCTGTGTTCTGGCCGGAGAGACATATGTCTCAGGTCTCTGGGGAGGGGACACTGGTGAGGGGACAGTCGATGCGCTAGTGGTGGGCGTGGGCCGCTCGGGAAGCCCCAAGGGGGCCTGTTCTCTGTGAGGCCCTGCACTGGGTGGCAGCAGAGACGGTGGCAGGAGGAGCCCCCTGCAGGGCGCGGCTGGGACCACCCCCCCCACCCCACCCCTGCCCAGGGCAGAGCCAGGCCCACCTCCCCGGGCCCTCGCATCACATGTTCACCACACAGTGTCAGAAGCAGCCAGCGGGTGGCTTGCAAAGAGATGTTGGTGTCCCAGCCTCACATTTGTGTTTGATAAGGCGGCATCTGTTTACTGTTGCAGACCTGCCAAGAAGTGGGACAGCGCAGCTATTCAGTACTTTCAGAACATCCTGAAAGGTAAGGCAGGTGCGTCATTGCCGCAGCCTGCTTTGACCTGACCCCCAGGGGGGTTAGCTTTCTGTTGGCTCAGGGGCTTGAGACATGTGTGTTCATCTGTTACCTGGTGCTCCTCCCACCCTGCATCACAGTGACTCTGCACCCCTGAAACTTTGCGGGTGGGTGTGGCTGGGAGAGTTGACATGAGAAAGGGGCTGTTCGGGTGAGGGCTCCTTCCCCCACAATAAGACCCGCCCCTTGGCGTGCATGCAAGCCGCGTACTGCAAAATACGTGTCTGTGCACGTCGCTAAGCCAGCAACTCACGGAAAGCCTTGCCTTTTTCAGTGATGTGTAATGATCGTTATTGCCGATTTAGGATGTGAGATGGCTGGGTGCTGCCTGGCACCTGCTGGGGTCCCGACCCCGCCCCTGCACCGCCCTGGTGTCTAGGTAGCAGGAGAGCCAGATGCTGGGACCTGGGAGACAGGAGAGGTTGGGAGGGTCTCTGGCTGCAGAGTGTGGGCACTGGGAGCCCACTGGGGAACACTGGGAGATACAGGGGTGGAGGAGGCAGAGCACCGGGGATTGCATCCTGCCCTGCAGCCTTCTATGAGCCCCGTCTCCTCGCCCATAAGTGGTGGTGACAGTGGTGACATGAACCACGTTTGTGACAGACTTTGCATAGGGCCCGAAGGTGCCCAAGCCTAGAACTGCGGTGTGGGTTCCTGGGTCTCAGACAGGCGCCAATAGCTCCGTTTGATGGGGCATCAGCAGCATGGAGGCACTCAGGCAAGAGCCTGAGTTGGTGGATTCAGGAGGCACTGGAAGGGAAGGTGGCCAAGAGCTGCTCAAGGTGTTGGTAGGGGCAGGGGGTGGATGGCACGGGGCTGGCTCCAGGCTGGGAGAGCCTTCTTCGTGTCTGACCACCCACCGCCTCCCAGGGGGAGGTCGCCGGCCTTGGTGGCGCTGGTGATGCTAGGTGGTTAGCACAGATTAATAAGCGGAATGTAACTGCTTCAAGTATACTTATCAGCTCATAATTTACGTTTGTTCATTTGTGCTGTTTAGCAACTACCCAGGTGGAAGCCAAATTGTGTGCTGTGGAAGAAGATACTTTTGAGGTCTACCTTTATGTAACTATAAAAAATGAAAAAGTAAGTGAAAGAATTGCATTTACAAAATATTTTATCATCATTTAAATTTTTTATTTTAATAAAACAAAGAGTAAACACTAAGGAAAGGAACGTCGTTCACACATAAGGACCTCTGGGTGGCTCAGTCAGTTAAGTGTCCAACTTGGTCTCGGCTCAGGTCTCAATCACACAGATCATGAGATTGAGCCCCACATAGGGCTCTGTGCCCAGCGTGGAGCCTGCTTGAGATTCTCTCTCTGTCCCTCCCCCGCACACACGTGCACACTCTCATGCTCTCTCAAAATAAATAAATAAACTGTAATAAAAAAGTTGGGGCTCCTGGGTGGCTCAGCCTGTTGAGCGTCTTGACTCCGGCTCAGGTTATGGTCACAAGGTTCATGAGCACGAGCCCCGCATCAGGCTCCCGGCTCTCAGCACAGAGCCCGACTTGGGCCACCATTTCGTGAACTGTGACATCATGACCTGAGCCAGAATCAAGAATCAGACGCTTAATTGAGCCACCCAAGTGCCCCCTAGGACGTAATTTTTATAAATACACATATTTGGCATGATTTGAGTTCACTGCTTTTTTTTCTCCGCATAATTTTCTCACTGTGTAATATGTGCTCATTGTAGAAAATTGAGATAACATAAGTAGAGAGGAAGTGGGCACAATGTGAGCTCCCTGCCCCCACTTATCAGCTGTTAACATTAGGGTGGCTGTCCCCTTATGGAGGGTGGCACAGGGCAAAAAGATGCAGCAACAGATGGCATCTTAACCATGGATTTATTTTATTTTTTAAAATATTTTTGGAGGCGCCTGGGTGGCTCAGTTGTTTGGGTTCTAGCTTCAGCTCTCAGGCCATGATCTCGAGGTCCGTGGGTTTGAGCCCCACATAGGGCTCTGTGCTGACAGCTCAGAGCCTGGAGCCTGCTTCTGATTCTGACATTCTCTCTACCCCTCCCTAGCTCATGCTCCATCTCTCTCAAAATTAAACCTTAAAAAAATTTTTATTTTGAGGGAGAGTGCAAATGCACGTTTGAGTGGGGGCGGGGGTTCCAGAGAGAAAGGGAGACAGAATCATAAGCATCCTCCACACTATCAACTATTAGCCCAGAGCCTGATGTGGGGCCTGAACCCACAAACCATGAGATGATGACATAAGCCGAAATTTGAGGGTCAAACACTTAACTGACTGGAGCCACCCAGGTGCCCCTAAAATGCTGTTTCAGTAAATCCACAAATCTAATTTGAATTTTGCCCATTTCCCCCCTGATTTCCTTACTCTGCCTAGGACATGATCCAAGATCTCCTGCTGTCTCCTTGGGCTCCTCCAGTCCGTGATGGTTCCTTGGTCTTTCCTCATCTTCTAAGACCTTGACACTTCTGGAGGGGTTGTTCAGTTATTTTGTAGAATGTTGCTCAACTTGGGTTTGCGTGATGTGATTAGATCGAGGTGGTGCATTTGGGGCAAGGATGTTACAGAAGTGACGCCCGTGCCCCCGTCTGCATCCTCGCAGGGACGTTCTGATGTTGATACGTGGTGTTACCGCTCAGGCTAACCTTGGTCACCTGGGTAAGGTGGTGTCTGCCAGGTGCACCCTGCAGTTAACTGCTTTTTCGTTTTGAAATTGTTAAGTATCTTATGGGGCGTTATTCTGGGGCTGTGCAAATTACCCCTCAGTGATTCTGCCTGCAATGCTTGTTTCTGTGGTGCTTGCCCCTTTCTGTCAGGCCTTCTACATTAAAAAAAAATTATTTTTTAACATTTATTCAATTTTGAGAGACCAAGAGAGACAGAGTGTGAGTGGGGGAGGGGCAGAGAGAGAAGGAGACACAGAATCCGAAGCAGACTCCAGACTCTGAGCTGTCCGCACAGAGCCCGATGCGGGGCTTGAACCCACGGACCTCCAGATCATGACCTGAGCTGAAGCTGGACACTTAACCAATTGAGCCACCCAGGTGTCTCAGGCCTTCTACATTTTTTTTTTTTAAATATTTTTATTTATTTCTAGGAGGAGAGAGCGAGACAGCGTGAGCAGGGGAGGGTCAGAGAGAGAGGGAGTCACAGACTCTGAAACAGGCTCCAGGCTCTGAGCTGGCAGTCAGCACAGAGCCCGACGCGGGGCTCGAACCCACGAACCGCGAGATCATGACCTAAGCGAAAGTCGGACGTTTAACTGACTAAGCCACTTAGGCGCCCTGACTTCTACATTTTTTGATTGGAGTTCTATAAAGAACTGGCCCTTTCCCCATTTATTAATCGATTCAGTAACTTTTCTTAGTATAGTCTCTGGGCTCTTTGTTTTACTCTAGGGGATAGAATCCATTACCGTCCTTAGTATCTTGCTCAAATTGTTGCATATTTGGCCATTAGCAGCAGCTTCAGGGTGGCCTATGCGTCCTTTCAGTGTACCCCATTGTGGAAAACTTTCTACATTTTGGTTCCATGAGATGCTCTAGGCTAATGTTGTTATTTTCCAGCCCAGCTCTGGAATCAGCTGCTGCTTGAAGAGTGATATTCAGAGAGTAAGACCAGGGCACGAGGTGTGCTCATGGCTCCTGGGGGTCAGTGACTGTAGGCCCCTCTGCAGACAGGAAGCACATGGACGTGCACCCATCCTTGTACACACTGCTCTGCATCTCATTCCAGTCCGGCATCACGGGGTTCTTTCTGGCCCTCTCCGTTCCTTGACACCTACTCTGGACCCTGCCCTTGTTAACTCCATATACTTACTTGATTAATCCTAGTATTCACATAAAGTAAATCTGTAATTGCTCACTCACATTCCCATGAAAAAGAAGTTTGTCCTTAGCCTTAGAGCATGCAGCCAAAACACTGTATTCCAAAGCTACTTAGGTTGGTGGTTTTCTTCCCCACCTTTCTTCCTTGTGATGATGTTATTCATTTGGCATAAGGTTCACTTGTTACTCTTTGGGTTCCCCCACATCCTTGTCAATTGCACATTGCTTATTTCACATTTCATTGCTTATTTTTCACTTTGGTAAAAGTAACAAAATGTTGGCTCTTGGACCAGTCTTGTAAAACATCTTTTAAAAAAGTTTTTTAATGTTTGTTTATTTTTGAGAGGCAGAGTGCATGTGGAGAAGGGGCAGAGGGAAAGGGAGACACAGAATCTGAAACAGACCCCAGGCTCTGAGCTGGCAGCACAGAGCTGGATGTGGGGCTGGAACCCATGAACTGTGAGATCATGACCTGAGCCAAAGTCGGACGCTTAACCAACTGAGCCGTCTAGGCGCCCTGTAAAACATCTTTAAACAAGTTCTTTACAGACTTCTTTCTTCTTGCTGTTCCAGTAGGTCTCTTTCCCTCTGTGTGTGGCTGTGTGCAGATAACTCGTTCTTACTTCCGGGGGTTGGGGTGGGGTGTTGGAGTGCGGAATGCATGCTTATTAGCACAGAGAACTTACAGTAGGTGCATGAGGTCATAATTGTCAGGAAAAGAAAAACAGGGTGCACCGTCTGCTTCCAGCTCTCTAAGGAGGCACAAGGTGTTTTCTCTTTTACCTGGCTTCTTTTACTGAGCAGAATTATTTTAGCATTTATCCGCTTTATCCCTTTTATTGTCAAATACTTTTCCATTGTCTGGATGTATTACAGTGTATTTATCCATTCACTTCTTGGTGGACTTTGGAGTTTTGGCCAGTTTGGGACTTAAACAAAACTGCTATGAATATTCATGTGCAATTCTTCCTGTGAACCCATGCATTCATTTTTCTTGGGCAAATACCTAGGAGTCAAATTTCTGGGTGGTATGGTTGGTATTGAGAGATTGCCTATTGTTTTCCAAAATGGTTAACTAATTTATGCTCCCATGAACAATGTTATGAGTGTTTTGGCTCCTCCACTTCCTCTTCAACACTTGTCTGGCCACTTTGATAGGTGTGTAGTGGTATCTTGTTGTGGTTTAACTTTTCATTTCCCTAATGACTCATGATGTTGCGTGTCTTTTCATAGGCCCTTGCAATCCACGTATCTTCTTTGATGAAGTATTCAGATCTTTTGCACATTTTTGATAACATTTTAAATTGAAATATAGTTAATACTTAATGTTATATCAGTTTGAGATCTACAGCGTGGTGATTTAATAAACCTGTATGGCGCTCTGCTCCCCGCAAGTGTGACTACCATTTGTCACATGCAACACTATTACAATACCATTGACTGTATTCCCTATGAACCTTTTATTCTTGTGACTTCTTCATTCCAGAACTGGAAGACGGTATCTCCCACTCTCCTTCACCCATTTGTACATTCCCCTTCCCCCATCCCCTCTCGCGACCGTCATTTCTCTGTATTTATGGTTCTGTGCCTGCTCTTTGTTTGTTTATTCATTTGTTTTTTACATTTGACATTTAAGTGAAACCATACAACATTTGTCTTATCTCTGACTTCTTTCACTTAACATGATACCTTCTAGGTCCATCTGTGGTGTTGCTAATTGCAAAATTCCATCCTTTTTGTGGCTGAATAATATTCCATTGTATTTTACCCTTTTTAAAATGGGTTGTTTGTCATCTTTTTATTGAGTTTTGAGAGTTCTTTATATATTCTGGATACATGTCCATCCAGAGAGAATATTTTAAAAATATTTCTTTGGGGCACCTGGGTGGCTCAGTCAGTTAAGCTTCCAACTTTGGCTCAGGTCATGATCTCACAGTTCATGATTTCAGGCCCTGCATTGGGCTCTGTGCTGACAACTCAGAGCTCGGAGCCTGCTTCACATTTTGTGTCTCCTCTCTCTGCCTGTCTCCTCTTTGTGTTCTTTTTCTCTCAATAATAAATAAACACTTAAAAATATTTTCTCCCTGTAGATTGCTTTTCATCTCTTTTTTAAAATTTGTTTATTTATTTATGAGAGCATGAGTGGGGAATGGGCAGAGAAAGAGGGAGAGAGAGAATCCCAAGCAGCCTCCAAGCTGTCAGCACAGAGCATGATGTGAGGGGCTTGATCCCAGGAACCATGAGATCATGACCTGAGCCGAAATTAAGAGCTGAACACTTAACTGCCTGAGCCATCCAGGTGCCCCCGTTCTTCCTCTCAACAGTGTTTTTTGAAAAGCAAATTTTAAATTTTGATAAAGTCTGATTTATCAGTTTTTCCTTTTTTAAGCTTATTTTAAAGTTTATTTATTTTGAGAGAGAGAGAATGTGTGCATGTGTGTGTGCACAAGCAGGGGATGGGCAGAGAGAGAGGGAGAGAGAGAATCCCAAGCAGACTCCACGCTGTCAGCACAGAGCCAACTCCCACGGGCTGTGAGATCTTGACTAACTGAGCCACCCAGGTGCCCCTATCAGTTTTTCCTTTTATGATTCGTGCTTTGCCTTTGCCAACTGCCCAGGTCTTTGCTTGGCAGAGTCTTGTTAGCTCTCCAGTGCTTTCAAGAGGATTTTTTTCTGTTTTGTCCAGATTCTTCCTGTTTTTCTTATCAGCTGGGCTGGTCAGAAGTATCTAGCTCGTCATCACCAGGGCAAAAGTCGAGAAATTGGTTTCTATCAGATTATGTCCTATAAAATAATTTTTTCTAAAGACTGAAATTTGGGGTTCAGTTTGGGATATTTTCTAAACA
The DNA here is from genome assembly GCA_017311185.1 of Proteles cristata cristata. Lineage (NCBI taxonomy): Eukaryota > Metazoa > Chordata > Mammalia > Carnivora > Hyaenidae > Proteles > Proteles cristata. Next base: position 818,200 of record JAESUZ010000174.1, on the reverse strand, counting down.
GTCATTTATTTGACTCTCTTTGTCTTATTCGTGAAATGTCCGAAATTGTACAGGTCTGTGTTAACGATGATCTGGTTGCAAAGAACTTTGCTTGTTACATATCCCCCAAGGAGAATAAGAACCTTCATTCTGTAGAGAAGCCACGGTTGAATAGAAAGTCGGCATCCTTTTCCAGTAAACTCAATCCAGCCCTTACTCTTTGGCCAATGTTTTTGCAAGGAGAAGATTCTGAGGGAATGGAAAGTGAGTGCATCCTCATTGATATACATGGTGGTTTATTTTTTTTATTATTTTTTTTACATGGTGTTTTTTTTAAATTGTCTTATTTGTATAAATCTTACTGTACTGATGTAAGCTGTGCATACTTTCCCCATATGGAGGCAGAGACTTGGACTCTGAATTTAATATTTTAATTCTAATTCTAGTGATTTTGTGACGTTTTGAGATCCCTATCAACAGGACATTTTTTAAATGTTTTATTTATGTCTAAGAGAGAAGGAGAGACAGCGTGAGCAGGGGAGGGTCAGAGAGAGAGGGAGACACAGAATCCGAAACAGGCTCCAGGCTCTGAGCTAGCTGTCAGCACAGAGCCCGATGTGGGGCTCGAACCCACGAACCGTGAGATCATGACCATAGCTGAAGTCGGACACTTAACCGACTGAGCCACCTAGGGCGCCCCAACAGGACATTTTTTTTATGAGACCAGGAAAAAACTGTTCTCAATTTCTTATTAACATGAAGCTACATTTTCAGAAGTCTGTAAGTTCATAATTTAAAGATATTGCTAAAACAATGTCACATGTCTGCCATGTTAGACACTTTTAATTTTTTTTTTTTATGTTTATTTGTCATAGAGTGTGAGCAGGGGAGGGACACAGAGAGGAGACACAGAATCTGAAGCAGGTTCTGAGCTGACAGCACAGAGCCCGATGGAGGGCTCAAACCCATGAACCGTGAGATCATGACCTGAGCCAAAGTCGGACTCTCAACCTACTGTGAGCCTCCCAGGCACCCCATTTTAGATACTTTTAGATACTCTTTTAGATAAAAGAGCTGTTTATTAACAGGGAAATCCGAGAAGAGTCTGTCATGGACAGTGGAAACAATTTTAAATGTGTCTCTCTCAACTCCATTTTCCTCAGCCCCTTCACACTGCTTTCCTGCCCCGAGTTAGGTACCCCCTGACCTCTCAGCAGAGGCGAGAGCTGAAGTAGTAGACCAGCGAATTTGCATTTTTAGTTTGGGTTTATTTCATGCTTTAATCCTGAATTGTGTTCTCTCTGTCAGATTCACATGACTTAACGTTTCTGGCTCAGTCTCGTCAGCATCCGTGGCCCAAGGCTGTTGTTGGTGACCTTGGGCCAGCTGCTGTGATCCTGGGTAAGTTTATATGTGTGAGGCGTTTTGTAGGCAGCATAAAAGACCACTCAGCTCTTTAAAGAGTTTAAGGCTTGTGTAGAAGGGCTGTGGTAACTTTCTCTCTTTCTCTTGGAACCAGTTTATGACGTAGAAGCTGGCAGAGGTTATTTGCCTTGCAGTCCCTACTGAGAGGGTTTAACTATAACATAAAGAACACACGTAAGAGGTGTCACATGTAAAACCGGTTTATTCAAGCCCAGCCCCACACCAGTGATGATTATATGTTCTCTGAGTATACTTGCAGGTTTATGATCAATTTTTACTTTAAGCAGCAGCACATATAACGGTGAGAGGCAATTTATGAGGGTAAGAATACCCAGTCTTTAATTCCCTACCTCTGGTGTACATAATGGATTGGAATTGATGGGCAAGGGTGGCATCTGCCAGCTCCTCTGATTGTTGGCTCACCCCCTGCGGTAATTCCTCTACCCCTTACTTCCCTCCCTCTCATGTCAGGCACATGTGTACCTGTGGGGGTGTTGTTGCACGCGTGTAATCGGAAACCTCAACTAAGTTAAAGCTCTCGCCAATGAAATGATTCCCTACATTTAGTGTTCTTTTCAGTTACTTTGGTAATGTTGTTATCACAGAGAAATACAGATATTCAGAGTTTTAAAAACCTGCCGTCTTTAATAATTACTTATTAAAGAGTTTCCAGAGTTCCCAGTTGTGAGGCTGTTTATACCATTTTTCTCTCATCGGAATGAGATTCTACTACACATACATCTGGGTACTGTTTTTCAGTTAACATTGGGTGAACTTCTTTCTGGACACTCAGAGGTGTCCAGGAGCACGTGGCTTAAGGATATGGGCTCTGACGTAAGACAGCTGGAATATCAGTGTCCCTCTCTCCTATGTGACATGGGGAAGCACTGTTCCCATCCCAGTGACCTGATCCACATACAGAGCTTACGTGGCCTGGAGCCTGGCCTGTGGCAGACTTGGGCACATGGGGCCCCCACCCTGTGTTGTGATGTGCCTCCTGCAGGGCTCCCAGATGAGAATTCCTGCTGAAAGGAGCCCCTGTTACTGACGGGAGAAATGCAAATGGAAATAAAAATATGTGCCCATTTCCACCAGAGTAGGAAAATACCAGGCATTTTACATTATGCTTAATCATTGCACAGCTTTCCGTCATACGGATATCTCATTAGTATTTTAAGTAGCCCAAGATTGCCGGGCAGTAACAGTTTCCCTTTCTTCCATATTATAGTCAGTGTTGGAATGGACTACACGTGTCTTTGGAAAGGAAAAGGTTGATGGTAAACTAAAGAAATGCTAATGTGAGATGTAACTGGTTGTCATGTGAAAAACAAAATGATCAGATATTACTTGTCCAAGCAAAGATTCTCCTTTCCCTGTGATCATAGTGACGTGGTTTTTCAACTGTGTGTTTTTTTTTTGTAAGTTTATTTATATTTGAAAGAGACAGAGTTACCTGAGCAGGGGAAGGGGCAGCGAGAGAGGGAGACACAGAATCTGAAGCAGCTCCGGGCTCTGAGCTGTCAGCACAGAGCCCGACGCGGGGCTCAAACTCCTGAACCGTAAGATCATGACCTGAGCTGAAGTCAAAAGCTTAACCAGTTGAACCACACAGACACCCCTCAACTGTATTTTAATTAATTTGTAGTACTTCTCCTTGAAGTTGACTTACATTTTTTTTTAATGAAAGTACAATTCTTTGTTAATATGTGGTTAAACACTCAAATAGTACAAGAGTAATGGAAAGTACTTTCCTTCTTGCAACCTCTCCTCACCCCAGACCGTTCCCTAGAGGTAAACCTTTATCTTACCCCTTAGCTATTTATTTTGGTGGTTATCTCCAAATTTTGAAACACTTATGATTAATTTACTATTTCTGGGCTTATCAGTTCTAGACAGACAGTCTTGACTTCTGTGACAGACTAGCTCACACTCCTGATCCAGGTGTATTTATTCATCAGATGTTCATTATCACTTAGGCGTCAGGACTATTCTAGGGACTCAGCAAGGAAGGCAGCAGGTATCTGCTTTCATGGGGCTTACATCCATTTTCTCAATGAGATTTTTATTTTAGGATAATCATAGACTCAGAGAAAAGTTGGAGAGCTTGACAGAGAAGTCTCTTCCGAAAGCATGTGAGAATTAAGCTGCTCACTGGATCTTTCCCCAGTACTTGAGTGTGTTTTTCTAGCAACAAAGGTATTCTCAAAAATATTCACCACACAGCCAGCAGAATCAGAAAAGTAACATTGACACATCGTGATCAAATGAGCCTCAGACACCAGTCAGGTTTGGCCACTCGTCCCTGCGATTTCTTTGTGGTGGAAGGGTGCGGCTCAGCACCTGTTCCTGCGCTTAGCTGTTACGTCTTCTTCTCTGGAATCATTCCTCAGTCTTCCCTTGACTTTCATTACCCTGACACCTTTGAAGACTATAGACCAATTGTTTTGTAGAATGTCCTTCAATGGGAGCGGATGTTTTTGTCATGATCAGATTCAGCTCATGCACCTGTGGCAGGGATCCCTCAAAAGAGATGCTGTGTTCATCTTACCAAGTGACCCAAAACTTTGATTTATCCCATTACTGATGAATTGTTTCCTTAAATTACTTAATTAAGGTAGCATCTGCCAGACTTCTGCACTGAAAGTTACTGTTCACCTTGTAAAAATATTTTGTAGGCTGCTATCACGAAACATAAATATACCATTCCTTTTTATTTACTAATTCATATTCGTACGGATTCCTGTTTGAAACCCTGAAATCAATCATTTCTCCAAGATTCCCTGGCTTTTTTTTAATGGAGAGTGGCATTTTGGTTTGTTTTTTTTTAATATTTTTATTTATTTCTAGGAGAGACAGAGAGACAGCGTGAGCAGGGGAGGGTCAGAGAGAGAGGGAGTCACAGACTGAAACAGGCTCCAGGCTCCGAGCTGGCAGCCAGTACAGAGCCCGACGCGGGGCTCGAACCCACGAACCGCGAGATCATGACCCAAGCGAAAGTCGGACGCTTAACCGACTAAGCCACCCAGGCGCCCCAAGGAGAGTGGCATTTTGAAGCCAAGATCTGGGAGCTGGGATTGTTCATTTCTGTTGCGGTGTTACTGCTCCCAGGCCCTTCAGTGGACAGAGCTGAGGACTATGTGCATGTGTACGTGTGCCTCCATATGCTTACATCTGTATTTTCTATCTGTCTATAATCTGTGTACTGAAAACCAGGAGTTCACACCACTACTTCCAATTGTGATCCTGCTACTGGATTTATTCTAGCTTCATGCCCTCCCAAATTTGTTATACCCCTCTGTGACTGAGATTCCTACCTTTCGTTATCCATACTGTAGTTACTGATGGGGTCAGTCCTCCTGTATAATCAACCACTCTTTGGTTTTATAAGAAACTGGTTGTTTATGACCATTACTACCACCCTTTCTGCATAGATGCATTCCTCACTCCATTTGCTGACAGTACTCCCATCCCCTTAAACCACACCTGTGCCCCTCACTCACCCAATTCAGGGTGATACCCTCCCTCTGCCACACACAGCCGCCTTGTGGATGCTTTCCTCATTTCTCTTAGACCTAGATCCACCCCCACTTTGGTTCTGCATTCCCACATGGGGTTGCTTCTCACTCCCACCCTTGCAAAGGCACCCTCCTAGCCCTTCTTGGCTCTGAGCCTCTCTCCTCCTCTAGCCCACCCCCCCTTAGGTGCTTACTTAAGTTTGCTTGGTTGGACTGATATCCTGCTTTGTTATCACCAAGGTCTCTCTGCCAGCACAGATCAGGAGCCCTTTTTTCTGCCTCACCTACCAGTCTTAGGACTGAATTGTGTGAGTTTTGATAGACTTTGCCTTTCAAGGAATTGGTCCAGTTCATCTGTGTTACCATATTTGTGAGCATAGAGTTGTTCGTAGTATTCCTTTTTCATCCTTCCAGTGTCTATGGGACCTGTAGTGATGTCTCTTCTTTCATTTCTGGTATTTGTTAACTGTTTAATCTTTGTTTTTCTTAGCCAGGTAGAGGCTTAGTGTTTTTATTGAGTTTTTCCAAAGCAAACCATGCTATGGACTGAGTTGTGTGCCCCCCAAATTCATCTGTTTGTTGAAGCCCTGACCCAAGTGTGATTGTATTTAGAGATAGGGTCTTTAAGAAGTAATTAGGTTAGAAGTGCCTGAGTGGCTCAGTTAAGCATCTGACTTTGGCTCAGGTCATGATCTCACCACTCATGGGTTCAAACTCCACACCGGGCTGTCTACTGACAGAGCCTGAAACCTGCTTCGGATTCTGTGTCTCCCTCTCTCTCTACCCCAGCCCCTCTCAAAAATGAAGAAATGTTAAAAAAATTTTTTTAAAAAGAAGTTATTAGGTTAAATGAGGTCATAAGAGTGGAGCCCTAGCCCAGTAGAACTAGTGTCCTTGTAAGAAGAGGAAGAGACACCGGAGTACTTTCTCTCCTCCATGTGGGGATACATAAGAAGGCAGCCATTTGCAAGGTAGGAAGATAGCTCTATAAGTAGTACCTTGATCTTGGATTTCCCAGCATCCAGACCTGTGAGAAAATAAGTTTCTATTGTTTAAGCCACCAATTTATAGTATTTTGTTATGGCCTCAGCCAGCTAATGCCAAGCAGCTGTTGGTTTTACTGATTCCCAGCAGAGGTAACGAAATTTTTCTCCCAGTCCAGCAACAACTCAGTCAATGAGAGATGGTCACAACTCAGCCAATGAAAAGTCACTACACTTTAGACTCCCAGTTTACTCCTAGGGACTTTTTGTTTACAAAAAGAGGAGCCTGTCTCTCAGGGGGACAGGTGTCAGTGTCACACTGTAAGAAGAGCCACATGTGTTGGGCGCCATGTTGTGGACCTCTTTGAAAAATATAGTCTGGTAAGTGGGGAAAGTAAATTATGTTCAGTTCTTGTAAGCCAGTAAAGGAATTCTTTAAACTCTTTTTTATGTGATAAGTGTTGAAACAAGGTTTTTAAAATTTAATACCCTCCAGGTTCAATACAAAATGCTATTCCATAATACTTTCATGTGTTAAGATTTTATAATAGTATTTTAAAAATTGTACTCCTTTTTGTCCTGTTTTCTATGAATAGTACTTTCTAAGATAACTCTTTTATCACTTTTTATTTTGCAGATAAAACTATTAACTGTAGTACGGGTTCATTGGGAGGCTCGTCTAAAAAAAAATCTGAAAAGAAGCAACAGCACATCTCTTTGAAAGATATAAATAAGGTTGTGTTTTTGAATATTCATTAGATACAAAGTTCATATAATGTTAATTTTAGAATAGTCTCCTTTGAAATCCAAAAATATATTTTTTAGTAAGAAATCCTTGGCTATGATAGTGCCTTTCAGGAAAAAATACACTTCGTGAGTTTGCTGTATTTCTTTTTCAATTTAAAAGAATTTTTTTTTTTTTTTTTTTTTAATTTCTAGGAGAGAGAGAGAGACAGCATGAGCAGGGGAGGGTCAGAGAGAGAGGGAGTCACAGACTGAAACAGGCTCCAGGCTCTGAGCTGGCAGTCAGCACAGAGCCCGACGCGGGGCTCGAACCCACGAACCGCGAGATCATGACCTGAGTGAAAGTCGGACGCTTAACCGACTAAGCCACCCGGGCGCCCCTAAAAGAATTTTTTAAATGTTTACTTATTTTTAAGAGACAGACACAGAGCACGAGTGGGGGAGGGGTAGAGAGAAAGGGAGACATAGAATCTGAAGCAGCTCCAGGTTCTGAGCTGTCAGCACAGAGCCCGACGCGGGGCTCGAACCCACGGACTGTGAGATCATGAGCTGAGCTGAAGTCATGTGCTTAACCGACTGAGCCACCCAGGCGCCGCTGCTGTATTTCTAAAGAACAAGATAACTGCAGCTTCCTTCTTGTTCCTGGCCTCGTGGCTTTTGGACACAACTGTGTGTTTATGCTCATGTGAAAACCTGAGATTACGGGACGTTCTAATAGTTAAGTTCAAGTCCAACCTGTCCTTCCAGTTCGTTTGACAAGACAAGTGAAACAATTATAGGATGTTTGAAATACCGAGTGTCTGAGGTGCCAGCCGCTTGCTGCTTGGACCCTGGAATCTAGTGGCTATGGCAATGGTGTAATTCCCCCAGCTTTCCCGAAAGTTCTTGGTCTCTCCCTGTCTCGGTTGACTGAAAATTATCTGGGACGGTTATGAGAAGAGTTCCCATGGAATTTTGTCTCCTTAGGAATATATATCTTGCTTGCATACGTATTCCTTTGTTCACAGTGTGCTGAGTCTTCGGTGTCCTGGCCAACGAAGAGGGGAATAACTATATACGCAGAGCCAGATATACCAACAGCAAGGTAGGATTTGAAAATTCAGGGTAATTGAACAGATACATAAATGTGATATTGTCTTACACAGCGTTCTATAAGCCTGATGACAGGAGAGGATTCAATTTCAGTAAAGACTGGCCCTGGAAGTTTTGACTAAACATGTGTTCATTTAAAAGAAGAACGTTGTGACAGCTGTTTAGCAGCGCAGTTGACCAAAGCTTGGTAGTGGCTCTACAGTCTCCTTGTTCCCTTGTGACACAAAGTTTCTGTAAGGCAGGTCTGGCAACGTGGTCATAGCATAAAGGATGGGTAAATGTGGGCCACATGGCGGTACAAGGTGGTGGAAGGCAAAGACTGGTTGTTGAAGATGAGTGACAGGTGTCAAAGGCTTTGGCTGTGACCCTGCCCTCATCGAGATGCAAGTCGATGTTTGTGAAAACACAGAAAAGAGGCACTATTACTCCATTTCGCAGATTGTGTAAGATCTTGAGTAGTATACTGCCGTTGCTCCCCTCCTGGGCGTCATCCCAGTGTTGTCCTGTGTTGCATTTATACATTCTTTATAAATCCTCGAATCTATGATCACAGTTAGTGATCTTTTCGAGGGATGTAAAGAAGAGAAAAAGCTTCTGTATTTACCTTCGTAGTTACAGAGCTTTTCACTCTGTGTGTGGGTCCAGGTTTCCATCTGGCATCATTTGCCTTGACCCCGAAGGACCTCTTTCACTATTGTCTTGTGGGTCTGCTGCTGCTGAATTCTTTCAGCTTTTGTATGTCTGGAAAACTTAGTTCAGCTTCGGTTTTGAAAAAAAGTATTTTTGCTAGGTATAGAGTCTCGGCTGACAATTTTCCGCCCTGTATTTTAGAGACATACTACTGTACTGTGTGCCTCCTGCATCCTTCCCACTGCAAAACCTACTGCCACCCTTTTCTTGCTTCCTTTGTTTGCAATGTGTCTTTTTTCCTTTAAGATTTGTTTCTGGCTTCATCACTTGAATTATGACTTGCATGGGTGTGGTTTCTCTCCTGGTTCTCATGCTTGGGGCTCATTAAGGTTCTTCATTTGTAGGTTTCTGTCTTTCATCAGATTTGGAGAGTGTTGGGCTGCTATTCCACAGAGTTTTTTTTTCTGCACCCGCCCATCTCTTTCTCCTCTCGTGAGACCCTGATGAGACAAATGTCACACCTTTTGATATTGTCCGAAAGGTCCGACTGCTCATTTTTTCAACCCTTATTTCTTGCTGTTCTTAATAATTCTACTGCTCTATATTTAACTTTATTGAGTCTTCTTTTATTTCCATCCTGCTGTTTAGCACATCTGGTGAATTTTTAAATGTGATGTATTTTTCAGTTCTAAAACTTTCATGGTTTATATTTCTTTGCTGAGAACTTTAGAAAAAAAATTTTTAATGCTTATTTTTGAGAGAGAGAGAGAGAGACGGAGATAGAGTGCGAGCAGGGGAGGGACAGAAAGAGAGCGGGAGGGAGACACAGAATCCAAAGCAGGCTTTAGTCTCTGAGCTGTCAGCACAGAGCCTGACATGGGGCTTGAATTCACAAACTGCGAGATCATGACCTGAGCGGAAGTCGGAGGCTTAACTGACTGAGCCACCCAGGTACCGCTGTTTTTTAAAAAAAAATTTTTAAGTCTTTGCTGATCACTTTTATCGTTCCATTTAGGAGTGCTCACCCCTCCTTCTCTTATGGACTCTGGTTATGATAGCTGCTTTTAAGTACATGGTAATTCTCATTTGTGAGCCATCTTGGGAACCATATCTGCTGATAAGCTTTTCCCTTGACGATTGATCTTGTTTTCCTGGTTCTTGGTGTGTTGTCGTGTCTTCCCTTCTGGATATCTTGAATATTATAGCGTGAGACTGGTTTCTTTTCACATCCTCTGGAGAAGGTTGACCTTGTTGTTTTTCTTGTTTATTTTAGCAGGAAGTCAGCAGCTCCCTTTGTTCAGACCACAAATTCTGTCTCAGTTTCTGTGGCTGGTGACTGCCGCGCTGCTTTCGATCTGTTACGAATATGCTCAACTTGGGGCAAGCCTGGGACTCGTATTGGGTCATAAATAGAAATGGGGGACCCCCTCCCTCTGGCACACTCTCTCCTTTTTCCAGGGATTTCCTCACATTCACGATTTTCTAGAAGCTCCCTGTCCCTCTGTCCAGGTAGATGGCTTTTCGTTGAGAAACAGCCATGCAGTTCTGTGGGTTTAGGGCCACGTATAGGGCAAAACAGCAGCGGAAACAAGAGGAGACAAAGATGGAGGTTTCCGTGGGTCTTGTTTCCCAGGTCTTCCAGAGGGTCAGGGTTTCTCCCGGGGCTCTGGGTGCCAGTGCTGCCGCCGGCACTGCAGCCGCGTGATTGGAGCCACCCTGGGCAGGGCGAGGAGAGGAAAAGGGAGAGGAGAAAGTCAGAGATTACACTGCCTGGTGAATGGCTGGTTCTCTGGCTTGAAATAGAAGATTTCTCCCAGCCTTTGGGGTTGATGTCCGCTGTGCTGTTGTGCGTTGGGCCAACGCGGGGAGACAGGGAGGTAAAAGCCCGGGGAGCTCTCCATAATGCTGATGGTCTGCGCGGCTTGCCTTCTCTCCCCTACGGTTCTGTACTTTGCACGAAGCCCCTGGCCGTAGTCCCCAGGAGACATGGGCTGTGCGTCAACAGGGCTTCCCTCCCTAAATGGTGCTTCGGGCTGAGCAGCAGTTTACACAGAAATAAATCTGTGTATGTGGAGCGACTCAGTCCTCAGTACTCTTTAATGAGTTTTCTCCTCGAAAATAAAGTCATTTTCAGGATTGGGGTTAATGGGCTCGGAGATTCTAATGAATGTTTTTTGGTTCCTAGCTCTTTATGTCAGAAGCCAAATAAGAAGCCTCTTAGGTGGGCCGAGAAGAAAGAACACAACGAGAAGAATGGCTGTGTGAAGTAAGTTTTCTCTTTGGCCTGTACTTTTTATTGTTATAACTGTAATGAAATTATAAATTATTCCTGTTATATATAATTTTTTTATTTTTTATACATATACATTTTATTTTACACATAATTCTGTTATACATAATTTTAGTTATTCATATATATGATATGTACATCACATATAATTTTATTATTCAAACTTGTGTTCTCAGTTAGAAAATACACATGCAGTGTGTCTGCATATATAACTAACAAACTTTGAAGTTCATTTTATTTTGCTGTTTACTAGGGTAGATTTTTCCTTTAAAATCTTTATTCCACTGTAAATAGTCATTTTTTGGCTCCAGTTCCTTGTCTTCTTGATAAAGTAGACAGTTTTGTGAAACCAATCAGATATGGTTGGTTTTGGGGGCTGTTGATTTTATGTGGATTAATGTTTGCTTTCTTCCCATGTCTCGGGTGGTAAAGACGTCTTCCACCTGCTGGAGAAGCTGCGTATTTGCAGCATGGAACTATGGGACTACCTGAGTTTTTGTGGGGTTTTTTTTTCTCTTGCCAGATTCACAGAGGCTTCACCAGTAAGTTATTAATAATAGAGTAGTGACTTCATTTTATACTTGTTTATTCCACAAAACCTCTTCCTACCCATTTTTATGATTTCTTTACCATAGCAGCCTGAAAACACCCCTACATTCCAAGTAACTGGCTGCTCTGAAGTCACCAGAGTGACAAGGAATTTACGACGGTTCAGAAGTGGGTCATTCGTGCTAGGATGCCTGGGGAGAGGGTGTTGACCGTGCCCGCCTCCCAGAGCCCACACTGTGGCCCTGAAACACCCCATCACCCAGCGGGAGCACCCCACACAGCCTCGGGCCCGGGGGCTCGGAAGGCCGCTCTGGAGCCCACAGATGGGGGGTGGCTGTGAGTGCGCCCGTGTTGATGTCCTCCTCCCAGGGCGTCACTGCACCCTGATACCTGGAAGCCGGGGGCGCACAGGGTTGTTTTCCCTCCAGCAGGAGGCCTTGCATTACCCACGCAGCTCATTTCTTCGATTACATTACGTTATAGCTTGACAAATTAGCCCTGAGTTTCTCTGTTGCCTTTTATTTTTGTATTGGAAGGTTGTACCTTCTCTTGGGCTAAATGCCCTTTAGTGAGAACAATTGATTAAACCCGTCCGTTATTCCCTCAGTCCCGGGGGGTTCCAGGGCAACTCGAAGTGGTTCAAGATTACAGCAGAGAAGGGAGGAGGCAGTGGAGGAGGTGACCTAGTGATCGCACCGTCTTTGTCCTTGTTCAGAACAAGTGCCCCGGGATAGGCGTTACCATGTCCAGAGTCTGGGGGTCGGGGTTTGGGGGGCAAGTGTGGTACTGGCATGACCTCTGTGGCCTTCGTATCACAATAAACAGGGCAGAACAGGACAGGCAGTAATTTCGCAGCTATGCCTTGGGACATACAGCTGACCCTTGAACAACACAGGCTTAGGAGTGTCAACCACCCCCACAGTTAAAAGTCTGCGTATAACTTTTCACTCCCCTGGAATTCAGCTGCCAATACCTTGTTGGCCAGAAGCCTTACTGATAACATAGCCGACTAGCACATGTTTATTTGTACCGTAAAGCTAGAGAAAAGAAGATGTTATTAAGCAAATCATAAGGGAAACGTGTTCTCACTAATGTCCTGTAAATAGTCCACATAGAAGTTGATGTGCACAGTTCAAACCCAGGTTCCTTGAGGGCCAACTATATATTTCATTTTACTTCTGTCAAGGGAGATTTAAAAGGACACCTCAGTCGAGAAAATATTAACACTCCCTTTTTTTCTTCGAATTGCCCTTTTAACTACTTTATAGATTATTGCAGTTTTTAAATCCGGATCCTTTGAGGACTGATGGAATCTCTGATCTTCATAAGGTATTATACTACCTTAAAAAAAAAAAAAAGTTAAAAATCAAAGCCACCTCTTTACTCTTTAAATCCCTCTCCTTCTTTGTCTGGATTTGAGGCTGGAAGAGAAACCGTTTCCCTTAGGTGGGGGACTCTACCTGAGGACATCCTTTTAGAAATTCTCTGGTGAATTAATTGCTTTAGGAAAATTGTTCTTTTTTTTTTTTTTTTTTTTTTTAATTTGGGGAATAGATACTTTTCCTTTCCTTTTGGTAGTTTGGGTGGGTTTTGACAAGCATATGTACCAAGGCTTTGACGAGGCTTTGACGTTGCAGTCAGACACTGGTATCTCCCTCCTTCTCATGAAGAGGTTGACACCCTGGGGGGGTGGGGGGGAGGCAGGGGCGGGCGTCTAATGGGCTGCTGTTTTAGCTGCAGAAGCTGCGGTCGGGGTCCCCGCAGCCAGTCCCTGTGCTCCGGAACAAGATCGAGCCTTGCTTGTCAGTTGATGCGTCACCACTTTCGGCTGACCTGAAAAAGGTAAAAGTGCCCCTGAGGCCGCACTTGTGAAGGAATGCTGACCTGTTCTACCACAGGATTTTTAATAAACACTTCGAAGGCTGCACTTGCATATTTTCTTTGCTTTTGAAATTTTTTCTTCAGCTTTTCGTTTTAGTTACTGATTTTTCATGTATTTATTTTTGTTACGTTTATTTATTTTTGAGAGACAGAGAGAGCCAGGGCACGAGGAGGGGAGGGACAGAGAGAGAGGGAGACACAGAATCCAAAGCAGGCTCCAGGCTCTGAGCTGTTGGCACAGAGCCCGACGCGGGACTCAAACCCATGAACCGTGAGATCATGACCTGATCTGAAGTTGGATGCTAGGCCGACTGAGCTACCCAGGCGCCCCTCATTTATTCATAAATTCAGGTGAAGAATTCTTTTGTGGAGAAACCACTGTGTAGCTCTTAATGCTTTTCTGAAACAAGTTTTCGCATGTGTTTCTGCACAAGGGCTTAGAAGGGAAAGGTGCCAGAGCAGTTACAAGATACTTCCGAGTGTTCTTTCTGAAACCGTTCTAGAGACTGCCATCAATAGAATGTGTTTATCTAGTTTCTTGATTCAAAAAAAAAAAAAGATAAAGCTAAACCCACAAGGAGGAATTGAGTAAGAGTGAGTGAAGCCTTTAGTGGCCCAGAGATTTCCACAGGCTTCCAGAAGATGGAGAACAGGCAGTGGAGTGTGGCTGACTAGCAGAGGAAGGAGCACAGTGAAGTGGGGGGTACTGAACTTCCCTCTAACGCTTCCTGAGAACCCCCGGTCAGCCTCTCAGCAAGGGGCTTGGACGATCTTTTTGAAGGAACTGAACGGCCCTAGAAGTGCCCTTCAGATGGTGCTGTTTGGAGTTCTCCCCGTAAAACCGCCTGCCTAGTGTGCTGGCTTCCTGCAAGGGACGCTCCCGGGAACCAGCTCTGCCCGGCCCGCACGTCTTCCGTCAGCTTTTAGTGCTCCTCCTCTGTGCAGACACACATCCAGGATCTGTCGACATTTGAAGAAAGCTCCCACCTAAAAACAAAACGCTTTTTTTAAAAAGACCGAAAGGAACTCTGAAGGAAACCAACTGTAGGCAGTCAATAAAATGTTACGGGGCGCCTGAGTGGCTCAGTTGGTTAAGCATCCAACATCGGCTCAGGTTCTGATCTCCCACTTGGTGAGTTCAAGCCCTGCATCGGGCTCTGTGCTGAGAGCTCTGAGCCTGGAGCCTGCTTCAGATTCTGTCTCTCCCCCTCTGTCTGCCCCTCCCCCACTCACACTCTTTATCTCTCTTTTTTTCTCTCTCAAAAATAAATAGAAACAGTAGGGGCACCTGGGTGGCTCAGTTGGTTAAGTGTCCAACTCTTGGTTTCGGCTCAGGTCATGATCTTATGGCTTTGTGGGTTTGAGCCCCACATCAGGCTCTGTGCTGACAGTGGAGAGCCTGCTTGGGATTCTCTCTCTGTCCCTCCCCCACTCACACTATCTCTGTCTCTCTCAAAAAAATAAATAACAAAAGTAAAAAAAGAAAATGTAACAAAATAAATATCCTCAGAGATCAGAGAAGATATTATACGTACTAAACAATACCAGGGCACTATAATCAGGAATAGAGAATAAGTTTTTTGGAAATTCGGAATGCTGTTAGAAGGCATGCAGCAGATTGGAGAGATAAAATGTAAGTAACAGAAAGTAGAACACAAAAACGGAGAGATGAAAATAGGGAAAACAGAATTTGAAGCTCAATTTGAGGTCCAGTGTCTGAAGTGGGATTTTTTTTTTTTAAGAATGAAGGAGGGGCACCTGGGTGGTTCAGTCAGTTAAGCGTCCGATCTCGGCTCAGGTCATGATCTCACGACTCATGAGTTTGAGCCCCGCATCGGGCTCTGTGCTGACGGCTCCAATTCTGTGTCTTCCTCCTTCTCTCTGCCCTTCTCCCAGTCATGGTCTCTCTCTCTCTCTTAAAAATAAACATTAAAAAAAAAAAAATGAAGGAAAGTGGACAAAATATTCTGAGAAGAGCCACATAGGAGTGATTTCTAGACCTAATGGAAGTGAGAGAGTGCCCCTCTCACAAGCCCAGCACAGCGAGGGGCCAGGATGGTGGGCATGCTCTTGTGAAACGTTTATCCTGGGGGCTTCCGAGGTCATGAAGGCTTCCAGAGAGGAGAAGCCGCTCCACCAGTAGGATCAGGAAGTGGAATGGCTTCAGACTTGGACTTGCCTTCAGTTATACCAGAGGAGCACGGTCTCCAGCTTCTTCAACCTTGAGGTCCATATGGAACTATCCATGAAGACATTTGCAGACATGCTGAGTGTCCAAAAAAACTTACTTATGCTGCACTCTTGTCAGGAAAGAAGCTACTGAAGTATGTTCTCCACCAAAGCAAGAACGTCAGCCAGGAAGGACGGCCTGCGTTGCAGATGACAGGGCGATGGTGCAGGAAGACCCCAGGGCATGACCACTGCATGCAGGATGCAGAGTCAGCAGGCTGGGCTGCAGCTGGGGCTCAGGGCCTGGGGACGAGGACTTCACCGAGACCTCATGCTGATGAGTTCCGCCTCTTGGGAGCTAACGTTAGTGTGGCCAGAGAGCTCTTTCTGTTCCCACACTTGAGAGATTTTAGTGACTTACATAGGAGAATAAGCAAATAAAGGCATATTAAAAAACAAAAGAAAACAACTTTGGAGGCACTTGGGTGGCTCAGTCGGTTAAGCATCCGACTTCAGCTCTGGTCCTGACCTCGCCGTTCCTGAGTTCAAGCCCCATGTTGGCCTCTGTGCTGCATGGAGCCTGCTTCAGATTCTGTGTGTGTGTGTCTCTCTCTCTGCCCCTCCCCTGCTTGCACGCTACCTTTCTCCAAAAAATACATAAACATTAATAACTTTAAAACAAAGCAAAACAAACTTCGGAAATGAAGCTGACGTATCTAGGGGATCAGGAGGAGGAGAAGCCGTGCCCTTGCCCTGGCAGGCTCCAGGCACCTGGTCAGTCCACGGACTGCTTGTTCAAGCCTCTTGATTTGGAGCCTAGGAAAGCAGGTGTCTCGTGGACAGAGTTTGGTGCTGAGAAAAGATTCAGGAGGACTTAACCAAGTCAGGTGGTAAAAAATACCAGATTGAGCAATGTGTAGTGGCTCTTTGGGGTGAAGTGAGCAAAGAGATGGAGTTTTTGTTGTCTGTGCTTCATCCGTGGGTGTCTGGCTGTTGATGTCTTGCAGGCCCTTCACAGAAACAAGTTTCCGGGACCCAGCCACACCGAATCCTACTCTTGGCCTCCCATAGCGAGGGGCTGTGACGCGGTGGTCATTTCTCACTGCGGGAATGACCCTCTGCTGTACCTTCCGCCGCTCCTTACGATTCTGCAAACAGGGGGCTGTTACAAGGCTTTACCAAGCAGAAACGGAGTAAGTTGGAGACCATTTTGTTTCACAGCCAAATGGCTTAAAAATTTATTTAAAAACTTTTAAATGTAACGTAATCTTTGGTGAAGTTTATGTTACATTACTCACTTGGTTTCCGTGATAGGACGGGAACTTATCAGAGTCATTGACTCTGACCCTGAGTCTCCCCTTGAACCCCCATGGTGGCCTCTGGCCGAGCCAAGAGAATTCTGGCTTTTAGGGATGAACGTATAGCTTATAAACTTACTTCGCTGATTTAGTTCCTCTGTCACGGTAACTGTGTGAGTTGGTCGGGCCGTGTATGGTTTTCACCAGTTCATAGGTAAGAAAATTAGCCTCGTGAAAAGTTACTGGTACAGATGCCGAACAGTTGACAAGTAGACAAGAAGTGGGATTAGAGGTTGGGTTTTTCTGTCATCTCATCGCATATTCTCTTACTTTCTCACAGCAGCGCGCCTCCCTCCCCCCCCCTCCCCCCACTGCTGTGTAATCCTTTATTTTACCGTGTGTGGGAATCTACAGACGGTGGAAAGGAGAGAAGTGGAGTGTGGGCGCAGGCGGTGGTGGGGGAGTGCCGCCTGCTCTCGGGGGCCAGGCGGTCAGGGGGACTCTGGCATGGAGCACCGTGGGCTCAGACCTGTCTCAGAGGCCGAGCTATGGATGGTTCCGTTACTCGGCAGGATGGTGAAAACTGGCAGTAGAAAAGACGCAGTTGTGCTTGGAAGAGGCACTCATTTTTCTGATTCTGCCATGTAATTTTAATGATTTCCCTTTGGAAATCTGTAGTGAATTGGTATGTGTTGATTGAAACATCTGCATCCCTCAGTTAGCAGCTGCCCCCTATGGACAAGTTGCTGCTCGCGTTGAGATAGAACCCTGGCCGGCCAGGAATTATGTCTGGGTATTGCCTCTTGTTCCTTCTGCTTTTCTCCACGTCTCCTTGGCCAGCCTGCTTGTCCACCTGCCGCTGGCCCCCACTGGCCTTCCACGGCCCAAGGAAAGGAGACTTGTTCTTGCCTTCAGTGAGTTGGCACCACGCGTCCAGGAAAGTATTGGGCAGACAGCTCACCTTTAGGAGATAACTCTGGGATGGCGGAGGTCAGAGTTCAGATGGTGCTGTAGCAGACTTCGTCTCCTAAGGAAGTGATGTTAACCTTTTCTAAGGCCCCTTTCAGGAAGCAGTTAGTCACCTGGTACCCTGGAGCCACACTGCCTGGGTTCAGATCCTACTGCTACTGTGTATTAGCCGTGCAGCCTTGGACAGCTAGCGTTACCTCTCTGTGCCTCAGAGTCCTCACCTGAAAAATGAAGTAATGATAGGTCCCACTCTGTTGAGAATGTTTTAAAGACAAAATGAAATACTTGTGACATGCTTAGTGTAAGCCCTAGGGAAATCTGAGTCAATGTGGCTAAATCTGTTTTAATGGAACTAGATCCTTTCAGACTCCTATGACAATGGAGACAGCAAAAAATGTATGTAGTGCTTCCTGTAGAAGAAGATGGTCTGCGCACCGTGCAGGTACTGTTCAGTTCCTGACTTTTGTCCACAGTTATGTGTGTCTGTTTGTCTTCTCAGCCTCTGGCAGTCATTGTGTGCCCTGGGTGGAAAAAGGCCCAGTTCATCTTTGAATTACTGGGTGACTACGGTGCATCCTCCAGGCCTCTTCACCCGATGCTGCTAACGATCGGACTCCACAAAGATGAAGCCAAAAACATGAAGCTTCCGAGGGGTTGTAAGCATCCTTTCCCAGCTGTTTGGTTTTCCCCACAGAGCCCAGTGGAGCCCTGCCAGGCAGGCGCCTGTGCTGCTGCAGCCACGGCCACCAGTCCAGACTGCACAGTGGGTGACGGACAGGTGGGCACGGAGGGCGAAGGGGTGCTTGTGGCTGACAGCCATTTGACTGAGGACACGACGTGACTTCATTCACTTACCAACTGTTTGTCAGCTTGTCTCCTGTTAGATGTTGACTAACCCCCACCCCCTGCCCTTGAGGAGCATGACACATGTTAGGCGCCCGGTATTTAACCCTATATTCATAGGCGTTGGCCTGGATGGGTGGGCCTCACCCGCGTGAGCAGGAAAACCTGCTTGTTTGTGTCATGACACGGCAGTTCTACAAAGCGTGTGGCATCTCAGCAAAGGAAATGTTAGCAACACCTGTGAAAAACCTGAAATGTTAATTTTTTTTAAACATAGGTGACATAATTGTGACGACCCCCCACAGCCTTCAGAGACTTCTCCAGTATCAAAGCTTGTTATTTCTCAGACTCTGCCACCTCGTGTTGGATGAGGTGGACGTATTATTCCTCGAAGCTAATGAAGAAGTAAGTATGGCGGCCACCGAGACGTCCTCATCACTCAGAAATAGACGTGAGTGAGATTAAAGTCTCATCTACTTTTAGGAAGCTGGAAACGTGTCTAGCAGGGAAAGAAGCCAGTTTATCTAAAATAAGGTTTCCCTTTAAAACCTTTATAATTATGAAGAAGGAACAATTATCTGAGATTTCCTTCCGAAATTTTAAAGTTCTCTTTGAAGAGCAAAAATTCTTTTCCACGGAAGTTTTCCAGAATAACGGTATTTTTGCAATTATGGAAGCAATACGTTTTATTTTAGAAAATTTGGGATACAGAGAAAAGTACTTGAAAAACCCCAACCTCCATAGTCAGACACTCAGAGTAATCACTCTTCCTGTTTCAGAGAAATTCCTGTGTCAGTACATGTAGTTAACAACATCGGGCCGTATTTCTTGGCTAGCTTATGACTTGCATTTTCCAGGCATCAACAGCATGAGTATTATTAGTAAGTATTCTGCATGATTGCTCGCTGGCCATAGGGAGCCAGTGAGCCTAACATGGCCATGACATGAGTTTTTAAACGGTCTCATTTTTGGACATTCAATACTGTGTGTGTATGTGTGTGTCTTAGGAATGTACACCTTTCTTGCATGTTTCCCTTAGGATAAATTCCTCGGAAGGGGATTAATGGATCAAAGACTATGCATTCTTTTTTTTAATTTAAAAAAAAATATTATTTTGAGAGAGAGACAGAGACAGACTGCGAACGGGAAAGGGGCAGAGAGAAAGAGAAACACAGAATGTGAAGCAGGCTCCAGGCTCTCAGCCATCAGTACAGAGCCCGACATGGGGCTTGAACTCCCAGACCACGAGATTGTGAGCTGAGCCGAAGTCAGACCAACTTCAGCTTAACCGACTGAGCCACTCAGATGCCCCTAAAGACTGTGCATTCTTATAAGAAGGCATTTCTTGGGCCCAGCGTAACATCATGAGCACAGGCATTTCATTTAGGACCAATGACGTCCCAGGTTCAAGGCCAGGCTTTGTTACTTGCTGACTGTATGGGCCTGTGCAGGGTTTCTGAATGCCTCTAAAGCCTCAGTTCTTTTTTTTTTTTTTAATATTTTTTATTTCTAGGAGAGAGAGAGACAGTGTGAGCAGGGGAGGGTCAGAGAGAGAGGGAGATACAGACTGTGAAATAGGCTCCAGGCTCTGAGCTGGCAGTCAGCACAGAGCCCGACGCGGGGCTCGAACCCACGAACCGCGAGATCATGACCTAAGCGAAAGTCGGACACTTAACCGACTAAGCCACCCAGGCGCCCCTAAAGCCTCAGTTCTTATTTGCAAAACGAATATCCAGGATACTGCAGTGTAGAGTTGCCTTTCTGAAAGCAGAGATTGGTTTCCGCTCCCGCAGGCATTGTGCCGCCACAGCACACACCCTGCGCCCCCAGAAGTAGGGCAGCCGTAGTCCAGCTTTCGTTTCCAGTCTCCTCGCTGAACGTGGCACCTCAGGAGCGTAGTCTGTACTTCCTTGCTGACTGTATACCACCACTCCTACTATTCTTCTGTGAGCTGCTCTCATTCATTTTCTTTGCTTATCTTTTGTTGGCAGGATCACCTTTTTCTAGTCTGTTCATAGAACTTTTTATGTAAGGTTATTCTTGGTTGCATATGTCACACGTGTTTACCCAGATACCGTTTGTGTTACTTAACATTCTCTCCTTTTTAGTTTTGTTCTTTTCTTTGGAAAGGCCTTCCTCACTCTGAGAACAGAAAATATAGAATTCTTTATCTCTTGTTCCAACCAACTGTTATTCCCTTTTGAAATAAAGATGAAATTAATTATGCTACTTCTTTTAGATGTTTGCTATATTAGATAACTTTAAAAGAAATATTGACGTTGAAGAAAGGGAATCTGCACCACATCAGATTGTTGCCGTTGGAGTACATTGGAGCAGACAAATAGAACAGTTGATGAAAGAGTTCATGAATGATCCCTACGTTGTGGTCATGGCCCTGGAAGAGGCTGCTCTCTATGGCAGTGTCCAGCAGGTGCAGGCTCAGGGGGCACCGAGGAGGGTGAGGGGCCGAGGAACACAAGCAAGTAACCTCCATTTCATAGCTTAATAAACTAAAATGTTGCAGCTTTCCTCTCCTGCACAAATCTGTAATTGTGTATTTCGATTTATATTGACATTCTGTACATTCTTTTCTGATAAAATCCTAACTTAGTGATAAAAAGTGAGGCTGGGGCACCCAGAATGTTTTTAAAACCACACTGTTTCTGTTTTTTCATTACCAGGTAGTGCACCTTTGCCTGGAATGTGAAAAAACTTCTACTTTACTCCAGACTCTAGATTTCATTCCAAGTCAAGCACAAAAGACCTTGATCTTCACTGGTTCTGTAGCCGAAACAGAAATTGTGTGTAAGGTGAGCCTTCCACACCTAAAATGTCCATATTTTTTGTTTGAACCATGATTGAATCTCAGAGTCATCAGAGAACTACCACGTAGTTGATTATTTGCCAGGGAAGTAAAACTGTATGGATTTATGATCAGTCACAGGATGAGGTGGCTGGTGTGCAGAGAATAGACAGCCGTGAGAAAGGACAGTGGGGTCCGGGGATAGGGGGAGGGCCTGGAATGAGGAGCCGGGTAGGTGGGATCAGGCTTTCCCCAAGGAGAGAGCTTTGTGCTTTGTCATTAAAAGGATCCTATTCATGAAGAAATGCCAGCGTCTTCTGTACTCTCTGTTTAAAAAGCTAGAGACAATAACATCAAGAGATAGCATCGTATGGCTACCAGAAAAGCCAGATAAATTGTCTACAGATTTACTTAATTAATCTAATTAACTATTTAATTAACATAAATAGTAAAATGTGTAAATGAAGCCAAATAAAAATTAAAAAAGAAGAATCAGTACATCCACCTTCCAGCAGAGATGAACTGGAGGTCTTGTGAAAAGATGTAACGTGTGTTGGCACATCAATTTGATGTGTGTGTTTACATGTATATACCTGTGTATAAATACAGCTATGTATGCACACAGTATTGAAAGAAAGTGGTTTTAGCAAAATAACATTTATTTCACTTTAGCAAGCTTTTAGATACAGACTGTGGAGTTTCGGAAATAAATTTGTTTAAATTTACAGTCATCTTGTTCTTACAATTAGTGGATCGGTGAAGTAATACCCTCACAGATAATTTTAAATGTTTTATACTGATGATTATTGATGGAGTGATTAACTTCAAGATTATGTTCCTGACTGTGAACTGGCTTGTTTGGTTTCATCTTTAGGTAGTAGAAAGCAGTTCAATATTTTGCTTGAAAATGCATAAAGAAATGGTTTTTAATTTAAAAAGTGTTTTAGAACAGTGGAAGAAGAAGTTAAGTTCTGGCTCTCACATTGTATTAGGTAAGTGTTTTAATTTCTACTTACGTTTAGGGAAGGCTGAGCTAATAGGAATTGTGTCTTTAGCTTAGTTGTATGCCTCGTCTCCAGATTTCTCGTCACTTCCCAGATCTGCTGAGGGCTTATTAGTAACGTAAATCTCAACATGAAAGTTAAGCTCCACCAAGATTTTGGTGCTGAGGCAAATGCAGGGGTCTCCGCAGTGCTTGGGTCAGGAGGCAGCAGCCCTTAGTGCAGACCTTGTCCCTGGGGCTCCAGGTTGAGGGCCACCGTCTCGTGTGTGTGTGTGTGCACGCGCACGTGTGTGCCTCTGACGAAATCTGTCACAGATGGTTGTGACCAATAATGTGAGAGATCTAAAAGTCAGACTGTAGAAGATAAGTGAAAAATAGCTGGGCAGCCTGGATTTGTAATAGAAAGAGGCATTTTCCAAGCTATAGTTAGGGAAACAACTTCACTCTGGAATATAGTCACAGGGTTGCAACATTTTGGGGGGTTTGGAGATAGAGTTTCTTGGCCTCTACAAGGCGAAGCACAGGAGAGAAGCGTGTTGCATTGGGTTCCTGGAATTGCTCTGCAGCGCCGGTGCCGTGAGCCACGGCCTCATCTGCTATTGTCGGGTCCTTTCCTCCAGCCTTAACTGATGACTGCATACCGCTCTTGACCGTCACTGACGCCACGTGTGTGATTCACTTCAGCTTCCCCTCCTCACCCAAAGTGTTTGGTGGACGTCTGTTTTGCATGTCTGATCATTTTCAGAGTTCAGCCGAACAGGTTTGGTTAATTTCCATCATCCTTTAATACCCCACTGGCATTTTCTGTGCAATGAGAAATTCCTAGTTCGCAGGGTTATATCACTTAGACTGGGATGGATGATCCGCTTCCTTTGTTCACTCCCAATTTTAAGGGTTCTCCTGCAGAACAGGGAGATAAGAAAGCCAAGTCTGTCTTGCTGCTGACGGAGAGGAACGCGTGCCACGCAGTCGGTGTCCTGCGCTATCTGGAGCGAGCCGATGCCAGGATTCCTGTGGAGCTGTATGAGTTTACTGCTGGGGTTCTAGAAGCCAAAGAAGATAAGAAGGCCAGAAGACCTCTTTGTCCATATCTTAAGTCTTTTGGTTTTTGCAAGTAAGCGGTCATTTTTTAAAACCTAGAAATGTACCGCAAAGTGCACATTGATACACTTTTGCTGCTGGATGCCCTTTACCTATGTATGCCCGGTGTACACCCCCACCCACCTCCTCGCGGTGCTCCCCTGCTCCTTCCCGGTCTGCCCTCCCCCTGGAAGTAACTGCCCTCAGACATTTAGCAACATTGATTAATTTTACTCGTCTCCCAACTTTATATAAATGGAGCCATACATTCAGCTTACTGCCTGCAAAATTCATCTTTGTTCCTGCATATATTGGGTGGATTTGTTTGTTTATTTAGTGACTCAGTGCTCTGTTGTATGAAAATACCACAGTGTGTATATCTATTTTCCTGTTGATGGGAGAGGAATCGTTTCCAGCTTGTGGCTAGTATGTGTGAAACTGCCGTGAACACTTTTGTACATGTCTGTCTGTGGCAACGTGCACCCATTTCTCTTGGGTGTAGACTTTAAGATTGCTGGGTCCTGGGGTGAGCACACGTTTAACCTTTCCAAGGTGTGTGACTGGTTCACAATCCCATCAGCAGTGTGTAAAAGAGCGAGTTGCTCCGTATCCTCACAGAACCACAGTGTTCGTGGGGGTGTGGGGGCTCCCTGTCATGGCTTCCATTTGTATTTCCCTAGCAATTTATGATGTGGAGTGTCTTTTCATATGCTCATGGGACGTTTGACCATCCTCTTCTTGTGAAGTGTCTGTTCAGTTCTTTTGCCCATTTAAAAAAAAATGTTTATTTCATGGGAGAGAAGGGTAGAGAGAAAGAGGGAGAAAGACAGAATCCCAAGCAGGCTCCACACTCAGTGTGGAGGCCAGGCTGGGGCTTGATCCCACAAACCACAAGATCATGAGCTGAGCCGAAATCAAGAGTCTGAGGCTTAGCCGGCTAGAGCCACCCAGGCACCCCTCTTTCGCCAATTTTTTTACATCGAGTGTTATTCTTTTTCTTATTGGTTTGTAGGAGTAATTTATTTATTCGACTTAGAACTGATTTGTCAGAGGTATGCCTTGAGATCTTCTCCCAGTTCATGGCTTGCCTTTTCACTCTTCTTTTAAAATTTTATTTACTTACTTAATCTATCTATCTTATCTATCTATCTATCTATCTATCTGAGAGAGAAAGAGCACGTGCGCCGGGGAGGGGCAGAGAGACCACAAGGGACAGAGAGAATCCCAAGCACTGGAGGCGGGTCTTGAACTCCCTAACCATGAGATCAGACCTCAGCTGAAATCAAGAGTCAGACACATAACCGACTGAGCCACCCAAGTGCCTGCCTTTTCATTAGAAGTCTATTGATGAGCAGACCTTTTTAATTTTGATGAAATATTTCATGGTTACTACTGTTTAGTGTCCTTATGTAAGAAATATTTGCCTACCTCTAGGTCATGAAGACACTCTTCTATATTTTCTTCTACAAGCTTTATGGATAGTTTCACACTTAGGTGTATAATGTAGAGTGAGAATTTTTGTGTTAAGTGTGCAGTACGGGGCAGGAGTTACTTTTTTCCATGTGGGTAATGACTTACTCCAGTATCCTTTATTTAAAATATCACTGTGTTGTCACTCAGTTGGAGCCTTTGACATAAACCAGACGATAGTATTTGTGGTCCATTTGTGGACTGTGTTACAGTGGTCTCTTTGCTCTTATGCTGGTACCACACTTTCCTAAGTGCTGTAGCTGATATTTTAGCGCGCCTTGGAACCTAGGACGCACATTCTCCAATTTTGCTCTTCCTCAGGGCTGTTTTGACTTTAAGTCAGCTACATCTTCAGATACGTTTTGGAACAGGCTTGTCAGTTTCTTCAGAAACATTGCCTGAATTTTGATAGCATGCATGTTGCTACTATAAATCACGTTGGAGAGTTTGGTTATCTTAACAGTCAAGGGACCCTTCTCCCCGATCTGGGCATGATGCCAGTATTTGATCTGAGATTACTGAGACTGGGTAGTAGGAGTCTGATACCTATCGGGTTGAGTTTAATTTTAAGGTAACTATAGAATCTAAGATAACTGTTGAATTATGGTACATTAAACAGGTTGTTAGTGACAGTTTCCATTATGCCTTTAAACACAATATCGACTTTTGAAACAGAAGCTCTGACTTTTCTCAGTTTGGGTTAGAGTGACTTCCGGTTTAGAGGTGATTAGCCTTTGTTATGGATTGTACAGATGAATTTCTGATTCAGAGTCTTTGTTTTGGAAGCACATTTTGTTCATTTACAGACTGTCTAGAGAAATAATGAAGTAACTCTTGAAGTTTATTTAGCGTTAATTAAATTTTAGGACCCTTTTTCATTAATGTGCATGTTAGTGTCGAAAGTATTTGAAAGGCTACTTAACTTTAAGGTATTTGGAATAAAAGTCCTGTGATTCCAATTATAGATTAATTTTCCTTAAGAATACTTTAACATATGTTAAAAATTATTGGTTTTTTGTTTGCTTTTAAAATCTAGTTACTTTTTTTCAGAGACAGAAGAATATGTCCTGATCGACACCATGTTAATCCAGAAATAGACACACCAAGGAAATTATCCAACCAGACGCTACCAACGTTTGGATACATCAAAGTAAGTTTCGCTGAAGGCCCTTTTGTCCAGTAATTAATGATCATTTTAATGAACATACTTCATTCATAGGAACGGAGTAATCATGACCCTGTTAACGTCATAATAGTGATTTATCTGACAGTAGGCACATGTTCTTACAAGATGCTTTAAGACCCCAGTTTATTTGGAAAAACAAGGTCAAAGTGAGAAAACAGATAAACCAGTTTCAACAGGTCAGGAATTTTTTTAGTTGTACTTCTGAAAGAAAGTTGTTTCCATTTGGGGACCATTAAAAATAGTACCTGTCCCTTCACAATATCCATGGTCCTTTGAGGAAAATTGCTGAGCTAAAGGTTTGTCACTTATTTTTGAATCATTTTTACTACTTCTTCCTTTCTTCTTTTTTTAAAATGTTTTTTAATGTTTATTCATTTTTGAGAGGGAGAGACAGAGACAGAGCATAAGCAGGGGAGGGGCAGAGAGAGAGGGAGACAGAATTGGAACCAGGCTACAGACTCTGAGCTGTCAGCACAGAGCCCGATCCAGGGCTTGAACCCACAAACCGTGAGATCATGACCTGAGCCGAAGTCGGATGCTTAGCTAACTGAGCCACCGAGGTGGCACCCTTCTTCCTTCTACCTCCCCTTTTCCCTAAAGTAACTATATTCTGCTCATTTGTGCTGTGCTGTTCTGTCTCCCTAGTTCTTTTACCTTATTTCTCAGTTTTTCTGATCTACGTTCTTTTATACATATTGTTTATCATATATGTCTCTCTTCTGTCTCTCTGTCTCTCTCTATATGTATATGTATATTTTTTTTATCATATTTTATTTTGTTAATGATTTTATTTTTAAACAATCTCTGTGCTCCCAGTGTGGGGCTTGAACTCACAATCCCAAGACCAAGTCACATCTTCACTGACTAAGCCAGCCAGGCTCCCCATTGTTTTCCTAATTAACAAGAGGAAAGGTAGCTTGCTTTGAAATTGAAGGGTACAGTTTTGGTCTCCGTTGTGGATACATCTTTCCTAGTGACTCTTATTCTCTGTAGGGACTGTTGTTCTGCTCCTTATTCTCTTTTTTGTTATAAATTACTATGGAATTTGATCCTGATACTTTGCTACAGCTCCTTTTCAGATGAAATACATTTTCCTTGAATTTTAGAAGGAGGCCTGGGTCAGGGTAACTTTGATAATTTCAGAGCTCCCATTTCTGTGTTTCTTTCTTGTAATAAAAGCATATGGAGACATAGTTTCTGAGATTGTGAAGATTTCCTGGCTCCATTTCCCTCTCCCACTTGTGTCTGTCCCTTCATCTTTGTTGTCTTTGGAAGGACAGTTTTGAGACTTCATGGGTCTCCAGCCTTCCCCTAATGTTGGAATGGAAGATAGCCTCCCAGGCTCCCCCGCACTCCTCCGCCCACTGCCCTCACCTGTGGTGTTTCCATTGAGTACCTGTTGCCACTTGTGGACTTCGGTGCTTAGGCCCATCGGACATGCTCTTCCATGTGCTTCTTCCTACACAGACAGTGATACAGGCAGGCTTTGTGATGCTGCTGGGTTTGGCTTATTGGCTTATGTTGTTGTTGTTGTTTAAATTAATAGATATTGGGGTACCTGGGTGGCTCAGTTGGTTAAGCATCCGACGTCGGCTCAGGTCATGATCTCATAGTTCATGGGTTTGAACCCCGCATCGGGCTGTGTGTTGACAGCTAGCTCAGAGCCTGGAGCCTGTTTCAGATTCTGTATCTCCCTCTCTCTATGACCCTCTGCTGCTCATGCTTCTCTCTCTTTCTCTTTCTCAAAAATAAATAAAACGTTAAAAAAAAAAAGGAAAACCTATTATAAAAATTAATTAGTTAATAGATATTTATGTATTTTTAAATGTGTATTATTTTTGAGAGAGAGCGTGTGTGTGCGTACACTTATGAGTCAAGGAAGGGTTGGGTAGACAGGGAGACCAAGGATCTGAAGCGGGCTCTGTGCTGACAGAGAGCCCGACGTGGGGCTTGAACTCACAAACAGTGAGATCATGACCTGAGCCAAAGTCGGACACTCAGCCAACTGAGCCATCCAGGTGCCCCTAGGTATTTATTTTTCAGAGCAGTTTAAGTTTACAGAAAAACTGAGCAGAAAATACAGAGTTCCCAAACCACCGCAGCAGTTTCCCATTTTTAACATCTTGCCTTAGTGTGGCGCATGTGTAATGGTAGATAAGGCAGTTATTGATTCATTTATTTGTTAACCAGTCTGTAGTTTACATTAGGATTCACTCCCTGTAGTGACCACTTTGTGGGTTTTGCCAAACGTGGATGACACCTAACTCTACGTTGGTGCCACAGAAGTCTTAAGTGGCTCAGGACCCCCTTTTCCACCCTTCCTCTCTTCCTTGGAGCTCTCGGCAGTCGCTGATATTTTACTGTCTCATAGTTTTGCCTTTTCCAGAATGTCGTATACTTGGAACTATACCTTATGTAGGCTTTTCAAACTGGCTTCTCTTTATTCCTTAATAGGTCATTTCTTTTTAATTGCTCAGTATACCATAGTGTATCCATTCACCTATTGAAGGACATCTTGGTTGCTTCCAGGTTTTGGCAGCTATGAACAAAGCTATGGTAAATGTTGGTGTGCGGGTTTTTGTGCAGGCATAAGTCTTCAACTCATTTGCATAATAACAAGGAGTGTGATTGTTGGATTGTGTAGTAAGGCTGTTGTGCTCTGTAAGGAACTGCCACGCTGTTTTCTGAAGTGGCTGCACCATTTGTATTCCTACCAGCCAAGAGTGAGAGGTCCTGTTGCTTCAGCTCTCCAGGAGCCAACATTGTCAGAGCTTCGGATTCTGGCCAGGCTAGTAGGGGTGCAGTGGTACCTTATTGTTTTAGTTTGCAGTTCCCTGATGACGTTTGATGTTGGGTGTCTTTTCATGTGCTTACTTGTCACCCGTATGTCTTCTTTGGTGAGCTATCTGTTCAGGGGTTTTTGCCCATCTTTTAATCGGGTTGTCTGTTTTCTGATTGTTGAGTTTTAAGAGTTCTTTGTAGATTTTGGATACCAGTCCTTTATCAGACACGTGTTTTGCAAAAATTTTTTCCCAATCTTGCGGCTTGTCTTTTTGTTCTCCTTAGAGTGTCTTTTGCAGAGCAGAAGTTTTTAATTTTAATTAAGTCCCAACTTACCAATTGTTTCTTTCATGGAATCATGCTATTGGCGTATCCACAGAGTTCTCATGAAACCCAGGGTCACTTAGATTTTCTCCTTTGTTATCTTCCTCATCTGCTTTTATTTTGGGGTGTGTTTGAGGATATTTTGTCGATTAGCTTTGTTGTAAAGTATGCCCCTGGTATTTGGTTTCGCCATCACATTGCTCTGTCTTTATGTGGGGATTCAGAGTCAAAACCCATGACACTTTATCGCTGCCACCTTCCCAGAACCCCTCTAACCAGTTCCTGCCTTTTAATCTGCTCTATTGACGTGCAGTCTACATACAATAAAATCATTATTTTAAGTGTATAGTTTGTTGAGTTCTGATAAATATGTAGTCATGAAACTACTGCCACAGTCAAGATATGAACAGTATTTTTGCCCCAGACTCTCCTGGCCCCTCACTCCCAACCCCAACCCCTGGCAGCCACTGGACCTGCTTTCTGTCACTAGAGCTTTGTCTTTACTAGAATTTCTTTTAATGGAATCATACAGTTTGTAGTCTTTTGAGCCTTATTCAGCATAATGCTTTTGAGATTCACCTGTGTTCTTTTTCCTTGTCAAGTAGGATTCCCATGGATTGCCTGTCTGTTCACAAGCTCATGGGCATTTGGATTGTTTGCAGTTTTTGGCTGCTGTGAACCTCTGTGTTACAAATCATTTTAGACCCGCATCTTCATGTTTTCTGAGTGAGACATAGTGGAATTGCCGGGTCATATGATGTGTGTGTGTGTGTTTGTGTGTGTGTGTGTGTGTGTAAGAGCCTGTAAAATGGTAGTGGTGGTACCATTTTACATTCCCACTGGGACTATGTATAAGAATCCCAGTAGGTACATACTCTCAGTCCATGGTGTTCTCAGTCTTTAATTTTTTCCACACTGTTACATTTGCATAGATCATCTTAATTGCATTTGTCAGGTGATAAAGATTCTTGGACCTCTTTTCACTGCTCATTTGGCCCTTTGTATCTCTTTTATGAACTCTCTGTTCACAGTTTTTGCCCATGTTTTTGCCCGTTTTTAAATTTGAGTTGTTGAGTTTAAGAGTTCTTCATATATTTTGGGTATCATTTGTCAGATAAATTGCAAGTATTTTCCCTCAGTTGAAAAGCAGAAGCTTTTAACTTTGATGAAATCTCCTTTTTCATTTTTTTATTTTAAATTTTGTGCTTTTCTTTTTTTAAATTTATTTATTTTTGAGAAAGAGAGACAGCATGAGTGGGAGAGGGGCAGAGAGAGAAAGGGAGACACAGAATCCCAAGCGGGCTCCAGGCTCTGAGCTGTCAGCACAGAGCCCAACGCGGGGCTCGAACTCACGGATCATGAGATGATGACCTGAGCTGTAGTCAGTGGCTTAACTGACTGAGCCATGCAGGCACTCCCCATTGTGTGCTTTTCATGCCATAAGAAATCTTTGCCTATCTTAAGATTGCAAAAAATTTTTCCCTATCTTTTTTTTTCTAGAAGTTTTATGGTATTACATTTAGGTCTATGATCCATCTGAAATTAATTTGTGTGTGTGTGTGCACGCGCACACATGCGTGTGGTATAGATAAGGGGCAAGGTTTTTCCTTATAGATAAGTGGCTGCTCCAGCATCATTTATCACAAAGACTTTCCTCTCTCCTTAAGTTACACCGGTACCTATGACATAAAATAAGAGACCACATTTGTGAATTATGAATTCTTCATTCTATTCTTTGGTCTGTTTGTCTACCCTTATAAGGCACCACGTTTGTTTGAATACTGTAGCTTCATAAATAATCCTGGAGACTGGTAGGGAGGTCTTCCCAACTTAGCCGTCATCTTTAATATCCTTCTGACATAAAATTTTAAGATCAGCTTGCTAGTTTCTGCTTAGAAGCCTGATGGGATTTCGAAGGGCATTGAATGGAGTCTGTAGATTAATATGGGAAGAATTGACAATAAATATCTTAACACTGTCATGTTGTCCATTTATATGGTATGTCTATCACTCCATTTAGCTAGATCACCTTTAATTCCTCTAGGCAGTTTGTTACAGTTTTCAATAGACTGATTCTGTACTTTGTTAACTTTCTCATATGTCACGTTTTTGGACATTTATGTTATTTTTCTTTAAACTTCATTTTCTGATTATTTAGAAATGCAGTTGACTTTTGTGTCCTTACCTCGTATCCTGCGAATGTAGCAAAGTGAATTAGTAATGTGCAGGACTGCTGGTGAGAGCAGAGTCAAAGAGGCAGGGGTGCAACTGGATGGGACCCTCCCAGTATGAGCAGGACTGGGGGTTTTCTGGGCACATGGGACATTTAGTGCTGAAAGCAGGAAAGCCCCAGATACCCGAGGATGAGCTGGTCACCCCATCTGGAGGCCTCCTTTGGTCCACAAGCTTCTTTTGCCACCTCTGTTCTGCCAACTTAATGTGTCCTCCAGTGTGCTAATGCCACGCAAAGGTGATGACCACGGACTGCCACGGGGGAGCCTGGGATTTGTTCACTGTGTGTGCTGAGGTCTCAGGCTTAACATGGAGCCTCCTCATGTGGGAAATGCGGGGGAAAAGAAACTCTCCCCTTTTCTCCTGTCACCATTAAAACGATCACCATTAGCATCTTAGTACATTTAGTTTGTCATTTTTCTTTGTCCATCTTTTATTTCTTTTTAATTTTAAAAAATGTTTGTTTTTGAGAAAGACAGTGGGAGCAGGAGAGGGTCAGAGAGAGAGGGAGACACAGAATCTGAAGCAGGCTCCAGGCTCTGAGCTGTCAGCACAGAGTCCAACTCAGGGCTCGAACCCATGGACCGTGAGATCATGACCTGAGCTGAAGTCGGACGCTTAATCCACTGAGCCACTCTTTGTGCCCCTCTTTGTGCATCTTTTAAAAGATCTGTCATGGAAACTATCAACACCCTAGAGGAGAAAGCAGGAAACAGCCTCCTTGACCTCCACCGCAGCAACTTCTTACTTGACACATCCCCAAAAGCAAGGGAATCAAGAGCAAAAATAAACGATTGGGAATTGATCAAGATTAAAAGCTCCTGCACAGCAAAGGAAACAACCCAGAAAACTAATAGGCAACCAACAAAATGGGGAAAGATAGTTGCAAATGACATATCAGATAAAGGGTTAATATCCAAAATCTATAAGGAACTCCACAAACTCCACACCCGAAAAACAAACAACCCTGCGAAGAAATGGGCAGAAGATATGAACAGACACTTCTCCAAAGAAGATATCCAGATGGCCAACAGACACATGAAACGATGCTCAGCATCCCTCCTCATCAGGGAAATACAAATCAAAACCACACTGAGATACCACCTCACGCCATTCAGAGTGGCTAAAATGAGCCAATCAGAGCACTCTAGATGCTGGCGAGGATGTGGAGAAACGGGCACCCTCCTACACTGTTGGTGGGAATGTAAACTGGTACAGCCCCTCTGGAAAACAGTGTGGAGGTTCCTCAAAAAATTAACAATAGAACTCCCCTATGACCAGCAATAGCACTGCTAGGAATTTACCCAAGGGATACAGAAATGCTGATGCATAGGAGCACATGTACCCCAATGTTCATAGCAGCACTCTCAACAATAGTTAAAACATGGAAAGAGCCTAAGTGTCCATCAACAGATGAATGGATCAAGAAGATGTGGTTTATCTACTCTGCTAAGTGCCACATGTGAAACAATAAAGTGCAGCCATGTAGCAACATGGATGGTTGAGGTGTGCCTGGCAGTAGAGATCCAGACAGAGACAAATATCGTATGTTTGCACATGGGAGGATTAGGAGGAACAACGAAGGATACAGTGGGGGAAGAGGAAATAGTTGGGGAGAGGGAAGGAGGCAAACCATGAGAGACTCTTGAATACTGAGAACAAACTGAGGACTGATGGGTGTGGGGGGAGGGGGGGTGGGCATGGAGGAGGGCACTTGTGGGGATGAGCACTGGGTGTTATATGGAAACCAACTTGACAATAAACTATTTGTAAGAAAAAAATAAATAAAAAGATCTGTCATTGGTGAATATATTATGTCCTGCTTAAGTTCTTGGAATGCTGCAGCGGGTCTATTCTTTTCCGTGCCATCGTGTGGTCACTGACTGCGGTCATGCAGTGGGCCTCTGAACCGTGGGGGAGAAGACTTCCCTGGCAGAGGCCATCTGCCACGCAGGAAGGGACACCAAGCTCCTGGCCTGGGTGAGCACTGAGCATTCATTCGGGCAGCTTCCTCCACGGGGCTGCAGCATGGCTGGCTCAGGACCCATGACAGACATGTTACCTGGCCTCCTGTGGGCAGGGTCTGCAGTGGACGGGCGAGTCAGAAAGAGGTGACAAATGCTGTGGAGAAGACGAAATGCAGCAAAGCCCCGGGGGGGTGGGCGGGGGGGAGGATGCTGGGTACTTGTGCTGGAGGTCAAGGGGCCTGTGGGAACTGTGGGCAGCCAGGGACTCTCTGAGGGCTCAGCCGCCCCGAGGGCTGAATGAGAAGGATCCGGCCGTGGGAAGATCTGGAGAGGATCGTTCCGGGCAGAGGAGCCAGCAAATCCCCGAAGTAGAGT
Source organism: Proteles cristata cristata (assembly GCA_017311185.1). Taxonomy (NCBI): domain Eukaryota; kingdom Metazoa; phylum Chordata; class Mammalia; order Carnivora; family Hyaenidae; genus Proteles; species Proteles cristata. Next base: position 784,612 of record JAESUZ010000174.1, on the reverse strand, counting down.
TAACTTTGGAGTGTTGGTGGCACAGGACAGGGCTTGCTGGCACTGAGAGGGGAGACAGGCAGGCAGTGGAGCTCAGGGGCACCGCAGAGGAGGGCTTGGTATTGATCACGCGGGGCAGCCTCGCCCCGGCCTCCTTGCCTGCCCTGGCCTCCCAGGCAGCAGCGGCCTTTCCGCCAGTAACTGTTCTGTCCTGGGGTCTGGTGTGGGCGACTCACGACTCCCACCTTCCCGTGGACGTTTTGCCCCCTGTGTCTGGGAAGCCTTCTCTGTGCTCTTGCTTATGTGTGTGCTCACCTGCACTGCGCCTCGTGCACCGGCCACCCTGCTTACACTTGCCTGTGCAGAGCTGTCTTCCTGCTCGTGTGCCGGCTGAGCACATCCATCCACTTGTGGGCTGCTGGGGGCCCCTCCTGGACGGGGCTTGCGTATTATCCCTGGTGCTTCCTACACTGTAGGCTCCTGACACAGTACCGTAGCCTCTTAGGGGAACAAAGATGAGAAAGAGCTCAACACCCAGGGATGCTATTTAAGAAAAACTTTTATAAGGTGCATTTATACTAAACAAAGGACCTTATAATTTGTAATGAAGTTTTATTTATTTTTTTAATGTTTGTTTATTCCTGAGAGAGAGACAGAGCACAAGCAAGGGAGGGGCAGAGAGAGAGGGAGACACAGAATCCAAAGCAGGCTTCAGGCTCTGAGCCATCAGCACAGAGCCTGATGCAGGGCTCGAACTCCCAGACTGCGAGATGATGACCTGAGCTGAAGTCAGACACTTAACCGACTGAGCCATCCCGGCGCTCCATGTAATGAAGTTTTAAAGTATCAGATTAACACGGGGCGCCTGGGTGGCTTAGTTGGTTAGGCGTCCGACTTTCACTTAGGTCATGATCTCGCGGTTGTGGGTTCGAGCCCCGCGTCGGGCTCTGTGCTGACTGCCAGCTCAGAGCCTGGAGCCTGTTTCAGAGTCTGTCACTCCCTCTCTCTCTGACCCTCCCCTGCTCATGCTGTCTCTCTCTCTCAAATAGAAATAAATAAAATATTTAAAAAATAAATAAATAAATAAAGTATCAGATTAACAGAAAGTCTTCTATCAGGATTTAAAGTGAACCCACACTTACTTGTGAGTCCGCTAAGGTTTGGTTTATTTGTCAGCCTATTTCCTAATTTCCGTTTCCGTCCCTGCTGGTGCACTTTGGGCCCCTCGATCACGTGCTGGTTTCGGCAAGTACCTTTTTGGTTTAGATTGAGTTTGTTTTCTGTATATGTTTGCTGTTTTCTTTTTTTTTTTTTCCCCCAGATAATACCCTTTTATATTTTGAATGCAACGCATTACTTTGGCCGTATAGTTGATAAGCACGTGGATCTTTATGCGGCCCTTAATGCTGAAATGAATGAGTATTTTAAGGGTAACAGCAACAAAACAACTGTTGAAAAGGTGGAGAAATTTGGATTATATGGATTAGCAGAAAAAACACTTTTTTACAGGTAAACTTCCATTTATGTCATCTCTAAAAACTGAGAAGCATTTGTTCAAATGGTCTTGAATCCCTGTTTTGGCCTGCATCCGCGTGACCCGGTGTGCACGTATGAAGCGTGGCTGCCGGCTGGGAGGGTGGCGGCCCCGGCCTGTCCCCCCACAGCTGCCTGGCACAGGGCTCCCAAGCACAGAGCACGGGAGACCGTGTAACACCCACACACCAGTTTCTGAGCCGTTGCTCTGTGCCGCCCACATATACACTTATATCATTCCTGGAAAGTGGGTCCCATCTTACAGATGGGCACGATGAGCCCTGGTGAGATCACCTAGGTTCTGTGATGCCAGCTCAGTAAACGGCACAAGCGGTATTCCCATACCGCGGTCTGCCTCAGGGACCTGCTCACACCCTGATTGCCAGCCCTGACTCCCCTTGGTGTGGCCTAGATCGAGAGACTTCGAAACTTCACCTTACTGTGTTGATTTTTATCGTGTTGTCCAAGAAGGGGATCAATTCTATTCAGTAGTACTACACAGTTTTTATTCTTCTGTGTATTGAATTAAATAAGCCATTCTGAGTGCTCTTGACACCTCCATGTCACCACGTTGTTCTTCAGGGTCGAGGTGCTGGAGATGAGCCAGAAAGAAGACAGCTGGGGCCCGGATAGTGTCCTCGTGAGGTTTATAGATGAAGGCCGGACCGGACTGGTCACGAGTCACCAGCTGCTGCGTCTCCCAGAACATTTCCACACTCTACCTCCCCAGGCAGTGGAGTTCATCGTTTGCAGAGTGAAACCTGCTGACAATGAAGTTGAATGGAATCCAAAGGTAAGTTATTTTGGCTTTTTGTGTTTTATATTTTTTTATATTTTGTTGACTCTGTGTGGAGGCTTATTTGAGTTTAAAGTGTTGAGTTTGGGTAAGCTGCGTCATGGTCCCGGACAGCTAAAGGGACAGCCTGGGTCCCCGCCGGTTTGGGGATGTGCTCACAGCCGCCGTCACAGACCCAGCTTCCAGGCCCCAGACAGCTGCCCGGCACCATCTTTGTCTTTCGTGCTCACGGTCCTGGAGCCGGTGTAGAGTATGCCCTGCTGTGAAACAAGTTGGCTGTCATCTTGAGAAGAACCAGAGGAAGCGCCGAGCAAATACCCCCGGCAGGCGGGGGTGGGGCGCGGGGGCCTGGGTGATGGATACTCTCTGGCGAGGCCAGGTGGTTCCCCTGCGGTTGGGAGGCCGGGCGGGGAGAGAGAGTCCAGAAAGAGCTTTCAGAGGAAAGGACATTTCCTCTGGGCCCTTCGGGAGGAGTAACGAGATTGTCACCACGTAGACCGGAGGAGGCACGGAAGGCCGAGGTGCCCGGAAGGGTGCTCCCGAGTGGGCTCACCTGGCTGTCCAGGATCGGGTGGGCCGTGCTCTCCGGCCTGGTGGAGACCAGACGGACAGTCCTGCTCAGCAGCAGAGCGAGTGGGACTTACTGTTCCCTAATGACACTCCTGATTCTTCAAAGGAAGGCTTAAGTGCGTACAGTCTAATTAATAGGATATAAAATAAGCCATTGCCATTGACGAAGTTAAACCACTTTGGTCAGACATCATCCAAGAAATGAAGAGGTGGGTGTTTCCACAGTACAGGCTGGACACAGCGTTACTGTTGTAAGGTCACTAAAAATCTCCCTTATTAAATAGCAGGCTTTTTCCTTCTGCAAAGTATTTACTGAGCATCCTCGGTGTGCTGATGCCCCGGGCTCTGGGGATGGTTAGCGAGGAAGGCCGTGGTGCTTGTCCTCGGGAAACCTTTCATCTCTCAAGACGGTCGCCCACAAGTACTTCTCCAAGAGGACCCTCCGTAGAAATGGGGGAAAGGTCTCCCACGCATGTTCTTCCAAATTCATGTGCAAGGTTCAAGGGGATAGAAACCGTCTAACCTGGACGAGCCAGCTCCCTCCTTGTGGCTTTCTCGGGGCAAAAATGTGCCTGAAAGAGAACAGCAGCCACGAGCCCGGGAAAGAGCATGCAGAAGCCTGGGGCCCCTGAGTTCCAGGGCCTCTTCCTCCTCACCGAGCTTCCAAAGTATGGGCATCCATACTTGGAAGACTTGTTCACAGAGGAGAGAGGATACTTGGCCACAGTGGACAACGCAGTTTGGGAGTCCAGAGTGCACTGCCATGTGCACTGCCCGAACTGAGCCCCAGGGCTCAGTACCCTTGTCCACAAAGGGGCATCATGGCCTGTGACCTGCCTCACGGGGCAGTGGGAGGGAGCAATGAAATATATGGAACAGTTTTTTTGAGAAACTGTGCAGCATAAACACAATAGGAGATTTTCTTAAAGCTTCAGATAAGTCACCTGTTTTGTTTTCTCAGGTCACTAGGTACATTCATCATAAAATCATCGGGAAATTGCATGATGCCAAAGTGGTACTGGCTTTAGGAAACACAGTGTGGGTCGATCCAATGGTGAGTGTGTGCTTTTCCTAAAGGAAATCTGTGTTTGAATGGGCCCTTAAAATTATTTGTGGTATTCTCATTTGTTGCATAAATAGTTGTTTCCCTCGAACAAATGGAGGCTTTGGGGGGCTCTGTGTTGGGGAGGGTTGGGTTTTCCCCCCATATTATTTGGGTCATAAATTTGGTTGTATAACCATACACTTTAAAATTTAACCATAAATTTTGTATAAGAGAATCCCTTACACTATAACCTAGCACTCACAGTGGAGACAGGCTTTCTGGAACTCTCCTTGCTCCATGTGACAGTCTCTGATCTATTCTTTTTCAAGCATTGGTTGTATACTGTTAAGTCAGTTTCACAGTCCTCTGTCCACACTGGTGGGGAGGCCCCATGTCAGGACAGTGGCCCCCACGTGGAATCAGTCATGTTGAGGATTCTTGGGCTTTCAGAAATGCCTTTTATTATGGTTATAGTCTCTGCCTCGCTCCTTCAGCAAATATTTGTTGAGCACCTATTATGTGTGAGGTCCTGTGTGTGGGCGCCTGGCTTCTGTCTGTGAACAAAAATTCCTACCCTGTGGAGCTGACATAGGGGTGGGCAGGGCTGAGTTCAGACCAAGACCTGTAATTGGGACCTCAGTGTATCCTCTCGCTGCTTGCACCCCGAGAACTCTGCTTTTCAGTGTGAAGTTTTGCTCCATTGGCCTTAAATCTTAATTAGTATGATAAGGTTTACAGGAATTCGGTTCTTAAGAATTGTTCCGCTGGAAGTTATTTTTATGAGACTAGAAAAGCCTTAACACAGCGAGAAGCTTGGGTGTAGGATTTAAGAGTCCGGAAGAGAAAATGTTTTTCAGTAGAGAAGGTAGAGATTGCCAGTGCAGGTCAATTAATATTTGGGGTCTTTAGTTTCCATAATAGTCAATATTCTGGTGGTTTATTGGAGACAAAAAAAAATAGAAACTTTATTAAGTGATTTTTAAAACTGTAGCTGAGAAAATCAAGAATCCAGAACAGAAAGCCCCCGTGGTGTCCGCTTCTGCAGCTCCGCAGCATGACACTGCCCATGGCACTGCCCGTGGCACGGGGCAGGGGAGACAGGCCCCTGCACCCGCTTCCATCTCCACCCAGCCCAGCTCGGCCCCCCGTTCGAGTGGAGAGAGGCCCTGGCGTCACTCCCAGGAGGGAGCACCTTCCAGGTGCACACTTCACAAAGTGCTCCCGCTGCCTCCTCTGCCGTGAAAGGGCCGTGCAGTCCTGGGGTGAGCCTCCCATCAGCAGGAATCAGGATGTCACAGAGCTTCACATTTTGTCCAAATTAAAACTGATGGGAGTATTTTGGTTGCAGAAAAAAATGCAGTAGAGGAAACTGTCCAGAACACAGGCCCCCTTCCAGGTGCCGAAGCCTCTGAGCCTTGGGGTCCTCCTTGTTAGGGGAGGTGAAACTACTCAAGTAATGAAATTAGAAAGTTAGAAAGTGAGAGTCCTGTGCATAGTCCTTGCATTACAGATTGGTCTCATCTGGGAGTTTTATTCCAGGATTGAGTTTTGGGCCCCCAACCCCAGACCTCTTCATACTTCTGCAGTGTGGGGGCGGGTTCCGGAAGCATCTCTCGTGTGCCTTCTGATGTGGCAGAGGGAGGCCCCCGTGCACCAGACATTGCACAGCGAGATTGCGAGGTCACCGAGAGCATGTTCGATTGATTTAAGAGTTCAAAGCATGGTTCCTGCAAATAAGCTTTGTCTCTGATTCAAGGTGCACGTTACAAAACTTTCAAATTTGAAAACGTCTGTCATTGATTATAACGTTCGTGCTGAAATTGTGTCAATGGGCTTGGGCGTTGACAACTCGGAGCACGTGGAACAACTGAAGACGCTGCACCAAGGAGCTCAAGTGCCACCTGGTGAAGAAAGCCTGAGCCATGCCCTGTACGTAGACTTTTTGTTTTAACTTGAGAGAGAGAGAGAGAGAATGAGGAGGAGATGGGTGGGGCAGGGGGGAGGAGGGGAGAGAGAGAGAGAGAGAGAGAGAATATCCCAAGTAGGTTCCAAGCTCAGTGTGGAGCCCAACGCGGGGCTCAGATCCTACAGCCCAGGGATCATGATCTGAGCCAAAATCAAGAGTCGGATGCTCAACTGACTGAGGCACCAGGCGCCCTTGTAAGTCGATTTTTGTATCCCTTTTGGAAGAGCTGTTTTTTGGGAGTATAACTCACAAGTGTCAGAGACTTTTTCTTTTTTTCCTTTTTTTTTTGAAAGTTGACTGGGTTACCGAGTCTCCACATTTTCATCGCTCAGCTTCAGTAATTTCTCAGGCTTGGAGAGTCTTATTTTATCCATACCCCAGTGCACATTTTTGCTTTTGCTGGAATATTATAAAACAGATCCCAAATGTGCTGTTGTACCTGTATCTCTTGCTAAATCAGTTTTTGTTCCCTTTTCCCTGACTGCGCACACGCACAGAACAGTATAGACGTCGTAAGTGTAGTTTGGTGGACTTTCTGAGCACAGAAGCCAATCCTGGATCAGAAAGAGGGCGTGAGTCCGTGCCGCCCCCTGCCCCCTCCCCAGGGCAGCTGCCGTCCCGACGTGGAAGAGCATGGATCGCCCTACCCTGGTTTGTACTTTGTGTGAAGGGACTCGAACAGTGTGTCTCTGGTTCTGCTTCGGCACAGTTCATGAAATCTACCCATGCTGTGCGGGTGCCTGTGCGTCGTAAAATCTTACTGCCACCTGACACCGCGTGTGTGAACGTACCGTAATTTGTTCACCCCTTCTGTCCTTGGCAGAGGCATCTCCCTGCCCCGGGCCGCCACTGGGGGCGGTGTGGACGCTGCCTGCCTGTGCTCCGGTGCGCATGCAGCTGTTCCTCCTGAGGCTGGTGGTACTTTGCAGCCTGTGTGTGTTGTATAAACGAGCCCAGAGTGCACGGTTGTCACTTTTCTTCCTTTTACACAAATATACCAGAAAAAAAAACCACTTGGGTTCTTGGACACTTCCTGGGACTGTCGCTTTCCTCTGCCCCAAATCCCTTACCTCCTGCCTCTGAGACTGCATCACACCCACACCCACCACGTAAACAGACAGTCCGGATGTCTCATGAACGTAAACGCCCCTCAGCGTCATCCTAACATCTGTTTGCCTTTCTTAACCTCAGGACGGAGTTACTTTGTACTTTTTCAGTGTAATTTTTGTGCCTGTGTGGCTTTTAAAAGCCCATTTAAGAGCAGTTGCCACCTTCACTTCTATTCATCCTCTCCTTCATGAATAAAAGGACCAGCAATTTCTTTCCATGTTTTCCCAGTGTAGGGCTTTCTTTCCATGTTTTTTCAGAAGAAATAGATTAGCTTGACACTGTAGGGTATAGTCTTCATTATAACCAAGATTAAAGATATAATCTGATTTTTTTCAGATGGGCTTTAAAAAAAATTTTTTTTAATGTTTACTTTTGAGACAAAAAAAACAACAGCGTGAGTGGGGGAGGGACACAGAGAGGGGGACACAGGATCCAGGCTCTGAGCTGTCAGCACAGAGCCCAACTTGGGCTCGAACCGACAAACTGTGAGATCATGACCTGTGCTGAAGTAGAACGCTTAACTGATCGAGCCACCCAGGCGCCCCCAGGCTTTTTTTATTTTTTAATGTTTGGGAGGGAGAGCATGTGCATGAGTTGGGGAGGGACCTGGAGAGTAGGAAAGAGAAACGTGAGCAGGCTCTGCCTCATTGTAGGCATAGGGCCTGCTTTGGGGCTTGATCTCAGAAAAAACAAACAAACAAGGAAAAAACCCCAGAATTGCTGAGGTTGAGGCATAAAGTTGCTGCCTAGTAGTGTTCCAGACTGGTAGTCCCAGTTTACACTGCCACAGGTAGAGGATGAGAGACTGGGAAAGTCCCCGGCACCCCTTTGGGGGAGGATGGGCTCATCAGGAAGAATGTTGCAGCCACCTGTTCGAAAAGTGGGCAGAAGACCTGAGCACCTGAGCAGACACTTCACCATGTCTTACTAATGAATTGCTCAGCAAAGAATATATGAAAGGGCACCCAGACTCCTCAGTCATCACAGAAATGCAGTTTAAAACCACAATGTGATAATAGGACTTCATACCCACCAGAAATGAGGGAAAGAAAATACCAGGTGTCGGTTAGGCTGTGACGTAACAAAAGGCTTTTTGAATCTTGACTAGAGGGACACCTACGTGGCTTAGTTAAGTGTCCAACTTTGGCTCAGGTCATGATCTCCTGGTTCGTGGGTTTGAGCCCCGCATTGGGCTCTGTGCTGACAGCTTGGAGCCTAGAGCCTGCTTCACGTTCTGTGTCTCCCTCTCTCTCTGCCCCTTCCCGTGTTTATGCTCTGTCTCTTTCTGTCTCTCAATGATAAATAAATGTCTAAAAATTTTTTAAAAAAGAAACCAGTAGCGTGCTATTATTACATCTAAAAAATTAACAGTAGTTTCTAAAATTGCACGTGTTTTTTATTGTGTTAAAACACGCATAACAGAATTTCTCATATTTTTTTCAAATTGTGGCGAAACACAAAATCTGTCATGCTCTTCTGAGAGCACAGAAGTCCATTCACAGTGTGTGAAACCGTCACAGAAGGGTGGGAGAGACTCTGGTCCTTGCCTCAGTCAAAATGCATCTCTCGAACAACAGAGAGCAAAGCAATAGAGTTTATTGAGGCAAAGTGCGAAGGTCTCAAGAGTGAGGGGCCCCGATGGGGGAGCCGCTGAAGATTGTCGTCTCTGTTTATCAGGACCTTATCAGAAACTTTGTGAGACTTCTCTCATAGCACCTAGCCCGGGCAGGTCTGGAATACCTTTATCCTTCCCCTCCCCCAACCCCACCCCCTTCAGCCCCCGCTTGCAGCCGCAGCCTGCCTCCCTGAGGGTTGAGGGTCGCTGATCTGTCCCTGCCTAATATTGACCCTTTCTCTGCTCGTAACCACCACAACCGTGCACCCCTAGAACGTTTTCAACTCCCCAAACAGAAACCTTGTCCCCACGAAACACTAACCCCCATCCCTGCCCCCACAGCCCCTGGAAACCTTCATTCTACTTTCTGTTACTTGGCCTGTCAGAACAGGCACCCTGTATAAATGGGGTCATGCAACACAGGGCCTGTTGTGTCTGGTTCAGTTCACTCTGTGAAGCTTTCCGGGCTCACCCACGTTGCAGCGTGTATCAGGATCTGCCCTTTCTAAGGCTGAAGAATATTCCTCTGCGTGGAGAGATCCCATTTTGTTTGTCCTTTCAGCTGTCAGTGGACGTTTGGCTGTTGTGAGTTGTGCTGCTGTGAACATGGCTGTATGAACCGCTGTTGAGGTCTCTGCTCTCCATTCCTCCTGGGACACACCCAGAAGTGGCATTGCTGGATCACACATAATTCTGTGTTTTATTGTTTTCAGCTGCTGAACTGTTTCCCACAGCAGCTGCTCCATTTGACGTTTGCAGCAGTGATGCACGGAGGGTCCCGTTTTCTCCATGTCCTTGCCTAGAAATTAGCCCAAGGCGAAGGCTTGAGGTCTCCCTCAGGACTTTTCTGAACCTGCATCTTGCCTCGGCATGCGTGTGGCTTTCTGCCCCCAAATGTCCTGATTTCCTAGGGTCACCCAGCTTCTCCTTTGGACTTTAGATGGTCTGTGGTGTCTGGGTCCCTGATCCTTTCCCCTCAGCGTCTGTGGGCTTGTGGTCTCTTTTTCTGAGCAGTACCTGCTATTTTCCATTGGCGTTCCAAGTTTGGCCCCTCAGGTCCCCCACCAGAGAGGTCAGAGCGGACCACGCAGTAATCAGCGAGTAAAGCCTGCTCTGCTCCCTCTGCTTTGAGGTGGGGATGAGAATCAGGCTGCTGCCCGCCCAAAGCAAGACCACTGTGCTGTGGCGGGTGGGCCAAGGGCGAGTCGAAGTGCCCAAGGCCCTTCCTCGGGTTCTGAAGCTGGCTTTTCCTTTGTTGGGCGTTTGCTTTGTTGCTGTAAGCCTTTGGGTGCTGGCCCCTGCAGAGGTGGTTCCCACAGCATCTGGTGGTCCTTTCGGGGCTTCTGCGGGGAGATGGAAGGCTGGAGTTGCCTTGCCCACCATTTTGTTCTGATTTTTTCCGGTGACAAGATGCAGGAATATGTCTTCAGTCTAATGTTTCCAGTTCATCTAATTAACAGATAATTGTTCTTATCTGAATTATCCTTGGGCCACTTGAAGCTTTAAAATTCATTCTGTAAAATTTTTTTTTTTTTTTTAATTTCTAGGAGAGAGAGAGAGACAGCATGAGCGGGGGAGGGATAGAGAGAGAGGGAGTCACAGACTGAAACAGGCTCCAGGCTCTGAGCTGGCAGTCAGCACAGAGCCCGACGCGGGGCTCGAACCCACGAACTGCGAGATCATGACCTAAGCGAAAGTCAGACGCTTAACCGACTAAGCCACCCAGGCGCCCCTCATTCTGTAAATTTTTATTGTCTACAGTAGGGAACAGATGAAGGGGCATCTTGCACTGTAACAGAGTGAGACAGACCATCAGCAGGCTACAGACGGACATGGTGGGTCACATGGTGAGATGCAGCCAGTGAGCACAGACAGGTTAGGGTGGCTGTGGGCTGAGAAAGGTGAGAAGTGACCCAGGTGCCATCTAGGACAGTACTCCCGAAGGGACAGGGAGGGCTCCACCATCCCTTGATTCTGGAAACAGGGAGGAAGGTGTGGCGACTAGAGCAGAAGCGTGGGGGCCCCTAGGTGCTGAGCGGTCCTGGGACGGCATCTTGTGGCCATTTGCAAGGACTGGGCTCCACTCTAAGGAGGCAGAGCCATGAGAAGGTTTTGAGCAGAGGGGTGATTAATCAAAAGATCCTTGGCACCCATGTTGAGGATGGGCTGGGTTGGGGGGCAAGACTGTGCTGGGAGTTCAGGATGGGGGACACTGGCTTGGGCTAGGGGGGCTTTGTGGAGGTGGTCAGAAGTGGCTGCTTTCTGAATACATTTGTAGTGTGCGTGTGGCCTCACGGAGCCTCGTTGGCAGGTCCTGGGTACTGAGAGCGGGAAGGAGTGAGTGCTGAGCCCCGCGGGCCCTGTGTTGAGTGGCGGGGGGCCTGAGGGGACACCGGAAGGGAGCCTGAGAAGGAGCAGCCGCAGCGTTGAGGGAGGCCTTGGAGGGCGAACACTCAGACAGGGCAGGTGCAGGGGTGTCTCAGAGCAGGAGCCGTGAGCCTGCCAGACACTGCCAGGAGGCCTGAGGAGTGAGTGCAGGGGCTGGCCGTGGGGGCAGCCGTGGGAGCTGGCTGTGGGGGCGGCCGTGGGGCTGCCGGTGACCAGGGAGGATTCCTGCTGATGGATGAACACATCCGAGAATTTGAAAGAACACGACAATGGTTAAAATACTTCAGTCTGAGGTTGTTAGTTTTTATCTGAACGAATTGGGTGCCATGAGATTAGGATACATGTCAGCTTCTGTACACTTTCAGGAAACAAAAATTGCTCCATGCTTGCTTATGAGATACTCTTCTAGAAGCAGGGACCTCGCTAGAGTTTCGTAGATTTAATGAAAACGAGGCTTGATGGCTTCCGTCAAACAACAGCTGCTCCTGAGCCCCAGCTCTGTTCTCCGCTTGGCCCTCTGCACTCTGATCGTGTGGTTGTGCAGGAGTCTTGCACACGTGTGGCCCCACACGTAAGGCAGAAGTGCAGAGGACCGTGAGCAAGGTTCTACAGATGGAGCCTGCCCAGGAGACTCCATTCCTGGAGCTGAATGGTGCCATGCTTACAGCGGGCTGGGAAAGAAGACAGTTTCTGGGGACGTAAAAGACCTGGAAGCCATAGGGCTTGGTAACAGACAGACACAGGGGTGTGACTCTGTAACTCTGAGCGCCTGGGGTGGGAGGGCATTGGCATGGCGGACAGTTCCAGGGTGCTTCCCAGAGAGCAGCTCGCCCTGGAGGAGGACCTACTGAGTTGGTGTGGGACGTGTTATGTTTCAAGGTTCTCCAAAGCATAATCCCAGAGCTCAGGAAAGCAGCTGGGAAGCTAGTTAGCTGGTATTAGAGGAGAGTCACACTGGGAAAGCGTGTGACGAGCTGACGAGCAGGGATGGAGCCCCACGGGTGAGGGTCTGGTGGGGGCACAGAGCGGGTGATGGAGGGCCTGGTGCTACACAGTGCGGGGGACGAGGCCTGAGGAGGGGCCCCTGCCTGGCTTGTTGGAACATGGGTGTGCCCTCTTCACTTTTTGGGGGATGCCATTCACAGGCTTCATGTGTGTCAACCAGAAGTCACAGTCACACTCCCCACACCACGGATGTGTGTGCGTGCACACGTGTTTGTATGGTTTGGTATGGGTTTGCTCTTTTAGGCTTGAATTATCTCTAAAAGGATGCACAAAAACTTACTTCCATTGTCACCCATGAGGAAGGTCGCCAGATGGCTGGGAAATGGGCCAGAGAGATTTTTCACTGTAGACCTTTGTGTATCAAAACATTGAACCGCATGAATGTGGTTACCAGCTCCAAAAAAAATAATTTAAAAATTTGTAAAGGATGAGGGAGTCCCCTATGTGCTGATATGGAGTAATCTATGTCTAGTTATTAAGTACAGTCAGAAAATGGGCAGAAAAGTGAATTTAATAGGTTCCCATAAATTTAAATGGTTTCCAGATGGAGACCCACACTGGTAAAACGATGTCTCGGGGAGAAGGGGCTGAGGGTCTAGGGCAGGGAGCAGAGATGGCTTTTCCTTCCTGCCCTTGTAACGCTGTGGGTGAATGAGTGACTGTGTTTATCTGACGGTCTCTATCGGTCGCCTGCTCTGTGCTCATTGCCAGGCGTGGGGCAGTCAGCAGAGCTGGCAGCCTGGCCCTTCATCCATCAAGGGGCCCTAAGCGGTGTATGGGCCTGACTCGAGGCGGTGGGCACCGCACGGTCATTTGCCACCTGCCTTCCCCCTCTTGCTGGGGGGATGCTGGAGAGGCTAGAGGCTGCTGTCTGCATCTTGGAGCTCACCATCCCCTCTTCCCTGCAGGGCGCCTTCTCCAGCAGAAGATGCCGCTGGTCTGCAGAGCACGCAGGAGGACAGGGGCTCGGGAGGAGGTGCTGACTCCGAGGCGAAGCTGGAAAACCAAAAGCATGGTTGGTGATTTAAAGCATGGCTGATATAAAGTCATGAAAGCTTGAAAATTTCACAGCGTTGAGGCTCTCCACTTTTAGATGAGTTATATAGAAGGTGACATAAAATGCTATTACTTAACTTCTATTTTTGACAGTTCAGCCTCCAATGTTTTAATTTTTTAAATGGGAGACTTTTTTTTTTAAAGAGAGAATGCGAGCTGGGGAGAGAGGCAGAGAGGGAGAGAGAGAATCTTAAGCAGGCTTCACGCTCAGCACAGAGCCCAACGTGGGGCTCCATCCCACCAGCCTGCGCTCATGACCTGAGCTGAAATCAAGAGTCCAACACTCAACCAACGGAGCCACCCAGGCGCCCCCCCTCCCATTTTTTTAAAATAAATTTTTCCTTTTTGTTAATTGAGGTATAAGTTTCATCCAGTAAAGCACGCAGCTTATCAGAATTACTTACATGTGTATATTATGTCTATTGACTGCACCCAGATGAAGCTGCTGAACATTTCCAGAAGCCCAGGAATCTCCCTCCTGCATCTTCCCCACCTGAAACCCTTCCCAGGAACTGTTGTCCTGACTTTTGTCACCACCAGCTTTGCTGAGTTAGAAGCACAGAGTGTATACTCTTGGGGCTTTCTTCGCTCAGCGTCCTATCTGGAATTCATCTAGATTATCACGGGGAGTGGTGATACCTTCTGGCCGCTGAGTCATACTCTGTGATGTGAATATACTACACCTTGTCTGTTTGCCTGTTGATAGACACTGAGGCTGTTTTCAGTTTGGGGCTATTATTAAAGCTGCTGTGAACATACTCGTTCAAGTCTTCGAATGGAAGATTCAAGTGTTTTAGACTGCCAAGTTCAAATGGTGTTGTTTCAGAAAGTGTTGTGTTTAGCACTGGCTTCTCGTGTGTGCTCACTACAGGTGGCTTCCCATCAGGCGGGCGACTTTAGTCCCAGCAGGGCACAGTAGCCGCAGGGAAGTCTGGGGCCGTGGCAATAAGGCCACTCCTTTGCAGAGTAACTTTACTGTCCTGATATAAAAAAAAAAAAAAATTAACATTTATTTATTTTTGAGAGACAGAGCACAAGTGGGGCAGGGGCAGAGAGAGAGGGAGATACAGAATCTGAAACAAGCCCCAGGCTCTGAGCTCTCCACACAGAGCCCAATATGGGGCTCAAACTCATAAACCGTGAGATCATGACCTGAGCCGAAGCTGGATGCTTAACCGACCGAGCCACCTGGGCGCCCCCTGATCATTTTTATACTATTTATCAAATCCATTTTTATAAGTTCTACTAAGTGTGGTGTATTTTAATTTTTTCTAATTATTCTTTGCAAGTGGATGCTTGAGTTTCTGTGGAATTTGTACTCCTCAGTTCTCAGCTAAAAGTTGCATGAAGTGGGAAAAGTACATATAGGTACATAGATTATACCGTTACATATAAATAACTTACTGGAACATTTGACCTTCTGTCCAGAAACTTCACCAGAAAACACAAGAGATTCTTCCCTTAATAAAACCACAGAACCTCTGAAAAGGTACGTCCATCTGCTGGGGGAGCCTACTTCACTTCCTTGCCTTGTGAGTAAGTAGTGAGGCGCGTGTAAGTCTTTTTTTCTCTCTTAGCTTCCACCCACAAGTCAAATGGTTCCAAAAAGATGATGTGGTCATACTGAAGATAAGGCTAAGAAACGTAAAAGATCACAACTGCAAATATTTCCAGGATAGAGTCGTTTTCAGGTAGGTTCACGCACGTCTTATGAAGTAAAACAGAAATCACTTCTAACACGGGAGAACACCAACCTTTCCTTCTGCGAACCTAGCGCCTGGGCGGGAGAGAAGTTTTACGTGGCCGATATGGAGCTGCAGGGCAACATAGTCGGAGACGACTGCAAGTGCACGATTATGGGCGAGGAGCCCGTGATCACGCTGGCGAAGGAGAGAAAGGAGCCGTGGCGCAGCTTACTCAAGCGGAGGGTGAGTACATGCGGGCCGCAGCGGCTTTCGGCACCCCGAGCATCCCCCGCTTCTCTCACTTACCGGCACCTGTTTCTGTCGAACAGAATCCTAACGTGGCTTTTGATTTTGATCACTGGGAAGAACACGAAGAGGAGAGCCGCTTCCCCAAGGGTAAGACGGGATGCACCCCTTCCTGGGGAGGCGCAGGTGCTGAATGCCATGGGGCACACCCGGTCACCCCGCCGGCTTGGGGACTGAGGCCTTTGTGGACATCGGTCATTGATGGGAAGCCCTTAGGAATTCGTTTTCTCCTGTGGTCGATCTTGATGCTAAATGTTCTGGTTCGAGGTGGTACCGTACGGCCCTTAATTGCAAGCAGACGTTCTTACAACGCTTGTACAGCTCTTCCCCAGAGAGTAATCTCTTTATAAGCAGGCCAGTTTTTACCAGTTTCGTTCTTGCCTCAGAAAATCTAAAATAAGTTATTAAAAGTAGAACTACAACCCTACAACCCAGCAATTATACTATGAGGTATTTACCCAAAGAATACAAAAATACTGATTCAAAGGCACACAGGTACTCTAGTATATATGGCAGCACTGTCAGCAGTAGCCAACTTCTGGAAAGAGCCCAGATGTCCGTGGACAGATGAATGGGTAAAGAAGATGCAGTGTGTACATATTGTATGGAGTATTACCCAGTGATCAAGAGGAATGAAATCTTGCCATTTGCAACAATGTGGATGGAACTAGAGCAAATAATCAGAAAAGGACAAATATAAGATTTCACTCATATGTGGAACGTAAGAAATACAACAGATGAACATAGAGAAAGGGAAGAAAAAATAAGATGAAGAGAGAGAGGGAAGCAAACCATAAGACTCGTAAATACGGAGAATAAACGGTTGCTGGAAGGAGGTGGGTGGGGGTTGGGCTAACGGTGACGAGCATTAAGGAAGGCACTTGTTGGGGTGAGCAGTGGGTGTCGTGTGCATGATGAATCACTGGACTGTACTCTAAACCATTATTCTATATGTTAACTAATTTGGATTTCAGTGAAATTAAAAAATTAAAAAAGTTGCAAAATAGAGCTCTAGAACCTAAGGGACATTTTTTTCCTACACTGGCCAAAATACTGGCAGGGCTGGGGGAGGGAGATTTGCTGATTAGTCTGTGGTTAACAGGGTTTTCAATTATCTCTCGTACAGTTGTGAATTTTAAAAACCTGTCTGTGAAAGTGGCAGAGGTGGCTGAGAGCAGTGACACAACGTCCGAGGACAGCGGAAGTGAGAGTGAATGAGCAGAGTCAGACCCAGAAGGGTGGCGAGCACCGCACACGGACGGACACGCCACGTGGCCGAGATTTCGGGAAACAAGGTGCCATGGCCAACCTGTCCTTGACTCAAGGGTAAATTGGGACCCGGTGTCATCCCATGCACAGGGATTGTTACTGCTGGGAAAGGGGCTTCAGGGGCTCTGGGGCTCTGGGGGCAGGGTGGGGGGGCCAGCACTGCTGTCACTCGGGCCCAACCTCCACCCGAGCCATCCGTCCCACGCTGTCACACGCAGCCCATCCTGACACTCCCGTTGAGTGATGGGGAGCACGCCGTGCCACATGGGGGATGAATTGTACTTTCCGGAGCTGATCTGTTTGCTTCTTCACGTAGAGCTGTTGGGCACGCTGCTGATAACCTGGTGTGCCTAAGACTTGGGGTTTCCAGCTTCCTGCCCTGAGCTGGCTGGGGTCCGGCAAAACTCTGAGTACGGCTCTGGTGTTCTTAGGGCACGGGTAGCTGCTCACGCAGAGGCCAAGGGGAGAAGGGGGCTGCGTCAGCAGCTGACAGCTGGACCCAGGGCTTTCTGGAGGTAAAGCCTCCGCTTCTGGAGAGCCCCTGGGCTGCAGGGCCCTGGGCGAATGGGACAGAGGTTTCTCTTCAGTGGAAACTGGGAAGAACCCTTGGGGGCCCTGGAGGAGACAATCAGGACACCGGGGTGGGAGGAGCCCAAACGTTCACGACGCCATCCTGAGATGGGGCTGCGGCCCTCAGGGTCCCCGGAGGAAGGTGTCCTGTCACTGCCTGACTGCGCAGGTGCCTGACCCTGACGCCCACACTCACTGGAAGTGTTAGAAAGGAGCAGAGTGTAAGCCCCATGGGTGGCTTCGCTGCGCCTAGAAGCGGGAAAGAACGGGGACCGAACATGACCGTCGTGACTGCCCCCAAGATCTTTATTCTTGTTGTACATCAGAAAGCCCAGGTGTCCACGTCTGTGTCTGTCCCAGGTACATAAGCCACTGCTTAAACGATAGGGAAACCCCGTCATCAGGCTGCCCCGTGAGCAGGTTTGGATCGCACTCTGGCTCTCAGTTTCCTCATCTGTAAAATAAGACATCCTGCTCCTGGCGAGGCCTGCCCTCGCTTCGGCCGCAGCCCCAGCACCTGCCACGGGGCCCCCGTGGGCTGGCTGCCAGCTGTCACATGGGTACACGCAGTACAGTGGTGATTGTCCCTTTTCTTGGCTAAATTGTGCTGGCTCTTCCGGAAGTAGGAAGTCCTGGTCTTTGCTGGCAAAGATTTTGTCGTGTCCTCAGCAGGCATCAGTTTCTGCAAACAGAACTTATGCTCCCCCCCGGGGGAGGCCTTTGGGCTGGTGGCCTGGCCTCCTGAGCTGCACCAGCTTTCCTTGTGACTGTGGCCACCTGCTGTCAGTGCTCGCTTATATTCACTCTCTTTTGTAAAACATAAGCAAATAATCAGAGCAGGTACTAGAGCTGCGTAAGGGGTGGGGGCGGGCGGGCGGGGGGGAGGGGAGGGCTCGTCCTGCTTCTCTGTGTGGTTCGCAAACAGCCAAAGGGAAATAGTGGGGAAGCAGAGCTATAGGTTAAAGTCTTGATTTCTTTTCTTAAATGGGCTACTTGAGGTTCTGAATAACCTTTTGTAAGACGGAGACACTGACTTGTGAAATAGAAACAATGACCAGTTTCTTTTTGTTCTGTTAATACGTATTGATTTCATGTTTGGGGAAGATTTCCAAAATGCAAAGGGAAAGTACATTTGTCTCTACGCTTCTAAAATTGCTCTCATACCTAGTCGTGTGAATGTCTTCTGTAGTATATCAGTAAAATTTCAGAGCTTTCACAGAAATGCCATTTTCCATTTTTTTAGACCGTACTTTCCCTCAGTGCCAAATGCAAAATAGAATTTTATTTATCACCCTTTCTGGTTAGACCAGAGTGGCAGTGAAGGCTGAGGTGGGGCCTGTCCTGGGCACCAGGCTGCAGATGGTTCTGGACAGTCAGCTTTGCAGTGGGGCCCTCGACATTCAGCCTAGGATAGACTCGCCTCGGATATCCTGGGTAAAATACAGGGGAGCAGTACTTCTGACAATGGGAGGGTAGGCAGTAAAACATTGGTACTTTCATATGTTCAAAGTCTATTTCAATCAGAGCAACGTATGTGTGTATCTGTACACACCTTATCGGTCACTGGTTTAAAGAATACCCTTTATTTAAGCAGATGTGATGTGCCTCTCCGCCGCTGAAGGGTCACAGCTGTAAGGTGGTAGTTTTCCCTGAGCCCTTGGCTGGCTGCTAGCCTTCTGGTTAGGTTACATCGTCCCTGCTGACCTTGGCAAACACCTATCCCTTCCCTCTAGAACCCCCGCCCAGAGAACTGAGGATATGGAAAAATAACAGTATTATGAATACCCAAATACGTTTTTCTCTTGAGGAGACAACCAGGTAGAAATAACCACAAATACTGCTTACAAAAATACATTCATCGCAGTTTGGACTTGGCTCCGGGAGGCCGGGCTTGCTACTCTGGGGCTTCCTCTGCCGGCACAACCTCCATCAGCATCTGAAGGTACATGGTGACGGGCTCTGGAGCAAAAGCCAACCAATAGGTGCGGTTAGAGGGGAGCAGTTACCTGGCTCTCACCCCATGGGGCAGGGTCCTCTGTTTGAGCTGCGTTCAGGAGTCAGGGGCCCGAGGGAGTCAGAACCATCCTGGGGGTCACAGGGGCTCTTTGGAGGTAAGTTATTTCCTGGAAAAGCGTCAGGAACCTGCTATTTTATTGCCACCAAGCACTGTCCTCTATAGGGAAGATCTGCAGGACTCCCTTGTTACGTGTGCATTTAACTACCACTGACCGACAGATATTTCGTTGAAAGTCACTGGGCCTGCGTCTTGCTAAAAATCCAGATAGTTTACTCTTTTCACCTCCGTAAAGCCAGCTTCCTCCCAGTTTTTGCAGGGAGCAGCTCGAGTGAGTTTTCTAAAGCTGAGACGTGAGACCTGTTTTGCCCTCTAGGCTGTGGGTCCCGCTGGCTAGAGTCTCGGTCAGGACGCCCAGATCTGAGCTCACGCTCCGAGGCAGGGGAAGGTGGCTGTCCTCCCAGTACAGGAGGACCAATGGGCTTTCCTGTCCCTAGCGGTGGGGCTGCAGCCCTCTCAACTCTGGGCTTTGAGCAGAGGAAGCGGGCTGTGCGGTGGGGAGATGGTGTCCCCGGCAGAAAGAACAAAGCCCTATTTGGGGGTTGGTTTCACTGTGTTCGTCAACGTGAAACAGATGCGCTCTCGCTGTACCACCGCTGTCAGGCTCCCCGCGCGAGGAAGTTCCCAGGCTGCAGAGCGGCCCCTGCAAAGTCCAGGGTCGAGCTGACCGCCTTGCAGTCGGGTTTCGCTTCCGGACCTCGTCCGGCTCCCTGAGCTGCATGAACAGAAGTAACAGCAGACAGCAGTGCCTGTGGGGACGATGCGGTTCCCTGCTTTTCCGCGCAGGCAGGCTGAGGGAGAAGGGGCCTCTTTTTCATCACCTTTACTCAATAAACACTAGGTGGCTGTTGCATAGAGGCACAGTGAAACTGCACAGCCCAGTTCTTGCCTTCTAGAAACAGTACAGGGACGGGGGGACCAAGAAAGGGTGGTCTGCTGGTGGAGGACTGTTGGCCTGGCGAGGCTGCTGGGGGCTCCCGCTGTTGAATCTGCAGCACAGGATGTGACACTGCGAACATCGCCAACATCGTGATGCGTACCTGGCACCACGATGATGTCCTTGGCTCCACTTTTTATTTTTCCAAAGTGAAGTGGCTAACGTAGCTATGCTTCCTAACAACTGTTCTAAGGTAGCTGAGGGGCCCGGCTTGCTCAGTGCTGAGAGAGCAGTGCGTCTCGGGCCCTCGTCCCAGCTCTGTCATCTTCCGGGTGTCTTGGGTGCTACTGAGCCTCAGATGGTGTCTGTGTATCAGGTGAAAGAGAGGGGCTCTGGGGGTCGGATGCACAGTGATGGGAAAATACTTGTCGGTACTGAAGCCTAGAC
Organism: Proteles cristata cristata; assembly: GCA_017311185.1. Taxonomy (NCBI): domain Eukaryota; kingdom Metazoa; phylum Chordata; class Mammalia; order Carnivora; family Hyaenidae; genus Proteles; species Proteles cristata. The sequence continues at coordinate 764,321 of JAESUZ010000174.1, read as the reverse complement.
TTAAAAATCGTTAGGATGGTCAGTTTTATGTTATGTCTGCTTTACAGTGGAAAAAAAGAAAAGCAGGTGGCGATGGCCCTTCCTACTTGTTACAGTAATTGATGGGGACAAAGGCAGAAGCCACAGGGTGGACCCCAGAGGTGTCACACTGAGAAGGTGAAATTTGCTAGCTGCCTGAGCCGCTGCCATAGGACAGTGGGTAACATTGGGACCAGGAAGGTGCGGGACGCACCTGTCTGCGCCTCGCTCACAGCACCACAGTCCCTGTGTCGGTACTTACTTGAGATTTTCTGAGCCCATCCAAACTTATAGTGGACAAAAAGGAAGTAAAATATAAGGCCGCTCAGTATAAATAGCACACAGTAGAGATACTCCCAGGCAGGTTCGCTGATGATTGGGGCCAAAACCAAAAATACGGATATGAGAGTCACCAAGATGGGGATGAAAATGGGCACCTGCGGGCGAGACAGTGGAGTCATGATTTGACCACGTGCATTCACGTCCTTCCTGAAATTTTCATTTAAAACAAAACACTGATAGAGTACAGTGAACTCTGTGTGCCCCTCCTCCAATTTCAATTCAGTTTTAATTTTGCCAATCTTAACTCCATCTGCCTTCCCCCCTATTTTCCTAGAATATAAAGAAAATGCCAGACTTCGTGTCATTTTACCTGTGAAATACTCAGTATACATCTCTGAGTAGGACTTTATATTTTGAACGTGTTTATTCCCTCCTGTCTGTCTGTCTGTCTCTCCCTTCTCGTTGATTTGCGGTAGGAATTGGATAATTCATCCTATACAAGGTCTGAGTATTGCCCGAGAACTTGCTCCTCTATCCCTCCAAGTTCCCGCACGCTGGTAGTTGGAACTGGAGGCAGGAAGACTTCGTAGTTGGAACAGGCGTTTCCTTTTGTAACACATCAGGAGGCCCTTAATGTCCATTGTGCCACCTCTGAATCACCAGGGTCAGTCAGTGGCTTCAGGGGCAGGAGAGGAGGCCCGTGCCACTAGGTCTGGATTCCTCCATCTCTCCGGGAGCTGTGTTCTTTTAGTAGGAAATGGCACTTAGAAACCATAATCTGGGTGGTTGGAGTACTCACTGTCCTTTTACAGGGACAGAAGATACTTTCTTTTCAAGATTCACAGCAGTATGAACTGCTATTTCCAATTCAAAGGTAAGCTTTCATTTTTTCCTTACTGTAGACTTCTGTCTTTATTACACTTCTGAAAATCTTGTTTCTTAAATGGCTTTAGCATAGTTACTTTGTCCTATGGTGTGCCTGTAACAGACACGCAAAGTAACTGTACCAGTGCTATATCCACACCACTGCCGCAAGTAGTTACTGCTGTATGCAGTACGCAGTGCTATGAAGTGAAAGATTTCCTGTAGTTCTTCTTAACCTCAGAGTATGACCATAGGGAAAGTCATTCAGATTATCACACTTGGTTCTTCACGTGCTTTTGTCATTTACTGGTTACAGAGTAAGGTTTCTTTTTTTGTTTGTTTTCAGTTTCAAGGGATGTCGTTTTTTTCCCCAATTTTTAAAATATTATAATTTAGGGGCGCCTGGGTGGCTCAGTCGGTTAAGTGTCTGACTTCGGCTCAGGTCAGGACCTCGTGGTTCACGGAGTCAAGCCCCACATTGGGCTCTGTGCTGACAGCTCAGAGCCTGGAGGCTGCTTTGAATTCTGTGTCTCCCTCTCTCTCTGCCCTTTCCGCCACTCTATTGTGCATGCTCTCTCTCAAATATAAAACAAATTTTTAAAAAATTTCTGTTGCTTTTATTTTTTTTCATCAGGGACTCCAGTTATACATGTGTTAGGTCCTTTTTCCTCTATCTCCTGTTATTTTCTGCCAAATTCTTTTTGTTTGAGGGATTTTGTCCCGATTAAAGATCTGTTCTACAAGCAGACAGTCTCTGTTTTGCTGACCTGCCTGTTGTTCTCTTGCGGTATATTCGATAAACTATCTCCTTAAAAAACAACCTGAGCCTAGGTGGCTCAGTCGGTTAAGTGTCTGACTTCGGCTCAGGTCATGATCTCACAGTTTGTGGGTTTGAGCCCCATGTTGGGCTCTGTGCTGACAGCTAGCTCAGAGCCTGGAGCCTGTTTCAGATTCTGTGTCTCCCTCTCTCTCTGACCCTCCCTTGCTCATGCTGTCTGTCTCTCAGAAATAAAACATTTAAAAAAACCTGTTCTACTGTCATGATTTGCTTGCCAGATGACCTGACAGAAGTGCAAATGCCAGATTCCATGTCTCTGCTAACTGCAGAGACTTGGCTGCGGTACCAGGAAGACCTCTAGGCACGCTTCTGACACAGAATCTTTAAGGCTAAAGACATGATGCTGCTCTTGTCCAATTTACTTAAGCCCTCAGCTTTCCTACCTCCTTGTTTTTTTAAGAAGTTTATTTTTTTTAACTTTTTTTTTTTTTTTTTTTGAAAGACCGAGACCTAGCACCAATGGAGGAGAGAGAGAAGAAGACACAGAATTCAAAGCAGGCTCCAGGCTCTGAGCTGTCAGCACAGAGCCCGATGCAGGGCTCAAACTCCTGAGCCATGAGATCATGACCTAAGCTGAAATCTGATGCTCAACGGACTGAGCCACCCAGGCGCCACCCCCCCTCCGCCCGCCCCAACCTTGTTCTTATATCTGCATTTGTTAATTGTAAGAATTCAATAGTACCATTGTTTCCCAAAGCAAAACAAAAAGCTCTAACACAAACAAAACAAAATAAATTATTTTTTGCATTTATACAGACCCACCCCACGGAGGTGGCAGGGAGCCCCAGACTGTTCACAGATACAGACTGTTGTTAGTGGCCGCCTGCACTGCAGTGGGCTTGGGGCCAAAATTCAGGAGCAAACTCCACTCTAAACTATGATGCTCAATGCAAGAGTTGAGTCAGGTTGGAAATAGAAAGCGTGCCCTTAGATTTTAACCCATTTCAAGAAAGCAAAGCCACTTGTGACATTTGAGGCATGAAACCTACCTTGATAGGCCTTTCCAGGTCTTTCCTTGTAAACCTCATGACCACCAGTCCCAGAATGGTCAGGCCATAAAACAGCCATGCAGCAAAACTGAAGTAATTGACTAGTGAGTTTATGTCACCAGGGATGATATAAATCGTCGCTATGATACCCTAGGGGAAAGGAGAGTGAATTCTTAGGCCACTTGTACATAAAATCATGGTCTCTCCCACCTCACAGGAGGCTAAGGAAGCAGAGTTTCCTGTGGATGGAGAGGTCTGCATGACGGAAATCTGTGTATCCCACATTGATGGGTTTAAACTAGTCTTTGGCTGTGATGGGTGTTCTCCCCGAGGCCTGATGGAAAGAATTTGGAAAATCTGTGACTCTTTGAAGTTGCAGGTACAAGCAGGGGGAACACAAAACATGCATGTATATATCACACCGGAGTTCTTTAAAAAGAATTTTTTTTTTTAAGATTTTATTTTTTTGAGTAATCTCTATTTCCACTGTGGAGCTTGAACTCACAACCCCGAGATCAAGAGTCACATGCTCTACCGACTGAGCCAGCCAGGCGCCCCTCCAACTTTCTGATAAGTTTTCCTGCTGGAGAGTCTTTACCAGGGGAGAGGGCCCTGGGCTGCAACATGGCCTTCGTCTGGCCCTGCCTTGCCTTCACTGCATGGCTTGGGCTCTGTGTGTGGGCCGTCTCCTCATCTTGAGCGGGTACAGGCTGATAGAGAGCAGTGTTCTCCTCGGCAGTGGAAGGAGTCTAGCCCGAGGCTGGGCTTGGATGGCCCTAGGTGCCGGAGACAGTTGCACAGGACCAAGGACTGTCCCCCACTGAGAAAGTCCAGGCAGAGGATGTCCAAGGGCCACCTCTCCCGCTCAAGGACGCCATGACGGTTAAATTACTGGGCCACATGAGAAGTAGTTCTCAGTAGCCACCTCATTAAATGCCTTCTTCTCCTTCGCCGTAAGCTAGTGGGCTTTGGGGTAGTTTGTTAGCAGGGGTCTGGACACACAAATGTACCTGTAAGACGCGTGGAGGATACAAGGTTGGAGGCAACCATGTTCTTCATGGATAATTCAGAACGAGGAGCAGACGTTGCCTCGCATCGGGGACTAAGGGAGCCTGGGCCGTTGGAAAACCACTGGGCTTAGCAATAGCAGTTTCCCTCAGGGCCTCTCTGCCTTTAAGAGGGTGTTCTCATGGTGGAATTCATACTTACATAAAAGATGATGGCAGGGGCTGGAGTGAGGCGCCTGACGCTAATGTAGGAGAGCACTTTGAGCATGTGGCCTTCCCGGCCCGCCACGTACACAAGCCTGGAAAAGCGATCATACAGCCGGCTGTTGTACCGTCGCTCGTCTCACTACCAAGGCCACGGAGAAAGGGACTCAGTCGGAGCCTGGTGTCTTCAGGGGAAGTCAGTCTCAGGGGGCGAGTTGAGTTCGGGAGAAGTGGGTGATGTGGTTAAATGCTGCCGAGAGCGATGTGGCCTGGTGCCGTGGGTCACGTGACTGAGGGAGAGCATGGGGCTGCCCTCGGGCCTGGGGAGGACTTTGCAGGAACAGACTCCACCTGCTCTGTGTCCTCAAGTTACGTGAGACGCGAATGGAAAGACCAGTCCAGGGCAGGTGGACCCTGTGCTTGGAGCACCCGACAGAAGCAAACACGGGGCGGGGGTGGGGGGGGGGAGGGCTGGCACTTCCTGAATCCAAGCTGTACAGAATTTCCATATTTCAAAATGAAAAACAAAACACACTGGGGTGGGGAGGGTCAGCAGACTGTAAACAAACAGCTTAGTTCTCCCCACCCACCAAGGACTCCTGGTGATTCAGTAATCTGAAAGACTAGGTTTAAAATGTTAAAAAAAAAAATGCCAATTTCTAAAAAATGAAAAATTACTGTTATTTAAAAATCAACAACCTGATATACCAGTGAAAAAAAAAATTAGAAACTAGATCTGAGTGATCTGAGTTACCAAATGTAGAGAAATGGAAACTGTAGACAAGAAATTAAGAAACTGGGAGAAGCCCGAATATATTAAACGGGGTAAAGCAAACAGCAGGGCAGAGAGCTTTCGTGGAAGTGAAAAACACCTTTGGAATGAAGTCCAGCTATAGACAAATAAAAACATACCCAGATACAAACAGCGTGGAAGCCACATTTAAAAGATTAACTACAAAATCAGGACAAGTAGAACCATAGCAGACGTGGAATGAGAAGCTTTTCGAAGTGATAGAGTTGGTGTTCAGATTCCTGTGCTGTAAGAGCTAAACTACCATTCAAGACGACTGGCTGAATAAATACACATGTAGATACAAGGTAACTACGACACAGTCTGCCCTCCATTCCTCATTGGAAGCTATGATGAATGGATCAAGAAGATGTGGTTTATCTATACCATGGAATCCTACATGGCAATGAGAAACAATGAAATCTGGCCATGTGTAGCAACATGGATGGACCTTGAGGGTGTTATGCTGAGCGAAATAAGTCAGGCAGAGAAGGACAAATTTCATATGTTTGCACGTATAGGAGGATTAGGAGGAACTTGATGGAGGACCAAGGGGGAGAAGAAGAGGGGAAATAGTGGGGGAAAGGGAGAGAGGCAAACCATGAGAGACTCTTGAATGCTGACAAAAACTGAGGACTGATGGATGTGGGGGGGAGGGAGGGATGGGCATGGAGGAGGACACTTGTGGGGATGAGCACTGAGTGTTATGTGGAAACTAATTTGACAATAAACTATTTGTAAAAAATAAAAATGGAAAAAAAAGTCTCTAAGAACAAACGCATACTGAACTCAGAAGGACTTGACTGAAGAAGCCATGTTAAGGAGACAGCAGTGAAACACGTTGGTGTGTATGTAAGTGATGAGGGAAACAAAGGCGAGGGAAATGTAGCTTAAATCGTACAGCTCGCAGCCCGCTGACCTTCCTTCTGAGGACCTTGGGGCCACCTTGGTGCCTTCATGTTTATGTTTTACGAAAGACTAAAAGTAACTCTGTCTTACCAGCAGCTAGCCCCTCAAGGTCCTGAAGCCTTGCTTCCAAAAAATCCCTTAGAAACTTCGTCTATCTCTCTCCCCCTCCCCGCCCCAAATTTAAAAGTTTATAGTCCGTCACTCCGCACGATCCCAGTGCAGCTCTTTCTGTCCTCGGGTCCTATCCCCGTGCTATAAGAAAATCACCATTTTGCACCAAAGACATCTCAAGAACTCTTTCTTAGCCATTTGCTCACGAACCCCGTCATAAGTATTGGATTTTTGATTTTTGTCACGCACACGGCAGGTTGATAGACAAGGTGTAGCTGACTTATACTGGGCGGTGTGAAAGGGAGAGTCCCTTGCAGGAGAGGGGAGAGAACAGAGATGCTAGTAGACTCTGTTAGGTATTCAAGTTCAATTTGATGAGTAATTGCTAAAAGAATAGAAATAGAACTTCCACAGCAGCAGCAGAAGAAAAAAGAAACATTTGATGGACAATAAGTCAGAATACGATTTTTTAAAAGCCAAAAATCCACAGTATGTTGGAGATTAGTCCCACTGTAATGGTAATCACATCAAAAGTGATCCCAGATGCCCTGGGGGCTTGTTGAAAGGGACAAGCCAGAGCCCAATGAGACCGATGGAAGGTACGAGGGATGGGATGTAGCTGCATCGTGAAGCCTGCAGCGTCTGCAGTATCCATATCGGAGAGCACAGAATGAGTGCAAAAAGTTTTCACTAAAAACAGAAGCCCTTGAAAGAGAAAGCCAAACCTGACAAATCCACTGAGAGCAGATTTGAACAGTCAAGGCACAAGCTTGATGATGATCTAAAAATCGAGAAGGCGTGAACACAATACACCTTACCCTGTAGACCCCCGGCAACATCTACAAGAACTGCAGCGAGCCACAGGGAAGGCTTAAAGCTTCCGAAGAAGTGAGATCATAAAGATCCCACTCTGACTGCAATACGATAAAATCCCAAGTCAGAAATACAAAGGCCAAAAGGGCCTGTCTATGTAAAAGTACACATTTGAACTTTGAAAGAGACATAAACATGGTTTATGTTCGGATTAGTTCCCAGAACAAGCTGAGTAAACTGGGAGCAAAGGAGTCACCAGATGGAAGCAGACAGACAGGTGGCGCTGTGACCTCACGCTGTAAACCTCTCATGCTTCCAACCCTCCGCAAACTTCACACGCTCAGAAAACAAGCAGGACTTTGGGGACTGGACACCATCACCGCAAGTGTGGCTGGAGGGCTGAGCGGGCAAGGAGGAGGGGAGCACGGATGTGGGAGCACTCATTCTCCCCAGGGTTGTGTGGCCAGAGTGTTGCCTGGTGATTGCACAGGACAGGCCCGTGGGTAAAGTGGAGTGAACCTGGCACGCTGGGCACAGCGGTGGCATTCAAACCAGTAGGAGAAAGGACGGACTATGAGTAGGACCTGGGACAACAGGTAGAGGTCTGGGGGTGAGGGTGGGGCGTGAGATCTATGCCTCATATCAAAATACAGTCCAGATTGATCAAAGAGCAAAAGTAAAATGCTGGAAGAAAACACGGGTGGTGGTGTTGAAAGGTGAAGAGTTTGTCTATGTGAGATAGAAAACTCAGAAGCCAGGAAGCAGAAGTCGTAGATTTGACCCCACAATAAATTCTCTCCAACATAATTCAATACAGCACAAGTCCCAGGCCACCCCCAAGCTGCACAGGCACATGAACGATACAGACTTAACTCAAAATGGATCATATACCTAAATGTGGGGGCTAAGCCTATAGAACATAGAACTTCTGGGGTAAAACAAAAATCTTCGTGGTCTTGGGTTGCACAAAGGCTCTTAGATATGGTAACAAAACCATGACACGTGAACAGTGACAAACAGGGCTTTGTTAAAGTTAAAAACACGTTTCAAAAAACCACTAAGGAAATGAGAAGATGGGGAGCTTGGGTGGCTCAATGGGTTAAGTGTTGGACTTTTGATTTCAGCTCAGGTCATGATCCCACAGTTTGTGAGATCAAGCCCCACATAGGGCTCCGTGCTGACAGCTTGGAGCCTGCTCAGGATTCTTTCTCTCCTTCTTTGCCACTGCCTCTCCCCAGCTGATGTGTGCAGGTGTGCTCTCTCTCTCTCTCTCAAAATAAACATTAAAAAATAATGAGAAGACAAGCCATAGACTGGGAGAAAATATGAGCAAGTCAGATACCTGATAAAGGAGTTGTATCCATAATATATAAAGAATTCTTACAACTCAATAAGATGACAAACAGCCCAATTTAAAAAGTGGGCAAAAGGGTCCCCTGAGTGGCCCAGTGGGTTGAGTCTGACTTCGGCTCAGGTTGTGATCTCGTGGTCCACAAGTTGAAGTCCTGTGTCAGGCTCTTTGCTGACTCAGAGCCTGGAGCTGCTTCAGATTCTGTCTCCCTATCTCTCTCTGCCCCTTCCCCACTCACATTCTGTCTCTGTTTCTCTCAAAAATAAACATTAAAAACATTTAAAATTTTTTGAAAATTGGACAAAAGATATGAATAGATGTTTCATCAGAAGATCTATGAATGGCTAATCACATAAAAAGATTCTCAGTATCATTAGTCATTAAGGAAATGTAGTTAAAACCACAATGACATAGCTAATACACACTAGAAAGACTAATTAAAAAGACAACACCAAGTGTTAGTGAGGATGTGAAGAAACTGGAATGCTCACGTATTGCTAATAGAAATTATGGAACAAACCACTTAGAAAACAGTTAAGCTGTTTCTGTAAAAGTTGATCACAGATTTACTATATAAGCCTGCAATTCTATTCCTAGCAGTCTACCTGACAGAAATGAAAACATACGTCTACACAAACACATGTGTGAATTCATAGCAGCACTGTTCATAATAGCCCCAACTCGAAGCAATGCAAACCTCCATCCACCTGTGAATGGATGAACGAAATGTGGTATATCTGGACAGTGGAATACGATTCAGCAAGTAAAAGGAATGAGCAGGTATATGCTATGCCATGGATGGCCCTCAAAACTTACATGCTACGTGACAGAAAGCCAGATGCCAATGACATACTGTATTACTCCACTTAAGTGAAATATCTAGAAAATGCAAAGTTATAGACACAGGAGTAGGTCAGTGATGGTCTAGGGTTGGAGGTGGGAGCAGGGATTAACTGCAATTAGGCCAGAATGGACTTTTGGGGCTGATGGAAATGTTCTAGAATTGAACTGTGAGGACATTTGCACAGCTTAATAAACTTACTGAAATCATAGAATTGTGTAATTACCAAGTTAGTTTTTTGGTATTTAAACTACAGCAGAGCTACTGAAATTATGTTTTTAAGTATTAGCAGCAAACAATCAGTAACTGAAAAATGCTTAAATATCATTTACAATAGCACCAAAAAATGGAATATTTTGAGGTGACTCTGACAAGATATATACAAAAGGCAAATACTGAAATGGCTCAAAAAAGTCTGTGAAAAAAATGAAGGCCTAAGTAAAGGGAGAGGGTCCTTGCCCCAGATTAGAACCATCAATAACGTTAAAATGGCAGCCCTGTCCAAATTGCTCTACGGGTTCCACGCAGCCCTCATCGAAGTCCTTGAGGGCCTTGCTGTAGAAATTGTTGAGTAGATTCTCGAATTCATAGAGAAACACAAAGGGTCTAGAATAGCCAAATGCTTTTGAAGAAGGGATGCTGCTGGCCCAGCGCAGTCTGTGCTTGGGTCCAGCTTCAGAAGAATGATTTTGTGGCATGTGAGTAAGCGTAAGCTTTGGCGGTCCCACTCTCTGGAAATCTGTCCATTCAGAACGCTGGACCTTTGGGCAAAGACATGTTCCAGAGTGTCCCCTGCGTCAGTGTTTATGAGCACCGCCCCCACTCAGCCCACCAGGTGAGGTCATGTTAAACTGTGCTACATCATAAAACGGAACCCAACACCGCTGTTAACTGCCTCTGGACCGGGAGGGGCCAGGGGATTGCCAGGGGCTGGTGAACCCTGCTTGTGTGGGTTCACGCCTGCTTGTGTGGGTTCACGCCTGCTTGTGTGAACACAGTTCAGGCGGAACAGAACCCCAGCCATTGGCCTTCGCGCTCTGCTGGCAGAGCTAAGGAGCGACGGACTCCTGTGGCCTGAAAGCCTAAACTGTGACTACCTCATCTAGGTTAGGTCTATGCTCAATGTGGGAAGATGTCCAAGAAGCATCATTAGGTGAAAGGCATAAGGAGAAAAGTAGCACCGGCGTGTCTGCCACCCTGTGTCCCCAGGCTCTGCCTTGTGAGGTAGGGGACGTTGCTCCCTGCTGACGAGGAAGCTGGGGCCTCCTTTCAGTGGGGCGCGTTGCCCGGTGCCAGTGTGCCAGCTCGGCCACGCCTTTTGCTCCCTTTCCAGGACTTTGGGTTTTCTTTTCTTTTCTTTTCTTTTTTTTTAAGTTTTTATTCAAATTCCAGTTAGACTTTGGGTTTTCTGTTATGCCATGATGTGTTAGCCTGGCAGAGCCCGAGGACTTTCACCCTGAGTCTTCTTTCCCTCAAGTGTGGAATGGGCTCTGCTGCCCGCCCCCCTGGTGAATGCTAGGGTCCCCTACCTGCCTGCCGTAAAGCAGGTCCCGTTGGCGGCACCGATGGTGGAAAAGGCCACGAACAGCGGAACCACCCAAGAGGCCGGATAGAGAACACGGTCGCCAAACGTCTGCAGAGAGAAGCAGAGGAGTCCTGAGGGTCTTGCACCGTCCCCAGGAGCACTGGGTCCCAAGGAAGCTGCGGGGCTCTCCTCGGGGGCCCAGGCCCCCACCCCTGGGCGGGCACTGCCTCTCACTCCCTCCAGGAGAGGAGAAAGCAAAGAACCACTTCGCAAGAACACAACTTCTTCTTCCCCACCCCCGCCTCCCAAACTGTGGCAGAGCGGACAAAACTAACTGCATCCTTGGCCTTCTTTCCCATTCATGTTTGCTGGATAATCTCTAGGGCGACGTGTTCCCGGCCCCTTGAGGATTAACATCCCTACCCCAGAAATGCCCGCCAAGGTCCGGAGGAGAGGAAGCTTGTTCTGCCCTCCCAGGACTCTGTTAGAACATGGTCTTTCCCCTTCCTGGTATACAGGTGGTGCCACAAGGTGTAATTAAAGGTTGGCTGTCAACTGGGTGGACGCTGACCCTTTGATCTCACTCCAGTGCCCTTCTGCGCATCCCCTTGCTCTCTAAAATTTGTGGACCAAGGCCCGGACTTTGCAGAGAATAACTGCACAGAGCCTGGATCAACCTCCACCCAATTCCCCTGTCAGGAAGTTAGCCTGCATAGAACCCTGTGTAAACTGTAGGGAGTTAGCACTTTGTTTTCCAGGCTCAGAGTGCCTTCTCCATTTCGGGGATACATTACTGTCCTCCACTGTCTAACACCGAGTAACAGACATCTCCTCTCCACCCCTCCCTGTGCTAATTTTTCATCATCTCAATTTCCTTCCAACACGATGGCCCCTCATGGAAGTCAAGGGGTCAAGGAGTTGACCCCTTCTTCCTTGACCGCCTCGCTCAGCATGACCCTGTTCTCCCTGCGCCTCAGCCGCCTGTCCTTGTGGTCAGTGACCTCATCATAACCAAGATGGCATCTCGCCCTGCCCCCGTCCGTCGCCTGTTTCCAGTTCATTTCCTGTCCCGCCCCAGCTCCCTGAGGCCTCAAGCACCTGGGCCCCTCCCCACCTTTTCTGTAGACCCTCACACCCATCCCCCTTGGCATTGAGACCCTCCTTGACCAGTGTAACTGCACAGTCCGTTGTCCTAATTCCCTCCTTCCATCCCTCGTGCTTTCTCACATGCATGTGTGTGTCAAAACCCCAACGCTGCAGGAAATCGGCCGCCCAGGCCACAGACAGAAACTTCCACCTGCTGGCGGTCTTCCATCACAGGTGGGTCTTCGCTGCTGGCCCTAACCTGTTCCCTCTGCTCGTGTCCTAGACGATTATTTCCCTCATCCCAAGGGGGTATCTCCGCTTCCCACAGAGCCCAGCATCCTCCCCACAGAGCCCAGCGCCCTCCCCACAGAGCCCAGCGCCCTCCCCACAGAGCCCGCTCCCTCCCCACAGAGCCCAGCATCCTCCCCACAGAGCCCAGCGCCCTCCCCACAGAGCCCAGCGCCCTCCCCACAGAGCCCGGGCCCTCCCCACAGACCCCACGCCATCCCCACGGATCCCGCGCCCTCCCCACAGAGCCCAGCGCCTCCCCACAGACCCCGGGCCCTCCCCATAGACCCCGCCCTCCCCACAGACCCCGGGCCCTCCCCACAGACCCCGCGCTCCCCACAGACCCAGCGCCCTCCCCACAGACCCCAGCGCCCTCCCCACAGACCCCGCTCCCTCCCCACAGAGCCCAGCATCCTCCCACAGAGTCCAGCGCTCCCCACAGAGCCCAGCGCCCTCCCCACAGACCCCGGGCCCTCCCCACAGACCCCACGCCGTCCCCACAGACCCCGCGCCTCCCCACAGGCCCAGCGCCCTCCCCACAGAGCCCAGCGCCTCCCCACAGACCCCGCAACCTCCCCACAGACCCCGCACCCTCCCACAGACCCCGCACCTCCCACAGACCCCGCGCACCCTCCCCACAGACCCCACGCCCTCCCCACAGCCCCCGGACCCTCACCACAGCCACCGCCTGGGACTGCAGGAGCTCGGTCGGAGTCATCACGGTGAAGTAGGAAATGTTCATGAGGATGTAGCAGCCTGTCACCAGTGGGATCCCGATGATGATGGCCAAGGGCAGGTTTCTGGGGGTGGGGGGGGAGGGGCAGGGACCCAGGGTCAGCCCGGAGCATCCCGTGACCGCCTCACACAACTGCCGTCTCCGTCCAGTCCTTTCTTCCCACCCGCCTGATGGGCCATCCACCTCTCCCTGCGATGGGCTGGGATCACCACTGCCTCCAGAGCCCCCTCCCCCCAAGCAGGGGCTGTGGGATGTGACATTTTCAAATGAGGAAGAACCCTCCCTCTCTTAGACTCCAGGGTGGGAGGTTGAACTGTTCATAAAGCATAATAAGCCCAAGATAAAGTTGGGGTTCATCCATCCTCTCTGCAATGATTCCACTGCCCACAGCAAAACCAGGCTCTGATGAGCGGATGTACATGAGCTTATAAGGAACCATCTGCACTATGGGAGGGGGTCCGCTTTGTGCTTGGGGAAGAGAAATGTGCTTGCCGGCCCACTGTCTCTGCCCAACTCCGTTTTCCTACCTGAAAGGGTTTCTAAGTTCTTCGGTGATGTAATTGAGTTGATTCCTAGAGAAAGAAAAGGAACAGGAGTTAACATAATTTCGACCTTCTTTGCTAAGCTTATGAAATACCACGTAAAGGTCGGCCTCATTGAGGACCCTCCACCACAGAGAAAGTTCTCCTGCAGGAATTCAGGGTAACATCTTTCAGACACAGCCCATCAGGTGGGGCTCCCGAGGTCTGCATGTCTGTCAGTGATACGTCTTTGCTGTTCGTGGGAATCATGGGGGTTTTCGAGAATTATTGGGGAGGTACAGGTTCCCAGGCTGCTTTGAAAAACCGGTAAGAGTCACTGTCTGGAAGGAGGATGAAAGCTGCTTTGCACGAGGGAAGGAGCAGGGCCACGGAGCGCCACCCTTCTTCCTCATGGAGCATAAACAGAATCTCGTCCACTGCGCCCAGTATTTCCCAGGGTGAAAAGGAAGTGCCACAGCGAACTGGTGCCTTGTTGGGCTCCTGGGCAGCCCTGATGGCCTCCAGTTCGGCTGAGCCTATCTGTGTCCCGCGAAGCTTCTAGCTCAGGCCTGCTGCAGGCCGGGAAAGGGGAATTGGTTTCGGCATCTGTGGGATCCGAGGAGAACAGAAGGGGCGGCGGGCACTGAACCAAATGGAGACATGGAAGTGAACTTTAGGGCCCCCCTCAAGCCCTAGGAAGGGGAGGTCCTTGCTCTCCTTGGTTTCAGCATTGTAGCCTGAGAAACCCCAGCCAGATGGCGGGGTGGCGGGGGGGTGGGGGTTTGGGGGGGCATCTCAGAGCGCCTTACCATCCGTCGTATGCCCAGAGGCCATTATAAAATGCCAGACCGATGGCTCCCACAGACAGTTTTGTGCCCTCAAAAGAATTCTCAAAATTCCTTGTGTTTCCTGTAATGAAGCCAGACAGCAGATGGTGGGTGTCAGAGGACCACACTGGGACCCTGCATCGTCCCCATGAGACAGAGGGACACGAACCGTGGCCTCAGGCTATCAGACAAGCTCTGAAAAGCAGGGAAACCACAGGCGCTTTCTGCTGAGCTCCTGCCAGCTGGCTTCCTGAGACACAGGCCTCAGAGCACAGCCTGAGTGCCACCCGCCCTCCCCTCCAGCCGCCGGTCACCTTGGGCCAGGAGGACTAGCCCGCTGATGATGATGATGGCCACAATCACCAGCTTGGCCCCCGTGAACACGTTCTGGACGTAGCTCCCAAGCCGCACGCTCAGCGAGTTCACCGTGGTGATGAGCACTGGAAAGGGCCAGAGTGGGGGGCACATCGTGTGTCCCTGGGCTCAGCACCTCCCTCCTTTCCCCGGGGTCTCCTGTCCCCCCATCCTGCCCTCTCCACCACCTCACCCATCAAGTGTGCTCAGCGGGGGCCTCTGGGTCCTAGGAAGGGGGAAGCAGCCAGTCCCCAGGTGAGCCCTACCTTGAGGGACAGCCCACGCCCAGAGATCTGCGCCCCCACCAGACGCTGCCCCGCTTCTCGCCAGCGCCTCCAGGCCCACCAGCCTCTTTCTGGGCGTGGTGGAGCCGAGGCCAGTCTCCCCACGTCTTTCTTGCCCCGAGTCTTTCTTGCCCCAGCCCGGGGTGTCACACTCGGGTACTCACGGATGGCCGCGGCAGCCAGGCATTTCACGACAGCCTGAGGGGGACTGCAGCCTGAGTAGAAGGGCGCACAGACATACTCAGAAAAGCTGAGGCAGATGATGGCAAAGGATGTGGGCTTTATGACGAACAGGCTGGTCCAGGAGAAGAGGTAGGCAGGGATGGGCCCGAAGGCCTCCATCAGGTAAGGGTACTCGCCGCCCGACTTGGTGATCATCGTGCCAAGCTCTGCAAAGCACAGGGCACCTGGAACACAAGGGGGGGGGTCCCCTCAGGCCCCTGGTGAGGAGTGGCCCTGGTCACCCCCGCCCCTCTGGGGCCACGCCCATGCAGGCCGCCGTGGCTTTCCCAGCAGACCATCCTGCTCTTTCCAGAGCGGCCCAGTTTACCCTTGGTCGCCCATGGGCGTTGAAAGGAACCCGGGCAACAGCAAGGCCAGGACACAGGTGGTGCTCACACAGCCCGTCCCCACCTTCCGCAGGGAGAGCTCGCCAGGGAGGGGCGTCTTTGTTACCCAGTGTTGCCAGGACCCCACAGGCCGCCCATATGATGAGACAGGGCCCCACGGTTCCCGTGTTGCTGAGCACAGACTTGGGGGAGATGAAGATCCCAGAGCCGATGATGGTGCCCACGATGATGCAGATGCCGCTGAGTAGGCCCACCTTGGGTGTGGGGGAAGGGGAGGGGCGTTAGTGTCCCCACCGGGGATGCGGGTGGCCCTCTCCCCCCTCCCCTCCCTTAGCGCAGCTGGCGCAGCCCAGGTGAAGGTGCTTCTGGCCTGTGCTGTTGCAGCGGCAACACCGGGCTTTGCTTACATCAAGTCGGTTCATCCTCACCACGGCCTCATGACCCCCATTTGACAGAGGGGAAAATAGAGGCACAGAAAGGTTCTGTTAGTGTCCAGGGACATACGGCCAGAGTGGGCAGACCTGGCTCAGATTCCAGTCTCCACTCTTACGACAAAGGGGCCCAGATGGTAAAGGCTGATTTAGCAAACGATGAAGTCAGGGTTTGGGGTCCGGGCAGAGGCCCTGGCCTCACAGAAGCAGAGGTGGGGGCAGGGGGAGAAACATAGGCCTCTAGGGGCAGAAATATTTGGGGGTTGTGAACTTTTGCTGAAGCCATCTTGCAGGCTATGAGCTTCATGCCACCCCGCCCCGCCTCGGACACGTACCATTGAAATCTGTTCCTATGAAATTTAAGAGCAGGCAAAACTAACCTACAGGAAGAGAAACCCAGGGCTAGGGGGGAGTCCACCTGGAAAGGGGCAAGAGGGAATTTTCTAGGGTGATGAGTTTGTCAACACCCATCAAACCGAACACTGAAGATCCGAATTCTATGCGAATTGAGAACTTCTCTGAAGAGAGACAGTGTGTGAGTTGGGCCCCTACGTATCACGTCAGCCCTCAGGAGCCACCGGGCCTGATTTCTGGAGTCCAAGATGAACAGGCACGTGCTCGCCGGTCGGGGCAGAGGCTGCCCTCAGGGGTTGAGCCCAGGAACAAGGAAGTCCCCAGCTGTGGCTTGCCAGCAAGGGTCACACGCAGTCAGGGTGGGGCCCAGGAGCAGGGTCAGCTTCCGTTCTGGCCTTGGGGCCCTGGGCACTAGTGGGATAGTCTCGGCTTTTCTCCCCTGATGGCCCATGTGGCTGACCAGCCCTGGGTCCTCTGAATTCACCCTGAAGCCGCCCGAGTTTAGGAATGACTTGAGGACCACCTGGGCTTAGCTCTGTGCTTTTCAGCAGGCAGCAGCACCCGTTAGCTGGCTCCTAGGGACCCCGGATCCCACGCCAGCCTACAGTCAAGCCAAGCTGTCCCCCAAATCCCTCCTCCATCCCCTCTGCCGTCAGGCATGGGAGCTCTCAGAGGCTCTGCCTGGAGCTCGGCCCACTAGTTGGGCCCTCAAAGCCATCCTGATCTTGTTCTGGAACTTTCTGTCCTCATCCTGGGAGTTTGAAGCTGTCCTTCATGCCCATCCACCTGCACCGAGCTCCTCTGTTCTGTCTCTACTCCCCGCCCCCCCGCCAAACTCCCCTTCCCCACAGCTCTGTTCCCAGCCCCACGTGACACTGGCCCCCTCTAGGGCTCATGACTACATACATTCCATCTTAGAGGGCTCATTCATGTCACACCCACGTCACACGTGCCACCCTGCTAGACACACTAAAGAAGGAGTGTCCCATCGCTAAAGGAATACGAGGACACACAAGGGGCAGATTCTTGGTGAAGACACCAGAGAGGGGACTCCAACATCAGAAGGTCTTCTCTGACCATCCCCATGAGGCCATCGGTCCAGGCAAACACCAGCCCCTCCAGGTACCCGCCAGGCACACAGAAGCACATGCATTAACCTCACGAGAAAATGCTGAGTTCACTGGCCAGGGGGAAGGAGGTACGTCCAGAGAACTGTTCACTTAGAGATGCGCTTTACAACACAGATCAGCAGGGACTTCACCCGGGGTGGCTCCTTGCTGCACTTGACCCGGGAAGGGCCGGTGCCGGGGCTCCAACCTTACCTCCTTCTGGAGAGTCGTGGTCTTGGGTTCCTTACTCTGGATACTCTGGACCGACTTCTCTTCTTCTCTCCGGTTCCTCAGGCCTGTCCCCTCCATGTTCCCCTCCTGCCACTTCTGAGATGGCCGCGAGGAGGGCCTGGGCCTTGACTTAGCAGATGCTCTAGCGGACAAGATCCAGACACGGGCTCAGCGAGGGTCCCCCTCTGCAGACCCTCCTGGCCTGTGGGGCCCGACTTCAAAAGCAGATTAGTAGCTACTATGCTACCGGTCCAGAGTAGATTCTGGAGATAACACCGGTCCTGACCGCTGTTGATGCTGTGGAGAAGGGGGCTCCCGGGCTCTTTTCCACGGCTCCCCCCCCCCCCCCCCACCGGTCAGCTTCTGCTCGTCAGCAACGACACACTCGAAAGTCCTTCTAACTTCCAACATCTTTTTCTCCAAAAGTAAAAAGAAGTATTTTAAAACATACTGTAATATATTTGGTGGAACCAAGCCCAAGGAAGGAAAGCTTTCCCCGTAATTGCTGTCCAAACGCAAAGGCGCCTGGCGGGGAACAGACCCAGTGCTTTCGCAGTGAGTGAGACGGGGCATGAAATGCCGAGGAGATTCAGCTCAAGGCTGACTACTTGGCGGTCATTTCCTGTCCCTCTCTCTAAATAAAGTCGCTCTCAGCCCCCCGCTGGGAGAGAGGAGAGCCTTTCCATCAACCTTCGGCCTTACCTGCTTGACCTCACAGAGCTGCCCAGTGAGGCCGGTGGCTATGTCTGCACTGTCGCACCCTAGGAATGGCCATGTCTTGTGCCCAGGAGTGGAGGAAGCCAGAAGGTACAGAGGTCAACAAAGGTAATTATTAAACACATTTTTTTTTTTAAGCAATGAAGCTTGGACACAACGCAAAAAAAGGGAAGGGTCAGGCAAGCCCATTTCTGCGCACAAATGTTTTTGTGTAGTTTGTTTATGGCTACAACTTTGTTTTTGTCCTTAACCAGATTCCCCCAAATCAGCAACATCCTGTAAGGAGAACTCCCTCTGAAGACGGGCATCCAAGGGGATAAACTTTGGAACCGACTCTTTTATTACCTTAATGGGCTGTATTTACAGCCCCAGTCAGGCAGCACAAAGAGAACCCGCTGTGCGTGTCACTAGCTGGTCAGTGCGCTGGTCGCTGGTCGGCTGGTCGCTGTTCGGGGTGGATGCCTTCCTCCCATCTGCTTCTGGCCGAGCCCGAAGGAGGGTGGGCTAGTCTTTCACACTCACATTTGGCAGTGACTGGGTTCTGACACCCCAGGAGCTGCAGAAGAGTTTGCCAAAATGTGGGCCCAGCCCCCAGCCCTCCTGCAAGCGCCTGCTCCGTGTGCACCTGCAGCTCTGGCCCCAGGACTGTTCCACTCGGAGGTACTGCTGTTCGCATGGCCTGGCCTGTGTGACCCTGACCATGGAGCAGAAAGGGGATCCACACTTGCCCTTACCTGATGGGGAAACCAAGGCCGCAGAGCTAATGAAGCGCGTGAAGGCCACAGAGGTCTGGCTTTCTTGGAGAGGGAACAGAGATGCCCCAGATGTGCAAAGAGGGGGCTGAGGACAGACTCACCCTCCCCACGAAGGCTGACTCCGGTGGCAGCTCTAATCCCTTATCTCAGATAAGTTCTTTCTTTGGATGGAGGAGCACAGCTGGGAGCATTGTGCAGCTATCATGACCACCCCTGCCGGTTGTTTTGCATTGGGGTAAACATGGCAGCATCCCAGATATCCAGAAGAGACCAAGGGTCAAGAGACCAAGGGCAAGCCACAGCCGGTCACACCTCGGGGGGGTGGGAGGGGGCAGGCAGATTTCTCAGAGTTGTCACTTAAAGGCATCCGGAGAATGTGGGGCCCCTGCTGTCTCAGAGCCAGGGGCCCACGCAGCTCCTCGGGGCAACTGCTCCCCTGCTCTGAGCGCAGCGCAGGGCTTACCTGTGGGCTCACCCACCCTGGGCGTGGAGGCCACGGGCCAGGGCAGGATGTGCCACCCCACACAGGACCTGCCCACGGGTTGGTTTGTGTCCTTCCTGAAGTTTCTGCAAACTCGGCAGTGCTCAAAGTGTAGTTGCTGGGGCGTCTAGGTCTGCAAAACACTGCAGAATGCTCTCTGGGTCAAGGTTGCCTCCAAAGGGCTGATGTTCTAACAGAAATCACCTGGGGAGGGCAGGGCAGGGTGGAGGACAGGTGACCGCAGGTCTCCCCAGGCACGTCCCCCTCTCAGAACCATAGGGACTGCAGAAGGTTAGCATTCAACTTCAGCGGGTTCCCTGGTCTTCTGGGGCCTCAGCCAAGTGCTGAGTTTGGAACATCAGGGCCTGCGGCTCCTTCAAGGGTCGAAATCTACTTGGGTAATTTGGGGTCCACGGTGAGCATTTCCTTGCGTAAAGCATTGTTTCTTTTTCGCTTTTCTTGGCAGAGTCAGTGTTCGACCAATGAGCATAAGTGTTTTTTCGCCCTCAGGGAAAATCACCTAGATTTGTTTTAACCCACCCCCCACCCCTACTCCTGTGCTTGGTCGTGACCTTTGGCTCCTTGTGTGTCTAGCCCTGCTACTGCGCAGCTGGGGCTTTGCCTCACTGCAGCACTTCCCTCTGATGGCGTGTTTCCTGGGAAGCTTCAGACTTTCTTCACAAAACTGCGA
This sequence comes from Proteles cristata cristata, assembly GCA_017311185.1. NCBI lineage: Eukaryota > Metazoa > Chordata > Mammalia > Carnivora > Hyaenidae > Proteles > Proteles cristata. The sequence goes on along the minus strand of JAESUZ010000174.1, from coordinate 744,345 downwards.
TTCCTTAAGTTTCTGCTAAAGTTCTTGACCTTCAAACTGTGCTTTCTCCCATGGCAAAGATGATGATATAGTCATCATCTGCATTTTATGTTATGATCTCAGATTTGGTACATACTTGGTTCCCTTGTCCTGTAATGGCTTTTACGGACATGCTTAGCCTGGCGGGAGGACTCCGTTTCTCCACAGCCTCCTGGTGTCTTGCCCTCTGAGTCACCTTCCTCTTCAGAGGGTCAAACCCTCACACAGATGCTGGATCTGCCTTTCCCACTTCAGCTGTTTCCAGGCGTGCCTGCGGGTGTTTAAACTTTCTTCTGTTCCTGGGTTCGGGCGGTCTTCTGTCCCTTCCTGCTGCTGCTGCTAAAAGTGTGGAGCCTCTGGGGACCACCAGGACCTTATGGCAGGCATTTACCTACTACCTGGATTCCAAGCATTGGAACTTGTAGAGTCAGTGGAATGTGCAATGTCTTGAAATGTCAAGGACTTCAGTCTAACCATAAAACAATTAGCAAGGAAAGCACAATTAAATTCTTATCTGGAAAACAATCTGTATCCAAGAGCCATTGGGATAGCGTCATTATACCTTAGAACTCTATCCATTTTTTAAAAAAATTTTAAATGTTTATTTAATTTTTGAGAGACAGAGATGGAGAACAAGTGGGGGAGGGGCAGAGAGAGAGGGAGCAGAGAATTGGAAGCAGGCTCCAGGCTCTGCGTTGACACACTGACAGCAGTGAGCCTGATGCTGGGCTCAAACTCATGAACCGTGAGATCATTACCTGGGCTGAAGTCGGGTGCTTAACCAACTGAGCCACCCAGGCGCCCCAGTCTTTGCCCATTTTTTAAAAGATTATACTTGACCTGTAACATTAGTTTCAGGGGTACAACATAATTGTTCGATATTGTATATATCGTGAAATGATTACCACAGTCAGGCTACTTCATTAACATCCGTCACCGCACATAATTTTATTTTCTTGCGATGAGAACTTTTTAAAATTATTTTTTAATGTTTATTTATTTTTGAAAGAGCAAGAATGAGTGGAGGAGAGACAGAGAGAGGGAGACACAGAATCCGAAGCAGGCTCCAAGCTATGAGCTGTCAGCACAGAGCCCCATCCCAGGCTCTAACCCACAAACTGTGAGATTATAACCTGAGCCAAAGCCAGATGCTTCACTGACTGAGCCACCCAGATGCCCCTCTTGTGATGAGAACTTTTAAGGTCTACTCTCTTAGCAACTCTTAAAGAAGCAAATCTGGAGATTTCTTTTGTAATTGAGGCACAATATATAGAGCGATAAATTTCTCCTTGTCACCATTTTTAGGTGCTCAGCTCAGCGGCATTAAGTGTTGTGCGACCATGCCCCCCATCCGTCTCCTGAACTTTGTCATCTTCCAAAACTGAAACTGTACCCTTTAAAGTTTTTAAAATTTTATTCATTTTGAGAAAGAGTGCGAGTAGGGGAAGGGCAGAGAGAGAGAGAGAGAGAGAGAGAGAATCCCAAGCAGACTCTGTGCTGTCAGCACAGAGCTCGATGTGGGGCTCAGACTCACAAATTGAGATAATGGCCTGGGCCAAAATCAAGAGGTGGATGCTTAACCGACTGAGGCACCCAGACGTTCCTAAACTATGTCCCCTTTAAACACTAACTCCCCATTCGCTCCTCCGCCCCAGATCTTGTAGCATCCATTCCACTTTCTGTGTCTCGAACTTTGACCAAGTAGACAAGGGAAGTGGAGCCATGCCGTAGTTGCCCTTAGGTGCCGGAGAGCTCTTGAATAGTTCAACCTCACGCACTCTCGCCACGCAGCAAATCAGCCCTCAGTGTTTACCCAAAAAGAAAGAAACCATGTCCACACAAAAATTTGTATCCACATGTTCCCAACAGCCAGGCTCGAGCAGAGCAGAGGGCCAGGGGTCAGGCTCTCCACGGAGATGGGGAGAATGTGGGGTCCGGGAGAAGTTTCTCGTTTCGACGCGGATCCCCTGACGGCCTTTACTGCTGATGGGAAGCCTGTGTAGAGACAGAGGTTGCCCAGAGTGACCTGGACTACAGATCTAGGAATCCCTAGGCGGGCGTGAGTGTCCTCCTGAAGGAGATAACCCCACCCATTGAGCCCAGCTGCTTGAGGAATTGAGGGGTGACAGTCCCCCAGCCACCTCAGTTCTGAGAGGAAGTGGGTCCAAACCAGACAGCATGAAAGCTTGGCTCCTGGGAACAGGGCTGGGGGTCTGTGAGGCCCGGAGAGCTACCCAAGACTTTCCTCTGTTCCCGCTCCTCCCACCCCCACAACTCACTCACTCCCTTGCTCTGGGGGGAGGCTTATAGGCTTGGCTGGCGGGCCCTGGCTCTGGCCATCCTAGGGTCGAGTCTCACATCTCTGGAATCCATGCATTTCTCTTCCTGCTTCAGCTCCTGCCCTGTTCTGCCCATTTCTGCTGGTTGCACTTTGCAAACCCTGCATGCATCCCGGGCACCACAGGGCCAGCGCCGAGCAGTCACAAGTGGTTGACTAAGGCGAGGGACAAGCTAGAGAGCCACGAGGTCTACACAGCAGGCCCTGACCTCCCTTCCCTATTTCCTCTGACTCTTCCTCCCCTCCCATTGGCACCTTGGCATGAGTGCCTTCACCTAGAACATTCTTGCTCCAGTAGGAAGGCCCTTCTTCACAGAAGCATTTTCTGTGGTTCTTTGCCCTGCCCGTAAATTCATTCACGCCTCACCACAGCTCGTCTTCCCCTCCCTAGCGCTTGGCCTAAGTGCACCCTGTCCTCACCTTCCACGAGAGGAAACTTGGGCCCCTGGGAGCCGGCCCAGGCAATGGTCCGATGCATGGTGAGGAATGTCCCCCTCCAGGAACGGGCAGGGCCCCTGCAGAACCCCGGCAGGGCCCTGCTCTGCGGGCGCTCCAGCCCTAGGACAGAGAGGGCCAGGTGGAAAAAGGGCTGGGTCACAGTCTGCCCATGGCACAGGGCGGGCACCCAGTCTGGCGTCCTTTTTCCCAGCGCCGCAAGGCTCCATGCAAACCCCCGAGGCCAGACTAACATGGAGCCCCCTTCCTGGGGCTGTGGGGGGCTCTGGTACAGTCCAGGCCTTGATGAGGTGACTAAACGGACAAGCTTTCTGTTAAGAATGACAGAGGCAACTCCAGAACTGCTAGAAGAGGCGGCCGCTGCATGTGAGCAGGGGGATCCTCGGGGCAGGCATCCCACTGGCCGTCTGCTTCCCTCCGTGGGCCCTGTCACTCGCGCCCCTGCCCGCCGCCCTCCTTGCCCCACCTGAGTGGCCACTCGGCTCTGGGCACTGTTACGGGAGAGAAGCACACAGCAGGCTGAGCGGGGCGAGTGGCCCTGTGTCCCCAGTGGATGTGCTTTTGTGGTCCCCCGGCCTCTGGAAGCCTCCCTCCTCCCCAAGTGTTCCGCTTCTGCTTCCGGAGTCTGGACCCCTCCGGCCTCCCTCCTGGGACCACAGCCGTCCCAGCGTCCTCTTTGCTCCTCTGTTTCCCCAAAGACAGTCCCCAGCCTCCAGGGCTCCCGCCTCCCCCGAGGCCTTGGGGTCCTGGGTGCCACCGGCTCCTCCGGCCCAGGCACAGCCACACCGCTCCCAAGTGTGCCTTCCACCGCCGTCTTATGTCCCACTAACTTTCTCAGAACGTTGCTGGAATTCTGTGATTAAGCAAACTTCGACTCAGCCTCTAAGTGCCCACACAAAAAAGGTTACCTGGTGTCTCCGTATGTTTTCGAAACAGTAAATGCCCATGCCCGGCCCCCTGGGCCCAAGGAGCGGCCGTTCCCAGCCTCCCGGGTCAGGTCTGAGTGGCGCTATTCTCTGGAATTCCACCGCAGCCCACCCCGCACGGCTGGGGACATCACAGCACTGGCTCCGCATGGTGTTCTGCTCAGGCTCGCGCTCCTGGCACCACACGGGGAGGCCACCCGTGGATGTGTGGGTCTTGGTCCTCCACGTGCTTGCCGGCCCCCCGCCTCAGGGACAGTGCAGGGGTTTCCATCCGGGGGCCGAGTGGACAGGAGCCTCTGGCCCCCTTCGTACTGTCTCTCAAACGTGTTAGGTCGGCCTTGCCAGACACTTGGCCATTTCTGATGGGTCGGACGTGTGTCACTGTGGCTTCCACAGGTACTCACTTAGGTTCCTCCTCCAAATCGCCTGTCCCTGCCTCTGCTGCTGTTGTCTCTTGGGCTGCCCTCTGCTTCCTGGCCTCCTTCACGCTGTCTGGACCAAAGGCGTCTGTCAGCTGTGGGACACGCTCCCTGCTATGTGGCCCTTCATTAATTGTACTGTCGTCAAATTGTAACGCCGTCTTCTGTGGTTAGTGCCTTCCAGGTTTTGTTCAAGAAATTCTTGCCTGACCAGCAGTCATGGATTGCCTTCTAGAAGTTTAGTTTTGCCTCTGACATTTAGCTCCCTAAGAAAGTGCCCAAGGGAAATACACTGGGAGCCACATGCGCAGTTTATGGTTTTCTAAGTGGCCACATTTCTTAAAAAGTAGAAATGAAAACAAAAGGAGGTGAAACCATCAACTTTCACAATAGATTTTGTTTCACCCAATGTTACCTCAGCCTGTAACCAGAATAGAAATTATTGGTGAGATAGTTTCTACTCTTTTCATAGTAAGTCTTTGGACTCTAGTGTTTCATGTTCACAGCACACCTCAATCTGGGGGCTAGATTTTCATGGAAAATACTTGATTTATGTTTAGATTAATTCAGGAGATTTATAGCTGGAACAGCCATGTGCTCTAGCACACACAGAAGTTTTCCTGTGACTGCTCAGAGACCCTGCTTGCTCCAGAAACTCAGGGTTCTGGGGTCCTGTCCTGTTTCCTTCTCTTTTGGCTCTAAAACAGGCAGATTTACTACCTCCATTCTGGGGGCTGGAAGTCCAAAGTCAAGGCGTGGGCAGGGCCGTGCTCCCTCTGTGACCCGAAGTGGGGTGTCCTTCACGGCCTCTTCCTATCTTCGGGGGTTCCCAGAAGTTGCTGGTGTTTCTTGGCCTGCAGCTACATCTCTCCAATCCTGATGGGTGTCCTGTGGGGTCCTCCCTGGGTGTCTCAGTCCTCACATGGTCTTCTTTTAAGGACACGGGTCATCTGGCATCAGGACCATCCCTGCTCCAGTGTGAGCTCACCTAATTGCATCTGCAACAACCCTATTTCCAAATACAGTCCCATTGTAAGGGTCTGGGGGCTAGGGCTTCAGCATATTTATTTAATATTTTTTTAATGTTTATTTTTGAGAGAGAGAGAAAGAGAGAAAGAGACAGTGCACGAGCAGGGGAGGGGCAGAGAGAGAGGGAGACACAGAATCCGAAGCAGTTCCAGGCTCGGAGTTGTCAGCACAGAGCAAGACGTGGGGCTCGAACCCACAAGCCCTGAGTTGAAGTCAGATGCTTAACCAACTTAGCCACCCAGGCGTCCCCAACCCATCTTTTTTAAAGGGAACACAATTCTACTCCTATACCTACTGAGTCTTTGTCTTTCTTTACAGCATTTTCTTCTGGAGAAATCCAACTCAGCATCTAACGCCCGCTGAAATGCTATGTCCTGCCCAAAGCCCTTCATGAACTTCCTGCCCCCCACTCTTCCGTGCTCCCCCAAGAAATTACCTTTCTCATGTAGCCCGTTATCCTGGCTGGCTTTCCTGCCGGCAGAGGTTGGTCAGCTGCTCCGTGTACCCCACACCGAGTCCAAGGGCACCTCCTTGTGCAGTGGTTTAGGGTCTCACAGGCCAGCACAAACCGTCACTTGGGAATTCATAGACAAAGGAGCTAATCAGTGCACAGAGAGACTAACCAGGTGAGCTTTCCTGCAAGATAGGGGGCACAGTGTTGGGAGATGGGAGGAGAAGAGAACCTTCTGGGCTGTTCCTTGAAAATATTATTTGTTTTGGAAGGTAAGATCATGAGCGCGCCTCTGTGCCAGGAGGTGGCTGAATGTCCCGCACAGTGTTCAGCCAGTAGCGCCCACAGCAGCCATTGTTTCTGTCCTGTTCTCGTCCAAGCACCTCGCATGGTGGAATTGTTTGTCTTCATCACTGCTATTGTTCTTGACACAGGGCACAGAGATAAGCACTCTGTGGGTATTTGCTGAATAAATAAACTGCACTGGAAGAAATACAATTCAGGATTTTCTGCCCTCCACAGAGCTGGGGGACACACTGGTCTCCACGGAGAAGCTGCCGGGAAGGGACGGGCTCTTCCACTCTTCTTGCAGCCACTTCTGACCCCTGACCCCCGTGCCCTCTGTGCAGATCGACCAGAAAACTGAGGTAGCTCGTAAGCTGTTCTCGCTCCAAACTCACACCCATGTCCCCGCTGTGCCCCGGCCCCTCTCCAGCCGACCCTGGATCCCCTGGACTGCTCTTTGCTAATACCGAAGGCAGCAGGCTCACTGAGCTCCCGGGCATGTTCTATAACTGTTGGCTCAATGAGGATCATTCTAGAGCCATATGCAGACTCCCCGGGACCAAGAAGAATGTCACCGGCTCCTGCTGCGACCGGAAACGGCAGGATGAAGCACGGCAGGAGCCCCTCCCAGCAGGCTGGCCTCCCTGCCCACCCCGAACTCCCGCGGTCACTGGGTCCTCGCCTCTGCCTGCACACCCCTCTCGGCCCTTCTCCAGCTTCTGGAGCCCTGCCCTTCCGCCCTTCCAATTCCTCTACACAGCGCCTGAGGTTAGTCTCTGGGCTTCTCTGTTGCCACTTTGCATGCCCTGTCCTCCTTTGCACCCTGGACAGCCCCCAGACAGGAGGCCCAAGAGCTGCAGGACCCCAGCCCTGCCCGGCCACACCGAGGTCCAGGGGCCACCAAACTTGCAAAGTATGTCTGTAACATGTAAAAACTTAAAGCAGAGATGTACAAATGTTCACTTCCCTGGGGAACAAAATGCTCTCATAGAAGGCGGGCAAAAGACAGGAATGACAACAGCGGTTCTCTATGGGTGTGACAATCCAGTGTTCCCACGACAAGCCACCCCCCAAGCCCGGGTCAGGAAGGCGAGAGACTCTTGCCACTGCTCAGCCTATGTACCGACCGCTGGAGAGCTGATGGATTTCCTTGAAATAACATTTATGTTATTTGCTAGGTCACCACCACCTGGGGAGATAATATGTAGTTTTAAATCCTGTTGAGTTTGCCTACCTCTGGTAAAATGAAAATAAACTGGAATTGTTTAGCTGTTGCACAAATTTAACAAAACGTAAAGCAACAGTGATCTCCTATCTCAGCTTCCTAAGTAGCAATCAACTTCTCTACCTGATGGAGGCCAGCACTGGCTGGTGTGCATGCCCAAGTTGAGGTACTGAGTAGTGTGCAGCCCTGAGCCGAGGTACTGACTAGTGTGCAGGCCCAAGCCAAGGTGACACCAGTGTGCATGCCCGAGCTGAGGTACTGACTGGTGTGCATGTCCGAGCTGAGGTACTGACTAGTGTGCAGGCCAGAGCCAAGGCAATGCCGGTGTGCATGCCCGAGCCAAGGTACTGACTAGTGTGTAGGCCTGAGCTGAGGTACTGACTAGTGTGCACACCCGAGCCGAGGTACTGACTAGTGTGCAGGCCAGAGCCGAGGCGATGCCGGAGTGCATGCCCGAGCCAAGGTACTGACTAGTGTGTAGGCCTGAGCTGAGGTACTGACTAGTGTGCACACCCGAGCCGAGGTACTGACTAGTGTGCACACCCGAGCCGAGGTACTGACTAGTGTGCATGCCTGAGCCGAGGTGACACCAGTGTGCATGCCCAAGCCGAGGTACTGACTAGTGTGCACGCCTGAGCTGAGGCACAGACTAGTGTGCTCACCCGAGCCAAGGCGACGCCGGTGTGCACATCCAAGCCAAGGCACGGGCTGGTGTGCATGCCTGAGCTGAGGCGATGCCAATGTGCAGGCCCGAGCCAAGGCGATGCTGGTGTGCAGGCCTGAGCCAAGGTGATGCCGGTGGGCACAACTGAGACAAGGTACCAACTAGTGTGCACACCCAAGCTGAGCCACAGCAATGCCAGTGTACACATCCAAGCCAAGGCAATGCCAGTGTGCATGTCTGAGCCACGCTGCTGGCCGGTGTACAGGCCTGAGCCCAGGCAGGCCGGAGCAGTGAGGGTTCTGGGATTCTGTCCTTACCACTTTTCAGGATCCTGTGCAGCCTGCTGTCCTGCATTTTCCTGCTGTGCCGGGGGACAAGCAGCCCAAGGTGGCTAGCGTTGCCACCAGGAAGTGCCAGGGGACAGTCCTGAGGGGCTGGCATGACCTGTTTGAGGAGGTGGCACAGAGAAGTGAACCCCGGCCCCTGGCATCCTTCTCAGTGGTGGCAGTGGGGCAGGGACCCCACCTTGGTGCCAGGAGACCCCAGAAAACCACCTTCCCAGGAGGATAAGGAAGGGGAGGCGGAGGGGCTAGAACACACGTAGAAGTTCCTGGGGCGGAAGTGTGAGTACTCCTTTAAGAAACTGCTAACCCAGCGCACAGGGCCACCACGGGGCTCATTCACCTAACCTTCCGCGGAGCACGCAGCCCGAGTGCTCCCCCCGCTGCAGGCCTAGGGGCCCAGAGCCGGGCCAGCTCATCAGGTCAGCTGTCACACCCAGAGGACATGTACCGACAAAAATCAAGTTCAGCACTGTATTGTTTAAATAAAGCAAAATGTAAAAAATGGAGGAAATGCCTGAGACTGTTTCTGCCTCGCCTGGAGGAGGAGAAACGCTGTGGTGGGAGGCGGGGGCCTGCCCTCGCCCCGTGTCTCCGGTCCTGGGAAGGTCACGTGCGGGCTGTGGGCGGGCAGGCGGTGGCCTCACGTCACGGTGGCCGGAGCCGCCTCCCTGATGCTGTCCCACGCGCCAGGCCTCTCCAGCGTGGCCTGCAAAAGCTCTCGGATTCTCCGGTTTTCCTTGGAGGTAGACTGCCAAACAACCTCAAGCTCGCCTTCGATTTCTCTGAGAGAAACACACACAGAACAGTACAGGGAGAAAATTACTTACAGAGCCCTATGACTCCTAAAGCAGTAAGGCCCCCACTGCTGGGGGAAAACGTTTCAAAAGAAAACAAGCAAATAAAAATCAAGACCAATATTACATTCAGATGGAAGTAAAACGGAACCAATACACGAAACAGGTCCAGAGGGTTTTAGTAGGAAAGTCTAGCAAACATTCCAAAGTAACCACAGTGAGGAGGCCCTACCTCTTCTGCTGCAGTGCCTGGTCCAGCATCTCCTGCTTGTCGCACAGCATCTGATGGAGGTGCCTCATCTCTTGCCGGTACTGAGCGGTCTTGCTAGCAAAGTCTTCCTGCTGCTCTGTCAGCTGGTGACTGATGTTGCCCACTTTCAGTGCTGCCTGCTTCTTGTACGCCTGGGGGAGGAGGCACTCTGTGAGCGAAGGGACGCTGCCTGTGGCCCACGGGGTGGCTTCCCGGACACACACCCTGCCCATTTGGACCATCAGAGCCCACTGAAATGATGAGTAAACCTTGGGTAAGCCTGATCTGGGAGGGCAAGGATGGTAAAAGTCATATAGGGGGAGAAAGAATGTCAAGTGTAAGAATAGCAAATTTCTAGTTTGCATCGTGCCTAGCTGTTATAGGCTACACATCGAAACAGACCAACCTGGTGAGGCCTGTGCACTCTATTGGTAAACAGATGGCAGAGATAAAAGCCTGATCACTTGCTTTCCTTCTACATTCTTACTGAATAGTATTTAAGGTTACGACTTCCCTCTGAGCATTTCTAAAACTGCGGTCACATAGGTAGTGAACTGTAGTTCGCACAGATTCGATGCTGTTTAAAGATGGACAGTTTGTACATTCCCTCTGACCCAAGAACTGGCCTACTTCACTGTTTTCAAATTTCCAGGTGAAAGATTATTTTTTGCTTTCTGTTTATCAATTTCTGGCTTTTACCTTTTTGTTCAACAAACATGCCTTATTTCTACTCTAGGGTTTTTTTTTTTTTTTTGGGTAGACAATCTGCAATCCATCAATTACTCTGTGTATATCTGTACATAAATAAACCTTATAGATTACATTGTTAAGTCTTTTATATCCTTAGTTACTTTTGTTTGATGTCTTGATCTGTCTTGGGCCAAGAGAAAATTAAAGCTCCTACTATTACCAAGTTTCCATTTCCCTTTGTATGCCCTGTGGTTTATACTTTATAGATTTGCTGCTGTATTATTTAGCACGTAGATATTCGTAGCTACCGTATATTATTAACTGCAGTCTTTAACACTCCCAAGGCCCCTCTTTTTTTTTTTTTTTTGTCTCACTTGGTGCTTTTGGCACTGAACCCTATCTTGGCACATAGAAAGATTGTACCTTTTTTTTCCTTTTTGTTTGCATAAATCTGGATTATCTTTACTCATCCTTTTATTCGTAACCCTTCTGATACACTTTGTTTCAGACTGTCTCTTGGCTCTATCCTGGGATACTGTTTGCTTCATAATCCAATCTAAACAACTGTTTTCTTTTAATGGGTGAAATAAACTCACTTACATTACTTGTGTTTGTTCCCAAACTTGTTATTTTGCTGTTTTAGCTACATACATTTTTAAAGACTTTAATGTAGTCCTGTTTTCTGTTCTTTTTACTGTTGTAATACAATTATTTGGGAATGAATCTCTTTTTTAAAAAAAATGTTTTATTTATTTCTAGGAGAGAGAGAGAGAGAGAGAGAGAGAGAGAGAGAGACAGCGTGAGCAGGGGGAGTCACAGACTGAAACAGGCTCCAGGCTCTGAGCTGGCAGTCAGCACAGAGCCCGATGCACCCACGAACCATGAAATCATGACCTAAGCGAAAGTCGGACGCTTAACCGACTAAGCCACCCAGGTGCCCAGAATGAACTTCTTTTGATTCTTGTGGTGACTTTTATTCTCATGCCTTTATATTATATGTCCTTACTCCTCTCATTTATCAAGTTAGCTCACAACCTTTTCTTCCCCTACTTGAATATGAATATGCTTAAGCTCTTCCTACTTGATTTTTCATCTTGAAATGATGTCCTTTGAACTCTTAGTTATGAAATATGAACAACCAGCTAGTTTGTCCTACTTTCTACTTTCCTACCTCCTAAACCTATCAGTTTTTCCTTGGTTGTATTATTTCCACATTGTCAAAAAACATTTACATTTCATCCTATCAGCCTTATCCCTGCTTTGCTGAAGTCTTAGTTCACAGTTAAGTGTATCTTTTGTTCACTGCCAGTACTTTTCTGAAATTTGCCCAACTGTTTCTTTTCTTTTCTTATAATGTTTTATTTATTTTTGAGAGAGCACAAGCAGGGCATGGGCTAGAGAGAGAAAGTTTGAGCACGGGTGGGGAAGAGAATAAGGAAGAGAGAGAATCCCAAGCAGGCTCCTAGATGTCAGCGTGGGCCTGATGCAGGGCGCTCAAACCATGAACCATGAGATCGTGACCAAAGCCGAAATCAAGAGTCAGACACTTAACCGAATGAACTACCCAGGTGCCCCTGTCCAGTTATTGCTTGATTGGATGAACTCAAGCTGATTGATCTTTAGGAAAGATTTATGGAAAAAATGTGCCCAGAGTTCTTACACGCTCAAAACTGTCTGAAGAATAGCTTGGTTGGATGGAAAGAACCTTGGCTCAGACTCTGTTTCCTCGAATATTTCTAGAAGGCATTGCACTGCTGTCTGGCATTCAGTGTTGCTGTTGAGAAGTGTGATGCCAGCATGGTTTTCTTTTTCTTATGTCTTGGTCTTCTGCCTGGGTGTCCAAGGACTTCTTTCTTTATCTTAAAGTCCTTTCAATGTATAGATTCAAGCCTTTGTTTATTTCAGAAGAGCGTTTATGAATTATGGTTCTGAGCTGTTTTGATTTCTTCTTGGGAACTGTTAACTATAGGCATATTGGATCTCTTATCCCTTGCTGGATTCCTTTTTTTTTTCCCTACTGGATTCTTTTCACATCTTTATTTCTGCCTTTCTGTCTTTACCTTTCTCATTTCTATCCTTTATGTCCCCATTGTGCTTTTAGGATAGGTTTTTCCTCATGCTCCCTGTAATTCAGTCTACATTTCTGAAACAGATGCACCTTTCCTTCTATGTCTTCCCCAAGTTATGTCAGTTCCAGTTCACATACTCCTTTGTCTGGCGATCTGTTTCTGCTTTGTAGGATTTCCTCCTAGCTCTGATGGCTTTATTAAGTTTTAGCTTTCTAGCTACCTATCTACCTCCTTACTTATCTACCTACCTGCCTATCAATTCCCTGTCAAGTATAATTGATAATTTTGATTTTTGTGGCAACATTATTTCTTTTCTTTTTTAAAAAATATGTTAATGTTTATTTATTTATTTTGGAGACTGGGGGCAGGGAGGGGCAGAGAGAGAGGGAGACACAGAATCTGAGGCAGGCTCCAGGCTCTGAGCTGTCAGCACAGAGCCTGACGTGGGGCTTGAACTCATGAACAGTGAGATCACGACCCAAGTGTGGCAACATTATTTCTGATGTATTTTCATCATGTGCAGGCCAATTATACTTCAATTTTTCTTCCTTTTTCTTATTTTGCCTCTGGAGGCCCCTGAATTCCTCTGGGCTGAGATGAGGTTCCCGAGAACAGGACGAGTCGGGTCAGCTTCCAGGTTCTCCATGCCATCTCTCTTGTGGCCCCTCTTGGCTCCTCTGAATCCAGCCTGGCTCAGAAGGGATTCCGGCGGTGGCTCTGGCTTCCCTGACCTCCAGGGTGCCATCCTCACTTCTGGGAGTCCTATTTTGCTGGGGTTTCCTGAGATGTCATCCCCGAATTTTCTCAACCTTTTCCAGGTCTCTTCTGTCCACTTACTCAGAGATCTGCCCTGTCCAACCTGGATCCAGCTCTCAGGTGTCTTCTCCGGGTGGCTGAGTGGACCCTTTTTGCTATCTTATTTAGATGAACGGTACTGAGATACATTCCAAACACAAGGTCAACTCCCTGAGGATCAGACCTTCTCTTTTGGAAACAAAGGCTAACAGGAAAGCCAGAAAAACCCATAAAAATCCATGGTTGCTCATTGTTACTCAAAATACTTCATTTAGCTTCCCATTGTTCATAATATGGTGGTATATTCCTTCTAGTCTTTCTGGAAGTTGAAATACTGTTTTGTATCCTGTGTTTGGCTGTTGAGTTTTAAAAATTATAAAATATATTATTTAATTAATTCCCCAGAAGGTTATTGAATGTATTGAATACTGCGTGTCAGGTGCTATTTTAGGGGCCTGGGATATCCCAGTGGACAACACCAGAAAAAAATCTCTGCCCTTGTGGAGTTTCCAGTGTGGCCAGGGGGACAGACAATTGCTAATAACCATAATCAATAAGTTATGTACCTGTTGGAAGGGGATGCTGTCTATGGAAGACACATTAAAGTAAGGTAGTGAGAATGAGGGTGGGGAAGAATGGATGGCCAGCAATCATAAATGGTCAAGGTGTGCCTCATTGATGTGGTGACAGGTATATATTTGGGGGGAAGCTTAGGAAGCATATATGAGCAATTTAATGACAAAGCAAACACCATGGAACTACCATCTACATTAATAGAATATAACCAGCATCCTGGAAGTCCCCAAGTGTCCCAACCATTCAGAAGTACAGTTGACTCGGGGCGCCTGGGTGGCTTAGTCGGTTAAGCGTCCGACTTTCGCTTAGGTCATGATCTCACGGTTCGTGGGTTCGAGCCCCGTGTTGGGCTCTGTGCTGACTGCCAGCTCGGAGCCTGGAGCCTGTTTCAGTCTGTGACTCCCTCTCTCTCTGACCCTCCCCTGTTCACGCTATCTGTCTCTCTCTCTCCTAGAAATAAATAAAACATTAAAAAAAAAAAAAAAAGAAGTACAGTTGACTCTTGAGCAACGTGAGTTTGAATTGCATGGGTCCATTTGTATGCAGACTTTTTCGGATAAATACAGTACAATGCTGTAAGTGTATTTTCTCTTACTTACAATTTTTCTAATAACAATTTTTTCCCTAGTGTACTTTATTGTAAGAATGCAGTATATAACACATATAACATAGAAAATACATGTTGGGGTGCCTGCTCCCAGAGAGGATGATCTCCCTGCACTTGCGGCGGGAACTTCCCTCACCACAAAGGCCACGGCCTACGATAAATGAGAGCAGCGATGGGCTGGGGGGTAGGCTGGTCTTCTCTGAATGTAGTTAGATGGAGGTGATCTCACCTGGGGAGGGCCTAGTACCCAGATCAGGGTAGCGCATATTCCATATTGCATGTGGAAGACCCTCCTGGAAACTGGAGAGGCCCTCAGGCAGCATCTCTGTCTGCACCACTTGAAAATCAAGATGGGCAGGCCATGCAGCTTCCAACAACTTAATATCTGTGTTATTTAAGCAATATTCATGAAACACAGGGGAAAAAAGTCTACTCTTTGCATTAATACATATATTTGGTTCTGAGTACTTATATATTACTCAGTATAAATTGTATACACACACACACACACACACACACACACACATATGCTGTTCACCCAGTATTATGCATATTTACACAGGGCTAGCTAATGTTTCATTTGTCTTAGTTTGTGAATTTTCCCACAGAGTAAATGTCATCAGTCTATTTCTCCTCGCAGCAGGCCCTTAAATCATTACCCCACAGAAGTCCTGGATCGGATTCCCCACGGATAGGCTACATTCTCCTCCAAAGCCCCCAGGCTCCCTGCCTTGCATGCAGGTAGGCCTGCCTGTTCTCTTCCTGCCCTTGACCGCACCCCTGCTCCCGCTCAAGAGAAAAGGGTTTGGCTGGTAAGGCTGTGCAAGCAGGTGCGGAGGCCGGCAAGAGGAACGCCGGCGGCAGCGAGAGCACAGGTCGGGTGATGGAGGTGGCCCGGCAGGGAGAGCTGGTACAATGACTAGCTCCCTGGGGCAGAGAAACCAGAGGGTGCAATTAGGATTAAGCAAGAAAGGAACAGGTCAACGCTGCTCTCTAACTGAACCAGTAAGTGCTGGGCTGGAGAATAAAGCCTGCACATTAACCTCAGGATAGAGCCTGCAGATTTTTCCAGATAACAAAACAAAACAAAACAAAGCAAAATAAAACAAAACACAACAGCTGTATGGGATCTTACTGCACAGATAAACCGGTTTATTTAATGAGTGGATTGATGTTCCTTCTGCCCCTGAAACCCAATAATGCTTTATTCTGTAGAGGATACATGCAAAATGAATCATTTTGTTAAACACGGAAATCTGACCTTCGTAAGCTGTGTTTCCATTCGACACAGAACTTCTGAGGCTAAATGACCACTTACCCTGACTTTTTCCTCTAACCTTCCCAAGCGAATGTTGCCTTCTGTGATTCTGTCGAGAGCTCCGTCCTTCTCACTTTCTAAACATTTAGCCTAAGGAGAGAAGTGAAGAGAAAAATAGCAGGCTCTTAGTTGAACAGAAAAGTTAAATTAATAATCGTTCTGTAAAGAATCTTGCAATTTATAAGTCATCTCCGCTCTGCCACCTGTCCAGCCCAGCGCCTGTCTGAGCCCCAAGCCCCACTCCCGTTTGAAGGCTGTGGGCAGAACTTGGGCCAACAGCTGAGGAGAGGCAAGAACCCACAGCAGCAGGCTGGGCACCCCACCTGGGCGCCAGTGGAAGATCGAGCCCCTCAAAGCAGGGGCTTCCATTTCTATGGCCATCCTGGGTCCACAAATATGAAGGGAACACCGAAGAAGGACCATCTGAGGGCCGGGGAGGATCTAAATCCCATCAACTGGGATGATCGCTGGCCCACATGGGAGGTACAGGACCTACCTCCTGGGGAAGCCTGCATGCCCTGCCCTGCAAACAAGATGACTTCACCTTTACGGTGGTCCTGACATGTGGCAGCTGAGTCCCCGTTTTTCAGCAAGCTTCTGCTTTGCACTCTGGCTCTTCCAGTGGGGAAGCACAGCAGGCAAGGCAGAGGGGAAACGGGAGCTCAGCACAGCTACAGCAAATGCCCGAGCCCAGCACTTGGGTTGCGATGGTGACCTCATGGGAGGCGGATGGGATGGGGGTGTACAGGCTTAGGCGCCTACCATGCTATGTCCAAGTCACATTGCTTCCAGAAGACCCGAGAAGGACTTAGAAACCACCACTAACATGTAATAAGTCTTACCACTCTCAGCAGCAACTATTATAATTAAGAAAGAAACTTTTTTTTGGTAACCTTAATATAAGGACAGAGTGGGATCTCAAGGCTGGCTTAATTAGCATCTCTTTTATTACAAATAAGGATCACATTCTCCCCAAGAGCTGTGTGCTATTTCTATTTCTATTTCATCTCATATAAACAATAGCTAAAAGCCTAATGTTCATTATCCTATGGAGGATTTTTTTCTTTAAAAAATTTTATGTTTATTTATTTTTGAGAGAGTAAGAGAGAGAGAGGGACAGAGTGTGAGCAGGGGAGGGACTGAGAGAGAGAGGGAACACAGAATCCGAAGCAGGCTCTAGGCTCCCAGATGTCAGCACAGAGCCCCATGTGGGGCTTGAACTCACAAACTGGGAAATCATGACCTGAGCTGAAGTTGGAAGCTTAACTGACTGAGCCACCCAGGCGCCCCCCGAAGGCAGAACTTAATACCTTCCTAACAAAGGGGCACTAAGCCTGTGGCACATGCTGACAGACTCTCCACACCCCACTCACCCCACTCATTTGGGAGAAGGGCTGAGTGATTCCAAGTTTGCCAATTTCCAAATGTCTCAGAAAATCCGCTAATTTCCCCTCTCACTACTTCCACTAAATTATTATTTCTAATCCTACGTTACGAGAGATTTGCAACGCTGCTTAAAGATGTATGTTTAAATAACTGTAAGCAACATGTGTTCAAAGTTGAAAAATCATAAAATTCAAATACAAGTGGATTTTTCTTTTTAATTGCCTATAATTTCACCCCTTGGAGATATTGCTGTGTAACTCCTATTTTGTGGTAAATTCTCTCGGGGTTTTTTCACTGCATAGAGCTTGGCACGGAGTGTGTCTTCTTTCACTTCATAGCCTGCTGTTGACACCTTTTAAAACCAACATGGAAATGCCAAGAATCATGTCCTCGGCATCACGCCTGCTGGCTGGGCAGTGCCTACCATCTAGGAGCACCAGGAATCCACTCAGCCCTTTCCTACAGACTAGGGTGGCAAGAGGCAAGGAGGTCTGGACTCTACTTAACGCTGTCCATGGTGCTCATAGTTCATCTTCAGGCAGGGAACACATGAGTCTGCACGCGTGACAAACGCCTGATGATCTATTTGGCTAGATCAACTAATTCCATTGGTTTGCCTTCTAAAGTATCATTTGCCATTATTTAAAAGTTTGGGTTATTCGCCTTCCAAAAATGTGTTTCCCCCATGGTTGAAAGCAAGAATTTGGGAGAATCTGAAAATGTGCAGTTAAATTGTAAAAAGATGAAGGCTTTTATGGGTAATTTTATAAAGAAAATACTCTTAAAACCATGTTTGCATACTAACTTGCAGTGTACTTGAAGTTCACCGAAGGAGCTTACCAAATACATAAGACTGTCGCGTTCCTGGGTCATATTCTCGGCCAGGCCAACGAGATTTGCCAGGTACTGGTGAGCGGCCATTTCGTTCTCCATGGCTTTTTCCACCTGCTTTTTGAGGACATCGATTTTCTTTTGAGACTTCCTAGAGAGTTCCCCAGATGGTGGAATAAAAAACTCATTAGCCTGAGTGGCTAGGGCATAGAGAATATATGAATTGTAAAAACAGCAAGTATGTTAGCATTTAAAAGTATTCTTAGGCAACCCAAATCTTCTCTTGAGTATCAGGGTGAGAATAGGTAACCGAGTTTAATTTTAAATGAAGCATAATTACTGACTCAGAGCCAAGTCAACAAGAATCACAAAATCCTTAACACAATTAATAGGGTACTTATGTATTATTCTATTAATTTTTTGGCTCATGTTCTAAAAGATGCTTTTGAAAAAGGAACCCAGTTACGCCAAAATGTGTAGGAGATAACTTCAAGGACTTTCAGTCTTAGGGTCATCATTGTGACTATCAACTATGAACCAAAGACTTGAGAAATGATGGCTAATGCTGGTCAATAGCAACACCTTTACTGTGCTTTTATTTTGATATCCAGTAATCCTGATGATCCTTTTCCATTTTTTAGCCAGTATGAGACAAAGAAAAAAACCGGAATATTTAATTATCTCTTTTTAATACCAAAACCAAAACTCCAGCTGGAGAAAAGATAGATAAATACCTATTTATTTTCTGTGCCCTTTCAAGTTCAGCTCCCAGTGCTTTGTTTTCAGCTGTCAGGCGGTTCTTCTCTAACAGCAGGCTCTTTTTCTGCATTTGCAGGACTGCCAGCTTTTCCATCAGCTCTTCTAGCTCAGCCCCTCCTTTCTCCTCCTCCTTCTGTATCTGGCTAGCGGACAAAAATATCACAGACTTGTTATCCACACTCCGAAGTTAAGATGAGGCGGCCTCTGCCAGGCAAGTGATGGGCAGTCCAGCCCCTGGGCCCGTGGGGCTCCTTGGGAGACCCCACCCCCACCCCTGGAAATACTGCCTGCTCCTCCCAGAGGGCCTGGGATGAAGCTTCTAGATGCTGGGCGTGGCTGGGCACACACTTCTTTGATGGTAATGATCTTACCCCTTTTTCTGCCTGTAACTGTTGTGTATGCCTCTGTATAGATATACTTTTCTTTTAACATTCATTTCTTTATTTTGAGAACGGGGGGGGGGCAGAGAGCAGAGAGAGAAAATCCTAAACAGGCTCCGCACTGACAGCTCCATGTGGGACTCGAACTTCCGAAATGTGTGATCATGACCTGAGCCAAAATCCAGAATCGGATGCTTAACAAACTGAGCCTCTCAGGTGCCCCTGTATAGATATACTTATTTGTACCCTATATTCCTTCCAGAGAGAATTTAAGATAGCTTAATTTTTTACATAGTAAAATAACTGCCTTCCCAAATCTTAATGCTACAATGAATTTTATGTCATACTAAATTCTATGGTTTTATGATAAAAGAAATAAAAGACTGAAGAAGGCAATTTCTTTTTTTTTTTTTTAATGTTTTATTTATTTCTAGGAGAGAGAGAGAGAGAGACAGCGTGAGCAGGGGAGGGTCAGAGAGAGAGGGAGTCACAGACTGAAACAGGCTCCAGGCTCTGAGCTGGCAGTCAGCACAGAGCCCGACGCGGGGCTCGAACCCACGAACCACGAGATCATGACCTAAGTGAAAGTCGAACGCTTAACTGTCTAAGCCACCCAGGTGCCCCTGAAGAAGGCAATTTCAATATAAAATTCTGGCAAAATGATCCTTGAGAAAAGAGTTATTTCGTGATTCATTCTTTGGGTCAGTTTTCATGCCAAACCAGGCCCAAACAGGTAGAGCCACACACAGAGGCTGCCCAAGTCTGAGATGGGGGAGGTCTCTCTGGGTATCCTGTGCACCTTACTCCCAGGCTTGCTGCCTGGCAAGTTGAAATTTAAAACAAAACAACCAAACAAAAAGCTAAAAACAATTTGTGAAAAAGAAAAAAAAACAGTTAATAGGGGCACCTGGGTGGCTCAGTCAGTTAAGTATCCAACTTCAGCTCAGGTTATGATCTCATGGTCCATGAGTGTGAGCCTGGAGTCCGGCTCTGTGCTGACAACTCGGAGCCTGGAGCCTGCTTTGGATTCTGTGTCTCCCTCTCTCTCTGCCCCTCCCCGGCTCACACTCTGTCTTCGTCTCTCTCTCAAAAAAAAAAAAACATTGAAAACATTTTTGAAGTTAACAGTTAATAGTTGATGGGAGAAATAGTTACATTATTTATTTATTTTTATTGACGATTTTTATTTTTAAGTAACTTCTACATATAACACGGGGCTTGAACTCACAACCCTGAGATCAAGAATCACATGCCCCACTGACTGACACAGCCAGGTGTCCTGCAAGAGTTGATTTAAAAAAATTGTTTTAATGTTTTTTTTTAATGTTTATTATTTATTTTTGAGACAGAGTATATATATGCTTACTATATATATATATATATATATATATATATATATATATATATATACACACACACACAATTATTATTTAGGTGAAGAAACAGAACATTTTTAAAAATCCCATTTATAATTGCACGATAAGAATAAAATACCTAAGAATAAATTTAGTCAAGGAGCAAACCTCTATACTCTGAAAACTATAAGAAATTGATGAAAGAAACTGAAGACAACACAAAAATATGGGAAGATATTCCATATTCATGGATTGGAAGCATACTCCTAAAATGTCCATACTCCCCAAAGCAATCCCCAGACTTAATGCAATCCCTATCAAAATACCAATATTATTTTTTGCTGAACTAGAACAAATAATCGTAAAATCTGTATGGAAACACAAAAGACCCCGAAGAGCAAAGCAATCTTGAGAGAGGACAAAGGTATCACAAACCCAGATTTCAAGATATACTACAAACCATATATGCTCATACGGTCAATTAACCTATGACAAAGGCGGCAAGAATACACAATGGGGAAAAGACAGTCTCTTCAATAAACAGTGCTGGAAAAACTGGACAGCAGCATGCAAGAGAATGAAACTTGACCACTTACTTACATCATCCACAAAAATAAACTCAAAATGAATTAAAGACCTAAACGTGAGCCCTGAGACCACAGACCTCCTTCCTAGAAGAGAGCATAGACAGTAATCTCTTCGATATTAGCCTTAGCAACACATTTATGGATCTGTCTCAGAAGAGGGAAACGAAAGCAAAAATAAACTATTGGGACTACACAAAAATGAAAAGCTTCTGCACAGCAAAGGAAACGGAATGGGAGATCTCTGCAAGTGATATAGCTGATAAGGGATTAATACCCAAACTATAGAAAGAACTTCTCTGTCTCAACACTGAAAAAACCATCTGATTAATAAACAAGTAGAGGCCCTGATAGACATTTTTTTCCAAAGGCCTATATATAGATGGCCAACAAGCACCAGAAAAGATGCTTAACATGACTAATCATCAGGGAAATGCAAATCAAAACCATGATGAGATATCACTTCACACCAGTCAGAATAGCTCATATTGAAAAAACAAGAAATTAACAAATGTTGGTGGAGGAAAGGGAACACTTGTGTGCTCTTGGTGGGGGGGGTAAACTGATACAGCCACTGTGGAAAACAGTGTGGAGGTTCCTCAGAAAAATTAAAAATAGAAATACCGTATGATCCAGTAATTTCATCTCTGGGTATTTACTCAAAGAAAACAAAACACTAATTCAAAAAGATATACATACCCCTAGGGTGCCTGGGTGGCTCAGTCAGTTAAGCATTTCAACTCAGGTCATGATCTCGCGATTCGTGAGTTCAAGCCCTGTGATGGGCTCTGGGGCTGACAGTGTAGAGCCTGCTTGAGATTCTCTCTCTCCCTCTCTCTCCCATGCATGTTCTCTCTCAAAATAAATAAATAAACTTTAAAAAGAAAGATATATACATACTGCTATGTTTATTGCAGCATATACAATAGCCAAGATATGGAAGCAGCCCAAATCTCCATCAGTAGGTGAATGGATAAAGAAGACGTAGTACAGATATACAATGGAATATTACTCAGCCATAAAAACGAATGAAATCTTGCCATTTTATGACATGGATAGACCTAGAGCATATTATGTTAAATGAAGTAAGTTAAAGAAAGACAAATACCATATGATTTCACTTATATGTATAATCTAAGGGACAAAACAAACAAACAGAACAAGATGGTGGTTGCCAGAGAGGAGAGGGTAGGGGGATGGGCAAAATAGGTTTAACTATTTTACACTATTTAAAGTGTTAAGAGGTTAAGGTTTCCAGGTATAAAATAAATAAAACAAAATAAAAATCATGGACATGAAAAGTAGAGCATAGGGAATACAGTTGAGAATACCGTATTACCGTATGGTGACAGCTGGTAATGGTGTTATGACAATGAGCACTGCCTAATTAATGTATAGAGTTGAACAATCAGTGTCGTACACCTGAACCTAATATTAACATTGCATGTCAACTATAATTCAAAAGTAAAATAAAACACAGAGCGCTTCCAGTACTGCTGATATTCCCATGTGTCCTGCCCGAATCATAGAGCTGCCTTAAGTATCTTTGTAGTGTCACCACCTATCCATGCGTTCTACAACTCGTTCTAGTGTGCCGGTGCTGGAGCCACACATAAAGAGAATTAAGATGCATAACAGGCGTGCAAAGGGGCTGTTTGTATTTTAGTGTCATATGTCTCCAAGACTCACCCATCTTTGTGTGTGGCTGCAGAATATTTAATTGTAACCTTATACCAAATTCTATGTACCCATTTTCTTGCCGACAGTCATCCGGGCTGTGTTCTGTACATAGACTTGCAGGATTCTCTACAGGAATGCCACTCAAAGTGCGATCCTCGGTCTCCAGCTACTTGTTACTTGTCCACAAGATTAGTACACAAATTAAGAGAATGGCTTTGGAACTTTTCTAGTAATCTAATGCTGCTGTGACATCTGTGCAGTGTGATGTGAGTGAGTCTCATTTGTTGACCAGCAGTTTGGGTGTTGTCAAGTGTGCAGAGAGAGTGGCATGTGGTAGTAGCTGCATGCTTGTTATGTGCTGCAGGAACACAGGACAATGTCTAATTTTAAGCTTAGCTTGTCAACTGCAACTCATAAACATTAAGAAATCCAGAACTCATTTCTTTTACTAAAATCTCTTATTTTCTTGGACACGTTGAACTGGGTTAATGATAAATGGTTACAGAAGAATGTTGAAAATACACAGACTTTTGCTTCCAGCCAAGACAGAGTTATAGATAGATTCACCCTTTAGCTAGGACACCAGGCAAAACGTAAGAAACAAGTGTTCTCTCTTTAGACGATAAGTAATGCAGGGCTGTGATCCCCGAGGAAGGAATAACAAATGAGGACAACTGCTTACTGGCAGGCTGCGGCACAGGACAGGACAACTCCAGACAGAACCCAGTGGACCTGCTGAGTTGAGGAGTCAGAGATCAAAGAGGCCAAAGTAGCTAACAACTATGGAGCAGACAGAGAAAGGGCTCCGGAGATCTTTAGGGGGGTGGGCAGTCACTATGAATCTCTGGCTGAGGTCTGCTGATCTGCACATGTGCGATAGAGAGTTACCTGGGGTTGAGTAAGAGCCATTAGAAACGAGGAGGCAGAACCATTGTTGATATTCCCAAGAACCAGGAGTGGTATACATGCCCGGCAGCCCGAGTGGAAGACGTTATAATAGAAGGGACACTGGAGATAACCCTCAGAAGGGTATCACTGCCTTTGTAATGGAACTAAGGTAGCCCTAGACTAAAAGCTGCTTTGGGCCTACCCTAAGAAAAACAAACTTTGAAAGAATCCAACTACCATCGAGTAAGGAAAGTCTGCACCATAACAAAATCTAACACTATTTAAAAGCAATGCTGTACATCTAGCATCCAACCACACAAAATCTACAATATCCAACATCCAATCAAGCATGGGAATAATAAGCAATAAAATATGGTCCATGATCAGAGGGGAAAAAAAATCAATAGTACAGTTCCAGAAGTGAGGGAGATGATGGCATTGACCAACGGAGATTCTTAAACAGCTATTATAAATATGCTCTGTATATTCAAGATAGTAGAGAAGTAGATGAGAGATGAGGAGAGAAATGGAAAATATAAATGACTCAAATGGATCTTCTAGAGACGGAAAAATGCAATATATGAGGGAAACCATATCAGGCACAATGCAAGAAGGCTGTGGAGAACATCTTCACACTGAATAGGGAAAAATTCTCCAAACCAAAAACCTGTCAACTTGTAATTTTTTTACCCAGCGAACTTATCAGTATAGTTTTGTCATTTTTCCAGTAGAAGTACTGTACTTTCTACATATTTGTTCCTCCAAGGAAATCTAATTCATTGTTGTAAACTGATGTTGCTTCTACTGATTTTGCTAAAATCTCTTATTATTTTTAATAATTCCTCTTTTGGTTTGTATTTGAGTAGTATGGGTTTTCCTGCCCTTTCACTTTTGACCTTTCTGCATTTTTCTGACCGAGGTGTATAGCTTAATGGCAACACAGGGTTGCCACTCAGAATTAGCTCCAGAGTATTTCTGCCTTGGAACCCATTATGTACAGCCTGCATGAGGCCTTGAGGTGACACTAGCCTCCCCCATGCACAGGACTTCAGTCACAGCCTGCAGTCATGGGTAAATGTAAATTCCTGGTAGTGTTTCTCCACGTGATAAGCATTCTCTCCACCTCCTTGGGCCTTCCCCTCACTGCCCCATAGGTAAGACCCCCTGAAGCTTACCAAAATCCTGTTCTTTTTAGTTTAACTTGACCAATCTGGTCTTTCATCCAAGAATCCCACAGCACATCACTCACAGACCCTAATGTGCCCCACGCATCCCTGCCTTGACTTCCCGTGTGGCCCCTCTAGGTACCTGTGAATCACAAACTTCTCTGTTAAACTTTTCCTTGTGGTCTCACTATAGTTCACCATCCAACATCCCAGGACTCTGCTTGACAAATGTTAATTTAACATTTAGTCTATTTAGTGTATATCTACTCCTGACATATTTGCCTTTAAATCTAACTTTTTATTTCGTGTTTTCTATTTTATCATTTGTCCTATTTTTCCTTGACCTCATTTGGACTGATGTTTTTCTAAAAAATTTTTTAATGCTTTATTTATTTCTGAGAGAGAGAGAGAGACAGCGTGAGCAGGGGAGGGTCAGAGAGAGACATACAGAATCTAAAACAGGCTCCAGGCTCTGAGCTAGCTGTTAGCACAGAGCACGACGTGGGGCTCAAACCCACGAACCGTGAGATCATGACTTGAGCTGAAATCGGATGCTTAACTGACTGAGCCACCCAGACGCCCCTGGACTGATTTTTTTAAAAAATCATTCTTTCCCCATACTGGTTTAGAAGTGACACACATTCTCTTTGCACAAATTTCATTGTGCATATTTTCACACTATAGAACAAATCTATACCTTTCTCCTCTCCAGAATGATATGAAGACTTTAGAAGACAAACTCCATTGACCCCTTCATGATTATATGCTATTATTGTTTTGCATTTGAATTTTATGTATTTAAAATTTATTTTTAATTTTTTAAAGTTTATATCTATTTTTGAGAGAGAGTGAGTGAGACAGAATGCACAAATAGGGTAGGGGCAGAGAGAGAAGGAGACACAGAATCTGAAGCAGGCTCCAGGCTCTGAGCTGTCAGCACAGAGCCTGATGCAGGGCTCAAACCCACGAACTGGGAGTTCATGACCTGAGCCAAAGTCAGACATTTTAATCAACTGAGACACCCAGACACCCTAGAATTCTAAGTATTTTTCTTTTTTTTTTTTTTTTAAATTTTTTTTAATGTTTTATTTATTTCTAGGAGAGAGAGAGAGACAGCATGAGCAGGGGAGGGTCAGAGAGAGAGGGAGTCACAGACTGAAACAGGCTCCAGGCTCTGAGCTGGCAGTCAGCACAGTGCCCGATGCGGGGCTCGAACCCACGAACCGCGAGATCATGACCTAAGCGAAAGTCGGGACGCTTAACCGACTAAGCCACCCAGGAGCCCCGAATTCTAAGTATTTTTCAATCCAAAAAGATATTGTTTTATGGAATCGAAGTTCACTTACATTTATTAACATATTCACTGTGTCTTTTTGACTCTTAGTTCTACCTTGTTTCTGATACATCCAACACCGAATTATTCTCCTCCTGCTGATGTATACCCTCTTTTAGAATTGCCTTTAATGTAGGCTTGCTGGTGGCAACACTCCATTTGGATTTGAAAATATCCTTATTTTGGCTTCATTCTTGAAAGACATTCTTTCCAGTGATAAAATTCTAGCTCCTCAGGGGTTCTGTTTGTTCCTCAGTTTAAACACCCTGCTGTGACTGAACTCCTCTGAAGGGAACCTGTCCTCTGCTGTTTCACTAAGACGGCCCTTGATTTACCCAACCGTGCTTGCGCTCCATGGGCAAGGACGGCCCATGTATTGTTGATTGTCTTCAGCTGGGGAAGATGCCCAGCTGTCATATCTCTACTCCTGATTAAATACATCCCTACGTCACTTCCCATCTGTGATCTACTGATACCACAACCTTGGAGTGTTCCATGCGATCCCATGGATACCTGCTTCTGATCTACCTATTTTTCAGTTCACTACTTCGCCATCCTGATATGTCTAATCTATAGTTAAGCCCATCCAGTGAATTCTTAATTTAGGTTATTGTATTTTCTGGTTCTAAAAATTCTGTTTCTTTTTCAAATCCAGTATTGTTATGCTTTTTAGTTCCCAGAAGATATTCTGGAGCCTTTTATTTCTTTAAGCCTAACAGCCCAGTTGCTTTATAGTGTGTGTCTGATAATTCTGTATCTGGACTCTGTATTAATATGTGCTACTTCTACTGGTTCACAGTCACTGTCTGTCGGTCTGTGTGTCCTGGACACTATCCTTGAAAGATTTTTAGGAGTAAGGAACCTTCCTCCAGACAGGACTGAGGGCTGGTTTGTTTCTGGTTCATCTTATCCTGAGGATGAAGCCCTTTGGAGTCCCAGCTCCCTATTCATTTGTGAGTGCTGGGACTGTCTTGTCCTTCTTGATCCACCGATATTTCATCCGGGTATATCTGCGTGTGGGTCTTTTTCATTCACTGTACCGGCTACACTGTGGGTCCTAGCAGTTAGTCTTCAGGGACAATAAAATGCCTTTCAACTATTAATGTTGGTCTTTTCATTTCCTTTAATCTTCCTTTCTGAGGTTCCTGATGGTCTACGGTTGGACTTCCTGGGTGGGTCCTCCATCCATTACCTTTCTCTCCATTCCCAGCTGTCTGTCTCCCTATGCTCTAGCAGAATCTAATTTCTTTTTTACATTCTGGCAATCATTTCTAATCTTGCTCTCAAAGACTATACTTCTTGGATGGCACTGTATTCTTTACATCTCCTGAATTCTTTATATTATCTGTTTCCTTTTATTATTTTTTTTAAGTAGGCTTCACACTCAGCATGGACCCCAGTGTGAAACTTGAACTCGTGACCCTGAGATGCAGACCTGAGCTGAGATCAAGAATGGGATGCTCATCTGCCTGAGCCACCCAGGCACCCCATCTCAGTCTCCTTTGAAGTGAGTTTGTCTGCTTATGTAGGTCTCCCTCTTTCATTGCATTTTCACCTCCAATATGTCCAATGATGCTTGCTGTTTGTTCACATCTAGGAGTCTGTTCTTATTTTAGGATGAAGAGCTGGTATGTATTATATAAGGAGATGGCTTTTCTGCCCTGGCATCTCCCTGGGCAGGCATATCGCTGACAGCTGAGCAGGACTCTGCCTGCACAGACGAATTCTGTGAACAATCAGCTGCTCTTTAGGCTGCACCTCCCTGCCCCAAAAGCCAGAAGAAGGAAGGCTTTCCTTGTGTAGATCCCACCAGTCACCCCAAACCTTTAGTTCTCTCTAAACAAGTTTGCTATCTTTCTTTAGAGGTGGGCTGATGCTCTGGTTTTCTCCTATCATCCCTCCTGGGTAGACTCAACAGTTGTAAGTGATGATAAAAGCCAAGAACAATGTAAGCTTCCGGGCGTGGCCGCCACACAGCTCTCTTGGGCCCCAGTTCCTCCCAGGCAAGCTGCCAACAGATAGAACGAGCAAGACAAAATGGACAACCCAGTCCATGTTTATGACCTGCAGCGCCCTGAACCAGGAGAGGAGAAATGATACACAGGCACCGTCCCTGGATGCTCACTGAGCACAGGTTCAATTTAACCCTTTTCTCTATAAATATCTTTTTCTTGGGACCTCATCTTTGCCCGCAACACAAGCCTTTCCCAAACTCCTCCTGAGATTCCCCTTGTAGGAGGTGGTTCAACAGCTGCTTTGCTGCTAACTAGTAACCACTCTTGTACATGTGGCAGATCTCTTACTACTGGATCAGCGTGGGAAGGGAGCTCCCCATCTGAGGCAACCAGAGGGCGGATGCACTTCAGCTCAACTCCAAGGTATCCTTGGCTGACCTCATGCCTGTAGTATTCTCCTTACTTTGCCTGTTTTTCTTTTTCTTCTTCTTTTTTTTTAATGTTTTATTTCTAGGAGAGAGAGAGACAGCGTGAGCAGGGGAGGGTCAGAGAGAGAGGGAGTCACAGACTGAAACAGGCTCCAGGCTCTGAGCTGGCAGTCAGCACAGAGCCCGACGCGGGGCTCGAACCCACGAACCGCGAGATCATGACCTAAGTGAAAGTTGGACGCTTAACCGACTAAGACACCCAGGCGCCCCACTTTGCCTGTTTTTCTACCAAAATTTGGTACAGCCTCTAGACTTCCCCGAATTCACACATTCCAACCCTGATGAAGCCATGCCCCTCTTCCCATGTTACAAAGGCTCTCTCCAATCAAACACTGTGCCCTCCAATGGAGAACTATCAGAGTCAACAATCTCCATGTCCAGACTTATGCTTCACCCTCTACCCCACCGGGCAACTGTGAGCCCAAAGCCTCCCAGAAAAAGGCTGGCACAAAGGCCTTCTGTCCCTACTAGCTCGTTCCCTACCACAATGCTCCTCTCCTAATTTCCCCTTACAAGAGATGTGGTGACATGTCTGCCTTTTCAACAACCATGTCTTCCATTGCCTTTGCCATTAGTGGCTTCCTTTTGAAGGTTTTCATACCTTCTATACTCACATCTAGAATACGTGGCTATGACACATCCACAGGAAAAAACATCAGCCACAGGAGTGGGGGTTTGAGGGAAATAAAAATCATGAACATGAACATAACTTCAAAAAACATTTCTTCCTCTGCTAGAATAGAAAAGTAAAGGACAGGTATGGCCCAGACCATGTGTAAGAAACACTGGGCTCCAGTAGCTGGGATCACCAGCATTTACTGACATACCAAACTGAGCACTTCACACGCCCTAACCCATTTATTCCCCCACGTCAGCTGTCTTAGCTGAATGCCTCACCGTTAAAACAATTATTTCCTCCATTGCAAAAATGCTGTATATTCACAATAGAACACACGTAAAACATTTTAAAACAAAACACAAAGAAAATTTAAATTGTCCATTTTGACAGTGAGTTTTACATGTCCACCTGGCTAGGCTACAGTGCCCAGTTGTCTGGTCAGACGTTAGACAGATGCTGCGACGGGGGACCTTTGGAGGTGTGATTAACTACCAGCAGCTGACTCTTGAGAAGTGGGTGGGCCCCATCCAATCAGTTGAAGGCTTTATGAGCCCAAACCGAGGGTTCCGAAAGAAGGAATTCTGCCTCAAGACTGTCACACAGAAATCCTGCTCGAGTCTGTAGCCAGCTGGCTGCCCTGTGGATTCTGGATTCCAGCCCCTATAATCGTGTGAGCCAGGTCCTTAAAATAAATCTCTCTCTCTCTAGAAATATCTATATACACATCCTACACATATCTGTTGTTTTCCTGGAACACCCCAATTACTGAGATGCCTGTAATTTCACCTGCCAAAGAGAATTTCTGTTAATATTTTTCCATTCTTCCAGTCTTTTTTCTATGTACTTATGGCATATGTGTGTGTGACCGTATACGTATGTGTGTATTTATACACATATGAAATAAACATAAAGACCCCCACACTAGAATGATTAACTCATTCCAGTTTGCCTTGGATTTTCCCAGTTTTAGCACTAAAATTCCCATATCCTGGGAAAACCCAGGTAAACTGAGATGGTTGATCACCTTAATACACATACATACATATGCTTTCTTTTTAAATAAAAATTTCCTTTTAAATCAGATTGTGATCATTCTCTGCATACTGTATAATAACCTAATCACTTCACTTAAAAATATATTTCTCCCTTGAGGTGCCTGGGTGGCTGAGTCGGTTGAGCATCTCTTGGTTTTGGCTCAGGCTGTGATCTCACGGTTGGTGAGTTTGAGCAGTGCAGAGCCTGCTTGGGCTTCTCTTTCTCCCCCTCTCTCTGCCCCTACCTTGCTTCTGTTCTTTCTTTCCCTCTCAAAACAAACTACTTTAAATTATCTTTGGGTTAAAAACCAATAAGGATGGAATAGTAAGGGGAAAATAAATCATACACACACACACACACACACACACACACACACACACACACACACACACACACACACAGACAGAGTGCAGAAGGCAGCCCTCGAGGACAGGCATAGTGTACGTTCGTAATAAAAGATTTACCATTCTCAGTCCCAGACACCTGTGCTGGTGTGGCTAACGGACTCAGAAAAAGACTGCGTGCCCCTCTCCACTCCATCTAAAACCACACACACAGTGACACGCTCAAACTTGAAAACACACTGTCTCCTTACCTTTTTAATTCGTTTACAATCGAAGCATGGACATGCATTGCAATTTTGCCATCCAAGCGTGTTTTCAGTTCCTGGCATTCAGCATGTAAAATTTCCAATTGCTCCTTGTTTTCACGTAGCTCCTTTTCTTGGTTCTGGGTTTTAGTCTCCAGAAGCATGAGTTGTTTTGTCAGCTTAGAAACTGAAAAACAAACAAGATGGATCAAGACTTGGCAAGGAAGACTTAGGAAACCATGGTCCTTGATTCCTAGGTAACACCAAAGAGAGCCGGCTCATAAAAAATGATCATGATATAAATTTGAGGATTTATAAATTAATACCAAAGGCCTTGTACTTAGAAATTACTGCTCCTGTATTAAATGTTCCCTAAATATACATTTTCTTACTGGATCCAATTTATTTATTATTATTTTTTAGTCGGTTCAATTTAGTGATATCACAGTTAAAAATATATGATGTTAATGAAGACATGGTTTTAGCCTTCAAGGGACTGACTTTGCAAAGACTGAAGTCACACATGGATACACAAGCACAGATGTGCAACATCCATGCTGTCGGAAAGTGCAAGAAGTTCAACTATGAAGAGACATCGATATGGCCCAACTACGGACTGAATTTATTGCTTTTCTTCTCTTTCCTCACTAAGTTATGTTTTCTGTCCTGTATCTAAAGTAAATTGTAAATATTTTCACCCAGGGCAACACTATAGTACTTCATGATAAGATACTTCCCAGAGGGCTGTTGGAACAGGCACTTAGAAGTATTAGAGCATAAAACCTTAAGTCCTTCTACTCTGTGGAAATAGTTAGCTTATCGAAATAGATAGCTCCCTCTGAGAAGCTAAGACAGGCAGCTGACTGAATCAGACAGGTCTAAAGGTTGGCCCTATTCTCCGTGACCAGAACAATCACTGCTCCTGCTCAGATCGCTACATTTAAAGAAATCAAGCTCCGAACAGACAAAATTCATTTTCCCTGCCATCTCTGCTCTTGGAAACAAAGACAGGGGCTCAACAACTCTCTTTCTCCTCCACCCCAAATAATGCCAGAGTAAAGGCAAATATGTCCGTGCCACGTGGAGTCAAATGGTGAGTCCTGTGGAAGAAACGCCTATTGGACGCTCTGACAGACACTGTCACTTTTAAACATGACAACTGATATGCCATCTCAGTGGCTTCCGCAGCACTGGGGGCTTTCATGCCCAGTGTGGAAAGGGCAGTCATTAAAAAATTAGAAGCATTTTCAGTAAGTTAAGCATCTGGCTCTTGATTTCAGCGTGGGAATGATCTCATAGTTTGTGAGTTCGAGCTCCAGATCGGGCTCTGCACTGACAGTGTGTGGCCTGCTTGGGATTCTCTTTCCCTCTCTTTGCGCCTCCCCCCCCAAAATATATAAATAAACTTTAAAAAATTAAAAAAAAATAATCAGGAGCATTAGGGAAAACAGAAGGGAGGGGTTACAGTGCCTTACACGAGACAGCTTGTATTTTGTGTTCCTGTCCTATATTATTCTTCCTTGGGGAAAAAAAAAACAACAACCCATAAATCCCAGGGGGAAAATGCTGCTACCTTTTGTGCTCGTATATTTGGGGTTTAACCAAAATTGAAGAAATGTCTCAGTCTGGCTCACTTCAAGCCCAAGGCCATGTGCTACAGGGCTCGTAGGGACAGGGAGGGACACATGGGGAGAGGGGGTGCTCACAGAAGGTATCGGAGGGAGAGGCAGCCCATCACAGCACCCACAGCTCTGACGGAAGGGCAAGGGCACACAGAGACCATTCAGAGTGAATGAGCGCTCCTTCTTTTACTCAGGTAACAAACATTCAAAAACAGAGCCTCGCACTGTTTCAGACACTCACTTCCCGAGATGGTCCCCTCTTACACGGCACTAGCTCCCCCAAACCCAGCTCTGCGGGCCCCAAAGGGGTCGCTTACATTTGCGTTACAAGATATACAGGGTAACTGGAAGGGCGCTGTGAAGCCTAAGAGAAGGCAATCAAGGCGGGAACGGTTGGAAATGCTGTAACATAAACGGCTGCATTTCAGTAAAGAGGAACACTTTCTAGAACACGTGATTTCCCCCATTTATAATTTGAGGGGGTCTCCACTAGGAGGGGGCGGTGCAAGTGTAAAATGATACAACGGTGACATCACAGCCTCATCCTTGCTTGCTGGGAAGATGGCTCACCTTCCTGGAGACGCTCCTGGTGGGTGTCCTTGACTTTTCTTTGCTGAATCTCCAACTGCTCTATCAGCAACTTGTTTTCCTCTAAAACCAGTTCTGCCTGAGTCTGAAGCTGACGCCTGCAATTGATTTACAAAGTTAAATACTGCCATTCAGGTACTGAATGATTACAGAGACACTCCAGAGTCCCAAAGAAAGCAAGCGAGGGGTGCCTGGGGGGCTCGGTCGGCAAAGCGTCTGACTGTGGTTCATGAGTTTGAAGCCCGCGTTGGGCTCTGTGCTGACAGCTCAGAGCCCAGAGCCTCATTCAGATTCTGTGTCTCTCTCTCGGCCCCTCCCCTTCTTGTGCTCTCTCTCTCTCTCTCAAAAATAAATAAAAACATGTAAAAAATTTTTTAAAAAAGCAAGCAACTGAGGTGTTGTAGGTAATGAATATCAGGACAAGCTTCGGTACTAAACATGTACTAAACATAGTTAATCCTGCCCCTCACATTAAACTGAGGGAAAGGACAGCCATAAAGTCTGAATTATGAATTGCTTCAGTAAGTTTTTAAAATGTAATATTTCAAACATATACAGAAGTAGAGAAGAATCAGATAATAAACTCTCATGTATACAACACCCACTTGGAACAATTATCAAATGGCCAATGCTGTTTCATCTATATAAACCTCCAGTCCCAAAACCCCCTGGATTATTTTGAAACCAGTAGGTAATTAGAACTTAGGAAGAATTTAGAAAGTTCTCATTCTTTGTTTTGTTTTGAAAGAGAGAGAGAGAGAGATGAGCCAAGGGAAGAGGGGAAGAAGAGGAAGGGAGAGAGAGAGAGAGAGAGAGACAGAGACAGAGAGAGAGACACAGAGAGAGACAGAGAGAGAGAGAGAGAGAGAGAGAGAGAGAGAGAGAGAGAGAGAGAGAGAAGCAGGATCCATGCTCAGCATAGAGCCCAACTCAGGGCTTGATCCCATGATGCTGGGATCGCAACCTGAGCAGAAATCAAGCGCCAACGCTTAGCTGACTCAGCCACGCAGGCTCCCCAGAAGTTTCCATTTTAATTGAGAAGTACTCACTTATAATCAATAGCACATTTGTCCCCAAACAATGACTTAAAAGCCTCTGGCTGGTTTCTTAAACCATACTGAGTACTAAAAGTCCCCAGTCTTAATCTCATATGAGCAAACCCTTCCCTTATAGAGGGTGCAAAGTAAATCCCAGCCCAGCTCACCTTCATGATTGAAAATTCCAATCAGAATGAGCTAAGGGAGCCTTAGAAATCTGGTTAAATGCTTCCCATTCAAAGCAAATGGTAAACCAGTAAATTATCTCAATTTTTCACTTCAAGCTCAAAAAGGGAAGTGGAGGAAGGAGAGAAAAAGCTGAAAGGAGTCGAGCTATAGCAATGACCTCACTCCAATAGTGGCTGCACATGGGCTCCTCGGCACCCATGGTGGGGAGCTGCCCTGCTGTCTGGGAGGGACGGAGCCCCCCCTCCCCTACCCGCACAGACCAGCCCCACTTCCTCCTGTTTACACTGTGGACTTTCTCAGGACTTCCTTTCTTCCTCCCTCTTTTCTTCTTTCCCTACCTGCTTCCCTCCCTCCTCTCTTTCCCTTCCACCATTCCTTCTGTCTTTTCTTTCTCTTTAAAATAAAAGGGATTCTCCTATTTCTTAAAAAAAATATATAGTTAAGACCACAGATTTAGTTTAATACTCCCTCCCATTTTAGAGGTAAACTGAGGCCCATGAAGCATAAGGTATCCCAGTCAGGAAATGAAATGCAGAGTTTACTTGTGGCCCAGGTGTTCATGGAGAAATTATGTGAAACTAAGGAGACAGCTTCTACTGAAGTGTGAAGTAGGTGTGCCCGAGTCTGGTGGGGGAGTCCCGCACCTGCCACCCGTGTGGGGACAGGGCACAGCGGCCAGGGAGGTCGGGGGAGGCCATGAGCTCCAGGGGAGCAGGGGCGGCAGGAGATCTGCCCACAGGACCCCTCCCCCAGGGGGAGACCTAGCGTCTCCCCACCCACGGCACGGACCACCACACCAGAGCAGGGCGCCAAGTGCGAAGTGCACGTGTGGGTTTGAAAGTGGGATCTTTCTTCTCTTTTGTTCATTTATCTGGTTGTAAGGAGCAGGAACCAGGTTTGACCTGCATTTACATACAAGCTCAGAGGAAGAATCCCGGTTCTCTCAAGGGCTCTTGCAAGCAGTCTAACTGACCTGCTTTCCAGGGTGCTATTCAGGGGAAGGCTGAGGGGGGCACACTAGGAGCCCCAACAGAAGAAAAGCCAAGTTCAACAGGGGAAACCACAGTGCACCAGGATCCAGTAGCTGCCCAGGCCAAACCCAACTGACACATCAATGGCCGTCACATCTGGGAGAACCCACCTAATGGTAGGAATACTATAGACTCTTCCTCCAAATTCTTGGAAATCACATATGGAAAATACTTTAATTTTTTTCAGTGATGTTGAAACACTTAAAAATTGCTAAGTCTAACACAGAAAAAGATCTGTGTGAATAGCTTTAGCTTTCTTAGTCTTGCCTAGATATTGCCTTTAGCCTTTTTAAGACATTTACTTTCACGTATTCATTGACTAGGCATGTGTTGCTGCTGTCCTGATGACCAGGACATGGCCTTGCCCATGAAGAGCTCACCAAGGAGAACAGGTAAGGCCAATGTGGAGACCCACAGGTAGGCATAGCATGACAGGTACCAGGACAGGGCATGTGTTCAGGGCTGAGTCAGAAACTGAGACAAGGGAGCAATGAAAGCATTCTGCCTCCAGGGGGCGCTGCTGACCAGCATCATTTGATCAGGGCCATTGGAACAGTGCAGGAGGGGCATTCTGGGCGAGGCAGCAGCAGCAGCAGCTAGAGTGAGGCAACCCTCAACTGTCAAAGAATGGAAGGCCACAGAAAGGGCCAGGACGGATGGGAGCTAGTTGTACAGAGCCCCACCCTGAGCCTGTGGGGCTAAAGCCCCGGGAACAGTCACCGGGGGAAAAAGGATGTGACTCAACAGGTTTGAAATGGGAAAACGGTCCTAGAGAAATACAACATCAGAACATAAAAAGGGGGAGAGAGTAGATGGACTTCAGACTTAAAAACCTACTTAAATTTTATTTTAGTTTTGAAAATTTATTTATTTTGAGAGAGTAAGAAAGTGTGTGCACGCACACGCACGCACGTGAGGAGGGGAGCGACAGAGAGAGGGGGAGAGAATCCCAGGCAGGCCCTGTGCTCTCTGCGCAGAGCCCGACTCAGGGCTTGATCTCACGGAACCATGAGATAGTGACCTGAACCGAAATCAAGAGTCCGACGCTTAACCTACTGAGCCACCCAGGTACGCCGTAAAAACCTATTTAGAACTGTAAACATAATCTTTAAAATACAAGTTTAGAATAGCTCACATTTTCACTGTACCTTATTAACTGCTTAGACACTCTCCCTGAAAATATTTTAGTTAAAAAAGAAAACGTCTTTGGTGATTGAATAAAGTTGATTCCTTCTATCTCGGTTCCTTCCGAGCTAGCAGAATATACCAGAAACAGCAGCAGCACTTGCCATTCCTCGCTGGTTACAGGACTGCCCTTATGTAGCTCCTGATGCAATTCTTCATTTTCTTTCACCACTTCCTGGACTCTCATCCTGAACATCCGCATTTCCTCCTGAAATAAAACGTATGTAAACTATAACACACACAAGCACACGTGGCGTGATTTCTTTGCCTTAGTGCTGTCACTGTGGCTCAAGTCAAAGGTCAGCAGCTTTCTAGCAAAGTCTCACGGCAACAAATGCCTTAAGCTTGGCAGCAGCACCAGCTGCCTGCCCTCAGGGAGCTCCCAGTCTGGCGGGAACTGGGACCCAACCACGATGGTGAGTACAAGGGACAGAGAACCTCAGGTTTTAAACATTCAATTCCTGGGGCGCCTGGGTGGCTCAGTTGGTTAAGCGGCCGACTTCGGCTCAGGTCATGG
Organism: Proteles cristata cristata; assembly: GCA_017311185.1. NCBI lineage: Eukaryota > Metazoa > Chordata > Mammalia > Carnivora > Hyaenidae > Proteles > Proteles cristata. Next base: position 707,874 of record JAESUZ010000174.1, on the reverse strand, counting down.
TCTTGCGTTTCGTGAGTTTAAGCCCCGCATCGGGCTCTGGGCTGACAGCTCAGAGCCTGGAGCCTGTTTCAGATTCTGGGTCTCTCTCTCTCTCTGCCCCTCCCCTGCTCACACTCTATCTCTCTGTCTCTCAAAAATAAACAAATGTTTAAAAATTTAAAAAAAAACCTGAATCAATTTTTAAAAAACCAAATCAATTCCTGATTTGATAACATTTTTCTATCAGTGCAAAAAGTCGGGGGAAAAACGGGGGTCGGGGGGCAGGACAAAAGAAAAAGCAGGGATGCCTGTGAACACTGTAATTTTTCCTTTGTTTAAAGATTTTGGAGGATAAGTTGGAAAGTTTTAGATAAAAGAACTTTTCATCTGAATTAAAGGATAGGGGTTAGAGTCTCCTAATTTTTTTAAATGTTTATTTTTTAGAGACAAGGAGAGCGTGAGTGGGGAATGGGCAGAGAGAGAGAGGGAGACAGGATCTGAAGCAGGGTCTGAGCTGTCAGCACATTGCCCGATGTGGGGCTCGAACCCACAAGCCATGAGATCATGATCTGAGCTGAAGTAGCTCAACCGACTGAGCCACCCACGCGTCCTTTATGATCATGAGAAAGCTTCTCCTATGTGAAGCCATCAGTCAGGACAGTCTATCCGTCATTAGCCCACTGAGAACTGCTGTGGGGTCCGCTTTTGCCTCCTGATACCATGTTCGCGGCACTTGGGCTGGGCCTCCTCCGTCACTGCTTTTCTCAGCCAGCCCTCAGTCGGCTTCAGTGTCTTGTGCCGGCCTTCAGCACAAGAGCATCTCAGGTGCCAGTGTTCATTCTTCTCCCAGCTATTAGACATTTATGCTTACACCTGTTTAACTTAACCGTGCCAAGTAGCTTCTCTTTTTTACCTTTCTGTCCAAACACACTCCCTAAGTGCTGACAGCTCTTTTACAGAACAGGGATCAGGCACACACAAGCCTCCAAGCCAGCTGCCTGTTCTGTAAATAAAGTTTTATTGGAACATAGTCATGCCCATTCATCTGCACTTTGTCTACAGCTGCTTTCATCCTACCACAGCAGAGCTAAGGACTTGCAAACAGAGGCCACATGGCCTGCAAAGCCTAAAATATTTACTAAATGGCTATTTACAAAGAATGCTTCCAGACCCCTGTTTTAGAAGGAGCACCAAATTAATTCCGTTAATTGTCTGGCTTGATAGTTAATTAGTATACGATTAATTCACCCCTGGGGCACGAGGTGTCTTAGTTGGTTAAGCATCCAACTCTTGATTTCGGCTCAGGTCATGATCTCTGGGTTTGTGAGATCAAGCCCCCATGTAGGGCTCTGCACTGAGAGCACGGAGCCTGCTTGGGATTCTCTTCCTCTCTCTCTGCCCCTCCTGGGCTTGTGTGAGTGTGCGCATGCTCTCTCTCTCTCTCTCTCTCAAAAAAAAAAAAAAAGTTCACCCTCTTACAAAATTAAGTTTCCAACATGAAGTCTAGAAGAAAAGGTTCAAGACTGTATTATGTGGACCATGTACATGGGACAGTATAACAAGGAAGGCTGGGTGACTTAACACCCCCTCCCAGCCCGAGTCTGGAAAACCCAAATTTTCTCTCTGGATCCTTCCAACTCCCGAGATCTCTTTGATCACTTAAATGAGCAGCACGGAAAGGATGGGACCCATCTATAACACCCACGTAGCCTTGGCCTCCAAGCATAATGACAGTGGGCTCGGCTGCCAGAGGCCACTCCCATGACAGAGCTGAGCAAGGCAGAAACGGACAAACACCTGCTTCCTCACCACTGCCAACAGGGCCAGACTCCCCTGGGGTCCGTTCTTCAGGGAGCTAAGAAGCATTTAAGTCGGCCTAACATATCGCTGGCCTACCATCCCCACGTCTGCCCGAGGTCCCCTCTGCAGTGGAGTTCGCGGCAGCCGCTGCACAGCCAGAGCCCGCCCACCCGGCGCTGCCGGCCTGGCCTGGGAGTCGGGGCTTCAGATGCAGCACATCCCATCCCTCCACACCCCTACTCCCGTGTGCCCCTCCTGCCCCACCGATCCCTCCCTCCCTCCTTCCTTCTCCCCCACCCACCTGCACCACCACACTCCTTTCTTCCTTCCCTCCCTCCCTCCAACATCTGAATACCCATAGATGTTGGGCACGCCTGTGTTCAAAATGTTTCTTCAAAGTCTGATTTTTTATAAACCTTGTCCTGAGACATTTGCCAGCCTACCTGGAGGGTGGCATAGAGCTCATCCTTCTCTTTCATCCTGTCTTCATAGGCCAGTAACAAGGGCGACAGGTACTTCATATTCAACTGAACATAATGGGATAAAGAAGGTTAGCATAGGTCTTTCATCTGAACACAACTGGCATACATTTAAAAAGGTAACAGAATCTACTTAATTTGGAATGGTTTTTAATAGCTATTCCATGATACCCCAGAGACGTGGGCCTGAAATGGAGTAACTTTCACTTACCAACCACGGTGGTGTTGGGCCCTTTGATGGGAGGCCATCGATATTTAAAGTCTAAGAACAAAGCACATGGTGAAGGCAAATTAAACTACTCTTCCTGTCTGGTATTTCAAGCCTTAGATATGTTTTTAAATTAAGTTTCAAATTTCAGGTCTAGTATAGATAACAAGCAGTGCTTCAGGTGTACGATGTAGTGACTCAGCACTTCCATACGTCACCCAGTGCTCATCCCGACACGTGCCCCCCTTAGTCCCCATTGCCTATCTCCCCCCCAAACCCCGCCCCCACCCCACCCCCTTCCCTCAGTTTCTTCTCTGTAGTTAAATGTCTGTTTCTTGGTTTGTCTCTCTCTCTCTTTTTTTTCCCCCTTTTGCTTATTTGTTTTGTCTCTTAAATAACACACATGAGTGAGATCATATAGTATTTGTCTTTCTGTGACTTACTTTGCTTAGCATTATACGCCTTAGCTCGATCCATGTTCTTGCAAATAGGCCTTAGATATTCTTATTCTAGACCAGGCATCAGCAATCTATGCATCTATATGTATGTATGTGCATGTAGGTACAAATGATCAATTTTTTTCTGAAACATTTGAGAGCAATTTGCAGATGTAATACCCCTTTTCCTCTAAATACTCCAGTGTATATTTCCTAAAAACAAACATTCATTTACTCAGCCACAGTAACTTCATAAAAATCAGGAAAGCGGGGGAAGTGCCTGGGTGGCTCAGCTGATTAAGCATCCAACTCAATTCAGCTCAGGTCACGGTCTCACAGTTCGTGAGTTCGAGCCCTGCATTGGGCTCTGCGCTGACAGCATGGAGCCTACTTGGGATTCTCTCTCTCTCTCCCTCTCTCTCTGCCCCTCCCCCACTCATGCTCGAGTGCACATGTGAGAGTTAACATTATGCTCTATGAAAGAAGTCGGTTGAAAAAGATCATGTTGTATGATTTCATTTATATGAGATGTTCACAACTGGCAAATTCATAGACACAGAAAGAACAGGGACCTATGCAAGTGGTGGGGGAACGTGGGCAGTGCCTGCTAACAGGTAGGAAACTTCCTGTTGTGATGAACATGCCCCAAAATTGACTGTAGTGATTGTTGCGTGATTCTGTGAAGACACTAAGAATCGCTGACTTGTACACTTCATTTTTTAAAAAAGATTTTATTTTTAAGTAACTCTATACCCAACAGGGGGCTTGAACTTACAATCCTAAGATCAAGAGCTTCATGCTCACTACTGACTGTGCCAGCCAGACACCCCTGAACTGTACACTTTAAATGGGCGAACTGGATAGTATGTGAATCTCAAAACTGTTAGTAAACAATTTAAACCTAAGTCTTACTTTAAAACGAAAACCAGGGCGCCTCGGTGGCTCAGTGGATTAAGTGTCCGACTTCGGCTCAGGTCATGATCTCACAGTTTGTGAGTTCAAGCCCTGCATTGGGCTCTGTGCTGATAGTGCAGAGCCTGCTTTGGATCCTCCATCTCCCTCTGTCTCTGCCTCTCCCCTGTGCTCTCTCTCTCTCTCAAAAATAAACATCTAAAAAATTAAAAAACAAACAAACAAACTCAGAAGCTTGTGGAGCTGCCCTGAATTCTCAGGAACCACATGAGAACAGGTGTCCCCCTGATCCCAGCAGGGGCCAGTCAGCTGTGCATCCTGACATGTCACACCCCCCCAGCCCAACCTCACACACCCCTCACACACGCTACTCTCTACGGACAAGGACTTGACCTTCTGGCTCCTCTTGCTATTCTTCACAGCATCTAACACAGTGCCTTGCTCAGTGAGTTTATCATCTGAATTCTGTCATCCTTCTTTTAAAGTAAAAACGAGTCTGTTTTCTTCAGTCTTCCTGTATGCCTACATTGTGAAAACATTCCCACCCCCAAGCTAATTACACACCCATCACCTCATATATTTACCTTTTTTTAAGGAAAACACAAGTTCTATTTTCTTAGAAAATTTCACTTACGTAACACAGCATTATCAACGGTAATCATTATGTTATACATTAATCCTTAGATCTTACTCAGCTTATAATTGAAAGTTTATACCCCAGCCTCTCCCACTTCCTCCAGCCCCCAGCCCATTGCAACTACCACTCTACTGTTTCTGTAAGTTTGACTTGCTTATTTTCTTTTTCAAGATTCCACATTGAAGTCATACTATGCATTATTTGTCTTTTTTTTTTTTTTAATGTTTTTTTATTTATTTCTAGGAGAGAGAGAGACAGCGTGAGCAGGGGAGGGTCAGAGAGAGAGGGAGTCACAGACTGAAACAGGCTCCAGGCTCTGAGCTGGCAGTCAGCACAGAGCCCGACGCGGGGCTCGAACCCACGAACCGCGAGATCATGACCTAAGCGAAAGTCGGACGCTTAACCGACTAAGCCACCCGGGCGCCCCATTATTTGTCTGTCTTAATTCACTTAGCGTCTCCATGTTCATCTATGTTGTTGCAAATAGAGCACTACCGTCTCTTTTAAGGCTGAACAATATTCCATCATATGATACTGTATTGTATTGTACTTTGAGAGTGAGAGAGAGGGCATGAGCTAGGAAGAGGGACAGAGGGAGAGAGAGAAAGAATCCCAAGCTGGCCTCATGCACACTGTGGAGCTGGCATGGGGTTCAATCCCATGACCCAGGAATCATGACCTGAGCCCAAATCAAGAGTAAGATACATAGATCTCTCTCTCTCTCACACACACACATTTTTGCATATACAGCACATTTTCTGTATCCACGTATCTGTTGAGACACGTAAGCTGTGTCCATATCTTGGTTATTGGGAACAATGCTTCAACAAACATAAAAATACAGACATCTCTTAGAGACAGTGAGCTTGTTTCCTTTGTACCTATACCCAAAAGTAGAATTGCTGAATCATATAGTGGCTCTATTTTTAATTTCTTGAGGAACTTCCATACTGCCCTCCACAGTGGCTGCACATATTAAAATATGACAGTGCATGAGGGTTCCCTTTTCTCTACAACCCCACCCACATTGCCGTCTTTTGTCTTTTTAATAATAGACATGCTAATGGCGAGGGGATAGCTTATTAGACTTTAATTTGCATTTCCCTGCCAATGAGTGATGCTGAGCACCTATTGGTCACTTGTAGATCTTCTTTGGAAAAATGGCTATTTAGGTCCCTTGCTCATTTTTAGATTATTTACTTTTGTGCTATTGAGTTGTAGGGGTTCCTTGTATTTGGGGGGCATTAATCCCTTACTCAGCACGTGGCTGCACATATTTTCTCTCATTCCATAGGCTGCCTTTTCTTTTTGTTGATGGTTTCCTTTGCTGAGAAGTTTGATGTTGCCCCACTGGTTTATTTCTGCTTTCGGTGCCTTTGTTTTTGGTGTCAAATCCAAAAAACCATCACCAAGAGTGATGTCAAGGAGTTTTATGATTTCAGGGCTTACGCTCAAGTCCTTAATTCACTTAGAGTTGATTTTGGGGTGTGGTGTAAGACAGGGGTCTGGTTTCACTCTTTTGCATGTGGACACCCAGGTCTTCCAATTATTTATCGAAGAGAATGTCCTCTCGTCATAGTACATTCTTGGCTCCGTTGTCAAAAATAAACTGAGCATATTTATACGCAGATTTATTTCTAGGCCCTGAGCTCTGTTCCATTGGTCTATGTACCATACTGTTTTGATTTCTATGGCTTTGTAACAGCTTAAAAGCAGGAGATGTGATGTCTCCAGCTCTCATTCTCCTATCTCAAGATTGCTTCGGCTCTTGAGGGTCTTTTGTGATTCCACACAAATTTTAGGATTGTTTTATCTATTTCTGTCAATAATGCCATCAGAATTTTGAAAGGCACTGCACGGGATCTGTAGATTACCTCGGCTACTATGGACACCTGAACTATCAATTCTTCCAATCTGTAAGCACAGAGAGTCTTTCTATTTATTTGTGTCTTTCATTTCTTTCATCTGTGTTTCAAGGTTTTTGGTTACAGACCTTTCACCTCCTCTGTACATTTTTTCCATAGCATTTTATTCTTTTTGATGCTATCATAAATGGGATTTTAAAAAAATTCCTCCTCCAAAAAGTTTGTTGTATCTAGAAACACAGCTGATTTTTGTCTATTTTTTTGTATTGATTTTGCAAATTTACTGAATTCAATTATTAGTTCTTTTATGTGTTTTATTATTATGAATTTGCCTCTTTATTTTACCTAAGAAGTAGTAGCTTTAAGGTCAGTTTAGTGGTGTTGAACCCCGTCAGCTTATGCTTGTCTGGAAAATTCTTTGTCCAGCTTTATCAGGTAGAACATTCTTGGTTGGCAGATTTTGTTTTGTTTTGTTTTGTTTTGTTTGTGAATACGCTGTGCTACGCTCTCTTGGCCTGCAAAGTTTCTGCTGAAAAATATGCTGATATTCTTATGGCTGTTCCCTTGTGTGTAATGAGTTTTATTTCTCTTGCTGTTTTTAAGATTCTGTCCTTGTCTTTAACTTTTGACAAATTGATTATAACGTGTTTTGAGTGGGTGTCTTTGGAACTCTCTGAACCTCCTAGATCTGGATGTCTTTCCTTCCCCAGGTTAGGGAAGTTTTCAGCCAGTATTTAAATAAGCTTTCTGGCCCTTTCTCTCCTCCTTCTGGGACCCCCGGACTCCACTTGATAGTGTCCCATCACTCTTTTTCATTTTCTTGCTTCTCTGACAGGAAGAATCACTGCCATGTCTTCACCTTCACCAATTCTTTCTCCCACTTGCTCCAGTTTGTTGCGGAACTCCTCTGTTGATGTTCAGTTACTGCAGTCTTCAGCTCTATTCTTTCTGTCTGGTATGTTTACATTTTCGTCTATTTCTTTGTTGAAATGCTCACTTTGTTCATGCTCTCTGGACTGCAGTGTCTTTATCACTGTTATTTTTTAATTTTTTTTTTTTTTTAATTTTTAAGCTTATTTATTTTTGAGAGTGAGCAGGGGAGAAGAGACAGAGAGCGAGACAAAGAATTTGAAGCGGGCTCCAGGCTCTGAGCTCTCAGCACGGGGCCCGATGTGGGGCTCAAACTCACAGACTAAGATCATGACCCGAGCTAAAGTCAGACATCCAACTGACTGAGCCCCCCAGGCACCCCATCACTGTTATTTTGAACTCTCTATTGAGTAAATCACTTACCTGTATTTCATTAAAATCAGTTTCTGATCTTTTTGTTTGGAACATATTCCCTTTTTCCTGCATTTTCCTGGACTCTCTGTGGTGGTTGCTGTATGTTAGGAACCACAGCCTACGTCCCCCAATTTTGACAGACCGGTTTTGTAGAAGAGATGAGTCTCATCAATCAGCTTGGCCGGAGCTCCTGGCTGCCTCTCAAGCCTCTGTGATTGTCTAAACTACTGTCTGGGTTCTTAGTGGCTCCCAGTGGTTGAGGACGTACCAAGACTCATCAGTTTCCCAAAAGGGGAGGCTGTATTTAGCACCTGGATGCAGGCTGATTGGAAGCCAGACCTCAGGCAGCAGCTGGGAAAGTATGCAGTCAAAGCCCTTCCAGGGAAAAAGTAGGAGGTCAGGTTTTGGCTGCTCCCCCTGTGCCGACCCCAGGCTGCAGCTGCACCTGCGTGCACCACACCTGTTTCCAAACTGTTTCTCTGTGTGCTAGCCCCGTGGGAATCGCAAACTCAAGTCCCACTGGCTATAAAAGCCAGGTGATCTGGGGGGGCCTGTGAAAACTAGTCTGCTTTCTTTCCCAAGTTTGTACGCTAACAAACAATAGCTATGCCCTCAAGGAACAGGACTGAGGATGGGGCCAGCGACATGGATTCTTACTCCTTTATATACTTTGGTACAGTCTCCAAATTTTCTTTACAAAGAACCTTTATGGCTTTTGTTTTGAGAAAAAGAAGGGGGAGGGGTTAAGGAAGGGCAGAAGGGAGGATGCAGAAAGGTCCCCAGAAAGACTGTGATTTGGCTGTGTCGTTTTATACAAATAATAATAAATATGAACCCTTCAAGACTGGGAAGCAATTCAACAGCAGAGGCTAAAAAAAAAAAAATCAGAAAACTGCTATTTTAAAATTGAAAACATTACCTCTTCCTTGGATAAATGCCTGAATTTTGTCTGATATCTACTCAGTTCTACATTCAAACGATGGACAGTCATTTTCAACCCATCATTTTCGTCCACTAGTTCTTGAGCCTGTTTTCTTAGATAAAGTAGTTCAGATGCAGCACCTATGGGGGAAAAAAGAATTTAATATTAAAAGAACTTACATCAAATTGATCACAATTTTATATAAATTACTATCATCTGCTCTTTTTTCCCTATTAGGCTCATAGAGGCAGTGGAAGACAGATATATAGATATTAATGAATAAAAGTTACGAAGTTTTTTAAACACAATAGTAACGGTGTTTTGGAAGTTTATGCATGTGCAATAAAAGTAAAATGAAAAAGTAAGATTTGAAAGAAAAAGTCACCGTTTCAGATGATATACCCAAAATAAATGGAAAATTTATTAGAACTAATAACCTTCCCATAGAATAGTAATATCCTATTAGAAAACATAACAGAAAATAGATTCCAGGGGAATTTGGCTGGCTCAGCTGGTTGAGCGTCCAACTTTTAATTTTCATTCAGGTCATGATGTGACAGTTGTGAGATCAAGCCCTGAAGATTACACCCCCCTCTTTCCTGTTTATGCTCTCTTGCTCTCCCTCTCAAAAGACAAACAAACAAACAAAAAGAAAACAAATTCCACAAAGTAACAGCACAAATAATATAAAGCTACAGAAATAAATATGCGTCAGGGAATGCTTGAGTGGCTCAGTCCAAATCTTTTTTTTTATGTTTATTTTTGAGAGAGAGAGACAGAGAGAGAGAGAGAGAGAGAGAGAGAGAATGAGTGGGGGAGGGGCACAAAGACGGGGGGTGGGGGGGACAGAATCTGAAGGAGGCTCCAGGCTCTGAGCTGTCTGCTGAGTCTAAGGTGGGGCTTGAACTCTTGAATTGTGAGATTATGACCTGAGCAGAAATCGGACGCTTAACCAACTGAGCCACCCAGATGTCCCTGGCTCAGTCCAACTCGATCTTGGCTCAGGTTGCTATCTCACAGTTGTGAGTTTGAGCCCCACATTGGGCTCTGCACTGAAAGTGAAGCGTCTGCTTGGGATTCTCCCTCTCTCTCTCTGCCTCTTCTGAGCTGACGTGCTCTTTCTCTCTTTCGAAATAAATACATAAACTTAAAAACAAAGAACTTCAAGTATTATAATACAATACAAACATTAACATCAGCAAATATTATACAACATAAAATAGTACAACAAATAACATGAAAATCAGGATTCTTGTTTGCTCCTTTAATAAAAGAACAGTGTAGTGGCTCCCACCTTCCTGAGAGGATGCTTTCTCTGCCTCTTTCAACTTTTGATTTTCTTTTTTTGTTCTTTTCAGTCTTAACTGTAGTTCTTTCATTGCTTGTTTTACTATGCTAAGTTCAAGAGTGAGGGTTTGATTCGTGTCTCTGAGATGCAAGTTTTCTTCTCTTATTTCCTGGACCGGCTCTTTGGTTATTTCTAAACATCTCTGCCGTGCTCTACCGGTTATATCTGGAAATGTACAGGGAAAAAGGTTTTTTTTAATACTGATTTTTACAGTTTTACATCAAAATTATAAGAGACTTTATTTCAAAAACCATGTGAGTCACTTCTTCCTGTCCAGCAACATGCTACGTTCCTCAGTCCTTACAAAGAGAGCGGCCTATACAAGAAAGAGTGGGTGGCCTGTTGAGCCCACAGTGAGCCACAGGGAGAGAGACAGGAGCCGAGGGAGGCCCTTGCATATCATAATATGTGAAGTGGGGGCTCTGTCCTGAAGGCCACCAGGAGCCAGAAAAGGTTTTCAGGCAGACGCGTGAAAAGGAAGAGGCTCCACTCTCACATGAGCCCCTGGGGCCAGCAGTGAAGAAAGTGAACGGGAATGAGGCGCAGCCCAGAGACAGGGAGGCCAGAGGTAGAGGCCCTCCGAGTGGAGGCAGAGAGCAAGGGACACGAGAGAGGGCAGCGGGCAGTGAGGGCAAATCAAGGAGGGCTACCAAGACCTGTGGTCTGGAAGACACTCGGCCCGATGAGGCGCGCAGGCGCAGTGGGAGAAGGCGAGCTCGGTTTAGCACACAGGCTCTGCTCGGAAGGTGGCCTCAGCTGGAGCCATCAGCATGTGGGCACCGCGGAGAGGAGGAGCCAGAGGTCACAAAGGATTTTCAGGATTAGTGAGAGAGACTGGGGGAGAGGACGGAGCCAGGTTCTGTGCAGACAGACGCTCGCAGAGGTCACAGGAGGTGAGGCCTGCAGTGTGCCCCCTAGCCCGGCGCCTGCCCCCGAGCCTGCCCCCCAAGAACGGAGGTAGAGGCTAGAGGCCGAAGCAGAGCTTGGGGGGTGGGCAGACAAGGGTGAGAGGGCACCCACCCCAGGGGGCCGGCCAGGACTAGCGGAAGGACCAGGGGCTCTAGATAGCCTCCCTGACCCCTGACACACACAGATCCAGTCGCTAGAACATGAAAGGGAAGTCTAAGAAATGAATAACCCCGTAGCTGCACTGAAGACAAGAGGGCAACTTGGAGGCATCCAGAAAGAAAACACTGGAGACTGGATTGCAGGTGGGAGCTACAGCAGAAAGCACACCAGGAGAGGTCAGCGAGGACAGGTGGGGTGCTTCCGGCCCGTGCCTTGCCCTGGCAGGCGGTACGGACACAGAGTGGCCCCCATTTGCACGCACCGGCCTCCCAGTGTCTGAGCACATCCCCAGGGGACATCCATCCCCCCACTCAGTGTCTGATCAACACGAGCCCCTGCTCCCCAAATGCAGTAAATGGTACAGAAGCAACAGCCTGTATGGGGTGGGGGAGGGGAGGGAAGGGACCTTTATTTTAGACAAGATAATTCTGGGTAATCTCCAAAATAATAAGTTGTTCATCATAATTAAATTTAAAAGGCAAATACCTGGGGAGGGTGGAGGCTTTTCACATAGCGGTCGTTTTTCATCCTAAAGAAGGAAAAACAGTACTGAATGAAAAGTCTCAATACCTTCTGAACACAGACTGGCATAAGCAGCTCGGTCTTTGTGTATCAACTAATTAAATACGCTTCTTTCCCTTCCCTTTGGCTCCTGGAGTTCGTAGCCTGCTGCAGCTTTAGAAACCCTAATATCCGTTGTTTCTTTTAACTGAATCTTACACCTTAAGGGTCTTCCCCTGCTGGGGGCTCCTGGGGGGGGAGTAAAGGAGGTCCTGTTCAGGCCACTGTGTTTTCACACGTACGTCTCACAAGGGACAGGCCATCAGTTCAAGTTCGGAAGCACGAAGCACGCAGGAGATGGGGCTGTGGGTGCCAAGTCGTTGGAGTGAACTCTAACGGGGCTCTTCTTCCTTGGGATAAGCTAAAAGACCCCATAGGCTGCAGAGAAGCACATTTCCAAAGTGCTGAGAAAAGCATCTGATCTTCCTTTTCGACCCAAAATTTAGAGGAAAGGGAAGGCTTTGACCTTTTGTTCATTTTTCCATTGCACATCGATCTGACATTAAGTTTCTAATTTCTGCCGAAAAGGTAGATAGGGTTATATATGCATGCTATGGGGAAATCTTTAATTTTTAAATTCCTATGACATCGTAGGATTAAAACCCAAGTTAAAAGTATTTCCAGGTTTGTAAAAAGAAAAAAACAAGGAAAGAAAACCCTATTTCCATGCTTGCAAATTTGTTATTATTTATTCATTCCTAACCTCTTGCTTTTAGACTATAGAAAATAAGAGTTTCTTCAGGTTTTAAAAGTATTAAAAAATAAAACATTTAATGGGAAAGGGATTCTTAAGGGAAGTTCTCCACCCCCCCCTCAAATCACAAAAGTTATTTAAAATTATGGTGGGAATTCTATTTATTGCGAAAACTGGTTTTTAAAAAGATGAATCTTACCTTTAAATTCAGAACCGGATGTCTGCCATCTGATTAAAAGAAGAGAGAAGAGAACTTTTTAAAAGCAGATAAAGACATCTGACAGCTCACCAGAGCATGACCGCAGGAGCCGGACCTCCACCGAGCAGCTGAACAAGCCACGGGTCCCCTCCTTTCTCCTGGTACTTCTGGAGCCCTCCCTCCCCCCTCCCCTGGGCTCACATGATTGCAGAACTGAGGCCAGACTCCTCGGAGTGACTCTGAGGCATCCTCCCAACGCCTCCCCATCCCTCTTCTACATGTGCCCCTGAAGGTGCTGAGGCTCGATTCAACTACTTTTTTTTTTTCTGGTGCCCCGCAAGGGCTCTTCACTGGCAGCCAGACCAGAGGGCCAAGGGAGCGCTGAGGCTCGGGGCAGGCACTGCCCTGGACGCGGGGTCTTCTGTGGGAGGGGGCGAGGGGGGCTTCAGACCTGAGTGCTCCTTGGCTCACAGGGCACCGTGCAGATACAGAGCTAAGAACTTCCTGAATGTCTCTGGCTGGAAACCAGTCGGCCCAACAGGTTCCAGAACAACCTTCTTTTTGATCGCTGGGGGACACCAAAAATGCTGATAGAGGAGCGGGTCTGAGTCCACCCGGACCAGACTGTTGATGCCCTCGTTGGAGAGGCCAGGTCTGTGGTGTTCACTGTAACACCAGGAACTGGAAGACACATCCGTTGGTGCCCACGCTCTGCACAACCGCCGGCTGCTCCAGAACTCTCGTGTCACCCCGCAGAGGCGCCGGCCCGAGCCAGGGCACTGCCACAGGCAAACAGGATCATCTTGGCCCGCTGCTGATCTGGTTGAAAGCAGTGTGGTCGTAAACTGGCTGTCTCCAGGAAATATAAGGTGTGGGGGGTGGGGGTAAGGATAACCCTCCAGGAACCCTGTGCTGTCTTTCACATCATAAACGTTGCATTCCTGAGGGAATGCCTGAAGGTCCGCACCTGACCTTGGTCAGACCAATAGTTGTTCCTTGAAGCAAAGTGCCTGGCCGGGCAATACACATGAAAACAAACCTTGCCCAGTTACCACCTTTAATTTACAAATACACATTTGTGGTTAAGGCACTTCCTGAGGAGGGTAATCTTATGCCCTAGGGTGCCTGGGAGAAGCTGGCTGTTCTTAGCTTTCTATAGTCAATTTACAGAGGGAAGCAGCTGGATGAAAATAAATTAGAACCGAGAGAATTCAGAAAGACAGACAAAAGGGCTTAAAGACACATAACAGATTGTAAACCTACTTCCTGGTTCATTACAATTACCAGCCCTTGAGCAATACTGGCCCACCATTTGTAACTAAACTTTCCATCAAACGTCCTGGGGCAGCCTAGCCTGGCCCATCAGACGAAATCCTGCCTTGTCCTTCCCAGTCCGAGTCCTGCCTAACGAAGCCTGCGCACCCGCCACCTTCCAGAGCTGCAGCAGTGACTGCCCTCCAGCACTGTGCTGCCCCTGGGGTCCCCCTCGGCACCCCAGACTGCAGCTCCCCATCTGTGCGTCCTCCCCCCAGACTGGAATGTGAGGGGAGGGGCCTGTGGCTGTCATCTCAGGCACACAGGAGGCGAGCATCTGATGAGCAAATGTGTGAACTGATACAAAAAGACTTTGCATTTTAAATAATCTTTGCCATTGCCTTGATTTGGTGTCACACGCGACTGCATCAGACCTACTGCCCTTATATTTAATGGAATCTTGGATGTCCCCCTCCTTAATTCCTCAGGAAACAAAGCTGGGGAAGGCCCGGGGACTCGCGGAGGATGGCAGCACACCGCCAGCTGCAGCGGGGGGGTGGGGGGTTCAGTTTACCATTTTCTCTACTTTTGTACGTTTGAAAGTTCTCATGATGAAGGACAAATATCATGTTTGCACGTATAGGAGGATTAGGAGGAACTTGACAGAGGAACAAGGGGGAGAAGAAGGGCGGAAATGGTGGGGGAAAGGGAGAGAGGCAAACCATGAGAGACTCTTGAATGCTGACAAAAACTGAGGACTGATGGATGTGGGGGGAGGAGGGGTGGGCATGGAGGAGGACACTTGTGGGGATGAGCACTGGGTGTTATGTGGAAACTAATTTGACAATAAACTATTTGTAAAATAAATTAAAAAAAAAATAAATTAAAAGAAAGTTCTCATGATAAAAAGTTTTAAAGGGCAATTCATCTATTTTCCTAAAGAAAGTAATCATCTTTATTATATCTTAGTCACCAACGTTTCAGAAAAAAGTTGCCAGAATTGACATCACCCAAGTTCACTTTGGTCCTTAACGTACATACAGTATGTTGGGCCCCGTGTATATATTTTATTTCCTGTTTTCTCACTGATCGTTTCTCAAAAACATGACCCGACTCCTCGCCCTTCTCATTTCTACAGTCTGCCGGGAAAGTGGTATAAACTATTTAAATAATAGCAGAAGCCTCCGATACTGGCATCCTGCTGTATATAGGATGCCGCGCTAGGTACTATCCCCGTCTTCATACCCATACCAAATGAGCACGGCCTTGCTGTCAAAAATTCTAATAATACAGAAAAATCAAAACTCCCCCATGATCATAATCCGCTGAACCTTTCCCCTCCCAGCGCTATCAGTTGGGTATTCTTCCTTTTGGAAATATTTGAACGTATAAAACACAGAAAGTCAAACACGCAACCCTTCCTTCCACCTCCTTTATGTCTAATGGACATTAGCTGGTGGGAAGGGGGTCAGCAAAAGAAATCAAAGAACCCTGGAGTGGCTGGAGAATGGCCGGCAGGGGCAGGGAAACCAGTGAAGAGATCTAAATAAACACGGTGTGGGGGCCCACGGGGGTCCACAGGGACACGATCAGAGTCGTGTTTTGAAGAGACTGCCCCGGCTGCTCCTACCAGGGCAGTGGTGCCAAATCGCAGCGGGCACTCCGTAGGTACACGTGGACCTGCCGGTGACACCCATGATGAATGGCACGTACTGGGAGCAGGGGGCGGGGGCGGCTGCTGAGAAGAGCAAAGGGCCTGGACTGGCCTTGGAGACCCCAACTTTACTGGGCAGGCAGGGGAAGAAGAGCCTGCAGAGGAGATGCAGGAGGGGCAGCCAGAAGAGGCGAGAAGAGACACGGAGAGCGACAGGTCACAAAGCCAGGGGAGAGACGGAGGTTAAGGCGGCAGGAGCGATGGTCTGTGTGGAATGCTCCAGAGAAGTCACGAAACATGAAGCCACAACACCACGCACTATGTCAGGAAGAAGGCCAGTGGCCTGGGGGAGTGATGGAGACACAAGCAGCCAAAACGGAGTGCACTGAGGAGACACAGTCAAACGAGGGAAGGGAGAAGGTGTGGAGAGAGTGGTTTTTTTGCCACATCTGGCTCTGGAGGGGAGAGAGAAAGCACAGTGGGGTGGAGGGCACAGGTGGGATCAGAGAAGGGCAGGGGATGATGCCCATGAACCCAGCAGCTCTGGCCAAGGGACTGGTGACTCAACCAAACAACTTCAGTGTCCGGTCTTGGTCGGGTCTAGGGTGCAGAATGGCACAGATGGCTCGCGGAGATTGATAGCTTCAGCCTGTAGACAGGAAGTATCAGCTGGCATTTTTGGGGTGCGGGGGAAGGGGCCGTGCTTCTGCTGTGACTGAATTTAATCCTGGTAAGAATCTGATCAGAGGTGCACTCAGACTGAGCAGAAGCGGGGTTAAGTACCTCAGTCAAGCCTCTCGTTACCTGGAAATGACAGAATCAACAACCAAACCACTGAAAGCCAGAGATTCTCATGTGTTGTCAAGAATCACCCACATCACATTTTCTAAAGTGCTTTTAAAAATAACAGACACTGGGGCGCCCGGGTGGCTCAGTCAGGTAAGCCTCCAACTCTTGGTTTCGGCTCAGGTCGTGATCTCACAGTTCATGAGTTCGAGCCCCACATCAGGCTCTGAACCGACACATTCTCTCTGTCTCCCTCTCTCTCTGCCCCTCCACTGCTCACACCCTCTCTCTGTCAAAAAATAAACAAACGTTAAAAAAGAAAAATACAGATAATGGTCCAGGCTAGAGCCGCTAAATTAGAATCTGGGGCAAATGTGGGTCCTTTTTCACAAGAGTCCAGAGGCTTGTAATGCCCACCACAAACGAAAAACCACTGTAGGAGCTGCACGCCTTCCCAGCCATCACCTGTGCCCCAAGTTCATGTTACCAGGTGTGGCCCTGCCCCTTCGGCTCCAAATCCACCCCGACTGCAGTATCTCTACCTTGTCAGGTGGTACAATGACAAGCCTCATCAGCAGAGGGCGCTGGAGAGTCACAGAGGAGGAAGGGGCTTGGGCGCCTCACTGAATGGCTGTCTCCATCCTTCTTTCTATCCTTTCTACTTCTTCCTCTTCTCCTCCCTCCTTCCCTTTTTCTAAGTGGCCAGCCAGTACTTCCCCACGGGTGGCTTCTTCTGGCACTCTCCTGGAGAGGGCAGCTTTCCAGAGAGTTCTGTTGCCACAACACAGCTAATTTCTCCACCAGCCTGTGGGCCACAGCTGCCCCATCCCCAGTGTGGCATCTGGGCCTTGGTTGACTCTCCAAATGTGTTTCTTCCCTTGCGTGCTCTACGTTAACTGTGGAGGGAGCGGCCCCTCCCTGTGTCTGCCACCGCTGTATTCTCCAGACTTGTCTCTACGCCTTTGTAAGTAATCCTGTTACACTCCATCATTCTTTATATTACACTTTCCCTGTTCAATTCACCACGTGCTTTCCGTCTCTTGGTTGGATTCTGGCTCACAATAACACGTCAGGCCACAGGCAATGCAGACCTTAGAAAATGGACAGACATGTATACACAGCGAGCTATTCACGATGTGTGTAAGATAAAAGGCAGATAACAAGATAATGTGCATGTTACATACATATACATTCCAAATGATTAAAATTAACCATCTGTGGCAGTACAGTTATGCGTGTTTAACTTTACGTATGTCTGCATTTTGAGTCTTTTTTTTTTATGGTGAGAAAGTATTATTTATATAATTTAAAAAGAAACAATTTCTACATAAATGTAATATTCATATAGATTTTCCCATAGGGATAAAACATGCCACCCGACTGCTTTCTGGTCCAGGTAAGACGAGACTAGCATTCTGTTTCCCAGTCTCCTTGTGCCCAAGAAACCCTGTAGGCCCGGATAAAGCAGCTATTGGGCCGGCCGTGAGCCAGGCACAATTCTCGCTTGCAAACATAAGCCACCCCTTAGGAAGCTAAGAGCTTAGGCTGCTCCCCGCCATGGCTACAGCGCACTGCATTCTCACAGTGTGCGAAATGAGGAAGGCAGCGACGGCTGGTGACACACAGAGCTATATGGTAAACGTGCTGATGTGCTCACCCGAAACACCCTCACCCAACGCTGCTGGCTGGGCCCTGCCCCGGGACCCAAGACGGCAGGGTGAACAAGACACCCTCACTCATTTGTCCCCTGGAGACCACCGTGTGCCCACCCCCTGCAACAGCAGGCCCGGGGGAGCAGGGGGCAAGGAGGGAGGGGACTTAGAGCCTGCGCTGTCATCCTCTCCCACATATGTCCTCTCACGGCGGACGGAACAGACAGGACAGAGCGGACTCCAAAGTGGGCACCTCGTACGTTCAAGACGACCGAACACCCAGGCCACCGCCAGGGAGCGACGTTATCTCCAGTGAAACACAGAACTCCAAACAGTCCTACTTAGAATCACAGACATGCTATGCGGGTGCATTGGCTCTGTGTTCAAACATTAGCCAGTATTTATTACCACAAAATGCTTTTAAAATCTAAAACAATTTTTTTCTTTTACCTATTTCTTGGGTTCGCCGTGGTGTAAGAGGTAAGCCTGGGAGCTCATCTTGCCCAGAAGTATTTTCCTCATCTTCACTGTCCACCGTATGGGACAACGGAAGCTTTTTGTTACAAAAGACAAAAGAAAGTGAGATCAATGCCATTTGTATCAAATTTCCTCCCAACCATCGCGAGCGCCTTACTGCACACCTCCTCGCTGCGACCTCCCACTCTGATGCAGAAGGCTGACACCCGGCAGGACTGGATGAACCATCGGGTCCTCCCCCCCCACCCCCCGGGAAAAGCCTGGTAGCGAAGGCAATGCCATCCAAATGGTGATCCGACCCTGGAGAGCTTCGCCCCCCCCACCCATGCAGCCCGGGCAGCCCGTCTTCCTCACCTCGGCGGGCTGCACCTGGCCTGCTCGGCACGGCACGCAGAACCACCTCCCCAGGTGCTGATGCTGGGTTATTCATCTTTACGTGGGGCGAGCACTGCCGACCCACCCTGGGAGAACCCTCGTCCAGGCCACCGTTTAGGATCAAGGTCCATTATGCTTGCTGCCCGTGAGTCCACTGTAACTGTGGCTTCCTGATGGAACGGAACCCTCCCCCGCTCTATACGTGACGGTGTTCTATGGAGGTGTCATGAGTGGCGGCCGGGCTGCAGAGCTGACCCTCAGACACGCGGGCCAGCAGGGGGACGACCTCATGATGAGCTGGAGGCAGTCCCACTGGCAGGAGAGGCTTCTGGAAGGGGAGAGCGGTGACTGCGTCTTCTACAACAGGGACAGGCGCCCTATGGGTGGGGCCCCTTCTGCTCTCCCGATTCGCCTGTGGAATCTTGCCTATGTGGTGGGCTGGACTCTTCTGTGCTGCAGGCCACGGGAGGGCCAGCCCAAAGCCTGACAGAGAGGTGGCGGCACTGACAGGCAAGATGTCCACGAGAAGGGGCATTTCAGAGCCAGGAGTCAAGGCCGCTTGGCCCAGCAGGCTCTGGGAGCAGGGCTCCAAGGTGACCCAGCTCAGAATGCAGACACGTATCCCATGCTACTTAGCGTTTGAAGGAAAAAATTGAAATGACTTCTTGGTTTTTATCTCCTGGGAACCGACGGCATTGTTTACCCTGTCAAAGATCTATTAGGTGACTATTATTCAGGAGATAGGAAAGTTCTAAGGGGCCTCAAATATCGGCCTCCCCACGAGTGTCCAAGTGCTAAAGCTGACTCCTTGCGTTCCCTGGATTATACCTGTGCAGAACCTGGGCATCTGTGAGCCGTACAGGCCCACCAGAAATAAGCAATTGTACACACAACTATTTACCACACTGCTGTTCCTAAGAGCCCCGGACGAAACAAGCAAATATCTAGCATCAGTGAAACGAGTGAGTCATTGAATGTTAGCATTGCACGATGGGGCATCACACAGCGGTGACAGCGGGCCAGCTACCGCCACACTGAACAACAGAAGACTCTCAAACGTTGTAAACAATACAATACTGACGAAATTCATCATTTTCAGAGGAGGCAAAAGTAATCTAAGGTAATTAAAAAAAATTTTTTTTAATGTTTATTTACTTTTGAGAGAAAGAGAGAGACAGAGCATGAGTGGGGGAGGGGCAGAGGGGGGAGACACAGAATCCGAAACAGGCTCCAGGCTCTGAGCTATCAGCACAGAGCCCGACTCGGGGCTCGAACTCATAGACTGCAAGATCATGACTTGAGCTGAAGCTGGACACTTAACCGGCTGAACCACCTAGGTGCCCCTAACATGACTTTCTAAGAGTTAATCTGCATTGTGAGTCAAGGCAGTGGTGAAGCAGTGGCCTCTTCTCAGTCACGAAGGGAAACTTCTGGGGTCCTAATAATGTCGTTCTTTTCTTTTTATTCTGGGTGGTAGCTGCTGTGTAAAAATTCACTGAGCTGCACGTTTATGGCCTATGTACCTCGGTATTTCATTCACTGATAAATAAGCCTAAATAATTTGTGACAATATCCTAAAAGTCACTCTAATTTAAAGGTATGAATTTAAATCATTTATTGAATTCCTTGGTAATTAAGGCAAAACTTCTTTGGGTATTGGAGAAAGGGAAGGAAGAGGCGGGCCAGCCCGGTGGGAGCACGAACATCAGTGATGGCAGGAGCGCTCTTTCCTCATCTGCCTGCAGCACCATACCAGCCTCCTTCCTTCTCCTCCTGGGCGGCCCAGCACCCCAGATTTCAGAGAAGAAAGTGTACATGCTATAATTACTAGGGTCATCACCGGGGGGACGGGGAAGTATAATTTGCAAGCTAATAAAGGGAAAGGAATTGAACTGAACAAATCATCAATTCAAAGAAGGGAAGACAAATTTTAAAAAAGAATAAAGGAACAAATAGAAAAAACAAAAATGGCAAAGTTCAACTCAAATATATCCATATATATCTTAAATATAAAAGGACTAAACGCTTTGGTAAAAAGACAAAGGAAAAATTGGGCAAACCCGCTTAACAAGAACTATATGCTGCAGTGTATAAATGGAGGAATCGTGTGGTATGTGAGTTGTATCTCAGTAAGCTTGTTTTAAAAAATTATATTCTGTTTAAAGGGCACCTGGGTGCCTCAGTTGGTTAAACCACTTCGGCTCACGTCATGATCTCACAGTTTGAGAGTTTGAGCCCCACGCTGGGCTCTGTGTTGACAATTCAGAGCTTGAAGCCTGCTGCAGATTCTGTGTCTTCCTCTCTCTCTGCCTCTCCCTCATTCATACTCTCTCTCTTTCTCTTAAAAATAAATAAACATTTAAAAAAGTGGGGCGCCTGGGTGGCTCAGTTGGTTAAGCGTCCAACTTTGGCTCAGGTCACGATCTTGTGGTTCGTAAATTCAAGCCCTGCGTCGGGCTCTGTGCTGACAGTCCAGAGCCTGGAGCTGCTTTAGATTCTGTGTCTCCCTCCGTCTCTGTCCCTCCCCCATTCATGCTCTGCCTCTCTCTCAAAAGTAAATAATAAAACATTAAAAAAAAAAACTCTATACACCGTTTACAAGACACAGATAAATGTCAGGATAGGCAAAGGTTGAAGTGAAGGATAGAAAAAAAACAGACCATGTGAATATCAAAGAGAAGAAATGTGGAGAATGTCAGACAGAATAGATGTTAAAGCAAAACACATTTTTAGAGATAAAAAGGTTCACTTTATAGCGACCAAATTTTCAATGTATCAGGAAGATACAGTTTTAAGCTTATACACAAGTAACAACGTGGTTGAATGTAAAAGAATACATGTTCTGAGATTTCATGCAGATAAATTTCAAAAACATGCACAAGTGATCATGATGTCAGAAGCCCTCTATTACTCGGTGGAGAAAACCTGCCAACACAGCAAGGGAGCTGCATGTGGATTCCTGTGTCTTCGACAGTGAGGTGTCTGTGACACCCACCTAGCAGGGTAGAGTCCCCACCATCCCTTGGCCTCCAGCAGAGATAACCCAGATGACGCAGGGCCCAGGCCATGGGGCATGGCCACCTTCCCAGATGCCTCTCATCACCTCAGTGACGCTAAGGAAAGAAGCCCATCCCAGTGCATTACATGGTCATCAGAGGTAGAGCAACAGGCAGGTCCGGCAAGCCCCACCTTGGGGGAGGTCAAGGCAAGGGTGTGCTAAGAATATGCAGGGAACCCAGAACTCATTCTGGAAGGGGCAATTCTGTTCTGCAAGGTGGGAGGGCCTCTGGAGAGCCAACAACATGCTGGACAAAGGGCTTGTGAATCCATGCCTCCCCACCTGCTGCATGGAGGGGACCCCACAGCGGAAGTCGGCAGGGCTCGCTCTCTGGGTGGCTTCTGCACACTCCATTGTCTGGAGTGACGACTTGGTGCCTAACTTGCTATCCCGGCCTCTCCTGCGACTGATGGGGGTGAGGCTCGTGCAGAGGAGCTTGTACTGGTAGAGCAGAGTCCATAATCCACATGCACATAAACTAACGGGGATACCCCTGTCTGCACATCCATGTGTAAATGCAGAGGCTGCAGGAGCCTCGCCATGGCAGGCAGGCAGCGCTGCACTGCCCACTCAGGAATCAGCACCCTCCTGTCTTCCTTGATAAGGGGTTCCTGATTTGGCTTGGTGCAAATGGACTCAGCCCTAGGGTATGATGCATGGGAATCCTCTTCCCCCTAGCCAGTAACTGGGCAAGGGAAGGGCATGTGACCAATGCGACTCCTGCTAGAAGATTTCTGGGGGAAAAAAATGCCTTCCCTGATAAATATACAGCAGCATAATGAGAAGGCCCTTGCCCTACTTCTTTTCTGCTTTGGGACCAGGACCGGCTACACCCACTGGTGGCCATGAAAAGGAGGCCAAGGGATCTCAGGTGGCAGCCTTCTATAGGTGTTTGGAGCAACAGTAGAGTCTCCTACCCTTTGCCTTTGTTAGGGCAGAGAGTTAAACATCTATTATTTAAACCTTGTGTTCACCTATTCCATTTTTGCAGCGGAAAGAACGACATGGATATCGAAATGGCCACAGGGGCTGCCACTGGAGAGGAGAGGAGGGTTAGAATAGGAAGAGTGGGGTTTCAGGGCAGGCTGGTGCTTTATGCACACTACCCACAGTTTTTAATAAGAAACATGTATTCATGCATTACCTGTGTTACAAAAAGAAAAATGTAAAGAACTGAAAACCACGGACAGAGAAGGGGGGCATTCCTCATCCTCGACAGCAGCAGCAGCTGTAGAATGTCCACTAATCCCTGGCCTCCAGAAGTTTCTAGAGAGAACTTAGTTTACTCCTGCATGAATGGGTCCTCTCTGGGCTTCCATCCAAGCACATGGCAGACACTCAAATATCAGTTTGTTGGTAGGTGGTTGGATGAATAAAGGAACAACTGAGTGAATATACGGTACTTCATGACGAGATGGTCTGCAAATCCACAAACACAACCACAGCAAGGATGATGACAGGAGAGCTTCAATAACATCCTACTTGTGATTTCTACTCAAACATGGTAACAAGGCATTTAGACTACACTCTCCTCTCTTAAAACCTACTGAAAGCAAGCAGAAGAATGAGGGGGACAAAAAAGAAAAAAAATAAAGCTTAGTCAATGGCAGAAAACAGCTACCAAATCTAGTAAATCTGGAATCGAGGGAGAATGCCAAAAGCTGCCGAGCCTCTTTAGGCTTCAGGGACGCAGACCCTTGTAAAACCATAAAGCATCACAGTCACAAAGGTCTACAGTGAGGCTCCGATGGGTGTGACGAGAGCAAGGGTGCGAATGCGCCCAGGAGAAGCAGTCATTCCCACAGGGCAGAGGCGAGGGGAGAAGGATCTAAAGGGACACCCCAGTGGAGAGCCCACCTTTACTGTCCAGAGTCCAACCTCTATTCTCTCCAAGAAATGAAGGAGCACACACTGACATCAAGAACCCAAAGAAGAGATACATGAGGTCAAGAAATGTGACAAGGTAACAAAAGATGTGAAAAATAAATTGGCAGAACTAAAAACCAAAAGGAAAAATAAAGCCAAAACAGAGGAGGTAAAACCTGTACTAGAAGCAACAACACACAGTGACAGAGCTGACAGAGAGATGAGGAGGGCAAGCAGAGGAAATCACAGAAAGTGACAAGTGACTATAGAAAACATAACAGACGTGGAAGACAAACAAAAGACGGCCGACAAATGTATAACTGAGGTTCCCAAAGGAGAATGAAACAAATATATTTGATCAACATAGGGAAAGGAAATGTTCCCTGAAAACAAAAAAAGGAGAGGAAAATCTCTGCCTGCAGAATTAAATAACAAACTAAAGTTCAGGAAAGAAGGACAGAAATTCATACACACCACAATTAATTCTGGTGAAGTTACTAAACTGTGGAGACAAAGAATGACCTTACCAATGTGTCAGGCAGAAGAATCAAGTGACCTCAAAGGGAGAAGCAAGCAGTGGGAGCTCCTTCCCGTCCCTTGGCTGTTTCCCTTGGCGTTCCCCTGACGTGTTCTCACACCACCCTGCACCTTTCCTTTGTAACGTTTATCGTAATGTGGTCGTTTAACTAGTGATGGTGTGACTGTGGACTCTGCCTTACACTGCTTCTCCAGCACCCAGCACGATGCCTGGTGCTCCCTGCCCGCCTGGTAACTGTACGTTAAATTACTGGCCTGCACTAAGACACGGTCCTCCCTACCTACCACAGTACTTTATAGGATGGAGAAACGGAGGTACAGAGAGGTTATCTGACTTACCCAAGCCATACGACTGGGAAGGAGAGAAGCAGGGACTTGAACTCAGGTCTCTGAATGCCCATGGCACTGTTCTGTCCACTGGACGCTAGCATCGCACGAACTGACCACACATTCACGTACCCCACTTCCCCTGCAGCCTTACTTTTGGGTGGCACCAGTAAGAAAACTGCTGAAAACAAGACTTGCTTTCCACGTTAGGCCATTTCTGGGAGGGTGCACACTTCCCATGAAGATGTTTGCCCAAACCACCCTGAAACACAGAGAGAGGTGTGAGGTACAGATTTAAATACAAATTGCCTGATGTGGGTTGCTATTTCCTTATCTTTTTAGTTTTCAAAATTGTTTACTTTAAAGGAAGTACGAATGACTCATAAAAAAGGAAAAAACTGTAAATTATTTACCTCGGATTACAGACTGTAAATACAGAGAAGGCAATGTTACTTTTTTTTTTATATTAAATGTACCCCACTGGCAGTATCTCCTTCAGAGCTGGTGCCACCTAGTGGTGAAATAGCAGTTTTACATGCTTCACACACCCATTTTTTTCCCCCCAAAGATATACACTTCAATCATATAAAATTAAGAATAGTTGGCCATAAGTGTCCATCAACAGATGAATGGATCAAGAAGATGTGGTTTATCTATACCATGGAATACTACATGGCAATGAGAAACAATGAAATCTGGCCATGTGTAGCAACATGGATGGACCTTGAGGGTGTTATGCTGAGCGAAATAAGTCAGGCAGAGAAAGACAAATATCATAGTGTGCACGTATAGGAGGATTAGGAGGAGCTTAACAGAGGACCAAGGGGGAGAAGAAGGGCAGAAATGGTGGGGGAAAGGGGGAGAGGCAAACCATGAGAGACTCTTGAATGCTGACAAAAACTGAGGACTGGTGGATGTCGGGGGGAGGAGGGGGGGCATGGAGGAGGACACTTGTGGGGATGAGCACTGGGTGTTATGTGGAAACTAATTTGACAATAAACTATTTGTAAAAAATAAAAAATAAAAAAAAAAAATAGTTGGCCAGTTTTAGGGGCACCTGGGTGGCTTAGTCGGTTAAGCGTCCGACTTTCGCTTAGGTCGTGATCTCGCGGTTCGTGGGTTCGGGCCCCGCGTCAGGCTCTGTGCTGACTGCCAGCTCGGAGCCTGGGGCCTGTTTCAGTCTGTGACTCCCTCTCTCTCTGACCTCCCCTGCTCACGCTGTCTCTCTCTCTCCTAGAAATAAAAAAAAAAAAAAAAAAAAAAAAAGAATAGTTGGCCAGTTTTAAAGAAAGCCTCCTAAGAAATAGTCTCAACAGGCACAGGACAATAAACACAAAGTTTAATTCTAAAAGAGAAAATGGGCTGCCCTGGTCTGAATCCTGCCTCTGCCACTGGATGGTTGGTTGGGTAACTCTGGGCAAGCCACTTACCCTGTTTCTTCACACTAACACCAAGGATGTGTAGATGAGATGGTACAGAGAAGCTGCCTAGCATATATTAAATGCTCAGGAAATGTCAACATGTCTTTCTCCACCTACTGTCTAATCCCTGCAGACCTCCCCCACCAAAAATACCTAATTGTAAGTCTGTGGGAAATTGAAATCCCTTTCCAGCTTAAAGTGCCCTTTCTCATGCCATCTGCTATGGACCATGACAATGTACAGGCTACGATGAGCTCTTCCAATTGCAGTCAGTTCCCAGAACCCCACCTCTGGTTCCTGGGTTGTGCAGGCAAGGCTTTCCTGTTGGCTGGGATGTACAGAAACGTGGTCATTAGGAGGCATACGTTGCTGGTGGGAAGGCAAAAGGGAAAAAAAACTGTTCTGGAGAACAATCTGGCAATATCTGTGTGACCTAGCACACACAGGTGCATGTACCAAAGGTGCGAAGAAATGACCGAAATGTTCATCAGTAGGTATGTAGATTAAAAAATTAAGGTGGAGTCATCTCAAAACTGCAACACTGAGTGAAAAAAGCCAAGAGATGCAATGCCTGGTTTAGGATGGTGACCTATTTGCTATATATATATATATAAAAAAAATTATACTGTATTTGTGTGCTGACACTTATTTGGAGAATAAGATAGAGAATAAAAGCACAGACTTTTAGAATGTATTCCAAGTCCAAGAGCAGATGGCCTTCCAGGGTGGGAGACAAAGACGATTTCAACCCTACAATTTCAATTCTTTTTACAAAACTTGAAACGAGAAAAGCTAACAGGATGGCATTCCTTGCTCATTCTGGAGAACGAGAACACTAATGTGCTGTGTTACTTTCTGCTTTGCAATGTTTTTCCTTGCTGGAGGCTACAGAAAATGCACATGTTCAGCTTTAATATAAACGGAATGTCAAAGAGCTCTCCAAAGTCGTGGTACCAACTCACACACCAGCCAGAATTAAGGTTCCTCTACATCCTCACCAACTCCTGAATATTGCTAGCTGTCTTGCTCTAGTTTTTGAATTTTAAATGGAAACCATTGTTTCCCTTTTGCCCACAGGTCCCGAGGCAGCCATGATAGACATACCCACAAAACAGATTTGATTTGCTCAGGACACAGGGTGGTGCCTGGGTCACCATAATCTCCCTCTTCTAAGGGAAACAGGGTAGCAAGCTTCACGTCCCCAGGTGGCTGAGGGATACAACTCTATCTGTAGCCTCGGTGCAAAATGCCGGCCGGAGAGTGTGCAGATGGAGGGGCGGCGGCACCTGCCCTGGGCCCGCTGGGACCCACAGCAGAACCTCCTCTGGGCTCGGCAGCCAGCTGCCTGCCCCAGGGATCCCTGCTGTAGAGAAACCCCACTGCGTGTTACAGTCTGCCTGTGTTTGCAAGCGATGGTTAGTTCATGAAATGCCCACAAAAGGATTCCTCCAAGCAGGCTCCCTAGGCCCACCGAACACCTGAGTCAATACCGTGAGGCACAATCAATAGAAATATAATCAACAGGAATATAACTCGATGCTGCAAATCTGTATATAGAGTCACTCCGAGTACCACGTGTCCTGGTGACGGCAGAAAAGAGAAAAGAAAAAGAAATCACAGTGCTGTCTTTTGCTGCGAAGGAAATGGCACTATCCAGTTCCCCAAGCCCTGGAACTGAAATTGGAGCAGCTTGGGCAGCAGTGGGTGAATGGGGCCCCTCGATCTCTCTGTGCCTCGGTTCCCGCCATGTGATGGGGCCCTAAATGCAACCTACCCCCTGCAGCAGTGGGTACAAGGGCACACGCGAGCCTGAAACAGAGACTTGCACAAGGTAAGTGCTCAGAGAATGCCAGCTACCACAGAGACAGACGGCGATGTTCCTGTCGTCACGCATGGATTTGAGGAAAGGTTGCAACATGCACGGTGATACTGGAGAAGTGATCGGAAAAGTAGCTCCAGGTGTGGAGTCGGCGGCAAGGAAAAGAGCATGCTTTGCTTTCTTGCTCTGGACGCGAATCTGCATTAAGGATGCGAAGGTGATCATTTTTGGTCTCTGAAGGACCCGTCTTTGGACGATCAGGGAAAGAGTTGGAGATTGTGGCGTCAGCAGATCAAAATCGAGACTGCCCGTGTTAAGAGAAACCAGCCCCAAACAGAAGTCATTACAAAAAAGAGAAAGGCAAATCCGTACTAACGCCCTCTACACAATTTTACGGTAAGTTAGCGTCAAGGTGCAGAAGGAATTCTGGAATGTGGCAAATACCTGATTTCTGTGGGGCACGGCATACACAGCGTCACCGACACCGCCCTCTTCTCGGCAAGCGCTGAAGTCATCGAGCTCCATGCAGCTGGACGACAGGTGCGTGTCGGAGTCCTCCTCCCTGTAGCCCAGCATTTCAGAGGACGGCAAAGAAGTTCTTCTTGTCTCATTCTGCCAATTTGGTCTGTATTACCATGTGGAGAGCAAAATAAATAAACAGGCAAGCAGGTCACTTCACATTTCATGTTGGTATTAGATGCCCTGCCTCCAAGTCCTCCCCATAAAATTTTTACAGCTGTGTTACAAAATATACAGAAGCTCAAGGATGAAGTCATCCACTAGCCCATCTCTTTGTACACTCTTAGCATTTCTAGTTTCCTACATAGGTTTTTGTAGCTCTGTTCACTGCATACATGTACAATCTGCTTCACTGGTGACATGTTTTTAAAGTCAAAACGTTAAAAGATCACACTCAAGGAGATACACCAGTTTAGTCAGCCACTCCCTGTACTTATGGTTTTTCCCCCTCAATTTTCACTGATGGTTTTTTCTCTTTGTTTGTTTTTGTTTTGTTTGTTTTGTTTTTTTTAGTGAGCTCTATACCCAATGTGGGGCTCGAACTCACAACCCCGAGACCCAGAGTCAGCATGCTCTACTGACTGAGCCAGTCAGGCACCATCACCACCATCCCTCCCCCCACCAATTTTCACTGTTATAAGTAACTCTGTAATGAACATCTATGTGCAGATAATCTCTTCCTTATTTAGGATTAGTCTTATGAGCCGAATAACTGTATGGTAGACTATTGAGTCAAATGGTATAACTATTTGGCGGGTCTACAAACATATCGCACAAAATCATTTCACCAACCAACTCCCCAGCCTGGGACTACAGTAGTAACAGTTTTCCAAAACTTGCCAAAAGAGTGTAAACCTCACTGTATAAATCTGCATTTCTTACTGAAAAATAACATTTCCATATATTTGTTTTATATAATTTGCTTTTGGTTTACATACATACAAACTACATCTATAGATAGACAGATACATTTATATACTTTGCTTCTAGTATGTCCATTCCAATTCAAAATTAACTTTTTTATCTACAAAGTTAAAACCCCGACTTTTTATTTACTGTGAATACTTTTCCTATTCTATTAACTCCATTGTGGCTACATAAATTTTTTTAGCAAAGAGATGATTAAACAACATTTTTTTTTTTTTTACCTTGTAAGTTATTAGCTTAGAAGTGCACAGGAGGCGTCTCCTTCTGAGAGGTTTGGTAAGACTGGCATAGGATTTCATGGTCCTATTTACGTGTACGTGCAGATTAATCCTTACATTTAATAGGAATTTATTTGATATATGAACTGGGCAAGGCTTGAAGCTGAGTTTTTTTCTCCGATTGCTAATCACTATGCTGTCAAATCCTTTCCTTCCCCTTTGCTCTGTGGGGCTGCCTTTGTAACACAGTGGCAGGCAAACACCAGGTCCCCTCAGGGTGTCCATGTGCACTTCTCTGTCATGGAACCAGTCCTGTTTTTCTACTTCAACTATGCATATGACGTGGTCGAGCGCCTGGGTGGCTCAGTCAGTTAAGCACCCAACTCCGGACTTCTGCTCAGGTCATGATCTCACGGCGTGTGAGTTCGAGCCCTGAGCAGGCCTCTGCGCTGACAGGGCAGAGCCTGCTTGGGATTCCAGTTCCCGCTCTCTCTCTGCCCCTCCCTCGCTCGTTCTCTATCTCCCTCTCAAAACAAACAAAAATAGGGGCGCCTGGGTGGCTTAGTCGGTTAAGCGTCCGACTTTCGCTTAGGTCATGATCTCGCGGTTCGTGGGTTCGGGCCCCACGTCGGACTCTGTGCTGACTGCCAGCTCAGAGCCTGGAGCCTGTTTCAGTCTGTGACTCTCTCTCTCTGACCCTCCCTGTTCACGCTGTCTCTCTCTCTCTCTCCTAGAAATAAAAATAAAACATTAAAAACAAACAAACAAACAAACAAAAAAACAAATAAAAATAAACTTAGGAAAAAATACGATAAAGTATGATGTGGCTAATCTAGCCTTCCCCCAGAGTCATATTCTTCCTTTCTGGATTTCCTCTGGTGGTCTTATCTGCTTATTCTTTAGTGAAGTTGGGGATCATTTCCTCATCTTTAGTTCTCATTCGGCTAGAGTAAAATTCTTACCAGGAGAAATACAGGCTACCTTCAAACATCTCAAAATGAAATCAAGATTAGAATGTGAAAACCAAAAACATAAACATGTCCTGGAAGGAAGTGAGCATTTATATAATAGGGAAGGTCTTTCTAGATTTCACAATACTGCCAGAAACTACAAAGACTGATAAGATCTTACTTCACAAAACATATACAATATTTGGCATGCAGAAAAACTTCCAAAAACAGAATTGAATAAACACAACAGATAAAAAGGCAAATCTGGTCACGAATCCCCACCTCACCCCATAGGCCCTTAGAGCTCTCAGCGTCTTTCTTCCTGTTCCTCCTAAGTCAGAGTGGGCGGGGGGCGGGGGGGGAACACCAAACCTCAGAACAGGACACCTCAGTTATCACCAGGCTGGCCCCTGCCCACCCCTCCAGGCCATCCTGAATGACTCCCCACTTCACCCGAGTGCCCCCAGCCACACACATCTTCCTTTAGCCATTCCCGTGTCATGCTCCCTCTTCTCTGTCTTGAAAGTTCGTTCTAGCCCCGCACTGACCATCCCCCCCAAACCCTTGAGCCGCCCCCAGGAGCTCCCCGCACCTCCGTCAGTGCTGTCCTCAACGCCATCTTCCTCAGGAGGAAACCACCCAGCCCTATGCTGGCTCTCAGTTCAAGCAACAGAGAAAATGATGCTTGAAGGTCTAGTCTAGGTGCCAGTGAAGGTAAAATCAGTGGGACTGTTCAGAGAAGAGACACACGAGAAGTGGTTGGTGACAACTGTCATCATCTAGGCTGTGGCACAGAGAGTCCTGTGAGGGGCTAAGGGCAGCACTGAATTCACTGGCTCTGTGCAGCCATGAAAATGACCAGGGCTGTCACAAGCCATAACTGGACAAGAACCACTCTAGAGAAAATTCGGATATAAATCGAAAGCAATCAATGCCCCAGGCCAGTGTCTCTTTGACACTGGTGATGAAAAACCTGAGTCCTGAGCGCCAGTCATGCCCACGCGCACACGCACACGCCCGCGCACGTGTGAGCCGTTGCTCCTCGGCCCCGAGAAGCAGAGGCAGCAACAGGGCCCTTACTGAAGCCTCAGCTCTGAGGTGGTGGCATAGGGCTGGATGAAACTGTCCTTTCCCACGCAAGTCGTGTCACTCTCAGACAGGGATCTCTGACGAGGCTGAGGAATGGCAACAGTCCGGCCGGTCAGTGCTGTTGTGAGGATGACTGCAGCCAGGGCAGACCTAGGGACAAAAACATCCCCGTGAGAAGGTGGGACCCAGACCTGCAAGCTGAAGGCTGACCAACAGGGCCTAAGCACGAATGAAGGCTGACCTTCTGTTCTGTAACGCTTGGTGCGTATCTACGGACCACGTGCCCGCCGTCTGGGATGTGCCATCAGGCAACCTCATTCCATTATCACACCAACAGCTATTAGCGTCATCTCCATTTTTTCATAAAATATAAATGACTTGCCCAAGATTTCCGACTTCATAGGAGACATGTCTCAGTACAGGTCTCTAACCCAGGGGGTCTATATTCAAGTAGTTTCCTATTTAAATGAAAGATCAGAATTGAAAACAAAACAGGGAGATGGAATAAGATAAAAAAAAAAGGGGGGGGGGCGGTGCCTGGGTGGCTCAGTTGGTTAAGCGTCCGACTTCGGCTCAGGTCATGATCTTGCAGTTCGTGGGTCTGAGTCCCGCTTCGGGCTCTGTGCTGACAGCTCAGAGCCTGGAGCCTGCTTCAGATTCTGTGTCTCTCTCTCACCCTCCCCTGCTCACCCTGCCTCTCTCTCTCTCGCAGAAATAAATAAAACATTAAAAAAAATTTTTAATAAAAAAAAAAGAATAAGATAAAAAAGATTTTAAAAGGCATTTTAGGGGTGCCTGGGTGGCTCAGTTGGAAAAGCATCCGACCTCGGCTCAGGTCATGATCTCGCAGTCTGTGGGCTCAAGCCCTGTGTCAGCCTCTGCACTGACAGCTCAGAGCCTGGAGCCTGCTTTAGATTCTGTGTTTTCCTCTCTCTCTGCCCCTCCCACACTTGTACTCTATCTCCCTCACTCTCTCTTTCAGAAATAAACATTTTTTAAAAAGGCATTTTAAAAACACTTGCAAATTATTCAAAACTATGCCACTGGAAAGACAGAGTATGGATTTACCCTCCCACTTGAGAAAGTAAAACAAAACAACAGATTTACAATTATGTCAGCTTAATTCCTGAGAGAATTTCCAGGTCACGGCACAGGGAGGAAGAACTGAAGTGCAGCCAGGTGGACCTTCTGAGTTGCGGAGACGGAGGTGAACGTCCAGGAACAGCACAGCAGACAGAATTTGCAGGGCAGAGTATCGGAAAGGAGAGAGCTAAATAGAGAGAGCTCTGGAAATCTGCAGAAGGCCCCCTGAGTGTTCACAAAGTTTTTTCAGTGCAGGAATGTGAGGAAACTATCCAAGCCTGGGGGAAGAATCATCCACAACAACTAGGGGGTCGGTGCCAGGTGCTTACACATGGCTGGGGATGATGCTTGTTCCTACCAGACAGATGGGAAACAGTTATAATCTACAGGACACTGGGTACAGTACTCAGAAAGGAGTAATTGCCTCTGGGAATAATTAGCCCTAGGTGCTTCAGGCCGTACCTAACGAAGCATAAAAACAAGACCTAGAAGATTAAATCAGTCTCCAAGTAACTTAACGGTATCCAAGAACAAAATTCCAGAAGATTTGTAGGAATACAAAAATATCCAATGCACAAGAGGTAAAACTTAGAACAATGCCTAGTATGTAATCCAAGATAACCAGGCACACAGAGAGACAGGAAAACATGACCCTAAATGATGAGAAGAATCAATAGCAACCCAATCAGAACTGAACACATATGTTAGAATTAGCAGAGGACACTAAGACAGTTGTTATAACTGTATTCCATGTGTTCAAAAACCTATGGAGAAACATGGAAGATTATTTTTTTTAAGTTTATTTATTTTTGAGAGAGAGAGAGAGAGAGAACCAGTGGGGGAGAAGTAGAAAGAGGGAGACAGAGTAACTAAAGCGGGTTCTGTGCTGACAGCAGACAGCCAGAGGCAGGCCTCAAACTTCACGAACCGTGAGATCATGACCTGAGCCGAAGCTGGACGTTTAACTGACTGAGCCACCCAAGTGCCCCGAAACATGGGAAATTATTAAAATAAGACTTGAATTTCATAAGCTGAAAATGACACTGGATGAGACAAACAGCAGAAGAGATGATTAGTAAAGTTGAAGGCAAAACAAGAGAAAATAACCAAAATGAAACACAGAGAGGAGAAAATAATTAAAAAGAGAAAAGGGCATCGTGAGATATGGGATTTAAAAAATGCTATCGTTTTACGCTTTAAGCCACTGAGTTTTGGTGTAATTGGTTACACAATAGATAACAAACACAATAATGCATTTTGTCAAATAGTGCTGGAATGACTGGATATCCACATATAAAAAAAAATGGACTTGAATCTGTACCTCCTACACTATATTCAAAAACAAACTCAAGATGAATTTTTGACCTAAAGGTAAAGCCCCAAACTATAAAACTTCTAGAAGAAAATATAATAGAAAATTTTTGTAGCCTTAAGGTAGGCAAAGATTTGTTAGATATGATACTGAAATGATCTGTAAAAGAAAAACAATTGGTGTGACAAACTTCATAAAAATTTAGAAACTTCTACTCTTTATTTTTTTAATGATTATTTTTTTAATTTATTTTGAGAGAGTGTGAGAGAAAAAGAGAGGGAGAGGGAGTGTGAGAGAGCAGGGAAGGGGCAGAGGGAGAGAGAGAATCCCAAGCAGGCTCCCCGCTGTCAGTGAAAAGCCCAATGTGGGGCTCGATCTCATGAACCATGAGATCCTGATCTGAGCCAAAATCAAGAGTCAGACACTTCACCAACTGGCACCCCCACCTTGTGCTCTTTGGAAGAATGAAGACAAGCCATGTATGGGAAGAAAGTATCTGCAAACCTCATATTTGGTAAAAGACTAGCATCCAGATATATAAAGAACTCTTGAAACACAGTAAGGAGAGCACACACAACACAGTTTTTAAAAGCCCATGATAGGGGTGCCTGGGTGGCTTAGTCGGTTAAGCGTCTGACTTTCGCTTAGGTCATGATCTCACGGTTCGTGGTTTCGAGCCCCGCGTAGGGCTCTGTGCTGACTGCCGGCTCAGAGCCTGGAGCCTGTTTCAGTCTGTGACTCCCTCTCTCTCTGACCCTCCCCTGCTCACGCTGTCTCTCTCTCTCTCCTAGAAATAAATAAAACATTTAAAAAATAAATAAATAAAATAAAATAAAATAAAAGCCCATGATGTGAACAGAAGTTCCACTGGAGAAGATATACAAATGACAAATGCACATGAAAAGATGCTCAGTAACCTTGGTTATCAAAAGAAATGCAAAAAAAACCCACAAAAAAAACAAAATAAAAACAAACAAAAACAAACCATAATTGGATACTACTACACACCCATTAGAATGTCCAAAATGTAAAAGACTGGCCAGGACGACCCTTTCCAACCTAGGCCTGGCAGAATGGGTCCCACAAAGAGGGCCGGTGAGAAGGGA
This sequence comes from Proteles cristata cristata, assembly GCA_017311185.1. Taxonomy (NCBI): domain Eukaryota; kingdom Metazoa; phylum Chordata; class Mammalia; order Carnivora; family Hyaenidae; genus Proteles; species Proteles cristata. The sequence continues at coordinate 673,051 of JAESUZ010000174.1, read as the reverse complement.
CACTTTGCATCCATGAGATCACCCCGCCAACATTCACCAATGCCTCTGCAGAGTGAGCTTCGAGAGATAGGCCCTCTTGGGCAGAAAGATCCAGACAACTGCAAGGAGGGAGCAGGGAATTTCAGATGTGTGCATGGACTCTGGGCACAAGAGAGCTGCCCAGGCCAAGGGAATGAGGAATGGCCCATTCAGGGTCAGCATGCAGCCGTCCAGGAAGCATCAGGAGGACGGAGACTCACCAGACGACCTCTAAACATTGTTATCTGTGCACCTTTCCCCACTTTCAAAATCCTGTAGCAGGCAACATGAGTTAGGACTAATGTCAAGTAAATTTATAAAACCACTCTCAGACACACACACACACGACTGACCAAACTAAGTGTTGGTGACGATGTGAAGCAACTAGAACTCATACAATACTGGTCAGGACATAAATGAAATAAAAACTCAGGGCGCCTGGGTGGTTTAGTCGGTTAAGCGTCCGACTTTTGCTTAGGTCATGATCTCGCGGTTCGTGGGTTCTAGCCCCGCGTCGGGCTCTGTGCTGACTGCCAGCTCAGAGCCTGGAGCCTGTTTCAGAGTCTGTGACTCCCTCTCTCTCTGACCCTCCCCTGCTCACGCTGTCTCTCTCTCTCCTAGAATAAAAAAAATAAAAAAATTAAAAAAAAATGAAATAAAAACTCTGGAAGATAGTCTTGACAGTTACTTAGTAAATATACACCTAGTATATGACCCACCTCTTCTATTCCTAGGTGTGTTTCCGAGAAAAATGAAGGCCTATGTGGGCAACAGAGATTTGTGCACAAATGTTCACAGCAGCTTTATTTCTAAAATAAGAAAACCCCAAAACAACTCAAATATCTCTCCCCAGATGAACGGATTATTTGTTGCTACTCAGCAACAAAAAGGATGGATGACTGAATTACTAATTTTCACAACAGCATGGATGAATCTCAAAATAATCATGCTGAATCAAAGAAGCCGGCGTAATTATCTTGTGTAATTCCACTTATACAAAATTCTAGAAAATGCAGATGAACCTGAGGTGACAGAAGGCAGAGCAGTGGCTACCTGGGGATGAGGTGAGGGTAGATTGGGCAGAGGCACGGGGTGTGGGAGAGGACAAGGAGGGAGGAATCACAAAGGGCCATAAGGGAACCTTAGGGGACCATGGATGGATTTATTATCTTGATCGCAATGATGGTCTGGTGCATAGAAACGTGTCCTATATGTATATTACCCCTCAATAAAACTGATTAAGTAAAGGCAAAAGGCTGCTTAAGGCATAAACAGTAAGAATATATTGTGGGACTTACAATACATGGATCTAAAATGTATGACCAGGGTGTCTGGGTGGCTCAGTTGGTTAAGTGTCCAACTCTTGATCTCAGCTCTTGATCTCAGCTCAGGTCATGATCTTGTAATTCGTGAGTTTGAACCCTGTGTTGGGCTCCATGGTGACGGCACTTGGAGTTCTATCTCTCTCAAAATAAGTAAATAAACTTTAAAAAAAATTAAAATGTATGACAACAGTAACAACGAAGAACGGGAAGGGGGAAAGAACAGTAAACGGCTGTAAGATCCTTGTTTAAAATTTTTTTAAATGTTTTATTTATTTCTAGGAGAGAGAAAGAGACAGTGTGACCAGGGGAGGGTCAGAGGAGAGGGAATCACAGACTCCGAAATAGGCTCCAGGCTCTGAGCTGGCAGTCAGCACAGAGCCCGATGCGGGGCTCAAACCCATGAACTGTGAGATCATGACCTAAGCGAAAGTTGGACGCTTAACTGACTAAGCCACCCAGATGCTCCATTGGCTGTAAGATTCTTACACTATCACACTCCCTGTGAAGCGCAGTAACACCTAAGTTTAATTTGAACACCATCCTTTACTTCTTAAAAATGTAGAAATATGCCAAAGTTGCCAAGCCTTGCTGAGGATGGAATGAAATAATGCTTCTGAAGCACTTACAACAGTCTTCAGCAAGGGTAAACACTCACAAATGACTATTCTTGTTATCAACACGGTACTTAAGGAAGAAACAAACACTAAAGATATTTCAAAGTGTTTTTTACTCAGGAAGCATACAATATTCTTGTTTCAAGGAACACTCAAAGGTTCTCACTGCGAATCCACTGGTAACAATCAAGCCATGTATCCAAGTTTTTTTATGGATAAAACATAGTCTAAAATTTTCCTGTGTCTAAAGCCTTAGAAGGCACAGGCAGGAGTCTTAGGCATAAAAGAAAATCAGTTCTCTGGTATAAGGAGCACCGGAAATGGAGAAACCCCAGGCCCTGGTGAGTGAACACACTTCTCTTTCTTTCCCCAAAATCAGCTCTTTTATTTATTTTTTTAATGTTTATTTCTTTATTTTTGAGAGAGAGAGAGAGAGAGAGAGAGAGAGAGAGAGAGCATGCACGGAGGAGGAACAGAGAAAGAGAGAGAGAGAGCAGAGAGAGTGAATCCTAAGCAGGCTCCGTGCTACCAGTGCAGAGCCCAACGGGGTCTTGAATTCATGAACTGTGAGACCATGACCTGAGCTGAAGCCAAGAGTTGGATGCGTAACAGACCAAGCCACCCTGGAGCCCCCCAAAATCAACTCTTTTAAAAGGCAGACTTGTGCTTCAAAAGAAAATTTATGTGCATAGTTGAAATTCCTTTCGGCATCCTATAAACTGTGGCTTTAAAGCTTTCTATTTGGAAAAATGCTAATTGCATTCAATTATGAAATGTGCAAACTCCATACACCTGAAAAGGACAGACCATTATCCCACAGAGAAACCATGTTAATTGCTTCATTATGGAAGCATGACAAACACTTCGAAGGACATGAATCTAATGGCCCTACTTGTGATTTTCTTACCAGTTTCAACAGCTCCAGGACCTACCACTGGGCGGCTGAGCACAAGGGTCACCTCAATGCCTGCTCACCTGAGACTCACCTTGGTCTCTCTGGAGAAGGGTTAGGGCTTCGGGGAGGAGGTGTGCGGGGCACAGCTGGCTTTGGTGCGATGCTGGCTGCGGGCAGGAGGCCATGGACGATGTGTTTCTGCACAAATGAAACCCAGCCGGGTCACTGGTGTATGGGATCACCCGACTCCCGTCACCACCCCTCCTTGGGCCCAAGAGGAGACACCTGCACTGGCCACCCCGGGATTGAACCCCACCAGGAACCCACCTGGCCATGGAGACACGCCCACCCAGAGAACACCACTGCAGCTGCCCACTGTGGGGGCTCTCTCGTCTTTCCTCCTCAGAGGGGCCTCCCCGACAATCCCTCACAGTCACCCTCTAGGACTCCACTTGTCTCACAGCATGACCCCCGATTACTCCAGTCCCTCACTTGCTGTCCCTCGCAGAATGGAAGCTTCTTGAGGGCAGGCAATCTTCTTGTCTTTATCAACCCTGGAACTCAAGTACTTCCCTCCTTACTCAACATCTGGTAGAAGCTTAATAAAGATTTCAGATAGTTTATGTCAAAGATGCAGAACAATAAAAACTAGCCCCTGCACACAGTGGAAATCAGAGAATCTGGCTGTAGGCAACTGGCAATCATTCAGAAGTTTCTTTTTAAGTTTATTTATTTATTTTGAGAGAGAGAGAGAGAGTGAGTGCGAGTGGGATAGAGGGAGAGAATCGGGAGAGAGAATCCCAAGCACTGGCAGTGCAGAGCCCAATGCGGGGCTTGAGCTCACAAACCGTGAGATCATGGCCTGAGATGAAATCAGAGTCGGACATTTAAGCAACTGAGCCACCCGAGGTGCCCTGGAAGTTTCTGAGTATAGCCCGGTCTTCACTTTCCAGGCACTAGCCATTCATTCACACCTACTAGAGGCGAAACACCAGCACTGCAATGAAGAAACCTTGTCTTCATGGATTTATGGAAAGTGCCAAGGAAAAGGGAAAGACAAATTTGGTGCTGCGGCGGCACAGGGCGGGAAGGGCTCCTTCGGGTCTGGAAACCGGGGTGGAGACGGAAACAGCTGCCAGACATATTTGGTGGGTGGAATCTATGGAACTTGGCTGATGGGGCGTGCGCGGCGGGGAGTGGAGGGAGGAATCTTAAGAACGATTTCCAACTGGGGGATTCAGGGGAGTAGGTCTGTGCCGGAAGGAGTGCTCCCCAAAAGTTGCAAAAGTTTCAAGGGAGACAAGGCGACTCCTGTCCGACTGAGGCCGACCCTGGGATAGAGGATGCTTTAGAACACAAAAAATCAGGGCTTCTCGAACGGAAAATCATTTCCTTTGGTGCTGCTACCTGGCCTCAACCTCAGGCCAAATCCCAAACCACTCCCCGTTAACTCCTGGCCCCCGGGATCTACTTACAAACTGGCCCTTGCGGCCTCTGCGAAACCCCAGGAGCATCCTTACTGCCGGGAGTGGCTGGACCAGGGCTGGATGGACGTGCAGACGGCCTCACAGGCGAGGGCCGCTCCCTAGGGCTTGTGCCCCTCCCGCCGGTCGAGCCCCAGACGCTATTTTACGCAATGCACTTTGCAACAACGTCGCCTGCCATTGGCTTTGCTTTCTTCTCGACCAATCGGAGCCACGGTTACTCCGCGCCCGTCGCTCTTGGCAACCAGCGGTCCCCATTCAAATTCTCTCCGGGGCGGAAACGGTGCGTGGTCAGTGCTCTGATTGGCCAGACCAGATGTCGATCTTTGACGCCATAGCCTATCCGACACCGTGGGAGGCAGAGGGCGGGCAGGATGAAAAACTGGTCCGCTCACCGAAGGGAACCCGGAAGTGGCGCGCCGCAGGTAAAGGGGCCGGAACCTCTGGCTGTAGCGGAGGTGGGGTCCAGGAGGGCTCGGTCCCCGCCCGGGACCGGACTGAGGAGCTACCGCACAGACCGAGCGGGCGTATCAGGACCCAACAGGTGACGGAATTGAGGGACGCGGCTACCAGAACAGGAATCTCCTGGGTCTTAGACTTTAGGAAGTAATCCAGTCTTTTGAGGAACACTGCAGACAGGCTCCTACCAAAGAGGCCCCGACTTCGAGTGGAACGTGGGGCCGTGTGCAGGAGAGCCTGCTCAAATGCCGTCTTCTGTTTTTCTTATTAGATCGAGGCAGGCGATGGCTAGGAACGGTCCTGAGGGCACAGGTCCCATGCATGTGCCTTTTGGGCATATTGTGGCCAACCAGAAGTGGCGCGGGTCGCAGCTTGTGCAGGGGATGCAAGGTCAGTGGGCTGCCCTGTGCAAAAGGCCTCTTCTAAACTTCTTAAAAACGTTCTACCTGCTGTCGCCTTTCACCCAGCGCTCACGGAATTCATTTTTCTTGTCTGTCTTCTAAGGGAAAATTAAAATCGTTTTTGAGGATGGCCTGACACCGGTAGATTTTTACGTGTCAAGCAGATCTTGCATTGTTTATGTCACCGAAGCTGATCTGGTGGCAGGAAATGGCTACAGAAAGAGGCTTGTTCGGGTTAGAAATGTAAGTACTGAATGGAAGAAATTGAAATTGAAAATTTACTTCCATCCACCACCACCCTCCCCCCCACCCCCGAAATAATTTATATAAAGCCATTGGCCATTCCAAGCACACTGGACTGGTAGTTTTCTTAACTCTGCAGGTAGTTTTATTACACAGTGGTTTACTGGTTTTTTTCTTCCTCTGAAGTCCAGTAGTCTTCAAGGGATGGTGATAGTTGAGAAAACGCGGATGAGTGAACAATACTTCTCAGCCATACAGAAGTTTACTGTGCTGGACCTTGGGATGGTGTTGCTTCCAGTGGCCAGCCAGATGGAAGCCTCCTGCCTTATTATCCAGTTAGTAAGTGCTGGTTCCTACTCCTCTGCATGAGCCCTGCCTTACAGATGCTTACCTGACATTCCTGGATCTTGTACTCTAGGTGCTGCGCTTGTTATGGTTGCAGTCCATCAATCCAGTCTAAAGGAATCTATTCACCGTTGATCAACTGCAGCCAGAAGCAGATGATCCTTTTTTTCTTAAGCCTAGTTTTCCATTGTCCTCACTGATTATTAACTTGGTTGTACTGTTTAGACTTGGCTGTACTTTAGAATTTCCTGAGAAGCTTTTAAATGTTTATTTGTTTTTTTGAGAGACAGGATCCAAAGTGGGCTCTGTGCTGACTGCAGAGAGCCCAGTGAGAGGTTTGAACTCACGAACCGTGAGATCATGACCTGAACAGAAATCCCACGCTTAACCAGCTGAGCCACCCAGGTGCCCAAGAATTTCCTGGGAAACTCTTAAAACAAAATTCTTTTAACATTTATTTATTTTTGAGAGACAGCACAAGCAGGGGAGGGGCAGAGAGAGGGAGACACTGCAGGCTCCCAGCTTTCGGCACAGAGCCTGATGGGGGGCCTCGAACCGATGAACAGCGGATCGTGACCTGAGCCAAAGTCAGACACTTAACGAACTGAGCCACCCAGGCAGTCCTCTTGGGAAACTTTTGAAAACAGTGATACATGAGCCTTACCTCAGACCAATTAAAAATCAGAATGTCAGGGTGGGACCTAAGCATGAATTTTTGTTGTGTTGTTGATTTAAAATGTCCCTTTTGATGTGTAGCTAGGATTGAGAATCAAACTGAAATAATGCAGGCAGCCCCGTGTAGTTCACAGATCCCTCTTGCATCTGTGCTGCATCCCTTCCTTCACTGTTCTTCCCTTGATGTAATGTGATTGTCTGCCTTCCAGATTCATTGCTAACTGAAGACTGGGTTTCTCTCCTCTGACAGACAAGCTTTCTCCGGGTCCTGTATTAAGCAAGTCCCTTTTAGGTTTAATTTAATCCCATGCAATTGAATCGTTTATTAGTGAACAATAGAAAGATGTTTGAATTCCTCAAGAGTATGTTCATTGCTTACATTGCTTTATCTTAAGCATTCTGGAAATTTAATTTTTAATACATTTTTCTCACTCCTTTATGTACTCATATGGTTCATTTTTCAGTAATTTTTCTGGGGTGCCTGGGTGGTTCAGTCATTTAAGCATCTGACTCGATTTCCGCTCAGGTCATGGTCTCATGGTTCGTGAGTTCAAGCCCCATATCAAGCTCTGCACTGGCAGTGTGGACCCTGCTTGGGATTCTCTCTCCCTTTCTTGCTGCACCGCCCCCGTCCCCGCTTGTGTCCTTTCTCTCTCAAAAAAAATTTTTAAAAAACAGTAGTTTTTCTGATGTCTGAAAAATCAGATTTGTGGTATATGAAAACATTTGTAGTGGTAAGTCAAACTGAACCAAATGGAAAAAAGTAAAACTCAATTTCCATTACTGTGTAGAAGAACTGCCGGTCCTCTAGAGGGCGCTCATGTGCTTTTCCTTTACTTTCCCATTAGGTTCAAGAACAAACCAAAGAGCCCAGTAAGAACCCTTTCCTCAGTAAGAAACGGACGCTGATCCCTGAGCTATCCCTCCTTCGAACTGTGCAGCAAATCCCAGGAGTTGGAAAAGTTAAAGCCCCGCTTCTGCTTCAGAAGTTCCCAAGTATCCAGCAACTCAGTAACGCTTCGGTCGGAGAACTGGAGCCACTGGTTGGCCAGGCAGTAGCACAGCACATTCATGCCTTCTTCACACAGCCCAGGTGACGGCTCTTCCCACTGCCAGGAGCCACATGGTTTCCTTCGCATATTTAAAATTGAGGACAAGGAAATCTCCTTTCGCTGCAACTAACAAAAGATGAGGTGAGGCCTGAATGGAAGCTGCCGGTTGCCCTGCCCTGTTCTCTGGGTTCAGGCGTTTAAGACCGTGGAGTTAGCAGGCTCCAGGTAGCACGGTCCTCATCATGCTAGTGAAAGAGGGCCGCTGGGAGGCACCTGGCTGGCTCATAGGTAGAACATGCCACTCCTGATCTCGGGGTTGTGAGTTCGAGCCCCACATTGGGTGTAGAGAATACTTTAAAATAAAATCTTTTAAAAAAAGAAAGAAAGAGAGAGAGAGAGAGAGGGCCTGTGGGAATGTTCCTAAGAGAGTTTAAATAGGGACTCTCAAATTCAGCAAAAAGCCAGCCTGGGCAGACTTTAACATACCTTGACCTTGACTCGCATGGAAAAGTCTAATCAAGTTTAAGGAGGTAGAAGTGACCTTCTAAAGGAAGCAAACCTACAATGAAGTGCTGTGCTGTGTACCGTAAGCCCCTTGTTCCTGGTGGCAGGCCTAGTGTTCTTTCTATCGCTGTTTTGAGGGTGCTGCCAGTGTAAATAAACAATTGTACAGCCTTTTTTCTTCCTTCCTTTCCCCTCCCTCCGTCCTTCTCCCTTCCTGGTAGCTACAGTTTGTTTATAGCCCCTGAGCATGCCTTCTGAACACAGCCTGGTGGGGGGTCCCTTTTAAAGATAAAAAGCCAATGTGTGTGAGAGGGGTAAAGAATGTGTTTGCAAATATATAGCCCAACAGTGGGAAGGTATATATAAGAAAATGGCAGGGGCAGATGCGTCCAGAGAGGAGAGCTAGAGGTGGGGATCCAAAGGTACAATCGAACACTCAGAAAACAAATGCAATTAAAGATGCACATGTTTCCAAAGATGCTGAAATAACTTGAAAGCTCCCTGAGACCTGTTTTGCGAAATGTCAGTCATAAAACAAACAAACATAGGAAAGTTTTGTGAGTTAGGGTAGAAACAGTCTGAAAGGGGAGTGACATATAAGTGGAAAAAAATTTGAAAAAATACTAATTCAGACAAATGAATGTGTTTATTTAAATATTTATACAAAAATGGGCCTAACAGCAGTGGATAGATAACACTTTCCCAAATGTGGCTACTTCCCTTTTGATATTGCACACTAGAAAATATTTAAGTTCTTAATTCTCAAAAATAGATTTCAAATTTTTTTTGTTTTTTTTGTTTTTTGTTTTTTTTTAGCTATAGAACTTCAACTATGTCAACCGTGAATCTTAGTAGAATCACGGTGTCATCCAACTTGCAAGCAAGAGAAATTGACAGGTAAAAACAAGTCGAACAGAGTTTTAACCTAGAATCATTTACACCTTTGCCTTATAAAATGTTTCTAACCTATCTTAAAGACTCTCAAAATATACAGTTATATAATTTCTACTTTAAACACACACAAAAATGTTTTGAGTATCAAACAGTATATTGTCTACCTTGTAGATAGCTTTCCCGTCTAACACTGCCACCGTGTTAGCAACTGGTTAATGACATCAAACTAGAAGCAACGATGCTCCCAGATCGTGTGGTTTTTCTTGTTTTTATCTAGTAAGTGATGACAGATTTGGCACTAGACTTCATCTGGAAATAGCATTCTATTATGCAGAAATCGTCGTAAAATCTTTTCATTTCAGGTTCACAAATTCCCCTCAGGAAGCAGTTCTCCGGAACACTTCTCAGTTATACTAACATAGTCAATCATTACAGCCCCTTGACCTGCCTTCACTGGGGGTCGTTGGAATTCTGAGTTAAGGAATGATCTGTTACCCAAGGCTGGACACGGTCATGAGTAGGACAGCAATAGAGGTGACCCCCACTGAATTCTGATAGTAACCATAAGCCGTAACTAGCCGTTAAAAATAGCCATATTTGCAAGGCTGTCCTATTTACAATACTATATATAATAAATAACCTGCAGCAATATTGTAACACTCCTCAAATTTCTAGAGGTTTCTTGTTACTTGCATTCACAAAGACCTGCCACCTACCAATTGTACATTTACCTGGCGAGAAAAGGGGACTCGCGATTATTTAGACGCTTTCTATTGTGGCACAACTAGGAAGGCACGGTCGGCACCAGAGACACTGGCATTTGGAGCCCGTTTGCTCCCGTTAGTACAGAGAACTGTCGGAGTTGAGAAGGCTGAAGGGGGAGGGGAGCTTCTTCTTGACCTGTGGCCTCGCGACCCCCACTGACGGGAGGCACAAGGTGCTGGCCGACTTCTGTCTGTTCTTGTTGGTGCCCCAACTCAGAAAAGAAAGCTTCTTCGAGATTTTCTTGGTTTTATCAGTCTTGTCGTCGTCGTCTACGGCTAAGCAGATCATGGAGTAGGTTTTCTGCATGCCCACAGAGTACGTCGCACACTTACTGTGCTGCGGAGGAAAGAGGAAAAAGGGTGCTAGAATCCTCCGGAGAGTGGATAAATGACTGCTGGCAAGATTCTGCTCTTGCAGCATCCTTGCAAACTGAGCTGATGAAATTCTGAAACCCAGGTGACGAGTGCTTACAGTCTTCAAAACAAGGACAATTTTTAAGGAATAGGCTCAGTAGTAGTAATTTAGGCGAGGGACCACTACTCACTTTTTAAGGTTCTTACTTTTCTTAAAAGGAACACATACTCACGGTCAACAATATGAAAGTGATATACCAAACAATAGGTATTCCTCCCACCTTGGCTTCCAGGCCTCTCCCCTGAAGTAACCACTATTTCTGTTATGCTTTTAGAGAGAACGTTCATAGAGAGGTATTGATGTGTTGCATCTATACGTCACCATGGTCTTTTCCTTAAAGGGACTACATGACCCACTGGTCCACTCTTGCTTCACCTAACGTATGTTGGACTTCAGTCCATGCTAGTCAGTATAGATCAACTCTATTCTCTTGACAATCTAGAATCCATGGTGGAGATGCTATTAGCTTTTCCCCTATCTTTAAACTGATGAAATATACATAACAGAAAATTGACCGTTTTAACCATTTTAAAGGGTACAGGTGGATGGCACGAAGCTCATTCACACGGTTGTACAGCCATCTCCTGAACCTTTTCATCTTCCCCAGTTGGAACTCTGGGCCCAGAGGCACTACTATTAACTTTTAAAAGATTGTGCAAGGTTCACTTAAGAAATCTGAAGATCCTTGTTTCCTGTAACCTTCCACGTGGATTGTCACCTGCTTCGAAGGTTTGCCTGACATTGAGGTTGCTGTGTTCAAGTGTTGACTGAACATCTGCTAGGTTTCAGACACTGAAATCAGTCCTTTAAATATACGTAACAACATACCTAAAGCGGCAGGGCACACTGTTCATGATAGAAATCAAGAAATTTGAGAGATGGGATGATAAAGAAGGGCATTCACTCTGGAGTCTGGCTCCTTTGGATGAAGATGCCTCTTTTCTAGAAAATTGCCATTGGATCCCACCACACTCTACGAGACATACACACAACCCGCTGCTTTTAATCAAAAGCAGTAACAGTCGTGGATGTAGAATTGATGCCTGCAAACATTTTTCAACCTCACCCTGCTTAGAGTCCATTATCCATCTTTACACCCACTGCCTTACAGATTCCCTCTATCCTCCACTGTAGTTCAACCAGCAAAGGCCAAGTCTCGTTAAACTCTACCCTCTGCCTCACCCCCAGGCCTGCACCCAAATGACTGCACGTTACTGGGGGACATTTACCGAGCCAATTGGCTTCCCTGGAAGTTCTTAACCCTGATCCCAAATCTCTGCTGGGCACCTCATTACCTGGCACTCCTACAGTATTCTAGCAATTTCATTCCTTCTAGAGGTCTCTCAAAGCCCCACACACGTCCTCCTGATACTCCTGCGTTACCCTAATAGCATCTGTCCCTAAAGACCAGTTCTGTGTGCCTGCATCTCCCCTGCCCTTGGGGTGTGCCCTCCTTCCTGTACTCCTGCTTCCTGACCCTTGCTATCAGCACACAGGCTTGCTGTGTTATCTACACACACCTACGCTGCCACCACCGCCTTTGAAAAGCTTCCCTTTTGGGGCGCCCGGGTGGCTTAGTCGATTAAGCGTCCGACTTTCGCTCAGGTCATGATCTCGCTGTTCGTGGGTTCGAGCCCCGCGTCGGGCTCTTTGCTGACTGCCAGCTCAGAGCCTGGAGCCTGTTTCAGTCTGTGACTCCCTCTCTCTCTGACCCTCCCCTGCTCACGCTGTCTCTCTCTCTCCTAGAAATAAAAAAAAAAAAAAAGCATTAAAAAAATAATAATAAAAAAAAATGAAAAGCTTCCCTTTTTCCTATGTCCTCCTCCCAGATCGCATCCCAATGTCTGCTCCCTTTCTGCCACTCCCCTAAATACTCCTGAGGCACCCCCCTGACTCACGGCATTAAGGGAGCCCAGTCCAAAACCACTGCACTCGTCCCACTTTATACCAAAGAGGAAACAGTCCTAAGGAGGGAAGTAACCTGCTGAAGGCCACACAGCTGGTTAGAATCAGGTCAGAGAGAGCCTGATTCCAGGGCTGGGGTCTCTGCTCCATCAGTAGGATTCCAGGTATGCTCTGCAGAGGGGTGCTGGGGCTCCCCACTGCAATCCAGAGAGTGGGGGAGCAGGTTGCCAATTCAATCGGAGCATGGGCTGTATTGTTCTCATTATCTGGTTTTGTTTAAAGCAAAGGCAATTAAAACCAGTGCTCTGTTGCCATTGTCTAAGGCCTTGGGGTGAAAAGAATAACCCTATCACGGTTATTACAACACCTATGGTGAATGGAAACTGCAGCCCATGCTGGCACCGCCTCCCCATTTTCCTGCAGCTCAGAACCATTTTCCTTGACCCCCAAGGTCACACGGCTGGCAGTAACGCCATTCCAGCAAGTCTGAGTCTAGAATCCTTGCTTTTCTACCCCTACCTCAGCTCTTTCATGGCCCGGTTCAAAGTTCTCGTAGGATAGAAAGATAAGCCTTTCTCCTTATGCTGTGCAGCCCCCCACCACCATCACGAAGGCTCTGGTCCTGAGCCCAGCTCATTTATTTATCCTTCCTTTGGACAAACTTCTTTTGTTTCTGGTTGGGACCCCGATCCCTTGTCCTGCAATGCTATGGTTCTGCCCCTAAAAACTCCATTTCTCATGATCCCTTCTCCCAAAATGCTCTCCGAGTCCCTCGACTTCATCTTCCTTCATTTTTAAATGGAGATATAAGTCACATCCCATAAAATTCACCACATTAACGCCATTCTGTGGTTTCGAGTGCATTCAGAGTTGTGGAGCCACCACAGGAGTTCAGAACATGTCCTTGACCTCCAGAAAGCAGCTCTGTACCCATCAGTAGTTATTTCCCATTCTCTGACACCCCAGTCCCTGGGCACCACTGGTCTACACTGTGTTTCTGTGGATTAGCCTGTTCTAGACATCTCTTATCATGGGAATCACATGACCCATTCACCCTCGGCCCTCTCTAATCAGTTCTGTTGCCATCTCTCCCTGAAAAGTACTCTTTTGTCCTGCTGGCAAACAATAATAGACACGGCCCCGCCTCCCTCCCTCTCCACCTCTTAACCGTAGTCTATACAACCGACCGTTGTCCTCCGGCAGGATTTTATTTGCTCGATTCCAGAAGCTTCTTTAATCCTATCTCTCTGAATGCTCCCTCACAACTTCCTTTGCACCCACTTCTCTTCTAACTGACCTCCAGAGGCCTGTAGCATCTCATGGATTAGTCCTTGTCCCTCAGGCCCTCATGGGTAATTCCAGTTAGTCTCTGAACGGCTTTAACTATCATCTCTAGGTTGGTGATTCTCAGGTATTTCTAGGTCTGACTTCTCCCTGCACTCCAGCCGCCTACTTCACATCTGCATTCGACATGTGAAACATTCAAGGTACAACTCTGTTTTCTCTCCTCTGCCTCCCTCGTCCCTTGCCCCTGTTCCCCATCGCTACGAAAAAAATGGTGCCTTTGTTCAAGACCCAAACTGAGCAGTCATTTTCCTTTTCACAAGGTTTTCTACACAGATCACCTACAAATCCCTGTCAGCTCTACCTAGAAAAATACATCTCAGGGGCATGCCCCGCCCCGCCCTAGTGTAAGCTGCTCACGTCGTTGGCCAGCACACCTGCTACAGCCAGCTTCCGCTGTGGCCACCCGGCCGGCCTCAGGCAACAAGACGTCCTTCTCAAATAAACATCATTCCCCTTCTTGAGAGGCTCAATGGCTTCCAAACTCCCACCACTGCCAAGGTGGCCCTGCCTGCCTCCCATCTCATTTCCTGCCGCTCCCTCCCTTGTCTCCACCTTCCAGCTGAAGGCTTTCTTTCTGTTCCTCCAGCAGAAGCTTCTTCCTGGTATGGGGACTCCACACCTGTCGGTCCCCCTGCCCAGAATGCACCTCTGGTGCCCCCTCAAACAGCTGGCTCGTCCCTGTCACTCACGTCTCAGTGCAATCCATGTCTAGAGGAACCCGTCACCACCTCCAATCATTCTGTTGCATTACCCGATTTTTTTTTTTTTAATGTTTTATTTATTTCTAGGAGAGAGAGAGACAGACAGACAGCGTGAGCAGGGGAGGGTCAGAGAGAGAGGGAGTGACAGACTGAAACAGGCTCCAGGCTCTGAGCTGGCAGTCAGCACAGAGCCCGACGCGGGGCTCGAACCCACGAACCGCGAGATCATGACCTAAGCGAAAGTCGGACGCTTAACCGACTAAGCCACCCAGGCGCCCCTGCATTACCCGATTTATTTCCCATACCACACTTGTCGAAAGTCAACAACCACTTATTTGCTTATTTAGGGGCAGCTTTCTGGGGACAGGGACCTCATTGGCCTGGCTCAGCTGGGGCTTCAGCTCCAGCCTACGCACAGGATGCTCCCTCAACGTCTAAAGAATGAACACTGTCATAGAGGGAAGCGTCTAAGGTCCATAATTAAATGTGACCAAGTGTGGAAGAGAATGTACACAATTCCTCCTGCTGGGGGAGAACGAAGGCTATATAACTGCGCATATGACCATGCACGGGCACCAGACACTTCCCGAGATCTCACGGGGAACAGCCAGCGCTGTCTCTGATGTGTGGAGAAGGACTTCCACATGTCGTCTCTGGCCCTTTTGTAGCACTTGACTATCTTCTTTTCTTTTCTTTTTTTACCATAAGTACGTATGACTTTTGTAATAAATAATCAGAAAAATAATTGGTTCTTTTATGCACAGCTTTTTTTATAGCTTTCCAATGATCTCTTTGGCCCAAGGTGAGCACATGCCAGCAAAGACCAGCTTGGGAGTGTCTGGGCAGGTCACCAATGCAGGCAGGAGGCAAAGGGTCTGCTGACACTTCTGGGGCAGCCTCGCTTTGCGTGGCTCTTTCCTGTTGGGGTGTGAGCACTCACCATGGATGAGGTGAAGTCCAAGAGGCTCACAACCTTCATCTCCACGCCGTCTGTGCCCTTGCCCTTCAACAGTTTCATGACCTCGCTCACCGTCAGCCACTTGCAATCCACGTCTTGAATGGAAACAATATAATCCCCTTCCTTGGCTCCCGCCAGCTACAAACGGCAGGATTTAAATGAAGGTCAGTGTTCTGTTCACTCTAATCCCTGGATCGGTTCCCAAGTGCATTAACAAAACAGACATTTGCATAAGTTTGCTACAAGACAGCACACACGGATCCTTTGCTCCCTGGGCAGGTAAGACCCATGAGAAGCCTTTCACATGGTCAGACTTTTTACATAGAGGACCCCTAAATTCATTCATACACCCAGATATATTTGTTTGGGCAGGTTTCTTTCTGTTTGACCTGTCCGACTGCTTGCAAAGATACCAATGAATTTTGCTCCCCATCACCGAAGGACACACACTTACCGCAGCAGAGCAATTAGGGTCCAGAAAGTGAACTTGAACTGGCGAGTTTCCTCTCAAAGTGAATCCCAAATCCCCTTCTTCTGCAGTGAAGTGAATGCTGCGAGGAGGGGTCCATCTCTTGTTGGCCGAAAACACCGCCAGGGGGCCCTGTGAAACAGCATCATTAGGTGCAGGATCTGAAGGCTGACTCAGGCATTTGAAAGCTGAGGGGTGCCTGGCTGGCTCAGTGGGTTAAGCGTCTGACTCTTGATTACGGCTCAGGACATGATCTTGTGGTTTATGAGTTGGAGCTCCACATCAGGCTCTGGGCTGAGAGTGCAGAGCTTGCTTGGGATTCCCTTTCTCTCTGTCCCTCCCTGTTCGCTCTCTCTCTCTCTCTCTCTCTCTCTCAAAAATAAATATTTTTTAAAAAAGTGAAAGCTACAGGACGTGTCACTTTGTTGTCCTTGCAGATGTCACTTGGCCTTGCTCAGAGACTAATGACACCGTCTGGGATAATACATGCTACGGCAGTCATAGAGGACCATCAGCTGCCATTTTCTCTCAAATATCCAACATATTTTAAAGAAAATGTTCTTTAAAAAGTCATCTTAGGGGCACCTGAGTGGTTCGGTCGGTTAACTGTTCGACTTCAGCTCAGGTCATGATCTTGTGGATTGTGAGTTCAAGGCTCTGTGCCTGCTTCAGATTCTGTGTCTCCCCCTCTCTCTGCCCCTCCCCTGCTTGTGCTTGCTCTTGCTCTCTCTCGAAAACAAATATCAAAAAAAATTTTTTTTAAATAGGTCATCTTGGGGCACCCGGGTAGCTCAGTGGGTTGAGCATCCAACTTTGGCTCAGGTCATCATCTCGCAGTTTGTGAGTTTGGGCCCTGTGTTGGGCTCTGTGCTGACAGCTCAGAGCCTGAACCTGCTTCCGATTCTGTGTCTCCCCCTCTCTTTGCTCCTCCCCCACATATGCTCTGTCTCTCAATAATAAATAAACGTTCAAAAAAATTTTGAAAAAAAGGTCACCTTAATGAAAATTGTATAAAGTCTCTAATGAAAAAAAGTATAGTTATCTAAAAATAGCCTTTGATATACTTGCAGCCTGTATGAGCTGTCCCCTTGGGTCATTAAGGAACAAGCATTCAACATACCAGCTTTTGGAAGAAGTCCGTTGCTGTCACCTTGGAGAACTGTGGCAATATAATTTCAACCTCTTGCTCAGTTTTAGCTGGAAAAGAATATTAAAAGTTAAAGTGTAAATGTTTCTATAATTGAAAATTATCCTTGAAAACTCAGGTCTAAGTCTTCTCTCAGAAGGGAAGAGAGAAGTCACCCAGCCTTCCTCTTGGTCTTGACAAGTGGCACAGAAGAGGGACTGACTGCCTGTCAACCCCCTGGCCCAGTGTCAGCTGTACCTTCCATCTGGGCACCTACTGTGAGCTGTACCTCGCTCTGGGGCTGGGACAGAGCAGTGACAATCAGACACATCCCCGGCCCTCGAGGAGTATGTTCATATTCTAGCGGACTTCCTTTGGCACTCAGGAAACCTGACCGAGAAGTAGTCTACATTTCAGGGGTGGCTGTTACAGAAGGAAGGACCAGCACAGAGTCCTGGGTGAGATGAGCTTCCTCTTTTCATCATCAGTGTGGGATATGAGGATTTCAAGGGGACACTGGTTTGCCTGGCTGTGTCCCCTGATAGCTTAAATCTCCACCATCACATTCATGGGACACTCACGCCAGCTCTCACCATGAGGCTGGTCAGTTCCTGACAAAGGATCCCAGAGCAGGTCAAGGATACATGAAGAAGAGTCTACAAAGGAAACCTGGGGAAGCAGCCTGGTCCTGCCAAGGTAGAACATACCCCTCTCTTCACAGGATGGCCCTGTGGCTTCTTACAAAGCGCCTGACTCAGTATTGGGCCCAGACAGGGTGCTCCCTGACCTCCTCCGTGGTGATGTCTCTACTTCCTGGCCACAGAGCACACTTCGTGGACACAGGGGCCAAGGAGGGAGCCAGTGCCCACGAAGGAGACTCACAGAGCACACTCCTGCTTCCACCTACCGGCTTGGTCACCTGGGGCAAAGGCTGATGTCCCTAAGCCTTTCCTGCCTCATCTTTAAGATGAGGGCAATACCTCCCTAGAGAGGTGGAGGAAGAGTTGAATGAGATTCTGTATACACATGGTGCTTACTGTTGTGCCTGGCAGACCTCGAATGCTCAGTAGGTACCAGCCAGCGTTAGCACAGACAAGCCCGGGCTCCAGCTTGAGCAGGGCTCTGCCTTTACGGAACTGGTGCCCGGAACTCGGGGTGGAGCATTAACAGACTAGGGACAGAGGTGCAGGAAGTGGAGGAGAAGGAAGTACAGACAAAGGAGGCTCTCTTGATCAGGTCACCTTTGTCCCCTCCCCCCAACTCCTCAAAAGATCCTAGTCATTCCTAAACTGTCAAGTCACCTCTCAGAGGGGGCCCCCAACTCCTGACTCCTGGGGCAGAACTGACAGCCACCTCCCCAAGGGCAGCAACGACTGTGCAAAGCACCTCCGTCTTCCTGAACCCAGGACAGTAACCAATACCTTGGAAATGCCTAGAAAGTGTTGGTGGTGCATGATCTCACTTATGTGTGGAATCTAAGACAGTCAAACTCATAGAAGCAGAGAGCAGAATGGTGGGTGACGGTGGGGGTGAGGTGGGGAGTGAGGCAACTGGTGGGTCAAAGGGTACAAAGTTTCCGTTATGCAAGATGAGTAACTTTTAGAGGTCCAACACACAGCATGGTGACTATAGCTCACAACACTATATCGTACACTTGAAATTTGCCCAGAGGACAGATCTTCAGTGTTCTCACCACACACACACACACACACACACACACACACACACACACACACACACGATAAACTAGGTTTTGAAGGATTTTCACCACCAAAGTAAAAGTTTTCCCCACATCCCATGGTTCCACTAGATCAGTGAAAAAAAAAGATTTTTGTCCTACAAAAAGAATGAAAGGAAATGGTGTTGTGAACGGAGTAGAGGGCAGGAAAGGGCAGGCCTAGGAGAGGGAATACGGAAGCCTTCGGATTTAAAACCATGGAGCTGAAGGTAAAAGACACAGCAAAGAGCATTCCTAGAAGGCAGACGGACTCTGGAGCATGGAGCGTAGCAAATACATCAAGGCCAAGGTAGATTCCATGATCTCCTGACACAGGTGATGGCTGGAACCCCAGGGAGGTTGTGAGACTTTAAGGAAAGGCATCTGGACGAGGCAAACCAGCGACAGTAGACCCTCAAGAGTGCCTGAGGGGTGGGTGGGATCGGGCAAGACCAGTCAGCCAAGGGGGTCATGAAGGCGATGAGAACAGAGGCAAGGTGGCAGGGCGCCCGGAAACCAAGGCAGTCACATGCTACAACAACCATAAAGAAGGCCCTACACCGCGTGAGCAGCAGATAACTCCAGGGTGAGAGCAGTGCCCAGCACGCAGCAGAGTCTGCCGAGCCTTCTGGGATGAGCAGACACGGGCTGTGCCCCTGGACACATGGGCTCCCAGGCCACTCACAGATAATGTCGGGGGCATCCATCAAGTTCAGCAGGTCGTCGTCCTCTTGGTGCTGAGCATACTTGAGCCGGGAGCGCTGGTGTGCCGCACACAGCACCTCCCGCAGCATGTCAATGTGGTGCAGTTTCTTGCACAGGCTGGCCTCCCTCACGGACTCTTCGTGGTGGCCAACGGCTCTGCGCAGGTGGGCCTTGCCTGCCGGCAGAAAAACACCGCCCATGCCATCAGTGTCCCGAAGTGCAGCGCAAGTGTCTCAGGGAGAGCCAAAGTGCCCCGGGATCAGCCCAGGAAGGGGACCCTCTCTCTGCTGAAGGACCTGCCTGGATGGCTTGCATCCCTCTCCGACCCATGCGCGGTAGGCTCACTCGGGTCTATAAAACATCCATTTAGCAAATAGTTTCCAAATGTTCTAGGCGGTAGAGATAACGCAGCGAGCAAACACGAGCCTCTGTAGTCATGGAGTTTATGTGCTAGTGGTTGAAGAGAGATCACTAACTGGCAAGCAGACAGACAGTGGATCACGTGGCAGGAAGGTTGTGGAGAAAACTAAAGCAGGGCAGGCAGCAGATACGGCACAACAAGATGAGAACAAAAAGGTGCTCTTCTCTGACAGGTGATCCAGAAGGCCTTTTTGAAGGTAATTTTTTAGAGCGAGGGAGACACATAATCCGAAGCAGGCTCCAGGCTCCAAGCTGTCAGCACAGAGCCCAACATGGGGCTCAAACCCACAAACCATAAGATGACCAGAGCCAAAGTCACTTAACTGACTGAGCCACCCAGGCGCCCTGAAGGTGACTTGTGAGTAGAGCCCTGAAGGAGGCAAGGGTATGACAGGAGAGCACTCCTGAAAGCAGGAACAGCAAGTGCAAAGGCCCTGGGGCAGGACTACGCTTATTATGTGTTCAAGGGCCACAAGGAGCTTGAGGGTGTGGCTGGAGGCAGTGAGGGCCAGAGCAAAAGGCAGGAACTATGAGCTCAGAGACAGCAGGGGCCAGACCACGTCCAGCCTTACCAGTGCAGGGTGAGGGTTTCTGCCCCTACTCCGGGTGAGATGGGGGGCCCATGAGGGTATGAACAGAGGACCCATGTGGACTGGCTATGAAGGAGCAAAGGGAAAGCAGGGGGGCCAGTTATGAGTCCTCTGGGTCTGTTACCTCAACTGCAAAGTGGAGACCACACTATACCTACATCACAGGGTTGTGTCAGATTGAAGGGGAGTCACCGTTTGTTAAGTAAGCACGCCATACGTGTGGCTTGGACCAGCGTGGCAGCTAAGAAATGGCCAGAGCTGTGCAGTGTTTTCTAGAGAGAGTCGACAGGATTTGCCAATCAGATGTGGGATGAGAAAGGCACTGAAGGCAGAAGATGCGCCCCAGGCTTCTGGCCTGTGCACTTAGAAGCTTGGGGAGCCATCGAAGGGACGGGGAAAGGGCGTGTCTGGGGTAAAGGCCAGGTTTGGGGAAAGGAATTCAGGTTCGCACATGAAAAGAGATATTCGCTCCTACACTTGGCAGGGACCAAACCAGGACAATTCATCACCAGTTCTCAGTGTGACAGAAGAAAGTTAACAAACACGTGCTTCCACATACGGATGACCCAGGGCTGGCCCCGAGCCTCTAGATTGCACTAGAAGATTGTCAAAGCTCTGGCTGCACTTTGGGAGGCCTGGGCCCTCACAGAACCCGCGAGAACACAGTTCTAGAAGCCTGCTGAGGCTACAGACTGTGCCTCACGGTATCTGATCCACAGCGGCCAGGACGACTCCGTGCTCTCTGAGCCCTGCCCTGGGGACCCATCTGCGGCCCTGTAAGCAGGATGGCCAACACGTACCCAGCAGTCGGCGCTGCTGACCGTTCTTGAGCGTGGCCAAGGGCGTCATCCCGTCCGGCATGTGGTCATAGAGCTGGGACAGGCACTTCTCCTGATGGTCCTCATCTGTACCAGGCTTCACTGCAATGAAAGCCACAGGGCAAATCCCTTATGCGGACATGGCCGCAGACCCCTTGGAGAGATCTCTTTCAACCGCATCTCCAGTCTTCCTTCTCCACTTCCACAAGGCATTTGGGTATTGATAGGTCTTTCTGCTCCCAGACACACCCCTGGCTACTTTGTGCACCGTGGCCAGGCACACCCTTGGGGCTCTTGGTTTGGCTCTGAGCCCCCACTCTACCTCCTCCAACTCCCCCACCTCACGGAACCTTCTAGCATAGCCCCGCCTCAGACCTCTGGTGGCCTCCACACCTACACCCTCCCTGGCATGTGCGCCCTCTCCAGCCTCACCACCTCAACGCTGCCGGCCTCCCTTCCAGAGCTCAGCTAGTATTCTCGCTCCGGCTGTCCTTTTCGTCCTTGCTCGGCTGCAAAAGTCTTCCTCAGAGGTCAAAGGCCAACTCAAATGTCACCGCCTCTGAGAAGCCTTCGGTGACCTCACCAAGGAATCCAACTGCTGCCCCATTTGTGTTTCTACTGTGATTACCGAAGTATTATTATTTCTATTGGTTTATGTGACTCATTCAGCTTAAAAGATTCAATAGTAGCACTGGGAGAAGCAGCCACACTTTCCTAGAGTCCACTAGATATGAGGGACTATTTAGCTCTGCACACAGGCACCTGGTTTCAACAACTGTCCTATGAGATAGGGTCTCTTCATATCCCCATTTCATAGATGAGAACACTGAGGCACAGAAAAGTAAGGAAATTAAGATCACACAGCTAGTAAATGGCATAGCTGTGATATGAACCCAGGCAGTGTGGCTCCAGAGGTGGCTTACTTTCGGGGGCTACTTTGATTAGAACTAATGACAACAAAAGTCCCATCTGACCTCAGATTAGCACCAAGACCAGGGTGAGGAGAGCAAGACCCTCCCCTGAGCTAAAAACGTTAAGAGGGCGTCATCCAAAACTCAGCAATCAGGAGATACAGTAGTTTAATACAGCTTTCTAAATATCAAAATTAATGCTAAAACATGCATGATGAAGAAACATCAAAATTCCTCTTTGCTTCAGGTTGTGATGTGGCTCAGCACAGCATTGTTATGGATCTGTAGTCTTTCTTTAAAATTTGGGTCACCACAGGGGCGCCTGGGTGGCTCAGTTGGTTAAGCGTCCAACTTCGGCTCAGGTCATGATCTCACTGCTCGTGGGTTCAAGCCCCACGTCGGACTCTGTGCTGACAGCCAGCTCAGAGCCTGGAGCCTGTTTCAGATTCTGTGTCTCCCTCTCTCTCTGACCCGCCCCTGCTCACGCTGTCTCTCTCTCTCAGAAATAAATTTTAAAAAATTTTTTTAAAAATTAAAATTTGGGTCACCATGGATCTTTTTGTTGTTGTTGCATTAGTTTTGATTCATTTAAATGAGACACAGAGAGAGCGGGGAAGAGAGAGAGACAATTCCCCATGCAAGCAGGGGAGGAGCAGAGGAATAGGGAGAGGATCCCAAGTAGGCTCCCCGCTGTCAGCACAGAGCCCAACGCAGGGCTCCATCTCACCGACCGTGAGATCACAACCTGAGCCAAAATCAAGAGCCGGATGCTTAACCGACTTGAGCCACTCAGGAGCTCTGGTTTGGATTCATTTAAAATATCACATCCCAAGGTCATCTTGGCTGCCGAATTTAGGGGCACCCCCTTGGATTCGGTGCCCAGGTTAGGGTTTCACTGGTGCCAACCCTGGGCTCAACCCTCAGGGAAAAGGCATCTCCTTGGAGCTGTCCGCTCCATCTCAGGCAGAATTACACTACCCCTCTTCCCCTACCATGAGAACATGCAACTCCTAATCCCACACTGGCCCCCAGGCTGTGAGCATCTCCAGGGTAGGCAGACAGCGCTCGCTCAACTCACAATGTCCCGGAAGCACAACCTGAACCAAAGCCCAGAGCCTCCAAACCCGCAAGCCTTACGCTGGTGGTCAATGAGAAGGGTGGCCGCGAAGTAGTGGGCCAGGGCTCCGTAGTGGTGGGCCTTCACACAGGCCAGGCTGGCCCAGGAGTAGGGGATGTTCTCCTTCACCGGCGCCTGGCTCATGGCCGCGTGCAGCTGCCGATAGACCTCCCCGACCTGAAACAGAAGGGACACTGGGAACGGGGAGCCTGGCACGGTGGGGGGCGGGGGGGCTCACGCACCCAGGCTGCAGAAAAAGAGCCCTTTCTTCTGTGGAGCAGCCCTGCCTGAGGCCACTCCAGGATCTGGGAGGAGCTCCAAGGGTCCCTCATTCTCCCGTGTCACAGTTAACAGAGAGATCAGGCAATTGTCACTATGCTGCTTTTCAGGCTAAGCCACAGATGGAGTCGGTGATCCATATCAGAAACGCCGCAACTTGCCAAGAAAATGCAAGCTAGCGCTCTGGCCAGGATAGGCATGCTGTTTGCAGTAGACCCACACCAGCGCGTCCTGCCCACCCCCAGAAGTCACGGGCACCAGGACGGCTTACCTTGGCAGCCTCCTGAGCCACCTTCACCAGCATGAAGAACTCATTCCGGATCCCAGGAAGGCAGATTTTCTCGAACACATTCTCCTGGGCTTGTGCAAGCATCATTTTAACCAGCACACTGAGCATGGCAGGACTCATGTCGTAACTTGGGGTGTGAGTGAACGTCTCTTTCAGGTGATTTAAAACCCCTACAAGTTGGGGAAAAAAAATTTTCGCACGGGTTGGGGACATTTCTCTCACCACGCTGTTCAAAAACATAGAGGATGACAGAAGCGAAAATCAAGAAGCATCTTAAAAAAATGGATTCTCAAGTGTGGCAAGATCCAGCCATTCCAGTCCTAGGTACATACCCTGAAGATGTGAAAGCAGGAATGGAAACAGATACTTAGACACCCATGTTCATAGAAGCACGGGTCGTAACAGCCAAGAGAGAAACCAACTCAGAAGTCCACCAACAGACGGCCAAACCAGATGTGCTACATACATACGACAGAATATTTTTCAGCCTCAAAAAGGAAGGAAATCCTCACACGTGCCTAAACATGGATGAAGACATCACGCTACGTGAAATAAACCCATCACAAGGGCAAATCCTGTACGATTCCGTGAGATGAGGTATCCAGAAGAGTCAAATTAGAGAAAGAAAGGAGCGAGCTGGGTGCCAAAAGCTGGTGGCAGCAGGGAACAGAGTTCGTGTTTCATGGGGACAGAGTGTGAGCTTGGGCAGATGACAAGGTCCCGGCGACAGACTGTTGCGCAACAGCGTGAATGTACTTAATGCCAATGCCTAAAGTGGGTTGCCCATGGTCATTTTTTTCTCTTGTACGTTTTACCGCTATTGAAAAAAATCAGATCCTTTTCCAAAACATTTACATCCATATTGAGCAAGGAAACCAACCATGTTTGCTCCTGTGTCACCTGGGACAGTCTTGAGAAATTCCGTACATGAGCAGGCATTTAATGGAGGCAAAAGCAGAAAGCAGGCAGCATGACGGGGGGCTCCCAACAGACACACTCGCTGAACATCGGGGTCATTACAGAACTCGGGGCTTTTCCCCAGGAACTCGGGAAACATCAGCACCCCCCACTCTAATGGAACTGTTCCCGCTGTAGCCCTTAGCTGACGTTTTTATAGGTTAGATTAACTGTCACAGCCTTCACTGACGATCAATCTGAAATAAAATCCCTGCCGTGAATCCCATCTGACCGGTTCCTCTGGTCTTGTTGCAAAGCCGTAAGCTGCCCTGTGGATGGCTGCAGCCTATTTGCTCCCTGCTGGGTTTGCTCATGCTCTGTTCTTGCACCTAATGTCTGTATTGCCGGAATCTGGGAGGTGGGTCACCAAGCACAGCAGCTTTAGGCTCCTCAGAAAGAAAATGAGCCCAGAAAAGGACTGATGGTGAAAAAAATCCACTCCCGCAATGGAATCATAGCATGTCATGTTATCCCAAAAGATCTGTCATGTTAACACAAGCAATAACCATCAGCCAAAATGCAAAGCCTTACGGAGCAGACTGAGATACCCAGAAAGTTCTCTGCTGGGAGGAACCCCCCAAAGCAGTGATAAGGACCAGCTCGGAAGGAACCCTGGTGTGGAGACGGCGAAGGGGATCCTGCTGTGGTCAGCGCCGTGTCACTGCCCCACCCACCATGCCATTCCCACCCACTGTGCCCAGCCTGGTGACCCCCCAGTCCCCTACAGGCTGGCGCTAAATGTCACTTGACAGAGGGCTGAGAGGAGCAATCTCAGGTAGGCCAGCGTTGCAGAAGGAGCACACGATGAAGCCGTGGACAGTAAAGTGCTGTGATGAACCATGCCTGATAAAGGAAAAAAGCAAAGGGCCTACGTGTGCACTATTTTGAGAAAACGTGCTCCCTTCTCCAATACAGTGTTCCAAAGAACATGTCATTCACTGCCATCCTTGGGGCCAGTTGTTTGGGAAAGATTAATTGTTAACCACAGGACTCATTCACTGCTCAGACTGAGGAGACAGGGTTTGAGCCACTGAGCAGTTCTCTCGGGGGGGAAGAAACCCGCTGGCCCTGGCAGGCCTGTGGGGCCCCGCGTGGGCCCGGGGAAGACCCACTGACCCTCTCCCGCTGCGGTACCCAGTGCCGGCTGGTGGGGCAGGACCGTATCCCAGAAGCCCTTGCAGGGACACACCTGCGGCTCTCTGAAAGGCGTCCATCGCACCCTCCAGCCCAGCCTGTGTCTGTCGGTTGCACCGGGTCCCGATCTGTGTATAGAGGGCTCCGATGTTAAACAGAATGCTGGCTTTCTCCAGTAGAAGGTTCTGCTGGCTGACCGGAACCCCGGTGAGGGAGTCATACCTATTTAAAAGAAATGGTTTTGAGAATAGGGATCATCTGGCTAGTGAATGCCTCTGTGGGGTGAAAGCAGGCAAAATTTAGTTCTTGAGTACAGTTAAAAAACACACATGCAATGAAGCGTTTGTTTCCAAGCAAGACAATGGGCCTGATCCTACTGAACAAAGATAAGCCACAATCTCATACAATAAGGCTTCTCCATCAAGACGTCCTTCCATAAGTGAATGGATAAGTAAACTTGGCAAAACAACACACTGGAATATCACTTAGTAATAAAAAGAAATGAGTTATCAAGCCGTGAGAAGACATGCAGGAAACCTGAGTGCATATTTCTAAGTGAAAGGAAGCCAACCTGATAAAGGCTACACACTGTACGATTCCAACTATCTGACAATCTGAGAAGGAAAAACAATGGAGACAGAAAGAATCAGTAGTTGCCAGAGTTGTTGAGGGGGGGGAGAGGGGTGAGAGGGGTGAAGAGATGGAGCAGAGAATGGTAGGGGGTGAAACTATTCTGCGTGACAGTACAACGTGGACACGTGACCTTATATGTGTATCAAAACCCATGAAATGTCTCCCACCAAGAGTGAGCCCCAATGTAAACTATAGACCTTGGGTGGCAATGGGGGAGCCCTGGCATGTGTGGGGGGCAGGAGGCATATGGGAAAAGCCTCACTTTTAAAAAAAAAACTTTTTTTTTTAACATTTATTTATTTTTGAGAGACAGAGAAACAGAGCATGAGCAGGGGAGGTGCAGAGAGGGAGGGAGACACAGAATCTGAAGCAGGCTCCAGGCTCTGAGCTGTCGGCACAGAGCCCAGCACGGGGCTTGAACTCACAAACTGCGAGATCATGACCTGAGTCAAGGTGAGATGCTTAACTGAGTCACCCAGGTGCCCCAAAATCTCTCACTTTTGCTGTGAACCTAAAACTGTTCTAAAAAATAAGGTGTATTAAAAAATATGGGTCTTCTCCTAAATGCAACACGGCCATTACTAACCCCTCATAATTCTTCCTCAAGTCAAAAAGACTGGGGATTTGTTTTAAAGTTCACATGTCAACCAGGAGATAGATGTGAAGCTTCCTAATTCAACACGGAGGAGAACCTTTTCACTGTGAGCAGGCAACTAAGGCATCTTTAGCAAAAGTCATCTGCCTGGTCGTTCAAAAGGACGGCATCACTCATCACCAGCGGTGGTGAAATGTGGCTCTGAATGCACCCGGTACCTCTTGGGATCTCCTCCCCTCTCGCCCATGCTAAGTACGCTCAGAGAAGAGGCACAGCCTCTCCAAAGTGCTACCCTCTTGATCTTGGTGGATGATTCTTTTTATATGCTGCTGGATTCGATTTGCAAGGAAGAAGATGTGGTTTATCTATACCATGGAATACTATATGGCAATGAGAAACAATGAAATCTGGCCATGTGTAGCAACATGGATGGACCTTGAGGGTGTTATGCTGAGCGAAATAAGTCAGGCAGAGAAGGACAAATATCATATGTGTGCACGTATAGGAGGATTAGGAGGAACTTAACGGAGGAACAAGGGGGAGAAGAAGGGGGGAAATGGTGGGGGAAAGGGAGAGAGGCAAACCATGAGAGACTCTTGAATGCTGACAAAAACTGAGGACTGATGGATGTGGGGGGGAGGGGGGATGGGCATGGAGGAGGGCACTTGTGGGGATGAGCACTGAGTGTTATGTGGAAACTAGTTTGACAATAAACTATTTGTAAAAAAAAAAAAAGAAAACAGCTGTTATATAGGTCAAAATATTACACAATATGTTCAGAATTAAAATTTGGCATTAATTTTAAAAAAATAAAAATAAAAATAAAGGACGCTACCCTTCGAAAACACCAACTCTGGACAAGAATCAAACATTCTGCTCAGGTTTTTAAGAGCTGACTTATCTCTGTTTGCTGCCTTTGTCGTTGGTACAAAACCCAATTCCATTCCCACCCGCTGCTCCATCTGGAACAAGAATCTTGCTTCTTGTTAGTTCCACCTCGGAGC
Source organism: Proteles cristata cristata (assembly GCA_017311185.1). Classification (NCBI taxonomy): domain Eukaryota; kingdom Metazoa; phylum Chordata; class Mammalia; order Carnivora; family Hyaenidae; genus Proteles; species Proteles cristata. The sequence continues at coordinate 645,288 of JAESUZ010000174.1, read as the reverse complement.
CCCAGTGTTCCCTCAACAATAAAATGGACACGAAAAAAATGCCTCTTCTCCCCGGCTCGCTTGTTCCAAGAAGCAAGAAGCCACGGTCTGTTGGAGCCTTCTCCCCTTGGATCCCTTCATAAATAAACACCCGTGTATCTACCTGTCTCCAGCTCTCCTGTATAAGTGGGACCGCTTGAGGGAGGGGGAGTGGTGGCAGGGGAACCCCACCCCCACCCTGGGGGTGCTGACCAGGAAGGTGGCAGCAGAGACCACGGGCACCTACCATGTGAACAAGATGCCCATCTGGCGGGTGGGCGGGAAGAATCGGCTCTCCACAAATCCCAGCTGGATGAAGTAACTCATCAGCAGCTCCACACCGGCCTCATCCCGACTGGGGGTCCGGCAGGCCTGAAAGGAAGGGAGTCACAGATGGGGAGAGCAGCTGAGGATGCAGCAGACGGCCCCCCACGGGAAGATGTGTCGCACATAACTATGTCTATGGAGCCCGGGACCCGCTGCTGCTATCATGAGCGCCAGGAGGGGTGGCAAAGGGCTGGGGTGAACTCAGGAGTCCCGGAATCCAGCCCCAGACGTGCCAGTGGGCGTCTGTGTCCCTTTCTGTGGTCTTCTCGGGTGTAGGGTTGAACGGAGGGCTCCCAAAGCGCCTCCCTATCCCCTCCAGCCAGGAGCAATGCTCTAAGACTTTAAGTGCAGGAACAGGGCATCCTGAAGACGCAGGAGGCTCCAGCGGCCATGCTCCCCCCCGCCACATGCAAATCCACACCTGTCTCAGGTCCATCAGATCTGCTACTTCATCTTCATAGAGGTAGCTGTCCTCACTGTAATGCTCCAGGATAAAATCCTGCAAGAGAAAGAAGATGAGCTATTGTAAATAAGTAAAACGGGAATGTCTCATGTGCACCCCGCCCCCTCCCCCTTTAAAAGTCCACGTAGGGGGCGCCTGGGTGGCTCAGTTGGTTGATTCCCAACTTCAGCTCAGGTCATGATCTCACAGCTCGTGAGGCTCTGTGCTGACAGCTCGGAGCCTGGAGCCTGCTTCGGATTCTGGGTCTCCCTCTCTCTCTGCCCCTCCTTCACTTGTGCTCTGTCGCTGTCTCTCTCTCTCAAAAATAAGCAAGCATTAAAAAAAATTAAAATCCACATAGAATTCATAATAACAGGGGAGATGAAACACTACTCTGATTTTCTCAGGGGTGGGATTTATTTTCTTAACTTTCTGTTTGTTTGCTTATCTCTATTATATATTTAAAATTGTTTTCCTTGTGTTGCTTCAGTAAAAATGAAAGTTGAAATTATTTTTTATTTTAAAATGTCTTTGTAGGGGTGCCTGGCTGGCTCAGTCAGTAGGGCATCCGACTCTTGATCTTAGGTCATGAGTTCAAGCCCCACACTGGGCATGGTGCCTACTTAAAACAAACAAACAAACAAAAATATCTTTGCAGGACAGTTAAGTGGCCCCGTAAGTACTATACATGGAACAATTCTGGCAAACAGCACAGATACTCCAGGGCTCAGACGTTCTGGGCACAGGGGCTTCCTGGCAAAGGAAACTGCGGTCTAGGCACTGTTATGAGGACGCTACCCTCCAGGCCTGTGATGAAAGCCTTCATGAGAGCAGTTTTGGGCACTTCCACAAAAGAAGCACCCGAAGGAGACCCCCAAACCCGGTCCACAGTCCAGCGTGTGATGACCACCCTGCGAGGTCCTTTGGTCACACGACCCACACTGATGCGCACCTGCTATGTGCCAGGCGCCGTTTGAGTGTCTGGGCTACATAAGCAAACAAATTAAAGACCTTTCCCCGCGGAGCTTATATTCTCGCAAGGGGGCACAGGCAGTAAGTAACAGACACAATCAACAAGTAAATGACGTCACACGTTAGAAGGTAGCAAGAATTACAGGGAAAAGATAAAAACGGGGTAAGGGGCATGGGGAGTGGCTTCCTGCATGACATATGTCATAAGCGTTGGCTCTCCCTGGAGACAGGAAGCTGAGAGACACTGGTCAGTTATGTTTTCACAAGTGTGAGTACAGTCTATTTACACACTTTCCACATTAAAGCACCTCCTTTTTGTACGTTCAATGCATATCCCCATGCACACACATTCACACGCCGTCTTACAAAAGTGGTGTTGAGTGAGTAGGTAAATTTGCTACGCTTTTCTTGTTGAATGGGCAATGTGTCAAACGTCCTAATGTGCCACAGGATATTCTGTAACATGACTTCTAATAGTTATACAGTCCACCAATGTAATCACTGTACAACTCATCTACTGAACAAATTAACCGAGCACCTACTATGTGCTAGCCAATACGGAGAAAAACAGAGCATGAGTGGGGGAGGGGCAGAGAGATTAGGAGAATCGGAAGCAGGCTCCAGGCTCTGAGCTGTCAACATAGAGTTCGACGCAGGGCTCGAACTCATGACTGTGAGATCATGACCTGAGCCGAAGTTGGATGCTCCACTGACTGAGCCACCCAGGCACCTGCTCCTTCTGTTTTTCAATTTGACCTTTCTTCCCTAAGTTTTCCTTTCATTGTATGATGCTGTCACAGATTGTTTTTACAAGTTTACTTCAAGTGCTGATGTTAGGCATCAGCTCCTCTCTAATGTAGTGACTGTTAAAATCTAAAGGGATTCTCTGCTGGATTTATGTTATTAGTGATGTTCATTATGATGAAAATGATCTGGATGCCTCTGACATCTCCGAAAGCAGTGCTGGGGTCATTGCCCACGATGCTTGGGGATGAGAAAAACTTCATCTTTTTTAGGATAGCACACTGTTCTGTCACCTTCTTTCTTTTTTGTTTGTTAAGTTTATTTATTTATTTTGAGAGAGAGAGAGTGAGCAAGCAGGGGAGGCGCAGAGAGAGGGAAAGAGAGAATCCCAGGCAGACTCCGTACTGTCAGCATAGAGCCCAATGTGGGGCTCAAATTCACAAACTGTGAGATCATGACTTGAGCCGAAACCAAGAGTCAGCCACTTAACTGACTGAGCCACCCAGGCACCCCAAATTCTGCTACAGATGCTGGCAAAACTTTTCTTTCTTCTTCTTCTTCTTTTTTTAATGTTTGTTTATTTTTTAGAGCGAGAGAGAAAAAGAGAAAGAGAGCACATGTGCACATACATGAATGGGGGGAGGGACAGAGAGAGAGGGAGAGAGAGAATCTCAAGCAGGCTCTGTGCTGTCAGTACAGAGCCCAACACAGGGCTCGATCCCACAAACCCTGAGATCATGACCTGAGCTGAAATCAACAGTCAGACGCTCAATTGACAGGGCCACGCAGGTGTCCCATGGCAAAAATGTTCTTAAAATTAGGAGAGAAATTACAAACTTTATGTTAACCTCACAGAAGTCAAAGAGAATTTTGGTAAATTCTAAATGCATTCCTAGGTAAAATTAAATTTACATAGAAGGAAAAAATACCTTTGGCACCTGGGGGGCTCAGTAGGTTGACTTTGGCTCAGGTCATGATCCCAGGTCATGGGATGGAGCCCTATGTCAGGCTCTGCACTGAGTGTGGAGCCTGCTTAAGATTCTCTCTCCCTCTCTCTGTCTCTCCCCCTCTGTCCCTCTTCCCCAGATGCTCTCTCAAAAAAAAAAAAAAAATCTGGCTGGTACCCATTGTAAGCATCAGGGATAAGACAGGATTATATAACATCATTCTATTCATATAACATAATTCTGAAAGTTAACAAATTAAGACAAATATTAGAAAGGAAAAAACAAACTAAGTTTTTCCTCAAAGTGATGGCCTATTTATAAAGCCTAGAGCTTCAACTGAAAAACTACTAAAGTAACAGGAATCCAGGGAAATGGATAAAAAATTACCATATATAAATCAATAGTCTTCCTTTCTTCTACAAGCCATAACCAGTTAGAAAAATATAGCAGGGAAACAATACCTTCCCAATTGCACCAGGCCAAGAAAAGTATAATATTCTTGGGGGTAAAATTTTGCCCATCTCCTCTGTTTGTTCTCTGTTAAGAGACTGGGGGTTTTTTTTGGTCTTTATTCATTTGTTTTGTTTCTTAAATTCCACATATGAATGAAATCATATGGTATCTGTGTCTCTCTGACTTATTTCACTTAGCGTGATATTCTCCAAATGCGCCCATGTTGCTGCAAATGGCAAGCATTAGATCATTTAAAATCAGACAGACAAGGTCCCTGCCCCCATAAAACTTGCGATTTGTTGACATCAACATTTAGAAATATTATGTTCATAGATAAGAATATGCAATATGTAAAGATACAATTTTGTCCTAATTGAGCTATGAATCTAAATGAAGTTTCAATCAAAACCCAAAAGCACTATTTTGGAGTAACTTGACAAAACATGGGAGTAAAATTTGGAAGAAAAGCCAAGAACATTTGGAAGAGCATAGTTAATAAAAGAGGCTTGCTCTAATTGCTGTTAAAACACATAGGGATTGGGGCGCCCGGGTGGCTCAGTCGGTTAAGCGTCTGACTTCAGCTCAGGTCATGATCTCATGATTTGTGGGTTCGAGCCCCGCGTTGGGCTCTGTGCTGACAGCTCAGAGCCTGGAGCCTGCTTTGGATTCTATGTCTCCCTCTCTGTCTGCCCCTCCCCTGCTCATGCTCTATCTCTCTCTATATCAAAAATAAATTAAAAAAAAAACAAACACAGGGATTAACCTGTGAGCAATGGATAGACGATGAAACCAGGCATGGATCAGACACAGATGGAAGTAGATTTGAGAATCAGGTGCCTGACAAAAGCGAGCATGCCAGAGAAGTGGGAAAGGCTGGAACAGCCAGCATGCCCAGACAGGAAGGAAGTGGCATACACGGACTGCGGGCCTGACGTGAATTTAAGCAAAGAGCTAACAGAGTGGTGTGGGCAGGGGTAAGGGGACCTGCAGGGATGGTGTGGAATCCCAGAGCTAAAGGGTCAGGATACAGAAGGAGCTCTAGAAACCCAGAGAGGTGGCTACCAGAGGTAGGCACCCAGAGCCACCATGACCTTCCCTCTGGGAATGCAAGAAGGAGCCATCCGAGGGAACCTGGGGAAAAAAATGCCCGAACTTCCCTCTCCTCCCATCCTCTCCGGTGCTCCTCCCCGTCAGCCACAGGTGATAGGAAGCCACAGAGCAGGATGGAGAAGGGTGATGGAGGTAGGGAGATGGACACCATCCCCCACTACAGATGGTTTCTTCACATAGAGTTCAGGGGAAACTGACTGCCCATTTGGTTTAAATAGAGAATTACAGGGGCGCCTGGGTGGCTTAGTCAGTTAAGCGTCTGACTTTGGCTCAGGTCATGATCTCACGGTTCATGGGTTCGAGCCCCACGTCGGGCTCTGTGCTGACAGCTCAGAGCCTGGAGCCTGCTTCAGATTCTATGTCTTCCCCTCTCTCTGCCCCTCCTCCGCTCACATGCTATCTCTCTCTTTTTTTGAGATAATGAGATGTTTAAACAAACATTAAAAAAAAAAATTACAGCCCTATACCTCATTTTTTACCCCAAAACTAATTCCAACCAGATTAAAGATTTGATGTAAAAAACATAAACAAGACACTGGAAGAAATACTAGCAATGTACTGATGCCATTTTGGTGTGAAGAGTACCTTTCTGAACATGCTCTCTAAGTGGAACTGTAAAGGGAGGGGCTAGTAAGTTCAACGACATAAAATCTTATATATATATATATATATCTTAAATATATATATTCTACTTTTTAAACTCGCTAGTGCTTGGGGCGCCTGGGTGGCTCAGTCGGTTAAGCCTCCAACTTCATCTCAGGTCATGATCTCATGGTCCATGAGTTTGAGCCCCACATCAGGCTCTGTGCTGCCAGCTCAGAGCCTGGAACCTGCTTCAGATTCTGTGTCTCCCTCTCTCTCTGACCCTCCCCTGCTCATGCTCGCTCACTCTCTCTCTCTCTCTCAAAATAAATAAACATTAACAATAAGTAAATAAATTAATTAATAATAAATTGGTTAGTGCTTGTATAACAAAAGTTAAATTAAGGAGAAAAGGTACTGAGAGAAGTATTTGCAAAATATATAAAACCAAGGGTTAATATTCTTCACATGTAAAACATCTCTTGTAAGAAATAAAAGCAACACTGGAAAAGCAGACAAAGGGCAGAAACAGTCGATTTGATAGGGAAAGTGTAAAGGGCAAATAAACACACAGGAGAGGCGCCTGGGTGGCTCAGTCATTTAAACGGTTAAACGTCCGACTCTTGATGTCAGCTCAGGTCACAATCTTGTGGTTTGTGAGTTAAAGCCCCACATCAGGCTCTGTGCTAATAGTGTAGAACCTACTTGAGATTCTGTCTCTTCTTCTCTCTGCCCTTCCCTGCTTATGCATGTGCTCTCACTCTCTCTCTCAAAATAAATAAATAAACCAAAAAAACAAAACCACCATACATGTATTCAACTCAAATACTGATCAGAGAAATGCAAACTGTATGCAATAAGTTCTTAATTTGCCTTATATCACAAAAATCACAAAGAGCACAAAAAAACCCCAAAATGAATGATGCCCAGCATAACCCAAGGTTCAGGAAGATAAGCCGTCACACAGTCAGGAGGAATGTAGGTAGTATGGATCTCCGACCAACCAAATCCATATCTAGAAATCTCTGTCCAAAGAGAACACTCAGTGAAGTGTGCAAACGCTCAGTGGGGAGCCGCCGACAAGAGCGAGCATTTGGAAGCTGCCTAAAGAATAAGATTAACAGCCACCTTGTTCAGCACCAACCGCAAGCAGATACCACAGGAAGCCCTAACAGAGGGGCGGGGGAGAGCCCCACACCTTCATGAGTCTGGCCCCTGATCAGAGGAACAGCCCCAGGGTCCAAAGATGAAGTGCTGAGCAGGTTACGGGCTCAGTGGGGACAGGTGGGGGGGTGAGGGGGGCAGGGACCTTTCCATGTCTTCGTATTTTTCTGAATGCTTTGCAATACTGTTTTTAACAAAAACAAATAAATAAAGCTATATTTAGAGGCCCCCAAAAAAACGCAAAACAACTTGAATTCTCTGGAAAGGGAATTTATTTTGATGGTGTCTTCAAATGAGGCTGTTTGAAAGCCCGCTTAATTAAAAATAGAATGAAATCACACGGTGAAGCTTTACTGGCCATTAAATGTCCTGCAGGTACACAGACAGGTGCGAGGCAGCCGCACTTTGATCCGCCCTTACGTCGGCCCGACTGCTTCCGCAGCACCTGTCGGTGTGACTCTCAGCCATGAACATGGAAGGGAGAAAACAGAACGTCCCCAGATGTTCTCGTTCTTGTATGCCTGACATCTGAAGAGTCCCTTTTAGGCTAAAATGACATGGTCAGAAGCCTCAGCTGAATAGCAGCTGGCCGTGCCCACATGTGATTTTCTTCCCCCCACTGAGTTTAACATGCAATTCGGCACGTGACATGGCTGGATCCTTGCAGAGGTCCATAAAGTGCCCAAGTGTCACCAAGCGCCTCCTTCAAAAATGCCTGTGCTCTTGCCATCCTGGATCCAAGCAACTAACTGAATCTTCAACTATTCCACAAAGGCACCCAAAGACATTTCTACAGACATTAAGGAAATGTCTTGAGTCTCACCGACATGTGACAAGTGTCCCATCTAGAAATTCAGGTGGCCTCTAAATAGCTGACATAAAGCTGCGGCTCCTGGGTTGTTTTCTAGCCAGATATTCCAACCTTGGGTGATCCTGAGTCTTGTATGACTACCAACGTCCCTTCTCAAATCCCAAGAGAGACCCCACGTTGACAGGGACCAGCAGACCTAGATGTAAACCAGGGAGCAGTCAACGAGGCCCTGAGTGAAAGAGTCAAGAGGCATACAGTCTCTGCTCCAGAATGGAGGTCCAGTGCAGAAGCTCTTGAAGCATTAACCAACTGTTTTTTTTTTTTTAATTTTTTAAAAATTTATTTCTGAGAGAGACAGTGTGAGCAGGCGAGGGTCAGAGAGAGAGGGAGACACAGAATCTGAAACAGGCTCCAGGATCTGAGCTGTCAGCACAGAGCCTGACATGGGGCTCAAACCCACGAATCGTGAGATCATGACCTGAGCCGAAGTCGGACGCTTAACCGACTGAGCCACCCGGGTGCCCCTAACCAACTGCTTTTAAAAGCACACGCTTTACAGTGTGCCCAAAATGCCTATAATCATTTTTTCCTTCCTAAACTAAAAGTGGTGCAAGATATGTCAACTAACAGAATGACTATGCAAAGAAATGTAATACTTGAAAGGACTTCTCAGGACACTGGGGTGAACTGCCGACCCCCATGCCTGTGCTGGAGAGCTCAGAGACAGGCACGACCTTCCACCCCATTTCCCCTTTCTCCTCCTACATGGAAGTTGGAGGTGATTCATTAAAACTCAGAGTGACGGAGCCAGGGACAGGAGGAAGGGGAGGGCATTCCAGGCACGGGGAGGCCTCTCCTGGGCCTGGATGGGGCTGAGGCAGCTCTGGGGGCTTCCATCAAAGCACCTCTTCCTCTTCCTACCTGAATCCCTCACTGAGCCACAGGCCTGAAACGCAGGACCTGTGACATCACTGGCATCCAGCACAGTGACAGTCACAAGTGGGCCTCCAAGTATCAGCTGCGTACTGGGGACCCCTACAGGGTTTTTTGTGTGTGTGTGTGTGTGTGTGTTTTTTAACATTTACTTACATTAGAGACAGAGAGAAACAGAGCATGATCGTGGGAGAGGCAGAGTCGGGGGGAGACAGAATCTGAAGCAGGCTCCAGGCTCTGAGCTGTCAGCACAAAGCCCGACGCAGGGCTTGAACTCAAACTGTGAGATCATGACCTGAGCTGAAGTCAGATGCTCAACCGACTGAGCCACCCAGGCATCCCCAGGGACCCCTATAGTTAAGAGGAGGCCAGATACTGATTTGGTTTTTTTTTTTTTTTTAAGCTGTTAAAAGAGAAGGGAAAAATTTTTTTAAAAGGGAGAGAGACTGGTGGGAAGAAAGAAAGAGGTGACTGGATCCCCAGTAATTCAATAGAGGGGGAAAAACCCCCAGAAATTCTAGCTATTCAAGTATTTAAAGATAGTGAAATATACCAAAAAACAGGGTAGATTGGTATATAGATACAGGGATGCCTAGATGGACAAACATGTGATAAACTGACTATAGGAAAATGTTCATGGTAGAATCTAGGTAATAAATATATAGGGATTTGCTGCAGAATTCTTTAAGTTTTCCTAGAAGTTTAGAAATTTTCAGAATAAAATGTTGGGGGAAAATTTAGCTAATGTCCCATAAACACGGCCTAAATTGGTTTTAAAACTTAAGAAGAAATTAATATAGGCTACAATTCAAAAAAAATTTTTTTAATGCTTATTTATTTTTGAGAGAGAGACAGACTATGAGCCAGGGAGGGGCAGGGAGGGAGACACAGAATCTGAAGCAGGCTCCGGGCTCTGAGCTGTCAGCACAGAACCCAACACGGGGCTTGAACTCACAAACCGGGAGATCATGACCTGAGCCAAAGTTGGAAGCTTAACTGACTGAGCCACCCAGGCACCCTCAATTTTTAAATTCCAAAGCATGTCCCCCATGGACCCTCTGTGGCTTGGCCTCCTGGGGAGGATAGGCCCAGGTTTCTAACCTACCTTCCTAGGCCCGGAGCCTTGGAGGGAACCAAAGAGAGCCAGAGGACACAGGAGAACGGCACAGGGCTCTCTGGCTTGCTGAAGGGGTCCGGAAACACCCTGCAGAAATCAGCCAACACTTGGCCCACTGGGCCTAAGGCCACTTGCAAGAGATACACGACTTCTAGTTTTTCTTTGTAAACAATGAGTCCAGAACCCATCGCTTTGAGATTTACCTTGAGAACAACTGAGAAGTCAACATCCTTGGTTTCCTTCAGGCCAAGCGGAATCAGAGGAATGGTAAATGCCTCCCTATAAAGAACACAGCAAAGTATGTGAACATCCCGGTCCCGGCCGCTGCGCGCCCAGCAGCCCAGCTCAGGGCCCCACCGCCTCCCCATGCCGGTTCATGTTCTACAAAGATGATGCTGGTCACATGCCTATCTCTGTTCTAAACCCAGTCCCAGAGCCCTGTGACTTCTCGACTACCCAGCCTAACACACAAGGGCCAGCCGTCTTGACCTGTTCCTTCAGTGACTATGCTGGGGGCCTCCTGTGGGGCTGGGTCTGTGCCTGACGCGGCCACCGCTGCCCGGCCTGGGCACACGACCTTGCCAATCCATGCACCTCCTTTATCGCCCTCCTCCTCCTCCTTTCCTCACCAGGGCAGATCCCACCTAGGCTCTTAGGGGCCTCCTCTGATGGGGAGAACCCCCTAGGGTCCCATCACCTGCATGGGGAGGCCTTGAGGGCCCCTTTTGACACCGAAACTCCAGGCCCAGGTCGGCTGCCTGCCCCCCACTGCACTCCCCCACAGCGGACCACTCAGTTTCCCCACAGGCTGCCCTGGGAGTGTGCCCTCAACCTACATGCTTAGGGACAGGGGCGGGACCAAAAGGAAGTGAAGGGGGCTTGGGCTGTGTTTTGCAAACAGAGATTTAGCTCCGTGACCTGTAAGCGGAGACCTCCTGGGGCAGCCCAGCCACGGAGGAGGCCAGGAATGCACGGCAGGGCGAGTGGACAATGCAGCTGTAAGCTGAAACTGCCTCTGTGGCCAAGGGAAAACCACCGGCTGTGCTAAAAGCAGGCGGGATCCAACCGTGGGGGTGCCTGGTTTCCCCAGAGCCCGCAGGGAAAGCCAGAGCCTGCTGGAAGGGGATTGTGGATGGGCCACACCTCTCTACTCCAGGCCCCGACACCCTTGTACCCTCTCCCCTCGAGGGCTGTGCTCCCCATGACCGCCCCGGAGCAGCCAGGGCACCCCGGTCCCAACCTCGCGCTAATGTAACTTTCTCCGTGACCTCCAGCCTCCTCGTGTTTTGTCTTCTGCCCGACGCGACTGTTTCTTCCCCTCCTGCCTCACAGAAATGTTTAAAGATCAACTGTGCTAAGAAAGAAACAATCTGCTTTGAAAACAGGAAGGGGGCGGGTGCAAATGCAAGGTGTCATTATGAACCTGCACACCTCTCTGCCTCTCCCCGATGGCACAGGAAACCAAGTGGCCTCTGTAGAGCCACACTGTAATCACACAGGGGCCCTCAGTGCCTGCCCCTGTGGAATACATCCCTGCGGTCCTGTATCGCAGGCGGGAATATGAAACATCCTACGTTTATCAGCCAAGTTTGGCCCTACCTCCCTTAAGGAACGTTGACCTTTGGGCAAAATACTGGAATTTAATATCCCAGTATAGGCTGGGAGACGCCTCTCATCTGTTGTGATTAGGTGTTCAAACCCACACAGGGGCCCACAGGTGAGCGAGCCAGGGCTCCGGACATCACAGGAGGAAGAACAGAGAGTTCACACATTAATGCCTTCCCTCTGGCTCTGAAAAACACCCACATGCCAGGCAGAGGATTGGGGACAGACGGGAAAAGCACATTCCAAAGGTGACTCAAGGTTCCCAAATGCCATCTTTTTGTTAATCCACACAACTGCCTTCTGACTGCGTTTCCCCTGGCGCTCACCTGCCTTTTGAGAAGCCTCATGTCTCTGCACAGCGTCTCGGGGTTATTCCTCCTCCAAGACGGACATTTCTTTCAAAGGTAGCTCACACCTTGGGGAGACGTTCTGAGCTTGTTCTGAAGCCTGTCCCTCAGCACTGGGCCCCCCACACTCCCTAGGGGGAGGCTTCTGAATGAGGACGTTCATTTCTCAAATATTTAACAGGGTACATTTCTGAAGTCTCTCAGTTGCCATGCCAACTCACACAGGTCCCCTAATCTTTGATATAAATGATCTGTCAAGTGGTTTAGCCGTTTTCGCATCCTACCAGTGGAAGGACCCAGGTAGGCCCTGTGCACGGTGAAGAGGCTGAGAGGGAAAAGGGCAGTGTGGCCCCACCCGGCGGCTGGCTCTCAAGGCCAACCACAGAAGGGCTTCCAGGCCAATTTTATGGGAGAGCCATGTGAGAGATGCTGTCTCTTCGTCTGGACCCAGCCACGCAGCTCTCCCACAATCGAATGCCTTTCTGTCCCACTCTCCAGGGATTTCCAATGTCATGGTTCATCCCTTTGACTCCCGCATCATGCTCAAACCTCAAACAGATCAATCCCTGTCTTCCCAAAGTGAGGTCTGCCAACCCTCTCGGGTTTACATGGCCACCGTCCCTGACACGGCACGTTCCAAGGCTCCGAAGGCATTTGGAAGAATCAGTGCCCCCACTTACTCTGTGTTCTGATAGACTCCCACAGAGATGTTGAGCCCCTCCAGCTCTTCCTTGAGCATCTGTAGATCCGAGTTCACGAAGCTCAGTTCCAGGCGCACCTGCTCCCGCACCTTCTGGTTCGTAGCTGCTCTGTTAGAAGAGAAGGGGGAGGAAAGTGCCTTCAGCCCAGCTGCCCCACCACCGAGTGAGCAGACCTCCCAAACTCCATAGGGAAGTCCTGAGGGTTCACTTGCAGCTGTGAGCGCCAGATGTGATCAGATAAGAGGTCTCAGGGATGCTCAGCGCCTGGCCCACCCTGAGCCGCACCTGCCACTAAATAGACCTGAAACATCACTGATAAACTGAGCTGCTCGACATGAATTTTAAGACATTCCTGCAAAGAATCAGCTTTGAGAAAAGAGAATTGCTCCCAGCCACCCATAAAAGACCATAAACTAGCCCCTTGAAAGGAAATGGCTAAGATAAAATTTCCCAGCTCATTCTATGAGGTCTAGTTTTACCCTGACCCAAAACCAGAGAAAGACATCATAAGAAAACAAAACAACAAACCAATATCCTTCATGAGTATATATGCAAAAATCCTTAAAAAAATATTAGCAAACCAAACCTAGCAACATACAACCATTCTATACCATAACCAAGTGGGATATACCCCAGGATTGCAAGGTTGGTTTAATATCCAAAAATCAATTAAAGTGACACACTGTGTTAACAGGCTATAGGATAAAAATCACATGGTCAACAGATGCAAAAACGAAAGGCATGTGATAAAGTCCAACACAGATTTGTGATAAAAATTCTCACCAAACTGAGAAAAAAGGAAAATTTACAAAATTTGATAAAGGGCATCTATGAAAACAAAAAACAAAGCTAATATCATATTAGTGGTGAAAGACATCCTTTCCCAATTATGATCAGGAATAAGGCAACAGTGTCCACTTTTACCACTTCTTTTTTTTTAACATTTATTTTTGAGAGAAAGAGAGCTTGAGTAGGAGAGGTGCAGAGAGAGAAAGGGAGACACAGTATGTGAAGCGGACTCCAGGCTCTGAGCTGTCAGCACAGAGCCCAACATGGGGCTCAAGCCCACAGACTGTGAGATCGTGGCCTGAGCTAAAGTCGGACATTTAACCAACTGAGCCACCCAGGTGCCCCCACTTTTGCCACTTCTAATCACTACTGTACTGGAGCCTCAAGCCACTGGCAATAGGTAAATAAAGAAATTAAAGGCATCTGGATTGGAAAGGAAGAAGCAAAACTGTCTTTACTTACAGATGATGTAATCTTGTATATAGAAGATCCCAAGCATTCACAAAATACTAGAATTAATACATTCAGCAAGGTCACAGCATATAATTCAATATGCACAACTCAATCCTATCTCCACATACCAGTGACAAGCACTCTTAAAATGAAATTGAGAAAACAATTTCATTCACATTAGCATCAAAAAGTAAAATACTTTGGAATAAATCTAACAAAAGAAGCCTAAGACCTGCACACTGAAAACCATAAAACATTGCATATTAATTGGAAAGACACTCCATGTTCATGGATTGGAAGATGCACTACTGTCAAGATGTCAATTCTCCCTAATCGATCTATCAATTCAATTCCAATCAAAACTCCATGAGCTGAAGCAGCTGGGTAGCTCAGTTGGTTAGGCATCTGACTCTTGATTTCAGCTCAGGTCAAGATCTCACAGTTCATGAGACTGAGTTCTGCATCAGGCCCTGTGCTGAACCTGAAGTGTGTGTAAGATTCTCTCTCTCCCTCTGCCCCTCTCCTGCAAACACTCACGCTCACGCTCTCGCTCTCTTTCTCTCTCAAAAAACAAAAACAAAACCCATGAGCTTTTCAGTAGAAAATGACAAGCTGATCCTAAAACGTTTATGAAAATGCAAAGCACCTAGGAGCCAAATAATTTTGAAAAAGAAGAACAAAGTTGAAGGATTGGTGCCATAGGATTTTAAAACTTATTATATAAATCCACAGCAATCAAGATAATGTAGCAGTGGCATAAGGCTAGGCAATGGAACAGAACAGAATCCAGAAATAAATCCTTGCATTTATGATCAACTGATTCTGACAAAGGTGACAGAATCAGAATCATTTCAAAGGGGAAAAGACAGTCTTTTCAACAAATAGTGCTAAAGCAACTGGACATTCTCAGGTATGTCAGTTCTCCAAGACCACCCCTACCTTCAGTGATTCATTCACTAGAAGGACTCACAGGACTCAATACGGTTGTACTCAAGGCTGTGATTTATTACAGCAAAAGGGAAAGGTGTGTGGGGTGAGGTCTGAAGGCACCAGCCGCGAAGATCCTCTCCCCCAGGACTGTCACACAGGACATGCTGAAGTCTCCCTGCAGAGTTTTGACAACACATGTGAAATGCAATCTACTAAGGAAGCTCATCTGGGACACAGCGCCCTGGGTTTTTACTAGGGACTGGTCAGGTAGGCACTTCTGCCCAGAGTGTTTCAAAATTCCAGACTCCAAGTAAGCAGGCATTCAACAGAAACGACACTATTTGTGCAAATCATTCTTATCAGTTCTGGAAATGGTGGAAACTGTTCTGAAATTAAGTTTCCAGACACCAGCCAAGGGACAACCTTGCAAATAAGCTTTCTAAGGATAGCTGTCTCAGGCCTGCTCTGATAACTCTTTTCTGTACAATGCAAAAAATAAACCTCAATCTAAATCTCATAAAATACATAAATATTAAGTGAAAATGGATCAGAGACTTTGATATAAGATCTAAAACTCAACCACTTCTAGAAGAAAATATAGGGGCGCCTGGGTGGCTCAGTCAGTTAAGGGTCTGATTTTGGATCAGGTCATGATCTCACAGTTCATGAGTTCAAGCTCTGCATCAGGCTCTGTGCTGACAGCTCAGAGAATAGAGTCTGCTTCAGATTCTGTGTCTCCCTCTCTCTCTGCCTCTTCCCTGTTGGTGCTCTCTCTCTCTCTCAAAAATAAACAAATATTAGGGTGCCTAGGTGGCTCAGTCAGTTAAGCATCCAACTTTGGCTCAGGTCATCATCTTACACTTCATGAGTTCGAGCCCTGTGTGGGCTCTATGCTGAAAGCTCAGAGCCTGGAGCCTGCTTCAGATTCTGTTTCTCTCTCTCTGCCACTCCACTGCTCACACTCTGTGTCTCACTCTCTCTCAAAAATAAATATTTTAAAATATTTTCAATTAAAAAAATACATTTAAAAAGTTAAAATTAAAAAAAGAAAACACAGAAGGAAATTTTCATGATCTTGGGCTTGGCAATGTGTACTTAGCTATACACCAAAAGCATAATCCATTAAAAGAAGAAATTGAATTGGACTGTCTCAAATTAAAATACTTCTGTGCTAAAAATAAACTCAAAATGGATAAAGGACCTGAATATGAGACAGGAAACCATCAAAACACTAAAGAAGAAAGCAAGAAACAACCTCCTTGACCTCAACTGCAGCAATTTCTTACTTGACACATCCCCAAAGGCAAGGTAATCAAGGGCAAAAATGAACTATTGGGACCTCATCAAGATAAAAAGTTTCTGTGTGGCAAAGGAAACAATCCATAAAACTAATAGGTAACTGACGGAATGGGAAAAGATAGTTGCAAATGACATATCAGATAAAGGGCTAGTATCCAAAATCTATAAGGAACTCACCAAACTCCATACCAAAAAACAGATAATCCAGTGAAGAAATGGGCAGAAGACATGAACAGACACTTCTCCAAAGAGGACATCCAGACGGCCAACAGACACATGAAATGATGCTCAGAGTCCCTCATCAGGGAAATACAAATCAAAACCACATTGAGATACCACTTCACGCCAGTCAGAGTGGCTAAAATGAACAAATCAGAGAACTCTACATGCTAGCGAAGATGTGGAGAAACGGGCACCCTCCTACACTGTTGGTGGGAATGTAAACTGGTACAGCCCCTCTGGAAAACAGTGTGGAGGTTCCTCAAAAAATTAACAATAGAACTCCCCTAGGACCCAGCAATAGCACTGCTAGGAATTTACCCAAGGGATACAGGAGTGCTGATGCATAGGGGCTCATGTACCCCAATGTTCATAGCAGCACTCTCAACAATAGCCAAAACATGGAAAGAGCCTACTTGTCCATCAACGGACAAATGGATCAAGAAGATGTGGTTTATCTATACAATGGAACACCACATGGGAATGAGAAAGAATGAAATCTGGCCATGTGTCGCAACACGGATGGAACTAGAGGGTGTCATGCTGAGTGAAATATGTCAGGCAGAAAACGACAGCTACCATATGTTTGCACATATAGGTGAATTATGAGGAACTTAATGGAGAACCATGAGGGAGAAGAAGTGGAAAAATACTTGGGGAGAGGGAGGGAGGGAGGCAAACCATGAAAGACTCTTGAATGTTGAGAACAAATTGAGGACTGATCGGTATGGGGGGGAGCGAAGGGAGGAGATAGGCATGGGGGAGGGCACTTGTGGGGATGAGCACTGGGTGTTATATGGAAACCAACTTGACAATAAACTGTTTAAAAAAAGGAAAAAAGGCAAATTGAGAAAAATAATAAATAAAATGGGCTTCTTGATTTAAAAAATAGATGAATTTGGACTGCCGAGACCCTTTTGACCTCAAGAAGCCCTCACATGATGATGGCTTGTATCTCTGCTCCAAGTCCAAACTTTCTTTAAGGTCCTGTGTTTTGTTTTACAGCTGTGTGTGAATTTTGAATGTTGACCCATATAACTCCATTGGCTTTAGTGGAATCTTTTGCTGTCAAATCTTCCAGTAAAATTGTCCCCTCAGGAACAGGCATGTTGATAAGCATGAAGACTTACACCAGCTTCAGACACCTGATTGAAACAGTCTGACCTTAATCCATCTGACCCCAAATCCTGCAAGTACCACCTGGTGACCTCATGTGGCCACCCAGCTAAGGCGGCAGATCAGCTGGTCTGGCAGGACACCCGCTCCCAGCGTAGGAAGGCAGGCCTCGGGGTTGCTGCAAGCCCCAAAGGCCACGGGGGACTCGCTCACCCCACTGCACAAACATACTCCAGCCTCTATCCGAATTGACCGTGTGAGCAGCCCTGAACCTCAAGTCATGCTTGTTACCGCTGAGGCTGCCCCTGGCCACCTCTGCCCAGCACTTCACGACCCTCTGGTTCAGGGGTCACAAACTGGAGGTCCAGGGGACAGTTCATTTGGCCCTCAGGGTGTGATGTTTCCCCTTTTGAACTATGTGCCAATATTTAAAAATTCCAATATCAGAAGATTTAAAAAAGAAAGAAAGAAAAGTAAAAAGGAGAGAAAAAGATCAGATCTCTATCTTCTGGAAAAAGAGAATCCAAAGATCTGGCAACCCTCGCTGTGCCCTCCCTATGAGGCAAACTGTGGGTGGTCCCTCCAGAGAAAGCACGCGCTCTGCACTTCACCACCATCCCCACCACTCTCTACTGCCTCCCAACAGCAGGCCCAGCCCGCTCCGCTCTTTCCCAAGCTGGCCCGGCCCCTGTAAGCCTCAGAGTGGGCCAGTCCTGCTCCAGCCCGAAGCTCTCAGTCCAAGAGCGGAACCTAAACCCCAAAGATGTTAACTGACCCGCCCTCGTTCAAAGGCCCATTTAGTTAAAGCTAAACTATGTGCCGAGTTGCTTTCAACTTTACAAAGACCCATCTCTGTTTCAGAGAAATGTCATCACATTTCTACCCCAGCTTTTCTCAAGGGAGGGCAGAGCTCTAGGAAAAGAGAGAGAATATTGTCCCTGCTTAGCCTGGAAAAGTACATTTAAAATAACTGCTATCTTCCTAATCCAGCCTCAGGAAGCTCACGGGCTCTAGGCCGATATGGCTCAGAGGAGGGAGACCTTGAAGGGGTACAAAGCCTGGCTCCGGCCAGTTCCATGCCCAGCGTCGCAGCCCCTACCAATGCGGGTAAGCACTGGGCCCTTGCATTCCTGCATTTTGGAGGACACTTTCCCAAAGGCCACCCTACCCAGTCCCAACTGCTCGATCTTTATCTGAGAGCTGTGGAGGACACATCGGGAACCTGAAAACAGGTGCACAGGAGAGCAGGGCTCAATTTATGACTTACACCATCCGTTGCCAGCAGGGACAGCCACCTAATCAGCCACCCAGGGACAGCCGTGGGGCCAGAGCTGGCCTTGGCTGGATGCCCTATTTGTTTTTGGGAAACCGTTGGTGCTACCGTTGTCAGATTAATAAATACCTGCAGGGCTCCCTCTCCCAACACTCTCCAGAAAGGGCCGCTCTGAACTTTTAGGTCAGGTCACTGCGAAAATCATTAACAACCCACCCAACCCCCATGCTGCCAGCTCAACAAACGCTAACTTGACAATGAGCTTGAACCACTGGGCCTCAGAGGCTGCTTGCTGGTGTCATTAAAAGAGGAAGACAGACAAAAAAAAACAAAAAACAAACCCACGCTGGTTTACGTCTTGAAAACACCAAGGCCCCTGGTCAGAAAGGGCCTCCCTGACTGGCCTGTTTCTCAGGCTGCACCACACTGTCAACTTCTTCCCCACTTCCTTTCCATCGACACCCTAGAAAGTATCACCTCTGACATAAGTGGCTTACGGTGAGTAAGGTCCCCCCACAAGAGATTCAGCATCAGGAAAGCAGGGCCTACAGCGTTCTCCTCGCGTACCTCAAACGGTGCCTGCCGCTTCCTGGGGGCTCAACAAATTCATTTACTGGGTGAATGACAGGCCAGTCGACTGCAGTCCGCTACTGGGGAGCCACAGACTCAAGGCTGCCTGCCCGCCCCCTGAGCCACAGGGCTGGCCCATCAAAAGCGTCAGCCAAAACTGCAGCCACATACCACACTGGGGGAAACGCGCCTACGCCCTTCCCGGCACGGCAAGCCCAGCCCAGGGCCCGCACTCTTGAATCGGAGCCCCTCCTTAAGCTGCACATGAGGTCCACACACTGCAGCCCTGACGGTCTCCAGGTCTCCAGATGTCTCTGGGGACAGGGACACTGCCCAACATTTTAAAAGGTGAGATGTTGGGACGCCTGGGTGGGTGCCTCGGTCAGTGAAACGGCTGGGTCTTGATTTCGGCTCAGGTCGTGATCTCATAGTTTCATGAGTTCGAGGCCAGAGCCTGCTTGAGATTCTCCCTCTCTCTCTCTCCCGCTCACATTTTCTCTCTCTCTCAAAAATAAATAATCAATTTTAAAGAGTTTTTTAAAAAAACAAAATACAAGGTGAAATGTACTGGGGCACCTGGCTGGCTCAGTCATGAGTCTAGTCATCTCAGGGTCATGAGCTCAAGCCCCACATTGGGTGTAGAGAGTACTTAAAAATAAGTAAATTAAGACCAAAAAAAAAAAAAAAGGGTGAAATGTTGTAGTAGCTTCCTAGTCTCCTCCAGTAATGACCTAGCTTCCCCCGTTACAGAAATAGTTGGAGAAGAGGTTCCTGGAAGCCTGGACGCCCCAGGACTTGTGTTCTCTGCTAGTCCGTGAGTATCAATGCCTACACAAGGCACAACACTGTTGTTTCCAGGTCCGTGGCAGGTTCAGTGGTCGGTGGTATCACCTTCTGGGCCTTTGCAGGATTTCACAAGAAAAATGAAAGAAAGTAATCCATGCTCTTTGTAAAAGAAAACCCAAATACTGGAGGCAGTAACATTACAGGTAAGAGTATCCTCCACCCCATCCCTGGTCTTCCTCCCAAGAGGCAACTATAATGGCTTCTTTCATCATCCTTTCTGGAAGAAGTCTGTGCGTGCACAAAAGCGACCATACAAACCCTTTAAAATTCATATATAGGGCATCTTCCTGTTCCACTCACTTAATAGCTCAGACAGCTTTCCTAGGGAACAAACACAGATGGATCCCGAAATGCGTCTACCCTAAGTTCATGATCAGAAATCCTCCTCCTGTCTTTCCTGAGTGCTCAGGTGAGCAGCTCATGTGGAGGAGATGATCATGCTACTCGTACATATCTGTGAGCATCTGACTATTGCAGCTCTGTTATGAACACCCGGTTTGGTGTATCTGTCTTTCCCAACAGCCTCTGGGCTCCCAAACGCCTCCAACAGTGCGACTGACCCACAGGGAACACCCGTTATCCATCTCCTGCCGGGTTTCCGGGCTCCAGGTCCCTGCAAGCGCCCCGCATCTCTTTCCAGGGCTCCAGGAAGCATCGGTCTCACTTAGCCAGGCAGCAGGCACGGCGCCTACCCTGGATCCCCCGATGGCATGGGGCTGACAAGAGTTACCCCCAGAACTCTGAAGGAAGAAAGTCTGCACTCTTTGTACACAAGGGGAGCCGGGCACACTCTCTCGTATTGCACTGAGGGGTGCAGGGAGGGCTTCCAGCTGCCTATGACACAGGCAAAGCTTCACCGAGTTCTAGGCTTGATAAGTAACTAGTTTACCACCGGAGCATAATAATGAGTGCCCGGAAGCCATAGGATTATACTGGAGCCTCTCAATAGAGGGCTGAACACTGGCAATAGAACTGTCCCTTCCCTTCTCTCCTGCCTTTCCTTTCCTTTCTACATCTAACAAACACTTAGCAAGCAGTGATTCTAAACCAGGCTTGGTTTCCCCACTAGGCAACAAAGAAAACAGACGAGTCGCATAGAAAGCCGAGAAGACAAACAGGAATGTGATCACTGGCTTCCCCCAGCCCCAAACACACAGACAGGTGGGGTAAAATACTGGTCTTTAACATAGTCAAGCTCCAGGCAACGAAGGGCCTGCTCCAGGCACCAGAAACAAGGAAGGAACCCAAAGTTTAAACCGAGAGCTAGAGAGGAAGCTGGGCAGGCGTTTAGGGACAGGCTCCGGGAGAGGCTGGCTCCCCGCTGAGGCAGTGGAGCCAGCAGACACTTACTTCAGAAGGTTTTCTGCTCCTGTTCTCATCCTCACGGCTTTCAGGATCTGCTGGTTCAAGGCAGCCCTCTGGTTCTGCAGTTTGCTTCGGCCAGTTTGTGCAAGGGGGTTGCAACCCTAAGGGAAAATAAGAGATGACCCTTCAGAGGTCAGCCACTCTAAAAATGACAATGTTTAGGGGGCGCCTGGGTGGCTCGGTCGGTTAAACATCAGACTTCGGCTCAGGTCATGATCTCAAGGTTTGTGAGCTCAGGCCCCACGTCGCGCTCTGCGCTGACAGCTCAGAGCCTGTAGACTGCTTCGGATTCTGTGTCTCCCTCTCTCTCTCTGCCCCTCCCCGCTCACACTCTGTCTCTTCCTCTCTCAAAAATAAATAAAACAGAAAACTAAAACTAAAATATAAAAATAAAAACGACAACATTTAGGGGCTCAGTCGGTTGAGTGTCCAATTCTTGATTTCGGTTCAGGTCATGATCTAGTGGTTCATGGGATCGAGCCCAGTGAGCTCTGCGTTGACAGCACGCTACTTGGGATTTTCTTTCTCTCTTTCTCTCTCTCTCTCTCTCTCTGCCCCTCTCCTGCTCTCATGCACTCTCTCTTGCATGCACATGCTCTCTCTCTCTTGCTCTCTCTCTCAAAATAAATAAACTTTAAAAATAAAAATGACAACGTCTAATATAAGAAGAATGTTTTAAAAACAAACCTTTTCCGAAAATAAAAGTAACATCAAAATGGAAAATACATAGAACGTTGAAAAGTATAAAACAAAATAAAAGTCACTCATAATGATGCAACTCCAAAACAGCCACTGTGAATTGGTTTCTTTCTTGCTCATGCATTTCATGCATGTGCCGTTATTTTTCCTATTGGTGCGATGTTGGGAATTCCCAAGACGAGCCCCATGTTCAGAGATTCATTAAGTCTCACAGGACGCAGTGTACAGATGCACTCACAGCTATACAACAGCAGCTCAGTAAGGACAGAGCTGGACACAGAGGAAAAGACACGGATAGAGTCTGGAACAATCCATGTGCAGGATTCCTTATGCTTCTCCCTCCCATGAGGGGTCACACAGAGCCTATTCTTCCCCCAGCGACAAAAATGCAGTAACATGGATGTGATGTCACTGCCCAGGTTGGTCCATTAGAAAATCGATGCCCAGGGATTTTACTGGGAACTAATCACAAAGCCACCCCCTGCCTGGCACATGCCAAAATTCTAGACTCCCAGCAGGTGTTCATCATAAACCACATGGTTGGTGCCATCAGCCTAGGGAAAGTGAGCAGACCTCATCAGTTAGGAGATGGAAGGAACATTCCAGAGAGCCCCAGATGCCAGGCAGGGGCCAGCCTTGCTTATCATTAGGTCCTGCCCACAGAGGGTGCTGTGGTTACATGGCCCAGGAGGGGCTGGTGAGCAGCACTCCATGAAAAGATGCCCTTTCCAGCTGCGTCACTGCCCTTCAGCTCGGCCCCACCTCTGCCCTACCCAGGCCCATGGCCTCCACCCCAAGGAGGGAGACGTTACTCAGAACCCTAATCTTCTCAGGGATTCCCCATATCAGTGGCCTTTGGACTAGTGGGTCAGACATGAGTTACTTACATTTCTCCTTCCACAAAGATTTCTCATTCTTACCAGTAGATCACCACCCACATGCCCCCAGGCAACCCCCCCACCCCCCAGAGTTCAAATGACACAGGTATTCAGACTCTGATTTGGACTGGTCTTAATGTTAACATCTTTCAAAGCATTCAATGATCTCTGATTTAAAAGTCAGAAAACTTTTTCCAGATATAAGACTAAAAGGTCTTTAATGTCAAGCTAATTGAATATTCAAAGCCTAAAATAATGACCCTCCTCTTTTCCTTTACACTTTCTAAAATTACTGAGAAGGGATGGCTTGATCTGACTCAAAAATCACATGGTTCACCCAAGCTGTGTTCCATTTCACAGAGAAGCTTTAATAACGCATTCCTTTATGGACACTCCCAGCGCTAAGATAAGCAGCCATTCCAGCTCCCGGATAAGAACTTTTTCCTGGTCCTATACTCTACCCAACTTCTGGCTGGCCCACAGATGTGGAGTCAAGTTTCCAGATAAGACACAGGAATGCTTAGGATTAGATATGACTGAGTAATTGGAACCAAAACGACATTACTTCTTACTGACAGGTAGGAATGTTGGGCCAGGTGGAAACACCAGGAACACCCACAGGACTATGTGGAAGCTTCCAGAAGCCCCGAGAAGCAAGTCTGGGCAAGACTGCCATAAAGGCCCCTGGCATCTCCAGAGGCTGCGAGCTGTCCACTGGCCCCTTCGATGGTTCTCTGCTGGTGGGGACCCAAGGTCCTTGCTCATGCCTCAGTTCTTGGTGGGTTCCTAACAGGATGGAGAGCTTCTGCAAACTGCAATGAAGGTTTGTGCCAGGGCCCCAGGCGGCACCTGTCACACCTGCTTAACCTGGGAACCAGGAATAATGGGGAGGTGGGGGTGGGGGGCTGAACTGTCCTGGCCTCAGAGGTCACGGTCTACAAGTCCTACAGTGAAGTGAGTCTCTCCGCCACATGGAATGTGTGTGTGGGCATTTGTATTGGTGTTAAAACGCTGGAAGATGGTCCAACAGCCAACGCCCAGAAAAGTAAATACTGAGTGAGGCCCCAACTTCACCGCAGGGCATGTCCCAGGAGTCAGATGTCTGGTACAGACCCCGCTACAGCATCTGAGATCCCACAGTCCTGAGGCTTGCACAGTAAGTGAGCTACTCAAGGCAGGGAGGGTGGGAGTCAAACTCAAGCCTGCATCCCTGCTGTCACTCTTAAGATGAGCCGCGAGGCAGCCGGCAGCAGGAATTCGGGGCGATGCTGGCTGGGACAGCTTGCCTGCAGCCCCCACACATCTCTCACGGGCTTCCTGGCCAAGGGGTGGCATCACTGTGCATACTCTGGGCACGGTGACCGGGTCCCACTCTCCCACCTTGTAGCCCTTGACAATCAAGGGTGGTAACTCAGCACTCCCCCACCTCCTTTCCAAGAGGAAGAACACTGACCTCTCGCCTGGTCAGTTGGAAACTGAAGGCCGCTGGCCCTAAGATGGACTCAGAGTGAGCACCTGACAGAAGACAATCAGAACCCATGAGGAAGACGCCTTCATTTTTTCCCCCCACTGGCCTTTACCACCAGCAAGGGAATGTCTCCCCAGAAATAAATACCAGTCCAGGGGGAACACAGATGACAAACTGCTACTAGCAGCACCTGGACCCTAGATCAAGCCAGGCCTGCAGCCATTCTTCTGGACTGCTCAGTTACAGGAGCCAATGCATTTCCCTTTCTTGCCTCAACCATTTTTTAAACGGCAGCACAATTTATGTATAATAAAATACATAGATTCTAAATACACAGCTCAATGGGTTTGGACAAATGTATAAACCTCTGGAATCACTACCTCAATCAAAACTTAGAACATTTTCAGGGCACCTGGGTGGCTCAGTCGGTTGAGCATCTGACTTCGGCTCAGGTTGTGATCTTGCAGTTTGTGAGTTCAAGACCCACATCGGGCTCGCTGCTGTCAGCACAGAGCCCACTTTGGATCCTCTGGCCCACTCTCCCTCTCACTCCTCCCCCCTCATTCTCCCTCTCTCTCTCTCTCTAAAATAAATAAACATTAAAAAATAATTAGAACATCTTCATCATCCCCAGGCCACCAATACTCTGGTTTCCATCACCATAAACTTTTGCTTGTTCTAGAACTTCACAGAAATGAAATCACACAGCACATACTCTGGCGTGTTATGTTCATTATGCTCTGAGATTCATCCACACTGTTGCACTTCTCGGTGGTTTGCTCTTTTTATTGCCGAGCAGAATTCCATTGCAGGGATGTGCCCAGTGTGTTCGTGCATGTGCCATTTTAGACTGGGTTTTTCTGGCATCTGCAACTCATTTTTAAATTTTTTTTTTAATGTTTTATTTATTTCTAGGAGAGAGAGAGAGAGAGCGTGAGCAGGGGAGGGTCAGAGAGAGAGGGAGTCACAGACTGAAACAGGCTCCAGGCTCTGAGCTGGCAGTCAGCACAGAGCCCGACGCGGGGCCGAACCCACGAACCGCGAGATCATGACCTAAGCAAAAGTCGGACGCTCAACCGACTAAGCCACCCAGGCGCTCCTGCAACTCATTTTTTAATTAGTCCTAACTAGAATCAGTTCACCTCGAGCGAAAACTCCACTTGTCAACCTCCCCCAGTCACACTGCTCAGCTGGCAAGCAAGTGTTTAGAAGCGATACCCTGGCACAAATTGGAGGCACTTCATTTGGAAGAAAGGAGAAGGTACTCAACCTATACCTCCAGAGACAGACACCAGACAGGAGGAAAGGCCAGGTCATCGAGAAGGCAGATGCAGAGGGTTTGGAGCAGGCTTTCCTCCCCCAGGGGCCCCACTCAGCTCAGCGCTGGGCGCCTGGCTCCCCTCTACCCAGAAAACCAGTATGGGCTCTTCTTCCACGCAGTCAAAAAGCTTCTGCACATAGATGTTTTCGCAACAAAATGAAGGCACAGTGTGACCCTGGGGTCTCCAGGTCAGGTATAAGACTGCGTACAGGGTGACAGGGCAGGATCTCCTAGCTAGAACCCCTCTCACAGGGCATGGGGGAGGCTTTGCTCCTGTAGCACAAAGATGTTTTCTATTTTCTCTGCCTTTCTCACTCCTTCCTGATGATGCAATTCCCCCACTCAACCACCAAACTCTGGAAAACAGAATTGTTTGTTTATGAGTTAGCCAGAAGCTGTCAACCAGAAAGCACCGAAATAGCATGCAATCCCTGCACTACACACATACATGCAATTTAACTTTTCGCAGTGATGCTGATTCAGGGCAGGCTGGATGAAACAGAATCTTGCTTTTCCACATCCACAAAAATTAAAACAAAACTCTGGCATTTTTCAAGAGCCCTCCTGCCCTGCCAGGATCCCGGCCAGGAGCCGGGGCTGCGAATCACGGAGCACCGGCTTGTCTCCAGCACCCCCAGCCATTCACATGGGGGGCAAGGAGGCCACAGTATGAACTCAACACTTCAGCATAATCCCAACTAAAGGCTCCCTGCAGTCACTTCTACAAAGCTTTACCAATACCTCCTGCACACCACTCAGTTACTGTGCAACATGCTGAATGAATAACAAAGCTTTTACCATCGCCAAAATCTCCATGAATCAAATATATTTTCAGTCCCAACGCATGACCTGCTTATTTCATTCATCTAGTAGGATTCACTCACCCGTAGCTAACAGTTCCTGCCTAAAAAGTGTGTCTGTGTGGGAGAAGGGCTGGTGTGTGGGTGTGAATTTGTACATTTTTGTAATTACTTTTCTCTGTAATTACAATACTTCATTGTACTTTTATAATACAAGTAACATTGGAGAAAAAGAACTTTTTTTTTTTTTTTTAATTTTTAAGGAGGTTCCATGGCGGGCATAGAGCCCAACCCAGGGCTTGAACTCATGATCCTGAGATCAAGACCTGAGCTGAGATCAAGAGTCTGATGCTTAACCAGCTGAGCTACCCAGGGGCCCCAGAAAGAAGCTACGCCTGAAGTTCTCCATCACCTGCCCTTTCCTCTTCTTACAACCCAATCAAAACCTGGGACTTTCTAAGGGCATATGGCCACAGCGAACTGTGAGGGTCTGACTGGAAAGGCCAGAAGGACTCACATCCCTCCCCCTGTCCCTGGTGCTGCAGGCAGCAGACCCCGCTCCCAGCCAGCACCCCTCGCCCCCCACTCTGCCAGACACCCCGTCCTGTGGCCGGGCTGCACCTGCAATTCCACTGTCCTCTGTGGCCACCTCCAATGCAGCCTGTCACGAGACTCTAGTACCTGAGCCAAAGAAGGAAGTGGTGACCAGGCTAAAGCCAATGCTCGGTATCAATGGGTGGTGTCTTGGGAACCATCCAAATAGCCCCAGGAAGCAAGGGACATTCATACTGTTATAGTTAGCTCATCATGCTGACTCTCTTCTGAGTCACCCTGAAAATACTGTTTCTCCCAGGGGACCCCTCCTGGCCAGGATCCAGCAACATGAAGAGGGAGCTGTCATATACGCCTATGGGCTGCTAGCGTGCACCAGGGCACCAGGCAGATGCTCACCAAGGCCACAATCAACTTGGAGCCAGCCTGGCCTTTAAGGACCCGGCTGGGACCATGGTGGTGTACTGGGAGGGGCAGAGGGCTGCATCAGCAACCTTCACACCCCTCCTCCCGCCCTCCCAATATCGGAGAGGACTCAAGTCTCCAAGGGGATGGGTGCAGACACCCGGTAAACCTGGAGCTCATGAGCCCCCATGACCCACACTGTGCGTCGCAGACCTGGCCCCCTGGAAAGCTTCCCCGCACCAAATATGCTCCTAATGACATGATATACACATGTACCTAACACAGAGTTAATTACACTTCACGGAGATGAATAGTGCAGAGAAGGAACCAGGAGGAGCTTCTAAGTTTAAAAAAAGGAAGAAGAAGGAGAAGGAGAAGGAGGAGGAGGAGGAGGAGGAGGAGGAGGAGGAGAAGGAGAAGAAGGAGAAGGAGAAGGAGAAGAAGAAGAAGAAGAAGAAGAAGAAGAGGAGGAGGAGGAGGAGGAGGAATCCTTCCTTCTCTGCTGGAACCCCAAGGAAGCCCAGAGTAAACAGGGACCATAAACCAGGACACAGTGAGCCCTGGGAGCCTGGGAGCCTGTCCAGCCTGGAGGCTTCTGTGGACAAGAAACAACTTCTCCTCCAGCCCTGGGGTAAAAACAATGGAGCTAAATTCATTTCAGGTCATTAGTGTTCCCAAAGGAGGAATAGGCAGAGATAGGGACAGACAAAACGGCTTCTGTCCTGATTCTCCCCTTCCACACGGTGCTAAGACCATTCATGCAGGGGCCTTTCAACAGCCCTGGGGAATGGCTTTCTCTCCTCATCTCCAGCTGGTTTTCTCTCTTGGCCATGAACAGGATTTCCTGCGGGTTTTAGGATGACGGCACCCAGAGAGCTCGGGGGACAGGACCCGCTCTAAGGATGCGGTGTCCTGGAAACGCACATTCCTCTCCATTAACTATAGGCCGGAACACACATTCTTCCATTCTCCCACACACGTTCATTAAGAGGAGCATGAAAATCTAGGAAAAGCAGCTCCATTTCCCCAGGTCATTGTTTCAAGAAAGTAATTTATAGTTACAGAGCTTGTCCTGCTATTTAAACATGTTAATGTAAAGAAAAAAAAAGAAAAAGAAAAACCAGTGAGAAGCCAGAAGTGAGAGAAAAGAAACACAATGCAACGGGCCAGAAAGTATTGTGTGTGTTTGTTTCTAATTTGGAGAGCCGCAGGCTGCCAGCCCAGGAGGCCTGACCTGAGGCCAAGCTGTGTCCGTACCCTCGGGCTTTCGGCACAGCCAGGTCCCACACAATCCCAAGAAGACCCTGATTTCCTGGGGAACCTCCCTCTCTGCCAAGGACAGTCATATACAGGGTCCAGGTCCTGCCGGCAGAGCAAACTTCGGGGCAATTTGTTTCCATTTTGTGTGTGAGTCACACAAAACAGAGTTGAAGCCTTGAATGTGGACCATGGACCCCCACTTTTTGCACTCTGTTCTAAAGCAAAGAAGCGGATTCCTATGCAAGCGCGGCCCGAGCTATCTGAACAAAGCTCCAACTCTCAGCACTGCCTGCACCCCAGGACATGAGGCCCACTGTGAAGGGCCACACAGCTCAGTCTGC
Organism: Proteles cristata cristata; assembly: GCA_017311185.1. Classification (NCBI taxonomy): domain Eukaryota; kingdom Metazoa; phylum Chordata; class Mammalia; order Carnivora; family Hyaenidae; genus Proteles; species Proteles cristata. Next base: position 616,431 of record JAESUZ010000174.1, on the reverse strand, counting down.
CCCAGAATCTGACAGGGGTCACGCTGAGAGCTGTCAGTCAATAAATGCTTTTGGAATGAATGGAGCAGAATGGCATTTTTGAGGAAAAAAAAAAAGGGAGGGGTGAAAAGGTAGGATAAGGAACAGGATAAAAGAAAAGGCTGATTTTAGCAGAAATTAACTGTATCCTCTAAGCATGTGCAAAATCTCCAAAGTCGGAGGACGGGACAGAGGAGCCCACTCTGGCCACCTCTCCAGTCTCAGCAGTCCTCGCTTATGGCCCCTGGATGACTCATCCGTCCAGGTTGTCTGGCAGCTGTTACCCTGCCTGCCCTGCCTATCACCTCCTGGGGCCCCTCCATAGCTTGTTCTCTTTCTCCCCTGAATCTTCAACCTGCCCTCCACCCCGAACTTCCTTACCTTCAGCTTTAAAAAGGCTCTAGGCTTCCTCATTCTGAAATGAGCCTGCCTTCTTGTCTGTCTCTACCCCCATCTTGCTGCACCCATCACCTTCTCTGCCCTTCTTCCTTCTGCACCCCGCCCCCATTGGCTTTTGCCTTTGACTCTCTACCCACCCATTAACTAACAACCCCCTGAATACGTAAATCCAGTATTTTCCAGTGCTCTTCTGATTTGTCAACCCCACCTTTCCACGAAAAAGACTCTCTTCTCTCAACTTCCTTGACACTGCAGCCCTTCTGGCTTGCCTCCCATCCCTCTGCCTTTCCCTAAGTGGAAGTATTACTCCCTTCTGTCTTGAGCCCTTTCCACACACCCCGATTGCCTCCCATACTGGTGCCCACCAGAGCCCCATCTCCAGCCAGGGTGCTTTCATGGCTTCTCGGTCCCTCCTCACTGGGACCACCACTTGGATATGTCATGGGGTTCTCAAAGCCACCTGCCCCTATGCCAGCCTCCAAGTTCCCCCTCCTCAATGAGGTGCCTGCCCACCCACCCAGACACCTATGGCAGACAGCTTGGGCTTGTCAGCAGCACCTTCCCCACCATATCCTATCTGTAAGCTCTCTCCATCCCTATAGACACCGCCGTCGCCCATCATTCTCACCTCCTCACCGGGATCCCTGCCTCCAGATCCCAGGTTTAAGTTAGGGGAGCAAGCTGCTGGTTAGGATGGGTGGTGAGGCTGCGTTTACACAGTACTTTATAACTGAAAAGTCATCATTGGTCCATCAACAGGATCAGAGCAGAAGGGGCAGAGACGTTGACAAAAAATCCCCAACTCCTCCTTGCCTCCCACCACTTCCTCTCCCTCATCCCCCACGCAGAGACGGCTCAGCTTTCTGGGTCATGAATCTTTCATGTCTGGTCCTTCTTGAAACACTCTGATGGCTCCTTGAGGTTCCCAGATTCCTTTGCAGGATGGGTGACCCTGAACAGCCTTGTTCCCATGCACACCTCCACACCCTAGAGGGCTCCCTCACAAGTGCTCTCAATTCCATGCCTTAGCGCTTGCTCTTCCCTCTACCTAAAGTGCCCTACCTCCCTTTTCACCTGTGGAACATCTGCCTTGCATTCAGGGAGCGTTTGTTTTAGATTAGACTGGCTCAGATCACAAAATGAGAAAGGTTCACCATCAACACCTTTTCTTATTCTGGTACAAAGAACATTCTTTGGGCTGGAATGATGTAGCACTACGATCATTACAAGATCTCCTTTTCCAAAGAGATGCTTCTAATTGTAAACCAGTGATTCATCTTATTTTACACCCAGGATTCCCCTATTTACCACCAGAGACACTGCATCTAAAAAAATACTCAACCAGGACACCTGGCTGGCTCAGTCAGCAGACCATGCCACTCTTGATCTCGGGGGTTGAAAGTTCAAGCCCCATAGTGTGTGTAGAGATTACTTAAAAACAGAATCTTTAAAAATAAAATAAAATACACCCAACCTTGCATCCTGTCCCAGTTCCCCCACCAGCTATCCTTTCTCTTTCTTATGCACATCCTTCCCTGGAAAACCTGTCCTGGAAGACTTGGGAACATAACTCTCACAGGTGCTCCACACCCCTTCCACCCCTCTCTCTGTCATCTCCCCCAAATGCTGCCGCGAGTCCAGACCTCCACCTGTTCTGGGAACAAACAATTCAGGGAGGAAATGAAGTCCCAGGAAGAGGCAGCAACTTGCTGAAGGCTACACAGGAATTTCACCAGGATGGCAGCCAGGTTCTGGGGCCTGAGGACCAAGATCTAGGGATTCCCAGGCTCCACCTCCTTCTGCAATTCCATGGCCTGTGATCCTCTGTCCCAAATGCCACACATAATTAGAAGTTATAATCCTGTAATTCCATGATGACATCTTTGAACTTAAATATACCTTAAAACTACTCTCTCTCTCTCTCTTTTTTAATGTGAAAAGCAATTTAACCAAAAAGAATTTTTCCCACTCTTCTGTCACCTGTTTCCAGTTCCCTCCCCTGCCCATCCCCTGGGGCCACTGCTCCTCACCGAAGAGAAAAGCCCAAAGGCTGTGTCACGTGTAAAAAGAAGGAAGATGCCAAGATCATTCACCGACTGGATCCTTAAGCTTTGAACAATTAAGAATTGACTGTCCTATGAGAAACAGTTTCACTTCCCTGTTTATAATCAGGTACCCTGGCTTCTGTCTTATATGTGATAAAGAAACAACAATCTCTCAACCCACCGGGCCAAACCTGGCCAACCTCCAAAAGCTATTTTTAGATTCTTTGGAACCTACAAAGAGGCAGGGTGGAAAGTGTCACCATGTCTCCAGGTTCCGCGGTGCCACCTGCGGGCATCTCAGCGCCCCCGCTCTGCGAGTTGGGGTCGCTTTTGACGCACTGGGCTGTAGGGCTGTTATCCCGGGGCCGGCGGCGCGGTGCGTGCGGAGGGTCGCAGGGAGGTACAAATCTCCCGCCGAGCTAGCACTCGCAGCGGGTCTCTCCAACAATCGGATAAATCCTCTTTAGCATAAAGTGAGCAGGGGCGAGGCTGCGCGCTCACGTCCGCAGCGCGCACCCCCTCCCAGGCGACTCCGCGCAGAAAAGGGGGCAACGCCCGAGGTCACCTCCCACCCGCAGCTCTCCCCTTCCTTCTAAAAGTCGAAGAAGCGGACACTGGAAGCGTTCTGGAGGCAAAAGATGAACGCCAAGCCATCTCCAGGCGCTCCACCCCTCCAAGCGCTCGGGTCCAAGGTGGGCTCGGGTCCCGACTTGCAGCAAGGCCGCGGGCGCCCCCACAACTGGGAATTGATTCCTTCCCCAGGCGCGCGGGATCGCCGGCCGGGGTGACCCGGGGCACCCCTCCTGACCCCCAGCCTCCGCCGCCACCTGTATGAGGCAGCCCCAGGCGTCCCTCCCTGCCTCTAGCCCCGGAAGCCACCTGCACTTGGCAGCGGGTACACCGCCGCGGGAGCCCTCGCCTGGAGCCTCTGCCCCGCCCACCCCAGACCAGTGCGCCCCCTCCCCCTCCCGGCCTGGTCGACCCCGGCCCCGCGCTCCAGAAGCCCCTTCCACAGCCTAGGGGGCTGAAGGTCTGGAGTCCGTAGGCTCCCCGCCCCCCCACCCGAAGCCACCCACCTTCCGAAAGTAGCAATCGCCCTCCTTTTCCAGCGGCTGGGGGGCCGCGGGCAGCAGCGCGTCGGTCATGCTGGCGGTGCGGGCGCGGAGCGAGGACTGAGCGAGGCTCCGCGGCGAGGCTGCCAGGGAGGGCGCCCGGACACGCCCCCGCCCCGCCCGCCCGCGCGGAGGCCCCTCCAGCCCCGCCCCAGGCCCGGCCCGGAGCCTCGAACCCCCGGCCCCGCCCGCCGACACCACGCCCCCGGCCCCGCCCCGGCTCCGGATTGGCCTGGCGGAGCCGCGCCCCAGGCCCGAGGCTAGCAGTCCGGGCCCCGGGGCGCGTCGCTCGCTCGCATTCCCCGAGCCTCGCGGCCCAGATCTGGGCTTCGCTGCTTGCGGTCTCAGTCCTGTGGCACAGAGGCGGGCCGAGGGTCTCCGAGGCCGCAGCAAGGCCGGGGCTGGGGACCCGGCCCCTTTTCTGGAGCCCTGGGGGTAAACACAGCGCGCGCGGGTGAAATCAAGGCCCCTCTCTGAGGGGGCACGGGTGCCGCGGGGACAGTGACCTAATCGGACGCCACGTAGAGGGGAGCTGAGCCGGACGGTCAGGAACAGCTTCCGGTCCGAGGGACTCGGGCCCGAGTCAGGGACCCTGAGAGATAGTTGTCTGCGCCTCTGCGGGCCTTAGGTGGGTGACTCAGATCTGGTGGCGTGACGGTCAACCCCATTACTCTCCCACCCTCGCTGCAGAGATTAGGCGGATCCGCTGGGGGTCGCGGATGGCTCTGGGGGAGTTCCAGGAAGGGATTTGTGCTACGGAGACTGGGCGGATGTCCTAGAGCACCTTTAACTGCCACTTCAAACCTCAGTTTTCTCAGCTGCAAAATGGGGCCAGATCATGCTCTCCCTAGCTGCCAGAACTACGACGAAAGTGTATGTTAATGTTAAAGCCCTTAGCCGGGGTGTAGGGACACGCCTAGCTTAAGAGCAAAAGTGGGGGGCGCCTGGGTGGCTTAGTCGGTTAAGCGTCCGACTTTCGCTTAGGTCATGATCTCGCGGTTCGTGGGTTCGAGCCCCGCGTCGGGCTCTGTGCTGACTGCCAGCTCGGAGCCTGGAGCCTGTTTCAGTCTGTGACTCCCTCTCTCTCAGACCCTCCCCTGTTCACGCTGTCTTCCTCTCTCCTAGAAATAAATAAAACATTAAAAAAAAAAGGAGCAAAAGTGGGGAGTTTTGGAAAAGGGTTCACACCACCCTCTCACGACAAACCCCCTTTGATCGGTAGACACCGGGGGCGGACCTGACCCGAGCCGGAAGCCCGCGTCCCCTGGACCCGCGGAGCCACGCCCCTCCCGGCTGCTGTCCTGCAGTCCCTAACCCCCTCCCCCAACGGAGAGACAAGTTTGCGCAGTTGCTGCTGTGTTTGGCCGTCGCAGTAAATGCCGCAGGTAAACCGAACACCGTCTGCTTTCAAAACAAGCCAAACATTTCCTTCTCGTCAAGAAACTGGGGCGGGGGTTTGGGCAAAGTGCGTATCAGGGGTTGTTCAAGAGGTTTTGTTTTTGGTTTTTTAGTTTTAAAATCAGTAGTGACAACAATGAAGGACTAACAACCAAGTAAATGTACAAACAACCCCCCCCCCAAAAAAAACCCCCACAAACCAAAAAACCCTCCTCCTCACTGCTTGCAGGCTCTGAAATGAGGCACAAGAATCCGTTTCCAGAAGGATTATTTTAATCCTAAGAAAACACCTGAAGAGTCCTAACCAGCTCAGCGCTGGGACAGGTGTTTGGGAAACTGTGGCTGATGCAGAAACTTCCTGGCTCTCTTAAGGTCAGAAATGAGTATTAAGCTAACATCAACATATGTTGCTCATCCTGCAATAAATCCATTACCCTGGGAACCTACCACACCCACGCTGGGAATTAAAAACAGCCCCTTCTGTTTCAAGGATCCTAGGGGGGTAGGGTCTTACATCTGAACTATTACTGCTACCGTTAATGAAGTTATCCGTAATAGAACCTCTGCTCTAGCCAGAAAGTTATAGATATTATGTTTCATTCTGATGACCCTTCTGCAAATAAAGGGATTAGATAATCTCCATTTGACCCAGGAGAAAACCAAGGTTCAGACGAGTGAAGCGGGCAGTGGCTAAGATCTGTTTTAGTTCAAGCCTGTTGACTCCAGTCATTCCCTAACACCTTCAGATTTTTGTCTTCTCCTATCACCTTGAAGCTCCAATTGCCTTTACAATTTGTCACATATATGTGTCATTTGCACTATTACTGACCTAGTAGTCATCCTTAAAATTGCTCACTTTGTTTAAACAAACTTTATTTTAAAATACGATTATGTCATAACCATAAGCGAGAAACCAGCAGTACCTTGCCCTCTGGAGACGTATCAATAAAAGTGAACACAGTGAAAACCAAATCTGTTATTTAACATAGACTGACACCATTGCCTTTTTGAACTGCTTTTTAAATTTTTTTTAATGTTTTATTTATTTCTAGGAGAGAGAGAGAGACAGCGTGAACAGGGGAGGGTCAGAGAGAGAGGGAGACACAGAATTGGAAACAGGCTCCAGGCTCTGAGCTGGCTGTCAGCATAGAGCCTGACGCGGGGCCTGAACCCACGAACTGTAAGATCATGACCTAAGCAAAAGTTGGACGGTCAACCAACCAAGCCACCCAGGCACCCCTTGAACTGCTTTTTTTTTTTTTTTTAATTATGTTTATTTGCTTTCGAGAGAGAGAGGCAGAGCATGAGCAGGGGAGGGGCATAGAGAGAAGGAGACACAGAATCAAAGCAGGCTCAAGGCTGCGAGCCATGAGCACAGGGCCCAACACGGGGCTTGAATCCGCGAACTATGAGATCATAACCTGAGCCAGCCGAAGTCGGATGCTTGACTGACTGAGCCACTCAGGCGCCCCTACTGCTTCTTTTATTTAAAAGCAAGAACAAGAGTAAGAAACATAATGGTAAAAACACACCTGCCCACCCTCAGGCTGTTCCCTGGGCATCCTCAGAGGAAAGGGAGCAGTTTTCTGTGAGTCCCAGCAGGCCACATGAGGCATCTGAATATCACTGCTTGGGGCTGTACACAACCCCAAACATCTCTAGCACTCTTGCGGCTCATTGCCAGGGGGCCCACCAGCCTGATGCCATATCTCCGATCCCACTATGATCAGGAAATGAGAACTGCTGTTGCTGACTCAGCAGGAGAGTAACATCTAACCGTCTATTTGTCAACCCCACTGGCAGTATGTGTCCTGAGAACCACCAAGGAGCCCCTGTGCTCCTAACAGAAAAGCTGGGGTGGGAATTTCCCAGGTGGGCAAAAGGCTAAAATCTGAACTGCAAACAACTATTTTGTCAAGACCTCGTCTTCTCATCTGGCTGAGGCCAGTGGGGACCCAGTTCCTCCCACTAAATGCAAACCCCACTTCCTAATGCCTGCTTGTTGGCAAAATGTGCATTGGCCTCTCTGACATACATCTCCTAGAGGAGACTCCTAGGATATTTGCCAAATTAAAAGCAAAGACACAAGGTAATCCTTAAATGACTAAAATTCATTGTAACTTATAGTCCAGATTTTGCAATTTTTTTTTAAAATGTTTTATTTATTTCTAGGAGAGAGAGAGAGACAGCATGAGCAGGGGAGGGTCATAGAGAAAGGGAGTGACAGACTCCGAAACAGGCTCCAGGCTCTGAGCTGAGAGTCATCACAGAGCCCGACGCGGGGCTCGAACCCACCAACTGCGAGATCATGACCTGAGCGAAAGTCGGACACTTAACCGACTAAGCCACCCGGGCGCCCCTAGATTTTGCAGTTTTTATTTAAAAAATCTTCGAGGGGTTTCTGGGTGGCTCAGTTGGTTAAGCAACCATGATCTCATGGTTTGTGGGTTCGAGCCCTGCATTGGTCTCTCTGTTATCTGCAGGGCCCTTGTTTGGATCCTCTATACTCCCCTCTCTCTCTCCCTCTCAAAAATAAACATTAAAAAAATAAAAATAATGAAAACTCTTAGAGACAGAAGCCATACAGTGCCGCAGAGGTGCACCAACCATAGAGGCCACGTCAGTCATGGCAGGCTCTGATTGAGTCACCTCAGCTAGATCCCTTAACCCCTCATGACTTCAGTTTCCCCAGCTATAACTTAGGGTCTTTATTCCAGGCACTGTACTACGCACTGTGTGTGCATGATCTCAGTTGGTCCTCCAACGACCCTGTGAAGTGGATACTTTACCATTCCCATTTTACAGAGGAAGAAACTGAGGTTCGGAGGTCCCCAGCTCAGTGAGTTAGACTGTCTGCTGCTGTATCACATACAATGCTACACCTTGTTCTGGTGATTTAAAAGGAAAGATATTCTGGCATACTGAGAAGTGATTATAGATTAAAATAAATGAGTGACAAAATGGCAAAAAATAAAATAAAAATACCAAATATTCATGATAATGTGGAGCAATCAGAATCTCATACATTGTGGGAGTAAAACTGGAAAACTGGCATTTTCTAAATATATCTATAGCAAATATAGGTCTAGCGTATGATCCAGCAATTCCAACTCTAGGTAGATAACTCAAAGAAATGCACCTGTGTGTTGTGTTCACCATAAAACATGTACAGGAATGTTCACAGCTGCTCTTTTCAAAATAGTCCTTAACTAGAAACTACCCACGCCCATCAACACTAGAATGAATGATTGCGGCGTACTCACACAATGAAAAACTTTACACAATGAAAATGAACATAGTACTACTACAAGCAACAAATACATTGTGAGCAACATATTTTGCCCCCCAAAATATCATTGAGCAAAAGATGCCAGAAAATACTATATGATTCCATCGTATGTAAAGTACAAAACAAAATCCGTCCATTCTGGAATTATTGCTTCTGGGATTCTAGAAAATTTCTATTTCATGATATGCTTACTATTATATTGGATGTGTTTACTTTGTGAAAATAATAATAAATAGAACGGGGTGCACTTTTCTGTACATACATACTATTTCTTTTTTTTTAAGTTTATTTATTTATTTTGAGAGAGAGAGAGAGAAAGCAAGCGGGGGAGGAGCAGAGACAGGGAGAGACAGAATCCCAAGCAGGCTCCACGCTATCCATGCAGAGTCCACTCAATCTCAGGAACCGCGAGATCATGACCTGAGCTAAAATCAAAAATCAGATGCTTAACTGACTGAACACCCAATGTGATATTTCAACAAGAAAACACAATGGGGGGAAATGAATGCTGTTGATTCCAAAGCATGAAGAGCATGTTTCTTCATAGTACATCACGAGTGACCATCCTACTGCCAGCACGGATGTATGGACCACCATGAGGAAGAAAATACTCCATACCCAGGTTATTCAGTTCATCTTACTATCTGCAGTTGCCTGATAAGATCCTGAGATTTGTGCCTTTTGCGTGTCTAAGTAAGAAAGGAAGAGCCTGTGGTGATTCGGCTGCTACCGCTTGCATAAAACACATGCTGTCTCCAGGTTCCGGATGCCAAGAATCAGGGGTATGAGGTTGGAATTGACCAGGGTCACAGGTAGAGCACCCAGTCTTCCTGAAAATACCCAGGAGACAGCTGAGAGCCACTATTTGTGGAATCTGCATGGACTTTGAAGGGCCCTTGTTTCCCTGAACCTCAGTGATCAGGAATCAGAAAGTGGTTGTTACCAACGGCTAATGGTTATCAGGAATCCAATTAAGCACAACTCTCAATTATGAATGTATTGGGTTTTCTTTGCCTTGTTAGAAATTATAAACTGTAAGAAAATAAGTTTGGGTAATTTAGAAATAAAATCATGGACTTCCATGATTTGCTTGGGCGTATGGATTAGCCCCCCAATCTTCTTTGCTGTCAATATCTACATTTATATGCTCAAGGACAATGGATGGGCAAACAATGACCCTGAGTCCCTCCTGTCTTGTTTTTGTTTTGGAGTAATATTTTGGAGAAAAAAAACAGGGATGTTGCTAAAAACAAAACTTAAAATGGCACAATATTGTATACCTCTATCCTTTCCACCCTGATTTCCTTTGATCAATGGCCACCATTGTTACTAATTTCTTAGGGGAATTTACTAGAGACATATTCTATGTGAATGCGTCCAGGCTGTGGATATAAGAGCCATAATAGTGTTTGGCTGTTTACTCTGTGTACTGTGTCTCACTCCTTGTTTTGCTCATTTAACAATGTATGTTGGAGATCATTCCTCACCAACATTTTTTATGCTTTATACTATTCCATTATATAGATTTTTTTTCCCCAGTCACCTAGTCTACAAACTACCCCAAATTATAATGGCTTAAAATAACAGTCATTTTATCGGTATCTCTCATGGTTCCTGGAGGTGACTGAACCCTCCTAGGAGGGTCCTGCTCTGAGTCTCATGTGTAGCTGCTCAGATGGTTGCTGGAACTGGAGTCATTCTGGATCTTTCTCACTCAAATATCTGGCCAGGGATGCTGATTGTTAACTGGGACCAAGCTAAGTCACATATCTACACAAAAGCCTCTCCCTGTGGCCTAGGCTTCCTCACAGCAGGGTGGTTGGGTTCCCAGGGTCAGTATTCCAAGTTGAATCTGCAAGTTTCTTTAAGTTTGGGTGTGGGAAATGTAACATTATCACTTTGTAAACTATTGGTCAAGCAGTCATAGAGCCTAGATTCCAGGGGAGGGGGCCTTACACTCTATTGTCAATGGGAAGTGTCAAACAATTCTGTGGCTATTTTTAGAATTTGTTAAAAAAAAAATCTTGTTTTTATTTATTTTTTTTAAATGTTTTTTATTATTTCTAGGAGAGAGAGAGAGAGAGAGAGACAGCATGAGCAGGGGAGGGTCAGAGAGAGAGGGAGTCACAGACTGAAACAGGCTCCAGGCTCTGAGCTGGCAGTCAGCACAGAACCTGTCGCGGGGCTCGAACCCACGAACTACGAGATCATGACCTAAGCGAAAGTCGGATGCTTAACAGACTAAGCCACCCAGGCGCCCCAAAAATCTTGTTTTTAAAGTCATATACCATGATTTATTTAACTAGTTATTCATTCCTTTTTACCCCCCCAAATTACTTATTGGGTGCTTACTATATGCCAAGTATTGTTCTAAGCTCTGAAGATACAGTAAAGAGAATAAGAAAAACCTGGCTCAAATCTATGTCTTTGTGGAGCTTATAGTTTCAAATGCATAGAAAAACACAATAGATATATTGAATAGGCATATAAAATTACATGGCATGTTAAAGGTGATAAGTATTGTGGAAAAGTGTAAAGTAGGCTAAAGGGGGATAAAGAGTGTAGCAAAAGAGAGCGTGTTTTTAAAATAGTGTCAGAGAAGGCTTCCTGAGAAAGTAACCTTTGAGCAGGTAACTGAAGAAGGTGAGGGAATGAGTCATGTGGTGCCTAGGAGGACATTCCAAGTCAAGGGAATAGTGAATGCAAAGGCCCTGAGGTCAGAGGATGCTTAGAATGCTTAAGCCACAGCCCCACTCCCAGAGATTCTGTTTTGGAAGCCCTGGGGGTGGGTAAAGGGAATTTTAACAACTTCCTAGTGATTCTGACTCATGCCAATTTCTGACCCTCATTTTGAAAACCTGGACTTCCAGACCTGGCTTTCATCTCAACTTCACCCCTTACCAGCTGAGCTTCATCTTTCCCTTCGGCAAAAAGGAGTTTGGGGGTGAGATAACAGCACTCCATTTGAGAGATGGTTCTTTCTTTAGGTTCAGTAAGAATGTCCTCGAAGTCCCCACCCCACTTCACAGTAGCCTTTTGCTGGGCTGCTGGCTTTTTGTTTCCCCTTTCTCTTGTTCTTTCTTTTCAGTTTTCTTCCCCTTCCCTTCCCCGCTTCCCATCTTCCTTTTCCCTTCTTTTCCACTCTTTCCTCTCCTCCCCCGCCCCTCCCCTGCCCTCCTTTTCCTTTCTTTCCTCTCCTTTCTTGTCCCGAGCTGCCTTAACTATGGACATCGGAGTTCCTGTGTCTGTGAATCCTTCCAGAGGTTTGGAAGGGGACTCCACCTATGCAAACTTGATATATACAAAGCACATGCGAGTGTGTGTGGCTGGAAGCACAGGCACTTTCCCAGAAGGTGGCGGGGTGGGGGGTGGGGGGGAGGTAGTGAGGGTGGGACGGGAGGGAGCTGAAAGGCAGAAGGAGTCAAGGACCAGCGGGTGAGGGTAGGCAGGCATTACGGAGTACCAGCCTCGCGGCGGGACAGATGGGTGGCTCTCAGCTTCTCCCAGGCACCTCCGTCTGACCCGCTTGTCGCCAAGGAGCTAAGATGTCGTGGCTGCCATAGCCTCCGAGGTAACTCCTGACGGGTTCGGCTCTCCCTAGACAGGTTTGAGATCTACCAAGCACAGACCTGTGGCGAGAGGCCAGCCAGGCTGACACCTGCCTGCACCCGCCCTCGCAGCGTCTCTTTGGTTCGCGGAGCAGAAAGGGCCGAAATCTTTTGGCCCTTCAACGCTTCCGTAGCGAGGGGGCGGGGCCCGGAAGGGAGCAGGATGGCGGCACTGGACAGTGACAGCGAAGAGGACTTGGTCAGCTATGGGACGGGCCTGGAGCCGCTGGAAGAAGGTGCGGGCCAAATGGGTCGCCGGGGCCTGTGGGAAACAGGTCCAGGAATCGGGGCAAAAACGCTCAACCCTGTGCCGGGCCTCCTGTGGCCCCGGGGTTAAGGCTCCCTCGCTACTGGTGTCGGGAACAGAGATGAGAAGCGTGCGCGGTGCTTTCGGAGTGCTCACGTTCTGGAGCGACGGATGAGAGACCCTGAGGGGTGGGAAACAGAAAGATGACGAAACAGGCTCGTGGGTGAACTGGGGGGACGGTGGTGGTAGTGGTGGTGGTGGTCAGGCAATGTCTTCCCTAGGAGAGGACATTTGGGCTCAGACTTGAAACAGAGGAAGGAACCAACCACACGAAGATCTGGGTAGGAGAGCGTTTCAGGCAGAGAGAACAGCAAGCTCTAAAGCTCTGAAGTGAGCCAGATTGACAGATGAGGGTCAGGCTGGACTGCTGTGGGTGGAGCTGACGGCAGCAATGGGAGACTGGCAGAAGGTGAGGTCAGAGGGGGAGGTAGGGGCTGCCTCTTACTTGGTACGTAAGAGAGTCATTGTGGGGTTTTACACACGGGAGAGATGCATATTTTTAAGATTATTCTGTTCTCGATTTTGAGAATAGACGGGTTGGCGGGGGTGGGGTAGGCGAGAGTGGAGGAGGAATATTAGCAAAAAGGTCTGGGGATGATGGCTTGGACTGGGGTGTTAGCAGTGGTGGTGGTAAGTAATGGTCTGGGTGGAGGTTCATGTTGCAAGCAGAGCCGACTAGACGTGCTGCTAAGACATGGGGGTGAGGACAAGATGAACCAAGGTTCTCTCCCATGTTTCTGATCTGATTCCTTAATGACTTGATTTGATCAGCACTGTATTGAGTGCCCAGTAAGGACTGATGGCAGTGCTAGCCCTGTGGGAATGACAAAGGGAATATGGTAGGTAGGGGTTAATTGCAGGCCTCCTGTTAGTGGGATTTTAAAATTATATATATATATATAATTATATATATATATATATATATATTTTTTTTTTGAAAGTGTGCAAGCAGGGGAGGAGCAGAGAGGGGGACACAGAGGATCTGAAGCAAGGTCTGCGCTGACAGGCTGACAGCAGCAAGCCCAATGTGGGGCTCGAACTCACCAACCCAGAGATCATGACCTGAGCCAAAGTTGGTCGCTCAACAGACTGAGCCACCCAGGCGCCCTTGTTGATGGGACCTCCTTTCTTATTTCCCACCCTAACCGCATCCTGCCAGGTTGGTTGTACTTCCAGGGCATCTCTACTGATGACCCCTCCCTACCAGCAGTTCTAATCATCAGAAACTTTTGCTGGACACTGGTCCTACTCTTACCCTCTGCTTACAAAAGACGGGAACACTGACTAGTCTCCTGAAAGCTTCTAATGTGCTTAAGACACCCCTTGTGTTTCCTCTTTTCTTCTAAGACATCTCCATACTACCCTTAACATCTTCAGTTCCCTGATATATTCAGTCTAAAGACCCTGAAACCCCAATTTGTCATAACCTTTCTCCAAGTCTCGGACAGGAGTGTGGGTAGAGCAGGGCTACCACTTGTGTGCCCTTCATCATAGACTGTAGCTCTTTTGTTTTTTTAATGTTTTATTTATTTCTGAGAGAGAGAGAGATCTGAAGCAGGCTCCAGACTCTGAGCTGGCCATCCGCACAGAGCCCAATGCGGGGCTCGAACCCATGAACCGTGAGATCATGACCTGAGCCGAAGTCAGACGTTTAACCAACTGAACCTCCCAGGTGCCCCAACTGGAGCTCTTTAATACAACCCAAAGTCACAGTAGCTTATTGGCATACATATCACCTCATGATCTCAAAGAATTTGATGGAGATCCTGCATTGGAGGAATTCAGATCTGGTTGAGAACAAAAGTACAAGGTTTGCAAGTGCTAAATGATGTGATGTAGCGAGGAAACAACCCACACAGACTAGCAGGGAACCGGAGAGGGCAGGATGGGATTCCTTTAACACTGGTTAGGCTTAGCTCTGCAGAAGGAGGCCAGGGGCTCAGCCTGCATGAGCATTGGTGATGACAGCCATGGTGGGCCACTGTTTGTACACTTCTGCATCTCTCGTCTCACACTTGTTTCCCTGTGAGTGACATATTGTAAGCCATCAACTATTTGACCTACATTTTTCCAGTTCTTCCTCTTTGATGATGCGTGGACTCTGAAATGAAGCCTAATGGCCTAACCATGCTTTTTTTTTTTTTTTTTTAATTTTTTTTTTAAATATTTTATTCATTTCTAGGAGAGAGAGAGAGACAGCGTGAGCAGGGGAGGGTCAGAGAGAGAGGGAGACACAGACTCTGAAACAGGCTCCAGGCTCTGAGCTGGCTGTCAGCACAGAGCTGGACGTGGGGCTCGAACCCACGAACCGTGAGATCATGACCTAAGCGAAAGTCAAACGTTTAACCGACTAAGCCACCCAGGCACCCCATCCTAACCATGCTTTTGAAATGAAAGGAAGGGACATTGGATTTGTAGACCTCCCCCTTCGCTCCTCCCCCCACCCAGGCCCATCTAAAAATCACTCTATAGCTTCTCAGTATTAGAAATTTTTGAAGATCGAGTCCTTGTTTCCTAAGCACTTTGAAGTTTAAATGCACTCTGAGTACATTTTACAGTGTAACGTACTAGACCAATAATCATTTTTACTTCCTGCTTTGAAGTTTTAGTGATAGGTTAGACAAACAATGGTAGAGGAGGGCCTCCACTACTTAATTAAAGTAGCTGGCCATGACGGAAAGGTTTACTGGTTAGGAGACAATGGCCGAACTATCACACACAGACCTACAGGCACACAAGCTCTCTGGCCTGGAAGGAAGGGGGCGCCAGAACTTACCTGCTCTCGTTAGATTACTTGTACTTGGCTCAGGAATTCCTCTCATCTCTGGCTCATCCTGCACCCAGATTAAGTTTAGGACGATTTTCTTCCCTGATGTTCTGCCTTTCCCACTTAAGACTCTGTGGCTCCCATCACCGACAGGGCAGACCACAGACCCTGAAGCATTGAGTGTGAGTCCCTTTGCACTATCTGCCCATCTGGTTCCATCTTCTGCCCCTTCCTGGCCCTCCAGTCAGACGAGACTACCTTTTCAGACTTACTATTTACTGATTGAGGTAATGCCTCTGTTGGGAATTATGTGTCTATCAGCAGCTGTCGGACTCTGCTCCTGCTGAGGGTGACTGTGATGTGGTCCTTGTACATTGTCAGAAGGGTTCTTATGTATTCAGCTCTTCTCTGCTGGGCCCTGAGCGCCCCACAAACAGGGACAGAGTTGTATTTAGTTTTCCACACCCAGGGTCTAGGACAGGGTTGCTTACATGGTAAGGGATAGTATGGGTGGTATCCCTAGCTTGGAGGCAGAGTCGAGATCTGATTTCGGCTTTGTGCTTATTAGCTGTGGACTTTAGGGCTGTTACTTAATCAGAGCACCCTTATCAGGTGTGAGGAATGAGATACTATGTGTGAAAAGAAGGGCTTCGTTGTTATTAGTAGCAGTAATTATAAGAGGGCCTGGCTAAAACGCCACCTGCTCCCCAGAGTTTTCTCCCAATGTGATTAGAGGTGGCACCTCCCCCTCAGGTGCCCTGTGGGACCCGGCTGGGGCCGTGCTGGGCGGCACTCATTATCTGCCGCCATGAGTTCCACTTAGCTGTCTGCTGATCTTATCTCCCCTTCCAGGTTAAGAGCACCTTGAGAACAGAGCGAGAATGGCAGCTAGCATCGGCAGGGCATGCCTCTCTCACTTGAGCCTAGCAGTTCTCAATTGGGGATGGTTTTGCCGCTCAGCGGACGCTTGGCATGCTGGGTGGGGGAGCAATGCTTACTGGCATCTGCTGTTAGGGGCCAGGGACGCTTCTCAGCCCTACAGTGCACAGGACCGTCCCACGGCACAGAGCTATCCCATACAAACTGCCAGTAGTGCTGCAGCTGAGAAGCCCTGCCTTAGCCAAGAACCGCTGCCCAGGTGCACCTGTAGTAGTGTATTGTGGGTAATGCATTTCTAAGAAATACTGGAAATCTTGGATTATGGGCCCCAAGTGGTAATTCAGTTCTTTAGAGTGAAATGAAATCATAGCTGATCTTTACCGAGCTTCGCTATGACCAAACACTGTGCTCATCTCTCTGCATGTGGTAGGTCATCCTCAGCACCACCCTCCCAGGTTGGTTCTGTTCATTGCCCTGTCTTTATAGTTGTGGACGCTGAGGCTTGGAGAGATCAAGTTCACAAAGCTAGCAAGTAGCAGGGTAGGGGGATTTGAACCTAGAAGTCTTGGTCTTCAGAACCTGAGCTCTTGACTGCCCTGGCATGGGTTATACTCCAGTGACGACATAAAGGCTTCACAAGCTACTAGTAAGAATTTAGGACCATGAGGCTAGAAGTTCCTCTGCTTTTTGTTCCATCTTCTAGAAATAGTCACTGGCTTAATTATTGAAATAACAAGGATGCATGGGTTTATCTACTGTATATAATAATAATAATGGCAGCTGGTATTTTAAGTGTTTAGTGTGTACCTCTCTTCTTGCTAGACACTTTATAGGCATTACTTTATTCACTTTGTATAACAGCTCTATGAAATAGATATTACTGTTAGTGTCACCCTCATTTCGCGGATGAGGAAATTGAGGCATAGAGAAGTCAAGATGACTGAGGTCCTCATAAGGATGGGGTGAGAACGTTGTGACTCTCAACTCCATGACTTTACCTACCATATAACTTGCTTTCTATGTTGAATGTTTGAAAATAACTTGATGGTTACTTTTTGTTTTGAATAGATTCAGAATTCTTTTTTTTTTTTTTTTTTTTAGATTCAGAATTCTTAATTGCAGTGGATACAATTAGCCAGTAATTTGTGACACAGTACCTGAAACTTTAAACCGAAGGAATTTTTAGACTTTATTAAGCTCCTTTCCACTATGTGATATAGCAAGCCAGCCCTTTTCAGCAGAGCAGGAAAAGGATTAAGTTGAAAGAACAAGAACTGTGTAGCCAAGAAGTTGCCAGAAATAAGGACACGCTTAGGATTTGGGGAGCATGGTCAATGCCAAAGGAAAATCTCTGGGCTTGGGATGCTGTGAAGTTCTAGAAGAGATACAGAAGTGTTCCTTGTGTCGTGAACCTCTGCACTCCCTGTGTCAGCCTGTGATCTGCCTCTGGCCGCGCAAGTAGAGCTTACCTCCATCTGTTGGACTCCCCCTACCCCCCCGATGTAATTCAGTGTACGTGATGGAACTTAGTGGGAGTCAGTCCATTGATGCCAAAATGTATGTCTAATATAAATAAGAGAGAACTAGAAGTGCCTTAGAATTCTAAAGAAGCTTGATGCAATGTATGACTTTACAAACTATATAAGCTAGTAAAGCCTAGGGGAAAAAAAACTTAATTAAAATTGTTGTACTTGAAATGATAAGAAGTAAACAATCCAGCATGTTTCTTTTTTTTTTTTAATGTTTTTTTTTTTTTTTTTTCCTAGGAGAGAGAGAGAAGACAGCATGAGCAGGGGAGGGGTCAGAGAGAGGGGAGTCACAGACTGAAACAGGCTCCAGGCTCTGAGCTGGCAGTCAGCACAGGGCCCGACGCGGGGCTCGAACCCACGAACCGCGAGATCATGACCTAAGCGAAAGTCGGACGCTTAACCGACTAAGCCACCCAGGCCCCTCCAGCATGTTTCTGAAATAACACTTTCCCTGATTTCTTTTTTTTTTTTTTTTTTTTTTTTGCTAATCCACCATCCACTTCTCTCTCCTCAAAATATTTTTTTCAGGTGAAAGACCAAAGAAACCAATTCCTCTTCAGGATCAGACCGTCAGAGATGAAAAAGGAAGGTATAAACGATTTCACGGGGCCTTCAGTGGAGGTTTCTCTGCCGGGTACTTCAACACTGTGGGCTCAAAAGAAGGTATGATTTTCCTGTGTATAGTTCTCATATCATATCATATCATATCACTGCAGTAGCAAAAGATTCTCGTCTTCCACCTCCCTTTTTAAAAAACTTTTAAACATTTGAATACACACACCACAGACTTTTGTGTTCTTTCAACATCTGGCATGTTTGCAGGATCCACTGGTGTGCTGTTCATGTTCATTGGTTACTGCCTGAGAGTGAAAGTTTTCTTTCACTTAAAAAAAAAAAGATCCATTCTAACCAGATACTTAAATGATAATGATGGCTTCCGTTTTATATCATCGCATCTTTCCAACCACAAAATGCTGTCACACACTTTCTCTCAGGTAACCATTGTCTCCCGCCACTCAGTGACTGAGGAGGGCAGGCGCCATAGCTGCTTTGTAAGTGAGGCTCTGAGGGTCAGAGCCACTCTCTCCTGGCGCTGGGGACCACAGCACACTGGTCAGTACATGGTCTTGACCTGAAGAAAAATCAGTTAAAGTGTTCATGGTATGCAATATAATGAATTCTGCATTGTTCAAAGTCATGTATATTTTTAAAATGTTTTCACATAGAAACTGGAATGACTTTTCTATGTCAGATAGGAGGGGAAGATGAACTGAGTAACTCACGTAGCAGTTATTGAGAACTAGCTGGGACATGTATATGTATATATATACAATAACTTGTATAGAACGGTAGTAAAATAAAGATGAAAAAAGCAATGCAAGAAAGGAAAAAAAAGGCATGTAAGAAAAATAGTTGGGGTAAATAAGATGGTTTAGAGTTCAATATCCAGAACGTAGAAAGAGCCGTTCAAAGAGCAAGTGATCAAAGTGTTTGAACAGTTTACTCCAGAGGCGATAGAAATGCTCTATTTAATCTTCATGCTTTATTACTCAGAAAGGCAAAGTAAGGTAACCAAAGTACTACAAAATTAGCACACTACTAAAATGTGAAAAGTGGCAGTAGGGTTGGTGAAGAAAGAAATGCACTGATACGTTGCTGGTTGTTGCAATAATAGCTGTGCCATATACTGTAAGAAGACCAGCTCAAGTGATTGTCAGCTAGACTGTGATACATTAATACCCTGGAGTACCTCTTTTCCACTAGAAGGGCTGTGCAGAAATCGGGCAACAACTATGGAAATCCAGAGTGGAGGAAGGCAGTAGCCTAGGAGAGCTGCTCCTCAGTCCTGGGTACCTGGGGACATCTCCCAAGCCCGCCCAGAAACCTACTCCACCCACTGACCGAGAGTAGATCTGCCCCGAGCCCCTTGGGCCCACAGGACTCCTGTAGGAAATCACAAAGGAGATGTGTCAGTCTCAGAGAAAACTAAAAAAGCATATCGTAGAGGGTTACGAATACATTGGACCTCCAGGCCATTCTCACTGTAGAGGCATGGTTCATGCTTGGTGACCATGGACAGGGAACAGGCATGGTAGTTACAGGACTCAGGTGTTTGATGGAACTGGGGGCCCGGTAAGGGCGTCGCCTGTCCTTAGACTAGCCAGGTGGGGTCCTCGGGCCAGGGCACCCTGAATTTGCCTGCACTGCTTCTGTGACTCGGTGCCAGCCACCGTTTCACGGCTGACTCGTGCACCTTGATGTCGTTTCTTCCTGTGTTAGCAAGTTGGTGTCTGTTGCTGTCCTGTTGCTCTCAGAGTGGTCCTGCCTTTTAAGATGACCTTGCATCTTTTGGTTCACAGCTACTTGGGAAAAGAATGTCACTTTCTCCTCACTCTCCCCCCAACCTTCTCTTCTTTTCTTTCTCTGTTTTTTTTTAGAGAGAGAATGAGAGAGGGGGAGAGAGAATCTTAAGTGGGCTGCATGCCCACTGCAGAGCCCAACTCAGGGCTTCGTCTCACAATTGTGAGATCATGATTTAAGCTGAAACCAAGAGTCAGACACTTAGCCAACTGAGCCACCTAGCTGCTCCATCTCCACTTTTACTATATGATTTGATTTCTCTTGGTTGTAGATTCTTAGGGGGAAACCTCATGGTATCCACTGAGTTCTGATAAGAGATGTGGGCATCAATAAGTTTATGTCATATAATTATATCTATATGAGCGGTGGTGAGATGGGAAGTAGCTAAGAGTTTAGGTACTGAGGGTTTCAAGTACATAATTGCATTATTTAATTATTTAATAATAACCCCAAATACCATCTGTGATCATAATATTCCAATCGCTTTTCTTTCAAGGATGGACTCCTTCTTCCTTTGTGTCTTCACGACAGAACAGAGCAGACAAATCCGTTCTTGGTCCCGAAGATTTTATGGACGAAGAGGTGGGTTTGCAGAACTGGAATTGCCAGTTAGCCAGTGGGAGGTGTGCAGTACCTTTACTCTCCCCAGAGAGTTTGACTTGGAGAAGCCTTCTTTGTTTGTGAGGCTTTATCTTTTAGGTATTTGGACTAGAGTGCTCTGTATATCAATGGAATCTTGTTCACCGGAATAGCATCTTATGCTGGGGCCAGTTTCTAAAGTTAATGGTGGAGAGGAAAGTCATTTATAGGCAAATTTCCTTGAAGAAGCCCCAGGTGCCCCAGAAGTGCAGTATCTATGGAGCTGAGTCCATATACAGCCTCTGACAGTAGGTTTGTGCACATGACAGTTTGAGGAACAGTGAGCAACTAGACCAGTCAGAGTGCACCTGGGTACGTCATTAATGCAACAGTGATGGCCAACTTCTTAGGGGAAAATGGGGACTGGCGGTGGGGGTGGGGGTGACCCTAGTGCCTACAGAGTCTGCTCCATTTCGTTTTTAATGTTTATTTATTTTGTGAGAGAGATAGAACATGAGCAGGGGAGGGGTGGAGAGAGGGGGAGGCAGAGAATCCCAAGCAGGCTCTGCACTGTCAGCGCAGAACCCTACCTGGGGCTCAAACTCAACAACCACGAAATCATGACCTGAGCTGAAGTCAAGAGTTGGAAGCTTAACCAGCTAAACCACTCAGGCACCCTGTGCTCCATTTTGTTTTAAAATTAAATGTCTGTTACCTTAACACCTAGTCATGGATTCATTAAAAAAAAATTTTTTTTAATGTTTATTTATTTTTGAGAGAGAGAAGCAGAGTGCTAGCGAGGGAGGGGCCAAGAAAGAGGAAGACACAGAAACTGAAGCAGGTCCCAGGCTCTGAGTTGTCAGCACAGAGCCTGACGCAGGGCTTGAACCTACGAACCATGAGATCATGACCTGAGCTGAAGTCAGATGCTTAACTGACTCAGCCACCCAGGCGCCCCATTTTTGATAAAGGAGAAGTAAAACACTATATTAACATGCTTTAGGCCGCAGGTAAGAGGCAAGGGGAGGTCCCCTTCCTATTTGACCAGCATAATCTATATGAAAACGTGACTCACGTGATAGGAAGTCTAGATGTCAGTGAGGCCCCGCTTCCTCTCTTCTCGGCCACCTTGTGCACGTCAGCTTGTCCTTACTAGCTCTCCTCGTGGCCCCAAGGTGGCTATAGTGGTTCCAGACGGCACATCCGGGATCACATTGTCTAGTGCAAGGAGGACTTTTCTTTGGGATCTTTTCTTGAGAGCATGGAAACCATCCACATAAGCCCTATCGGGGTTTTACCTCACGTCTGCTCGGGCAGATTGTTTTACAAGCTCATCCTTAAAGCAGTCCTTGGCAGTGCAAATGGGATCAAAGGACTGGCTTAGATAAGATACGAACCCCTATTGCCTAACCCTCCCCCGGCCCCAGCATACACACCAGGACATCACTCCGGGAATGCATGGTGGCCCCGGTGTCTGCACAGCTTCAGGGTTCTGAGGAAAGAGGGAGGGCACAGGCCGTCAGAAAGGCAGCCAACAGGAAATGCGGCAACACCTCATGTAGCACGTACGTGCTCAGGAATGCTTGCTGACCCTGACTCCAAGGTTTGCCCCTTGCACTCTGACCTTTGAAATATTGTCTGAGGCAACAGTTACTTTCTGTAGAAGTACTTAGTGGATTTTAATTACTTCCTGTCTTCCTAGTTTGGCTGTGTCTCTTAAGGCCTCACTGAGTGGCCATTGTCATGCCCTGTCCTCGGCTACTGGCCTTAGCTTCTGTGAGGTTCTAAAGCCAGATGTAAAGTCAGCTGCTCGTCTCTCTCACACACACACACACACACACACACACACACACACACACACACACACACAAAATGCAGCTGCGCCACTGATCCCTAATTCAGTTGTGTGGTTTTTTTGTTTGTCTTTTAAAATTTTTATTTATTCATTTAAGTAATCTGTATACCCAATATGGGGCTCGAACTCACAACCCTAAGATCAAAATTTGCGTGCTTTTCTGAATGAGCCAGCCAGGCACCCTGTCAGTTGTGTGGTTTCACTTTTTCTTTTTTTAAAAGAAATAAAGCTACCAAATAACGTAAGTAATTCTGTTTGAATTTCCTTCTAAAGGATCTTAGTGAATTTGGGATAGCACCTAAAGCGATTGTCACCACGGATGATTTTGCTTCCAAAACCAAAGACAGAATACGAGAAAAGGCCAGGCAGTTAGCAGCCGCTACTGCCCCCATTCCTGGAGCTACTCTGCTTGATGACCTCGTAACACCAGCAAAGTGAGGAGAATTTCATCCTAACTCTTCTGATCTTGGCATTGCTGCTTTGCATATGCGTAATGATCTTAATTATAGATAGTTTGGTTACAAGTCGGAGAAGCCTAGCCTGAGTGCAAAAGCGGGCTTTGCCTCAAGGATCTTGTGCTTCTCTTGCATGGGTGCTCTTGAGCTCCAATGACCAGCTGTGCTGCTGGGACTGGCAGAGGCTGGTGAGCTGGGAGGAACCGGGGTGCCTTCCCTCCCCCCTCTCCCTCAGAAACCTAAGGGCTCTCTCCTTGTCTGCCTCATTCTACCCTCTTTTCTGCTTATCTCCTTGTTCTGTTCCTGGGTATGTGGCCTGAGGCAGTAGCCTTGGACTCATGGATTCCCAGGCCACAGGCTTGACAAGGACCATTTAGAGTCCCCGGGTGTCAATTCCAAAAGTCCAGCAGAGAGGGCACAGGTGGTCTTTCCCAGGATCGGTGTGCACCCAAGTCCGGTGAGCTGTGGCCGGAATGGCAGGGCCATGAGGTTCTGATGTGCACGGGGGTGGCAATGTTTGAGGGCCCAGGCACAAGTGTATGAGCTGGACAGGGACTCAAAGGCTGCTTATTTCTTACTGTCCTCCAGTATTAGAAAAGGAAGCTCACGTTCAATGCCTTGATATCCTAGATTATCTATTGGTTTTGAATTGCTAAGAAAAATGGGTTGGAAGGAAGGACAAGGAATTGGCCCTCGAGTAAAGAGGAGACCTCGCCGACAAAAACCTGGTATGTATACTGACTGTCATCAGTTGTATAGCACACTTTTCAATGGCTGCGTGTTTCTAGACATAAAATTGCCAGCCCAAGTCGTGTGCAGGTACAGTTGACTCTTGAACAATGCTAACCCCGCATGCAGTTGAAAGTCCATGTATAACATTTATTTGTTTATTTTCACGTAAAAATTATATATATATATATGTACATAATTATATAACATATAGTGTTATATTTCCATGTTATTCTTGACTTCCTGAAAACTAAGTATGTTATAGGTATATTATATACTGTATTCTTACAGTAAAGTAAGCTAGAGAAAAGAAAGTATTATTAAGGAATTCCTGAGGAAAATATATTTACATCAACTCTACTGTAAAAAGTCTGTGTGTAAATGGACCCATGGAGTTCAAACCTGTGTTGTTCAAGGGTCAGCTGTATTTTTTTAAAATTTGAGTCTGGTTGACACACAATGTTACATTCATTTTCAGGTGAGCAGCCTAGCGATTGGACACGTCCATAGATTATGCTGTGCTCACCACAAGAGTAGCGACCGTCTGTCACCATATAGGCCGTCTGTCACCACACTGCGCTGTCACAGTACCATTGACTGTTTTCCTTGTGCTGTGCCTTTTATCCCCGTGACTTATGCATTCCAGAACTGGAAGCCTATATCGCCCACTTCCCTTCACCCATTTTACCCATCTCCAAGCGCCCCCTTCCATCTGGCAGCCATCAATTTGTTCTTTGCATTTATAGATCTGATTCTGCTATTTATTCATTTATTATTTTTTCTAGATTCCACATATGAGTGAAATCCTATGGTATTTGTCTTTCTCAGCCAATACTTAGCACAACACCTTCTAGGTTCATCCATGTCATGGATGGCATGAACCCATCCTTTTTATGGCTGTGTAATATTCCGTGGTATGTTTATCTATACCCCATCTTTTCTTATCCACTCGTCTATTGATGGATGCTGAGGTTGCTTCTGTATCTTGACTATTATAAATAATGCTGCAGGAAACATAGAGGTTTGTGTATCTTTTCAAATTAGTGTTTTTGATATTTTCTTTGGGTAAATACCCAGGAGTAGAATTATTGAATCATATGGTATTTTTATTTTTAATTTTTTTAAAGTTTATTTCAAGAGAGAGAAAGCGCTGGTGAAGGAGAGGCAGAGAGAAAGGAGGAGCGAGAATCCCAAGCAGTCTCCACATCACCAGCTTGGAGTCCCATGTGGGGCTTGAATTCACAAATCAGAACATCATGACCTGAGGGGAAGTTGGACGTTTAACAGACTGAACCTCCCAGGAGCCCCTACTTTTAATTTTTTGAGAAACCTCCATATTGTTTTCCACAGTGGCTCTACCAATTTCCATTCCCAGAAGGTCGCCTGTATTTGAAGGCTTTTTGTGTGTCATGCATGCATAATAGCTTTCCGGAAGAATTGTACTAGTTTATATTCCTGCTAGCATCATGTGAAACTGTTTCCTGCTCTTGTCAAAACTGTGTCATAGTTTAACAGGATTCTTTTCTATTTATGTCTTAACCTTGATCTTCCCAGCCAGACTATGAACTCTTGGAGGCAGTAAAAATTTCCTTTGGGTTCACCGCGGTGCCGGGACAGTAGTGGTTAGTCATTGAGCACATTATTGACAGAGTGTGGGTGGGGCAGGGGCTGGTGGAAAACAATTCCTGAGCGATCAGTCTCTGACGCTAAAGCTGTAGTACCTTTCATAAGCACTGTCATGCACTTCTAAAGGGTGTCAGTGAGTTAGGTTTCCATATTTTTAGTCACTCAGGACTAAATGTATTTGAAATCTCTTTTCTAGACCCTGGAGTAAAAATCTATGGCTGTGCATTACCCCCTGGAGCCTCTGAAGGATCTGAGGTATTGTACAGAATGGCTGACCTTGAATTTGGCATAGTGATACCTGTTACTTTATGAATGTGCAATTTTAGGATCAGAAACAATTTTAGAAATCAGTCAGGTCCCATTACAGTGAAATACCCCTGCCCTAAAACTGTCTTCGTGTCAGGGAGTGTATTCAGCACCATAGGTAACCAAGGGCTGTTCAGATTCTTAAAATGGTGGTGTTTGTGCTAGTATCAAGAACTCAATTTAGTGATCTGTAATAGTGGAAATGAAAGTTAGGTCATTGTTCTGTTTGGAAGTACTCATTTGAAAATAGCATTTTATAGCCATACTTTGCACCCGTCAGTGACTCACCTCTATTCTACTCTTTCCTTGTGGTTAAATAGGATGAAGATGATGACTATGTGCCTGAAAATGTGACCTTTGCACCCAAAGACGTCACACCTGTGGATTTCACACCTAAAGATAATGTGCATGGACTGGCTTACAAGGGCCTGGATCCCCACCAGGCATTGTTTGGAACTTCGGGAGAACATTTTAATCTCTTCACTGGGGGACCTGAGGGAGCCGGCAATCTCCTTGAAGATATTGGAGTGAATAAAGGAAGGAAATTGGGAATTTCGGGCCAGGTAGAAGTTTCTGTTTCATGAACACGGAACCATTGACAGATGAGAATGCTTTTCGTATGATACTATATCTATAGCAGTCATTCTTCATTGACTAGGTGAAGACTTTGAAGTGGTTATGTTTTCCTTACAGCCTTTTCTGAACACACTTCAAGCACACCTTCCTGATTTTAATATGTGCTACTGGGATCCTGTGACCTAATGTTCTTTTTTTTTTTTTTTTAAGTTTATTTTTGAGAGAGAGAGAGACATGGAGCATGTGCAGAGGGGAGGGGCAGAGAGAGAGACACACACACACACACACAGAATCTGAAGCAGGCTCCAAGCTCCCAGCTGTCAGCACAGAGCCTGAGATCATGACCTAAGCTGAAATTAAGAGTCAGACGCTCAACCAGTAGCCATCCAGGCATTCCTCCCAATTTCTTAAAAAAAGTGATACTTGTTAGAGGCCATGTCCGCAAAGACTAGGGGTTCTTACTACAGCTGTTTCAGTAGTGGTGCCTTCAGATCCTGGTCACCAGCACTGGCCCCAGGCCACATCGGCCAGAAGATGAATATTCTGCCTTTCTCTTTTTGGAGGCGCTGTTCTCCTCCCGCACTGCTGCCGGGTGTGTTCTCCGCGCCTTCCTGTGCTAGGCCCCAGACCCATAGCTGCTGCTGTGCCCAGAGGACAGCCCAGCACTGGAGGGACGGAATTCACTTCCGGTCACTGTTTCCAAGAGGACTTGAACCTGGCCTCCCGCCTCCCTTGCCTCTCGGTGATCTTGCAGTGCTAATGTGGTCTGTCCCGCCGCATCCTTAAAGTAGCTTTATTCTTCAGGGGAGACACATCCTAAAACCTGTAATTGCTGTTTGAAACCTTGTTTTTGAAGGCTTTTGGTGTTGGTGCCCTGGAAGAGGAAGATGATGACATCTACGCCACAGAAACTTTATCCAAATATGACACCATTCTGAAGGATGAGGAGCCTGGAGATGGACTCTATGGTTGGACAGCACCCAGGCAGTATAAAAGTCAGAAAGGTAATTCCATAGACGCACAGCCAGTGGTCGGACCAAATGTCAGGGCTTCAGGAAGAAGGGACTGCAGAATTGATACTGCAGTGTGAGCCTCCACGGAGCTGGGGCGCGGTGGTCAAAGATGCAGGGTGAGAAACGAAGTGGAGAGAAGAGAGCCCCCATGTGGGGAGTAAGACAGAAGGTAACTGTAGACCGGGTCAGAGCCAAAGCCAGCTGTCAAGACAAGGCCAAGGTGGGGAGGAGGAAGAGGTCTGAATTCAGGGAGGGAGTGAGTATGTGGACAGATGCTTGTGCTGCCTGTCAGAGGTGGCACCGGGTCAGGGGGAAGCCCAAGGAACAGCTGGCCAACGGAGGCCAATGCAGGCAGCAGATCAGAAGGCCCGGTGCGGGACCTTCAGGTGTGGGACCTTCAGGTACGGGACCTTCAGCAAGAGGGAGCTTGGCCCTGGCACCAAGCCTGTCTCCTCAGTTGAGTCCCTGGCTCTTGGGAGGCTCTTGTTGGGCTAGGAGATGGACATGTCTTAATTTAAATTTCAAGTCAGGGTCTGTAGTGACTCAGACCCTGTGGTTCTCTTTTATTTTATTTTTTGAGAGAGAGAGAGAAAGAGAGGGAAAAGTGGGGCTCACCCAGGGCTCGTGTTTTTCCTGAAGTGGGGCTCATGCTCACTTGAAGCGGGGCTTGAGCTCACCTGACGTGGGACCTGAAGTCACGAACTGTGAGATCTGTGAGATCGTGACATGAGCCAAAGTCAGATGCTTAACAACTGAGCCACCCAGGCGCCCTCAGATCCTGTGGTTCTAGGTAGTATTTCAGTTTTTCTTTCCAGAAAAGGTGTGTCCGGAGGAGACAGTTTGGAGCAAGTGTTAGTAGTGTGTGATTTGGAATCATCTGACTGGATTTGGATCACAGCTGTCTACTGCCCAGTGGTGGGACATTGGGCAAGACTTGTCACCTCTCTGGGCGTCATTTGTAAAGTGAGGATCAGATCTAGCCTGAGGATCATTATGAGGATTAAGTGGCATCACACAGTGTTTGGCATGGTACCTGCCCGAAGACTGAATAAATAGTACCTACTGTTCTCTGGTTATAGTAATAACAAGCACCTAAATAAAGTAAGGGGGTGATGCTGAGGTAAAACAGCCTACAGAGACATTTTAGCTGTCGTCAGATGAAATTTGATCTAAAGCTTATAAAATACAGCTGAAACATACGTGTTGAAATCTAATTAGTCCGAGTATAACTTCCCTAAAGAATGCCTATTTGGCATTTCTGGAAGAAAAAGAGCAGGTGAAAACGGTTTTGAGAGGTGGGTAGCTTAATGGCTGTGAACACCAATTCTGAAGACAGGCTGCCTGGGTTCTGGTCCCAGTTCTCCCCATTCAGCAGCTGCGGCCTCGGGCATCCTTGCCTGGACAGTGGGCATGGCCGTGGCACATCCAAGGAGATTTTAATGTACACAAAGGGCTTGAGACCTGCCTGGCATGGAGCACGCACTAAGTGTCGGTGGCTTCTGTCATTGTCACCAAAAAAAGGATCTAGGGTTTTACACAAGATGGTGGAAGAGGGTGCACCCAAATGTTAGTTGATGTCACCTCTTCCTTTTGGTTACCTAGTTTTCAAATCTACTAGGACTATGCATTATTTTTGTAACTTGAAAAGATGTATATTAATATGTTATATTAATATTACAGATCACATTAACATGCTATTGATTATATTGATTATGTCAATACATTGACACAATACTATATGATTAATATTATCAGTATATTAATTATATAAGAATTACTCATCTATAATACATATACTTATTTAGAT
This sequence comes from Proteles cristata cristata, assembly GCA_017311185.1. NCBI lineage: Eukaryota > Metazoa > Chordata > Mammalia > Carnivora > Hyaenidae > Proteles > Proteles cristata. The sequence continues at coordinate 587,773 of JAESUZ010000174.1, read as the reverse complement.
CTGTTTCCTTGGTCGAATCTTTGGCTTTTCCTTTATTTATTTAAAAAACATTTTTTTTTAATATTTATTGATTTTTGAGACAGAGAGAGACAGAGTACGAGTGGGGAAGGGGCAGTGAGAGAGAGAGAGAGAGACACAGAATCCGAAGCAGGCTCCAGGCTCTGAGTTGACAGCACAGAGCCCGATGCGGGGCTCAAACTCACAGACTGTGAGATCATGACCTGAGCTGAATTCGGACGCTTAACCAACTGAGCCACTCAAGGCCCCCTGGCTTTTCCTTTATACAACACCTTTGTGCTAATTGAATCCCACTCTTCCCCACATCAAGCCTGAGCTGGTGACTTTCCCTGACAACCCCCCCCCCATACTCTCCTCCCCCCTCTCTGCTGTGGCCTCCTCATCTCACCCACCCCTAGGCACAACTTCTATAGATTTGACTGTAAGGTTTTTCACTGAGTGAATCTAAATTTAGTCAGTCTTAATGGTTGATTTTTTAATTATTCTTTTTTTCCCATGATCCATACATCATTAATAAATAATATGTGGCTCTGTCTTTATCCATATATTTTTTTATTTCTTCAGAATAAATTCATAGAAGTAAAATTGCTGGGCTTTAAATGAATACAAAATGCCAAGAGTATGAAAGGTGTTTTTTGTTTATTTTAATTTAATTTTAATTTCAGTGTGGTTAATATACAGTGTTATATTAGTTTCAGGTATAGGATATAGTGATTCCACACTTTCATACAACAGCCGGCACTCATCCCGACAGGCGCACTCCTTAATCCCCATCCCCTATTTCACCCATCCATCACCCACCTCCACTCTGGTAACCATCAGTTTCTTCTCTGTAACTAAGAATCTGTTTTCTTTGTCTCTCTCTCTCTCTCTCTTTTTCTCCTTTGTTCACTTGTTTTGTTTCTTAAATTCCAACATATGTGTGAAATCATATGGTATTTGTCTTTCTCTGACAGTTCACTTAGCATAATACTCACTAGCTCCATCCATGTTGTTGCAAATGACAAGATTTCATTTTAAAAACTTTTTTTAACATTTTGTTTTTGAGAGAGAGAGAGACAGAGGGTGATGGGGGTGGGGCAGAGAAAGATGGAGACAGAATCTGAAGCAGACTCCAGGCTCTGAACTGTCCCCACAGACCTGACAAGGGGCTCAAACACACAAACTATGATCATGACCCGAGCTGAAGTCAGATGAACATCTGACTGAGCCACCCAGGCACCCCAAGATTTCATTTGTTTTTATGGCTGAGTAATATTCCATTGTATGTATATACCACATCTTCTTTATCCACTCATCTATCCATGGACACTTGGGCCGCTTCCAGAATTTGGCTATTGTGACTATTGTGACTAAGAGTGTGAAAGATAATCTCAAATTGCCCCATAGAATTTTAGGTCATGCACCAGGAGCTTTCGGCTACAGAAAATGCATCTTGTGTATATGGATTTTCGCCCCAACTGCTATGCCCAGGAAATCCTTGAGAATCACAGAGCCCCTGTCCGTGGAGTTGCCTCCACAGCCAGTGGCCAGTCCCTGGCTCCGAGTCAGAGGGAATTGGTCATTCTGTTTCCTGAGTGATCTTTAGGGATCTTTATCTCTTCTTAGAATTTCATTTGAGAAAAAGACAAAAGTACCTTTTAATTTGGACCAAGATTAGATTACAGGCTGGCCTGTTTGTATTGTCTTCTGTGCCTTATTTGGGTAGTTGCTAAGGAAATTGGGGAGTAGTCTCCCTCTGGGTCTTTACCTGGTTTTAGAAATAACTCTCTTATGGTTAGGATTTTATTTTTATCCATACTTGTGCTCTTGATGTGTTTTCTTGAGATCTTTTACTCCACAGAGTATATTCTTTGGTACACCTTACCTTAGGTCCCCTAAACTAGGCCGTTTCTAAAAGCAGTGTTGAGGTACTTGTGTTGGAGAGCTGTTGCCTCACATCTGGGGCAGCCTAATGTGCTAAAGGTGCCATAGGCTGGGCTGCCGGTCAACAAGTCAACAGAGGTGTGATGGCTTTAGGTGCCATTCTTCCCTCCCCTTGACTGCTATCTCTGCGAGATACCGTGTATGACTTGTAGTATTTATATTCTGGGAGATAAAAAAAAAAAAAACACAAAAAAACCTGATGTCTTTTGTCTTATTCTAATCTTCCCTGCTTCTGGAATTAATCAATGATATCACTTTGTAGAATCAGAGAAAGATCTTCGATACGTTGGCAAAATTTTGGATGGATTTTCCTTGGCTTCTAAACCTTTATCTTCTAAAAAGGTAAGGAAAAAATTTATTTACCTATTTATTTTACTGCTCTAGAACTTAAAATATTTGCTGCTGTGTAACCTATTATATTAACAATTGAAAAGTAAGTAAATTCCGTTTTCAAAAAGCAACAGTGTAATCACTACTGATTGTCCCTGAGAACATATTCTGCATTAGAAATGTCAGTCAGAAATCACATTGTATCCAAAATATCTGATAATTTTTTATTTAGTTTTTAAATTGCTAATCTTTAAAAATCTTTTTTTAATGTTTCTTTTTGAGAGAGAGAGAGAGAGGCAGAGTGTGAATGGGGGAGGGCCATAGAGAAAGGGAGACAGAATCTGAGGCAGGCTCCAGGCTCTGAGCTGTCAGCACAGAGCCCTATGCATGACTCGAACCCATAAACCGTGAGATTATGACCTGAGCCGAAGTCAAACACTTAACCAACTGAACCATCCAGGCACCCCTAAATTGCTAATCTTTTAAATCCAAGTTTTAACTAAGTGGTTATTTCCATTAAAAAAAAGAATTACATTAGACACTGGTGGGAAAATGGAATTGGTACAATTCCAAGGGCAATGTAACTTAAGGAAAAGTAGAAAATTTTATGAAGTCATAAAAGCCCCCATTCCTGCCTCCTCCTGAACGCTGTGAAGAGTGTTAGCTGGTGTGGTCAGGGTTCCTCAGACTCCTTGTGTGGCCAAGCAGAAGGGAGAGAGGCTGTGTGCATGCAGGTCAGGTCCCAGGGAGAACTTGGCATGCCTTTCCAGATAGTCCTGTTTTTTGTGAGCTCATTGTGCAGCTTAGGCCAAGTGGTAATTTGTCTCTGACCCCCGTCGGAGCCACGTGCTCACAGGCAGGCGTTCACTGGGTGACGGTGCTGGTAGCTCAGGGAAGGCTCCTGGCCGTCACCTTGTTGGCATTCCTTTTTTAGATTGCCCCATACTTTCATTTGCTCTTTGTTTTTGTATGTGGCAAACGTTCGTTAAGTTCCTCTGTGGCTTGGCCTGTGCTTCTACAGAACAGGGAAAGCCAGGGGCAGTGCTGCCTAAAAAAACCACATTCAGTGTTACAGCAGCTTTGATTTGTTTAGTCTTGAAAATGTGTTGTCACGGCAAGCAGAATATATTCGGACCAGCTCTGGGCACATGGTAAACTGATACTATTCCCAGAAATGTCAAGTAACGGCAAAGGACAATGCTAGTTTCTTACGTGTATGAGAGCACAAGAAAGGCTGAGACCTACTTGCTTGACTCAGGGCTCAAGGACTCACTTCCTCTAGGACTGAGTCCTGGCCCCCAAGCTCAGCCTCATAAGTGCAGATTCACTGCAGGGGGCAGAGGGCTGTACTTGGGGAGACAGGCATCGATTGGGGGGCCGGGGCGGGGTTCCTGAGGTGCAGCTTCCTGCAGTAGTGCTCCGGGTAGGAGCAGCTTAGAGAAGAGAGAAGGGCTGTGTTCACCCAGCCTCTCACAGGCAAGTTTTCTACATATGGCACCTGAACCCAGCCTCTTTATCCAGAGGCCAAACAGAACAGTGACTTAGAGGGAGTGGAAGGCTTTGAATCCAGCGGAGGCTATTGGTGAGAGTTGTGGCTATGCAGCCCCTCGCCTTGCTGCTTCACTCCTCTGGATTTGTGTCACAGCCACATAAGCGTGCTTACTGGGTGGTCTGGGAATCCGTATGTTCAGAGAAGACGGTCAAGCTAAGACGACAAACAGTGACATGTCCTGGCAGTGACACTTGCACTGTTGAGCAGACTGTCACTGTGCCAGGTGCTTACCCAGGCTGTGCAGTGCAGCCACTCGGGTTGCTGGGGAGACCCTGCCTGGCGCCAGCTCTGTGGGGTGGGATGTGGGCGTCACTGTCGTCAAACCCTCCGTGGGCCCCAGAACCGCAGCCGGAGAGCATTCAGTGCTTCCTGGGTTACGGGGCTCAGGGTTTCAAGTAGTGGAAAAATCTAGAAAATGGCTTTAAACTGTCCATAAATACATGCTTGTTAGACTCAGGGCAAGGGAGACTGCTTAGCGCAGTAATTTAAAAGTGCCTTCTAGGGGCGCCTGGGTGGCTTAGTCGGTTGAGCGTCTGACCTTCGCTTAGGTCATGATCCCACAGTTTGTGGGTTCGAGCCCCGCGTCAGGCTCTGTGCTGACTGCCAGCTCAGAGCCTGGAGCCTGTTTCAGAGTCTGTAACTCCCTCTCTCTCTGACCCTCCCCTGCTCACACTGTCTCTCTCTCTCTCTCCTAGAAATAAATAAAACATTAAAAAAAATTTTTTTTAAAGTGCCTTCTATCTTCTTTCAGTGTATCTGTTCTGTCATCATCAATGCCTGAATTTCTCAAATACATTTCAATTTCAGTTTAGTCAGCTTTTGAATTAAAAATACTTCACATCAAAAATACAAGTCCCGAAGCTCTAATTTAGAATGGAAACGTAGCCAGAAAAATAATTCTGAATTGAAAAATAACTTATTTAAAGTAATTATTTCTTTTCTAAGCCTTGGATCATGACTTTTTGAAGTTTTCTGATTTACAGTTGGCCGGTTCTGCATGTGGCTGATACACTGAATTACTGTCATCTTTCCTATCACATAACACACACACATTGGCATCTCTCTGCAGAAGTGGACGGGGGAACATTAAAAATGTGTGGCCATTAGAACAGTGCGGTCCCGGTGACCGCCCAGACCCAGAATGGATGTTGGCTGGACACCTGGAGAGGCTGTTCCCAGTGCGGCCCGCCTGCTGGAGGCGGGCCTGGCAAGGGCAGGGTTGACAACACTCACGGGTTACGGGGTCCCTTGGGTAAGTCGAACGTGGTCGTCTTACAGCCCGTCTTTTCTGAGTTTTGTGTTTTGTTTTGTTTTAAGACTTACCCACCACCTGAATTGCCAAGAGACTATCGACCGGTACATTATTTCAGACCTGTGGTAGCCGCAACCTCAGAGAACGCTCACTTAGTCCACATATTGTCAGAGTCAGCTGGAAAGCCAATGCCTGACCCAGGGACACACAGTAGACACCAGCTGAATGCCTCCAAGCGGGCGGAGTTGCTGGGAGAAACACCCATTCAAGGTATGCGCCACAGAGATTAAGAGCATTACGCTGATAATAATTAGGCTTATCAAAATCAAAATGGAAAGACGGTTTCCCAGTGACACTTTGTACATGTTTTAGTATCTCCGCACTGTGAGAACCAAACTGGTCACTGTGAGTGGCACACACAGCAGCGTGCGTATCCTTTACTTCTTAACACTTGTTGGCTAACATAAGTTTGGGTCGTGCTGTTGAAATCACAGCCCTTGTCTTAAGCTCAGCAGTTTTCAGACTTGTAATAATTGTCCAGGAATGTGGTGCAGACCAGGGACGCGGGTGCCCTCACTGTCCCTGCACAGCGTGGGAACGTGTGATTTTTTTCTCAGGGGAAAGGGGACCGTAGCTCTTTCCCGAAAGTCTACAAGGAATGAGCGCATCTGAAAGTGTGGACAAGTGTGGAGAATGCCCTCTAGGTTGGTGCAGAAAGACCCACTGTGAGAGGTGAACTTTGACTTGCTATTCGGGAGCCTAATAGGTATCTCAAATACAGTAGACCAGAGCAGAAGTCTCGGTTCCCCACTTCCTCTTCCAGGCTCTTCCCCTTGCTGGTGAATGATGCCACCAGTGACCCACTGCTTAGACCAAAACATAGGAATCCTGACCCCTACCCACCCAAGGCCATCAGCAGCTCCTTTCAGCCCTGCCCCCAACACACTGGTGACGCCATCACGTCCTTGCACTTGGGCTGTTTCCGGCCTGGAGTGAGCGCCCTCCCTCTCTGGCCCAGGCTATTGCTGAGCCTCATTATCAGCCTCCTATTCCTGCCCTCCCCTCTGCAGTCCCTTCCCCTCAGCAGCAGCTGGACGAACTGAATGATATCACTGCCCCTATTTAAACGCTCCAGTCCTTGTCACACTGAAGACAAATGCAGACTCCCCGCCAGGCTACGGTCTGCTTTTCCTGCCGTGTCTTATCCATTCTCCCTTAACCCCCCGAGGTCTAACCCCATGATCCTGCTTCCTGCCCTCTGACCCTGCCCGCCGTGACGTGCCACATCGGGGCCTTGAAGTTCACCATCTCCTTTGCCTCTGCTTTTCCCTCCTACTTCGGCTCATCCTTTTACTTAACTCACCACAAATATTATCTCTTTGGAGGCACCTTCTGGGCTTCTCCTGCCACCCCCCCACCCCCCCACGCACTGGTGATTCCCTGTGCCCCCTCCCAGCCCTCACCTCTAGGTCTCCCTCAGTCAGTCACCCTATTTCCTTCATGGTCTTCCTCTCGTAGCATCCTCTGGTGTTGTTGACTTTGGGTTTCTCTGGTGCCCACGTCCCCAGCTAGGAGAGCGGGACCCTGTCTGCAGTGTCCTCCTGGCCCAGGACAGTGCGCAGTGGGTGCTGTGACAGGAGTGTGTGCCAAAGGGGCGGCTGTCTCTGACCCGGGGCTTGTGCTGGGCGGGACCGTGGAGGCGGTGGCCACCTCTCAGGCTGGAGGTCCGGAGCCCAGGACGTCAGCTAGGACCACTCACTCACCCAATAAACATCCAAGTATTGACCTCAATTTCTGGCAGCCGTAAAAGAGGAGGCGTGCTATTCTCCCTGTCTGGTTCCCGGGGATGATATAGGTGCTGATGGCAAACTAAACGAAGATACTTCTATTACGTACGTTCATGATATTGAACATGTAGGTACCACAGAAACGTCAAAATGGTTGTCTTTGGTAACCCTTCAGCTCTTCCATATTATTGTTTTTATTTAGGTTCATCTACTTCAGTGTTAGAGTTTCTGTCCCAAAAGGATAAAGAGAGAATCAAAGAAATGAAGCAAGCAACTGACCTGAAAGCAGCTCAACTCAAGGCCAGGAGTCTGGCCCAGAAGGCCTCAAGCAGCCGACCCCAGTTCTCCTCTCCGGACGCTGGGCCCAGTTCGTGGCACGTGGCATTGAGTGGCGGGACAGCAGCCACCAGAGCCAGCAGCTTCAAACCTTTTGCAAAAGATCCAGAAAAGCAAAAACGATATGAAGAGTTTTTAGTAAATATGAAACGGGGTCAGAAAGGTGGGTGCTAGGCCTGGGTCTCCCACCTCTCGGCCAGCGGAAGCCATCTTGCTGTTCTGGCCTGTGTCCCAGATGGAAAAGTCGAAGTGCCTCCCTCTGCCAGGATTCTGCTTTGTCCTGCTGCACACAGTGCAAAGATTTCAGGCCCTGGCTCTTGACCTTAGAAAGTACGAACAAGTAGCTTGTGTTTCTCTATTTCTCAGGCTCCAAAGATAGCTGTTAAAGTCTAGAACACGGCTTGGCAGTGGCTAGTGCTAAACCACAGACTGTTTGCTGTGTGCACATGCCTGCCTTCCGTGGGTGCTGCATTTCACACCAAGAGAACAGTGTCATCTCCCACTTGGTCTTAAAATCATAATTGTCCAGCCCTAAGTCACAGTCTAAAGTTTGATTTAAAAACAGGGTTGGCTGTTGAACTATTACAAGGGGGAGAAAAATCACCTTGTGATCTACGGACTAGATATGGGCAGACCGAGGAGAGGGATTGCTGTCATTCACAGGGGTTCGCGTGAGCATCATCAGCAAATCCGAGGTCTCGGTTTTTGAAAGCAGATCTTGGCCAACTGTATCTTCATTCCCTACCCACCCCATTCCCTACCCACTTCATTCCCTAAGAACCCACCCCCAGTGTTTATTTGTTAAATTAAAAAAACCCAAAAGTTAGGAAAAGGAGTATTTTTCTGCCAAAGTTTAGGAATATAGTTTGGATGAACTTATCACTATCTGGGAGTGGTAGCAAGTTCCTAGCTTCAAAGATTTATTTTATTTTGTTTTGAGAGAGAGAGGGAGATGGCTTAAGTGAGTGAGGGCAGAGAGAGAGAGGGAAAGAGAGAGAGAATAGTAGAGTTCACCTAAAGCAGGGCCTGAGCTCACATGATGTGGGACCCAACTCAACGAACCTCGAGATCATGGCCTGAGTCGAAGTCAGATGCTTGACTGACTGAGCTACCAAGGATTTATCTAACTGAGCATGAGTCCCCAAATGTTTTTCTCTGTTCTGTGCGGTAGACAGAATCCAATAAAAGCATCATGTTGAGGGGGAGCGCGATATAACCTGACAGGTACTCCCCACCATGCTCTTACAAACTGGGGTGTGGGTTTGCGTCCCCTCAAGTGAAATCTACGGTGATACAGGGGAACCCACTGGATGTTCCCCTCGAAGCCGTATGTTTTCCTAAGAGTGAAGCAGGTTCTTGCTCCTTGTCCCCTAGATGCCCTGGAGCGTTGTCTGGACCCCAGCATGACGGAATGGGAGCGAGGCCGTGAGCGGGATGAGTTTGCTCGGGCCGCCCTGCTGTACGTGTCTTCCCATTCAACCTTGTCCTCCAGGTTCACGCACGCCAAGGAGGAGGACGAGTCAGATCAAGTGGAAGTCCCTCGAGACCAAGAGGTCTGTCACCATCTCCTCCCTCCCTAATGGATTTTATTTTATTATTATTTTTTAAATGTTTTATTTATTTCTGAGAGAGAGACAGCATGAGCAGGGGAGGGTCAGAGAGAGAGGGAGATATAGAATCTGAAACAGGCTCCAGGCTCTGAGCTAGCTGTCAGCACAGAGCCTGACATGGGGCTCGAACCCATGAGCCATGAGATCATGACCGGAGCCGAAGTTGGACGCTTAACCGACTGAGCCACCCAGGCGCCCCCTCCCTGATGGATTTTAAATTTAAAACAACTATTTTAGATCCCTCACTGGAATAATCAAAATATACATGGCATTAGAGAATAAGAAAGGATTTTACGCCTTTAACTTCCAATATAGTTACGGTGCAGCGTAAGTGCCGTCATGGAAACTTGGAAGGTTGCTTGAAAACTTTTCAGTGAAAGAGCAGTCAGGTCGGTGGTGTGAGCACTTGATGGAATGGAATAAATGTCTTTTCCCAGAATGATGTCAATGACAAGCAGTCGGCTGTGAAGATGAAGATGTTCGGGAAACTCACCAGAGACACATTTGAGTGGCATCCTGACAAACTTCTCTGTAAGAGGTTTAATGTCCCTGACCCTTATCCAGAGTAAGTTGGATAAATCTTCCTCACATCAGTACTCATTCTCCCACACTAAAGCTGACTCCCCGCAACCTACTCATATCAATTCCCTTTTTCTGGATGAATTTAATTGTAAATGCTTAGAGTTGCAAATTTTGCAGACTTAACTTCCATTAATTTCTTACTAAAAATAACCAGATAAATAAGCTAACATCCAGAAAGCAAACTTTATTCTCTATCGAAGGTATGAAACTCAGATATGTCAAGTCGCAAAAACTTAATGCTTGTCTAGTTTGCCGCCTTTTTAATAATCACATATAGTTTACATTTAAAATGTTAGTTTGATGCTTTCTGATTTGATTATGAACTACAAAAAAGCCCATATAGTTGAATCTGAGGTTTTGTCAGAAAATTTAAGTACATTTTTAGCAGTGGAACTTTTCCTTAATGGGAATACATTTTCAAAGTTAAACTCTAGCTCTTACTATAATAAGGAAAACCTCAGGGGCCTAACATCAGCCATTCTAAATTCTTAAACCGCTTTGAGAAACATAATCACCTTCGGGACCTCTGAATAAATAGAACAGCTAGCTGTGAAAATCACAAGATGGAAAACTTCACAAGAGTTAGATGTTGTCCTCACAGTTGTTATTTAAAATTACATGGATACATTTTCTTTTCACCCCACAGTTCCACTGTGGTTGGCTTACCAAGAGTGAAACGTGACAAATACTCAGTCTTCAACTTTCTGACACTCCCAGAGACCACTTCCTCGCCTACTGCTCAAGCAGCAAGTGAAAAAGTGCAACAACACCACGGTCCGGACAGTGAGTGGGGCTTCCTCGGGGCCCTGTGCTGACCATGGTCTCAACCCCGATCCCATGGGGGAAGCAGAAGTAAAGTGTTCAGGGTGTACATGGTGTGAGCTCTCCGTCCATTTTGGGCATCACTCATATGAACACATTAGCTCATGTAAGAGTCCAGACGTGTAGTGGTCGGGGTTGGGGCTCTGCCTCAGCACCTGCCACGTTCTCAGCACGTGGCACCATGCCTGGTCCACAGTGGGTGTGCTGACACCCTGGAATGAATGAAAGAGCCATAATGGGGAGCTGGCCTCTTACTTGCTAAATTCTGATATTATGTCTATTTCCTACCTTTCAGAATCAAGAAAACCATCCAGGTGGGATACATCTAAACAAGAAAAGAAAGAAGATTCCATTAGTGAATTTTTAAGTTTGGCCAGATCAAAAGTTGGTCCACCTAAACAAGAGTCCGGCCCATTAGTGATCAAAGAGGAAGAGCATGTGACGGAGTCGCTCTCCAATAAGGTATCTGGGGCTTCCAGGTTCTCTTTGCCAGGCTGACCTTTCTCTGTGGTGGTACTTCGTCATCATTTGATAGGAGGGGTCTGCAAGCTCTCTGCGAAGGGCCAGATATTAACTATTTTAGGCTTGGTGGGCCATACAGTCTCTATTGCAACCACTCAACTCTGCTGTCGAATGTGAAAGAAATTACAGGCAATATGGAAAAAAATTGGATTCATCTATGTTTCAATAAAACTTTATTTACAAAGCAGACAGTGGGTTGGATTTGGCTCATAGGCTGTAGTTACCAGCACCTGCTCTACATTGTAATAGCTTGAATCATATCTTTGATCATATAAGAAAAGGTATAAACTTCTTTGCTAGGAATGGCTTTCACTTAGCATCAGCCATTGAAATAAAATTCAGTGTGTTTCTTTTTGTGGGGAATATAAAGAAAACATCCATAGGATTTGTAAAAATTTGCTGGCCTAATAGTTAAAAGTTGAATTTGGTACAAAGTTGGTTTTATTTCTTCTTTAAAAATTTTTATGTTTATTTATTTCTCTAGAAAGAAAGTATCTGAGTTTCCTTTCGGCTCAGCCCTAAGAGTTTCCTTGTTAAAAAAAAGAAATCAGGGGCACCTGGGTGGCTCAGTTGGTTAAGCATTCGACTTTAGCTCAGGTCACGATCTCACGGTTTGTGGGTTTGAGCCCCGCATCAGGCTCTGTGCTGACAGCTCAGAGCCTGGAGCCTGCTTCAGATTCTGTGTCTCCCTCTCTCTCTGCCCCTCTCCCACTCACTCTCTGTCTCTGTCTCTGAAAATAAAGACATAAAAAAATTTTTTTTTAAATGAATCAAGTATGAACATCTTGCTGAATAGAAACATACTTTACAGAAACTGTAAAGGAACTTACTTTCTTAGAACATGAAGGAATCTATAAGGAGGAAATAGCAGCATTACAGATCTTCAGAGAATTTGACTGTTCTGTGTTGCCTTTTTTTCTCTTTCTCTGGAATTATCAAAAAGTTGGTTTTATTTCTGATAGTGTCATTTAAAATTAGTTTTTAAATGAACATCCATTAAAATGTGCAGTTCAGTGCGTTTTCATACAGACACAGATTTGTGAAGCCACACTACAATTAGGATGCAGAGTGGTACCATCACCCCAAAATCCCCTCCTGCTGTCTCTTTCTGGTTACACCCCCCCCGAAACCTGTCAACCACTGATCTCTTCTCTGTCTCTGTAGTTTTGTTCTTTTCAAAATATTACATAAATGGAATCCAACAATATACATATATGACCTTTTGAAACTCATACCTTTGAGATTCATCAGTATTGTATTATCTTTTTATTATTTAATAAGTTATTAAATATTTTTAAAAACAAATAAATTATTAAATAAATATTAATAAAATTCTATTTTTTTATTTTAGAGAGAGAGGGCAAGCGGGGAGAGGGGAATAGAGAGAGACAGAGAGAGAGAACCTTAAACAAGTTCCAGGCTCAGCACAGAGCCCGACAAGGGGCTCTACCCCACAACCATGGGATCATGACATGAACTGAAGTCAAGAGTTGGATGCTCAACTGACTGAGCCACCCAGCTGCCCCCCCTTTTTAAGTTTGTTTGTTTGTTTGTTTGTTTAGAGACTGCGAGTGGGGGAGGGGCAGAGAGAGAGCGAGCGAAGTCCAAGCAGGCTCCTCACTGTCAGCACAGAGCCTGACACAGGGCTTGAACTCACAAACCATGAGATCGTGACCTGGGCCGAAGTTGGACACTTAGCCAACTGAGCCACCCAGGCACCCCATTAACTCTGTTTTTTAAATGATTGCTCTATAATATACATGCTTACTTTCTGACAGTTTAATTAGCATTGATATTTTACCACCTCAGGTGGAATATAGAATCTCAATCAGTCTATAAGTCCCTTCACTCTCCGGCTTTATGATGTTGCCTTATGTATTATGTGCACACGCGCTGAAAACTTCATGAAGACAGTGTTTTAATTTTTGCTTTCACTTGTTGGACGTGTTTAAAGAAATGATGGGATGATGGTCCGTTTTATTTACTTGGATATTTACCATTGCTGTCGCACTTTCTTCCTTCCCCGAAGTGTCAGCCCGCCCTCCTATCATTTCCTCTGTCAGGGACTTTCCTTATTTAGCGTTTCTTTTAGGGCAATTCCAACTCAAGAGGGCAGTTCTCTTCATTTTCCTTCATCTGCGAATGTCTGTTTTGTCTGCGTTTCTGAAGGGTGTTTCTGTCAGATATAGAAGTCTGGGTCAACAGGACTTTCCTTCTTTTGACCCTTTACAAACATTTTGTACCACTTCCCTCTGGCCTTCCTGCTTGCTGATGAGAAATGTAGTTATTCAACTTGTTCCTCTCCTTAGGACGACGTGGTTTTTTCCTCTGGCTGCTCAAGATTTGTACTTTGCCCGTGGTTTTGCTGTTTGATTATGATGTATCTGAGTGTGGATTTCTTAGAGAGTCTTTTGTTTGGGGTTTTGCTGAGCTCCCTGAAATCTTGTCTTTCACCAGATCTGGGGCATTTTAGCCATTATTTTTTCAAATATTTTCTCTGCTCCTCACTCTCACTCCCCTCCTGTGACTCTGATGGCATAAGTGTTAGATTTTTTTATATTGGCCCACAGGCCTCTTTTCAGTCTATTTTCTCTCTCTGTTCAAATCAGATAATTTCTATTGATCTGTCATCAAGTTCATTGACTCTTCTGTCATGTGCAATCTGCTGTGAGCCCGTCTAGTGAATTTCTTATTTTGGTGATTGTATTTTTCATTTCTAAAATCCTTTTTTGGTTCTCCTTTATACCTTTTCTTTCTTTGCTGAGACCTTTATATCTTTCCATCTGTTTGACCTTATTCTCGGAGCTTGGTTATAATAGCTGCTTTGAAGTCTGCTACATAATTCCAGCATTTTTGTCATTTTGGGGTTAGTGTCTATCGATTGTTTTTTGCCAGTTGAGGTGTTCCTGGTTGGTTGTTTACCAAGTGATTTTGGATTGCATCCTGGACATTTTGACAGTTTGGACATTATGTAATAAGACCTTAGGTCTTGTTTAAATTCAAGGGAAAATGGTGAAGTTTTGTTTTAGCAGACAATTGACCTATTGGGTTCAGGCCCCCACCTTCATTAATCTCTAATCTTGGACCTCTGAAGGCTCGCTAGAATCTTGAAAACAGGACAGTGGTTCTGTGCTAGTTCCTGCTGCATTTTTGTGAGTCCTTTGCACTCTGATTAATGACCTGGCTCCGTGAGAGTCTGTCTACCAGTTGGCTTGTTCCGCAGTTGTTGAATCAGAAACATCACATGAATAAATGCCATGTGAGTGGTCATTGTTTAGTTAGGCCGTGTGTGGTGTGGAGACCCATGTGCCTGAGCATAAACATGAGACTGTGGATGGATGTTTATTTCTAGAATGTCTGGCTCCCCTCACCTCTGCTTCTTCATTCCTGACTCTTATTTCATTGTTAATACAGAATGCAAGCAAAGGTGTGGATTCACAGACTGAAGGAGAAGGGAGCCGCCCGTCCATGGACCTGTTTAAGGCCATCTTTGCCAGCTCGTCCGATGAGAAGTCCTCCTCCTCCGAGGATGAGCAGGGCGACAGCGAGGAGGATCAGGCGGGTCACAGGGAGGCTGACTTCAGTGGCTCCCAGGAGACTGACGCGGTGGAAGCATCATCTGTGTCGTGTGGTGTGTCGCTACGTTCGATTTGGGGATCCAAAGAAGAAAATGAGGATGTCTAGAGAAACTGCTTTTTCATTCAGTGTGCAGTTTTAACCCAGGAGAATTAGCAAGCAGTGACGTTATAACCTCGTATATTTTTCATTGTGGATTCAGTTGGAACTTTCTGGTGCATTTTTTGGGATAGTGATGTTTGATAATATTGATTTTCCTACTTCTTTTAGTTGAGAAGAATGAAAAAAATCGTAGAATTTTGTTTTAAAAAAATGGTACTTTTTTGGACCCCGTTGATGTTGAGGTGCTAGGATTATTGGCAACTTTTGGCTCTGAAGTATCAGGGCATTTCCGCCCACCAGGAGTTTTGACGGGAAAGGAGACCATTTGGCCCTTGGGTGGGAGGCTTTTCAGATGCTTGGGTGGCTGGACAGAATTATCCATCTCGGTCTTGGGTGGTGGTGGGGGGTCTGCTGCCCCGTCAGTGGGTAGGAGACTTGGGTATAGGTTTTGAAGGCCTTGAACCAAAAAGTTACATAGAGATATAAAACACTGCTTATTCTTAGGCAGTTTGTAAATGCCTGTTTCATATTCCTGTGAGAAAAAGTAACCAACTTATTTTTTTTTAATTACAAGTGTTTTATATACTCGAGCTGCAAAAGTTTACAAGAATAGAAATGTAGAAAGCCCAAGATCCTTGGAATCCCACTTCCCTGAGATAAACACTGTTAATACTTTGAGGCATATTTTCCCATACGTTTTGCATTTTTCTTTCCCCTATCTGAAAACATAGTCATCTGTTTAAAAAATGACATTATTAATGTGAACACGGGAGTTTGTTTATATTCACTTTTCCCCCTCTTTGATCATTTACGTTGAATGAAATTAAGCTTTCTGAGCTAGGACAGTCTTAGGTCCCTGTTTGTAAGTTTTTATTCTTCTCAGACACTATCTTTCCTTGAGGACATGTTGCAACCCTTGAGGTCTCAGCAAGGTGATCTGGAGCATGTCCCTGTGGCCTAGCCACTGGCGCACTTGGTTGCAGGCGCCTCATGGAACTGACTTCACAGCTCAAATGTCCCTGAGGTTGGAGGTCAGGTTCGCATGCTACCTGCTGTATCCTCAGAGCCTGGCATGAACTAGTTAAGCAAAGTGGTGAAGAAAAGCTTACATTATCTGGTGGCAACAGGTATTAATTATTCAAAGAGATTAATATTAGTAAAATATTAATTAATACTACTATGAATAGACAAAATTAATACCTTGCTGTTTTTCAGCTCGTGAGCCGTCAGCCCAGGAGCCCGCACCTTCTTTCCCGATACAAAAGCTGCAGATAGATGAAAGAGAAGCGTTCGGCCCCCGGCTGCCTCCCGTCTTCTGCCCCAGTGAGTTGAGAGCTCCTTGGCTCACCTGTCTGCATCGGCAGCAGCGCCTCCCCTGAGCTGTGACAGCTCTAACTAACCGTGTAACTACCTCCACCCACCTAGGCCGACACAAGGCCAACCAGATACCTACAGTTGGGGGGTTAGGGGCGCCAACACCATGCATAGCTGAAAATCTGCATATTACTTTGGACTCCCCCCAAAACTTAACAATTGGTATCCTCCTGTGGCCCGGAAGCCTTACCGATAATATGATTATCGGTATGTTGATTAACGCTTATTATATATGTTAAATGTATTATATCCTGTGTTCTTACAATCAAGTAAGCTAGAGAAAAGCAAATGTCATTAAGAAGATCATAAGGAAGAGAACACACATTTCTGGTACTGCGCTGTTTTTGCTGAAAAAACGGTGCATCTGCAGGGTTCAAACTTGTTCGGGGTCCACTGTACGTACATCAGTTCCTGGTTTATTTGTTCTCAGCGACATTTGGCAACTCATTACTTCCACCTGGTGCCTAAATGATAATTGTTGCTTTAAAAAATTTTTTTTAAATGTTTAATACTTATTTTTGAGACAGAGAGAAGACAGTGCATGAGCGGTGGAGGGACAGAGAGAGAGGGACACCCAGAATCTGAAGCAGGCTCCAGGCTCTGAGGTGTCCACACAGGGCCTGACTCGGGGCTTGAACTCAACCGCAAGATCATGACCCGAGCCGAAGTCAGACACTTAACCCACTGAGCCACCCAGGCCACCCCGATAATTGTTGCTTTACAGCCTCCAAGACCTTTAAACTCTTTTTTATTTTGCTTCAACTTTCAGTTATGTATTATAGAATCCTGAGTCTCTCAAATGTTGTCCCTTCTAGAAATAAAAAAGTAAAAATCTAGGACACAGAGATGGGTGAGGAATTGTAGGGAGAAGGGTATTCTGAGACTTTTTTCTTTTTTTTTTTTTTTTTATTAAAGCAGAATTTTAACCTTATACTAGTTTACTTTTATTTTTTTTTAATGTTTTATTTATTTCTAGGAGAGAGAGACAGCGTGAGCAGGGGAGGGTCAGAGAGAGAGGGAGTCACAGACTGAAACAGGCTCCAGGCTCCGAGCTGGCCGTCAGCACAGAGCCCGACGCGGGGCTCGAACCCACGAACGGCGAGATCATGACCTGAGTGAAAGTCGGACGCCTAACCGACTAAGCCACCCAGGCGCCCCATCTGAGACTTTTTTCTACTTTAGCTGATATAGCAAATAAAGCAAAAGTAATTCAGAAGCAAACACAGTCCTTCCTCTGTCCTCAGTATCAGTCAACAACTTCCGTTCAGTGTCTTTAATTGACAGTTTGTTAAAATGTTTAGACTGGCTTATCATCCCCTTGAAGGCCAGGTTATCTGATAACCTGGCCCAGGACTATAAATGACATAATTCTGTTATCTGCTTCACAGTTTCCTATAGCACCTACGTATAAATATTGGTTTGGTTAATGAAGCCAGCCTTCAAAGAGGTGATAAATAGCGTGGTGTTTTGAAAAACTGCAATGAGTGTATTTCTTATTTGCTTTAGTTCAGATCTTCAGCTTAACCTAAGTGTATCAGAATTTAAGAGCAAAGTTATTTATTATGCCCATTTCCCAGACCATCCTTCATATCCTTGTAATAGTTAATTACTTAGTTTTGTCTACAGGTTTTTGAGGGGGAATGGTTTTTCAAAAACAAGCACTTAGAAAACAAAAGTTTGGAGGAGTCAGATTTTAAAATATGCGACCAAACAATAGGACCAGTTACAGGTACCTGCTATCTGGGTTTGGAAAATATCCCTTGGAACTTTTCTTTAGCTGGAAAAAAGGTGATTTTTTTTTTTTTTCTGGTTTGGTTACCTGGAGGTTAATGACCTATGAAAACATTTTGGTCAGAGTTTGGAGGTGGAGAATTTAAGTGTATGCCACTTACTTGGTCCTTTTTCATGATTATGTACATTATGTTGTTTTGATGCTAATTTTCTAGTTTTGTTTTTTTTTCCAACTTAGAAGACAAATTAGTAGGTAATGTGCTTTCATAAAGGGAGGATGATGTGAGAGGAGCTGACATTTACATGCCAGATTCTAGGCTATGGGATTCATGTGCACAGTTCTATCCAATCCACTCTGTGCCGGAGAGAGCAGGGATTCTTCCTATCTCTATTCACAGATGGGGAAACTGAGGCTTGGGGAGGTTGAGCATCATATGGAAGGTCAGGGAGAAGCTGGCAGCCAAGCTGGGGTTCAGGCTCTGGGCTGTCTCCTGAGCTGCCTGAGGATGTTACGTTACAAGATCTTGTGCTTTCTCTTCCGACTTTATCTTCATCTTGACTCACCTAGCAGATACGGCTGTGGCAAGATATTGGTTGGCTCACGCAGGGCTTGTGTTGAGGTTTCTGGCAGTTTCTAAACATAGAGCCACCAGGTGACCGGTGACCTGTTTGTTTGCCAGTGAGGCAGGGCAGGAGTTCCGCCTCAATGTTAAACATTCCATCTACGTCACATTCCTAGTTCAACAATCTGGGCTTTATGTTCCCCTATAGTTCATGTGTTACATTTGTGTTTCAGATGTTCGTCAGAAACTTGAGGCACCCCAAAAAGAGAAACATAAAAAAAACAAAGAAAAACATAAGACCAAGAAAGAGCACCGGCGGAAGAAAGAGAAGGTGAGTAGTGTACGGGCGTCCTGGACAGCGTGCAGTCTCTGATGTCCCTGCTTCTGTCGTGCAGACAAGCCCCCAGGCATGACACGGGCAGCCAGGCAGGGAGAATATCTGGTGGCCAAGGTGGGGGCACAGGCCTCTCTCCATACCTCCTTCCACACAGGAGCGTGGACACTTGTGTACGCCTTCGATTTCCAGGAACTTTGTTTTTCCCTCAGGCAGAATATTTTAATTATTCAGTTGTACTTTAAAAAATTTTATTTGTGTAGGGCGCCTGGGTGGCTCAGTCGGTTAGGCGTCCAACTTCAGCTCAGGTCATGATCTTGCAGTTTGTGAGTTTGAGCCCCATGTCGGGGCTTGGAGCCTGCTTCAGATTCTGTGTCTCCCTCTCTCTCTCTCTGCCCCTCCCCTGCTCATGCTCTGCCTCTCTCTCTCTCTCAAAAATAAATAATAACACATTAAAAAAATTTTATTTGCGAACATGAAAAAGTAGGAGAAAAGGACATTTATTTTATTTTTTTAAATGTTTCATTTATTTCTAGGAGAGAGAGAGAGAGAGAGAGAGAGAGACAGTGTGAGCAGGGGAGGGTCAGAGAGAGACGGAGTCACAGACCGAAACAGGCTCCAGGCTCTGAGCTGGCAGTCAGCACAGAGCCCGACGCGGGGCTCGAACCCACGAACCGCGAGATCATGACCTAAGCGAAAGTCGGACGCTCAACCAGCTAAGCCACTCAGGCGCCCCAAGAAAAGGACATTTAAATACTTGGGAGTAATGGTTGAAGCTTAATAAAGTAGTATTCATTGGTTATTCACTCAGTATTAAATGAAGACATTATTTTGCACGGTTTTCCTCAACTGCTCTGTCGTCATTACAAACAGAGGGTTGGGTCCATAGCCTGCTGTTGGAGGTCAAGGAAATTCAGAGGAGTAGCATGCGCCTTCACGTTGACACCCCAGCCCCATCATCTGCGTGTTTTCAGTGATGGCACAGGCTTTTAATTCGGTTACTGTTAGCGTCGGGCCCGGCGTGGCCAGGGCGGTAGTGGAAGTGAGGGCAACAGCTCCGTGAGTGGGGTCCTGAGAGAAAGGCTTCCTGAGCAGGGAAGATGGTGAACGCTCTCTTGTGTGACAGGGGAAGACGGGTGCCGCCAGGCTCGAACACCAAATCCGTTCCTCTCTCACCAGTGTGTCTGCTCTTCTCTCTACCGTTTTCTTCGCCGTGCTCCTCCACGGTGCCCGCCATCCTGATGTGTAGTTTATCACACGTGCCTAACCACAGGGCCCGGTCAGGTTCCTGCGAGGTGGCAGGGGTCACCTCGGTGACATTGTGAAGTGCAGCTCACGAGCAAACAGCTGAGAAAGAACTCTTGAGACGCTTTTGGTGCAAAAGGGTGATTTTATTACAGCACGGGGAGGGGACCCGCGGGCCGAAAGAGCTGCACGGGGGTTGTGAGGAGTGACTGATGACAAAGTTTTAAGTAAGTTTCTAAGGAATTTCGGAAGCGAGGCTTTCAGGACCTTGAGGGGCTAGCTGCCGTCAGGATGAGCTTACGTTTAGTCTTTAATAAAACATAAACATGAAGGCACCAAGGTGGCCCCGACTTCCTCGAGGAAGGCCACCCTCTCTGCATGCTTCAGTCAGTGGTCCGTCAGTGGGCTGCGAGCTGCAAGGGGGGTTAATTCAAGCTGCATTTCTCTTGCCTTTGTTTCCCTCATCTGTCTTGGATGAGATGGGGGCTAAGTGTCAAGGCAGCATCGGACCGCGTCTGCCTGGCTCTGTCGCTGGAGAATCCGGTCTGAGTGCATGTGAGCGCAGCCGTGTGTCCCCGTCTCCCAGTAAGGTGTCTTGTCCTTGTTTCTGAATGACTCCAGCAGCCAAAGGCCTCCTTAGCCTGTCACTGTGCCCAGTCAGGGAGGGAAACAGCCATTCATCCTCCCTTCCCCACCACCCTTTGCTTTTCCAGAAAAAGAAACACCGGAAGCACAAACACAAAGGCAAGCAAAAGAATAAAAAGCCGGAGAAGAGCAGTAGTTCTGAAAGCACGGACAGCAGTGACAGCCTGAGTGGTGAAGAAGGGCCGGCGGACCTGTCACCCCAGGAACTGCTGAGAAGGTAGGCAGTAGGGGTGGGGGGGAGGGTTTCCAAAACCTTCCACGGCTTGTTGGCATCTCCATGTATTTGATGAGAGGCAAACGTCAGAAATGACAGATCTGGATATTGACTGGGCTTTTTAAAATTCCATTTTGCACTTACACAAGTGATATGTGAATATATGATCATTGTGAAGATTCACACCTTGCAGATAAAGCTTAAAGTGGCCCTTGGCCAGTTCCCCAAACCTCTTCTCTCTCCAGCGACCCCTGCTGTCATCTTCACGGGTAACTTTCAAAACTTGTCTGTTTAGTCTCTCACACAGGGAACAGCGTGCACACATGTTTTGTTGTACACTTTTGATATAAATAATATAATTTTGTGTCACATAAATCTATAGAATGTGAACATTTATTTTTTTAATGTTTATCCATTTCCTAAGAGAGAGAGAAACAGAGTGCAAGCAGGGGAGGGGCCGAGGGAGAGGGAGACAGAGAATCCGAAGCAGCTCCAGGCTCTGAGTTGTCAGTACAGAGCCCGGGAGGGGGGTTCCAACCCACTAGCTGTGAGATCATGACCGAGCCGAAATCTGATGCTCAACTGACTGAGCCCCCCAGGCGTCCCATAGAGTGTGGACATTTAGAATGAACAGGAACTGCCAGATCATCTCCAGAAGTGGCTGTGTCCGTTTAAGGTAGGAAAGCCCAGGGGCACCTGGGTGGCCCAGTCGGTTAAGCCTTGGACTCCTAGTTTCGCTTCGGGTCACCATCTCACGGTTTTGTGAGTTGGAGTCCTGTGCTGGCAGCGTGGAGCTTGCTTGGGATTCCCTGTCTCCCTGTGTCTCTGCCCCTCCCCTCACACTGTCTCTGTCTCTCTCAAAATAAACAAATAAACTTAAAAAAAAAAAATAGGAAAGCACCCTGTTGTTGCATCAGTTACAAACAGTTCAGAAATGTTTGCCCTGAGGTGGGTTTGGGTAGAGAACGGCATCCTGCTCTAATCTCGGGTCCTGAACTATTCATGAGGCTGAGTGGCCTGTCCCGTGTCCCAGCCTCGGCCACGTGCTCTTCAGTGAGTGGCTTGCTCGTGTTCTTTACACAGAGTTCTCTTTTCTTTTCTTTTTTTTTTTTTAATGTTTTTTATTTATTTCTGAGAGAGAGAGAGAGAGAGCACGTGAGCAGGGGAGGGTCAGAGAGAGAAGGAGACACAGGATCTGAAATAGACTCCAGGCTCTGAGCTGTCAGCACGGAGCCCGACTTGGGGCTCGAACCCACGAACCATGAGATCATGACCTGAGCTGAAGTCGGACGCTTAACTGACTGAGCCACCCAGACGCCCCCAGAGTTCTCTTTTCTATTGGATTGTTTCACTTGTTTCTAGGTATGATTTTTCTGATTTTTTGTTTTTCTGTGTTACCTATCATATGGCTTTTTAAACTATCTTTCTTGTACAGAAACTCTAATTTTGGGGCACCTGGGGTGCAGATGTTTTACATTTTTGTCTCCTAAAGGCCTTCCCTGACCCAAGAGTTTATATAAGTATATTAGCTATTCTCAGGCTTTTAGAGTTTTCTTTTTATTTAATCTGTTTGGATTTTTTTTTTTTTTTGTGAACAGAGGAGGGTAGGCATCTGAGTTACCTTTCTCCACTTGGAAAGCTGGCTTTCTTAGTCAGGGGAGTGAACTCGCTTCAATGAAGAAGAACCCCACCTCCTGGAGGTGCCAGGGGGCATAAAGAAAACCAAGCTGGCATCCGGCCAGCCCAGTTGGTAGAGCATGTGACTGTTCATCTCAGGGTTGTGAGTTTGAGCCCCGTGTTGGGTGTAGAGATTACTTAAAATAAATATTAACCAATTAATTAAAAAAAGAAAGAAAGAAAGAAAACCAAGAAAGGTACTCAGGACCCCACTTTGTTCTGCTTCAGCAAGTGGCCCTCATAGGAGGGGCCGGGTGGGGGATGGCGCTGCCTGGATGTCACAGTCTTCACTGCCCACAGCCTGGCCCCCACGGCCAGGGGACGGGGAAGTCCGGCTGTGCACCCAGGATGAAAGGAGAGGCACAGCTGAGCCCTGGCCATGCCAGCCCTTGCCTCTGACCCGGCTTATTAAAGGAAGAGCAGCGTGGTCCTGTTCTCGGTCCCTGTGCCTACATGGGCCTGCCCCTCCGTTCTCTACTCTGGTTTCTTAGCCATTTGATGTTCCGCCCACCCTGCGTCAATCACTGTGGCCTTGTAGGTGTATCTTGCTGTCTGGAAACACAAGCGCCATCCCCGTGTTCATTTCCATTTACTTCTTCAGAATGGACAGCATATTCTCATGATCCAAAACTACCAAGATAAGCATTTCAGTTTAATCCCGAGCCTTCTGAGGCGGCTGTGCCGTCTCACATGTCCCTCTCCCCCAGCATGCCGGCCTGACAGGGAGGTGCCCACACCCCGGGCATGGCTCATTCGTCCTCGTGCACTCCAACGAGGCAGACGTGTGGGTCCCCTCGTCTCCCAGGTGTGACAGCCAGGCCCAGGGAGGTTAGGTCACATGGCCAGAACCACGGAGCCTCACTCTTGAGCATTTGGAGCCATCTGATGAGTCATTCCCGTGGGCATGCCCCTCGTCTGGAGGGCGAGGCGGGAGGGCGGGAGCAGGCTTGCTGCGGGACACTGTGCAACAGTCAGGAACATGGGCAGAAAGCTATGCGCTGACTGGCATCTAGAACTTACCATCAGATCAAAAGCTGCGGAACGGTGTACCCAGGCAGTGCTGTTAATGTTAAAATGCTGTCCTCTGGTCTCTGGATTTCCCTGGGTGTGCACTGATGTACAGCCTTGCACAGGAAGAGGGCCGGAGGGCTTCCTCCCGCTCCAGCGAGCACCTCTCACCGAGGAAGGGAGGGTCAGAGGTGCAGAGTGCACTTAAACTTCACTCTCGTGCTTGCTAACAGTTTAGTCCCCACGGTGCCTGACCCCCGAGCCTCCTGGGTTCTCCCCTGGGAGCCCAAGGGCCCTCTCTCTTTGTGCCGCACTCCACTCTGTGCGGCACCTGTCCGCACCTGTCTTCTGCCAGGGGCAGCGGGAGGCTCGGGACCAAGGGGTCTCATTTGCATCCCGAGCACCTGGCATGGAGTGTCACTCTTGGTAAGGGCCCTGATGCTTTTCTTCTGTGATGGTGCCTCCCCCCCTTTCCCCGGAGACACTCCTCCCCTTCCTGTCTCTGGCAGGTTGTCTTGCCCGTTCTGGAATTTCACAGACATAGAATCATACAGTTAAGTAATCACCTTAGTGCGCATACATACACACACACACACGCACGCACACGTGCACCGACCATCAGCTTCCAGCTCCGTGCATTCTCCCCGCCTGATCAAGGCACACGCCAGCACCCACAGCTGCTCGTGTCTCCTTCCCCTTGGCATGCCAACCCCCATTCCCAAAGGCAGCCCCTCTCCTGGCCCCCGTCACCATTGGTTACGCTGCTGCTTGGACGTTACTTAACGGAATCACGTGTGACTCTTGAATTGGTTTGTGAGAGCCCCCACGTTCCAGCCGCAGCAGCTGGGGTGCCCCTTTATGTGGCCTCACCAGAGTATCCACCTCTTCTGTTGTCGGGGACACGTGGGATTTCACTTTGGGGCTGTGGAGCAAGGGGCTAGAGCCAGCGTGGCCCCGCTGTAGTCTATGAACGCCTGTGTGCCTGGAGCTGAGATTTCAGACCACCAGCTCAGGGGCCCTTGGCCCTGGAGCAAACATGGGTTTTTCTAGCTCCTTCCCAAAGGTCCTGCAGGAGCTCAGTGAGTAGGATTAGAACTTGCTTTTATAAACAGGTCCTAGTATGAGATGTGGGAGAGTGAGTCTCCCTGTGTATTTTGGGGGTAATTGAGAAGCAGGTTTAAGAATGCAGATTCGGGGCGCCTGCGTGGCTCAGTCACTTAAGCATCCGACTTTGGCTCAGGTCATGATCTCATGGTCCATGGGTTCGAGCCCCGCATCAGGCTCTGTGCTGACAGCCTAGAGCCTGGAGCCTGCTTCAGATTCTATGTCTCCCTCTCTCTCTGCCCCTCCCTTGCTCATACTCTGTCTCTTTATCTCTCAACAATGAATAAATGTTAAAAAAAATTAATAAATAAATTTTAAAAAAGAATGCAGATTAAACAGATGCTTCTAGGGTTGCCAGGGTAGTTCTGTCGGTTGAGCATCCGATTCTTGATTTCGGCTCAGGTCATGATGCCAGGGTTGTGGGATGGAGCCCCGCATCGGCTTCCGTGCTGAGTGTGGGACCTGATTAAGATTCTCTCTCTCTCTACCTCCTTTCCCCTCCTCCCCCCCATCCTCTCTCCTGCTTGTGCTCTCTCTCTCTCTCTCTAAAATGGAAAACAAAAACAAAAAACGATGGTTTCATGCTCTGTATCCTGTGAGTCCGGATGTAACCACTGAGAGTTGGGGCGGTCTGGCGTGCCCGGTCCCCAAGGAGCTGCCTGGGTTTCAGTTCTTATCTAACTGTCCTCTCTCTTTTATTTCCTTTTCTAGGCTGAAAAGTCTTCCACTGAGGCGGCAGTAATTGAATTCGGCCCTGGCCTGTCCCAGTACCAGATCTCCATGATGGAAGCTCGTTGATTGCTAAGTTAATACATTGTACAAACTGTATTTATATGTAAATTCATGCTGTAAAATAATTTTTAAAACCTTGACATTTCAAAAGCTGCCTTGGAAGGATGCAGAAATTGATTTCTATTTTTAACCTCAGTTAGTGTCAGAGGAAATAATTCAGACTGTACAGTTTAATTAAAATGGAACTTTTCTATTTTCTTCTTGATTTTTTTTTAATTTCCTGAAACTTTAAAAAAGAAATAAAGTGAAGGGTTTTCTTTAGTTTTGTTAATGAGGAAAGCCGAGTTCAGATAAGGACAGTGGGCCTTGCCCAGGGGCTCGTGTGAGAGGGACGTGGTCACTTCTCCAGCACTCCGTGTGTCCTCCTGGTTAGGGTGGTGGCTAGGGTCCCAGCCTGCAGCCCAGCACCAGGGTCCTGGCAGGTGGCCTCAGCCTCTCCTGGTGGATGTCCCCCAAGTGTGCGACACAGTCTCCCAGACCACGAGCAGGGGAGCGTGCGCCCACAGCCCAGGTCACATAGGCTCCAGGTCCTTGCTCTGCAGCCCTGGGGCCCCGATGCGTCGCTGCCTCATCTCCACTAACCAGACCTTTCAGAAAAGTGCGGGGGTTCAAAGTGACCTCATAGAAAGATCAGAGCAACTGAACAATTTTAAAAATAGCAAGAAGGAAGAAAACCACTTCGGCCACCCAGAGATGACAACCTTTAATGTTGTGGAATATCCGGTCGTTTTCTGTCTGCGCTGCTCCCAGACTGGAGGGGACATTCGTTCTCTCCCATTGTGTCTGACACTGGGACACATATCTCCTTCGTGCTCTTACATATTATGTGCCCCCGCTCCCAACAGCTGCATCTCAATTCACGCAGGGCCCATTCTAGAACTACTGACCATTTTATTTGTCGTTCACACGAGGCAGGCCGGCCACAAGCCCCTGCCCATGCGGAAGGCACACAGACCGTCCTGGGAGAGGCACCAGGGGGACCCAAAGGGAGGTCGCGGGGTTGGGCTGCGCGTTTCACACACTTGGCCTCATTCCTTTTATGCCCAGAGCTGGAACCCCGTTTTTCTGGGAGTAAGCATGTTCGGCGTGGAGGGGAGGCCACGAGACCGCGGCGCGAGGCGGAGGCCGCGGCGTTCCCAGGGCGCGGGGCGCAGGCGCGGGGCGCCGCCGTTCGTTCGCCGCCCAGGGTGCCGGCCACCAGTGGGTGGCGCTCCGAGATGGCCTCCCAGCCACCCTGCGCCCCCAGCGCCCCTGAAGCCCCAGACGAGGGCAAGGAGACAGTGTCGCATCTGTGTAAAGAGCAGCTGCCTTTGGTCCCCTCCGGCGACATTGAGCATCTGTCCCCGAAGCTGCCCTATGCGGCCCTGGTCAGGGCCTATGGCCGCTTCAAACTGTCGATTGCAGATGCACGCCAGTCCCAGCTGCTGCCCCCCTTTGACCCCCTGAAGGTGGACAAGGGCTCACTGCCACCCAAGAAGCACCCAGTGGCTGAGAAGAAGTTCTGGGGCAGCCAGGAATCCCTCTCCAAGGTCAGACCACCAGGCGCGGGGGCGAGGAACACGGGCTTGACCCTCACACGTGGGGAGGGCACAGTGAGCCGGCTAAGGGACCCGTGGGGACCCACGCGCCTTTCCCAGGGTCCCTGAGTGAAGTCCTTGGGCTGCTGTCTCTGGGAAAACAAGGCTGTCCAGGGGGAGGACAGCGTTCAAGCAGGGGTCCTGACCCAACCCAGACTGTGGTTTCTGGCCGAGCCTCCCAAATGGCCTCATGGTGAACCCCCAAGTGACACCCGAGGGTCCGCAAAGGAGCCCTCTGCGCCCCTGAAACAGAGTTAGCTCCAGAAGCCACAGAAGATTTAGAAGAATAAAAAAAAAAAAAAAGCCTACCAGCACGAAGTGTCCCACTGGCTAGCCATCTTCTGATGGCTTTAACCAGTCTCCTGTGGACGTACCTTCAGATGGCCTATGAATTTTGGGTTCTGAGGTTTTTTGACCCATGAAGATGACAGAAGTTGAAAAGTTCCAGCGGTTTTCCCAGAGGAAGTTTCTGACCTAAGAAATCTCTACCTGACCAAACTGCTGATTCCCAATAAAGCAACAGAAAGACATTTTCTTTAGACCTGCAAAGTCTCAGAAATGATACTTCTTTTTGAGAACAAAGTTACTCAGGGGAGCACTCCAGCAAGAGGGAAAAAAAGTTCAAATGAAAAACTCCGGTCAGGGAAAGAACGGTGTAGGATAAACAGTAGACAGCAGTGACTGAAAACAAAACCCTCTGGATTATAGGTGTGATTATACAGTGAGATTAACGCAGTGGTGTAGCTCAGTGAAAATGTTAACAAAGAACCCCTCAAAAGGAAAGTACATAATGCAAAACTGATGTTCCAGACGATTTCATCAAAACCTCTGAGATGCTTTGCTAAAGCACATTCTCAATAGATAATGCTTCGTTCTTGGTTTTTATTCAATGAACACTCAACACACGGATGGTTCACGGCATTTTAGAAAGAATTGGCTTAACACCCCCACCCGTGGCTTCCTGGCGCATTTAAGATGAAGTCCTGAGATCTGACCTTGACCTTCCAGGCCTTTTCGCATCGGCCTGTCTCCCTGTTCTCCTGCTCCCCTGCGACCTGCGAACCTCCAGACAGGGACGGCCTCGGGGCTCTCCTTCCCGGGAGGCTCTCCCCACCGTCCAGGGAGCAAGCGCAGTGCCTCTGGCGGGGGACCGCCCCCCGCCGGGTCGGTACTGGCTGTGGAATGGCCGCCCCCTTTCCTGCGCGCGGGGGCGGAGACTGTTCAGTCCCCGCGGTGCCCACGGACTCTCGCTCCCGGCCTGGGGTCTCTGCCCCTTGGTTCCCTCCGACCCCAGGGCTCCAGGATAAGGCCCCACGAGGCTACGACGTACTTGTTGATCAAGCAAAGGAACGCTGCACACATACAGAGCTAACTTATTTTGTTTTTACAAATATTGGACCGTCCTCTATGTGCCATTTTTGTTCGTGCCTCCGAATATGTGTTTGGAACGTCTCTCCGCAGCGCCTCGGGGTCTCTATCCCTAATGAACCCCGAAAGTACTATGTCCAGAAAAAAAAAACGCGGAACGAAGGTCCTGGGAAAGGACGATGGGGGTTAGAGGAATGCCCGCGGCTCTTGCTGGTCTGTTTGCCCATAATGCAAGCTCTGTTTTTGCCATGAGAGAACGGAGACGGGGGGTTAGGTCCATAGACGGAGGCAGCTGCAGAGTGGGCAGCTGGGGGTGGCCGCCCCGTGGCCAGGGACCCGCGCAGCGACGATTTAAGGGACGGGACGCGGCGGGTTCCCAGACTGCTCGGGGTCAGGGCCCGCCGCCCGCCCGGCTTGCCTGCGCCCCCTGGCGGCCGGGCCTGTCCCCGCGCCCGCAAGCCTTGACCCCTGGCGGTCAAGTCCCCAGTCCCATCACTCGGGGCTCCTTGAAGGCGATAATGCTTCCTTCCTGGCATCCCCACCCCGCCAAGTTCCCTGCAAGCCCTGCAGCCACGCCTCCCCTCACCCCTACACCTCCTGCTGAGCCCGCCTCACCCTAGCCAGGTCCCCCATCCAGAGTCTCTGCATCTCCGCAGTGCCTGGCTGCAGAGCCTCAAACCCCTGATTTCCCTGTCGCGTATTCCCTCGCGTCCCTTCACTCTCCCACAACTCGACACCCCTACACCCGGGGCACACACCCCGACCCCGGGTAATATGGTGCCCCGGGGGGGGGGGCGGTGGTGGTGGTGGTGGTGGCGGCAGGGACCTCTTCTGGCTTGTTCCTTCTATCCCCCCTCCCTTTTAAAAGCATTGGTTTATTGAGATGTAATTCACATATCCTACAAGTCACCTGTATAAAGTGTGGGGTTTTAATGTATTCCCAGAGTTCTGCAACCAGAGCCACAATCACTGTAGAACATCTCATGGACGGAAGCCCCATACTCATTAGCGGGCAATGCCCACTTCGCCTCAAGCCATCCTCCCAACTCTAGGCAGTTACAGATTTACTCTTTGTCACTATAAAATTGCTTATTCTAGAACTTTCATAGAAAGGGAATCAAACAACATGCGGTCTTTTTTGACTGGCTTTCCCCCCTTAGTATAATGTTTTTGAGGTTCATCCATGTGCAGCATTCATTTATTTAAAAGCACATATTATAGGGGCATCTGGGTGGCTCAGTCCAGTGAGTCTGACTCTTCATTTAGGCTCAGGTCATGATCCCAGGGTTGTGGGATCCAACCAGGCATCTAGCTCTGAGCTCAGTGTGGACCCTGCTTGGGATATTCTCTCTCTCTCTCTCTCTCTCTCTCTCTCTCTCTCTCTCTCTTTCTCTCTCCCCCTCTGCCCCTCTCCCTTGCTCTCTTTCTAAAATAAAAAAATAAATATAAGTAAATATGTGTATAATAAGTACATGATATATGTATCATAAATAGACTTTATTCTTTAGGGCAGTTTTAGGTTCAAAGCAAACCTGAGAAGATACAAAGATTTCTTGTGTATCCCTTCTCATTATCAACATGCCCCACCAAATGAAATATTTAAAACAATTAATGATCCTCAATGATACCTGAAGTCCACAGTTTACATTAGAGTTCACTCTGTGTCATACACTGTATGGGTTTGGACAAATGTATAATGACATATACAGTCATTATGTACATTACATACATACAGAGTAGTTGCACTGTCCTAAAAATTCTCTGTGCTCAGCCTATTATCCCTCCAAACCTCCCAACCCCTGGCAACCACTGATCTCTTTACTGTCTTTATGGAGTTTGCCTTTTCCAGAATATTACATATTTGGATGCATGTTGTCTTTTCAGACTGGCTTCTTTCACTTAGCAATGTGAATTTAAGTTTTCTGATTTTTTTTTCACAGCTTGCATGTCTTTTCATGACTTGGTAGCTTGTTTCTTTTTAACTCTGGATAATACTCCATTATTTGGATATACCATAGTTTATTTGTCCATTCACCTACAGAAGGACATCTTTAGGTTTTGCAAGATTACTTCCAAAGTTTGGCAGTCATGGATAAAGCTGTTGAAACATCTATGCACAGGTTTTTGTGTGGACATAAATTTTTAAACTCCTTTGGATAAATAGCCAAGGAATATGATTGTTGGATAGTATGTTAAGAGTATGTTTAGTTTTATAAGACACTGTCAAACTGTCTTCAAAGGCGGCTGTACCATTTTGCATTCCCACCAGCAGTGAATGAGAGTTCCTGTTTCTCCACATCTTTGCCAAAATTGTTCCAGATTTTGGCCATTATAATATGTGTGTAGTGGTAACTTATTGTTGTTTTAAATTGCAAACCCCTGATGACATATGATGTGGGACATCTTTTCACATGCTTATTTGCCACCTGTATGTATATGTTTTTTGGTGAGGTGTCTGTTAAGGTCTTTGGCTCATTTTTAATTGGGTTCTTTATCTTCTTATTAAGCTTTGACAATTGTTGATGGTCATCCTTTCTTGGATGTGTCTTTTGTAAATGTTTTCTCCCACTCTATGGTTTGTCTTCTCATTCTCGACATTGTCTTTCACAGAGCAGAAGTTTCCAATTTTTATGAAATCCAGCTCATCAATTATTACTTTCATGGAATGTGCCTTTGGCATTGTACCTAAACATTGCCATACTCAAGATCACCTAGATCCTCTCCTATGTTACTCTCTAAGAGATTATAAATTTGCATTTTGCATTTAGGTTTGTGATCCATTTTGCGTTTTTGTGAAGGATGTAAGGTAGATGTTTAGATTTATTTATTTTTTGCATGTGGATGTCCATTTTTTCCAGCACCATTTGTGGAAATACTGTCATTTCTCCACTGCATTGACTGTTCCTTTATCAAAGAGCAGTTGACTTTATTTATGTGGATCTATTTCTGGGCTCTCTATTCTGTTCCATCGATCTATTTCTCTGTTCTTTCACCAATACTACACTGCCTTGATTATTGTATCTTTAGATGTAAGTCTCGAAGTTGGGTAGAGTCAGTCCTCTAACTTTGTTCTCCCACATCTTTTGCCTCTTAACATAAACTGTATAATCATTTTGTTAATATCCATAAGATAACTTGCTGGGATTTTGACTGGGATTGCATTGAATCCACAGATCAAGTTGGGAAGAACTGACATCTTGACAATATTGAGCCTTCCTATCCATGAACATGGAATATATCTCCATTTATTTGATTTTGCTCATCAGATTTTTGTAGTTTTCCCCATAGAGCTCTTGTACATATTTTGTTAGATAAGTACCTAAATACTTATTTTGGGGGGTGCTAATGTAAATAATATTATATTTTAAATTTAAAATTCCACTTGTCCATTTCTGTTATAACAAAAAGTGATTGATTTTTGTATGTATATATTTTTTATTTTTGTATTGTATATTCACCTCATATCTTGCAATCTTGCTAAAACTGCTATTAGTTTTAGGGGTTTTTGTTGATTCTTTTGGATTTTTTACATAGGTGATAATGTCATCTGTGCATTAAGACAGTTTTATTTCTTCCTTCCCAATCTAATACTTCTTATTTCCTTTTCTTGTCTATTGAATGAGCTGGAATTGCAGTACAATGTTAAAAAGAAGTGATGAGAGAAGTCTTTGCCTTGTACCGGATCTTAGCAGATACACTGAGTTAATTACCATAAGTATGATGTTAACTGTAGGGTTTTTTTTGTTTTGTTTTGTTTAAATGTTTTATTTATTTTTAAGAGAGAAAGCATGATCAGGGGAGGGCAGAGAAAGAGGGAGGACAGAGGATCTGAAGTGTGCTCTGTGCTGACAGCAGTGAGACTGATGCGGGGATTGAACTCATGAACTCTGAGATCATGACCTGACCCAAAGTCAGACACTCAACTGACTGAGCCACACAGGTCCCCCACCTATTGTAGATAGTGTTTGGCAAGCTGAGAAGTTCCCCTCTATTTCTAATTTGCTGAGAGTTTTTAATCATTTTTAATGTTTTATTTATTACTGAGAGAGAGGGAGGGAGAGAGAGAGAGGGAGAGAGAGAGAGAGAGAGAGAGAGGGACAGCATGAGCAGGGGAGGGTCAGAGAGAGAGAGAGGAAGATACAGAATCTGAAACAGTCTCCAGGCTCTGAGCTGGCTGTCAGCACAGAGCCCAATGCGGGGCTCAAACCCACGAACTGTGAGATCATGACCTGAGCCGAAGTCGGACGCTTAACCGACTGAGCCACCCAGGCACCCTGAGGGTTTTTTTTTTTTTTTTTACAAATAGTTTATTGTCAAATTAGTTTCCACATAACACCCAGTGCTCATCCCCACAAGTGCCCTCCTCCGAGGGTTTTTAAAATCATAAGTGGCTATTGGATTTTGTCAAATACTTTTTCTATGCCTATTGATATAATCATGTGATTTTTCTTTTTTAGCTTATTGATATGACGAGCTACATTAATTGATTTTTGAATATTAAAGTAGTCTTGCAGACCTGGGATAAATCCCACTTGGTTATGATGTATAATTCTTTCTATACATTGTTGGATTTTATTTGTTAATATTTTTTGAGGATTTTTGCATCTATGTCCATGAGACATCCTGGTCGTTAGTTTTCTTATAATGTTATTATCTGGTTGTGGTATTAGGGTAAGACTAGCCTCACAGAATGAGTTAGGAAGTATTCCCTCTGCTCCTATCCTCTGAAAGAGATTATAAAGAATTGGTATAATTTTTTCCCTTAAAGGTTTGGTAGAGTTCACCAGTGAACTCATTTGGGCCTACAGCTTTCTGTTTTGGAAGATAATTAGTTACTATTTCAATTTTTTATTAGATAAAAATCTGCTCAAACTGTCTATTCTTGTGTGACTTTTGGCAAATTGTATCTTTCAAGGAATTTTATTTCAAATTTGAATTTAGTCCATTTCATTTCATGTGCTTAAATCTGTAGAAATAGAGTTTTTCATAGTATTCCTTGATTATGTTTTTAACACACATGGGATCTAGCTTTTATTTCTGATATTCATATTGTGTTATCTCTTTTTATCTTGGTCAGCCTGGCTAGAGGCTTATCAAGTTTATTGATCCTTTTTAAAGAACAGTTTTTGGGTTCATTGATTTTTATCAATTTCCTGCCTTTGATTTCATTGATTTATGCTCTCATTCTTACTGTTTTTTTTTTCTTCTGCTTACTTTGGATTTAATTTGCTCTTCTTTTTCTATTTTCCTAAGGTGGAGGTTTAGATGATTGATTTTAGATCTTTCTTCTTTTTTAATATATGCATTCAATGTTATAAATATCCCTCCAAGCTCTTCTTTCACTGCATCCTACAAATTTTGATAAATCATGCTTTAATTTTGTTTAGTTTAAAATATTTAAAAACCTCTCTTGAGGTTTCTTCTTTGACCCGTGTGTTATTTAGAAGTGTGTTGCTTAGTCTCCATGTATTTTGGTATTTTCAATCATCTTTCTGTTATTGATTTCTAATTTAATTCCATTGTGTTCTGAGAGCAGACGTTGTATGATTTCTGAGTTTTTTAAATTTGTTAAAATGTGTTTTATGGCCTAGACTATCTTGGTGAATGTTTCTTATGAGTTTGAGAGGAATGTTTATTCTGCTGTTGTCAAATGAAGTCATCTGTAGATCTCCATTATATCCAGCTGACTGATGGTTGTGCTGAGTTCCATTCTGTCCTTGTTAATTTTCTGCCGGTTGGATCTATTCCTTTCTCGGAGTGGGTGTAGAAGTCCCCAACTAGGAGAGTGGACTCAGCTGTTTCTCTTTGCAGTTTTAATAGCTTTTGCCTCAATAGTTTGGTGCTCTAGTGTTAGGTACATATATGTTAAGGATTACTGTATCTTGAAGAATTGGCCCTTTGTCATTACACAATGCCTCTTTTTATCCCTGATAACTTTTCCTCACCATGAAGTCTGCTCCATCTGAAAGTAATGTAGCTACTTTTGCTCTCTGTTGATTAGTATTAGTATGGTCTATTTTCCTCCGTCCATTTACTTTTTATCTACATTAGTCTGTATGTCTGAAGTGGGTTTCTTGTAGACTGCGTATTGTTGGGCCCTGTTTTTTCATCCACTCTGACAATCTCTGTCTTTTAATTGGTATATTAAGACCACTCAAAGTGATTACTGATGTACTTGGATTAATATCTACAATATTTGTTATTGTTTTCTATTTATTGCCCCTATTTTTTGTTCATATTTTTGTCTTCCATTCTTCTACCTTTTGTGTGTATTTAAAGATTTTATTTTTAATTAATCTCTACACCCGACATGGAGCTCAAACTCACAACCCCAAGATTAAGAGTCACATGCTCTCCTGACTGAGCCAGCCAGGTACCTTTTGTGGTTTTAACTGAGCTTTCCACGTGATTCCATTTTCTCTCCTTTCTTAGCATATCAGGTGTATCGTGTTTTGTTGTTGTTGTTGTTGTGCTTTTCTTAGTGGCTCCCCAAGAATTTGCAATATACATTTATAGTTAATCCACTATACCACTCTGCCACTTCATGGGTACTGTCAGTAACTTAAAAATAACAAAATATTTCTAATTCCTCCCTTATGTCCATGGTATCATTGCTGTCGTTCATTATATGTACTATATAATATATAATGTTATATATAGTTGTAGTTATGTGTTAATTATATAATATGTATTATTGCTATTATAATAATATATATTATATATAAGGTATTCTATATAATACATTCTAGCTATTATTATTTTGAACAAACTGGTATCTGTTAGACCAATTAAGAATAAGAACAAGGATTTTATTTTACCTTCACTTATTCTTTCTTCGGTGCTCTCCTTGCTTTATGTAGATCAGAGTTTCTGACTTCTATCAGTTTCCTTCTCTCTAAAGAAATTTTAACATTTCGGAGCACCTGGCTGGCCCAGTTGGTTGAGTGTCTGACTTCGGCTCAGATCATGATCTCATGGCTTGTGAGTTTGAGCCCGGCATCAGGCTCTGTGCTGACAGCTTGGAGCCTGAAGTCTGCTTCAGATTCTGTATCTGTCTTTCTCTTTGCCCCTCCCCTGATCGCACACTTTCTCTCTCTCAAATATAAATAAACATTAAAAAATTGGGGAAAAAAAGAACTGTTAACATTTCTTGCAAGGCAGGTTTATTGGCAACAAGTTTCCTCAATTTTTGTTTGTCTGAGAAAGTATTTGTCCTTCACTTTTGAAGGATAATTTTGCAGGATACAAATTTCTAGGTGGGTGGGTTTTTCCCTCCTAATACTTGCAATATTTTGCTTTAGTCTCTTCTTGCTCACATGGTTTCTAAGAAGTTGGATGTAATTCTTTGCTCCTTTACAGGCAAGGCATTGGTTTTCCGCTAGCTTCTTTTGGGATTTTCCTTTTGTCTTTAACTTTCTGTAGCTTTAAAATGAGGAGGCGCCTGGGTGGCTCAGTTGGTTAAGCATCCGACTTCAGCTCAGGTCATGATCTCGTAATTTGTGATTTTGAGCCCTGTATTGGGCTCTGTGCTGACAGCTCGGAGCCTGGAGCCTGTTTCAGATTCTGTGTTTCCATCATTCTCTGCCCTTCTCTCTCTCAAAAATAAATAAACATTTAAAAAATTGTTTAATAAAATGATATGCCTACATGTAAATTCATTTTATTATTATTATTATTATTTTGCATTTATCCTGTTTGGTGTTCTTGGAGTTTACCGGATCAGAATCTGTGGTTTGGCATCTGAAATTAATTTTGGGGAAATTCTCAATCATTACTGTTTCAAACATTTCTCTTCCTTTCTTCTCCTCCTGGTATTTTCATTATGCCTATATTACAGCTTTTCAGTTGCCCAACGGTTTCTTGATATTCTGTTCTGTTTCCTTAGGTCTGTTTTTTCCTGTTTGCTTTTCAGATTTGGAGGTTTCTACTGATATATCCTCAAGCTCAGAGATTCTTTCCTCAGCCATGTCTAGTCTAATAATGAACACATCAAAGATATTCTTCATCTGTTATAGTGTTTTTGATCTGCAGCATTTCCTTTTGGTTGTTTCTTTGAATTTCCATCTCTCTGCTTACACTGCATACCGTCTGCTACGTTCATTAGAGCCTGGAGCACATGAACCACAGGTGTTTTAAATTCCCAGTCTGGTAACATCCTCCCCATATCTGGGACTGGTGGTGGTGTTAGGCTTGTGCTGTCTCCTCAAGCTGTGTTTGCTGCCTTATAGGACTGTAATTTTTTTTTTTCTTGATCGCCAGACATGATGTGCTGGGTAAAAGGAACAGCTGAAAAGAAGTCCTTAGTGGTGTGCTGCTAAGGGGGAGGGGCGGGGACAGGGGGAGGGGTCTACAGTCTTACGACTAGGTCTCAGTCTTGTGCACCTGTGCTCACTTTGAACTTCGCATCTGGTGCTCAGTCTGAACCCCTCCCTGCCCTCCACCCTTAGGGAGGTAGGGTTGGATGGCTAGAGGGGCCCAGAGCTGGCCCTTTGCCTTCTCCCGTGTGGGAGACTAGAGCCGGCCGGGGTTGGGGATGTCCCTTCCTCCAGGTCAGTGTGGCTCTGATAAAATCCCAGTAGGTTAGGGTCTGGTTAAGTAGTTTTTCCAGACAAGCAGAGCTTCTTGGGAAGGACAACACTGTGGAATATTTTACACTGATTCCTTTCCCCTCTTCCCCCGGCCAGAAGCACAAGGTGATGTCTCTGATGTTCACCGTGAGGACCAGGTGCTACTGGAGACATTGTCTAACATAAACACAAAGGCCCCTCATGACTGAGTCCCCCTGGGGTTTTTAACTCTCAGAGTTGTCCACATGGAGTCTCCGGCCACTTGTCAGTTGTAGGTCAGGTTTCCCTGTCCTGGGACTGATTTCCCTGGAGGTTGCTGCTCTGGGATTTCCACTCCGTAACTTGGGATTCTTTGTATTTGCCTGTCTCCCCAGTTTGGGGGGCAGCAGTCTGCTTTGTGGCCTCGCTTGTCAGAGGAATCTAGGGAGGGTTGTTGATTTTTGCCTGGGTTTTAATTTGCTTGGGTTTTGTCGTGAGGATGGAGCGGTGGCTTCCAAGCTTCTTATAGGGCAGACCAGAAATAAGAAGTCCTTCATTCCTTTTGTATTGCCTGGTAATATTTCATTCTGTGAATATGCCTCATTTTATCTGTTCATTCATCAGTGGATGGATATTTGAATTGTTTCCATTTTTTTATTATTATGAATGATACTGCTGTGAGTACTCATGTTCAAGTATTTGTGTAGACATATGTTTTCTTTCTTTTCTTTTTTAACATTTATTTATATTTGAGAGAGAGAGAGACAGAGCGCAAGTGGAGGAGGGGCAGAGAG
This sequence comes from Proteles cristata cristata, assembly GCA_017311185.1. Taxonomy (NCBI): domain Eukaryota; kingdom Metazoa; phylum Chordata; class Mammalia; order Carnivora; family Hyaenidae; genus Proteles; species Proteles cristata. The sequence continues at coordinate 550,386 of JAESUZ010000174.1, read as the reverse complement.
AGAGAGGGAAACACAGAACCTGAAGCAGGGTCCAGGCTTCGAGCTGTCAGCACAGAGCTTGATGCAGGAGTCGAACTCATGGACCACGAGATCATGACCTGAGCCAAAATCAAGGGTCAGACGCCTAACCTACTGAGCCCCTCGGGTGTCCCAATGCATATGTTTTAACTTTTTGAAGAGTTACTGAACTATATTCCAAAGAGGCTGCACCATTATACATCCCAACCAGCCATGTATGAGAGTTCCAATTTCTCCACATTCCTGCCAACACTTGTTACCACCTGGTTTTTTTATTAAAGACATCCTAGTGGGTGTGAGGCGGTATCTGAACATGGTTTTGATTTATATTTTCCTGACGGCTAATGATGTCAAGCACATTCTCCTGTACTGGAGCTCACTGATATATCTTCTTTGGAGAAATGCCTATTCAGATCTTCTGCCTATTTTTAAATATGGTTGTTTGTGTTTTTATTGTTGAGTTCTAAGGGTTCTTTATGTATTCTAGATATAAGTCCCTTATGTGCTATATGATTTGCAAAACTTTTCTTCCGTTGCATGGGTTGGTGCAATCAACCTTCCGATGGTGTCCTCTGAAGTGCAAGAGTTTCTGATGTTGAGAACCCCCACTCTTCCTTGTCATTGTTCTGCTCCTGTGCTTGTGGTGGTGTAGTTAAGGAACCACTGCCTAATGCAAGTCCAGAAGATTTGCAGCTATGTTTTCTTCTAAGAGGCTTGTAGGTTTTGCTCTCCCTTTTAGAACTTTGATCCATTTTGAGTTAATTTCTATATATGGCGTGAGGCAATGGTCCAACTTCGTTCTTTTTTTTTAATTTTTAATGTTTTATTTATTTCTAGGAGAGAGAGAGAGAGAGAGAGAGAGAGAGAGAGAGAGAGACAGCGCGAGCAGGGGAGGGTCAGAGAGAGAGGGAGTCACAGACTGAAACAGGCTCCAGGCTCCGAGCTGGCAGTCAGCACAGAGACCGACGCGGGGCTCGAACCCACGAACTGCGAGATCATGACCCAAGCGAAAGTCAGATGCCTAACAGACTAAGCCACCCAGGTGCCCCTAATCTCTCCATTTTTTTATTTGGTATTCTTGGAGAGAGAGCGTGAGCAGGGGAGGGTCAGAGAGAGAGGGAGTCACAGACTGAAACAGGCTCCAGGCTCTGAGCTGGCAGTCAGCACAGAGACCGACGCGGGGCTCGAACCCACGAACTGCGAGATCATGACCCAAGCGAAAGTCAGATGCCTAACAGACTAAGCCACCCAGGTGCCCCTAATCTCTCCATTTTTAATTATTTGGTATTCTTGTTGAAGAAGCAATTGACCTAATATATCAGCGTTTATTTCTGGATCCTCACTTCAGTTCCATCGACCTATATCTTGTTTTTATGCCAGTTCTACGGTGTCTTGATAATGGTCACTTTGTGAGTACTCAGCTTTATTCTTAATCAGGATTATGTAGGCTATTTTGCTTTCCTTGAGTTTCCATATAAGTTTGAGGGTCGGCTTGTCAATTTTGGAAAAGAAGTCAGCTGGGATTTTGATGGGATAGTGCTCAATCTGTAGATCATTTTGAATTTTTAAAAAATATTTTATTTATTTCTGAGAGAGAGACAGCATGAGCAGGGGAGGGTCAGAGAGAGAGGGAGACACAGAGTCTGAAGCAGGCTCCAGGATCTGAGCTGTTAGCACAGAACCCAACGCGGGGCTTGAACCCTCGAACCGTGAGATCATGACCTGAGCCAAAGTCGGACGCCTAACCTACTGAGCCACCCAGGTGCCCCTGAATCTGTAGATCATTTTGAAAGATACTTTCATCCCCAAAATAATAAGCTAATCCATGAATATGGGATGCTTTTCCATGTATTTGGGTCTGCTATGATTTCTTTCAACAATGTTTTATGATTTCAAAGGATAAGTTTTACACTTTTTTGTTAAATTTATTTCTATTTTGATGCCTTTATAAATGGATTTTTTCCTACAGTATGGAAGTTCCTCAAAAAATTAAAAATAGAACTACCCTATGACCTAGCAATTACACTACTAGGAATTTATCCAAAGGATATTAAAATGCTGATTTGAAGGGGAACATGCACCCCAATGTTTATAGCAGTGCTATCAACAATAGCCAAATTATGGGAAGAGCCCAAATGTCCATCGACTGATGAATAGATTAAAAAAATGTATCATGGAGTATTACTTGGTGATGAAAAAGAATGAAATCTTGCCATTTGCAACAATGTGGATAGAACTGGAGGGTATTATGCTAAGTGAAATAAGTCAGTCAGAGAAAGACAACTATTCCACTCATGTGGAATTTGAGAAACTCGACACATGAACATGGGGAAGGGAAGGAAAAATAAGACAAAAACAGAGAGGGAGGCAAACCATAAGAAACTCTTAAATACAGAGAATAAACAGGATTGCTGGGGGTGGGGGAGGTGGGGGGGTTAAGTGGGTGATGGGCATTAAGGGGGGCACTTTTGGGGATGAATACTGGGTGTTATATGTAATAGATGAACCACTGGATTCTATTCCTGAGCCATCCAGGTGCCCAAGAATTTTTTTTTTTAAATGTTCACTTATTTTTTGAGAGACAGAGACAGAGCATGAGCGGGGAAGGGGCAGAGAGAGACACACAAACACACAGAATCCGAAGCAGGTTCCAGGCTCTGTGCTGACAGCTCAGAGCCCGATGAGGGGCTCGAACCCACAACTGTGAGATCATGACCTGAGCCGAAATCAAGAGTCAGACGCTTAAGCCACTGAGCACTGGATTCTATTCCTAAAGCCAAGACTACCCTGTATGTTAACTGACTTGAACATAGTTTAAAAAAATTGTTTTTAATGTTTTATTTATTTCTAGGAGAGAGAGAGAGAGAGAGAGAGAGAGAGAGAGAGACAGCGTGAGCAGGGAGGATCAGAGAGAGAGGGAGTCACAGACTGAAACAGGCTCCAGGCTCTGAGCTGGCAGTCAGCACAGAGCCCGACGCGGGGCTCGAACCCACGAACCGCGAGATCATGACCTAAGCGAAAGTCAAGCGCTTAACCGACTAAGCCACCCAGGCACCCCCATAATTTTTTAAAAAGGATTTCTTTTCTTAGGGTCCCCCCCCCGCCCAGATTGTTTATTGTGAGTGTAGAGAAAAATGATCGACTCTTTGATGTTGATCTTGTATTTGTAACTTGCTGAGCTCATTCAATCCATCTTTTTTCAGATCCCATATCAAATCATGAAGGGACATGGGCACATTGTGAGTTCCTGTAACTTCTGTGTGGATGACACAAGGCTCCTCAGTGGCTCCTATGACTGCACTGTGAAGCTGTGGGTAGGTGGCCCGGTGTTAGGTGGGGATGAAAACATCCTGTTAGCTTATGCCATATCATGTGGAGAGATCACCAATACTGAGTTCCCATACACTCAAGGACCCCAAAGATTTGGAAAGAACTTTCTGAGCAAAATGCAAGAAAAAGAAGCGAAGTGAGGGTTCCACCCTAGAGTCAAGCCAGTGGAGAGAGAGGAGTTTAATGCAGTCAGCCTGTTGATTAGGAAGCAGGAGGAGCAGGGGGTAGGGACCAGATAGGGACCTTACGCTGAAACTCTCACCTATCGTGGGGCAGTTCTAGCTGTGCCTGGGGCTCACCTGAGATCTCTGAGCTGGGACATCTTGTTGGGTCTCCGTCGCATTTGGAAAATTCACTTCCATCCATAGAGATGGTATGGCCGGGCCGAGGCAGCAACAGAAGACAGAAAAGTGGCCAGGCCTGGGACCTGTCCATGAGCGGTGGTTGGGAGGGGCAGGTCTGAGCACCGATCAGTGCCCTGAAGGCGCAGGAAGCAGGGCCATGATGGTCATATGAGGTTGCCGAGACGTGGCACCCAGAACTCTTCCAAAGCCCCTGGGCAGAGCCAGCAGACCCTGGAAGGCCCGTCTGGGGACATCGCTGGTCAGTCAGGAGGGGCTGACGAGGGAGCAGGAATGGGGGATGCCAATGGCCATCAGGAGCCAGGCCACAGATGACTGTGTGGCTGGGGCTTGGCCCGCGAGGGAGAACAGTCCATTCTGAGTTTTGCCGTCTCCTCTGGCTCCAGGGGCGGTAGGGGACAGAAAGGAGTCTGGGCTGGTTCCCAGGTTCTGGTTTGGGTAAGCAGAGGGAGGATGGCTCCTCACCCTCCAGATGACCCCAGAGGTCATCTGCTGTGCAGTCAGTGGGTACCAAGGCCAGGCAGATTAGGCAGGAGGGTTTGGGGATTGTCCAGGAGGTTCAGCTGTGTGACCCTGGGTGGTTACATTACCTCCTGAGTCTCCTTGAAACTTTCCAGGTCCAGCTGCATGCTGGGGCTGCCCTGGGGCCTGCCCGGCCAATCCCTGGCCCCAACGGACACATCCGCTCCTCACCTCTACTCTGGCCCTTAGAAAATTCACTTCTCCAGCCCCACAATCTCCTTCTGGGAAAACTGGTTCCTCTGAGAGCCTGAAACTCTTTCCCAACACTCTGCGGTGACTGAGATGCCAGGGGCGAGGGGGCTCTGCTGGTCCAGATCACCCAGGGGAGGGAGAGGGCAGTTTTCCAGGTGTGCATCCTGCTTGGCCCGCTTCAAATCTTCCCCCACATTATTCTCGCCTTCTGAACCCGTGGAGGGACTCACAGCAGTTTCTGTCTGTTTGGGCCAAAAGGCTCTTGTCTCCGAAAGGCGAAATATGCCTGTTTCTCTTGTCCCAAGATTCAAGACCATCCACGGAGACGTCTCTGGTCCCCACAATGGCCTGGCTGCCTACTCCATGCCACCGTATCTGGGATGCAGTCCCTTCAGCCTGTCCAGGTGTCCCGATACCAGCCTCGCTCATGGCCTTGCCGGTTTCCCCCACCTTCTCCAGGTCACTGCGCTCCTTCCTCTCTTCCCCCCGCAGTTGCCAGTTGTCTGTCTTGGCTGCCCCATTGACACCTCCTCCAGGAAGCCCTCTTTCTTCCTACTGGTTCTCTTTTCCCCATCTTTGCCCTTTGGCTGCCTTCTCCTGTGACTCTTCCTGCCCTTGCACAGCTGACATTCCCGAATCCTCTCCCTTCGCAGTATCTTGGCCTTGCTTCTCCCTTCTCTTCCCACTCCCGTCACCTCCCATCTCCCGTCCCTCCTCTCGGCCCCGCCCGGAACCCAGGCATCTGATTTAATCTTTTGGAAGCCCCCTTCACCCTCACGTGGACCATTGTGAATACTTGGAAAGTCCACGCCTGTACGAAGAAGACAGGAAAAAAATCATTCTCAATCCTGCCCCCAACATCCCTCTAGTGTGTTGGCACACCTCTGTCTAGTTATTAAGAGATCACAGCTTTGGTGGGTTTTCTCACTGTACAAAGAAGAAGCAGGAGTCACCATTTCACAACCCTGGAGTTAACTGCTGTGAAAATGTTGGAGTCTATGTCCATTTTTTTCTTATTCACACACATATATGCATGTTAACGAAATTGAGGCCATCGAGAAATGCCATTAACATAACCATAGTAAACTTGGGCTATGGATATTGTCACATTTGCCTTGTTTTTATAACTTTTTATTGGTGTCCATTCTTTCCCATTCGTTTAAAGCCTGACCAGTATCCTCGCCTTGAATTATCTGAGCCCACAGAGGGGTTCCTGCTTCCAGATGCCAGGTGAAGAGGGAGCTTTCAATTATTTCTTCCCAATGCCCTTGACCAAAGGCCCATTTATTTCAAGAAGCATTCAATACACAACAGAGACATTTCCACAGTCTTCGGAATTCACTAACAAAATCTGGCCTGTTTGCCATAGATCTCTTGCCAAAGGACTCACTTCACATTTTCTAAGAGGTGTACACATTTTCCAGGAGCATGATCTGCCTGCAGTTGCTGTTCCTCCTTTTGGCCAAAAGGTGTCGCTGTTGAATGCTGCAGTTGCGCATGGACCCCACGGACATTGGTTCTTTGCAGCGCTGCCCTTAGCTGACCTGGGGCGCTGTGCAGACGGCAGTCCCAGGCGGCATGGTGATCATTTTCTTAGTTCTGCGTTTGTGCCAGAACAACGCAGCAGCCAGGGAGGCTGCAGCCTGGATGTGTCCTGTCCTGGTGTGTTCCTCTCTGGATTCCCCGGGGTCTCTTCCTGCCTCTGATTAGGGCCTGCTGGGTTACCCAGACACAAGTCCACTGTTCTCAGTCTTATGGAACGGGGGCTGAGGGTCTGGGTCTGTGCAGAAGAGAGTTCACATAGCAAGTCTGGGACTCCGGGCGAGGCTGGCCTTGACCGGCATCTGGGAGCTGTACTGGTCAGTGGTATCCAAGGATCGTGAAACTTCCCCTGAGTGTCAAAGGGGGCTCACTGTACCCATAAACCACTGTCGGTGCAAGCTGTGTGGTTTATGCTGAGCACCTGCCTTCCGTCTGGAATCTGGATTTCGGAGTATGCTAGAGAATCCCCCAAAACCCTGGGCCCCAAGGCTCAGGCACGCCTCCTGATGGACAATACATCACACATGTTGTTACAACTGGTCACTGGAGGAATTGAGTACGTCCTGTGTGACCCACAGCAGCTTGTGTCTGGTTCTCTCTGCACTTCAGCCCATGCCTCTGTCCCTTTGCTGATTTTGCGTTGTGTCCTTTGCTGCAATCTTAGCTGTTGGCATGACTATTTGTGGAGTCCTGTGAATCCTGGAGGATCATCCGACCTGGGAGTGGCCTTGGGGACCCACTGACACAGGGTCCTTTTCCCCCACCCCAAGCCCCAGCACGACTTGGGTTCTTAATGCAACGTGGTCTCTGCCTATTGGGAAGTATTGTCACTGACCTGCCCTGGTCGACCTGAAGTTCCTGAACCGGGCATCATATTTTCACCTAGTAACTCAAGGCCTTTCTAGGAATTCATTTTCTTACCAGTAACATGTTTTTCAAGGGGACTTTCCACCCCTGTTTATTCTGAAAAGCTCCTGGCACATTTCTTGCTGAAAATATTTCATTTCTGCCACAATGGGCACTCTTCACTTTGGCACCCTGTTTTAATCCTTTAGTATTATTTAGTTTTTACCCGACTTTGTTCTTGTCATATTCTCTAGTTATTTTTTAATGTTTATTTATCTATTTATTTTTTATAGTTTATTTTTACTTTCGAGATAGAGACAGAGCATGAGCGGGGGAGGGGCAGAGAGAGAGAGAGAGGGAGACACAGAACCTGAAGCAGGCTCCAGGCTCTGAGCTGCCAGCACAGAGCCCGATGCAAGGCTCGAACCCACAAACCGTGAGATCGTGACCTGAGCTGAAGTCGGATGCTTAACTGACTGAGCCACCCAGTTGCCCCAATGTTTATTTATTTTTGAGAGACAGAGAGACAGAGCATGAGCAGGGGAGAGGCAGAGAAGGAGGGAGACACAGAACCTGAAACAGGCTCCAGGCTCTGAGCTGTCAGCACAGAGCCCGACACGGGGCTCGAACTCACAAACCATGAGATCATGACCTGAGCTGAAGTTGGACACTCAGCCAACTGAGCCACCCAGGCGCCCCTGTTCTCTAGTTATTAACCATCAGCATCTAACAGTTGCTGGTACCCCACCTCTGGCGTGCCAGGATTTGTCTCAGCCGCTCCCTGGAGGTGACAGTGACCGGTGCCTGTGTGTTTAGCCTCGCCCCTCACACATATGACGAACCTTTTCACACATAAATCTTTGCAACCACAGTTCCGACTGGAAGAATTGCTGGGTCAGAGGGTGTGAACTTTGAAAAGTTCTTTAAAGGTCTTGTGGATTCTGCAAAGCCTCTTTGGCCGGTCACGATGGGGGACATTGTCTACAGCTCTGTCCCCACAGTGGCCGGTTGCTGTCTGGCGCCTGTGCCGCTAAAGGGGAGTTTTCCAGGGATGCCGCAGGTGGTGGGGTGTCCTTGCTGCTCTGGGGAAGAGACTGAAAAGGCTTTTGCCCTCTTGAGTGGGATGAGGGCACAGGACCACAGGTTCTCCTACTTGGCTGTTCATACAAGCTCGGGGCTGCCACTGAGCTCAGTTCACGACTTGCACCAACAGCTCAGTGACCTGTCTCTCTCTCTCTCTCCTGTTGATTTGAGGATGCTGTGGATGGCTCAGTCATTCGGGACTTTGAGCCCAGGCCCAGTGCTCCTGTTTCAGAGTGCAGCGTGACGGCTGACAGCAAAAGGTGACCTTTCCCTTGTCTTGCACAGGTCAGGAGGAGTGAGGAGGCAGGGCAGGGACAGCTTTCTGTTTGATGGGCAAATACACTCCCGTTCTCCCATATGTGTGCCCACGGTTTCCACATTTCGCTGTGAGAGTCAAGGGGATGTGACAACTCTTTGCAAATTTAAAGCGCTAAAATGACAAGCATAATGTGGCTAAGACAAGGGGTGCCTGGGTGGCTTAGTAGGTTAAGCGTCCGACTTTCGCTTAGGTCATGATCTCACGGTTCATGGGTTCGAGCCCCTTGTCGGGCTCTGCGCTGACTGCCAGCTCAGAGCCTGGAGCCTGTTTCAGAGTCTGTGTCTCCCTCTCTCTCTGACCCTCCCCTGCTCACGCTGTCTCTCTCTCTCCTAGAAATAAAGTAATAATAATAATAATAATAATAATAATAATAATAATGTGGCTAAGACAAAGCCAGTGTGGCTAAGACAAAGCCAGTCCGTTTTCTTCAGAGTTGCTTCTCCATAGTCACACCTGTGGGCTGCGGAAGCTGCCAGGGGCCGCTGGTGATTCAGCCCCAGGTGGCATCTCACAGGGGAAATGGAGGCAGCCACATGCCCACTGGAGCCTCTGGGAGGCATTTGCTCAAGCCCCTCTTGAGCATGTGAAATGGGCCTTTATTATTATTTTTATTTTTTTTATTAAAAAATGCTTTTAAACATTTATTTATTTTTGAGAGACAGAACATGAGTGGAGGAGGGGCAGAGAGAGAGGGAGACACAGAATTTGTTAATAGGATCCAGGCTGTCAGCACAGAGCCTGACCCAGGGCTCAAACTCATGAACCACGAGATCATGACCTGAGCTGAAGTCAGACGCTTAACCACCTGAGCCACCCAGGCACCCTGAATTGGGCCTTTAAAACAAGGGGCTTTGCTTTAAAATAGATTTACATTTAAACAAAATATTTTTGTGTGTGTTTGAGACAGAGAGAAAGCACAAGTTGGGGAGGGACAGAGAGAGAGAGGCAGGCAGGAACCAAAGCAGATTTCATACGGATAGCAGAGAGCCGGATGTGGGGCTTGACCTCATGAGCTGTGAGATCATGAACTGAGCCACCCAGGTGCCCCTGGATTTACTTTTATCGAGCAGTTACAAAGCTAGTAAAAACTAGTATGGGAACTTATGTGATTTGGGGCACATGATTACCACAGAAGCACGCAATGGAAGAAAGTTACATGCATATTGTTATGTACACAGGTACATTTAGGTTATTTTTACTAAGTGCACGAGAGAACATTTCAGAACAAAGTGAGCTGTCAGTGTTTTCCTGTAAAAAGACGTGAGCAGAGATGGGAACGGTTGGTCCGCATGAGCCATAGGTATCCCCTCAGGAGAAGACAGTCATTCACAGAAGAGAAGAAACGGTCCCTTTAATGCCCTAAATATGAAAGAACATATCTGGGTGGCCGGGGATTCGGGAAGGCTGTGCAGTAATGCCTTGGTGTTAGGTTCTGAATGTTTTCAGTGAGGCTCACGGAGGGGCCGGGAGCGTCTTGAGAAAGATTCGAGTATTACTTGCATTCTTAGTCCTAAGTTACAGAATTTTCCTATGAAGAATTTTCCAGATTTTTTTTTTTTTTCAAAGAACCCATAGCCATAACTGTCCGGGTCATTTTCTTGGCAGAGTTATTGCAGCATCCTATGACAAAACAGTGAGGGCTTGGGACCTCGAGACAGGCAGGCTGCTGGTGAGTGTGCCCCCCCACCCCCCCACCCCCGTCCCCGCCAGTGTGGCCGCAAGCATGAGTCTTGACTGGGCTCTGGGGGGCCTTGGGTTGGGCCTGGGGTGGGAAGGGAAACCAGTCTTCCAGAAAAGGAGAATTGTCTCAGGGACACCGAATGATGGAGGGTGGGTACCGGGGAAGGAAAGCCTCTTGGGGCAGGCCAAAGAGGGCTTTTGCTGGAAGGATGGGAGGGGCTTGGATACCCAGAAGAAGCAAGGGTAGGAGTCGGGGAGAAAGGGCCATCGCATTCCAGGCTAAGGGAACTGCACAGGCAGAGACCCTCCTCTGTGGGGTATTGGGATTCGATGGGGTGGGCAGTAGAGTTCAGGCCACGGGACAAAGGCCACATGGCTAAAGCATGAGTGTCCTGGAGAGGGTCGTCTCCCCATCTTGGAGGGGCCACCATCCATCCATCCACCCATCCATCCATCCATCCAAACCAGTCTGAGACTCCTCCTCTCTCTGTCCGGTGCCCAGACAGCCCTGGCCCTGCCAAAGGGGCTCCCCAGGGAGCTCCTCAATCATGCATCCTTTGCTCCTCTTATCTTGGTGCAAAGATCAGTTTATTTCACTGCAAAAATCCCAGAGACGATAGTTAATATCTTGGCATCTCTTTTCCTATGTCTGCATACATTTCCACATGAACACAGACAAGTGTGTTCTGTTAACAACATGGCATGATTCTGTGCGTACTTCTGGATCTTGACTCTTCTTCCCCACTTAAAAACAGATGGGTAAGTAAGTACATGTGAGCGTCATCCCTCTTAATGGACACACGGATTCCATGGTATGGGTAAGTTAGGCTGTGTTTCACCATCCCTGGTTACAGGACTCCAGGGCGGTTTCACTTTACTCTCTCATGAACAATGTCACAACGAGGAGACTTTGCATATAATATTTGATACGTATGATCCAATAGTTTTAAGGAAATGGAGCTGGATTTTATTGCTAATTTGATATCAAAACATAGAGTTTTAAAAATTGTCATCCTGGGGTGCCTGGGTGGCTCAGTCAGTTAAGCATCCAGCTTTGGCTCAGGTCATGATCTCTCATTTCATGGGTTCGAGCCCCGCGTTGGGCTCTGTGCTGACAACCAGCTCAGAGCCTGAAGCCTGTTTGGGATTCTGTGTCTCCCTCTCTCTCTGACCCTCCCCTGCTCATTCTCTCTCTCTCTCTCTCTCTCTGTCTGTCTCAGAAATAAATAAAACATTTAAAAATTTTTAATAAAAAAATAAAAAATAAAAATTATCATCTAGATATCTGTGCCAACTCATAACTGAGGTACTGGAAGAGAACTCACCCTCTTACATGTCAGATAACATGATTTAAAAAAAATTTTTTTAGCCTATTTGGGTAGATGGAAAATGAGACGAATATTGATTACTCCTGACTTTGAGCATTTTTCCAAATGTTTGTGTCTTCTCTTGTAAGTTTCTAGCTCTTGTCTCTAGCCAGGTTTTCTATTTGAGATGCTTTTCTTTTTCTTCTTTAGACTTCTTTATGGTACTTTTATTTATTTTTGTTGCACAAGTGATCCATGCCACATGGCAACTCTAGAGCTGAATCCATTTTCCATGACTACTTGACAAATTAGGCCAAAACTTAGCTTGACAGTCAGAAATCTAGAAGCTACTTAGCTGGGTGGTTCTGGTTCAAGTTTCTTATTTAAAAAAATTTTTTTTAAAGTTTATTTATTTTGAGAGACAGAGAGAGCAGAGGAGGGCAGAGAGAGAGAGAGAGAGAGAGAGAGAGAATCCCGGGCAGGCTCCATGCTATCAGCGCAGAGCCTGATGTGGAGCTTGAACTCACGAACTGTGAGATCATGACCTAAGCCAAAATCAAGAGTCAGACACTTAACTGACTGAGCCACCCACGCGCCCCTGGTTCAAGTTTCTTATGAGGTCACAGTTAAGATGTCATCTGGGGTTACTGTCATTTGAAGGCTTAACTGGGGCTGAAGGATCTCCTTCCAAGATGGCGCGCTCACATGGCTTTTGGCAGGAGCCCTCAGTTTTTCTCCACTTGGGTGTCCCCATAGGGCTGCTCGAGTTTACTCCTTCAGAGTAAGTGATCCAAGAGAGAGCGAGGAGAAAGCCATGGTTTCTTTTAGGACTTAGTCACATGTTGTCACTTCTGCCATATTCAACTCATTAGAAGTGAGTCACCAAGTCCAGTCCATACTCAAGGGGTGGGAAATTAGGCTCCACCTTTTGGAGGGAGGACTGTCGAAGAATTTGTGGGCATCTTTTAAAACTGTCGCTATGGCAATACCATAATTCATAACATACAGAGAGATCCTCCTTTCCAAGAATGTGGAGCAGATCAGTGTCCCCTTTTGGGGTTTGGGGCCAGCCTGTCCCAAGGGGTTGTGAGATGCTCAAGAGGCTGGGCTGTAGTGTCTTGTCCATAGTGCGAGGCAGACGGCAGATACTCAATAAACCCTTGTTTACCGAACGGAACAGGGTAAAGCTGGCCCTTACTAGAACCTTGCTGCCAGTCCCACTAGGTACCCTCCCTGTCCTTTTCCCTCTGTCCTGGACACAGCTTGATGAATTGCATTTACTAATTTAATTAGTTAAAACTAAACACACTTAAAAATTCAGTTCCTTATCCGCACTAGCCCAACACAAGTACTCAATGGCCACATGTGGCCAGAGACGAGTATATCTGATAGCGCCTGGATGGAACATTTCTGTCATCACAGAAAGTTCCACTGGACAACCGGGCTAGAGCAAATCAACCTTTTGATTGTTGCCCTATTCAGTGGAAGATCAATCATGAGACCTTCATAGCCTCCTGTAAGTGTTCTCCTGATGGCAAATATGTAGTCTCCGCCTTGGACTCGGAGCGTGGAATCTGTATAACAGATGCGGAAAATGCCACCACGGTGTCACACATCAAAGGTGAGTTTGCATGGGCTCCCTGCTCCGTTCTGTCTGTGATGGTAGCAGCTGCTTGTCACTTGACTGACAGTGACTTCTGACTGCCTTATTTGGTGAAGCTACAATGAGCCACATCATTACAGATAGACACTCATTGGTTGAAAACCAGCAGTTAAAACTAGGACTGGTTCTCATCAGTTAAGGCTTTTCCGATTAACCCCTTGTTTGTAATAAATGAAAAAGCATTCTGTTCCAATGTCGTGCAGACTTTTAAAGCCAGTCTTGTATTGAGTGGAGGCTCAGCCTTTATAATGTTTTCATATGTATTTTTTTTTTAATATAAAGATAAAAGGGGCACCTGGATGGTTCAGTCAATTGAGTGTCTGACTCTTGATTTCAGCTCAGGTCATGATCTCACGGTTCGTGGGATCAAGCCCCGCGTCTGGCATGGTGCTGACAGCACGACCCTGCTTGGGATTCTCTCCCCACCCCTCTCTCTCTCTCTCTCCCTCTCCCCTGCACATGTGCTCTCTCTCTCTCTCTCTCAAATAAATAAACTTTAAAATATATATAAAGATAATAATCATCACATGTCACTGTTCTGGTCGTGATACTGTGCAATAGTTACACAAGGTGTTTCTATTGGAGGGAAATGGGTGATGGGCCCACAGAATCACTCAGTATTATTCCTCACAAGGGCATGTGAGTGGACAGTTATCTCAAAATAAAACATTAACAAATATGTAATCTCTGTAAAACATTTGGTAAGTGTGTAAAGTAAAAAGTGAAAGGCTGCTGTGTATGTCCTGTCTCCTCCACGGAGGTGTCTGTTATGAACAACACATTGCTGGGTGGCCTTTCCCACCTCTGTGAGTGTGTGTGGGCACGTGTGTGTGTGCAGGCACACCCCAGTCCTACTTCCCATGTGCATCTTGTGATTGTGTTTATCAGCAGGGACCTGTGGCGTGGGCACTGCCGCATGGCTTGTCCCTCCCCTTCCTGTGTCCCCTCATACTCTACCCCCCCACCCTGTCCAGGTTCTGGCCAGACCCTCACACTTCTCCACACCCTGTCTGACCTCCAGGCCTGGGCCTGTTCCTTCTGCGGGGAGCCCTCTTGCCATTCTGTTTCCCCTGCTAACTCTCAGCGCCCCTCCTCGACCTGTCCGGGCTGGGCCAGCCTTCTGTTGGCCAGGGACCGTGACCCACCGCACACCTGTCTGGTGGCCCCTGACCCGCGGTGGGTTGTTGCTTGCTCTGTTCGTGCTTCTTGTTCTCGGCCTGGCACAGAGTAGGCGCCTGGGACATGTCTGTGCAAGCGAGGAGTCCCTCGTGTAACCGGAATTGTGTTTCTGTAATACTGTCGCCCCTGGCGGAGGTGGCGTGAGCCTCCGGGCCACGCGGGGCTCGTGGCCGGGAATGTGGAATGCCGGGTGACAAGTCGCTTTCCCTGTGCCTCAGATCATCACAGCCGCTCCCTCACGGCATGCTGCTTTGACCCCGACAGCCAGAAGGTGGCTTCCGTCTCATTGGACAAAAGCATCAAGATCTGGGATATTACATCCCAGGCCACGCTGCTCACCATCACCAAGTGAGGAGGGGCCCCATCTTGCAGCAGAGAGGTGGGCTGGATCCCCATTGGGGCCCTCCTGGATTTGGCCTGCACACCCTGGCCACATGGGGCACCTCCAGCTTGCTCACAGGTGCCCAGAGGAGGCTGGAGATGGGGAAAGTGAAGGAGGGAGGTGGGGCGGGGGTGTGGCTGGCACCACTAGCTGCGGCTCGTGGGCGGGGACAGGCCTCAATTTGTTTCCAATGGAGCCAATGCTGGAAAACATTGTGCAGAGCTCCGCCCCCCTCCCTCATAAATGTGAATCTCCAGCGTCTCCTGTGAAATGGGAAGATCTGATAATCCAGGACCTGCGTAGGGGCTAGTCCTCTCCAGCGGCCCGGAGTCAGGATCCCAGAATGCATATATGCCCCGGCACCCTGCCTGCTTTGCCCAATCAGGAGCCTCGCTGGCCGGGGCGGGGCTGAACCCCATGGCGGGTCCAGCCAGGAGTTAAGGGTGTGCATGTTCAGGGGTGCCTGGGTGGCTCAGTCGGTTAAGTGTCCGGCATTGGCTCAGGTCATGATCTCATGGTTCGTGGGTTCGAGTGTGCGCCCGGCTCTGTGCTGACAGCTCAGAGCCTGGAACACACTTCAGATTCCTGTCTCTCTCTGCCCCTCCTCCGCTAGCTCTGTCTCTCAAAAATGAATAAAAACATTAAAGCTTAAAAGAAAAAAAAAAAGAGCATGCAGGTCCATATCCTGTGTGACCTTGGGCCTTAGTGTCCTCACCTGCAGACCGAGTAGAGGTGAGATCTGAGCGAGATAACACCTGCAGGGCCTTAGCGCAGGCCACATGATCAGTGCTCAGCACGTGCTCCGCTATTGAGAGTGACTCTGGTGGAAACCTGCTGGGGGCGCTGTGGGACGCTTCCTTAGCACAGTGCGCGTTGGGGCGCAGACACCAGAGGGGGCCGCAGATCTGGCTTTGGGCAAGTGTCATAGTCCATTCCGTTCTGTTTTCCCGATGCGGGTGGAAAGGGAAAGAAGCAAAATGTTTACTGGTAATTTTTTTAGGTTTCTTTGTTTATTTCAAGAGAAAGGGATGGGGGAGAGAGAGAGAGAGAGAGAGAGAATAAGGGAGGAGCAGAGAAAGAGAGAGAATCCCAAGCAGGCTCCATGCTGTTAGCGCATAGCCTGATGCGGGACTCCAACCTGCGAATCATGAGATCGTAACCAAGAGTCAGATGCTTAACCTACTGAGCCACCCAGGTGCCCCTATATTGGTATTTAAAATTTGTATTTTATTATTTTTTAAGATATTCATTTTTGGGAGTGAGGGAGACTGTGAGCAGGGGAGGGGCAGAGAGAGAGAGAGAGAGAGAGAGACACAGAATCTGAAGCAGGCTCCAGGCTCTGAGCTGTCAGCACAGAGCCTGAGGCAGAGCTCGAACTCAGAAACTGTGAGCTCATGACCTGAGCCAAAGTTGGACGCTTAACTGACTAAGCCACCCAGGAGCCCCTATTGGTATTCTTGATCAACCCAAACGTATGAGTTTTTTTTTGAAATGTAATTTTTAGCAAGAAAATATAGAGGCAAAGATTCTTGGTGCAGGTGACAGGGCTGCAACCTCTGAAGTTACACAGGACCCCACACCTGATTTAATGCTCTGCTGTCAACGTCCTTAAATTCTTAGTTTTTGAACAAGGGACCTTGTGTGCTTTTATTTCAAAAATATGTTAACTTACTTTTTGAAGATGCAAAACATGGAGTGCGGTACAAAATTAAAAAGGAACAAATGGGTATATAGTGAAAAAAAATCTCTCCTACCTGTCTTGTAGCCATTGAGTTTTCCCAGAATCATCACTTTCCCCTTCCCTTCCTGCCTCTCTTTCTCTCTTGACAGTTTTACTGAGATATAACTCACACATCAGAGAATTCACGCATTTCATGTGAATAGTGGCTTGCGGGCTATCACATGATTAATTTTTAAGTTGTGGTAAGCTATACATAAAGTAAAAATTTCATTTTAACCATTTAAAGTTAATCACTGGCATTCATTACATTTGCAATCTTGTGTAACCATCCCCACTGTCTTTCATTACCTCTTTCATTACCCAGACATGAACCCCGTGTCCACTAAACCATAATTCCCCACTCGTTCCCACCCCAGCGCCTGGTAACCTCTATTCTGCTTTCTGTTCTGTGAACCTGCCTGTACTGCATGTTCTGTACAAATGCAATCATACTTTGTTTGTCCTTTTGTGTCTAGCTTCTTTCATTTAGCATCCTTTTGTAAAATTCACCCATGTAGCATGTATTAGAACTTCATTCCTTTTTTATGATAGAACAATATTTCATTGTATGTAGAGACCTCGTTTGTTTATCTGTTGTTTATCTGATGCCTGAGTTGCTTCTATCTTTTGGCTGTTGTGAATAGCCATTGGGACCTTGCATTTTAATTATGCACTGGGCCATGCAAATTATATAGCTGGGCTTGCTAGAGGATTTTCAAAATTCATAGTCTCAACCGATTTGGAAGCTTATAGGGAGTAAGTATAAATAAATGATTTTTTTGGGGGGGCTTCAGATGTCAAACATAATTAAGAAAACTCAAGAGAGAAGAACAGTCTATTGTATTTACCCATACTTTTGCCTACCATGTTCTGTTTTTCTTTCTGATGGCCCAAGTTCCCTTCTTTCCCCATTTCCTTTCTGTTTAGAAAAATTCCTTTCAGCTATTCTTTTAGGGTAACAAAAGAATTTGTTGCCTTCTGAGGGCAACAAATATCTTACTTCTCCTTAATCTGAGAATGTCTTGATACCTGTTTCAGTCCTAAAGGATACTTTTGCTGGATATAAAAATCGGGGTTGACGGGGTTTTTTTCTTTCAATATTTGAAATCTGTCATGTCACTTTCTTCTTTTTTTTATTTTTTTATTTTTTTTATTTTTTTTTAGAGATTTTATTTTTTTTAATGTTTTATTTATTTCTAGGAGAGAGAGAGAGACAGCGTGAGCAGGGGAGGGTCAGAGAGAGAGGGAGTCACAGACTGAAACAGGCTCCAGGCTCTGAGCTGGCAGTCAGCACAGAGCCCGACGCGGGGCTCGAACCCACGAACCGCGAGATCATGACCTAAGCAAAAGTCGGACGCCCAACCGACTAAGCCACCCAGGTGCCCCATTTTTTAAATTTTTAAAATATTTATTTTTGAGAGAGAGAGAGAGAGAGACAGCATGAACAGGGGAGGGTCAGAGAGGGAGACACAGAATCTGAAGCAGGCTCCAGGCTCTGAGCTAGCTGTCAGCACAGAGCTGGACGCGGGGCTCAAACCCACGAACCGTGAGATCATGACCTGAGCCAAAGTTGGATGCTTAACCGACTGAGCCACCCAGGTGCCCCTCATGTCACTTTCTTCTGATCTTCATGGTTTCTGGTGAAGAATCCAATGCCATTCAAATTGTTTTTCTCCTATAGGTAAGGTGCCATTTCTCTCCTGCCACTTTCAAGATTTTTTCTTTGTCTTAAGTTTTCAGAAGTTTAATGATGTATTTATTTAATTTAATTTTTTTAAGTTTATTATTTTGAAGTGGGGGAAGGGGCAGAGATGGACAGAGAGAGAGAGAGAGAGACAGAGAGAGAGACAGAGAGAGAGTATCCCAAGCAGGCTCCACAATGTGAAATCATGACTCGAACTGAAATCAAGAGTTGGACACTTAACTCACTGAGTCATCCAGGTACCCCTTTAATTCAGTATTTTTAAAGTAATCTCTACTCCTAGTTTGAGGCTCGAACTCATGACCACCAATGTAGGGCTCGAACTCACAATCCCAAGATCAAGATTTGCACTAGAAGTTTAATTATAATGTGTCAGGGTGTAGATTTCTTTGACTTTATCCTACTTGAGTTTCATTTAGCTTTTTGAATCTGAAGGTTTATGTCTTTTGCCAAATTTGGTACAATTTCAGACATAATCTCTTTTTTTAAATGTTTTTCTTTCTTTCTTTACTTAATTAATTTGTATGTATATATGTATGTTTGAGAGAGAGAGAGAGAGTGATGAGGGGAGGGTCAGAGAGAGAGGGAGACACAGAATCTGAAGCAGGCTCCAGGCTCTGAGCTAGCTGTCAGCACAGAGCCTGATGCGAGGCTCGAACCCACAAACCATGAGATCATGACCTGAGCCGAAATCGGATGCTCAACTGACTGAGCCACCCAGGTGCCCCAATGCTGGGATGATTCTTAGCCTAACAGTCACAGGGATTTGGAATGTTTTACCCTGGACAGCTCGGGAAGTTGACATTTTTGTCTCCTTTGATCTTAGTCTGTGCATTACAAAGAACTGAAACACAGTCCAAAACTCTGAACTGAGCTCTAGAAAACAGTTTTTTCCAAGCTTTCTTGGATTTTATGACCCAGGCTACTCAGAGATGTAGTAGGCTCGTTTATGTTTATAGGTTCTCTCGAAAACTGTTTATAACAGAGGATGAGATTCATGGGGAAAATACTTTGAGGATCACAGACAACAGAAATAGCAAAATTCTGACAGATCCCCCACCCTTCTTAAAAAAGACATATAAAAACTGAGAATGGATAAGTCAAAACTTTATTAATTAAATGCACAATATTAAGAGATGCTTTAATGATACTGAAGACAGATGAGGATAGAGGGAGAGAACAAAAGAGGGAGAGTTGGGAAGAAGGAGGTGGTAAGTGGGGAGGGGGGAGGAGGACCAGGGAGAGGAGCCACACCTCTGTGTCTTGGGGAGAAGGCAGTGGAGAGTGAGCAAGAGAAAGCCACCTGGTAAGTGTGGGCCAGTTCCAAACCTGAAGGGCTGTTCTTCTGTTAACCACCGCTAACAGATTTTCAGTTGCTCTTTTCCTCAAGTCTCAGGTAGCTCTAGTAGTGCTGTCGTTCTCAACCAGGGGCAATTTTCTTCCCCAGTGGACAATTTGCCAACATCAGGAGACATTTTTAATTGTCACAGTTGGGTAGAGGAGGTACTGGAATCTGGTGGCTAGAGCCCAGGGATGCTGCTAGGCATTCTACAATGTGCTTACCACAAAGATTTACCGAGCACAAAATGTCAGCATTGTCATGACTGAGAAATCCTGAAACAGTGTGATACAGAGCAATTAAGGTCTGGAGCATGGTAGGCAGTGACGGAAGCAATGAGGTCTCTTAGGGTCACAGGGGGTCCGCTCCAATGCTCCTCCCCTCCCCTCAGATGCGTCCTCAAATCCTCCAGGCATGTCATGCTAATGAGCACACCCTTCCATCTGTGTTTCAGGGCGCATTCCAGTGCGATCTCTAACTGCTGTTTTACCTCCAGTGGCCATTTCCTGTGTACAAGCTCTTGGGATAAAACCCTAAAAATATGGAATGTCCATACGGGGGAGTTTCGAAACTGCGGGGCCTGTGTGACTCTGATGAAAGGCCATGAAGGTTCTGTGAGCTCCTGCCACTTTGCCAGAGACAGTGAGTAATCAACACGTGTCAGAGCACTAGAGCAGGTGTCCTCTGTTCCATGCACAGGGACTTTCCTCAGTATAGAGAGGCAAGTTCCAGTGATGCCAATGGCGAGAGTGGATTTATTCTCAGTGGGAACTAAAAAGCCAAGAGGCACATTCATAGGTACAAGTTTGCAAGTAACAGAGACTCAGCTTAAATGTGGCTTAGCTGCCAAAGATATTTAGTAATGCCCAAGAGTCCAAGAGTAGGCATGGCTGGGTCCAGACACTCAGACAGTGCTGTTAGGGAGCCAATCCTGGAGGAAGAGAGATCCTTCTCCTCCTTATTCTCCTCCTCCTCCTCTTCTTCTCCTTCTCCTCCTCCTCCTCCTTCAAAGTTTATTTATTTATTTTGAGAGAGAGCATGAGCGAGGGGTGGGAAGAGAGAAGAGACTGAATCTCAAGCAGGCTCCACGCTGTCAGCACAGAGCCTGATGCAGGGCATGATCCCACAATCCCATGAGATCCAGACCTAAGCTGCAACTAAGAGCTGGAGACTTAACCAACTGAGCCATCCAGGTGCCCCAAAGAGAGATCCTTCTTTTTGATGTACCAGCACAAGTCCCAGGAAAGTCTCTCATTGGCTCAGCTTGGGACACACACCCACCTCTACCAATCACTTCAGCAGGGGCCAAGAGGCCCCGATTGGCTAGGTGTAAGTGACTTGTCCCTCCCCCCAGCTTCATTTCCTAGTCGGTACCCTCTGACCAGAGGGACTAAGTATATGAGGGGTGTTTTCCCATGGGCAATTGGGAAGTTTTTGCCAAAAAAGGGGCATAGATGCAAACAGGGGTGAGGACAGGAAGCAGCCTTAGGCCACTAGCCTCAGTGACGGAAGTGACGGCTCTTGACACTCAGGCACCAAACGTTTGACTCCTCCATTCTTGTGGGGAGTGGAGCTCACTCTGTGTTTCAGAGGCACCCAGCCAGCCCAGAAGCAATCAGGGGCTGGCTCGAGAGATGCTGGGGTGCCTTTGAACAACTCTTCCTCTTCACGAGCAGTGTCTGCGGGAGTCAGACCCCGTTAGGAGGTGTCCCACCAGCTTCCGTCCTTGTTTTGGGGGTTCAGACTTGCATGCAGTCCATCATCACTATTCACGCATTCCGTACTTGTGAATTAGCACATTGGGTAAAACTTCTTTGTGACTCTAAATCCATACTTGGGGCACTTCTGTGAGGCCGCGTGGATTATGGACATGCACAGACCTGTGAAAAGTGTGAGTTACCTATGCACACATTCCCAGCTGAAGTTGAACAAGACAAGCCTCTACATCCTTACTTCAGGTATCATATTGGAAGGTGTCCGTTTTGTGGTCTCTTTAGCACCCAGTTATTTTGCATTTTGTGGGTTTTTTTTTTTTGGGTGACTTTGCTATTTAAAAAGCCCCCAAGCACAGTGCTGCAGTGTTTGCTGTCCAGTGTACCTAAGTGCAAGAAGGCGGTGACGTGCCTTACAAGGAAAACACATGTATTAGTTAAGCTTGGTTCAGGCATGAGCTGTAGCACTGATGGCCATGAATTTAATGCTAATGAATAAACAATATGTATCAAATAAAGTGTGTTTAAACAGAAGCAGACATAAAGCAAGGTGATGTATTGAGCAGTTAATGAAATGGCGTGACCATAGGCTCATAGGAATCTGACCCTGTGTGTTCCCTAAGAGAACTCGTTCACTGTTAACTAATTCAGTGTTTGTGGTGGCTTTACAGAACATCATTGCTGTGAGTGCTGAGAATTGACTGTAACTGGTTGGGACACATTGAGCCACACCAAGAAGGGGTTGGAGTGTCCTTAGAGTGAATCATAGTGGCCCTTCACGAATGTCTCCTCAGCCCACTTTGGCCTCACTGAAGGAAGAAGGAGATGGCTGGGGGAGATGACCCCTTCCACCCCGTGAAACTTTATCATTTTGTGTTGTAGCCTCTTTTCTCGTGTCTGGAGGGTTCGACAGGACTGTGGCTATCTGGGATGTGGGAGAAGGCTACCGGAAGCTCTCCTTGAAGGTACCAATGTCAGCATCAAATAGAGGATCATGCTGGGTGCTGGGTGCTGGGGAGACAGCCATGGGTGAGACAGACCACGATGTCCCCACTGGAGGTGACACTACCAACAAACAAATCATTGACAGTGACGAGTGAGACAGAGAAACCACAACAGGGTGATGTGACAGAAATAGACCCCAAGGAGTAATCCACGGTGGGAGGGCTTCTTGGAGAAGGCAGCATACGATCTGAGAACTTGATGGCAAAGGAAGACCGGGTGAATGAGGATCTTGGGGAAGGGCATTCCAGGCAAATGTGACAGCAAATGCTAAAACCCAGAGGTGGAAAAGTTTCTGAGGACTATGGAAATGACTACAGATAGGGCCATAAGGAAGCATACACAGAAAGTAATGGACTCCAAAATGGTGGGACCGGCTGAGTGCTTTTGCCCATAAGTTAGAGGAGACTCAATGCAAAGTGGCTCTATAATAAGGGCTTGTCCCACACGGCAAGAATCCAGAGGTTAGGCAGTCCCAGGATCAGTTGCAGAAGTGCCTCTGTGCCAGGTGCCTCCTACCCCAAGATATCTCATCCTCTCTGGTCTTGTGGTCTCATGGTTTCACTGTGAATGGTTGCATCCATGACTTTTGGACCCTCTGTTCCCTGTGGCCCAAATGTGTCCCCTTGATCACCACAACATTCAGGCTACCAGGGCTGGTCTGTCTTGAGTCCTCTTCTCCAAGGGTTTTGGGGGAGGCAAAGGGAGTTTACATCACAGCAAATTAGCACCTTAGAACAGAATGTTCAACATCCGTGTGTCCTAAAGTCCCTTTGTTCTCTTTCTAGTTGTTCTGTTCTCTCTCCTGTATTCTTCCCAGCCTTAAGCTCCTGTCCTTTTGTTCTGCACAGGAATTTATTTCTCTCTTGTTTTCTTTTCTCCAACCATATACACATACGTATACCATATACATATACCATATACATGTACCATATAGATATACCATATACATAATACATATACATATACCATATACATGTACCATATACATGTACCACATACATGTACCATATACATGTACCATATACATGTACCATATAGATATACCATATACATAATACATATACATATACCATATACATGTACCATATACATGTACCATATACATGTACCATATAGATATACCATATACATATACATAATACATATACATATGCCATATACCATATACACATATATACACATATACCATATACCACATTGCTTCCCCTTCCACTCCTTTCTGTCAGGGGAAGGCCAAAGAGCGATAAAGATGCTGATGCAGAGCCCTGACGTCATTCAGGGTCTGAACAGGCGATGGTACCTGTCTCCTCTGAGCTCCTTCTTACCTGAGGAAAATGACCCCCGGTTTGCCTGAGCCACTGTGGATAGGTTTGCAGTTACTTGAAGCAAAAGCCCCCTCACTAACAGGACCTCCAATAGGAGTGCTCTTTCCCGGAGCAAAGAATGCGAACAAAAACCTGCAAGAGGTGCTCTGGGACCAGCTGGGAATACAGTCATTTTCCTTCCGTCCTGCTAAACTCCAGAGTACTACTTTAGCAATGCACACACGGAGCAGTAACATACGCGTGCGTCCTCAACCTCAACACTTTCTGTTCCACTCTAAGTGTCACCGGTGACATCAGGGAAACACAAGTAGTTGCTCTTAAATGGATGCATCTCTGGGGTCCCGACTTTGTGTTTTCTGTTTTTGTTGCGTTCCCCAAGGTTTCTCCTCCAGGTCCTTGTTAACATTCTATTCTTTTTCCTTCAGGGCCATGGTGACTGGGTGACAGACGTTGCCATTAGCAACAACAAGAAATGGGTCCTGTCTGCTTCAAAGGTAAAAATGGCCAACCTTTGAGTAACTTAAACTCTCTCACATTTGTGAGAACTTGTGTTAGCAGAAGTGTTGTTGTCCAGCAAAACCCCTGGGCTGGCTCTCGGTGAGGGCCGCCCCTGGCCAGGCCACCCTCATCCGGGAGCTGCTGGGAACGGGGAAAGCAGGTCCTCGCGTCTGCTCCTGCGGGGACTCGCCAGGTATTTCTGTGTCTGCAACCACTGACCTCTGAGCTTGGTTGGAGCAAGGGCCTCCCCAGACCCGTGAGTGATGGAGCCAACAGGAGGCTGAGGCGGGGAAGGCGCCAGCTCGTTGGCAAGGAGCAAAGACCACCCTGAGGTCCCAGGCGGGTCTTCCCTTTCTGCATCACTATGTCCTGGAATCCCCGTGCCAAGAGCACATGACAGCTAGCCCAGGGTATCCCCAGGGCCTGTCCTTCAGATGTGAGTACAAGAGAAGTGGGTGTCCCAACTTGCCCCCCTCCCCCATCTTTTTTTTTTTTTAAATATTTTTATTTATTTCTAGGAGAGAGAGACAGCGTGAGCAGGGGAGGGTCAGAGAGAGGGGGAGACACAGACTCTGAAATAGGCTCCCGGGTCTGAGCTGGCAGTCAGCACAGAGCCCGACGCAGGGCCTGAACCCACGAACCGCGAGATCATGACCCAAGCGAAAGTCGGCCGCCCAACCGACTAAGCCACCCAGGCGCCCCTCCCCCATCCTTCTTAGAGCCACGTCGTTCTATAGTCTGGGGGTTTCTAGATCTATGGGACTGTGGGCAACACTCTGCCTACCGTGAGTAGGCTCTCTTACTAGCAAGCCCGCCAGCCCACATACCGCCACACCTGACCCAAATACCATAATAATATAATACATCATCCAAGTTCTGTGCCTGTGTGTTCTTATTTTAACCTAAAAATATGAAAAATGATTATGGCAACTATATCTCAGTAAAGCTAGAAAAAATTAAAAGTGCAAACCAAAGTATGGAAAGTGAACGTTTATTTGAAATTATGTCTCATTCTGTGTTTTTCTTTCTCTGTTACATAAATGCTATTATTGAAGCAATAATAATTGGACTACTTAATAGCAGCAATTAGTAGTAATTACTAGTGGGACTAATTAAACAAATCTGTTGAAGAAAAATAAAATGCTTTATAATGTTTGTCTTATAATGCAGCAATTTATTTAGACTTTATAAAAAGTCTTCGTTGGATATTTAAATTTTTTTAAATGTTTATTTTTGTGAGAGAGACAGAGACAGAGCACAAGCAGGGGAGGGGCAGAGAGGGAGACACAATCAGAAGCAAGCTCCAGGCTCTGAGCCATCACCACAGAGCCTGACGCAGGGGCTTGAACTCATGAACTGCGGTCAGATCATGACCTGAGCCAAAGTCAGATGCTTAACCGACTGAGCCACCCAGGCACCCCTTAGTTTTATAGACTATATTATTATGTATGCTTAAGATACATAAATGTAAGACTTAACTTCTTAAAACGTTTATTTCTTTTTTTTAAATTTTAAAATAAATAAATAATTTGGAGGGAGGGAGGGAGAGAGAGAGAGAGAGAGAGAAAGAGACACAGAGTGCAAATGAGGGAGGGACAGACAGAGAGGGAGACACAGACTCTGAAGCAGGCTTCAGACTCTGAGCTGTCAGCACAGTGCCTGATTCAGGACTCGAACTCACAAACTGCAAGATCCTGACCTGAGCCAAAGTTGGACGCTTAATCGACTGAGTGAGTCACCCAGGCACCCCTCTTTGGTCCATTTTTAATTGGGTTCTTTGTTTTCTTATTGTTAAGTTTTAAGAGTTCTTTGTAGATTTTTAATAATAGTCCTTTATCAGATATATCTTTTGCAAATATTATCTCTCAGTCTATAGCTTCTCTTTATATTCTCTTGACAGTGGCTTTTGAAGAGCAGAAAATTTTAATTTTAATGAAGTGGAGTTTATCAATTATTTCTTTCATGGATAGGTCTGTGGCGTTATAACTGAAAGTCATTGCTAAACCCAAGGTCATTTAGATTTTTTCCTAGAAGTTTTAGAAACTTGCATTTAGGTCTGTGATCCATTTTGAGGTAAGTTTCATAAAGGACATAGAGTCTGTGCCTAGATTTTTTTTTTTTTTTTTTTTTTTTTGCATGCAGATACTCAGTTGTTCAAGTAACATTTGTAGAAAAGAAATTTTTTCCATTGTATTCCCTTTCCTTTTTTGGTAAGCAGCTGATTATATTTAGGTGGGTCCATTTCTGCACTCTCCATTCTGTGCCAATGATCTATCTATTCTTTCACCAATACCACAGTGTCTTGATAACTGTTGCTTTACCATAAGTCTTGAAGTTGGGTGGTGTCAGTCCTCGCTCTTTGTTCCTCAAGAGGACCTTTTGCCTTTCCATAAAAACTTTGGAAATCAGTGTGTCAATATCCACAAAATAACTTGCTGGGATTTTTATTGGGTTGCATTGAATATATACATCAGATTGGGAAGAACTGACATCTTGACAATATTGAATGTTCATAGTCATGAAGGTCTCATGGTTTTTCTCATATAGATCTTATATATTTTGTTAGAAATATACATAAGGATTTCATTTGGTGTGGGAGGGTGGCTAATGTAAATGGTACTGTGCTTTTAATTCAAAGTTCCAGCTGTTCATTGCTAGTATATAAGAAAGCAGTTGACTTTTGTATATTAACATTGTATCCTGCAACTCTGTTTTGAGCACTTAATTCCAAGAACTCTTTTGTTGATTCTTTTGTATCTTCTACATAGACCATCATATCATCTATGAACAAAAGCAGTTTTATTGCTTCTTTCCCAGTCTGTATACCTTTTATTTCCTTTTTTGTCTCATTGTGTTAGCTAGGACCATGAATCTATTTTTGTTTTACTGTTTATTTATTCTATTATTGTTTCTAATGTTGCTATCATGGACCTTTCGTTTAAATGTAATTGTACAATATATGGCCTTTTGTGACTGGTTTGTTTCCCTTAGCATAATGTTCTCAAGATTTATTCATGTGGTAACATGTAGAAGTACATATTTAATTTCTTTTTACTGTTGAATCATATTCCATTATATGGATATATCACATTTTATTCCATCAGTTGATGGGAATGGTTCTTTTTGCCTTTTGGCTATTGTAAATAATACTGCTATGAGTGTCCATGAACAAGTTTCTGCGGGAACACTTGTGTTGTATTCTTTCCGGTGTAAACCCCGAAGAGGAGCCTCTGGGTCACAATGGTAGCTCTGTATGTTTAAGCCCTTCAACAACTGCCAGACCACTTTCCAAAGTGCTGAACCCTCTTATTTTCCCACCAGAAGTGCAGGAGGCTTCCAATTTCTCCACAGCCTCCTCAGTCTTGCTATCATCTTTCTTTTGACTGTGGTCATCCTAATGGTTGTGAAGTGGTGTCTTGTAGTCTTAACTTGCATCTCCCTAATAGCTAATGACATTGAGCATCTTTTCATGTGCTTATTGGCCATTCATATATCTTTGCTTCTTTGATGTGTGTTCTTCAAAGCACAAATTTTTAATTTTGATCAAGTCCAGTTTTTCTATTTTTAAAAAAATTTTGTTGCCTGTACTTTTGGTGTCAGATCTAAGAAACCGTTGTCTTATCTTCAGTCACCACTATTTTACCCCTATGTTTTCTCCTAAGAGTTTCATTGTTTTAGCTCTTGACATCCTGGCCAAAAGTCCACTGACCATAAATGTGAGGTTTTATTTAGTTTCTCAATTCTACCACACTACCTTTAAAAAAAATTTTTTTTAAATGTTTATTCGTTTTTGAGAGACAAAGACAGAGACGGAGCAGGGAAGGAGCAGAGAGAGAGACAGAATTTGAAGTGAGCTCCAGGCTCCAAGCTGATAGCACAGAGCCTGACATGGGGCTCGAACTCACAGACTGTGAGATCATGACCTGAGCCAAAGTTCAACACTTAACCAACTGAGCCACCCAGGTGCCCCTACCTTTTTCTGATCTATGAACATGAGATATCTTTCTGTTTATTTACATCTTTAGTTTGTTTCAACACTATTTTTTAGTTTTTGGTCTATAAGGCTTGTTAAAATTATTTGTAGAAATTTCCTTCTTTTGGATGTGATTCTAAATGGAATTGTTTATTTAGTTGCACTTTCAGAGTGTCCATTGCAAGTGTATAAAAGTTCAATAGGTTTTTGTGTATTGATTTTGTATCCAGCAACCCTACTGAACTTATTTGTTAGCTCCAATAGTTTTTTGGTTGATTCTTTAAGGTTTTCTATATACAAGGTTATGTAATCTTCAAACAGAGATAGTTTTACTTCTTTTCCAGTGTGGATGCCTAACATTTCATTTTCCTTCACACTGGTGTCTTTTTGGGATATGAAAAAAACTGTTTAGAACTTGCCCACCTCATTCCAGGCTTGTGAGACTCTGTGTCCACGTGTACTTCCACATTCTCTTCCCCACACCCAATAGCAAATTCTTCCCTCATATCCTGCAGAGGGGTTTGTTCTGGCTATTTACCACCTTGCACCTGCCCCCAATCTAGTTTTACGTGTCTGCCCAGCCGTCATTAAACACAGTTGTTTAGCTTCCTCTTCTGATGATGTCTGCGTCACGGTGGCACTGGTCTTGTAATTATGCTCGCTTTCATGATCTGAGCTCTTAGAAAACTGATCATAATACTCATGATGTGAAAAATTTTTATTAGCACTATCTTGAAACAGCACGACAGTTGTGCCGGTAAAACCAAAGGCAGACGGTTAACACTCACCCTTATGGAGCAGTTAAGCTGTATACTTAAATCACATCGCATGGAGTGAATCACAGTCATGGGTGACCCATTACCAGGAACTTAATGTGAACTGCGCATCACGGACGACTGACAGCAACGATGGAAGATGGATACTCTGTGGGTGTATATCCATTTGGCATTAAAAATAGTTTTGTTTTCAGCTCTTATTTTGGGGACCACTGTATGGGTTTTGTCCTTTCCCCTCAAACTTCCACATCCATTGCTGAAAAGTGAGACTTCTTGCCCACTGGAATGGGTTTGCTGGGATGTGGGACTTGTGGTTGTAGAGGTGGGATGGTCCTAGAGAAACCAGGACAGTTGGTGACCCTACTTGTGCTCCTCTTCAGGGTCAGATTCTTTACCTGAATGCAACGCGCCTTCCTGGGGACTCCCAGCTGAAGGAGCCCTCCTTATGACTGCTGCTTTGCTGTTTAACTTGTTGTAGGACAGGACCATGAGACTATGGAATATTGAAGAAATTGACCAAATTCCTTTGGTCATCAAGTACAAAAAGGCCCTGGGCTCAAAGGTGAAAGAGGTTGGTATTGGGTAATGTTAAGCTCAGTGAAGGTGTTCATTAGTTTCCTCCACAAATTAATTTATTCTTCAAACAAACATTAATTGGGCAACTGGGGATAAAACCATGAACAAACAGATTGAGATTCTTGCCCTGAGGGAAGTTATGTTCTAAATCAGGAGACCATGAATAAAGAAGCAAGAAAAATACTGCAGTAGGTCACATGGCAGTAAGTTGGGGAAAAGTAGCATCAGGAAGGGGAATGGGAGGTGCTGGCCACTTCACGGGGTGGTCAGGATACGCGTCACTGAGGAGGTGACATTTGTTCAAAGACCTGAAGGTGGTGAGGGAGTGAGCCATGCAGATGTTCAGGGGAAGAACGTCCCAGCAGAGGAAGAGCCAGTGTGGAGACTGCAAGGCAGGAGTGAGCCCCAGGGTGTTTGAGGAGAGGAATGAGTCAGAGGAGAAGTGGCTGGGCACACAGCAGGACGTGGCATCAGCCTCCTATGCTTCAGCAGCAGGCCCTCTGGCCAGGCCCCCAATGCCCTCAGGTGCCTGTGTTTCTCTGGTGCAGGACCATGGTGGTGGGGGGGACACATCTACTTTACCAGGTACAGTTGGGGTCGGCCACAGAGCCTATCCCTGGGGACTGGAGGCCAGTCCCTGTGGGGGCTTTGCAGTATAGACACTGGGTTGCCACTTTTGAGAGGCTTGAGGAGTCTCTGCTGCGTGCTCTGCATCCTCCTTCCCTCAGAATCCTGGAGCCCCCTAGGCTTGTCTCCTCTTAGTGGAAATGACTAATTTGGGAACAGCATTGCAGGGCAGGGGGAACCAACATGGACCTTGTCTTTGTGGCCCAGCTGGTCATCACGGCCTGTGTGGCCACACTGGCCCTTTGGTCCTAGAAGCTGACTAGCTGCAGAGCAGGGCTTTTCCATATCCTCCACCAGCTGCCAGGGACAGGACCCAGGAACTGCCTCCTCTGAGCCCTGTTTTGGGGTGGGGCCATGGGAATGTATGCTCTAGAATAAGGTAGGTGAAGGATCAAATTTCCTTCTTGCAAAACAGAGGAAAAAAAAGGGACGTACTTGAAGCTGTTCCAAAGATGAGCCCTCTGCATTTGTCTTGCTCTAAATCAATATAAGAAACCTGAGAAGCCAGATTTCCCAGAAGGCCTGCCCCGGGTAGGGTGTGGCCGCCTCTCCTGCAGGACTTAGTGCCCTGGAGTGGGCCAAGGTGGCAAAGCGCAGGGGCTTGGAGGGCCAGGGTGGGTCATGCCATCTTGCATGGAACTGATGCAGTGGTGGGTACCCCTGAGAGACCCCTACCCATGGCCTAAGGGCCCACTCCATGGTGTTGCTCACTTGTTTACGGGAAGCAGATACAGTGGGTGAGCTGTGCCACTCTGTCCACTGTTGTCTGTGTGCCTTGGCTAGAAACAGGCTCAGAGATGGAGGAAGATTCTCAGTACCTTCATCATCCGGGAAAATTGCTGGTTTAGAAATCTTGCCTACTTGCTTCTCATGGCTTTTTAAGTTAGGTCGCCAGGGTGTCAGGGTGTTAGGATAGCCCTTTGCCCCCACAGTTGTGCTCTGCAAAGGGCAGAGGATGGGGTTAGATACCCACCCCCTGCCCTCTCCACCTTTGAGTGGCTTGTGGCTCCTGCCCCCAGCATTCCCTTGGCCGGGGATGAGCCTGGCAGTGGGGGGAGAGAGGGAGAAGCCTGTGTCCATTCTTTCTTGGTGGCCTGCAATTTCCACCCTTGTGGGGTTAAAGCCTGCAGAGAAGAGAGGGAACTCTTGCGTTGGCCCAGGCACAGGTGGCTGGATCTGGTGGGAGAATTCTAACCGGACGCCTTGGTCCCCTCTGACCAGCACTTCCTTTTGCTCTTTTTAAATACTCCATGCCAGTGTGAAGTATGTGACAGGCCTTTCTCCATCTATGAAAGTGACATCTTTCCTGAAACACTCACCAAATGCGTGTTCTGCCGGATGGATGCAAAAGACTTGTTGGCAGAGGCCTCATCATCATCCAGAGAAGAAGACTCCCTAACAAGGGAGTGCGGCCAGGCCACAGATGACTAATGGCCATTGGGCCTGTTGACTGACTTGAGCACAGGTCACCAGTCATGTAGGTTTTGGGGTTCTGAAGGGACCTGTCTCGATTGCCCCTTCCTGGCAGGTAGGCATTTCAGACTGGGTCAGGGCCCCCCAGTGTATGGGGGTGGGGTGGGAATCATACACTTGGCTTTTAGTTTTCATGACGAATAAATCTAGATTCCTTTAGAAAACAAGCGTGCGTGTGAATCCTAGAGGCATTTTTCTCCTAAGCTTTATGTCCTGGTGTGTGTTGTCTCATTTTTGGAACGCATTCTGGACTCTGGTGTTGCCTCCCAAGGCAGCCAGGGTAGCGGCTGCAGCTCCTGAGGCCGGCTTTGTCAAACGACAGGAAGATGTGTGGGGACCCCTCTGGAGAGGGGACTGTGTGTGACAAGGCACTCTGGGTCCTCCCTGGTTAATGCTCCCAGATGGCCATCCACCCAGAGCAGAGGAAGGTCTTGCTAGGCAAGTGGGCGCGTCATGCTCTCCACCGCAGACTTTTCGATTTCCAGATTTCTGGGGCAAAGGTGGAGGCCTCTTCCTGCTCCCACAGCACGGTGTGCTACATAAATCAGTTCCTTCAGAAGACACGAAGCTTTCATGGACAAACAGGAAGGGCTCCTTTCCCCATTTGCAATGGCCTGCATGATTCCTGTCAATCATCAGTACTGCCCTTGCTTTGTTTTCAAAATGTAATCGTAGGTCTGATTTATTTCGTGTATTTGACTGGCATCCAGCGATTCTGCCCGTGAGCAGGTTCCGTGCTTCGGTGCTGCTTTCCTCAGTCATAACCCTGGTGACTCCGCTCACACCGCAGCTGCCTGTTCAGTATGTATCCATTTATCTACACGAATCACGTAGGAACATGTCAAGGCTCCACTTCACACTCTCTTTCAAAGAGAAGTCCTATTGCACAGTGGTCTTCCTCCTCCCGCACAGGGAACCACGCACGGATGCGTGGAGGACCGCCGGGCTGCAGGTACCAACAGTGACCCACCGACGGGCACAGAAGTTGTTTCTCGAGCTTTGCTATTGCAGATAATACTGGAGTAAATCTTGCGCGTATACCCTTGCGGAGTCTTACGTTTCTGTGGCTGAGGCCCTCCCACGGGAGGAACGGCTGGGTGGATTGGCTGGAAGGCCCTCTAAAAAGTGCTGGGACGAGGCGGCCGCGGCGTCCCGGCGAGAAGACCTCCGGCGAGGGGCCTGGGTGGGGAGGGCCCTGCTTGCACGTGCGGTGTCGGTGACCCGAGGCCAGCGGCCTGGGCCCCTAGAAGCGCTGGATCCCTCAGGGCCGGCTCAGGCGCCCGCGGTGCCCCCGGCCTAGCCCCGGCCACTGGATCCGCGGGAGAGGCGGCCCAACCGAGGGTCTGGTTTCGGCAGGCGGGATGCGCCCCCGGGGCGGGCAGGGCCGCCCACCCGCACTGCGTCCCTGGAGCGCCGCCGGCTCCCGGGCCCAGGGCGCCGCGCGGGGGGTGACAGCGCGCTCACCGCGGGGCCACCGCGGGGTGTGAGCCCAGACCCGACCGCTGGGCCTCGGGGGACAGCCGCGGGGGGCTTCCTGCGCCAGGTCTGGAGGGCAGAAGGCCCGACCTGGCGCGGGCACCCCCAAGACAGGGCCACCGTGGCTCCACGCCGCGGCGCAGACACCACAGAAACCGGGTAGAGCAGCGCGCCCGGGGCTGGCGCAACACTCGCTTCCCAGGTTTCCGGCCTCGATGCCCAACCCTTTACTCCTCAGCCGCGGGTGGGCGCAGAACCGTACACCACGCATGCGCCACTGACCGACAGAACTAGTGCGCATGCGCACCGCTGAGGAAGCGCATGGTGATGAGGAACAGATTCTCGCGGTGCTCGTGCGGGCGGCGCCGTGGCTTAGTTGGTTAAAGCGCCTGTCTAGTAAACAGGAGATCCTGGGTTCGAATCCCAGCGGTGCCTCAACCGAGCGTCCCGGCTCTCTTTTTCACCTCTGCGCACGCAATTTTGCTCTTCTGCCCTACCCAGCGCCCCTCACTTTGAGTGTGTGAAGGTGAACCTGAGAAGCCAGTTTAGAGGGATCAGTGCTGCGGCAGGGTCCTTCCCTGGGATGTTCTCGGCTCCCTCGACCTAGCTTCCCCGTTGCCTCGCTGGGCGGGGTGAGCCGCCCCAACTCTGCCAGTTCCTCTCCCGAGCGCCCCTCCCCGGCCAGTTGACGGGTTCCTTTCTGCAGCCGTGCGATCAGTGTCACCCATTTCACAGACTCGCCCGGCGAGGTCCAAGCTGAACCCGGCCAGTGTGCCCCCGGGGCTGTGGGAAGGATGAGTCACAGGCTGTATCTTTGGGGCGCCAGGGGGGAAGCTGACCCCTGAGGCCCGCGGTTCTGGCTGCTGGAGGGCCTGACCCAAAGCAATTGCACCGGAGTCCCTGGGGGTGCCGCGAAGGCGCGGGGAGTTTGAGCAGTCAGCCAGGAACACCCTTGTCAAACTCAACAAAATTCATGTCCGACGCAACAGGACAGTCCCAAGGAGCTGCAGAGACGGCACTTAGGGCATCAGCCTGTGTTCCAAATTCACCTGCTCCAGAAGCAGCATCTCTCTGTACCTCTCCTGTGCGTCTGGGTTTACTGTCTGTCTCTTCTCTTGTTTTGCGGGTCACTTCTTGCCCTTCGCAGCCTCTCGGTTGGCACTGCATAAGGCAAACCTATACAGGTGCTTTGAAGCTTTGTGGGTCTGACAGGTGCGTTCTCATCAATCCAATCAGAGATGACTTTATTGGTAACAGGGCTTGAGTCGTTGCTGGGCTGTTTCTCTCGGCGCATCTTTACTCTTCATCTGACCTCTACCGGGTCAGTTTTGAGCATTTGCCTATTCGGTGGGCCAGGAAAGATGTTGGTTGGAGGTGTAAGTCTGGGTTTTAGGGAGGGTCCGCGGGGGAAAAAAAAGCATTTGTGGCCATCAGCCGTGTGCGCAGCAGATGACTTTGAAGCCGCTAGATTGGGTGAGTACTCTTAAGCGGTGAGAAAGCCAGAAAGGAAGAATAGGCCTAGAGTTTAAGTCTACCCCTCCTGTTCCTTAAAAATGCCATGCTATTCCTGCCACAGGGCCTTTGCACTTTCTTTATCTTGTGCTTGAAATGCTGTTTTCTGGGCCCTTTGCTGGAATGGGTCTTCCTGATTTTCTGGCCTTTATTAAGTGTATCACCTCTTTGAGAGGCCTCTCCTCAGCTATTCTCTGTATAGAAGCCCTTGCCCTCCACCCTGAGGCCAACCTTCAGGACCTCATACTGATTCTTTCCTTTAATAGCCTTTAAATACTCTGAAATTGTTTTATTTGTCTATTGTGGTCTCCACAAATAAAATTAAGCCCCAAGGCATGGGGAGCCACATATGCTATCTCTGTGTCCCCAGCACCTAATGGGGCTCAGAACATAGTAGGTATTGGTAGATAGCGACTTTTTAAAATTGATCACATCATCTTGATTGGATTATGCGATCTGAGGTTTTTAGACAACAAGTCCATCTTTCAAATAAGGTAAGGCAGCGGTTCTCTCAAAATGTAGTTCACGGACCTCTAAGCATCCCTAAGACTCTTTCAGATGGTCAAATCGATTTTCACGATGACACTCAGATATTATGTTGGTTTTTTACTCTGTTGACATTTGCACTGATGTGCGAAAGCAGTGGTGGTGAAACTGCTGGCACCCTAGCAGGAATCAAGGCCCCTCGTTGTCACCGTATTTATTCTTTACCAACCACTTTGGCAGGAAACAGACAAAGCCAGTTGCCCTTAAGAATGTCTTTATAAAGCAGTAAACATGAATTTTATTAAATCTGGACACTTGAGTATGCAGCTTCTTAATCTTTTGTGTGGGGGAGCGCGAAATCCTGAGGTACAAAGGTTGTTTTTGAAGAATAGTACTTGTGATTGTGGCGTTAGTGGACATGGCCATGTTTTTCATAAAACACTATTTTTGTTTGAGGAGACAACCGACAAGCAAACTGTGCTCATATCTAACAGGTATTTTCTTGAAAATGAATAAAATGAGCTTGTCACCTCAAGGAAAACAACTTGACAGTATTTGTTGCCAATGATAAAACATGAATTCCCAAGCGAAAACTGTAATTCTGGAAAATGTATCTACCACCATGAGCTTGACAATTTCCCAATAGATAAAAACTTTCTGATGAGACGGTGGTTGTATTAATGAATATCGTTTTTTTTGACATTGTGTAACAAAATATGTCAACTTTTTGGAAAATGTGCATAATCTGGTGAACCGATACTTTCTAAAGGACCAATGGATGATCTGTAAAGAGCAAAGTGTATGGGTATGTTTTAATTTTAATGAAATGTTCATCAGTATGGTTTCAGATTGCACAAGTTTTGGAAAAGTCCATTCAAATGCTTTTCCCTTTCCCAGTGACACATTTGTTTGAGGACAGATTCCCTTGTTCTACTTCGATCAAAATAACATCACAACAGACTGATGCAAGAGTAGATACGACAATTGAGCTACCTCTATTAAACTCAAAATAAAGGAGATTTGCAAAGCTGTAAAACAGTGCCATCCTTCTTGCTAAATATAGTTTTATTTTGTAAATCATTTCATAAAAATAAAAATAAAACATGGAATAAGTTTGTTTGTTGTTTTAAAATCAATTAAATAAATGAAATATTTGTGTATTTTCTAATTTTGTAACTAATTTTTTAAGTTTATGTATTTGAGAGAGAAAACACAAGGACAAGCAAGGGGGGAGCAGAGAGAGGGAGAGAGAATCCCAAAAAGCAGAGAAGGGGCAGAGGGAGGAGGAGAGAATCCCTCCCAGAGTGTCAGCATGGAGCCTGACACAGGGCTTGATCTCACAAACCATGATATCATGACCTGAGCTGATACAAGAGTTAGATGCTTAGCTGACTAAGCCAGCCAGGTGTCCCAGTTTTAATTCTAATATCTCAAGTGTTTATATATATTCCAGAAAGAAAGCTTACTGGGGATCCTCAATAATTTTTAAGAGTACAAAGAGATCTCAATATCAGAAAGATCGAGAACCACTGTTTTAATGCAAAAGCTTTTGGGGTCTTGAAGAGTTTTAATAGAGGCAAGATAAGTGAGAGTACTGGGGGGTGTGGGGGTTGGATGGATTCTCCTCAAGGGGACAATTTCTCTGAATTGTGGTGACAGCTCCATTTTCATTGATAGGTGACTCTTTTGATAATGTTGAGTGCATCATCTTGACTAGATCACAATTAAGATTTAAGAAAGCTTAAACATTTTACAATCATACCAGTAAATCCCTATGATGAAAATTCAAATAAGGAATATATAGACCGAAATACATGGGAAGCAGTGTAGTGGGTAAGAGCACAGACTTTGGAGCGAGGCTGCTTTGCCACACGTAAGCTGTGTGTATTTGTTGCCAATGATCAATGCTGGCACATTTCTCAACCTCTCTGTGATTCAGTTTCTGCACATGCAAAATGGGGATAATAATAATAAATGCCTCATTTTGATGCAGGCTGGCTGAGTCCTAGGACCCAGAAGGGGTCCCACAGGATCAGCCAAGAGGGTCCTTGGCTTTGTGCTGGATGGAAATCAACGGCAAGCCAGCAGTGAGAGCAGAGTTTATTGAAGATATAGAGAGAGCAGGTACAGATGAGTGTCTGGGAGACTCAGAAAGCAAAAGGGACATGAGCCTTGTCTTCGCTTGGGGGTCGGGAGTTTTTGTGGAGAACAGCGGTCTGGTGTAAGTGTCCTCTCAGACATCCAGAAACTGATCAAACAAGGGTGAGTGCTCAAGTGTCCTCCATGAGTCACATATGCCCTGGAGCCAGGTGTAGGGAATAAGTTTAAGAATTCTCTGAGGGGCTCCTGGGTGGCTCAGTCAGTTAAGCATCCGACTTCTGCTCAGGTCATGATCTCACGGGTAGTGGGCTCAAGCCCCATGTCAGGCTCTGTGCCGACAGCTCAGAGCCTGGAGCCTGTCTTCAGATTCTGCATCTCCCTCTCTCTCTGACCCTCCTCTGCTGTCTCTCTCTGACTCTCAAAAATAAATAAATAATATTAAAAAAATTATCTGAGCTCACATAGTGGGTTAACAAGGCTTAGGGAGGAAAGCCACCACAGGGTGAAAGTGCCCAGCATAGAACCAGAAAGCCGCCTCCACAGGACCAAAGCTCTAGGACTTATCATTAAGTAAAACAAAGCATAGAGCAGAAAGCCGCTACAGGGTGAAAGCGCCCAGAGCTAATTAGCGAGAAAAATATCTGTTAACCCTGAGGTAGCATGCTCTATCTGTCTTAGCCCCTAGAAAAGTTATGATAAACAGACATGGTGGTGACTGGTACCTGCAGTAAAGGGCCATCTGCTCAGTGCCAGGACTTTGATTTATCTTGACCCAAACCTCTAACACTGCATATCTTCGAAACCCCCTTTCTCTCACACACGAGTTAATGATCACTGTTTTATTGTCTCTTTCTGCACATCCATCACATAGGTAAGTCTTCTGATCCTAATAAATACGGAGAAAGGACCCTTACTCAGAGCTCTTGTCTCTTCCTGGACATCAGCCTCTCTTGTATTTAATTCTGTGTCTGCTCTTTTGCTGGACAAGAGAGAACTCAAAGTCTGTGACAGCCAGGGATCTTAGGGTCAAGGGGTTTGAAATCAGTGATTTTGGAGAACATTCATGATGACCTGGCCTGGTCACTCCTTTGATATCTGTTGTGCTGAAAGATTCCAAAGAAATCATTAACTCCTTGACCTTTACAAAGAGGACATATGCGAAGGCATGTGTAAGGTGGAGGTGTGGGTCCCTGCAAGAAGCAGGAAAAGAATCATAGGAAAAAACCCAGCTTTTTCTTTCATGGGGTCCCTTCGGTTTCCCTGTCTCAGTTTGGTTGTCCTAACGATTACGTGTGCTATGTTCACCCTTACATCACATAGAGTGAGTGCTACTTGAGGACTTACTGTTCTGTGTAGGTCTTTGTCCATTAGGGAGGGCAGTATGCCCCACCCCCCCACCCACCCCCCGCCTGCCAATTTAAATGTTAATTTCCTCCAGAAACACATCCACAGACACACCCAGAATAAGATTTGACCAACTACTGGGGCACCCCAGTGGTCCAGGCAAGTTGACACAAAACTAACGCTTTTTTGGGGGGGTGATGCAAACAATCTTTATCTTGGCAGGGGTGTGGGTATGTATTTATCAAAACTTATTTAATTTTACACTATGCAGTCCACTGTATAAAAATTAATCTCAATGAAAATATTGAAACAAAGTCACACTGACAGCAATCAGGATCTTCATCCTGGTCTGCCCCCGTCTCCTGCCTGGCCCCCATTGCGATTGCCCAGCTCCGTGTGGATTCAACTCCTTTTGCCTACAGCCTGTGCCTTCACAACAGGGCTGCCCCATTACCCCCTATTTCTAGGCCCTGTGCCATTCCAGCCTAGGGGGTTGCAGATACAGGTGCATCTGGGCAAGGGGGGCATTGATGTGCACACCCTGTTAGTGGTTCCTGGGAAGGGCTTCACGTTTAATGTCTGGAGAGTGGCCTCAGCCTTGGAGAAGAGGGCTGCCCTGAGGCCAGGGTAGGGTCCACAGTAGAGTCTCCACTGCAGGGTGGAGGAGTGCAGGGGAGAGGATCTCGGCAGGGGGGGTGGGGAGTTGGCAAAGGAGGGGTTGGTGGGGGGGGGTGGACAGAGACAAAAGCAGTCATTGATCTCTCTCATCCCACCCCGACTCAATCATGTTATTTTTATAGATCAAACCCTAACATGGAATGTATTTGCACAAACGATACATTTTACATCCCATATTATTTCTTACAATTAATTAGATTATACTTTAATATAAAAAGCTCATGAAAACTTAATTTAAATTCAGCAAACATGGAGTGAGCATGTCTATTAGGAGCAGGAAGATGTACCACATGCTCTGGGCCTGTAAACATGAGCTTAGAAGGGCCTGAGGGGGCAAATTCTGGCTGGCTGGTCTCTAAGGTGGGGCGTGAAGGGCAGGTGTAGGGATTAGCGTTGACTGGTTTGGTTTTGGTTCCTCAGTGGTCTGTGTTCCTGAGATAGTCTCACTTCCCTTTGAATTGAGGGTGGCTCCTTAGAAAGCTGTTGTAATCACTTATTTTAAAAACTAAATTGGTACCAAGTTGGCCACCAGCTGAGTTTATTCTGCTATGTGTGACCTATTCCCTACCTGCATGTCTCAGGGATGGAGTTGCATAAAGGAGCTTGAGAACCTGGCTTTAAGGAAGCTTCTGGAGGCCCATTTCTGCTCCAGGGAGTGAGTCTGCCTGCAAATGCCTGGGCAGAGCTTCCGTGGGTCAGCCCCAAGGGCACACAGCTGGGGTGGCCTTGAGTGTGGGGGCGGGCACGTGGGATGGCTGTAAATCCACGCCCATGAGAATCAAATCTGGAGATGGCCAGGCTTGACCAGATTGGTGGTGGGGTACATACATACCCCTGATTTCCCTCTTTCAGTGAATCCCAAAACCCTTTTCAATGTACCATTGTGAAAGAATTTTGTGTGAATCAGGATAACATATAGAGATAGAGTTGTATGAACCCATTTCATCAAACAAATGTCTCTAGACCATGTTTATAAAATCTCATTTACTGAGCTCAGAGTTGATTCTAGATGAACAGCATTTCAAAATGAGATTGGAAGCAGACAAAGAGGCCGGCCATTAGGCTTATTATAGTCTTTTTCCCTTATATTCTAAAACCAACCCATTTGAAACTAGCGAATAATAACCTACATGTTTAGCTACATAAACATGCACAATGACTCCCAATAATTTTGAGATGATGCTGCATTTTGTATTTGCAACCAAGCACAACAGTATGACACACATATTTTTCTTGTTGCACCTTTTAATCTATAATATTTGTAACATTTTTAAAATAATGATACAATTCTTTAAAACTACTTCCACACCAAAGCACTAAATATGAGACTTGATGGAACAGTGCTTGACAAAGAGACCAAAGGATTCTGACAAAGCGGGTGTAAACAAAGCATGTGCTACTGGCTGAGTTGTGTTGCCTGGCATTTCCATCAGTGCCTTTTGGAGGTGGGTCCAGTCGAAGGGGAGGGTGTCAGGCACACAGAGAGCATGGGGACAGCCTCTGTGGGAGTTTGCAGGACCGAAGCCCGGTGGGAAGGGAGGTGACCTGCAGCAAACGCTTGGTCTCAGGCTCTGCGGTCAATGCATGGAGATGTGTGCTCCCCAGGATCCCTTCAACTGCAGGAAAAGAGACTTTCACTGCATCCTGACACTAGGAAGTCCAAGGTGGCATGCCGGCTTCTGGCTGGGGTGGCTCCAGGGTCCCCAGCAATGCTATTAGCTCCTTCTCCAACCCTTCACTCTGCTTCCTTTGAGGTTGCCTCCACTTGGCTACTGGTGGCTCCAGAATGACATCCTGCTGCCCCAGCAGCTTGAAGTGGAGAGTTTCCCACTGCTCCTGAGTCTTGGACTGAGTCTTGTGAACAGAGCTGGGCCTCAGGTCTTCCCTGGATGGGATCTCTGCAACCAGGGGAAGGCGTATATGATGTGCAGTGATCGGTTCAGGCCTGAGTCACAGGCAGTTCTCTGAGACATGGCTGGGGGGAGCTGGCCAGCTCCACTTACCCCTTGCGCTGAGTCTGCAGTGGTGAGGGCCCAGAGATAACTAGACATGCCTTACCAGGAAGGAGGGGGGGGCCGGAACCCACAGTGTCCTCTCACGTCCTGGAAACACATCAGCATCCGCTCCTGAATGACTTGAGAGAGCTTCCCCAGGGACACTTGAAAATCCATCCCCTTGACTGCTAGAGGAAGAAAGATACACGCATGCAATATGTGAGTGTTTATTATGCTTAAAACCCCAAAAATGGTGTATTTTCTATGGGCACACATATAAGTATGTAAAAGACCCCTTTTTTAGAGTCAGAGATGTAGATATTAAATTCATTGCAATAGTTATTTCTGGAAAGGTAGGGAGGAGCCTGGGATGACATGTCAAGAGGACTTTGGCTTTAGATTTACTGGACACATTTTAAAATTTAATTAGAAATAGTTTACATAGCAGGAAACAACCTCCTTGACCTCCACCACAGCAACTTCTTACCTGACACATCCCCAAAAGCAAGGGAATCAAGAGCAAAAATAAATGATTGGGACCTCATCAAGATTAAAAGCTTCTGCACAGCCAAGGAAACAACCCAGAAAATTAATAGGCAACCAACGGAATGGGAAAAGGTAGTTGCAAATGACATATCAGATAAAGGGTTAATATCCAAAATCTATAAGGGACTCACCAAACTCCACACCCGAAAAACAAACAATGCAGTAAAGAAATGGGCAGAAGATATGAACAGACACTTCTCCAAAGAGGACATCCATATGGCCAACAGATACATGAAATGATGCTCAGCATCCCTCCTCATCAGGGAAATACAAATCAAAACTACACTGAGATACCACCTCACGCCAGTCACAGTGGCTAAAATGAACAAATCAGGAGACTCTAGATGCTGGCGAGGATGTGGAGAAATGGGCACCCTCCTACACTGCTGGTGGGAATGTAAACTGGTGCAGCCCCTCAGGAAAACAGTGTGGAGGTTCCTCAAAAAATTAACAATAGAACTCCCCTAGGACCCAGCAATAGCACTGCTAGGAATTTACCCAAGGGATACAGGAGTGCTGATGCTTAGGGGCTCATGCACCCCATTCATAGCAGCACTCTCACCAATAGCCAAAACATGGAAAGAGCCTAAGTGTCCATCCACGGACGAATGGATCAAGAAGATGTGGTTTATCTACACCATGGAATACTACATGGCAATGAGAAACAATGAAATCTGGCCATGTGTAGCAACATGGATGGACCTTGAGGGTGTTATGCTGAGCGAAATAAGTCAGGCAGAGAAGGACAAATATCATATGTTTGCACGTATAGGAGGATTAGGAGGAACTTAACAGAGGACCAAGGGGGAGAAGAAGGGGGGAAATGGTGGGGGAAAGGGAGGGAGGCAAACCATGAGAGACTTTTGAATGATGAGAACAAACTGAGGACTGATGGGTGTGGGAGGGGAGGGAGGAGATGGACACGGAGGAGGGCACTTGTGGGGATGAGCACAGGGTGTTATATGGAAACCAACTTGACAATATTTTTTTTTTTAAAATAGATAAATAAATTAGAGCATTTCTTACCAGGAAAAAAAAAAAGAAATAGTTTACATATAATAACACTTACTTTTTGGGGTGTATAGTTTTGATCTTTGACAAATGCATGAAGTCATGCCAGCCACCACCACAATCATGGCAAAGAATAGTTTCATCACCTCCAAACATCTCTTGTAGTTAACCCTTTCATGGTTAACCCCTCCACGAATCCCAGCCTCTGGAAACCATTCATCCACTCTCCATCCCAGGGGTTTGTCTGTCAGAGAGTGTCACATAAATGGACTCATGCAGTATGTACCCTTTTGAGTCTGGTTTCTTTCATCCATGTTGTCACATGTATCAGTAGTTTGTTTCTTGTTTTCTGCTAAGTACTATTCCATTTTGGGTGTATAACAATTTACCTTGTTGTTTTTTTAAAAATTTTTAATGTTTATTTTTGGGAGACAGAGAGTGAGACAGAGTATGAGTGGGGGAGGGGCTGAGTGAGAGCGGGAGACACAATATGAAGCATGTTCTAGGCTCCGAGCTGTCAGCACAGAGCCCAATAGCAGGATCATGACCTGAGGCGAAGTGGGATGCTTAACTGAACGAGCCACTCAGGCACCCCCACAGTTTATGTTGTTGAAGGAGATTTGGGTTACTTCCAGTTTGGAGCCATTATGAATGAAATGCTATAAAAATTCCAATACAGATATGTACATACGTGAGTTTTCATTTCTCCAGGGTAAATACCTACAAGTGGGATGGCTGAATAATAGAGTAAGCGTAGGTTTACCTTTATGAGAAATTGCACACTGTTTTCCATAATGGCACATCAGCAATTTTGAGAATTCCAGTGGCCCTGCAACTTCACCAGCATTTGGTATTGCCACTGTTTTTATTTTAACCATTCTAATTATGTATGCTGGTTTCTATTTTTGGTTTTTAATCTTAAAATAATCTGAGATTTACAGAAGACTTGCAAAAATAATGCAAAAACAAAGAGTTCCTGTGTTCTTTTTACTCATCACCCCTACTATTAACATAGTTAGTACCTAATCACAGTATGCTTATCGAAATGACATTAACATCAGTGCAATACTAGTAACTAACCTGCAGAGTTTATTCAGATTTCCCTAGTTTTTCATTAATATCCATTTTTGGTTCCAGCATCCAATCCAGGAACCTATATTGCATGTAGCCTTCATGTCTTCTTAGTCTCTTCTGATGGGTGATTTCCCCCCAGTCTTCATGACTTTGTATTTCATGATATTCACACTTTTCAAGAGTACTGCTCAGGTATTTTGTGGAATGTCCCTCAATTTAGATTTGTCTGATGTTTTCTCATAATCAGGCTGATATTATGATGGGGAGGGGACATGTTACACAGGTTGGTTGGTTTATTTGTTTTTTTTAATATAATTTATTGTCAAGTTGGCTAACACACAGTGCATACAGTGTGCTCTTGGTTTTGGGAGTAGATTCTCATGATTCATCACTTGCATACAACACCCAATGCTCATCCCAGCAAGTGCCCTCCTCAATGCCCATCACCCATTTTCCCCTCTCCCCTGCCCTCCCCACATCATCCCTCAGTTTGTTCTCTGTATTTTCTTTTTAACACTTTATTATTTTCTGGCTTTGCAAGCTCATCTGTGTAGTCTCTGTCCCAGCCCTAGAATGAAACTCTTCTCCCAAAATTCCTGACTCTTTGTATGAGAGAACAGCATTTAGAAATCAAGATCTGGGTGCTGGGTGTCTTCATTGATATTGGGGTGTCCCTGCTTCTGGACTGTCTCAGCAAACAAAGCTAGGGAGTTCTATGTATGTACTCTAAACATGCATATCCACATATCTCTATTTCTTTCTGTGTACATACTTTAACAAATGAGTTCATTCTGATATTTCTTTTTGTTTGTTTGTTTTATTTGAGAGAGAGAGAGAGAGAGCATGAGAGTGAGCAGGAGAGGGGCAGAGGGAGAGGAAGAGACAGAGAATCCCAAACAGGTTCCATGCCTAGTGTGGAACCCAACTTGGGGCTCGATCTAATGACTATGAAATTGTGACCTGAGCCAAAATCAAGAGTCGATTGTTTAACCGACTGAGCCCCCCAGG
This sequence comes from Proteles cristata cristata, assembly GCA_017311185.1. Classification (NCBI taxonomy): domain Eukaryota; kingdom Metazoa; phylum Chordata; class Mammalia; order Carnivora; family Hyaenidae; genus Proteles; species Proteles cristata. Next base: position 506,006 of record JAESUZ010000174.1, on the reverse strand, counting down.
CGCTCCCCAGCTGATATTTCTGACTCCAATCCAGCACGTTGGTGTTCATTCTGGCACTTTCCTCCTTACTTCTTTTGTAACTTCTTTCTCAGTAAATAAAAAAGCTTTCATAATCTCCAGTATTGTCACCAAATATCTACTTGTTTGTTCAACTCTACTGTACATATAAAATACCTTTGGAATTCATAACCAGTATCTGTTGGAGAACACACTTACCAACCAGAGCACAGTTTCTATGTAGTTCTTTTTTCTTTATTCTTACAGAATCTAGTCAAAACAGTGTCTTTGCTCCTTCCTTCCTCACCAGGTTGAGTATGTGTAAGCCATCCGTCCATAAACAAATTCATTTGTCACTGTGTGCGTCTCATCTTGGATGCCTCTGACATTCTGCATGATTTGTAAACATTTTCACATAGCAAAACTTACTCTTTGTGGTATACAGATCTATGGATTTTTTTAAATGTTTATTTATTTCTGAGAGACAGAGAAAGATAGAGCATGAGCAGGGGAGGCGGAGGAGCAGAGAGAGGGAGACACAGAATCCAAAGAATCCAAAGCAGGCTCCAGGCTCTGAGCTGTCAGCACAGAGCCTGATGTGGGGCTCAAACCCACGAACCACGAGATCATGACCTGAGCCGGAGTCGGATGCTTAACCTACTGAGCCACCCACGTGCTCCTAGATCTATGGATTTTTGACAACTGACATAGATTTTCCTGTATTGAAAGTGCCTTGGATTCCTAAACTCCATTTAGTTGTGATATATTACCCTTTTCATATATTGATGGATTAAGCTTGCTACTGTTTGGTTGAGGAATTTCACATCTGTGTGTGGAATTTGGTCTATAGTCTTCTTGTAAAGTCTTCCTCTGGTTTCGGCTTCAGGGTAAATCTGGTCTCATATACTGAGCTGCAGAGTTTCCCTCCTGTTTTATTTTCTGAAAGAGCTGTATGGGATTGGTATGATTTCCTCTTTAATTGTTTAGTGGAGTTCACCAACGAAACCATCTGGGTGTGAAGCTTTCTTTGTTGGAAAGTTTTCATTAAAAATTCAGTTTCCTTAATAGATATAGCACGGTTTGCTTTATCTATGTCGTTTTCAGTGAGCTTTGGTAGCTTCTTGTAAGGTTAAACTACATTTCCTATGCAATCCAGCAATCCCGCTCCTTGGTATTTACCTAGGTGAATTGCAATCTGGTGTTCACACCAGAAACTCTTTTTATTATTTTTTAAAATTTTAGTTGTTGTTGTTGTTGTTGTTTTGAGAGTGTACATGAGTTGGGGAGAGGAGGCAGGAGAGAGAGAGAATCTTAAGCAGGTTCCACGCTCAGTGCAAAGCTCGACTCGGGGCTCCATTCCATGACCCTGGATTCATGACCTGAGCTGAAATCAAGAGTCAGATGCTCAGCTGACTGAGCCACCCAGGCATCCCTCCACCCCTTCTTATTACTTTTTATTATTATTTAGAGAGAGCATGAGAGGAGGAGACGGGCAGAGGGAGAGAAAATAAAAAAGTTTCAATTCAGAAGTTCATGGCAAGGATTGCCTGGGTGGCTCAGTCGGTTGAGCATCTAATTCTTGATTTTGGTTCAGGTCCCGAATTCAGGGTCGTGGGATTGAGTCCTGCCTCAGGCTCCGTCCTGAGTGTGGAACCTGCTTAAGATTCTCTCTCTTCCTCTGCCACTCTCTCCAGCTCAAGCACTCTCTTTCCTTCTCTAAAAGAAAAAGTTCATGGCAAGTTGTAGGACACACCACTGAAATATCTAGGAATGGCTCCTGCTTGATGCCAACTCCCAGGGCTTCAAGATCAGACAACCCTAGGCTTTGACCATAGCTGAACACCTGATGCAGGACGGCCCACACAGGAAAGCAGCTAGCCAGGCCTGGCCAATGAGGAACTTGGGTGGCCTGTAATGTGCAGACCCAGGTGCTGTCGGTGATGGTGACGGTGGCCCTGGGTGGGGGTATTTTCTGTCATGTGGTTTCAGGAAACAGTAGATGCTGAGGAAGAGAAGAGATCAGTCACAGGGAGAGGGGCTGAGATGAGAGACCCAAACCACACAGTTTGCTCCCACATTCCTCTTGCGTTGCTGTGTTGAGCTGTGTGACACACCCCAGGCCAGAGTCCCTTAGGATAAGTTGAGTTGGGTTTCTGTTACCTGCACCTGAAAATATCCTAACGCTCAAATATCTTTCCTCAGACACTTCATGTTTTCTTCTGGAGGGGAGAGTTTTTCCATATCACCTGTCACTTTCCCTCTCGAATCTAAATGGTAGGCCACCGTGGCCAAGCCATACCGCGCTGCTCCTCATTTTCATCTTTCAGTAAAGTGAAGAAAATCCTTCCTGACCGACTACAGAGGCGTCTTGCATGGAGAGGGTGCTCAAGTGCTGTCCAGGAAAAGGGTGTTGTGTGGAAGGTCCCCAAGACGTGCCTTGCATTCATCTGAATTTTGGGCTGAGATATATCCAAGAGTGACAATGACAGTGGGGACAATGATTTGGGATTTGTCTCTGCTCGGGAGCAAGAAAGGCCCTTGTTGCCTTGAAGGCGTCACAGGTCTCTTGAGCGGCCATTACTATTGCTGTTGTCAATGTCATTATTGTTGCAACTAGACTAGATGGAGCACTGTGAGTTCACGGCGGTTCTGGGTGCGCCCGGGGTTCTCCCTGACTCCAAACTCTGACTCCTTCCCACTCGGCTCCCTGTGGCCACACTTTAGATAGACTCCAATCAGACTTTGGCCCTTGCTAACAAAATTAGGGAAACGGGGCTTATTTTCTCCTCTTTATTTATAAAAATTAAAAAAAAAACAAATAAAAATGAAAAGAATATTACCTTTTGGTTTTCTAAGTGACAGAACGTTATCTGAATAAAATATTGGCATGAGCTTTCGGGATGGACATTTCTGGTGCTCATTCTCTGACGGGGGGTGGGGGGAATTACTCCTTTGTCTTTTGTGTGACTTCCTTTATTGGCAGTACAGGGATTCCAGTGGAAGAAAGGACACCTCTAGGATTTCCGTGACTTCCTCGCTGCCTACAGCTCACCAGGTGCCAGGCCTGATGCTCAGTTGCACTTGGCCTCAGCTACCTGAGAAAATGTAAATTTGTATTTCCGGGGCCAGATAACGTGCTTTTTTTCCCCTTTGTTATCTTTGATTTATTTGCTGGAAGGAAACTTTTAAGCTTCCTGGCGCTGATTACTTCAGCTGCTGTGATGCTAATGATTCACATATTGAACAAATAAAATATCCTGGAAACCTGCTAAGGGAGGAACTTCAAAACACATTCATTCTGTTGACAAATGTGCCCTTCTGAGAGGCTTAAGGAGGCCCAATTTTGTTTGGTTTTGTTCCTGAGGGTACCACACACACCTCTTTACTTCTGAATATTTTATTCCTTGAAAAAGTTGTAAAAAGCAGAAACAGGCAATTCACCAAGGAAGAAGGGCAAATGGCCAAAACGCATATGAAAAGATGTTCAATCGAATAGAAGCAAATTGAAGCAGCGAGATATTTTTTCCTCCAGCTACATTAGGAAATGTTGTATAAAGGCTGACAATAACTCTGAGAGTTGCTGAGAAAATGAGCATTTTTATGCCCCGTCTTCTAGGTACAAGCTGGCAATGCACCTCCATGTTTAAACTGTTCCCTTTGGCTTGGAAACGGTACCTGTGGGCGTTCCTTTTAAAGACCTGACTGGATCCCTTTGTGAGGATGAAGACTGAGGTCATTTCTAGAAGATTGCTTAGGAAGGAGACTAGAAACAACCTAACGTCTACCAGCAGGGGTGGGTTAGGCAAATGACAGGCACAGCTCTCTGTGAGTGCATGGCAGTCACTGGGAACGAAGGTGCAGGGCTCTGTGTGTGGTGGGGACACACGTCATTAATGTACTGCCAGGCAAAAACCATTACAAAACTGTGCTCACTTGTGATTCCGTTTCTGTAAAGAAATCTGTATGTGCCTTTGGAAAAGTAGGGGCACCTGGGTGGCTCAGTCAGTTAAGCGTTGGACTTTGGCTCAGGTCATGATCTCACAGTTCATGGGTTCAAGCCCCACGTCAGGCTCTGTGCTGACAGCTCACAGCACCCAGAACCTGCTTTGGATTCTGTGTCTCCCTCTCTCTTTGCCCCTCCCCTGCTTGTGCTCTGTCTCTGTCTGTCTCTCTCAAAAATAAACAAACATTAAAAAAAGAAAGAAAGAGGGGCGCCTGGGTGGCTTAGTCGGTTAAGCGTCTGACTTTCGCTTAGGTCATGATCTCGCGGTTCATGGGTTCGAGCCCGGCGTCGGGCTCTGTGCTGACTGCCAGCTCGGAGCCTGGAGCCTGTTTCAGAGTCTGTGACTCCCTCTCTCTCTGACCCTCCCCTGCTCATGCTGTCTCTCTCTCTCTCTCCTAGAAATAAATAAAAAATTAAAGAAAGAAAGAAAGAAAGAAAGAAAGAAAGAAAGAAAGAAAGAAAGAAAGAAAGAAAGAAAGAAAGAAAGAAAGAAAGAAAAGTAGTCTGGTCAGGCACAGAGGGACAAGTACTGCATAATTCCATTAGAAACTGGAGTAATCAAATTCATAGAGGCAGAAGGTAGGTTTCCCCCGGGGCTGGAGGAGGAGGGAATGAGAGTTTTTGTTTAATGGGTACAAGGTTTCAGTTTGGGAAGATGAAAAAAGTAGTGGAGACGGATGGGGGGGAACGGCTGCAGCATGGTGTGAATGTACTTCCTGCCACTGAACTCTACCCTTAAAAATGGTTAAAGTGGTAAATTTTATATTACACATATTTTACCACAATGCAACATTTTAAAAAATGTTTTATTTATTTCTGAGAGAGAGAGAGAGAGAGAGAGAGAGAGAGTGTGAACAGGGGAGGGTCAGAGAGAGAGGGAGACACAGAATCCAGAGCAGGCTCCAGGCTCTGAGCTGTCAGCTCAGCTGTTCAGAGCCCAATGCGGGGCTTGAACCCACGAACCGTGAGATCATGACCTGAGCTGAAGTCAGGTGTTTAACCAACCGAGCCACCCAGCTGCACCCCAAATTTTTTTAAGTAGCTGAAAGGATATCTGCCAAAACACCAGTGTTATTTTCTGTGTGATTGTTTTTGTTTTCTTTACAATAGCAGAGATTCTGTGAGCCCACTTTGGCCGACCAGTGAGCTGTGGATTCATTGAGTACCTCTATTTCTGTTTATATTTTGTAAATGTGGCTATGTGGACTTGGAGCCTGCTCCCACACCTTTCCTCAGGTCTTTCTGTTTGCCAGATTTTCCTTAAAAAGCAAATATCTAATTCTTGCCCTCTCCCTTTCCCACTGCCACCCCCTCCCTAAACTTCCACACATGGGTGGCTGAGGGGACAGACTTGGGCATAGGTCCTGACACACGGCCCAGTGGAATTCATTCTCAGCCCCTGTCGCCTGCCACATGGGCACCAGCACCTGTTCTAGCCACCAGGGGGGTTTGGTGGGGAGGGAGAGGAGGACATCTGGGGCTCAGTTCACATAAGCCACAGCAGCTGGTGCCAGCTGGGCACTGGCAGACCCGAGGGACGGCCCCAAGGATTAGTACTAAACTCTTTGTCACCCTCCCTGCCCCCACTTTCTGTCCCCACTTCATGCCTCTGCTCTCTCTGTTCTGGAACCAGTGCCTGAGAGAGAGTGTGTGTGACTGGCTGACCTTGGTCACATGCATGTCAATGCTTGCAGGGAGCAGGATACAATGTGTTGATCTGGGGCGCCTGGGTGGCTCAGTCAGTTAAGCCTCTGACTTTGGCACAGGTCATGATATCATGGCTAGTGGGTTCGAGTCCCTCGTCGGGTTCTGTGCTGACAGTTCAGAGCCTGGAGCCTGTTTCAGATCTGTGTCTCCCTCTCTCTCTGACCCTCCCCTGCTCACACTCTCTCTCTCAGAAATAAATAAAACATTAAAAAAAAAAAAAGAATGTGTTGATCAGTAGGCCTCTGGACTTCCTGAAATGGCAAGGGGCAGAGCATCCTCAAAAGGAAACTGAGGTATGGGGCCAGAGAGGAAGAGCCACCTAGCCCGTGCACTTGTCCACTCTGTCCACTTAGCAGCGCCATTCCAGAGCCCAGGACTTCTCCACAAGCTGTTCCCTCTGCCTGCTACACTCTGTCCCCAAACCTTTGCCTGACCAGCTCCTTGTTATTCACCTCTCAGCTTGAAGGCCACCTATGTAGGCCATGGTCACCACGGTGCATCTCTCTGCCAGGCCACTCAAGATCCTTCCATCCTGATCCTCAGTTTTACTTCCTCTAGTACACTTATCTTCACCTGTGTTCACTTACTCAACTGCATGTTTTGAAACATGGAAATGTAGTCTCTTACAGGTCTGGAGGCTGCAAGTCCAAGGTCAAGGTGTTAGCTGGCTAGGCTTCTCCCACAGCCTCTTTCTTGGAGTTGCAGATGGCTGGCTTTTCACTGTGCCTTCATGTGGCCCTTTTCTCTACGTGCTCACACGTCTTTGTCCAAATTTCCTCTTTGTATAAGGACACAAGTCAGATTGGATTAGGGCCCATCCCAACGGTCTCTGTCTAACCTAGTTACCTCTTTAAAGACCCCATCTCCAAATAGAGTCACATCCTGAGGTACTGGGGGTTAGGGCTTCAATGTACAAATTTTGGGGAAATGCACTTCATCCCATAGCAGTCCTCAGGCAGGGTTCTGGTCCTCTTCCTCCATTGCTGTGGAGGAGGGGATTGCCCGAAACCTTGTTGGGTGCATGATGAGGATTCAAGCATATTTGAAGAATTAGAGTGAGAAAGAAAAAGAAGGAAGGAAAGAAAGAAGGAAGGAAGGAAAGGAGGGAGGAAGGGAGGAAGTGGGGGAGGGAGGGGCACTGTGGGGTCAAGAGCTGACAGGCATGTCCAGCCTGGTGATGGTGCTGTCCCCAGAAACCTCCGAGGCTGAGTGAGGATGAAATGAGCCTGTAACGATAAGAAATGGTGTCCATGTCTCATCATAAGCAAGAGCTCAGGACCAATCGGTAGCTCCGGAGTTAGAGAGATGCTTATGAATATATTCAGTTATGGTATTAGTTACATACTGCTGCAAGACAAATTACTGCAAAGCTTAGTGGCTTAAAAACCAATATGTTTTTAAGTTTCATAGTTTCTGTGGGTAATTGGCTGGGTGCCTCTGACTCAAAATCTCTCACAAGGTTGTAGTCAAGGGGCTGCAGTTTCATCTGAAGGCTCCACTGGGGGAGGGTTGACTTCTTAGCTCATGTACTGGCTGTTGGTGGGATTCAGTTCCTGATGACTCTGGCTGGAGACCTCTCTCATCCTTGCCATGTGAACCTGTCCACAGGACGGCTCACAGCACGGCTTCCCTCAGAGTGAGCAAGTGCCTAGGTGAGAGATGATAGGAGAGGCCAGCCCAAGATGATGGCCGTGATTTTTTAACCTAATCTTGAAAGTGACATCCATCACATTTGCTACTCACGGAAGAGAATCTCTAGGCACAGCTCATGCTCAAGGGGAGGAAGGTCCACAAAAGCATGACTTCCAGGGGTCTGGAATAAGCGGGGGCCACTGTAGACCACAAATCCCCTGACATCACACTAAGGGGAAAGGTCCAGGTGTGCATCCCCATGACTCAGAAGCCATTCCGAGAGCCAGCATTACCGGCAATAGCAAAACACTAAAACCGTGTGAATGTCCTCAGGATGTAATGCATACAAAAGTGATGGCATTCTGCGTACAATAGAATAATAATGAAAAAGTTAAAAGAAATTGGGTGTTTGGGTTCTTTGAGAAGCAGACACTAAAATGGGGTTAGACCTGTAAGAGATTTCCTGACCAATAAAGAGGAGGGAGCCCAGGAAAGGCGGGAGAGCCCCCAGGCCTGATGTGGACATGACCCCCTGCCACGAGAGAGGTCCCACATCTCCCAGCAGTGGACTGGCATTAGTACCCCTGCCGTGCTCAGCTGTTGTATGCTGGGAACAGGGCATGGGAAGTGTGATTGGGAGCCATGTATTTTCGTGGCTCCTGGATGAGTAGACTAGATCAGTGTGGATAAATCTTAAAGACGTAGTGCTGGACTGATAAAAAAGAAAGTTACCAGAGGATACAAGCTGTACGTTGCTTTGTACACAAAGCAATATGATACATTGGTCATGCGTATGTGGTATGTTGTAAAAGGAGAAGGATGAAGAAGAGGAAGTATGTGCACAGGACTCAGGGGGCCAGGGAGGGGGAATGGGATAGGGCAGCATTCCCTGGAGGTGACACCTGATTCTAGGGGATGCCGGGGGGACTCCTTTCCCACAGGAGACAGGATGGAAGAATGAGATTTCTGGATGCCACCTGAGCCATGCTCTTGTAGGTAAACGGCTGCTGACCATCTCTGCCGGTGTGAGCAGAGCTGCCTGGATGGTGGGGATGTAGAGGGCATGCTGACACCTCTAGGAAGGAGCTGATGGCCAAAGGACATGGACAGCCATGAGAATTAGCCTGCAAACTACAAGAGGCTGATGTGTGCAGCCCCAGAAGCCTGTTCAAAGTACAGAAGGGGAGGCACCACCTTGGTGGCTCAGTCGGTTAAGTGTCTGACTTCTGATTGACTCATGCTTAGGTCATGATCTCTTGGTTTGTGAGTTTGTGCCCCGTGGCAGTCTCCACGCTGACAGCGCAGGGCGTGTTTGGGATTTTTTTTTTCTCTCTCCCTCTCTCTCTTCCCCTCCACTGCTTGCACTCTCTCTATCTCTCTTAAAATAGATACATAAACTTTAAAAAAAAAAAAGGTACAGAAGGAGCAGTGAGGTGCGAGGGAGTCTTGTCTCCCTCTAGGAGGGCAGAGATATGGCCGGCATGGGTTCTGAAGACTGAATAGGAGTTTTCCCAGAGTGGAGTATGCAGATAATGGCTAGTGTTTACCTCTGTGTCAGGCATTGTTGTAAGTGACTTGCAGGTTTTAACACTTTTAATTCTTACCATGATCTCGTGAGGTAGGTACTGTTGTGCCCCTGTTTATAGATAAGGAAGCCAAGACTTGTAAAATGAAGGAGCCTCTAACATGGGGAGTGAGTTGGGAGGCCAGATGGAATCCTCCGTAGGTCAATTGCAGAGTCTCTGTGCTTAATCATGCTACTTTTCCTGCTTGTGGCATGGTTTGGGTGACTTTCGGTGGGACCAGAATGATCTGGGTCAGGACTGTCACATTTTGCAGTAAATACCACTAAACCACAATGCAAGGGCATTATTTTCTCTTTCTCATTAGTCTCCTACAGTTTTTCTCATTTGGTTAAAGAGAAAGTCTCAGGGTTTTGTTTTTTTTTTTAAGGTTTATTTATTTATTTCGAGAGAGACAGAGAGAGCATGAGCGGGGGAGGGGCAGAGAGAGAGGGAGAATCCCCCAAAAAGAAAGTTTCCGTTTTTAAATTTTTAACATGTATTTATTGTTTTTGAGAGACAGAATGTGAGCGGGGAAGGGGCAGAGAGAGAGAGGGAGACACAGAATCTAAAGCAGGCTCCAGGTTCTGAGCTGTCAGCACGGAGCCTGATGCGGGGCTCAAACTTACGAACCGTGAGATCAAGCCCCGAGCTGAAATCGGACGGTTAACCGACTGAGGCACCTGGGCGTCCAAAAGTCTCTGTTCTGATGCTAGTGTGCCTTGAATGCTCTGGACTATTTCCTAAATCTCCCTGGTAGAGATTAACGCGCGCGCACACACACACATACACACACACACACACACACACACACACACACACACACACACACATGCAGGCAGATGGACAGATAGACAGATAGAAAAACAGAGGGGTGCCTGGGTGGTGCAGTCCGTTAAACGTCCATCTCTTGATTTCGGTTCAGGTCGTGATCTCACCAGTCATGGGATTGAGCCTCATGTTGGGCTCAGAGAACAAGGAGCCTGCTTGGGATTCTCCCTCTCTCTCCCTCCCTTCCTCGAGTCTCTCTCTCTCAAAATAAGTAAATAAAACATAAAAAAAAAAAAAAGGAAAGAGAGAGAAAGAAATGGATGCAGGCAACAAAATATACAATATTTTCTTAGGGTCCTGCTTGTATTTATGGGTATCTATTTACAGCTAGAGTCTGGATTTACGAAATTTCTTTTTTTTTTTTATTTTTTTAAAATGTTTTATTTATTTCTAGGAGAGAAAGAGAGAGACAGCGTGAGCAGGGGAGGGTCCAGAGAGAGAGGGAGTCACAGACTGAAACAGGCTCCAGGCTCTGAGCTGGCAGTCAGCACAGAGCCTGACGCGGGGCTCGAACCCACGAACCTCGAGATCATGACCTAAGCGAAAGTCGGACGCTTAACAGACTAAGCCACCCAGGTGCCCCTGGATTTATGAAATTTCTTTTTGAAGTAGAAGTATTTAAATAGAAAAAAATGAGCTGATTTAAATGCAACCATTAAGTCCATAATAAAGGTTTGCTGCCCAGCGTGTGGAGGAGGGGCCCTGCGAGCCTTGGCGAGCGGGTAGCTCTGCACTCGGTGCCCTGTGCCCCCCCGGGGAGGGGGGGCAGGAATCTAACAGAGACAAGTAGCCTCGCTAGCAGCCACCTCAGTGGACCGCTGTCCCACACATGTTGGAAGTGAGCTTGGCCTCTCGTCTAACCCACTTTGACCCACTGCTGGGGGTGGGAGGCCTTGGCTTTCCCGGGTCTGCGCGTGCGCCTCTGGACTCACCCTCTTCCAGCCTGTCACTTACCCCTGTGGCAGCAACACGGTTAAAGAACAAACCTTACCTGTTAAGCCATCTCGGGGCTCTGCTGCGCTTTGCTCCATTAATAATTTAGTGAAGTGAACTGAATTAGATTGATTCTCCCCCAAATCAATACACAAATGATTATTGTTTCAGGGCAATTCTGACTGCTTCGGCAAGGCCGAGGGGTGCTTTCTTACTGAAAATTGGAACGGCGCTCATCATTCAGAACGACTGTGGAGAGGGTTATGTAAACCAAGGGCTGACCTGGCGCTAACATTTTTATTGCCATAAAAGCTTTTTTTTTTTTTTTGGAGTGGTGCTTTTACGACATACTTACCTTCACTGTTCCAGACCTATAATTTTAAAATTACTGCTCAATACTGGAGGCGAAATGATTTTACTGCCGCTGGTCTGTTAAAGTTGTAAGAATCCGCAAGGGCTTGGAAAGCATCTGTGGCTGGGTGGGCTTGGCCGCGCAGAGCCATGACCATGCACGTGCGGGCAGACGTGGTGGGGCTGGGTCCATGGGCGAGGGCTGGGGGTGCCTGGGCATCGTTGCCCCCAGCCGACCAAGCCAGCGTCACCAGGAAGCCACACCAGACCCAAAGCGGCAACCCAGACTGGCTACCTCGCCCCACAGGGCTTGGGTGGAAATGTCACAGCCCTGAATTTTGACAGTTTATCATTAGCATTTTTTTTTTACTCTGGTAAAATATGCATAACACAAAACTTACCATTAAACAATTTTTTAAAATGTTTATTTATTTTTGAAAGAAAGGGCATGAGTGGGGGAGGAAGGGGACGGAGGATCTGAAGCGGGCTCTGCTCTGACAACCAGGTACGACGCTCGAACTCACGAACCGTGAGATCATGACCCGAGCCAAACTTGGACACATAACCAGCTGAGCAAGGCACCCCACAAGACTCACCATTTGAACCACTTGCAGTGTGTGGTTTCAAGGGCATTCGGTACACTCACACTGTTGTGCATTCACCGCTACCCATTGTCTGGAATGGAAACTCTTGTTCCCGTTAAATAGTAACCCCCCATTCTTTTCTCCCCCAGCCCCTGGCAGCCACCATTCTACCTTCTGGCTCCATGAGTCTGACTATTCTAGGCACCGCCAGTAAGTGGGATCATGCTGGCTTATTTCATGAAGCGTAACGTCCGCAAGGTTCATCCCCGCTGTGACATGGGTGAGAATGTCCTTCCTTTTTAAGGCTGACTGGTATTCCATTGTGAGGTTACACCACGGTTTGTGTACCAGGCCCTCTGTCAATGGACACCTGCATTGCCTCCACCCTTTGGTTATTGTGCATAACGCTGTCATAAGCGCGAGTGTGTGAGTGTCTCCTGAACTGCTGTCAGTTCTTCCGGACGTATACTCAAGTGTGGAATTGCTGGGTCATGGGTAGTTCTATGTTTAACCTCTTGAGAAACTGCCCAACTGTTTTCCACAGCAGCTGCACCGTCTTACATTCCCATGAGCAGCGTGCAAGCGTTCTCACGTCTCCGCATCCTCACCAATATGTGTTGTTTTCTTTCCTTCCTTCCTACATTCCTTCCTTCCTTCCTCTCTCTCTCTCTCCCTCTCTCTCTCTCTCTCCCTCCCATCCTTCCTGGCTTCCTTCCTTCTTTCCTCCCTTCCTTCCTGTGTACGTCCCTCTCTTCCACCTGCTTGCTTGCTTGCTTTCTTCCTCTCTCTCTCTCTCTCTCTTGCTTCCCTTTTCTCCCTCCCTCTTCCTTCCTTTCTTCCCTTTTCTCGCTTCCTTCCTTCTTTCATTCCTTCTTTCCTTTCTCCCTCTCTCCTTCCCTCCCTCCCTCCCCTCCCTCTCTCTTGCTTATAATAGCCATCCTAATGGATGCAAAGTGGTGTCTCATTATGGTTTTGAAATTTTTAGTATTTTAAAATCAAATAGACCATAACTCCCTTTCTCTGAAGCTATTTTTTCCCCTCTTACCTCCTTTCTTGTTCTCCTGTTGTCCTATTCCCGAAGCTGTGCATTAGCTGCCATTCAGAAGTCCCTCAGACATGGGTTTCATGCTACTTCTGACCTAAATGGCTGAGGTTTTAAAATGTCATTTGAGGGGTGCTTGGGTGGCTCATTTGGTTGAATGTCTGACTCTTGACTTAGGCTCAGGTCATGATCTCACCATCCTCAGATCGAGCCATATGTTTGGCTCTGCCCTGAGCATGGAGCCTCCTTAGGATTCTCTCTCCCATGGTCTCTCTCTGCCCCGCCCCCATTCTCTTTCTCAAAATAAATAAGTAAACTTAAAAAAAAAATTAAATATCATTTGACCAATGTAGACTTTAAAGTGTATGGGAGCAAAATAGCCACTTAGGAGACCCTGTCCTGTGAGGCTCCTCTGCGGTTCCCAAAAGGGTCTTAGAAAGCACCCAAGGACAGTTTCTGTTCAAGGAGAGACTGGCTCACATGCAGACACAACCGCCTTGTCACTTGAGTGAGTAGCTGGCCTGGGGGCTTGAGTGCTTCTCTCCAGGGGAGGCCGGAAGCATGGGGGCCAGTCAGTATGTCCACATACTGGTGGGGGCAGTGCACAGGGCGGAGAACCTCTCCAAATGCTCTCTAGCTCTGCATCCTGGCTGTCCACCTGGCAGAATGAAGGAAGAGTAGGCACGAGCTGTGGGGAAAAGTGGACAAGTTGGGTGGAGGTAGGCGCGCTTGGAGAGGATGCTGGGTAGAGCCAGTCCACGGGATCATGAAGCTCAGGTTAAACTCTGAGGTCTGTTCTGGAGCATTTTCTGAAGGGGACATGATCCAGTTTGCATGATAAAAATGTGAGCTGTTGATTGGGAGTCTGGGGACCCTATAGGAGGCTTCTGCAGAGATCTTAGAGAGAGGAGAGGGTGGCTGGGACCAGGAAGGTGCTGTGGTGATGGAGAGAAGTGGCAGATGTGAGATATGAGGTAGGGACTAGCTATCAAGACCCAGTGATGGACTGGTATTGAGGGACTGGGGTAGGGATTATTGACTCAGTAACTGATAAGGCCATGAACTGAGCAGGGCCCAAGGGGAAGGTGCTGACTGTAGAGTGAGAAGTGTCTGGTGGAGAGTGCGGTTTGGACAAAGAAGGGTTGGCCCTCTTAGAAGGCACCTGCAGGAAGACTGGACTAGGTGGTCATAAGACTTTGTTTTAGTTTTATTCACCAAAGTCACATTCGGCTTTTGATCCTGAAATATATTCTAACTATTTGAAATCAAGAAAGACAATGACTATCCAGCTTGGCAACCCAGTGGATAAGAGTGGGCTTGAATTTGCATCTGCTGGTAAATGGTGACGTGGAAGGAAGACATGGGGTGTCTTCCTTGTCCTGCAGAGGCCTTGGGGCATGTGGCCGGTGAACAAGCTTTGGCAGTGATCCCTTTGTTCTAGACAGGGGTTTATGTGAGACAACCCCATGCCCCTTCCCGCTCCTCCCTCCAGAAGCAGATCGCTGAAAATCTCATTGGCCCATTGGCCACATCTCATGAAACACATGTGAGTGACAGCAGCTTTGCTTCCTCCTAACTAGGAAGGCCAGCTTCCTGCCAGGAGGACCCTGAGGCCCCGCCTAGGTCCCTCAATCCTATGCCTCTTTCATCTGTCCCAGCCGGTGTGCAAGTTCTTGGTATGTGTGTGTGGGGGGGTGGTGTCTATTACTGGTATCACCATCTTTCCAACACTAAATTCTCGAATAGTTGGAAGATTTGGGGTTGTGATAGACAGAAAGCCCATGGTTACAACTGATGCTGGAGCTGATGCACGATGTTTGTTAACAAGTTACAGGACCATTGAGCCAGGGCACTGAGTCCTGCAGCAGAGACTGGACTGTGAGGAACCATTCCAGAAGTGGTTAGGGGAGAGGACAGGGCCAGGGCTACACTGGGGAACCCTAGTGAGGCCCCTGCCCTGGGTGGCAGCCTCTAGTGAGCACTAAACTGGAAATGGGGTATCAGGTAGCTAAGATCTCACTATGGGTAAAAGAGTAGCTTTGTGCCAAAAAACTCGTTAATCAAGAAAAACCGTGTCTTTAAATGTTTTTTCAAAAATAAATAAATAAATAAATAAATAAATGCAGGCTTGCCTGGGTGGTTCAGTCGGTTAAACAACTGACCCTTGATTTTGGCTCAGGTCATGATCCCAGGGTCATTGGATCAAGCCCACCATTGGGCTCTGCACTGAGCGTGGAGCCTGCTTGGGATTCTCTCTCTCTCCCTCTTCCCGCACTCACCCCACTCTCTCTCTAAAATAAAAAAAATTAATGCAAAAAATTCATGATGAACAAAACATTAAATGTTTAAATACAGAGAGGTGGTGGTTTTTGTGACCCTGCGCTCTTCTGCAATGGAAGTAGTTGTTTCCAACCAGCCCAAAGTTCCCAGGGAGCTGGCTGTCCCCTGCTATGTTGCTTTATGAGGGTTGATAAGGGGGCGTGGACAGATTGGGCAACTTGGGACTTTATGTATAGTCATGTTTTGTGACTGCAGAGCTTTTATTAACCTTTCCACTCAGCTTAAAATATGGGAGCATATTTTGATAAATGTATACAGTGACTCTCATATTCCCTTTTGCCTCAGGCTCCAGTAGGGCTCCCCATGGGCTTGGCCTCCACCCTGGATTCCTTTCAGGGCTTGGAAATTAAGCATCTAGAAAGCAATCCTCAAGTAGAAACAAAACTTCGGACTCTGCCTGTCAGTTCTCCAATTCTGTTGGATATTCTTGCCATGCGTAAATGCCCATTACGTGAGCAATCAGCAGGCTGGGGAAATCCTGAAACCAAATTATGGCAGCCTAGTGCTCTTTACCATAAATGAGTCATTTATCTTGTTATTTAATTCTTAAATCATTTGCTATATCTCTCAAGAAGTCTGCTTTGGAAAAATCACCAAAGGAATTGGAAGAGAGAGAACACACACACACACACACACACACACACACACACACACACACACACACGCAGAGTTGGCCTTCACAGTGAAAATGGGTCTACAACGTTCACTAATACCTTATCAGTTTCTCTTTACCTTCTCTCCAAACAAGGAGAATATCAGAGGAGTGGTGGTAATTGAAGAGGGGTCCTGAACCTCAGCTCGGGGCAGCCATGGCGCCCCAAACAGAGCCTCCATGCCAGGACCTCTGAGTTCACATTAGTCTCATGTAAGGAAGGCTGACTCTGCCTGACCCTAAATGGCCTCCTCAGCTCTTCGGTCTCTCCCGGCTTTCTGCCTCTTCTGGACCAGCCCCTGGGTTGACACCACTCCCAGGTGACAGCCCCAAGCCTGAGAAGCAAGCCTCCTTTCCATTCCCCAGAGCCTGATGGGATGATTAGGTGGGCTCAGGGGTCCCCGGAAGTAAAGGGTGGTTTTCCAGAGGCCTGCTAGCGTGGTCCCCAAAATATATTCCCATGCTTTGCTTTGCACAGAAGGGTTCGTTTTAGGGACATGCCAGGGCCAGGTGGGCTGGCAAACGAGGGGCAGGTCGGAGAGGCAGGAGCACCTCACCCGTCAGATAGACCTTAGCCCTGCCTCACCTCACGCGGTCCTGCCCTCAGGTGCCCTCTCCTGCTCCCGCACAGCGGCCCCTAAGGCCCCGGGAGGGACCAGTTCGTGGGCCCGGGAGCGGGCCAGACCGGAGCTGACGGGGCCCTGGCTCGGGGACTGGGACGGGGGACGCCGACCCGGGGGGCGGCCGCGCGGAGCTGTCCAGCACCGAGGCGGGGCGCGCGCCCCCGGCCCGCCCCGCCGCCTCCCCCGCCCGGCCAGCGCCACTGCGGCTCGGCGGGCGCGTCACGTGGCTGGCGCGGCGCGGCCTCCGGGCTCCGGGCGGGCGAGGGGCCGGCCGCAGGGACCCACAGACCCACCGACGCACCAGCGACGGCACCCGGCCGCGTGGGGCCGGGGACGCCGGGGCCGGGTGGGCTGCGCGCCGCGGGGCATGGGCGCGCCGGGGCCCCGGGCACAGGGCCGGCGGCGGCGCGGCGTCCGGGGCGCGGGGGCAGCGGCGGGCGGGGTCCTCCTGGCGGCCGCCGCTGAGCCCCCGCGGGGCCCGTGACGCCGCGGCCGATGTGGCCCCGCGCGCTGCGGGCCTGCACCGCCGCCTCACAAAGACGCCGCCGGAGCCGCCGCCCGCACCCGGCCGGCAGCCGCCGGGGAGCCGGAGCCGGAGCCGCAGCCGCAGCCGCAGCCGCAGCCGCAGCAGCAGCCGGGGAGGCAGGAGGCGGCGCCCGCGGGGCGGCCGGCCCCGGCATGGAGAAGCGGGCGGCCGCGGGGCCGGAGGGGGCGCCGGGCGCCCGGGCGCAGCTCGCCGTCGTCTGCCTGGGTGAGTGGGCCGCGCAGGCCGGGCGGGTCTGCGCCCCCCGCCTCGCAGCTCCGCGCCGCGCCCTGGGCGACCCCGGCCCCCGCCGCTGCCCCGGGCTCCGGCCGCGGCTTCCCGGAGCGCGCCCTGCGCGAGAGGGCGGCCCCCTGGATCCCCGGCCTGCTGGGGTCTCGGACCTGGGCGGGGGGCGACTCTGGCAGCCGAGCCCCGGCTCCCGCCCGGCTCGGAACGGCGCGCGGAGCCCGGGGCGCGGGGCGGCCGGGGCTGGCAGGCAGCGGCATTCCGCCCGGCCTGCGGGGCATCGGGCCTCCGGAGCTGCGGACAAAGGCGAGGCGGGCGGGTCCGCGGCCGGTAGTCCTTCGAAGAAGGAACTGTTTCCTGCCGGGACTTGGGGCGGGGGCGGGTGCTAGCGGGAGCCGCGATGAGGATGCCGACAGAAGGCAGCTGCGAGAGTGACTCCTGTCTTCCCTTTGTGTCTCTTAGACCCAGCGGGGCAGGCCTGCTCAGCCCAGGGTGGTGTGTCTGGGGAGGGCCCGGGGACCTGTCCAGGCCTGGCACCTGGAGGAGGTGGGGGCGGGGGAGGGACTCCTGCCCTGTCCAGGAGTTTTTCTGTCCACCTTTCCCCCGCCGCGTGTGGGGGAGAGGGGAAGAAAGGAGTTAAATTCTCAACCCACATGGCTCCTTTATTTACCATGAGGAGGAGGGAGGCCATTATCTGAGCTTGGGGTCATTAGGGGACAGCCTGTGGTGTCACTAAAGCTACTGAAATGACACAGTAAAAAAGAAACCTGTCAGCGTTCAGCTGCACCGTCGTCTGCCTTTCAGTAATCAGGGAGCTCTGTCTGAGTCTTCTGGAAGGCCCCTTGCCTCAGCTGTGTGAATGGCTAATAAGGGCTGGGGACCCCCCCTCCCCCATAAAGCACCCACTCCCCAGTCTGTTAGGTCATGTGCTGTCTGGACTCTGAGCAGCTGGGTACTGGGCTTTCCCCAAGGGGTGCTCCCCCTGCCCAGATGTGGCATGGGCTCTGCAGAGCCTGGGTATTTTCAGAGGGGGCATCTGCCCCTGCTTCCTCACCAGTTGGAGGCTGACCCGGGCAGAGATGCTCTCCGCCTCCCTTGACATCCTTGATGTTGGGGGAAGGGGGCATCCTGAACCCTGCGAAGTTGTTTTCCCATATCCCCTTCCTGGTCTTGTAACCCCCCTGCAGAAAAGCAGTAGGTGAAAGCAAAGGACAAAGCCCATGCAGGTGAATTCTTGAGGGGGTGGGTGGCAGGAGAGTTCTTTGCCTCCCTTCTCAAGGTCAGCATGGCACAGCCGAGTGGACCTTGAATCCTGCTAACTGTGCATCCCTATAAAACTGCTTCCTCTCACCCTGGCTGCTAGTACACCCAGTGGCTGGCAAGGCCCCTCAGTAAGAGGAAGCCCTTCCACGTGGGAGGGGCCCCCTTGCGGGCAGAGCCCTCGTCCAGGCTCAACCAGGGTGGTCCAGGCATGGATTCCTGAGCTGGACAGGGGAGACCCCATCATACAGGAGTTAGAATTCCCAGGCCTGGGGAGTAGCCCGAGGGGTCCAGGGCACCCCACTCTCTTTGGCTGCGGGAGTGGGGGGTGGGTCCTGAGACCCTCTATGGTCCTCCCCTCTGCCCATCCTGGCAGGACCGGGTGGGAGTGGAATAGTCTGTGGCAGCTCTCTGGGCCTCGCCCTGTGAGAGGAAGAGAGCCAGCCTGGGGTCTGGCCATGTGGTCCTGTGTCCATCAAGGGCTGCTGCTGGCCCAGTGCAGGTGTCTGGGCCCAGAGAGCCGCTGCCCCCCTACTGACTCCTCTCTGTGTCTCCCACAGTGAACATCGTCCTCACCGGGCGGCTCAGCAGCGCAGTCCCTGCCTTAGGTGAGTAAGATGCTTCTCGCTTTCTTCCCTTCCTCCCTGCCTTTCTGGTTTAGTCCACCCCTGAGGTCAGCTAGTCTCTTTCAGCTTCAGTCCTTGTGCATTTTTTCTGCATCACAAAGGAGCTGTTTGGCCCTGGGCTAGCTTACACCTCCCTGAGTCTCAGGTTCTCTTCTATAAAATGGGTGCGATGATAGGATCTACCCCAGAGTCTACTTATTAGAGTCAAAGGGCAAATGAGGCAAGGCGCTCAGCATGGCAATGACACATGGTGGCCTAATGCCACTACCAGACTGTCACAGGTCCAGCAGAATTGACAGATTGCGCTTCCTGTAGACTGTGGGGTTCCCTGAGGCCGCAAGGCACCACAAGATGCTTGCTTGTTTTAAAATTATACCCGGGATTGAATTTATAAAGGTATGAATGGGTGATGGCACAGACAGGCCAATGCCACTGACAGACGAATATGTTACCTTTGTGCCTTGAGAGGAAGGGACACGTGGCACCCTGCAGGGCCACAGCAGGAGCACCAGCTTAGGTCAGGCCTATGTAGGAGCCAGGGAAGGCCCAGGCCGGAGCCTTTATTGGAGTTTCAGGGTTCGGTAGAAGGCAGGGCAGGGAAACAGCTCAGAATGGGCTAGTCTGAATGACTCTAGCTTGAGGCTACAGGGCTGGGGTCCAGCTGCCCAGTACCTGGTGCTGGCATCACCCAGAGCAGGGGAAATACTGATGTGGTTGTGAGTTAGAAAAGTAGGTGGCTCAGCCTGGGTTCAGCTGGCCTGTCTGGGCCAGACCAGCTCCTGGCCAGTCGGTGGGCAGGGGAGAGACGGGCGCCCTGGCTGATGTTTTGGCCCTGGGATTGGTGGTCGCCGAGTAGACCTGCCGAACCCAAAACACATGGTCAGAACTGCTCCACTCTGCCTCCTCCTGTCAGAGCGGGTCCAGCCATTGGCGGGCCGTCACTGTGCTCGGGCCCAATGCCAGGCCCAGCAAAGACGGTCAGGAGCAGGAGGGGAGACGGAGGCCATCAGGGTGTTTGCTCTTTGCTGAGGGGGCTGCCGCTGGGAAGCTCAGACCCTCGAGGCCCTGGGGCCCCCACGGGCATCTGAGAAGGGCCTCAGGGAGCTAGAGAGAATGTGTGGTCTCCAGCGGGGGAGGGGGGCGCTGACTCGTTTGCCGTCTGCAGTGCTGCATAGTGGTTTGGAGGCACCTGGGACTTCTTATTCTGCTCAGCGCCTCGTAGCAGAAAGCCACTGAGGCTGGCTCACAAAGAGGAACCTCTGCTGGCCAGGGTCACTGGGATGGGGAGGCGCAGGACCCACAGAGGCTGCTTGCAGAGGCCCATCTCTCAGATGTGGCTCCTCGGGCTCCCTCCTGCTCACTGCCATTGTCTCCTGCCATCGTCTCCTGCCATGTCTCCTGCTCCCTGCCGTCCGGCCTCCTCTGCCGACGCAGCTGGCCCAGGGCCCTGCCTTACTCAGCACCCAGCCAGCCCCCGGGGCCGCCTGCTATGCATGCCCCCACTGCTAACTGCCCAGTCTCTCCATCCCACATTTCCAGAGGGTCTGTGGCCACGGTAGAGTGGGAGGGAGGGTGACTGGGGGGCCTGGGGTCTTACAGCTGTGAGCCCCAGACAAGCCCTTCTGCTGCTGTGCTGGGTGGGCATGTGACCTCAAACACGTCTGCCACATGCCTATGGCCCAGGTTTAGAACAGCGTTGCTGCGGGGACAAAGTTCACTCAGTGCCAGGGAGAGAAGGACTGCGATGCAGGTCCGCACATTTGGTTGTTTTTGGCCAGGGTCCACGTCCTTCTCAGCAGGCCCATGTTGCGCAATTTCCGGGGCCGCCAGTCACATCGTGGTGCCTGTGCGTGGCGCCCTGGGAGCCCGACCGAGAACGTGGCGGCCCCGGGTGGCCGCAGGTGGAGGTCTGGGGCCCTAGCTCTCCTGGAAGCTAGTTCTGTCCTGCTAGCAGTGCTAAGAGCCGTGGAGGCCGGCTTCTGGCTGCCCGAGGTGACCCCTCAGACACCCAAGGGCCCCACCCGACTGCCTGCAGACCTCGCAGGTGTTGTTGGCCTCTCGGCCCCTGTCCCGCCCCAGGTCATCAGGCATCTCCTGTGCCCCAGACTCTGGGCTTGGCCGCGTGGCTGCTGTGGCGCCGGCTCCGTGACCGGGCTGGGGTTCAGACAGCTTCCCTGAGCACTGGGGTGGGCCCAGCTCTCTGCGGTTAGTTGGAGCAGGCGGGGTGTCCGGAGTATTGATTGCCTCCGGAAACCAGATCTGCCCATGGTGCTCATGCTTCCTCAGGAGCATTTCATGACTCTTTGGACCGGGAAAGAAGGACGCTCGCTGGGCTGAAAGTGCTCAGTCACCTCTGGCCCCCTTGAGCAGGGCCACCTGGGCCCGAGGGCCAAGCAGTCTCCTGCCGGAGTGAACACAGGTCACTTCCATTGAAGGCTCAGATAGGCCTCTGTGCCCCCTGCAAAAGTACGGTCCTCTGGCACCCATCACTGCCCGCCCGTCATCACACGCTCTGTCGGGTCCTCACCTCTACAGCGCATACCCCCACCCCCCCATCACATGAGTGTCTGCCTAGAGACCGCCCCTTTCCCAGAATCTACCAACCACCTCTGAGACAGGCAGCACCCATGGGCTCCGTTTTACTGATGGACAAGGTGAGGCCTGGGGTGCAAAGAGTGCCTGGCAGGGTGGGCCCTGGGACTGGATTCGTGAGGCCTTTACCCCATCTGTGCCAGGGTCCTGGAGTGGCTTGCTGGGGTGGGAGTGAGGCTGCTGTCACACAGCGGCCTGGGGCTGGTTGTCTGAACTGGCGGCAGCCTCCAGGCTCACGGCCAAGCAGTGTCCAGTCAGGAGGCCCTGATCAGAGCTCTCGGAGCCCTCTCCCCTGCGCCACGTTCACTGTGCATGGGCCAGGCTGATGGCTGCAGAGGACATGTTCTCTTCCCCGCTTTGGAGAAGAGCAAACTGAGTGCCTTTGCTGCCCCCTAGGTGGGAATTTCTGGGGCAACCCCTGGGGGGAGGGGCAGTGCTTAGGGGCAAGGTTGTGTTGGGGGACATGTTGAGAGGGAGGACTGGGCTGGCAGCTGCCTAGTCATCTGCTCCTGACTTGGCTGGTGGTTGGAGAGACAGGCCGCCTGACTCTGGGAAGCAGGGCCAGATGTAGTCTGGAAGACCATTCTGGCTGTGGCAGTTGATGCCTGTGGAAGATGCATGGGCCTGGCTTTCCACAGCTGTGTTTTGTCCCTAAGGGAGGGCTCCTGGCCAGGGTAGGTATGGACCAGGCCCTGTCCTAGGCGCTGAGGGTCAAGGCAACAAAGGGTGGTTCCCACCCTGGCTGATGAGTCTCCTGGCTTCTGGTTAATCATGTGCTTTAGTGATTTGCTGGGGAAGGGGGGGGGCACCCCAGCCATACTAGGCTCTCCCTGCCTGTGAACCTCTTGCCCAACACCATCCAGGAGGAGAAGCTTCCTGTGGTTTCATCACCTCACACCTCCCAGGCCGCCTGGTCAGCACCCAGGGTCTCTGGGGGGGGCCTCATCTGTCAGAGTGAAGGGGCCCTTGCCCTTCCGCTTTTAGTCTTCTTACTGATCCTGCTTACTCGGTAAGAAACCTGAGGGTCAGGAAGGCTGGCCTCCCGGGCCACAGGTGAGCGCCAAGCAGAGGGGCCTGGCTGGTGCCTTGCTGGCCAGGGACTGTGGGGGCTCTGATGGCAGCCTGAGGGTGGCCAGCCGTGTTTTAGGGTCAAGTGTGGGTGTTTCTCTTCTAGTCCTTTGATGCTTTTGTAAGCTGTCGGTGGAGGCTTCTGCTTTCCTGTTAGTCACAGTACTGGATCACCTGGACCTCCTCGGTCACCATACTGTGAGCATGGGAGGCGGCTGGAGGGCTTCCACTCTCCTTTCCGCAGCCGTGCAGTCTGGGGACCCAAAGAGTTTTGTTAAGAGCCAGCAGAGAGACTCTGGCTTCTAGGGTGACAGTGGAAGGTGCCAGGCAGCAGGAGAGTGAGGAGGTAGTGTTGCTGGCCTCAGTTTCTTTATCTGTATAACGGGCCCTGCCTTTGCCACAGGTTTTCGTGAGGATCAGACAAGGTGGCGTGGTGAAGGGCTGCAGGGGTTGGGAGGGGTGGGTGCGGTCAAGGGCAGGGGCCTTGCCTGGTCCCGGGAAGGGCAGGGCATACCAGGGTTGGCTCTGCAGTCCTCGGGCGAGGTGGTAATGAAAGTGGGTAAAGTGAGGCCCGCAGGGCTGGGCATGGTGGCACTGCTCGATCATACTGGCTAGAATGATAACCCGCGCTTGTCCCTGCTGCGTTGGTTCAAGGCTGGCAGTGAGAGGCTGATCCCACCAGGGGACCAGGGCTGATTCCGACTTTGCCACCTATTGCTGTGTGGCCATGGGAAGGCCACTCACCCTCTCTGAGCCTGTCTCCGTGTCTGGTTATGACATCTACCTCCAGTGCCTCCCCACTAATGCTCAGGGTGAAACCCCAGTGCCACACAAGGTGTGATCAGACCCAGCCTGTGTTTGCAGCCACGTCTGGTCATTGGCCTCCCTGCAGGCCTGCTTTATGATCTTTACTCCACCCAGAGATCAATCAGCCTGTCTCCTCTCTCTGCAGTTCCATGGAGCAGGGCTTTGAACTGTCCTACTCAGCACCCCTAGTACAATGCCTGCCACGTAGTAGGTCCTCAGTGAATACGTGCTGGGTGAACAAAGCCCCGCCCTTCCCAGGGCTGAGGCCTGTACTTCTCCCAGGGAGGGCAGGCAGGGAACCACAACACAACTGTCCATGCAGGCTGCACCCTGGAGGTGCCAAGGGGTGTGTCGGTGGGTTCATTCCCAGCCCTGCCGGGAATGGGGACTGAGACCTACGCTCTGTTCACAGGGCAGGGCTGGGGGCTGAGGCTGCCCCGAGGCCTTGTGGTCTTTGGTCCCCCCGTACAGAATTCCATGAGGTCTTGAGGTTGGCCTTGCCCTGACCATGGCCACTCTCGTCTGGCTTTGATCCCACCCTGGGGCAGGCCTGTGCTCAAGCCATGGCGGGGGAGGGAGAGGGAGGGCTCACGTGCACCCCCCACTTCATGTCCCACCCAAAGGGGAGGCCAGCACTTCTCCGCCTCTTCTCCCAACAGCTGCCTGCAGTGGAAAGCTGGAACAGCACACGGAACGGCGCGGTGTCATCTACAGCCCAGCCTGGCCCCTCAACTACCCGCCAGGCACCAACTGCAGCTGGTACATCCAGGGTGACCGTGGGGACATGATCACCATCAGGTAAAGGAACCCAGGGCATCAGAGGGAAACTCCGTGGGCTTTACACATGCTGAGTGAGTGTGTATGTGAGAGGGTGTATGGGTGTGTGATGGATGCACGTGAGTACACGTGTGAACCGCTGTAGAGGACATGTGTGTGAGCATATATGAACGTGTGCATGTGAGTGAGCACATGTATGAACAAGTAGAGAGGGCAGCTGTGAGCAGACAGGCATGCCAGTTCCTGTGTGTGAATGTGTGGGTGTGCCCTGGTGTCTTCAGGGGGCGGGGGGCCTGCAGCTGGCTGCCTCTCCTACTGGGCCTCTCCTGCAAGAGACTCTCTCATGGGTGGTGGGGACTGTCCATCACTTCAGCCCGGCCAAGGATAGAGGCCCCGGGGATGGTGGGTGTGGCCCAGTTATCTGAGGTGGCCGCAGTGTCCTGCAGGTGGCCAGGCTGGCATGGAGCTAGAGCAGGGTATCCCCTGGCTTGAGGCAGTCCCAGCAGGAGAGGGGGCCAGGCAGGTGCCCGGGCACTCTAGCTGCAGGGATGTGCAGAGGGTACTGGGATGAGGTGGCCAGACAGCGAGCCTGAGGCCAAGCAGACGGGTGGCCATGGGGTCTGGCTGGGGTCTCTCCTACATGCCAAAGCCCAGAAGGCCTGGGTACTCCCTACCTCCAAAGCACAGGGACTTGAGAGGCACGATCGGGGTCTGTTTTGGTGGCCCTCCCTGTTTCTCTGTGGCCGCAGGGCTGTGGTTCCCAGGCACTCTCTCTTCAAAGACTCCACCTTTACTGGCCACTTCTAGGGCACCCCCTGGCCCTATGGCCTGCTTGCCCTACAGCCTGGGCCGGGAGGCCAGCCCCGTGTGCCTGCACCCCCCCCGTATAAGCCTGTGAGTTTGTGCTGGGTCTGTCCCAGCAGACCCAGTGTGCAAGGGATCTGGACTCTTGGGTGTTGCCCTTGAAGGGACAGTGTCAGGGGAAGGAACTGACTCCCCCTCCACTTTGGCTTCGGGGTGGGCACTGTGTGTGCTGACAGAGGGCAGAAAGAAAGAGCGCTGCCCACAGTTGTTCCCATTCTTCATGGAGCCCCCCTCAGGCCCCTGGATGGTGGTCGGGGTCCCACTAGCAGGCCCAGCATGGAGGAGCGGAGGGCAGTGGGGCTGGGCCACCCTTGCTGTGAGCTCAGGTCTGCGGTCCCCCTGCCTGCCCGACCACACCCATGGTCCTCTTTCCTCTCTGCCCCGGCAGCTTCCGCAACTTTGACGTGGAGGAGTCCCACCAGTGCTCCCTGGACTGGCTCATGCTGGGCCCAGCAGCCCCGCCCCGCCAAGAGGCCTTCCGGCTCTGTGGCTCTGCCATCCCGCCTGCCTTCATGTCCGCCCGGGACCACGTCTGGATCTTCTTCCACTCTGACGCTTCCAGCTCCGGCCAGGCCCAGGGCTTCCGTCTCTCGTACATCCGAGGTGATGCTGGCAGCAGGGTGGGGCAGGGCCCCACAGGGCACACCGGCACCCGGGGCCCTGGCAGCACCCCCTCCTGGCCCACTCCCTGCAGGGTCTCCCCCAGCAGCCCGGGCAGTCAGGGGACTGGGACCGGTCAGGTTGCTGCCTCGAGCCCCTCAAGTTCCCTGACCCCACTTCACAGGCTTGGCTAGAGTGAGTGGCTCACCCCTCACCCTTTGCTCAAGTCAGAGATGAGCCCACCCTGGCATCTGAGGGGTCTCTGCCCTGCAGAGGCCCCCCTGGGACAGGGAACAGCCCTACCTGCTCCTGGACCCAGTGGTCCCATTAGAGGGAGGCTCTGCTTTCCTCTGACTGCTCCCCCACCCCCCTTTGCTCTTCACTGCACAGGGAAGCTGGGCCAGGCGTCCTGCCAGGCAGACGAGTTCCGCTGTGACAACGGCAAGTGCCTGCCGGGGCCGTGGCAGTGCAACACTGTGGACGAGTGTGGTGACGGCTCCGATGAGGGCAACTGCTCGGCGCCTGCCTCCGAGCCACCGGGCAGCCTGTGCCCCGGGGGCACCTTCCCCTGCAGCGGGGCGCGCTCCACGCGCTGCCTGCCGGCTGAGCGGCGCTGCGATGGCACGCAGGACTGCGGGGACGGCTCCGACGAGGCCGGCTGCCCCGACCTGGCGTGTGGCCGGCGGCTGGGCAGCTTCTACGGCTCCTTCGCCTCCCCGGACCTGTTTGGCGCAGCCCGTGGGCCCTCGGACCTTCACTGCACGTGGCTGGTGGACACGCAGGACCCGCGGCGCGTGCTGCTGCAGCTGGAGCTGCGGCTGGGCTACGACGACTACGTGCAGGTGTACGAGGGCCTGGGCGAGCGCGGGGACCGCCTGCTGCAGACGCTGTCCTACCGCAGCAACCACCGGCCCGTGAGCCTGGAGGCCGCCCAGGGCCGCCTCACCGTGGCCTACCACGCCCGCGCGCGCAGCGCCGGCCACGGCTTCAACGCCACCTATCAGGTGAAGGGCTACTGCCTCCCGTGGGAGCAGCCGTGTGGGAGCAGCAGCGAGGGGACCGCGGGGGACGCGGGCGAGCAGGGCTGCTTCTCGGAGCCGCAGCGCTGCGACGGCTGGTGGCACTGTGCCAGCGGCCGCGACGAGCAGGGCTGCCCCGCCTGCCCGCCCGACCAGTACCCCTGCGAGGGCGGCAGCGGCCTGTGCTACGCGCCCGCCGACCGCTGCAACAACCAGAAGAGCTGCCCCGACGGCGCGGACGAGAAGAACTGCTTCTCCTGCCAGCCCGGCACCTTTCACTGCGGCACGAACCTGTGCATCTTCGAGACGTGGCGCTGTGACGGCCAGGAGGACTGCCAGGACGGCAGCGATGAGCACGGCTGCCTGGCGGCTGTGCCGCGGAAGGTCATCACCGCCGCCCTCATCGGCAGCCTGGTGTGCGGCCTGCTGCTGGTGATCGCCCTGGGCTGCGCCTTCAAGCTCTACTCGCTGCGGACGCAGGAGTACAGGTGGGCGGGGCCGCGCCGCCACTGTGGGGCGGGGCGGGGCGGGGCGGGGCGGGGCTCGCTGCCCCGCCGCGGTGGGCGGGGCCCTGGGCTCTGGCCGCTGTGCGTTGCTGGTGGACTCCTGTGCCGCGTGGGAGGGGAGGGTGGAGGGCGGAGGGGCCCCTGTGTGTGTGGCGGGGAGAGGGTGCGGTCCTGGCCAGCCCCGACATGCTGCCTTCCTGCCTGCGACTTTCAGGGCCTTCGAGACCCAGATGACGCGCCTGGAGGCCGAGTTTGTGCGGCGGGAGGCACCCCCGTCCTATGGGCAGCTCATCGCGCAGGGCCTCATTCCGCCGGTGGAGGACTTTCCCGTCTACAGTGCATCCCAGGTGAGCGCCAGAGGGTGAGACCCCCCTCCCCCTCTCCGGCCCCGGACTGGTCTCCCGCTTGGACCTCAGAGATGCCCAGACGGGGAGACCGAGGGGCCAGGTCGGACAGTGCAGCCCAGGGGTAGAGGGAGGCGGAAGGTGAGGCCGGGGCGGGGTGATGTGGGGGGCCACCGCGGCCACGTTGGGGAGAACGAGTTGGCCCTCTCAGCCACCACCCCACCCTCCAGGCCTCGGTGCTACAGAGCCTTCGCACAGCCATGCGGAGACAGATGCGCAGGCACGCCTCCCGCCGAGGGCCCTCCCGCCGCCGCCTCGGCCGCATCTGGAACCGGCTCTTTCACCGACCGCGGGCACCGCGGGGACAGATCCCACTGCTGACCGCTGCGCGCACCTCACAGACCGTGCTGGGCGACGGGCTCCTCCAGCCTGCACCAGGGACCATCCCAGACCCCCCAGCAGCCCTCACGGACACAGGCAGCCCCGTGGTGGCTGGGGATGGACCCCCCAGTGCCCCAGGCCACGCGCCAGAGGAGGGCTCTGCTGTGCCAACCCCCTCTGGCCTGCGGGACCCAGAGTGCAGGCTGGTGGACAAGGACAGAAAGGCCTGCAGGGACTCTTTAGTGGACAGCCTGGCCCCTGCGGATGCACCTCGGGAGCCCTGCTTGGCCCAGGACCCTCAGCCCCCGGCTCCCACTGCCAGCAGCACCCTGGGCCCCCACCCACCAGAGCCACTGGGTGTCTGCAGGAGCCCCCCACTGCCTTCCTCCCCAACGTTGGAGGCCAGTGACGATGAGGCCCTGCTGGTCTGTTGACCTGCTGGACGTGCTGGTGACCGCCACAGCCCCGCTTTGTAACCAGGGAATATACAGTCGTTTCTACCCTGCCTCCGCGTCCTTCTTTCTTCCAGAGAAGCCACCCAGAGGCCCAGCCACCCTGCTGCACCGGCACCCCCAGCCCTGCTGGGCATGGTGGGCCAGGGCTGTGGGGGTTGAAGTGAGGAGGAGGGTGGAGTGAGGAGCCCCTCTGCAGGCACCCTGGGGTCTCACGCTCCCTCCTCCTCCGTTCTGGGAATCCACTCCAGAGAAGCAGTAGAGCTAGGGCAGGGCCCTCCGGAGTGTTTTCTGTGGCTTCTCGCTTCATTCACCCTCTAGGGCTTCCACATTTCTGTGCCAGAGCTGTGCCGCACTGAGCAGGGTTATGAGTGCAACGGACCTAGTCCGTGGCGGGCCCTCTGTGGGTGTCTAGTCCTCCTCCTGTCCTCCCAGCCAGCTCTGGAGGGGCAGGCTCAGAGGGTGCTGGTCCCAGACTCATGCCTGCGGCGTCAGCACAGGCCTGGCCAGGCAGATGCCCTTTGGCCTCTGGCTGAGGGGTTAATCTCCTGGGCGTGAGGGCAGGGCTGGGGATGTGGACATGGGGCAGAGGAAGCCCCTGGTCTCTTGCAGGCCTTGAGGCCCCTGGGAGACGCTGCTGCGTGCTTTCTCAGGGGACAGTGGCCGAGCACCAACAGACAGTGGCTAAATCCATCCCATTCTGCCTCAGGCACTGTTTCCCCTATAAATCAGGGTGAGGCTATGGGCTCTGAAGTCCTGGCAGTCACTCCACAGAGATTTATGGGTGGGATAGGAGGAGGCAGTTCCAGCAGAAATGCCTGGACCCACCTAAGTGGTTGAGCCTAGAACTGTCATCGTGGGTCCCGAGGAGGGGCGCACCAGGTATCTCCCAGCCCCAGTGTCCCTTTGGGTCAGGGCTGGCTCTGGACCCCACGAGGGAGAAAGGGAGTGCCTGGTTCAAGTGGCAGAGGCATAGGCCCCCTCCTGAGCCTGCTGGGACACCTTCCTCAGCAGGCACCGCACAAGTCCCACCGAGTCATGCCCACCAGGGACTCACCTAAGACAAGCACACCACCCCAACCCTGTTTTATTCAGACCTTTGCAGGAAGGGGAGCAGGGCAGCACTGCTGGGGAGCCCCGCCCACATCTCCAGGGCTCTCTTAGCACAGGACTCAAAGAGTCGAACCTGTTTTTTTTTTTTTTTCAGGACAAAACAAAAAACAAAAAAACTTATTTTGCAAAAACACCTCCTCAATAAACAACATGTAAACAGAAACAGCTGCTTCAGGCTCCGCAAATGTCTCATTGCGTCTTCAAGGGCTTGTCCATGGCGGGCAGCGGGGAGGGCTGGCACGGGCCATTTTCCTCCTCCTCGGGGGCCCCCTGGGGGTAGACCACGAAACACAGCTCCTGGCCCCAGCGTGTCATGGACTCTGAAGACAAACAGACAAACAGAGAGACCTTGGGATTGGACACTGGGGGGCAGGGGTCCTTATGGAGCAGCTCCCTTTGGGTGGACCCTGGGGCCACCTCTTAGGGAGATGCTGGGTGGTGGTTGGGCCTCCTGTTGTCACCACAACAGCTGGGAGGTCCTGCTCCAGGGCGAGTCCCTGAGAGGGTCACATCTCCCAGCCCCTGCACCCTGGGGAGGCTGCCTGGCTCACCTGTGAGTCTGTGCACACACTTTGGTTTGCTTCTCCAGAACACCCCCAGGAAGAAAACAGGCACCCCCGTGAGGATGATGATGACACCGACTCCACACACCATGGGCTCCGAGATGAAGCTGAAGACCAGCAGGAATGCCCAGAACACCAAGTACGCGATGGGGACGAGGAGGTTCACCTGGGGGAGAGCGAGCGGCACTGGCTCAGGACCTTCCCTGCACTCTCCTGCTCTACCACCCGCACAGGGCGGGGGTGGGAGGGGATGCAGAGGTGCTCCTGCCCTTTCCTGGGAGCTGAGGCTTGAGGGTTCCCTGCTCTGGCAGCAGCCAAACGTGCTAGAAATGAACGCATGGGATGGCCGGCTTGCCAAATGGTTGAGCGTTTGTCAAAGTTTCAGTGGCTCTGTGTTGCTGGCCGCTTGCATCTGGCTGAAAGTCTCTCTCTCTCTCTCTCTCTCTCTCTGTCTCTCTCAATTTCACTCTCTCTCTCATTTTGTTTTTTGGTGTTTCACATTTTTTAGGCACCGAACACGTCTTCAGCTTCAGGATTTATATGCAAGCAGAATATTTGCATTTAGCTTGATGAAGGCTCTAGTGTCTTTGTGTGTGCTCCTAGAATTCTGTGTCTTAGCCTCATTTTCCTGTCTATAAACTGGGAGTATTCAGAGTACCAGCCTTGGGGGCCGTTATGAAGGCTGAATACATCAACGGACATAAAGCCCTGAGCAGGGCGCGGATGCGGCCGAAGCTGGATCCCTACTGCTGTCATCTCCGCCCGGCCCTCGTGTCCAAATGAGTGCAGCGGCGGCTCTGATGGCCCGTCCTCCCCTAGGCCTCACCTTGATGGGCCTGTGGAGCGCCGGCCGCCTCCAGCGCAGCACGAGCAGGCCCAGGATGGTGACGCCATAGCAGAGGTAGTTGATGAAGGACACGTAGTTGATGAGCGTGTATGTGTCTCCCACAAGCATGATGACCGCTGTGGCCCCACACTGGGAGAGGACCGGGCTGAGGGTGGCCTTCCACCTGGGCCTGCCGGCTCAGGCCAGGAGGTCGGTGAGCCTGGGCCCTCCCCTCTCCCTCCGTGGGCTGCCCCTCAGGGCCCGTGCGATTCCCTGCCATTACCACACTGCCGGGTGGCCCCGGCTCCCCTCCCTGCCAGCCTTGGTCCCACAACTTACACAGACGAGGAGGGCAGGGATGGGGGTGCAGTGTCTGACATGGATCATGGCCAGCAGGCTGGGCAGGTGTCCCTCTCGGGCCCCAGAGAAGCACAGTCTGGGATGGAGATTGGTGGGGGCCGTGAGCCCAGCTTTGGGTCCCCTACCAACCAGATCCCAGACCTCAGCTCCACACTGATGTCCCTCTTGAGCTGTCACCTCTGACCCCTGCTCTGGGCTCCAGCAGCCCCACTGGCCGGTTCTCCCCTGTCTAGCCCACCTCCCTTTTGCTTTCTGCAGCTCGGAGTTGGGATCAGACATCTGTTACTGGGGACTTCACTGTCCCGGCTTCAGGTGGGACCCACCTGGCAGGATTTGAGTTCCTCTGGCCCCAGCGCTGATCGCACGCATCAAGGGTACCTGCCTTGCCTCACCTTGACTGCCCTGCCCCCAGTCCAGTCACCTGGAGGAGGTGAACAGGTAGCCATTGATCCCTCCAAAAGTGGAAAGTGCCACGGAAACAGGCATGACCCAAGAAAAGTAGCCCAGCAGCTTCTCCCCGAAGGTCTGAGTGGGCACAGAAAAGAGGTGGCGCGTGAGGCAGGGCGGGGCAGGCAGGAGCCAGGCACCAATGGGACCCCACTCACCACGGCCACTGCGTTCGAGGCCAGCAGCTCCTGGGGGGACATGGCGGTGAAGTAGGCAACATTGGTGAAGGTGTACACAAAGGTCACCAGTGGGATGGAGATGACGATGGCACGAGGTAGGTTCCTGGGGGCGGTGGTGAAGTGTGTCAGCATCAGCCCCTGGGCTGGAGTCTGGAGGATGGGGCCCAGGGACCCCAGCGAGGGAGCAGCTTTGAG
Organism: Proteles cristata cristata; assembly: GCA_017311185.1. Classification (NCBI taxonomy): domain Eukaryota; kingdom Metazoa; phylum Chordata; class Mammalia; order Carnivora; family Hyaenidae; genus Proteles; species Proteles cristata. The sequence goes on along the minus strand of JAESUZ010000174.1, from coordinate 474,001 downwards.
TCTCCATCTCCTGGGTCTGCTAGGGGCCTTGGGATGGGTAAGGGGCAGGACTGCTGTCTCCCTGCCACCCCCCAGCCCCACCTGGACCGCGAGCTGGTGGGAGGAAGGGCAGATTGGGGAAGGGCCACAGCAAACCCTGAGGGGCACGTCTAATGTCAGCACATAAGGAGAAAAGTGAACACAGCCTTGAAGATCCCCAAATCCCCCTGGAGTCCAGTCCCTAGACCTGGGGTCTCCCTGGACTCTTTATTAGCCCCAGCTCCAGCCCCAGTGCAAACTCCTCTCTGTCGGGACCCCTGACTGAGCATCAGATGAGCCATGGGCTGCATAGGTAGGGACCGTGTTGTGCTCACATGTGTAAATTTTGGCCATATGGAAATAGCAGGATCTGTTTATAGTGGGACAGTGATACCCATTGTTTCTGAGGCCCAGCAAGGGGCCGTGACGTGCCCACGGCCAGGCAGAGCAGGGCCAGGCTGGAACAGCATCCGGCTCTTTCCAGAGCCATCCCTGTGGGGCAGCAGCATGGTCAGGCCGGTGACCAGACTGAGCCACAGGTGGAAGCAGGTCTGAGCAGGGAGGCTGCCTCTCCCACCGCCACACCTCTCCCCTTCCCAGGGCCCCAGCTGGGTGTCCCACTCACTTTCGAGGGTCAACCAGCTCCTCAGTGACGTAGTTGAGGAAGTTCCAGCCGCTGAAGGCAAAGGAGCCCTGGAGGAAGGCCAGAGCCAGGTGACCCACGGAGGGTGTCATCCAGAAGTCAAAGGCATTGCTGGGTGTCAGCTCCTCGAAGTGTCCTGGGGGGTCCAGAGGTCAAAGGTCAGTGTTGTCTCCCCTGCCCAGTGCATGGCCCCACCCAGGCCCTACCTTGGAAGATCTGGACGAAGCCCACGCCAATGATGAGGGACAGGGCCAGCAGCTTCCCGCCGGTGAAGATGTCCTGGATGCGTGTGGCCCAGCGCACACTGGAGCTGTTCACCCATGTCAGGAGCACTGGGGAGGAAAGGAGAGGGGGAGGGTGGGCCACAGCCCAGGCTGCAGGAGGGCGGAAGCTGGAGGGGACACCCCCCCCACAGGGGCAGGGAGGAGGGTGCGGTCCCCAGGTGGGTGCTCACTGAGGCAGGCCATGGAGAGTGTGCGGGACGCAGCTGCTGGGGGGATGCAGTTGGGGAACACGGGCTGCAGCACGTAGTTAGAGAAGGTCATGGAGATGACAGCCAGGCTGGTTGGGTACATGATGAGGACGGCACTCCAGAGTAGCAGGAAGCTGGAATGAGTGAGGGCCCGACTGGCACGGGGGTCCCGCCCCCCGCCCCTCCCCACCCGTGGCCAAGCCGGCGAAGGTGTGGGAGAGGGCTGCACCCCGGGCCCCGGCACCCGAGGCTGGCGTGGGCACTCAGTGCCGGCTTGGTTCCAGGAAGGCAGGGCTGGCCCCGTCGGGGTCTCCACTCTGGTAATGGACCACGTCAACAGAGACACCGTTGAGCACAGTTACACGGCTACGGGCTGCCCTCGGGCACATGTCCAAAAGAACTTGGGAACCAACCACCTTTCCAAAGGCCATGCAGCCTCTGGTCACAGGCTGTTTCCTGAGCCAGAGCTGTTCTGGAACCTTCAGTTGCTGCTCCAGCTGGAGCTCTCAGCAGAGCCTATGGCTGCAGGTAGCTGGCTCTGAGCTGTGACCCCTGAGGGACAGGACCTTGTGAGGAGCCGCAGCCAGGGGAAGGGAGCGATTTATGTCCCTTCTGCCTGGGTCTCAGCACTACAGGGTGCCCACACAGGAGCAGGGACTCTGCTCAGGCTGTGAGGCCCAAGCTGTTCCCGGGGGTCCTGCCTGCACTCCGGAGAGGGCCTGTCTCTGGGGATGCACCTAACCTTGAGGGCAGGGACTGCCTCATCCAGGGACACCACTGACCTCTGGACCACACGCTCTGCAGATTCGTCTCGGTCCTCACCTTTACTCTGTGCCTGCTCACCTTTGCAGCCCTAGAAGCCAGGTGCCCCCAGGGGAAGGTCTTGAGTGCTCCTCTCCCTCCCACCTTCTTCTTGAGTAGTGTCTCTAGCCACAGAGCGCGGTTCTTCTGCTTTCTCAGGTCCCAGGCGTCCCCGAGAATCCTCTCCCCAGAGCAGAGCATCATGGGCACACCCACAGGTGTGTGTATGCCCTGCCAGGCCCCCGTCCACGGCTACCTGTCAAAGGCCCTGCACCATGTCTCTTGGGACCAAATTTTGCATACTTCAGTCTACACTTTTCCTCTGGGATCCAGGCACCCATCCCCCAAGACCCAACTACATCACCTCCCCAGGTATGCTGCAGACGCCACCAGCATGGCAGCCTCCCCTAAACCTCCCCCTCCCTAGAACTGCCATCGATGGCTCCCACCCAGTGGGAAAGCAGGGGTCACCTCTGCTGTACCCACCTCTTCCCCGTGTCACGCTGGCTACCGCGTCCTCGGGATTTAGGCTCCTGCAAGGTTCTGGGCTCTTCCTATACCTTAATTCAGGCCCTCGGCAAGGCTCAGCTGGACCACTGCATAGCTCTGACCCCACCCCTGCCCCCAGGCTGCCCCAGCGCCTCCAGGCCCTCACGCTTACCACGGATCTGACCTGCCTCTAGTCACACCAGATGGGTCGAGCACACCCTCCAAGCCTTCGTGCAAACGTGGTTTTTCCTGAGGTGGGGGCATCTGTTCCCTTAGCTACTGGGCCACCCACACACACCCTCAAAGCAAGGATCTTCTAGGTCTTCGTCAAGTGCAGAAGGGCTCTATCCCTCTGCACTGTGAACACCTTGAGGACAGGGACGGATCTTTTTCTCCCTGGTCCTCAGTACACAGTAGGTGCTCAGCTAATGCTTACTGGTGCATAAAGGAAGGCTGGGGAGCTATTCAAAGGGGGAGGGGGCTCTTGCAGGGCATTGATAGAAATACCATCCCCCCCCCCAATACATGTGGGTTTACTAAAATCCAGGCTGTCCTTGCCTTGGTGGTGCTAACTTCACCCAGGTGCAGAGTAGGCTTAAGGAAATATTTAAAAGGAAGCACAGAGAGGTCAAGGGGCCAGCCGGGCCAGCCGGAGTGTCCTGCCCACCCTGGGCCTTGGAAGGCTCCCCAACACCCCCACCCCCTTCCCTCCATCTACCCCATGATCTCCCTGAGATGGGAGACAAAGAGAAAACCAAAGCCCAGGGCCCCACTGGCCATCCATTCTGGATTGTCATGCCCTCCCCCACCGACCCCAGCGGTGCCCCACACTCACCCAGCCAGGCCTCCGAAGATCTCAGTGACATAGGCGTAGTCCCCGCCAGACTTGGGGATGGCGACTCCCAGCTCCGCGTAACAGAGGGAGCCCAGGGCAGTGACGCCTCCACCCAGGACCCAGACGAAGAGGGCCAGACCTACAGAGCCTGAGTGCTCCAGGACGCCCTTGGGGGAGATGAAGATGCCCGAGCCGATGATGTTCCCTGGGGTCGGGAGAGATGGGGAGGCAGGCCCCCTTAGCAGCCCAGCCTTCTCAGGCTTCCAGATGCTATAGTGAGGAAGGGAGCCTGGGTTGCTCCCTGGAGGAGGAGGAGGAGGAGGAGAGGGGAGAGGTGAGCCTGGAGGCAAATGGGTACCACTGGGTGCCTCAGACCCTGCAAACCCCACTCTGGGCTCATTATCTCCAAGGCCTTGTTACCTTGTCCATGCAATTCAGGAGATGAGTCCTGTTCTGAGTTCCTCTGCCCCTCCCCCATTTACTCCCACCAGGCAGGGAGGCACAGGCGAGGAGGCTCAGCCCTGAGCAGTGGCAGAGTGGCAGCCCTCCTGTGCATCCCCACAGGGCCCAGTCTCAGCCCCTCAGCCCTGGCCGAAGCCTCTGACTTGTCAGCCTCTTGCCACCTGCTCTCCTTCCAACCTGCCAGCCAAAACTAGCCTCCTAAAGCAAGACCTTGACCATGACACTCTTCTGCTACTTTCCCACTGGCCGAAGTCCAAACTCGTGGAGTAGCTCACTCAGGGAGTGGCAGCACCTCCATGAAGCCCTCCCTGACCGTGCCAGTTTGGAATCTTCCTCCCATATCACAGCCCTGTCCTTCCCCAGACCTTGTCCCATACTTTCTTTCTTTCTCTTCTCTCTCCCCTTTCCCTAAAAGGGAACCTGCTTCCTGGGCTCCTCTCTGACCTAAGACCCAGACTGTGGACAAAGACTCTGAAAAAACCTTGTTTCCTGGCGCTGTTAAAATATGTCAGGTCCTGGGCAAGGGCCGGGGGAGTGAGGGGGAGGAACTGGTGTGCTTTCAGGGCTGGGGGTTGGTCAGCAGCCATCACGGAAGGCATCGGGTGGGCAACGGAAGGCTGGCAGAGACCCCGCCAGCCTGGGGTCTGGATACAGACCACCTCTCCGCTTGGGACTACTGGATGCAAAGAGGAGTCACTGCTCTAATGCCAGGACCACAGTGGAAAACCCCAGCTGGGGCTCAGGTCACCTCGCAAGATCTGTCTGTACCAGAGGTTATTGTGAGGATTCAGCAAGGAATCTAGAAAGCCCTCTGCTCATTGACAGCTGTATCCAGATGTACTTAGCATCTGGAGTGATTCTGTCTGCAGCCGTACCCGCCTGCACTCACCTCCATCTCCCAGTGCGTAGTAAGTGCTCAATACACATGTTGAGTGAACTAATGGAGGAGTGAATGGCCTGATGTTCAAAGCGGCACCAACACCCTGACATGAGAGACTGATTTTCTCATCTGTGAAGTGGGGCAGCTTTCTCTACGCAGGTCTCCTGGAGGAGGGGAGTGGCTTGCCTCTGAGGCTCAGAGGCCAGGAGAATCTGCCGTGGTAATGGAGGCCCGCCCTGCCCTTGGGGCGCACTCTGAGTGTTACAGAGTGTGCTAGGTGTCGGGGGCGCTCTGTTGACTCATGGTGTCTGGGAATGCTCAATCAAAATGCTCACAGGGCCACGCTGTGGTCTGCAGAGCAGGTTCTTAGGATGAGCAAGACTCTGAATACCCACTGAGCTGTGAGCTCCCTGGCAGCTGGGGCGCAAAAAGGGCAATGTTCTGGGTGACCTGGGTCTCACCGTCTGTGCAAATAAATTAGGTCACATCCCTGGTGATTTGCACACGGGCCTGCCCAAGGGGAAATAATCCCAGAATGCGCAGGCCACAAGAATAAAAAAGCAACACTGCTAGAAGCTGGGGCTGAGCCCCTCAACAGGATCACCCCCACCTGCCCGGTCCTGCGGGAGAGCGCACACCCACCGGGGCAGAGGCTGCCTGTTCCACCTGCCAGGCCCACAGGCGGCTCTGGCCAAGGACGCAGCTGTGGCTGCCAATCTGCATGCATCCCATGCCCACGGTGCTACCCCCACCCCACCCCCGGCCGACACAGATTTCCAGTCTGGACAGCCGCGGTGCCCCACTTGGTTTTCTGGTCACATCCCAGGAGCCCTAAATACATCCAGATAAGGACGAAGGAATTCATGCCCCCCCCCAGAGGTAAGCTGTGCCCTCAGCCAGCTTCCAGGGGGGAGAGGAGCTGCCTCCCTTATCTGCCAGGCGGGGGGGTGGGGGGTGGGGGGGAGGCTGGGGCTTGGGGCAGCTTTCTAAAGGGTCTCTGAGTTCGCTCTATCTGGCAGTAGGGCCTCTGTTCTCAGGACCTGGTGGAGTGGGATTTGCCAAAAGCCAGTGAGGTTGGAAGCCAGCGGGGGCTGGGTGGCCTTGGAAGGAGCTGGGTGCATTCAGGCTGGGGGCATCCAGGGACCCAAGCAACCTAGCCCATGGGGACCCCAGCACTCTATACAGTTCAGCATGGAAGGGCATGGTGGGCACAGCCCTTGGGGAAGCCACACTTGGCACCTTGTCCTCCAAGGCTGGGATCTGAAAGGGACACATCACTAGCCTGTGCTCAGAAGCGGAAGGCTCCAAAATGCTGGCCCTGGGGGATGGGCGGGGGGATCATTTTGTCTGGACACATGGCCTCAGCCTGCAGTGCGGGACTTCTCCCCACGTGGCTCAAAGGAACACGTGTGCCAGCTGGTGTCTCTGAGGTCTTTGTGGGCCTCTCCCTGTGGGCCTGGACAACCTCTAGCATCCTCCTGGGTTTGTGCTAGAAGGTGGCAGAAAACCCCACCCAAGTCCACTGGCTGCTCCGGGCACTTCATGGGCTGGGTGGGCCTCTGCAAGGGTCCATCGGGGCCGGGGGCTCAGGTGGGCAGCAGAGGGCAGGGAGGAGGACACTGGGGGCAGGGGTGGGGCCCCAGCATAAAAGTGATTACAGGGGGTGTGGAGAAGGGACCCCAGAGGTGTGAGGGGGAGGGGAGGGGTACCCGCCCAACCCTGCCGTGACGGTGGGTTCAGGCCTCCCTTCTCAGCCCACGTTCAGGTCCATCAGGACCAGCTTTGTGGGGCTCTGGCCACAGCAGTGGGCAAGCCCAGCCCGTGGGGGCGCCCACCCTGGAGGAAGAGGTGGAGGAGCCAAGGCGGGGAGCACGGGCCTCCGTGCCGGGAGAGGCTGCCGAGCGCCTGGTCAGGTGTTAGCCAACAGTGGGCTGGAGAAATGCAGGTTCCACGGTCTCCACATTCTCACCTACCCAGTGGGTCCTTGCAGGGCCAGAGCTCCAGCACGGGTGGGTGAGGATGTGAGCCCCCCGCCAGGAGGGTGCCCATCAGTCTCCTCCCTCCCCTCTTGCCTCAGCCCACACTGGGTGGTTTTTATCACATTAAGATGTTTGGCCTGATGGGGCTTACTCGGCTCCGTGGAGGAATGAAGAAAGGGCCATTGTTCCTCTGGCCGCTGCAGTGCGCGCTGACCTATTTTTGGAAGGCAGTGGCCGACTGTGGAGGTCGCAAGGGTGGATAGTGGAGGTCATGTCGGCGGAAGGAGCCTACTGTCCTGGGTGTGTGTGTGGGGGGGGATGCGCAGAGTCTGATTTGGGGAGGGGGACGGGGAAGTCCTGTCAGGCCGGGCTGCCGGCACCACCCCTCATCCCTAGAAACCCTTTCAGGAGTCAGCTGAGTGACCTCAGGCCGGTGCTGCCCTTCTGGGCCTCAGTTTCCCCTTTTGCCAGGTCAGGCCACTGAGCTAACAGGCAGCAGAGGTCTGGTTCAACCCCGGCTTGAGCTGAGGCGTTGCTGGGCAGGGCAGACCCCTCAGGCACGTTTGCAAAGGCCTGAGGAAACACAATGTGCCTGGGGGCCCCTGTCCCTCACTGTGACAGGTGTCTCCTCAGCTCGCTAGTTTCCCAGAAGCTGCAGGAAGCCCTCCCTGACCTTTCTCTTTGGCCCTTATAACCTGGATCCTGCTCTACTCCCATGGTACCTGGAGGATGGCCAAGAAGTGATTATTTGCTACCCTGCACGGGTCCTGTGTTCCCAGAGGGCAGGGTCTGTGTCCTGGCCCGTGAGATGAGAAGCCCCAGCCCACAGAGAACCCACATACGCCTTGCCCGTCTGCGCCTCTTTTAGCGAGCAGGCCCACAATGGGGGTTCTTCCTGTCACACTGGCCTGCTGGCCTGACAGAGAACAGCTCTGGGGCTCCTGGGCCTTACCAAGGGCTGGCCACAGGCCAGACCTCCTTCCTTTGCTCTGGGCAACGAGTCCCAGCCCCGCCCCATTAGGATATGACCCATGAGGCCTCTGGGAAAGAGTTCCAAATTCCCATCAGTAGGTCCCTGAGGCCACAGGCAGAGGCGCTAGCTGAGAATCCCCAGGTGTTAGTTCGAATCCCAGATCCCTCGTGGTGGGGGGCTGTGGACAAGATACATCACCTCTCCAAGCCTTCTTAGCTCAAAGTGGGGAGAAAAGGCAGTGATGCGGGCATGTCCCGCCCTGCTTGACACATCAGGGGCCCCAGGAAGTGCTTACGGATCTCACTACTGTCATCTATCTTGAAGGTACCCCAGGCCACCCAATCTGGCTTTTGGAGACCTGATCCCCATGGGATCTCAACATGCTGGAGTCACTGGCCAGAACTCTGCTTTGGGGACCCTGCTGTCACCCTGCGTGAAGTCCGTGCCTCCGAACACATGAGTGTCCTTAATGAGCATGTGTCAGGCATCCTTCCGAGGAGACAGAAGTGCCCATTGAGGCTCTTGGCAGAACTCCAGGGAGGTGAGTGGGGATGCCTCCAAGACATGTCTGGAATTGCCAATTGGCTGGCGTGTACCTCCGGCCTAACCCACTTTCCTTTCAAGAGAGGGATGAGCAGAAGTGTGGCGCTCTCTCTGCCCGGCTCAGCTCAGCCCAACCCTGCCTAAGAAGTCTCGCCTGTACCCCATCTCCAGGCTGAGTCAAGGTCACCAATGAGCTGCACAACGCTGGATCCAGCCATCCACCCACAGACTGCATCTTACCTGCCTCTGTCAGTGGCATCTGGCAGGTTAATCCCTTCCTCCACCCTCCGCCTCCTGGCCCTCCTCCCCCCTTGCTGGCTGCTCCTTCTGGACTCCTCTGCTAGTCCTTCTTTTTCCTGACTTCCAGATTTTGAGTGCCTGTGGCTTAGTCCTGGGGCCTTGGCCCCTTTCCTTCCACACTCCCTCCTGTGGAGACCTCATGTAGTCCCCCAGCTTCTGTTGGAAACTCCCAAATTTATATGCCTAGCATGGACCTCTTCCCTAAACTAAACCTGCATATCCAACTAATTACAAATAGGCATCTCAAATTTCCCCTGTTCAAAATGAGATTCTGGGCTTCCATCCCCTTTCCCTCCAGACCTACTTCTCCCATAGTCTTTCCAGATCAGTAAATTGAAAACCTGGTTCCCACATGCTCAGGCCCAAACCTGATGTCACCCTTGACTCTTCTCTTTCTCCCACACTTCACATCTAGTTCATCCCAAATCCTTTGGCTCCATCTTCCAAACACATCCAGAACTGAACCTCTGCTCAGCACTTCATTGCCACCACCATGCTCTGAGCCATCACTGTCTCTTACCTAAGTGACTCAAGTACCCTCCTGACCAGGTTTGCTGCTTCTATCCCTGATGCCTACAGCTTCTTCTCCATAGTGAGCCCTACCTCATCCCATCAATCCCATCCCATCCCATCCCATTCATCTCAGCCCATCCATCCCACCCAATCCATCCCATCCCATCCATCCCATCTCATTCCATGCTCCCAATCCCATCCCATATCCTATCCTATCCACCCCCTCCCATCCATCTCAGTCCATCCATCTCATCCCATCCATCCCACCCCATCCATCTCATCCATCCCATCTCATTCCATGCTCCCAAATCCCATCCCATATCCTATCTCATCCATCCCATCTCATCCATTCCATTCCATTCCATCCCATTCCATCCCATCCATCCCATCCCACCCCATATCCTATTCCATCCATCTCATCCCCTCCCATCCAATCCCATCACACATCCTATCCCATTCTACCCTATATCCAACTCCATCCCATCCCATCCCCTTCCATCCCATCGCCTTCCATCCCATCCATCCAATCCCATCCCATATTCTATGACATCTCATCCCATATCTTACCCCATCTAGCCCATCCCATTTATCTCATCCCATTCCATCCTTTCCCATCCCATATCCTACTCCATTCATCTCACCCCATGCCACCCCATCCTGTCCCATCTCACCCCATGCCACCCCATCCCATCCCATCTCACTCCATGCCATCCCATCTCACCCCATGCCACCCCATGCCATCCCATTCTGTCCTATCCCATCCCTCTTCTGCTCAAAGCCTTCTCCCACCTCACAAAAAGAAAAAGGCAAAGTTCTCACTGCAGCCAGGAAGGCCCACACAAATGGGCCCCTCCCACTCTTGATTCATTTCCTTTCCACAATCCTCCCCACCCCCATCTTAATTTTGTCACCTTAGAACATATCACTATCCCATTGGCTGAACATTCAGCTTGTTTATCACTGGCTCTTTGACTCCCATGCTGGGGTCAGCTCCAAGAGGACAGGGCCTTTGTCTGGCCTATTCCTTGTGGTATCTCCAGCACCTAGAACAGCGCCTGGCACTGTTCTGTACCTAACTGTTGAATAGATGAATTAGTGTGTCCAGTGCTGGCAGCCACCCCCCACCTGACCTTGTAGCTAGAGCTGCCTCAGCCCCCAGTGGTGTCCCAAGCATACCAAGGGCATCTGATCCGGGCTGGGTGCAGCCTCAGTCTGTTTCCTTGTCTGTAATCAGAGCTGTGAGACACAGGCAAGCTCTTGGGTGGCTTTATGTCTCCTCAGGGTCCCTATGAGGAGGTGCTGGGTTTTTGCAGCGAGCCATCCTCTGAGCATCCCAGCCACCACCAGCTCTGAGTACAACCAGCTCTGGCCATGGATGGATGAGCAGGAGGTGGGGTTCATGAAGCAGGCCTCTGAGTCCCTGAACACACGTGAGCCTGACACATAAACACCAGCATGGGCTGGTTACCCGAATCTCAGGGAGAGAGTGGAGGACAAGAAAGCCTGGTCAGCAGACCCAGGGTGATACCCACTCTGCTGGACCTGGGCATGCCCATTCCTTGGGTGTGGATTGGGAGAGGCAGCTGGCCATGGTTCTCAAGTCAGGACAAAAGATTCTGTACATACAGCTTTGGGTGGGAGTTCGGAGTCCAGGGAGATTCCTTTGTCCATTTGCTTATCCATCCATCATAAAGTGGGGGTGCTCAGTAAATCCTCGGTAAATCCCAACCTTCTCCCATCAAGGGCTCTGAATCTGGCTCCAGTTTTGCCCAGCACCAGAACAGTATGAAGAAGGGCACTGGATTAGAGGATTGAGTCCAAATCTAGTTCCAAATTCCAAGTCTACTGCTTGCAGAAGTGTCATTTGACTTCCAACCTCAGTTTCTACATCTGTGGAATGGGTATAAACAATCTCATCTTGCAAGGTGGGCATGAGAATCAAATGAGATGAAGGGAGAACATGATTTCGTGATGTAATAAGGAGTGTCTTTCAGAAGAGGTATTAGGCGCAGTGGTGTCTTATGTAGCTCCTGCTCCACTGGCTCGCTTTCCCCCTGCCTGGCCTGCTCCCCTCCAGGTGTGCTTGCTGGGGCCAGGAGGTGCTGCCCTAGACACACATCAGGTGGAGTCTGACTCCAGCCCAGAGCCATTCCATATCATTCCGTTCTTCAAAGCCCCGACTCCTCAGCCTAGGACAGGGCAGAGGGTACAACGAAAGAGAATTCTAGGGTCTTCTGGAAGGGGCTATTTGAAGTTTCTGAGATAATGAGCGCAGGAGCTGGTAACCAACAGAAAGACTGTGGAGTAGCATATAAAGGCCTCGAGACTTTTAAAGCTAAAATGGGACACTTTGGAGACATTTTTTTACTTTGGCCAGGTTCCCCAGGGCAGGAAGGTGGGATCAGATGTGTGAGGTAGGCTCCACAAAACAGTGCCCGGGGTGGGGGGCAGGGGCATCGGGTGGGAAGGGCAGTGCACACCCTGACTCGGCCCACAGGGGCCTTCTTCCTCATCTGTCCCCTTCCAGTTCACATCCATTGTCTCCTTGTCCATCTCCTGACTTCTGGAACCCTTCACGGCTCTCCAAGCAGGGTGGTGGGACCACCACTGAGCGTCCCGGGCTGGGGTCAGGCCTTCTGGGTTCTCTTCCTGAGTCTGCCACCCTCGGCCAAGTCGCCTCTTACCCCAGCTCAGTCCTCAAGGTCTGGAGACCAAGGGAGCAGTGGACCTGGAAGAGTAGGAATGGGCTGAGAAGCTGGGGGGCACCACGGGGCAGAGCTGGGATGCACGGGGCTACTCTTACAGGGTGTGTCCCGCAGAAGGCACGTGATGGTGGAGCTAGCCTGCTCCGCTCCCACTGCCATCACGAGGGTCCTCTTTCGAGGAGAGAGGTGCCAGCGGCCTCCACCTGCCCTGAGGTAGATGGGGTGCGGGAGGAGACAGAGTAGGAATACAGCTCAGGGAGGCCTACTTAGCTGAGGAAGCCCAGGAAGGGCTGCGTCTCTGCCTGCACCTTCCTGGCACCGTAGCTGGCTCCAGATAGTGCCAGCCTCTTGGCTCCGTCATGTGTGGGCCAGGCGAGCCTCTAACCAGTATCCTGGTCAAATCCTTGGAACCAATGCTTCCTCCCAGCAGCAGAGTCAGCAGGGACATCCTAGGCAAGAAGGTCATAGAGGTGGCTCCTGGAAGATTCCATTCCAGGCGCAAGTGGGTGAGATGGGGGAGCTACCTGGACAGGGGGGCTGTGTTCCGGGCAACTTTCCGTGTGAGTGTGGGGATGGCCACGAGCGAGACCCCAGCCCCAGCTCAGGAGCTCCCAGTGAGAGGGGAGCGGAGGAGGAGGAGGTGAAGACGCCAGTCTGTCCTCCTGAGCCTCCAGCTTTCGTCATCTGCAGGGGTCTGAGGATGGGTGGTGAGCAGGGGGTACGCAAGGAGATCCTCCCTGGCTAGGGAGGGGAGATTTGGCACTCAGTAGAATGAGAGCAGTCAAGACCCCTGTCATTCATCCCCCCAGCCCCTGTCTCTCGGGACACATGGGATGGAACAGACCACTCCCAGAAGGGTCTCTGAGGCACTTGGGGTGGACTTGGGTACAGGTCTGGGTTACCTAGTTCCGGAAGAGTCAGTGTTCCTGATTTGGGCCTTGGCCCCTGAGCCCTGGGCCGATCCAGAAGTCCCCATATGGGGGCAAGACACATGGACCCATCCTCACTTGGGAAAGATGAGCCCAGAGGATGTGGGTGTCTGTTGGGATCCCTGCCCAGGAAGCAGGTGGCTTTTCTGCAGGCTTAGTGTGCCCACCCCATCGCTGGCCTTCCCAGTCACTGACTCTCCTCCTGCCACCAAACTCTGCAATAATTATATACTCTGAACCCATGTCCCCTCTAGGCTGGCTCTGCCTGTCCAGTCTAGCCACAGGGTCTCCTGCTTTTGAATAAATCGCCCACACTGTATGGCACCTGGGGCCTACACACAGGAGGAGCTCGGTTTGAGACACAGTCCGGAACTTTGGGCCTCAACTTGGGTCAACCTATACAGGCCCCAGGCTTACAAGGCTCCTGCTCTCAAGGCCGGATTACAGGCACCTCCATTTCCTAGACGAGAAAACGGAGGGCAATTTGCCTTGCTGAAACTCACAGCAAATTGAAGGCAGGAGGGGGATTCCAGGGGTGGATGGCACCTGCACGTCCCTCAAGTGCAAACCTTTTGGGCGCCAGGGGAGGTGGGAACAAGCAGGCTCACTGCCACTGTGTGAGGGGAGACGCCACAGGCACGCTGGGCATCCCCCGACGCGTCCCACAGTCGCAGATCGTAGGGGCGCCCCGAGCCCGAGTGCTCCTTGATTCGGGCAGCAGTGCGCCCCAAGCCTTTGGCGCTGCCACCCCAGGCGCCCGCCCGCCCGCCCGGGCCCCGCTCACCGATGATGATGGTGCAGGCGCTCACCAGCCCGATCTCCTTCTTGAGCGCCACCCGCTCCGAGGCGCCGGGGCCCGGGCCCGGGCCGGGGGAGGGCGAGGGTGCCGGGCCGGGATTCCCGCGCCCGCTCGGCTGCTGCGTGTGGCCGGCCATGTCGCTGTCCCGCCGCGTCCCCGCTCCCTGCGCTGCCCAGTGTGTCCGACCGGCCGCCAGTCCGTCGGTCCGTCCGTCTGTCCGTGAGCTCTCCGCCTTCGCAGCCCGGACAGCGCCCACAGGCGGGCGCATGCGCTGGCGCGGGGCCCGGGCCCTGGGCCCCCGGCTGCGGGGGCCAAGGAGGGGCGGAAGGAGGACCGGTCGGCAGCCCCCTCCCCCACTTTCCTTAAAGGGAACTGCCCCCACCCCCCGCCTGGGAAGGAAGGAGAGGACTTGGAGCAGACCTGGGAAGAACTTTCCAGTTGAACGAAGGAAGAGACCCTCCCACTGTCGGAGTTACATCCAGTCGTGGGGTGAGGTGGGGGAGCAGAGCTCAAAGGCAAAACTGTCCCTGCCCTCAGCGAGACTGAGGGCGCTGGCAAAAGTAATAGTTGTGTGTTCACCGGGACCTTGTGTGCCAGCGTCTCCGTACTCCCTGAATCCTGGCACAGACCCCGAGGGCCCGCCTCCAGGGAGAAGGGTGGAGGTTGGGCCCATTTTACAGGTGGAAGTTGAGGCCCAGAGATGCGTCAGGAGCATCACAGAGCAAGAGGCAGGGTCCAGATGCAAAGCCTTTCTGATGCTTGCATGGCTTCCAGGTAGTGATGGCGGGGTATGAGATACAGCTGGGGGTGGGGGGTGGGGGGCTGCGTCCAGGAAGCCCTCGGAGGGTCAGGAGACCCACCCATTAAAAGTCTGGCCTCTCACCCTCATCCAGAGCCTTGAGGGAATCTTGGAAGAGGCTCTGCCCTAACCTCCCCACCTCCCCGCCCCCGCCCCGCCCAGCTGGGCTCCGGGCTGTGTCTGTCGGGTTCTATCAGCAGATTTCTGGTTACAGGTGAGAGTGGAGGCTCGGTGGGCTAGAACTCAGGTCTTCGGCGATGGAAGGGCCCCCGCTGTCCAGCCCCGCTCAGGGAGACGGGACCACCTCAACTGGCCGGGAGACACGGAGAAGGGGGCTGTGGCTCCTGAGTTCGTGGAGGAGGTCGGGCGTGCAGGGTCCCCAAGAGGCTGCCTCCTCCCGGAAGCTGTCCGGACTGTGCAGCCCCGACCCGCGGGGCAGACGGAAGGGGGGCCGAGTCGGGGGCCACCGGGGCGGCGGGCGGGGCGAGCCTGGCACTGTGCGGCCGGCGGCGGAACAGCCTTTGTCCTTTCCTGGCGGCCGCCGCGCCGCGCCGTCCCCTGCATGTGGATGAGGTCGCGCCGGGCGCCCCGTCCTTCCCCCCCGCCCGCGGCGCCGGGGCTTGCGGGGGCGGGGGGCGCCCGGGTCCGACGGCCGCCCGGCAGCGTCAGGCTGGGGCGGGGCCGGGGTTTGGGCTGCGCGCGGAGCAACGAGGTGCGAGCGTGGAGGTGCAGGGCGTTTGGCCGCGGAGGAGGGGCCTTCGAAGCTAGGGGCGGGGACCTGCGAGGACCCCGGGTGGAGTGCTGGGGGACGCGGAAGGGGAGGCCACCGGCGAAGCTTCAGCCATCGCTACCGTCGGAGTCCCGCATTCTTGGCGCCCTCTGCCTCCCGCCCGAGAGACGCGTTCAGCAGCCGGCTTTCTTAAAGGAGCCTTGCGCAGGGGGCGGGGTGGGGGCGGCCACAGGGGCTCAGAAGACTCCTGGATGTAGTGGAGTAGGATGGGGGGCTGGGGTGTCAACCTGCTGGTTTGACCCTCCCCACCCAGCTGCCTTTGCAACTCCAAGGTCTGCTGGAAGAAGGTCCAGCCCGGGCTAGCGCACTCAGGGGTTGACCTGAGCCTCACCCAGGAGCCTGGAGCAAGCTCCTGAAATGTGGACTTTGTGTTTGAAGAGAAAGAGTGACTCTAGGGTACCGGTAGGGTGGAATTTGCATGTTATTGTCCAGACCCACAGTTCAAGAGAACATTCTAGTGGAATCGAACGAGAATCGCCAGCCCCAACACAAATAAAAAGGTGGAGAGATTGGTGTACATCCCAAAGTGTCAGTAATTTCCCACATTAACGGAGAAAAACAAAGAAAACCATGAGGTCTTCCCAAGAGATTCAGAAAACAGTCATCCATGATTTAAACAAACAAAAACATCGTAGCAAATTATAAACAGATGAGGATTTACTTAATCTGGTAAAAGTTTCTACCCAAACCCAGAGCCCTCCAAGAAGCAGACAGACAGACAAACAAAACCTCAACCTTACAACTAACATCACATTAAATGGTTAAATGTTGAATGCTTTTCCAGTGAGACTGGAAATGTGGAAGAATGCTAGTGCTCATCGGTTCTGTACAGCACTGTGCTAGAGGGCCTAGCTCGTGCAATAAGGCAAGAAAAAGAGGCAAGAAGGCTCACCTTTTAGTTGACCAAAATCTAAACAACGATGACACTAAATAGCTGTGAGAATGTCAAACAAGAGGAACACTTACTTATTTGTTGCTTGTGAGAATGGAAAGTGCTATAGCCACTCTGGAAGACAGTTGGGCAGACTTTTACAAAACATATTTTTAGCATGTGATCTAGCAATCATACTTCTTGGTATTTACCCAAAGGAATTACAAACTTATATCCCCACAAAAACCTGTGCATGGATGTTTATAACAGCTATATTCTTAAGTGCCAAAATTTGGAAGTAACCAGGATGACCTTCATATTGATCCTGGGTGAATGGATCAATACATTGTGGTACATCCACCCAGTAGAATAATATACAGAGCTAAAAAGAAATGAGCTATTAAACTATGAAACAGAAAAAACATAAATGAATGTTACTAAGTGAAAGAAACTAATCCAGAAAGAAAGAAAAAGGTATGAAGATAGGAAAGGAAGACATAATATATATGATACATTGGGTAAAAGAAAAAATATATATAAATAAATTAAAAATTAATTAGTTAATTTAGTAAAGTCACTGGATACTAGTTCAATATATAAAAACTAATTGTATTTCTATGTACCAGCAACAATTAGACGGTAAATTCATAATAGCATAAAGACCAAATACCTAAAAGTAAATCTGGTGCATTATGTGTACAATTTCTATACAGAAAACTATAAAATATTGCTGAGAGAAATTGTAAAAGAGATAAATTTATTGAGGAGTATACTCTGTTCATGGATTAGAATTTAGGATGTTGGTTTTCTTCAAGTTGATCTGTAGAATTGATATAAAGATCCAAAGCACTTACATTAACCCCAAGGTGTTTTTGTTTTTGTTTGCTTGGATTTTTTTGAGGGGGTGGGTGGTGGTGAAATTTGACAAGCTGATTCTAAAATATATACTAAGGAGAGGTGCCTGAATGGCTCAGTCGGTTGAGTGTCTGACTTCAGCTCTGGTCATGATCTCACAGTTTGTGAATTCAAGCCCTGCATCAGGCTCGCTGCTATCAGCTCAGAGCCTGCTTAGGATCCTCTGTCCCCCTCTCTCTAGCTCTCCCCGTTCATGCTGTCTCTCTCAAAAGGGAATAAACATTTATAATAAAATAAAATAAAATAAATATGAAGAAGAACAATGTTGGAAGATTTGCTCCAGCTGAAAAATGTGGTATTAGTACACAGGTAAACAAATTACCTGATGGAACAAACAGAAACTGCTGAGATAAGCCCATCCATCTATGGGCTCCTGGTGTATCACCGTAAAGTTGACATCGCAGAGCAGTGGAGAAAGCACAGACTTTTCAATAAATGGTGCTGGGTCAATTGAGAATCCGTATTGAAAAAAATACTCTTCATCGCTATACTGTATTCTAAAACCAAGTCCATGGATGTGAATGGGAAATGTATGTGTGAGGGATAGAACAGCAAAGCAGCTAGAAGAAGACTTAGGGTAGAGAATAGATTTCACTTTAAACAAGACACAGAGGGGCGCCTGGGTGGCTTAGTCGGTTAAGCGTCCGACTTTTGCTTGGGTCATGATCTCGCGGTTCGTGGGTTCGAGCCCCACGTCGGGCTCTGTGCTGACTGCCAGCTCAGAGCCTGGAGCCTGTTTCAGCCTGTGACTCCCTCTCTCTGACCCTCCCCTGCTCATGCTGTCTCTCTCTCTCCTAAAATAAAATAAAATAAAAACATTAAAAAAAAGACACAGAAAGCACTATTGGTTAAAAAAAAAAGATGACAAATTGGACTCCATTAGAATTAGAAACTTCTGTTACTCAAAAGGCATGATTAAGGGGTGCCTGGGTTGGTTAAATGTCTGATCCTCGGGTTCTGCTCAGGTCATGATCTCAGGGTTGTGAGATCCAGCTTCTTGTTGGACTCTGTGCTGGGCATGGAACCTGCTTAAGATTCTCTCTCTCTTCCTCTGGCCCTCCCCTCTGCCATCACCGCTTGCACATGTGCAAATGCGTTCTCTTGCTCTCTCTCTCTCAAGTAAAAGCATAATTAAGAAAGGGGACAAATAAGCTACATGTGAGAGAAGTTATTTCAAAACATATATCTGATAAAGACCTTTTATCTAAAAAAATATGAAAGCTACTACAAATCAGTAGGGAGAAGACTTTAAATAGGAGCTTCACAAAAGGATATCCAAATGGTTGGTAAACTGAACAGGTGTTCAACCTTATTAGTCATCAGGGAAATGCCACTTAAAACTAGAATGAGATACTACTGCACATTCACCAGAGAGCTTAGAATTAACCACCAGTGCTGATGAGGCTGGGTGGGGGGTGGGGGGGAGGAATGCGGGCTCTTGTGCTGGAGGAAGTGTGCACTGGTCCCTCCCATTTGGCAGGCCATCCGGCTGCATCTCCAAGTGCCCCTGGTTCAGCATCTCCATTCTGTATCAAATACCTGTTGGGTACCACCTCAGATCCTCTGGCCTCACCTTGCTTACTTTTTTTCCCACTTCAAGTGCAACCTTCTGGCTCTTCCCATTACCCCATGGGGCTTCCCTGATACCCCTGAGGTGTGAGGTAATGAAGAACCAACCTGGCACCCACACACTTGTAACCAAAGTGCCAGGGGGTTAACGCACTTGGACTTACTCACTGATGATGACAGATGGGAGCCAGTGGACAAATTCTTCCCATTCCTCATCCCAGATGGTCTGCCACAAATCAAATCCTAAAGAGGGTCCCATGGGCCCAGCAATCAGATGCTTCTGGTGCCAAGTGGTGGCCAACTCAGAAACTCATCCTCAGATTGGCTCTCTTGCCTTCCTCTCTCTTTTCCTCTCTCCCTCCTGATTTCTTGTGATTGCACCCCCTAAGTAAGAAGGACCACCTAAGCTTTGTCCTCAAACTGTTTCTGGAGGGCCTGGGCTAAGGTGCACTCCCAGGTATATACCCAGCAGAAATGATGTACAAATGCACTAAAAGACATCTACAGTATTGTGCTCTTCATAGTATCCCCAAACTGGAAACCTATATAACCATTATCTGTAGAATGAATACATCAGAGTATATTCAGATCCTGGAGGAAATAAACAAAGGAAATGGGCACTGAGCAAATAAACAAATAAATGAATTGCTACCAAGCTACAACATACACAAATCTCATAAACACAACATTGAGCAAAAGAAGCTGAATGTGGTATTATATTCTGGGGTGATTCCATTTACATGAAGTTCTAAAGCAGGCAAAATTAATGTGTGATGCTAGAAGTTAAGATAGAGGTTGCCCTGGGAGGTAAGGACAGGAGAGGGATAGGAGGGGGGCTCTGGGGTGCTGGTCATGTTCTCCTTTTCTGGATGCTGGTTATAGAAGCATGTTCAATTAGTGAAACTCATCAACCAGAATGCTGATGAGTTGTGTAATTTTTTTTTGTATGTAGGTTCCATTCACTTTCACAAGAATAGGCATTAAACATGTCCTAGGCAGTCCCTGGGTGGGACAGGATCTGCTGGATGGGGTGTGTGTTGCCCCATAGGGTCCTTACCTACTCTACTCCTTCCTGTCTCCACCCCCAGAGCTCAGACTGCCTGCACCTGGGAGGGGGGAGGGGGCTTCATCACTCCATACCACACACCCCAGGCACCTGATACTCTCTGCCACCCACCCTTTCCTTGGGGCTGACAACAGCTTCTTTGTTACCCCAGGATTGCTCAGAGTGCAAATCTAGTCCCCTTCCCCATCCTCAACTGTCCTGGCTCAGCGCAGCCACGCCGGGGGGGGGGGGGGGAGGGTCAACCCTTCCCAGTGATATCTTGACAGGGAGACCATTTAACTAATGAGTCATTTAACATCTGTGAGGTTGAGGGAGTGAGGGGGGCTCATGAGCCCTCAGTGCGCACAGCTGTCTTGGGGGAAGCCTGTCCTGCCCTCTCCAACCCCGTAGGACCTGGGGTTCCTGGGCCCACTGGTCAGAAGAGAGAACTGGAGGGGAGGGGTGACTTTTGGGAGAGTCCGGGACTCTTGCGCCTTCCTGCGCCACCCTTGTGTAGCTCCTGATGGTGGTGGCCGGGGCGCTGTGGGAACAGGGACAGCTGGAAACATGAAAAGTTGGGGCTTGGGCCTCTGCTCTGGGTCCAGGCTCTCCTCTCCCTCCTAGCGGTCCCAGACCTGTCTTGCTGGGCACCCCTCTGGCCCTGGCCTTCACTCAAGGACACCTGCTATTCCAAAAGGTGCCACCAGAGGGCAGCTTCCCCATCCCTGATTTGAACCCTGGTGGCCTGCCTCTCTCTGATGTCAAGCAACTTAGGCCTCTGCTGGACCCGGTCCTACGGGGTTGGAGAGGGCAGGACAGGCTTCCTGGCACCAGGGCCAACCTTCTCCTGGGACCACTGGAGTCATCTGGGAGGTAGGGAAGTCCTTCCCAAGGGCTGCCCAGGCTCCCTCCTGCTGCTGCCTGGCTGGGGAAGCTTGCCTCCTGGCCTGAGAGAGGCAGGGGAGGCCCCCGGGCCTGTGGGTTCTGGCCTGGGTCAGGAAACTCATAGTGAAACCAGAGAGATCTTGTAGTGAAATTCATTCCGCGCAGCACACCTGCCTGGGGCGGGGCCGGGGAGGGTCTGGAGGCAGTAGAGCTGCCTGTGGTGGCGGTGTCGTGGGGAGGGCTCAGAGCCTTATCTGATGGGCCCCGGCCTTTCTCACAGCTCAGTGGAGCCGCCCTGACAGGCCGACCAAGGCCCCGGTGGGCAGGGTCTCTGCAGGCCCCGCGGGCCCAGCCTCCCCACCTGCCCAGTAGGCAGGGAGGCAGTGCGCCTGGGAAAGGCGCGGGCGGTGGAGTGGGTGCCACTGGAGTGGAGCGGGTGCCCAGGCAGGCCCCTCCGAGGCCCCGGTGTCTCAAAACACCAAGAAATGTCAATAGCAGTTGCAAAAAATTGGGGCAACCTAGGCGTGTACTTCGAACAAACTCACACTTTTAATGTAAAGACGCGACGGCACATCACCTGACACTGCTTGCATCTGAGAATGCATTGGCTCCTGGGATGCTGCCCGAGGTCATTCCATGGGTGGGCACGGTCTTTAGTCCTGTGGGTGGCTTGGGGACCATCACTGGGGGAGCACACAAAGCTGAACATGACACCCTGGGTGGGACAGTTCTTCGGCTGCCCCCTCCCCACACATCTAGATCCCCCTCCTGTGGGGGTGCCCCCCTGCGCTGACTGACGCCAGGGCTAGTGGAGAGAAGAGGGGGCTCTGACCACCTGGGGTCGTGGGTGTGAGCCACTCTGGGGAAATGGAGTCCCATTTCCTGCAGGGTCCTGGGTGCCCCCAGAAGGGTCTGAGGAGAAGCAATCTCAGTGTCAGAGGGGTGTCCCCACCCTCAGCCCCTGGGCACCCTCCTGGGACCGACCACCTCCGGGCACAAGGCACCAGCCACTCTGGGTGGGCTGGGCTGACATCTCTGCTGGAAGAGAGACTGAATCTGTCCCTGCTGCTCCTGAGCTGACACGAGCCACCAGTGTGGCTGGGAGCCTCTGGTCCATGCGGGACCATTGCCAAGGGCCCTGACATCTATTGGAACTTTTTTCCAAGAGGAAGATGGTGTGTTTTATTGGGGCTCATCTTACAGGAGAGAGGAGTGTGGAGCGAGGGTTTTCAGGGCCTCAGTTGGCTCCAGCCTGCCCTTGGGTGGGGGCACCAGTTAGCCCAGCTAAGCCTGGGCCGGGCTGTGGGATAGGAACGGGGCGCATTGTCTGGAGGAGATGGGGTTGAGGGTCTCATCTCATCTCCTCCCCATCCCCCACCTCCCATGAGCACCTAGATCTGGTCAATCCAATCAGACTCACGGCCTCTTCTGTAAAGAATCTTATAATGTCTTCTTGCCAAAATAAAATTCATACTATAATCTATTACGTTACCTTCATAATATTACTTATAACTTACCTTCATAAGTTAAAAAAAATCAGTATCATGTTCTAACTTTAAAGCAAGGGAGAAATAAAAGGCAAGTAATGAATAACTTCATAATGTGTATTCGATTTTGGAAAATGCTTGGGTACTGTCTCCAGAGGACGCCAGTGCTGCTGGTGGTGCAGAATTTTCACGGCCGTAGTTGCGGCTGACACAGACGGGGATTGGCGCCTTCTCCCGGGCTCGGATGCTGCTGAACCCACGGTGTCACCTTAGGGATGCGCTTCTTCAAACCGGGAAGCAATGCTTGGCGAATTTCCAGATGAGACAAGGTTCCACCCCCGCTAGGTTTTTATGCGTGTTGCAGCCCTAGGAAATTCTGTGTTGGAAAGTGGAAGGAGCTTCCAGACTCTGATCAATACTAACAGGGTTTTCACCTACAGCGGGACACTGGGGACAGGCTGCCACACCGTAGGATGTGGGGCAGCATCTCTGGCCTCCACCTGCTACGTGCTGGTAGCACCCGCACCCCAGGTTGTGATCATTAGAAATGTCCCTACACATTGCCAAAGTTCCGCCAAGTGGCAAAATCACCCCCGGTTGGGAACCCCCGGCCTGTCTGAGTGGCCAGTGGCATATTTGCAGCCTGTGCAGGAAGCAGGACACTGCTCACCTCCCAGGCCCCCACCCCTGCAGTGCCCCTTACCACAGCACCCGGCGGTTTCCCCTCGGTTTCTGAAATGCCTGTAGGAGCAGCAGGCTTTGCTGAGGGCTTCTCGAACCTACCTGCTTCTCGAATCCAAGCCATGTGCAGAAGCCCCTTCCCCGCACACTCTGTAAGACCTACTCTTCTGAGTTCTCCCTTGGGCCCTGTCACCGCCTCCTCACTGGCCCCTGCAGGGCCATCTGGCCCATCCCAGCCACAGCCTCCATTGTCTCCATGCTCCAGCCTCGCCTGCCTCACCCCTGCGGCTGCTTCCTAATTCCGACCTCCCCCTTTCAACAGCTTGGGATCTTGCCTTTTCCTGTCTTTTGCTCTGGGTCACCCTGGAAATCCATCCAAGCCTGGGGGAGTTTCTCTTTCAGAAGGAGGTGTCCTTCTCTGGGGAGCCCTTCCTGAGCTGCCCCTCCGCTGCACGGGCTGAGCCAGCATTTCCTTCCAGGTGTCCCGGTGCCCATGGTAGCAATCACCCAGGCAGGCCATGCTTCTCCTCTGTCCCCCGTCCGCATCTCCACCACCATCATCAGACTCTGGCCCCAAGAAGGTGGCATGACTGAATCAGTTCAATTCTACTTTCCTTCCCCCCCTTACCCGCCCCCCCCCCATCTGAAGGCCTTCATGCTCAGGGGCAGGCCCAGGAGAGCCCTGGGTTACACCATCGGAGAGGAGCAGCTTGGGAGGGACATGGAATCTCGTCCCCCACCCAGAGCTTCTGCTCCTTCCCCTCCTTGGAACTTCTCTGGCCGGAAGTGCCCTCCGGGGAAGACCTGCTCTAATCCAAGTGGCGCTGGGGCTGAGAGAAAGCACTAGGGAGGCAGAGGGGCCCCCTTATTCCTACCAGGGGGGACCCCTTGGGAGTCTGGCCTCCGGTCCAGCCGCTGGCACCTGCCCCTTTTGGAGCCTGAACTCCCAGCTCCGGAGGTATTCTTGGGCACAGAGCGTGGGCGCGGGCAGTGGTTACATGCACCTGGGCTGGCCTCAGCCTCATTCGTCACCCCCACCCCCACTCCGCCAGCCCCTGACCCAGGTTCACGCCTCTCCTCAGCCCTGGGTAGAGACTCCTTCCTCCCCTGTGGGTGCCCTGGCTGCTGGCCCACTTCCTCAGTGCTGTGCAGGGGCTGGAGGCCGGGTCAGGGGGTCCGGGAGGGGGCAGGTGGACATGGCCATCTCCAAGCTGGCAGGGCTGCGTGCACAGTGGTGAGCGACGCCCGGGTCCTGGGAGGAGGGAGGTGGAGACCCTGGCCCCCAGCAGCCTGCTAAGTGAGCTCCTGTCCCTGTTAGCACTGGCCAGGCCTCCGTGTCCCCAGCTGGGAAATGGGGAAAGTGACCCCCGTCCATCTGTCCTAGACGCTCTTGGAGAAGGCGAGGGACATACCCGAAATTGGTTTTTTCAGGCCCAGGGAATTCTGGGGTCCCAAGCCCCAGGCAATGCCTTGTGCTGCGGGTCATGTGTGCCCCATGCCTCAGTTGGTTGGGTGTGGGCACCCCGCCTACTAGACTTTTCCCCCAGTTCCTCAGGCTCCTCTTGGTGACGCAGGCAGCCTGGCCCTGGCTCAGTGAGGTTGCTTTTGGCCGGCGTGGATGTACCCACTCTTGGGCCTGGCCTGGCTCCCAGACCCCTTTCCCTGCCTGCTGTCCTCCAGAGTCCCCTCCCTCATTCATGAGAGCCTTGCCTACGAGCTGGTTCTTTCTAGACTCCTAGCTGGCAGGACGACCCCTGGGTTCTGCTGGTTCTTGACCTTGGTCTTGTGCCTCTGGCCCAGGTATGTGAGGCCCAGCGGGAGGAGATGGGCAGAGAATCCAAGGTGTCATTGCGTCCTGCCCTCCAGGCCTCCTTCCCCAGGGTGGACCGGCTGGTCGTGACGCACCTGGGGAGGGGGTGGGGCTGGCGGGCAGGAGAAGGCCCTCTGCCCAGAGGGTCTCAAGGACATCCCCTTGGGCCCCTTGTGGCTTTGTCACCGTGTGTAGGAGGGATGAGCCTTGAGAGAGGGTATGAGAGTGAATGTGTGGGCAGGAACCCAGAGGCCCCCGCCCCCCTGGGGGGATGGGGACCGTGAGAATGTGAGTAGGTGGAGACGAAGGCCAGCTGTGCCCTTGCTATTTGGGACAGGCCCAGGGAAGGAGTTTGGTGTTCGGGGACACAGTGCATCAGGAATGCTGGCCACTAGGTGTCACCAGGAGCCCATGGGACAGAAGAAGCGCTCCAGGTGAGTGGCCTGAGCCACTTGTCTTCTCAGGAGTGCCCACTCCCACAGGCAGGGGCGCTCCCTGGACTGTCTGGGGAGGCGGTGCCCCATCCAGAAGGAGACATTTTCCACAGAGGCGGCCGTCTCCACCTCCCGCCCACACAGACCCCGGCTGAGGACGGAGCTGAGGGGGTAGGGGAGCAGCTTGACCTGCACCCTGGGCCTGCCTGCCTAGGGAAGGAGGAGGGTAGAGTCCCGCTTGCACCTGCCCACCTCTGTCCCCACCCAGGCCCAGCCCGGCAACTGGATTTCCAAGGCCCCATTGAGCCTTCTTCAGCCTTCTGGAACTCTCTCAGATCCAGCCCCCGCCCCTGTCATGCACTCGCTGATGTACTTGCCTATGCATTCATGCAGTGCTCAGCAAGGACCTACTGTATGCCTGGCACTGGGGATCCAGCCACAAACAAGACAAACAAATCCAACCACCCTGTGGAGCTTGCGAGCGATAGGATATTAAAGTTACCAGATAAATTAACCAGAGAATGTGTGACGGAGATGCTGTCACCTAGGACATAAATCGCGAAGTGACTGGGAGGGCTACTTTGGGGGCTTTGTGAGCAGGTAAGGAGAAGAATCAGTCACGTGAACATCTAGGACAGTCAGCTGGAACAGTATGTGCAAAGGCCCCGAGGCAGGAAAACCTGTGATTAGTGAAACACCAAGGCCTGTGTGGGGAGGATGCAGGGATAGAGATTGGAGAGTGGGAGGAAACAGACCAGAAAGGGTTTCAGGCCACAGTGCCTTCTTCTCCCCAAGGACACTCAGGGGGGAGAGATCTCAGGGGCTATCCCCTCTGCAGGGTGGTGGCGCCTTCCTGCTGAGATGTGGCTGATGGCCTGTTCTATTCAGAGCTTGTCATGGCTGCTGAAAGATAGGTGTCACTGCTCATGGGGGATCTAAGAGGACCTGGGCCTCATATCTGTATCCCTGTGGGCTGGGGAGCAGGTAAAACCCCGAGGTCGAGGTTCCCCATTGGTTGAGGGCTCCCCAGAGCAGGGCAGGGCAGGGCTGGTCTGTCTCAGTTCCCAGGCTCCTGGATAGTCATCTTGGCTGAGACCAAAAGGAAGGGGTAGGTCAGAGGGAAGGGCGACAGAGCTCCTGTCCTGAGCCTCTCCACTGCTCAGCACCCTGCAGTGTCTCTGTGCCCTTCACAATAAATGCAAAGACCTTCCCTTGGCAGTAACCTTATCTGCAGCCCCCTAACCCGGCTTACCTCATAAACTGTTCTCCTCACCACCTGCTTGGATCCAGACACACTGCTCCCTAAGCAGGCACACTCCTGCCTTGGGCCCCCTGTCCTCACTGCTCTCTCTGCTTGGAATGCTCTTCCCAGATATCCTTAGGGCTCGTTTCCTCACCTCCCTCAGATGTGCTCCCATATCACCTTCTCGGGCAGCCTTCTCTGTCCATGCCTTTGCGGAGCGCATCCCTGACCTCCTCCGTACTTTCTCCCTGACCACCATCTGAAAGTCCGTTCTATCGCCGCCTCCCCCACTACCTACCCTGGACCATCAGCTCAATGATTGTTTCATTGACCGGAGCCATAGCGCCTAGCACAGTGGCAGCACACAGCAGTACATCACCGAGTGAGGGAAGGAAGGGAGGGAGGAACGGATGGGTTGAGTGGGACAGCCTGCCCCCGTCCCTCCTGACCTTGTCTGGCCACCACAGGACATCCTTGGGTCTTAGCCCCCATCCACGTCTAGCAGAGCCCAGTGATCCCCAGGCTTTATCATGTCCTGCTACCAGCCTTGGAGGGAATTTTAGGCAGGTGGCCCCCATGAGGAGCTTCCAAGGACCGATCTAAGCTGGAAGTGGTGGCTGGATGGGCCAGGGTGGCAGAGCCACTGACCGCAGCCCATCTGTGTCTGCTTCATGCTCCTGGGAACCGTGAGTTCCATTCAGTGGCTTCAGGCACCTCTGCTCGGTGGGGACTGTGGGCGTCGTGATGCGCCTGCCAGGTTACATGGAGGCACTGGGGGCACGTGGGAGGAGGTGGGAAACCACACGGCGGGGAGGGACAGGCCACAATTGCCCTGGGTGCTCTGGGGGTGAAGTTGGTGGGCTCTCGGTGGGAGAAGCGCTGGTATTGGAGTCTCTCCAGGTCAAGGCCTGAGCGGTGAGGCAGCGGCCCCCCGGAAGCCCCTCATATACTTGCCCTTTTACTGGAGGCTGGAGGCTGTGAGTCAGCCCCCACCAAAGGGCTGGGCTCCAGGGCACCCCAAGGCTGCTCGGCTCTGCGGTGGGTGCTGTTCCTCTGTGGTGACTCTTCTGGTTCTCAAGAGACATTGCACCCAGAACCCCATCTAAAATAATACTGAACAAAGCGCAGGAGATGATGGGCTAAAGCTCAGTGAGTTGTTCTAAAAGGAGCTCTGACTTCGGTGCCCTCATAAATAGCCTCCTAGAGCTGACAGGTCAACATCTGGCCTAGGCATTTAAACGTACTTTTGGAGAAATGTCTTCGCAAGCCCCGTACTTAAAAAACAATGTTCTTTCAGGGCGCCTGGGTGGCTCAGTCGGTTAAGCGTCCGACTTCAGCTCAGGTCATGATCTCACGTTTTGTGGCTTCGAGCCCTGCGTCGGGCTCTGTGCTGACAGCTAGCTCAGAGCCTGGAGACTGCTTCATATTCTGTATCTTCTTCTCTTTCTGACTCTCCCCTGCTCACGCGCACTCTCTCTCTCTCTCTCTCTCTCAGAAATAAATAAAACATTAAAACATTTTTAAAAAACCATGCTCTATCGAGGAGGAAGATGAGGCAGCATCAACTTTTGGGAACCCCTATAGGGACATGAAAGAACCCCAGGGGTTCCCTAGAGCATGGTTTGAAAATCAGATACCCACTTACTGCTCAATGCAGGGAGGACCCGCAAATTGCACTGCAGGAAAGGGCGCCCTTTCTCCCAACAGTGGCTTGTAAAGCTGGTCTGCAGTACCTGAAGTGCCCAGGAGGGGTCGCTGCTCAGAGGTGGTCCCAGCCAGCCGGGTGGCTGCTAGGACAGCTCCAGACCCCAGTGGGCCGTGGGCCTCAGGCTCAGTGCCAGTGACCTCTAGCCTAGGTATGCTCTGAGCCAGGGGCCACCGCGTGCCTTCCCAGTGGACAGAGCTGCCCTCTGGCCCGGCAGCCAGCTCGACCCAAGGCTGATCAGGAGCCCTCAGCTGCGGGACAGCTGCCAGGGCCCGGGCCATAGGGACTGGTAAGGGTTTCTGGCTCAGGCCGGACGGAGCCATTCCAAGGGACAGCTGGAGTGTCTCTCCAGTCAGCACCTGGAAGGGGGCCAGCCCAGCCTCGGGCTCGGGCCAAACACATGTGTGCACACTCACACACACACAGAATGTGCCCACATGTGCCCACAGCCACACGGTTCACACATGCGTGTGAGTGCGTGTCCACACATGTACTTGGTGCCCGTAAACGTACCCACACAGAACAAGGGATACACACAAACGCGTGGATGTGACCGTGTGCATATACGCATGCGCACGGACATAGGTACGCGCTCCTCACTCTCTCTCCTGGGCAGGGGTGGGGGAAACACCTCTGGGTCCAGTGTGTTTGGGGCGAGTTCAGTTGGGGGAGGTGGCCCTTCTCCCTCTAGGTCACAGCAGCACCTCCCCTCCAGGACAGCCTTGTCCCGGCCTGGACTCGTGGGTGGCTGTGTGGGGAAGGAGTAAGGGACGGGGGGTGTCTGGACGCCTCTGGGACATCTGTCTGGGGTGGAAGGGAGCAGGAATTGTGCCTGCGGCCCCGGGAAGTGGGCTGGGCAGAGGGCCTGAGGCGGGGGGCTGCCTGAGTCTGGAGGTGCTGTGGTCACTGTCACGGTGGAGCAACCCAAGCCCATTCCCCCAGGGCGGGTAAGATGGGGGAGGCTGAGGCTCACTGCAACCGCACCTCCTCCCTCAGGAAGTCGGCCCAGCGCTCAGCCCACTGACCTCTCCAAGGGGAGGTTGGGCTCACTGACTGTCATCTCAAACCTGAGAGGGCTTTGGGGCTGGAGCACATGACCTCCTAGTCCCTGCTGTCCCCTGGGCACACAGGCCCAGGCACCCTGGACCACCGGCGCAAGCGTGATAACTGAAATCACCTGTGGTATGACAGTTGGTTCCCCTGCCTGTCGAGGGACCTAAGCCACAGGAGGGGGCTCTGTAGCCCCCCCAGTCACTCACCCCAACGAGCCTGCTCTGGGGTGGGCTCTGCTGGGTCCAGCTCGCTGACCTGCAGCCTATGCCCACAACCCCGGGCAGGGGATAGAGTTCTGTCACCTCCCCCACCAGATCGATACCTCCAAGCCCGCTGTCAGCAAATCTCTGACCTCTGACCCGGCCACACACTGTGACCCCTGAACCTATTGGTCTTTCCACCAATCCTTGCTTGGGTCTCTGGGGCGGCTGAGGAGAGGTGACTCCCGGCTACAGCCCTGGCTGTGAGGGGAAGGGAGTATGTGACTGTCGGGCTCCACGGTCCAGCCTCTTCTCTTCACTCCACACTCAGGGCCCAAGCCGGCGGCCGCCCCTGGGGCCTCCCTGGTCAGACCTCCCTGGCAGGCGGATTGGCTGGGCCTCGGAGCTGAATATGCCAGACAACCCAGGACTGCAAATGAAGGATTTAGAGTCCCTTCTGGGTGCCTTTTGGGGCCCAGAGCTCTTGGAATGTCAGGGGAGGGACTCTGGGCATCCCATCTACTATCTGAGGCTGATAAAGGGGTCCCCCAGCCCTCCCCCACAAACTGCTATGTACCAGGCCAAGCGCCTGAGCTCAGAATCCCTCGTCCTTAGAGCACGGGCCTGGCTGAGAACCCCAGGAGAGGGAAGTGCAGCTGGGGATGGCATGTAGCCCCCATAGGCCCCACAGCCCCACAGGCCTCTGGGGGATTGAAGGGCCCCTGTCCCCCTATCCAGGGCGCCCCCTTCCTACAGCCAGTCTCCCTGACCAGTCTGGGTCCAGCAGCCTTGACCTGAGAAGGAGGAAGAGTTTGCTCAGAGGCCCCCAAGCGCTCCCTAGCCCCGTTCCCTGCAGCTGCGCCATGGGGTCATCACTCTGGTCTCCGGGTCCCGCGTGTCCAGCCCATTGCCCCACTGAAGTCCCCTGACCCACCCTGCAAAGCCATCCGGGGAGTCCTGGGCTCCTACGTGGACACCCGTGTCCTGAGACTCTGGCCTCAGAAGCCTGGCCGGGACAACCAGACCTGTTGGTCACGCACGTGTCACCCTTCTCTGGGCACCTGTTTTTGGACCTGGAGTGCCTGCACACTGGCCCCTGCTTCTGAGAGGCGATGGCTCCCCCCACAGGTGTTCTGGGAGCCACAGGGCCCAGCAGCTCTCTGTCCTGGGTCTGTCCATGCCTGCACCAGGGGGAGAGGGAATGGCCCAGAAGCTCCAGTGATGAGATACTTCCTCCACTCCCCCTCCCCCCACATACACCAAGGTGAGGAAGGTGGGTGAAGCAGGATGGACCGGGGCTCCCCATTAACATGGGAAGGCAGCTGAGGAGTACTTGGAGGTGTGAGGACACACCGCTGATGAACTGAGGCTCAGGATGGCAGGTGAGCAGAGCAGCCGGGAAGCGGGCTCGTTTCTTCCCTGACTCTGTCGGGCTCCCCCTAGACCTAAGGCAGATGTCCCTGGAGGAGGAATCCCGACTCACTGCAGGGGCCCCTCCGGCCCCACCTCTCTGCCTCCCTGGGCCGCACTCAGGAGCCATGAGGGGTGGCCAGGCTCGGGGCGGAAGGCAGGTCTGGCTGGCCCAGGCCGGGTGGGTGTGTGGTCAGCAAGCCCTGAGGTCAGTGGGCAGGACGGGGGCATCCCTAAGGCCCCAGCACGGCACTCTGAGGCCGTTGGCCACCCTGCAGCCCCATCCAGACGGTTTTCTGGGCTGTCTGGAAGCCTCATTCCTTCTGCACTTGGGACCTGGGCCAGGCAGGTGGGAACAGCCACGGGGGCCAGGACTGGAGGCTGAGGAAACAGCAGTGGAGGTCGCCTGTGCCAAGCAGCCCCTCTCTGCCTGCCTTGGGCTAAGCCTGCACCCCGGTGACCCCATCCAGGCCCAGGACACTAGGCTTCAGAGAAACTAGGCCTCTGTTCTCTCCTGGGAGACGGAGCTGGACTTGAACCCAAGGCTGGGAGTCGCAGGCCTGTGAGTAGGAAATCTTGCTGGAGGATCAGACTGAGTGACGAGGGCCGAGAGGCATGGGCTACTCTCCTCCCTGCTGGGTGCCCAGGACCCCGCCTGGCCGGCGGGGAGGGGACACATGCCCCAGGCTTGCCGGGCCTCCGTGGCATCGGACAACGTGTGGACGGAAGGAGAGAAGGGTACAGGTAGTGCCAGAGCCCTGGTCCCCGAGGCGAGCCCGGCCTGCCCTGCACCCCCATTGGGACTCGGTGGCCGCACAGGGGAGCTGGGGCTCTTCCTCATTCTAATGATCAGGCTTGGGGCCCCTGTTGCCCCCTGCGGAGCCCCAGTGTTGGCACATAACCCCCAGCCCAGATGCTCAGACCCACGCTCTGACATATCCACACGGACCCCCAACGCACACACACCACACACAGACCCACGTGTCACACCGACATGGTCTGCAGGCGCCACACCATACACTGACACACTCACCACACACACACACACACACACACACACACACACACACACACACACACACACACAGACTCTGCCTATATTTGTTACACTCACACGGGCTCACCACTCACACAGACTTGCAGCAGCCAAGTCACCCTGCAGGGTCCCTGGGGCCACACAGGCTCCCGTCCCGGAGGTCCCCGGCCCCCACTTGGCAGAACACAGAGCTCAGAAAGGATGGGGTGTCCTGAGATGAATGCCTGCCGGGAGAAATTCAGAGGGAAACGGGGGCTTCTGGGGGGATGGCCCGCAGGGTGGGGAGGAGGGGTGTCAGGGGCTTAAGGTGCACTTTGGGGGTGGACAGCTAGATGTGGAGGCCCGGGGGCTATACCCCCGGCAGCCTTCAGGATGGGCACCGTTAGCTCCCGGGGCCTGCTCTGGGGGGCCTGTCTCCCACGCTGGGGGATGGGTGCACACAACAGAGGCCCCGGCCTTTGATTCCACACCTACCTTTCCATGGCTGAGCCGAGGTGATCTGCATGGCCACCGCCTGCCTGACCTCCTGACTGAGAACCCCAGAATTCAGGTGGAGGGCCCCATACCTCAGGCTCAGAGCAAAGGGCCTGGGCATGGACCCACCACTCCAGGGCATGAAGAGGCCTTTCCCAGACTCGGTGACCAGGCCAGCCTTAGGTCCCGACCCTAAGCTGGTGGAGATAGAGGTCTCTCTTGGAAGGTGGGTCCCCAAAGACCTCTGACCCACTGTCTCTGCCTGACATTGCCCCCCTGGAAGCAGATTCTTCTGCTGTAAGTCCCAAGGCTCCATTAATATGTGACCGCCTCCAGGGCCACTTGGGAGTGGGTTGAAGAGGGTGGGGGTGCTGTAGGCAAGTGGAGCCAGGTGTGGGCTGGTTCCCGGGGGAGCCGGTTTCCATTAGTCCTCTGGGGGTCTTCCCAGAAGTCAGGCGTGGTGCGCAGTGGGATCCTGAAGCCTCAAGCCTGCTCTCCCCTCCTTGGTTGTGGCCAAGGACACAAGAATGGCAGTGACAGTTTTGTAAAAGGTGGAGCAGGAGCTGGGCTTGGGGTGGCTTCCCTGCCTCCCGCCCCAGCAGGGCAGTTACTGCTCATTGGGGGCCACCACTGTCTGTGTCAGTCACTGCCCACTAGCCATGACGGCCAGCAGCAACGGCAATGGTGGCAGCCACTAGGTCTTTGGAGTAAGGAGATGGACACACAGACAGCAAAGGCCTTCAGGGTTCCTGAGAGGAGACCCCTGCTGGGTCCCGGGTCCAGGAGGGGATATGGCCCTCAGGGGTGGTGAGGGCGAGGGGGCCCTTCTCTTCAGAAGCCCCCATGCCTGGGTCAGATTGGCCCCCGGCCCTCCCCCTGGTCCACTGCAGGCCCCCAGCTCTGGCCCCTCTGGAAGGTGGCAGGCCCGCTTCTCTGCATGGGGGTTGTGTTCACAGCCAGGATGGGATGAAAATAGGAAGCGGTCTCCAGTGCCAGCTGGGTGCCGCCTGCCACTCTGCCCAGCTATGGAGGTGGCTGCTCCTGAAGGTCCCGAGTCACTCACCAACGGCTGCTGGGAACCCTGTACCCAGCCTCTGAGAAACACTGTGGGCTCCTCCAGCTGGACGCCCCCACGGCTGACTCTAAGGTCCACACCCTCCGGCCTGGGGTCCCAGCGGTCTGCAGCCGCCTCTCAAACCGTCCCTCTCATGGGGCGTCCATTAGGAACCAGACTGTGCCAAAGGGCATCTGCACCTTGTTCCAGTTCATCTCCTCAGGGTCCTTGCCAGGCAGGCCTATGTTACAGGTGAGGGAGCCAAGGCCCAGAGGTCTGCTTGGCACTGGCAGTGCCAGGCAGTGCCAGGACTTGAACTTAAGACTGTCTCAGCCAAGGATCCTACTGTAAGGAGGGTGAGGCCCAGCCCTGAGAGGTGATGCTTGAGCCAAGACTTGAATGACTGAAAGGAGCCAACCAAGTGGATAGAAGGGGGAAGTGTGTACTGGGCAGAGGGACTAGCCGGGGCAAAGGCCCTGTGGCAGGGACAGGTTTGGAGTGTTTGAGGAACAGACAGGAGCCAGGTAACAGTGTCTAAGATGTAGGCCACATCTGCCAGATGACCTGAGTCATCTGAGTCCCCAGATCGAAGTGAGGTGGGTATCTGTCCTTAGGCCTGTGTTGCCACTTCCAGGTCCGGTTAGGAAAGGTGTGCTGGACCTCACCATGAGAGGACAGTTCCTGCTTCCAAGGAGTGGTATGTCCCGGGAAAAGGACTTTCCCCCCATGTCTTCCCAGAGGACAGGCGTGAGATAACAGGAAGTGGTGACAGCTGGACCAGACCACAATAGAGGCTGACCCATCATCCTCTGTGCTCCAGGCCAACCCAAAGGACCCTTTGAGCCCATGTCACAGGCACTGAGATGAGAGCTTTTTGGAATGGTCTGGGGCACTGGGAGGCATTCTGCTCACTGGGAGGCAGGTGAATTTCCATGAATCCAGGGTGGGTGTCCCATAGGAAAAGAGAACGAAGTCCAGACTGAAATGACCTAAGACAGCTTTTAGGGGAGTTCGCAGGGAGAGAAGTTGTATCTGGTGAGGGGCTGGGGAAAACACACCAGAAAGGTAGCATCTGAGGGGAGCCTAAAGAATGGGTCAGGTGGAGATGAGGTAAGGTGTGGCTATTCCCAGAAGCCAGTGTGTCTCCAGGGCTCAAAGGGTCATTTGTAGCTTTTGACCCTACTCTCATGATCTTGTAGGTCCCAGACACAGGGCTGGCTTCTCTCGACCACTTTATCTAGTCCTTCTCTGGACTATGTCCCAATTTCTGACCTTGGCTTTCACTACTTTCCTGTCTAAAGTATCCAAAGTGAAGCCACCCCCCAAAAGACCAGTCTGGCCCAGCCTCTGTACTCTGCACCACCACCCATGACGTGGTTTGAAGGCCATCAGGCCTATTCCTAATCTACCTTCTCACCACAGATCCTGCGTCAAGTCCATTTCCTTGTACCCAATTCTTTATGCCACTTTAGATTAGTGGAGTATAGGATTCTTGGTGGAAAGTTATTTCCCTGAGGATCTGGAAGATGTAGTTCTCTAGTTCTCTGGCATCCATTGCGGCCGATGTGAAGTCCGTTGTCAGCTGAAATGTCATTCCTTTGGCATAACTCCTCATGTCTTCCTCACCCACAAGCATACCTCATTTTATTGTGCCTCACTTTACTGCACTTTGGAGATGTTGTGGGGGTTTCTTTTGTTTTTGTTTTCTTATAAATTGAAGGTTAGTGACAATCCTGTATAGAGGGACTCTAACAGTGCCATTTTTCTAACAGCACCTGCTCACTTTGTATCTTCGTGTCACATCTTGGTAATCTTTGCAATATTTTAAACTTTTTCGCTATTATTATATTTGTTATGGTGATCAATGATTATGACTTCTTGAAAGCTCGGATGGTAGCCCACATTTTCTAGCAATAAGGTATTTTTCTTAATTAAGGTATGCACATTATTGTTTATTTTTTAAAAATGATTTTTAGTTTATTTATTTATTTGGAGAGAGAACAAGTGGAGGAGGGGCAGAAAGAGGGGGAGAGAGTGAAAATCCCAAGAAGGCTCCTCACTTTCATCACAGAGCCCAATGCGGGATCAGAACCCACAAACCTTGAGATCATGACCTGAGCCAAAACCGAGAGCCAAACACTTAACTGACTGAGCCACCCAGATGCCCAGGTATGCATATTTTTAAAGACACAATACTATTGCACACTTAAGAGGCTATGCTACAGTAAAAACATGCTATTATATATACTGGGAAACCAAAAGGTTAGTCTGACTGGCTTTATTGCAATATTTGCTTTATTGCAATATACTGCCATATCCCTGATGTATGATCTGTACTTTTAAGATTGTCTTTTTGCTTTTCGTGTTCTGTAGTTTTACTATGGTGCGAATTTATTTTTACTTGTCATTCTTAGGACCTAATGTGAGGACTCATTCCTTAGTTCTGGAAATTTCTCAGTCATTACATTTTGATTTTTTTCCTGTATTCGTCCTCTGGAATTCCTGTATAGTATATGCATGTTGAATCTTTCTGGACCATTTTACTTTTCTTCCAAGAACCTTACAGTCTCATATTTTTTATTCTTATATCTGTGTGCTGCCTTTCATGGACTTTCCTCAGATGTGTTTTCTAATCCTCTCATCCACCGCAACTAATTTGCTATGAATCCATCCACTGAGTTTCTTTTACACTGCAATGACTATTTTATTTCCTTAGAAATCTATTTTCTTTTTAGATAATATTTTTATTATGTTTTCTACTCCCTCTTCTATCTCCTTGATAACTTAAAAAATAGATATTATATAGTCTTTTTCCAATTGTTATAATGCCATTACATCTAAGATCTCCTGTTGACATAGTGCCTTGCTTTTTGGGATCAGTCATAACTTCTTTTTATTGTGAGCTTATCTTCATCGGGAATCATTTTTTCCCCCTGTGGTAATTATCGGTAATTATCCGGGGCTGTGCAAGTGCCCATACCAAGTGAGTGGGAAGTAAGTTTCTTTCATGGTCCTGTATCCGTTTTTATGTGACTTTCTAGATTTGGGGTTCTAGAACCCCTGGATTGCATAATTTGAATCCCACATTTATTCATGGCTCTGGCTAGAGTTTTGTTTTCTCCACGGTGACTACCTTTTCCCACTCCTGAGGATAGGAAGCTTCATTGCACTTTCTTGGGTCAGCTTTGCAAGTCCCCTTTGTATGGGACAGTCTTTTCAGGCCCGGGACTTTATGGAAGGGGGTCGGTTCCAGCTCACCACCTCAGGGAGTCCCAGACACATATCCTATCCTTGTCTCCTGCCCCGATTCTGAGGTCTCTCCCGGTTTTTCTGTTCTATGACGCTAACTCAGAGCCTCTGTGGTCCCACAGTGACTCAGTTCATACCCTGCAATAGTACATCTTGACCTTCCCTTCAGTGAAACTTTCCAGCTGCACCAGGAGCTCCCCTCTCTGGCTTGTGTTTCTGTGGCACCGTTATGCCTGGAACCTCCGAGGGGGCCCCACAGAACAGATTCCTCAGACACACTAACTTCCAAGAACCCCAGACTCTGACCAGCTACCATCACTTCAGTCCATGACCGTCTGGCACAAAACTGTAAAGCAGGCCACTTGAGCCCTTGCACTTTCTAGCCAGGGCAGCCAGGGCCTTCTAGTGTACCTAGCTCAGTGGTTCTTTTTCTTTCTTTCTTTTTAATATTTATTTTTGAGAGAGAGAGAGGACAGAGCACAAACAAGGGGAAGGGCTGAGAGAGAGACACACACACACACAGAACCCGAAACAGTCTCCAGGCTCTGAGCTGTCAGCACAGAGCCTGACGTGGGGCTCGAACCCACAAACCGTGAGGCCATAACCTGAGCCGAAGTTGGACGCTTAACTGACTGAGCCACCCAGGTGGCCCTCAGTGGTTCTTGACATGAGACAATTTTTTCCTCCCAGGGAATATTTGGCAATATCTGAAGAAGACCTTGATTGTTGTGGCTGGTGGGGAAATGTCACTGGCATCTAGTGAATGGGGGGGCGGTGGTTGCCACTGAAGATTCTCTAATGCACAGAACGGTCCCCACACATAGAATCAACCTAGAACATCAATAGTGCTGCGATTGAGGAAATTTGAGAGCTGCTTCTGCCCTTTCTTACAAGTAGGTCCTGAATCTCAGGGGAGGAGCCCTATGTTCACTAAGGGTAGGGGGGCAGCATGAGATGCTGGCCCCGGGGTACTCTCACCTGGGGAAGGTGGGGGACAGAGGTGGCCAGGGACCTGCCACAGGCTGAAAGCGCGTCTGTGAAAGGGCAAGTCTCACAGGAGCAGATGTGCAGACAGAAGGCTCCCGGCTCTGCACACAGAGCCTCCCCCTGGGCCGGGAGCTAGGGTGCACCACACACTCTGCCCTACCTGCCCACGAGGCCTCCTGCCTGGCTCCCTCCCCAGGGCAGCCTGCACGCGCTGGCCACACTTCCCTGTGTGATGTGGGGAGCAGGCATGCGGTCGTTGGAGCAGGCCGGGCCCTCCTGGGGTGGGTGAGGACATATCTCTGGTGCCATCTTTCCTGTTCTGATAAATAACTGATCTGTGGTTGAGGCAAGAAGGTCACCTCTGCCCAGGGAAGCTCAGGAACAAGCCACTTGTGACTGGTGGGAAGAGCGCAGGGGTAGGGGCAGCGGGAAGTCTGCCTTCCCTGGCCACCGGGCTGCTGGGGGCAGATTTCAGAAAAGGGAAGTGCTGAGCTGGGGCAGCGCTTCCTGTGGTCGCCGGCAGTCAGGGCATCAGGGCGGGCATGGCAAATCAGAGGGGTGGCTGCCCTGCCCCAAGAGGCGGCGAGGTAAGCCTTGCCCGGTCAGCAGGCCTGGGCCTGGGGGACCCGGGCCGGGCACAGCCCGCAGCTGTCCTTCACTGGTCCGGGCTGGGAGTCCTGGGGGTGGAGGGACTTACTGACACACCATGGGACCGTGGGACCCCTGTTTGGGAGCCTCCTGGAGCTCCTTCGGGACTTGGTCATTTGCAGCTTGCCTCTCTTGATCTCCAGACACCGCCTGTCCTGTTCGCGTACCTCTTCTTCCTGCCCATCTCTAGACGCTGAAGGAAGGCTCCCTGACCCCCTTCCCTCCCGGGAAGTTCTCAACCTCTGGCCTGACTGCTCTGGGGAGCTCCCTTCTTCCAAGAAGGGACATCTGAGCCCAGGAACCTGCACGGGGCCTCTGGTGCCCCTCGAGCAGGCAGGTGTCTGTATTTTTTTTTATTTTTTATTTTTATTTATTTCTAAGAGAGAGAGAGAGAGACAGCGTGAGCAGGGGAGGGTCAGAGAGAGAGGGAGACACAGACTCTGAAATAGGCTCCAGGTTCTGAGCTGGCAGTCAGCACAGAGCCCGACGCGGGGCTCGAACCCACGAACCGCGAGATCATGACCTAAGCGAAAGTCGGACGCTTAACTGACTAAGCCACCCAGGCGCCCCAAGTGTCTATATTTTCTGTCCCTTGTTAGGGAGGGGACTAGAGCAGGGGCCCACTTGCAAGGGAGGTGGCCAGACCTCCAGAGTTCCTGGAGCCCATCTTCCATCGTCCAAGCATCACAGAGCAGGAGCCCAGGTACGGAGCCCGAGGGAGACTGGCTCCCCTCCAGGTCCAGCAGGGACCCCGCTCCCTGACACCTTTCTCTGGCTTGAGTCCCGTCCCACTCCACCTTGGCTTTCTAGCCTCACTCTGGCCCCACCAGACCCATCAGGATATAGATAAACCTGGGGGGTGGGGGTTACCCTGACCCTCTTGCCTTGGCTGAGCCCCACGGGTGGCCCCCCAGATGTGCAGCCCAGAGCCCCCAGCTGTTCCTCCTCTCCTCCTGAGGGTCTGAGAGCTGGGGCTCCCTGGGAGGTGAGAGTGGGGGTGTGGTGGGGCGTAGGGGATGGAGCTGCCGCTCCTGCCTCCCAGGTCCCACCAGGGTTGAGTCGCAAGACCAGCACCTTGCCCTTCTCCACTGTGCTCAGCCTCAGTCACCCTCACGGGCTGTGCTCTGAGAGGGCCAGGTCAGCCCTGCCCCCTCCAGCCCCCACCTTCTCGCTCTGCTTTGCTCCTTCCTTTTCTCCCTCCCCGTCTCTCTTGACCTTGGATCACCTCTCCTCTGTCTCTCACACTGTCTCTTCTGTTTTCCTTTCTCTTTAGTTAGTTCCTCCTGCCCCCGGGACCCCCAGCCCCACTCTATATATTTATACATCTGTCAGTCTGTCTGTCTGTTGCTCTCTGTGTTTCTCTCCCTCCTTATCTCTCCTTCTCGTCACCCCACCCTGACCCTGGCTCTTCTGTGTCTGTCTTCCTGTCTCTCCTCTCCCCCTGCTCTCTCCCTCCACGCTCACCCTGTCCCTGATCTTACTCAGTCTCTGTTGTCCAGAGCCCCCCCCCCCCCGGCAGTCAGCTCGGCTCCGGGCTTGGCAGGACCTGCTGGGGCATTTCTTAGTTGCCCACGGACCCTTATCCTGTTATCAGTTGGAAATGAATCAGAGATTAGGAAACGGGGGAGTGGGGGTGTTATCGCCCGGTGCACACGGAGTTCTCAGCTAATCTCCGGCGGCCCTGGGTTCGAGAGGAAATGCAGTTGCAACACCGAGCCCTTCTTACCGTCACTGTCATGTCCGCCTTGAGGCTGTGGGGACGCGAGGTTGGAGAGGGGAGAGGGCTTTCTCCCTCCTCGGACCTGGGGGCCAAGCTCTAGCCCGCTGCAGGTGGGTGCATACTCACACCTGTACACACGTGCACACACACACTCACAGGCAGGCACACACGGGGGGCCTCTTGGACCTCCGCACATGTCACCTGTCACCAAGCTTTGCACCTCACCCTCCCGCTGCCTCTGCAAGCCCACCTCTGGGCCACGGCCATGGTCGCTGCTCACTAGGCGGCTGCTCAGGACTTGTCCCTGGTGCCCCAACCCATTCTCCTCCTAGCAGGTGGAGCGGCCCATTAAACAGCCGCACAACCGGCCAGTTTCCTAAGCAAACCCTCTGGTGGCTCTCAGGACCCGGCTGTCATTGTCACCATGGCCTCTGACATGTGTGTCTAGTTCCTGCCCCCCTCTGTCCTCCTCCTGCCCTCACCCCTCGCCCTTCTGCTTCCATTGTGCTGCTACCACGGTCCCCTCACCACTCGTCAGCACCCCAGCTTTAGTGTGTGTTGTTCCCTCTGCCTGAAAACTTCTTTCTTCCACCTCCCGCCCAGCTGACACGCACACGGCCCAGCTCACTCAGCTTTCGTGTGACTTCTTCAGAGCATCGCAGGTCCCCATCAGGCCCCTTGTCTTCGGAGCTCTGGCCCCTCATGCTCTGCCCTGATGGCACGGGTCCCTCCCTCCCCACTGAGACCATGCTCCTCCTGCTGGGATTCCTTGTTCTCTGTCTGCCTCCTTCCTGACCACGGGCAACGAGGAAGAGACCAAGTTCGCTAGCACCTGTCCAGTGTCTGGCTGGGACCTGGCCACACTAGACAGTAGTGTGGACGGATGTATAAACACACCCAGAGACACGGACGCCCGTGTATACACACAGAAGCACACAAACCCATTCACACACGATGCACAGGCAGACTCAGGCAGACTCACAGACAAAAAGATGTACACACACACACACACACACACACACACACACACCTGCTCTCCTCCAGGGGCTCAGTGCATCTTACCAGCTGGTGGGGGTCCCTGTGCCATGGCTCCTGTGTGCCCCTGACCCCGCCCCTTGGGTAGGACCCCTTGTCAGTTCAGGCCTCCTGGACCCTGTTGCCCCAGCCTTGGCTATAGGGAACTATTCCCGGGCCCCAGGCTCCCTGGGCAGGATTCTCTGGGCCCTGGCAGAAGTGTAGCAGCATAACGACTCACGACAAGTGGCTTTCAGGCCCAGCACATGGTGTCCCAGCCAGCATTAGCTAGCACTGTGGTTAACATGGCGGCACAGCATGAAGAACCTCTCGTCTGGCATTTTAAAGCAAGGTTATAGCTCAGGACAAGGATTGGATGAGCACACACAAAGCTAAAGCTTGGTGTTCTTCCCAGCAACGTTTTGCTTTGGGATTCAGTGCTGAAGTTAGTGTGAGTCAAGGTGTTTCTCCCTGCCTCAGGGAGTTCTGGCTGGAAACAGGCAGCCACGGTGGCAGGCGAGGGAGGGGAACCGGGTCTGGGAGAGGGACAATGGGTTATGGAGGGGGCAGGCCCTTAGTCAGAGTGGCTGGTGAGGATGGAAGGCAGCAGGGCCCAGAGGCTGCGCGCCGAGGGACTTCACCTGTCTCCAGCTGGGGGCGGAGGTGGATGGACATCTGGCCATGAGAAGCAAGACCAAGGGGCCTGCATTTCCTACAGAGGCAATGGGGCTTTGAAGTTTTGAGGCGGCTTTTCATCCAAAGAACCTATGAACAGCTTCTCTCATTCAAAGATGGCTTTTGCCACCATAACCACCCAGCTGAGAAAAGTGGTGAGTCCCTCCTCCCGGTTCTGCTCATCTCTGAGGGTCCCCTTATCAGTCCTCACTTGATGAGAGCCAGTGTGTCTGCCGTCACTAGGCCCTGAACGAGAACCAGAGGCAGGTGCTCTGTCCACCAGAGTGGGGGAGACACGAGGGGACACCTCTCTGACCTTTTCTGAAACTGAAAGGCATTTCCCCAGTTACTGGCTCTGACCACCCCCACCAGCCACATACCGTCTTCCCCTGTGAAGGGTGTTCTCGAATATTCCTTCCAAGGCAGCCCTAGCAGCTTCTGGGTCCCTCTATCCTGATTTCCAGGGTTCTTTATCAGGCCACGCCTTGCCCTTCTCCCAGACCCCACATTTACAGACGCATTGGTGAGCACGGCACGCTTTGGGTGAACGTGGGAGGGGTTTCCACGGCACCCAGGTCTCCTTGCACCATTTTCTTGTCCCCCTCGGGGGGCTGGTGGCTGGCCTGGCCTCTCTTGGATGGAAATACTGAAGAGTCCTCGGCTGATCTGAGAAACGTGAGAACAGGGCTGGGAAAATCGGCCGTTTTTGTGGTTTGGGGGTTTGAAGCAAGTTTCACAACTGATCTCCCAAGAACATGGTCCAGTCAGATGCTCTCCCCGCCCGGGGGCCCATTTCCCTGCTGGCTCCGGTGCTGACCGCCCGCCTGGCTGGGTCCAGAGGGGCGGGCGGGGGCAGAGGCAAGGGGCTTCGCCCGCCTGACCCACCTGCTCCCCGCTTTCCCTCTTTGGGGACTGAGCTCAAGGAGCTAGAAGATGGAGACATTTTGGGGTGTTCTTGTGGTTTCTGCCTCATGCTTTGGCATTGGATGAGGTATTCAACTGGCACCCCTCACTCTTGTCCTGAAAATCTTTCTCAGGTGCCCTGGGGGCTGCTGTACCTTGAAAGCCTTCATTTGTGGGGACAAAAAGGCCAAGAAATTCTTCTGTTGCCATACTCTTGGGCTGGGACTGATAAGCAGTGGTGCTGGAGGGACCCGCTATGGGGGTTCAGGGAGAGAGAAGGGACCCAAGAGGGGCACGCCCCACCCCCCCATGGGTCCCGAGGCCTCCCCTGCATAGAGCACCCAGCTGGGGCGAGGAAGGGGTCCTCAAGGCCCAGCCCCGCCTCCAAGCGGCCTGGTCCCCCAGATTATCCTTCCCCACTCTGGGAAGTCCCGAGCTCCCTCAGGCCAGCTGGGGGAGAACTGAAATTGGTGACATCTGCCGCTCTGGCCCTTTGGCTCCAGCCCCCGCCCACTCACCCCAGAGTCTTCCTGCAGGAGCCTTCGGACCCGGGAGGAACCGCGTGCCATGCCCTGTCTGAGTGAGCACGGGTTACTTGCCTTCTGCACCGCCCCCCATCCCTGCCCAGGCCCCGCGTGGGTGGGACACTCGCCACAGCTGGTGCTTGCTGTGACATCCTGTACTCGCCATCCCTCTGTCCAGGGGCACAGTGGCTGGGGCCCTGCATGTTTCTCAGACACTCCGTTTCCCACCCACATAGCAGAGGGGAGACTAAGGCACCAGGTGGGGACATTTCTGCTCCAGGACGCGGTGGGAGGCAGTGGTGTGCACGGGACAGAGCCCCGGCTTCCTGGCTCTGTTGAGGGGGCTGGGACAGTCCTGCGTGCAGTGACCAAGTCTGGGTGGGGCTGGGGACAGGGAAGCT
This sequence comes from Proteles cristata cristata, assembly GCA_017311185.1. NCBI lineage: Eukaryota > Metazoa > Chordata > Mammalia > Carnivora > Hyaenidae > Proteles > Proteles cristata. The sequence continues at coordinate 431,078 of JAESUZ010000174.1, read as the reverse complement.
GGGAAAACAGAGCCGGGGCTACGAGTCACCAGACTCGTGGCTGGGGAGATAGGCCGTCGCGTGCTCGGTCAGGGGAGTGGTCGGGTGGTCACGTGGACGTGGTGGGCAGAGAAGAGTCAGGCCGGCCCTGTAGGGAGTCCTTCATGGCAATCTGCAGGGGCCAGGGAGAGGGGCATGGCCAGATCCAAATGCTTGGATGAATGGGAAGTTTCCATCAGGTGTGGGGAGTCCTCTCAACAGAACCAGATAAGCTTGTGGACAATTGAACACACCCAGGTGGACAATTGACCAGCATCTGAGCCACCCTCAGTGAGTCTGCCCTTTGGGTGGGTGCGGCTATGAACAGGCAAGGACCGCAGGGCTGGGGTTGGCCAGAGATACCTGGCCGCGGCTGCGTGTGCCAGGCCCGGGAAGGCTGGGGGATTCTGGCTACATCTGCTGGGTGCCTGTGTCCCCTTCCCGTTCCCTATCCATATGTCCCCTCCCAGCTTCCTGTTTCTGTTTTGGGGCCACAGGAACTTCCTCTTCTCATCATGGTTCAAAATGGGTTGCTCGTCTCAGTTAGAGGCTTGCTCGTCTCAGTTGGGTGGGGGTGGGGGGCCGGGCTGGTCACCCCAGCCCAAGAGACAGCTGCAGAGGGAGGGAGAGAGGGGCTCTGCACCTCTGGCTATCACGAGGCCATGGAGGTGTGAACTGGCCCTTCCCACACTTCTCCCTGACCACGCCTCTCCAGCTGCTTGGATGGGTGGACCCTCTGATGTGGGTGCTGCTCAAGGCCAAGGTGGGCTAGACCCTGCTGGAGTGATCTCGAGCACTCATTGTATCCCCTTCTAGCCTCAGGCAGAGGGCCAAGAGGATCTCTTAACCTCCCCTTCTTCCTGCTTCCTCCCAGGCATACCGGAACTTGACACGAGCACTCACGGGCACCACCACACTGGTCCTCGGTGCACCTGCACACACGCGTGCACTCATGGCCCCACCAGGAGCACAGCTGCAATGGGGGCGTGGCCTGGGAGTGCCCCTGTGTGTGCATACCTTGGCGAGTGTGTGTGTGTGGGGTCCTGTGGAATGTGCACGTGTGTGAGCACACCAGTCTCCCTGGCCTTTGTGCATGTCTAGGGGGCACCATCTCTTTCTTCCCAATCAGCACCCTGAGTAGAGCTTGTCCCCTAAATGAAACTGAGCTTTGTCTTGCAAAGTCGCTGAGCCCACCCTGGCGGGGGAGGGGGGCGGGGGGGGCACAGGATGAGGGAGTGAGCTTACCCGATCCTGGTGACTCCTTAGGCTGTGTCTAAGGTGGTGTGGGGCCCAGTCCTGCACAGGGCCCAGGGCCTGGGAAGCAGCCATGAGGTGAGCCTAGGGGGCGGGAGGGGGATAGATACGTTAGGGATGTGCAGGGAGGGGACACAGGGCAGTCTTCAAGGTGCTATTTTGATCCCCTGGGCACAGAAGGCTTATAAGAGGAGCAGTCCCGTGCAGGCCTGGGTACCCTGTGAACACCCCAGTCTGGGGGTGGGGACAGACGTGAGCAGGGTTGCTGAGAACCTACACTCACACCCACTTCCCTGCTCATCTTGCTGGCCTGGGATGAACCCGATGATCCATATGCTTCCTCCCAGGGGCTGGGACCAGGGTCAAGTTTAGGACGGTGCTGCCACTCCAGCACTCCTGTCCCGCATTTCCCGGGCATTCTCTATGTGCCAGTGTCTCCTTTCGTCCCGGATGGCTATCGTCGTCGCTTACAGGTGAGCAGCACGTTTCCAGAAGTCTGCGGTGCGGGGACTCAGAGCTGGGCATCCACACTACTGGGGCGCACGCCAAACGCTGGGGCCAGCTGCCTTTCTCCCACCATGAGGGGAACCCAAGAATCCGGGGTCACCGAGTCCCACTCCGGGCTCGCACTCCCCATTAGCTCGGAGTGGCGGTAGGAGAACAAACACACACCGATTGTTTACACGGAGGGCTTGGGGCCATAATTAAGTCTCTGAATCGGCCCTTTATCAGCCAGGTATCTCGAGCAGCCTCCGAGAGGGAAACATCCCCCAGCATCTAACAAAAGAAAGTTGGACTGGTTTTCAGACTTTTTTTTTTTTTAACCCTGAAGAATAGGCCTTTGTTGCCAGCTCCCCTCGGGTGGCAGCCTGCCTGGTCCCTGGACTCCCCTGGGCTGGGGGCAGGGCTAGGCGGCCCCAGCCCCAGCAGCCCCCACCCTGCAGGGCTGAGCCCCCAGACCTCCCCCGCCAGCGTCTCTGATTGCAGAGGTCCCCCCTCGGCTGGCTGTGGGCAGGGAGCCGGGAGTGGGGTCTCAGGGACATCTCAATCCTCTGCCCTCAGTGCCCCACTTCACCCTGCCAGATCCGGACATCTTTCCCTTTGCAGGCACCATTGCCAACCTGGAGCCACAGCCAGGCTGATGATGAGGGGCGACCTCTGACTGCCCAGAGCCCCTGAGTTCCTGGCCCCCCACTACCCCGACCGGGTCTAGGCCCATCACTCTTACCTTTGCTAAAGCCGTTTTCTCCACCTATAATTCTTTTCTCTGCTCCTGGCTTCCTAGCAAATTTCTATGGTAACTTTAAGACTCAGCTGAGGGGGTAGGGGGCGCACCTGGATGGCTCAGTAGGTTGAGCGTCTGACTTCAGCTCATGTCGTGATCTCACAACTTGTGAGTTCGAGCCCTGCATCGGGCTCTGTGCTGACAGCTCAGAGCCTGGAGCCTGCTTCCGATCCTGGGTCTCCGTCTCTGCCCCTCCCCTGCTCATGTTCTGTCTCTCTCCTTCAAAATAAATAAACATTAAAAAAAAAAAAAAGACTTAGCTGGGGCTTCACTCCTCCCAGGGAGGCTTCCGTGCACTCCAGGCCAGGCTTCCTGTCCCTCCTGTGGGCTCCCTGTACCCCATCCCCACCTCCAATGGTCTCATGCCCCTGGGTGCCTATCCTTTGAGGGCAGATGTTGGGGCAGCCCCATGCCTGGCACAGAATAAACATTCAGTTCCTCCTTACTGGAGCAAAGGAACGATGGGAGAGAAGGGACAGCCACCTCATCCAGGGACAGGCTGTCACCCTTGGAATCCTCACTACCTCTCTCTGAGGATGGTGCTGTTTGCCCTGCTTCACAAACTGGGAAACAGCTCTGGGAGCAGAGATGCCTTGCCCACAGACAGTTGGATGGCGGGTGGAGAGTCCAGGCGGTGAGCAGTGAGCCTTTTCCGTAAAGGGTCACATGGTAAATACTTCAGGCCTTTCAGTCACGGCAGGGTGGGGCAGCCAGACAGTACATAAGTGGCCAGGTGTGGCTGTGTTCCAATAAAACTTTATTTACAAATTTCATTATCTTTTTCACGTGTCGTGAAATACGATTCTTCTTCTGACTTTTTCTAACCACTAAAAAATGTCAAAGTCAACCTTATCTCAGGCTATAAAACCCGGTGGCAACCCTGATTTGGTCTGGGTCCCGTGGTCGGCGAAGAATCCATGTTCCTGGGTGTGGATCAAGGATGCTTTTCCCAGCCTCTCCCAGACAGGCCTGGTCTGTCCTCCTTGGGGCCCCCAGCTCAAATGTGGTGTGTGCTCAACAAATGAAATAAGCAAACAAATGAGTGAGCTAACTAACCTGCTATCTAACCAGCTAACCAGTTAACTAACTTTATCTCTTGGGCTCAGAGTTACCCCTTTCCATCTCTGGGCTTCTGTAGACCTGACTGACCCCTTGTTCTCTCACCTATCTCGTTGACCTCTCGCCCAACCCCACCTTTCCAACCTCTAGTTAGGCCCTCGTCAACTCTGCAGTAGCCCAAGATGGTGAGAAGCTCAAGAGAAGCCCAGGAAGCACCCAGAAGCTGTGAATAGGCACTCATTACCGCTGGGCTAAGGGTGTGGGTTCAGGGTCGTGTGTGCTATGGGGACTTTGAGGCTGAGAAGGTGGGCCTGGCTGTCCCTGAATGGAGTGGAAAGAGTGTCAGGGCAGACAGAGGACACATTCCAGGCATCAGAATGTTCTAGACAAAGGTGTAGACGTAGGGGCTGCCAGAGTATGGGACCACAGTAAATCCAAGAGATGAGATAGAAGGGGTCCTCCGTACAGGCAGTCAGCGCCAAGCCCAATCTCACCAGGAGCAAAGAATGTGGGTCCAAATTCTAATCTTAGCCCTGCCGCACTCAGCTGGGCCTGCCTGTCTGATGTGAGTGAACCAGGAGGCCCCAGCACGCCTTGCACAGGCCTGGCCCCACCTCTGACACGTGGCCATTCCTCTCTCAGATTCAGGCATTTGAGTCCAGGATTGCCCTCCATTCATTCACTCAACAAACACTGGTCAAAACCAACCACTGGCCCCTAGTCGGGCCCCTTTAGATTGTGGATGATACAGGCATGGTTCTCGCCTCATGGAACTAACAGGGAAGATGGGTGATGAGCAAGCGAGCAAGGCCAAGAGCACGGCCATTTCAAAGAGCATAAGGAACCGGTGATGTAGCACAGGGCAGCATAGCTGGGCAGTGAGGGGGCTGCTGCAGGAAGTCTTCCCTGGGGAGGCGGCCATAGGGCCCCGACCCAAATGAGGCAAAGGGCCAGCCAAACGAAGATCCAGAGGGAACCCCAGTGCAGAGTCCTGGACCAGGAGCAAGCTGCTTGAGACACAGTAAATGGGCTCCTGTAGACCCGACTGATCCTGTCTTCTGACCTATCTCATTGCCCCAAGAAAGGGGCAAAGCAATGAGCATTGGAGGTGGGGAGGATAGCCCGGCCGTACAGAACCTTCCAGGATGCTGTGGGGAGGGCAGCAGATATAAAAGCCTGGAGAGGGGAGCCTGGGTGGCTCAGTTGGTTGAGCGTCCGACTTCGGCTCAGGTCATGATCTCACGGTCTGTGGGTTCAAGCCCCACATCAGGCTCTGTGCTGACAGCTATCTCAGAGCCTGGAGCCTGTCTTCGGATCCTGTGTCTCCCTCTCTCTCTCTGACTCTCCTCTGCTCATGCTGTCTTTCTCTCTCTCTCTCAAGAATAAATAAAAAATTAAAAATTTAATAAAAAAAAAAAAGCCTGGAGAACCTTTGAAGGGCTGGGCCAGCCTGGGAATGTGATCAGATTAATGTCTGCAAAGTTGCCACTGTTGAGTGAGGAACTGAGGATGGGGACTCCAGGGCAAGGCTCCTGTCCCCAAATGCAGCAGGAGGCTGGTGTGCGGACCGGAGTCCGGGTCCCCGCAGGGGAGTCCGGGCCCAGGTCTCCTGCTGGAGCAGGCGCAGAAGGCTGGGCAGGCCGTGGGCGGTGGGCAGGCCCCACGACTGCTGCTCTTGGCCTGACTCTGGCGTTGGCTTGGCGTGGCGTGCAGCCGCGGGGGAGCCGTGTGTGGGCACGTCCCGGGGCTGCCTGCCCCCGCCCGGAGATAGGGCCCGGCAATCAGCGCCGAGGAGGTGAGTGGGGTGCGGGGTGGCAGGGGCCTCCCTGAGCCCAGAAGCCAGTCCAGAGGACAGAGAGCTCCTCTCTCCATACCCAGCCTTTGCTTTCCCATCCAACCACTCTGTATTGAGGGCCCACCGCACGCAGCCCCGACCCCCATCACAGGGCCCGTCTGGCCTTGCAGACCTACAGGAGGCAGGGATCTGCATCTGATCCAGTGCCAGCCTGAGATGGGCACCTCCTCCCGACCACAGCAGGGCCACAGGGACCTCCAACCCCGACCCAAACCCTGGCCAGGCTGTGGGTTGTCAGTGGCCGCCTCTCCTCTTCCCAGTCGCTATTTTCCAGGGGCACCGGGACACCCTCGGCAGCATCTGGCCCCAAAGACAGAACCATGTGTGAGCTCTTGGGTCTCAGACTTCCGGGGGTGCAGGGAGTAGGCTCCAGGGTGCTGCAGGGCTGGTGTCTACAACAGAGGGCACCAAGCAACGTGACGGCCACAGGCCGGCCGAACAGAGTGTGCACGTGGGTCCGTGTCTGCGCGCATGTGCGAGGGCAGGGCTCCCGCAGTCCTGGGCCTCATGAGGGGCAGGGAGGCCTGTGTGTGCGCATGTCTGTGCGCATACGTGCGAGTACGAATACGTACATGTGGGTGTGCGTGACAATGTGGGTGCTTGAGTGTATGTGCATATCTGGGCCTGAATGCGTGAGGGGGGAGGCTGAGTATGTGTGTGCGTGCATACGTCTGTGTGTGCACGTGTGACAACAGGCGTGTGATGAGCGTGCACACCTGTGTGCACATTCGTGCCTGTGGCCTGTGTGGCCTGCCCTCCTGGGGCTGGCGCGGCCCTCCGCTCTGAGAGCAGGGCTCCGTGGCCTATTTTCCAGCTCCCCACCCTCCTCAGTGAGTGTTGACTCAGGGAGGGACAGGCAGCCCTCTTTCAGGATTTCCTGGTTGGGTAGAAGTGGTGCCTTGAAAAGGGAACAATTGCGTCCTGAAGTGGACGCTGAAGGGTCTGGGTCGTGCCCAGGGCCACCAGGCCATGTGCCCGCCTAGGCTGGGTTTCCAGAGGAGCCTACAGAGAGGAGCCTACAGAAAGGCTTTCCCAGGAGCAAGCCCGCGGGACACGCCTGAAGCCTCTCCTACCTGAGCCTCATAGTTTGGGGGCTCTGGGTCTGGAGGCCCCCATTACAGCAGTGAAGGGGAGGCCAGTGCTCCCTGCAGACCGAAAGGCCTAAGCAAAGGAGGACCTCCATCCTCCCCAGGCACTGGCTGCCTAGTTCCCTCACCAGACTGGGCCAGGTTATCTGGGCCCTCTTGCCCTTTACCCCCGCACGGGCCCCATCCCCCAAAGCCACAGCAGATAACATGAGAATCTTTCCAGGCTGACGGTGTCACTCTACGAGTGAGTGAAAAGTCCAAGGAAGGCTCCATCGTGTGGAGGCCATCTGCAGCACTGGCTCTTCCAGGAGGACCCGGAGCCTTGGCTCAACCAGGCACTTGTGAGAAATGCAGAGTCCTGGGCTGCGTGGATCTGCTGAGGTGGCACCTGGGTCCCCTGAGGAGCCGTGGAGCCCAGCGCTCCCAGTGCCCCCACCCCCCCCCCGCCCCAGACCCCCCCCATCTTAGGTCTGGCTGAGGGCAGGGCTGCCCTGGGGCCAGGAGACAGAGGGGGTGGGGCTCTAGAGCCCAGAACAGAACTGGAGAAGGTGGGCAGCCAGCTGCCAGCCCTGAGTGAGGGCCTAATCTGCAGGACAAAGTGGGGATTTGCAGCCCAAAGGCTGCTAATAAGCTACAGCTCTTCTGTCAGCACCTTCTCTCTGGAAAGGGAAGAAAGTCTCCCCAGGGCACAGGGAGCCGCCTGCCCTGAGCCTCTGGGACTAGGTGGGAACAGGCGAGGGCTTGGAGATCAGCTGTCCTTGCGCAGGGTCAGCACAAGCAGTGGTCCCCCATGGGGGTCCCCAGAGAACCTCCAACCCAGCCCCCATGAGCTCAGGCCTCCAAGCCTGTCCCCTGCTAGGGAAACAGGCTTTCCCCTGAGACCTCGCACTCTCCTTCTGAATGAAGTTTCCTCTGCCCTCTCCCACCGCAGCTTTGTGTGACAACCTGGACGCCGGGCTGTGGGAGGTGAACAGGAACCTGCGCCCCCACCCCCCTTGCCTGCCTTGGTGCCCCCAGGATCCTGGCACAGGCCAGCCCTGAGCTGGGGAGGAGGGCTCAAGAGTCCCTGGGGGCTGCAGAGACTCAGTGCCTTGTGAGGCTGAGGGTAGAGCGCTCCAGGGCTTCCCCTGCGCAGGGTAGCAGCAGGGGTGGGGGGGTGCCGGTCTCTGGCCCACACCACACTGGGCAGCCACGAGTTGGGCGGCCGTTAATAATTAACCCTGGGCCTGGGCCTTGACCTCGTGGGCCTCTGAGTAAACAGGACTTTCTGGCCAAGCGTCGGCAGCCTGCTGGAGCCCGCTGGGCCCCTCATGGCCTCTCTGCCCCTTGACCTTTCCTGGCCTTGTGGTCTAGGCCTCCTTCCCCCACCTCAGCTGCTGAAGCGGAGCAGCCTGCATGCGTGGGCCTCTGCCCCTGCTACAGGTCAGCCTCCCACCTATGCTCACCCCCACCCCAGCACCTATCCTCTCTTCTCCCATCTCCCACCCCGAGCCTTCAAGGCCAAATCTTCCTGGACAGTGATTTGCCAATAGAGTGTCTAAGCCAAGTCCTCAGCGCAGCCCATCCATGCTGAACCTCTGTGGCCTGAGTGGGACTTGACGTCACTCTGGCAGACCCCGATGTCCGAACTGTGTGTGATGTGTCAGAGTCTGGGGGACAGGCCAGGTAAGGGGTTCCAACTGCACGGAGCAGCCCTGGTGACAGTCAGGATCATCGTGCAAAGGCCCACGTTCTAGCTCCAGCTTTGCCTGAACTGGCTGTGTGACCCTTGGTAGTGCCCTGACTCTCTGGGCCTCAGTTTCTCCTGTACAATAAAAAAATGGGCAGGTAGCCCAGGACTTGCCAGCTCCAGGATTCTGGACACCGTTTGGGCTTGGAGTGACTGAGGACGGGAACGGTGTGCATCCCACCCCACCACCCCCCGCAGGGACAGTCATCTGGTGGGCTCCTGTGCTCCAGGCATCCTCTTCCTTCCTCTAGAGAAGCCCTGTGCTCCTTCGGGGACCCGGCCCTCGCCCTTTCTCAGATCACATGGTTTATCTCGGCAGAAGTAAACCCCAGGGCTCCAGAAGTGGGTTGTGTGCCCGGAGCACGGCCCATGGGTGTCAGCCCTGAGACTTTTGCCGGAACTCCTGGGAAAAATTGCTTCCTTTGTCCTAAGTGGCAAAACGGGGAAAGGCGAGCCAGTGGCCATGTTGCCATGAGCCTGCTGGAGGGCAAAGGGACAGAAGGGGAGGCAGAGCCGGTATGTGAGCATGGATGTCGGCAGCTGGACCCTAGCTGTGCTTGAAGCCGGCACCCTCTGGGCTTTGCCATTACAAGACCCGTTAAGTCCTTTTCTGCTCAAACCAGCACTCTCTGAGGTTTCCCCTTCAGTCACATATTCTTACCTCCTACTCAGACCACGCAGAGAAGATGCCACGAACACACAATAGCCACAGGTACACACGCTGCCAATGACACAAAAAGTGTGAACAAAGAACAGGGCCTGTGGGGAAGCCAGCCCGGCTGCTGTGAGGGACGTGAGGGGCGAGTGAGTGAGTCCGGGGAAGGGCTGGGCCAGGCCAGGCAGTGACAGGCAGAGAACTTGGGCTCCAGGGAGCCATTGAGAATTTTGGAGGTGGGGATGGTGGATAAATTGTGGTGGCTCACCGACAGGAGAACGGATGTCAGTTTGTGCTTGTCTGCACATACACACACGTGCACACATACGCACGTGCACGCTGCCTTTTACATGCAAGAAACATTCCTTGGTCCACCGTGGGAGCCCTTTGAGTGTCTGCCACTGCAGAGGCCTGGACCTGCTTCTGCACGTGTGCGCATCAGGCGCCTCTGGTTAGTCGGGCTCTCCGTCTACCCGGGACTATGTGGTCCCTGGGAACCAGGGAGAAGGGGTTGCCTCCTCTGCTCCACCATAGGGTAGGGAGGCCATTGGGCCTCTGGAGGAGCAGAGACTCAGCCCCACTGATGCTCCTCGGAGCCCCCGAGGAGAGCAGGCCTCCTGGGCTTCATGGGGTCAGGGAGACACCTCATCCTGGTGACCAGCCTATCTCTACAACTGGGCAGGCATGAGTTCCAGAAGCAGAGGGCTTCAGACGCATGTGTACACCATGCTTACCCAAGGACACACGCACACGTGTGCGCACACGGGGCATAAAGATCACACGTTCTCAGATCACTACTGCTGTGAGCCTCGGGGTGGGGAAGGTGGGGGCCCTCTGTATGGATGTGGAGTAGGGGCAATAATCAGCCCCCCTCCCAGCAAGGCTCTGTCTGACCCCCGGGGCGCCCGCCTAAGGAAAGCCTTCTTCACCAGCGGTGGGACCGCTGGATCGGGGCTCTTGCCAAGCTGTTCTTCTGGCGCTTTCTCTGTTCCACTTCCTTTCCCTGTCTTGGCTGTGGACTGTTTCAGCCCCTTCCCCATTTCTGTCTCCCAGCCCCTCCGCTCCCCAATGCTTTCATTCTGTCTCCTGGAAGGGGTCCCCAAGTGACAGTGCCAGGCCTGGAGCTCGAGCCCCACAGTCATCTGCCCAGCCCTCATCTTCAGCTGCTCCCTGCCCCGCTTCCTCACTCCGGCCACAGCCCTCTCGCCCTTTGCCCTAGAACTGCCAACACTCTGGTGGGGCGGGGGGTGGGGTGGCTACAGGCCTGGCTCCTCCCCCAGCGGCTGCAGCCCCTCTGCCCCCCTGGAGGCTGGCCAGGGGGCTGGGCTGTCGGGAGGCCGCAGAGCCAGGACACGTGTCCTGGCCCCAGGCAGATCTCTTGTCCTGGCCACAGAGTCACACTGGTCAGGCCCAGCTCTGGCCCCTGAAGTCCCTGGAGACCTGGGCAGGGCTCCTCCTCAGGGCAGCTGCGGACTACCCCCTTCCTCCAGGTTGGGAAACTGAGCCTGGCTCAGAGCAGGGGTCTGGGGGGAAGCAGGATGTGGAGGAGCCCCCGGAAGAAGCAAGGCCCAGCCAGCTGTGAAGTGGGAAGGTGTACCCCACACCCCATCATCCCCTCAGTGAGCCTCAGGAAGAGCGTGCCCTGTAAGGGAGAGCAAGAAACAGGGATCATTTCATGGCTGTGGATCCTCCCAGAGTGAAAGCAGACATAGGGGCCTCTGTCGGGTGCGATGGGGGGAGCACCTTCCGCCCCGGGAATCGCTATGCTCATTGCTGCCATCCCGGTCAGGGCCTGCTGGAGCCTGCCTCCAGGAAGCTCTCCTGGGCTGGACTAGAAGTGAGAAGAGCCCAAAGCAGCCAGTCTTCGTCCTCCTTAGGCTGGAAATTGCAGGGACAGGACTGGGCCAAACCATTCTGTCACCAAGCCTACCTGGGGCCCCTGGGCTGGGCTGCACAGTGGGGGCCAGGGCTGCAGTGGAGATGCCTGGACTACATATCTCAGACCCCAGAGCAAGGCCCAGCTTGTGATCACAGATGGGCTGGCGTTCGAGCAAGTCTCTTAGAAAGAAGTCCTGGGGTCTAGGGCTGCCAGTTGCTATAGCAGATGACCTGGGCAGTGTCACGAGATGCCAGGAGCTGGAGAAAGGTGGGGGGCAGGGGGCAGCGGCCACTCTACAGTGGTGTCAGGCTGCCTGGGTTCGCATCTGGCTGGGTGTCTGATGGGTGTTTTTCCCTCTTGGAGTCTTAGCTGATATCTGGAGTGGGACTCGCCTCTCTGAATTGCGGGGTAATGTGGATAAGCCCCCAGCGTAGCACACACTTAGCCCTCGATCAACGTAACCCATAGCCGGTTCAGGCTGACAGCCTCAGAGGTCTGCAAATTCCAAGTCATTTCTGCAGACCTGAGCAAGGCCTGCCAACAGGCAGAGGGAGACACTGCTGACTAACTCTCCCTTCCTGGGTCCCAGCATCATCCTCAGGGCACAAATACGCACACACACACACACACACACACACACACACACACACACACACGCACATACACAACTGGCTTTGCTCCCCAGGACCCAACCACCTGCTGGAAAACCAAGAGCTGCCTTTTCAAAATAATGATTAAGAATCAGCATTGACTATTCAAATTGAAACTCCCCAAACCCTTCTCTGGGGTACCCAGCCCCCTGGAGCCTGTGGGTAAAAAAACTCTTACCATAGTGGAAAAATTAGTCTGCCGAAACGGAAATCTTCCTCAATTTAGCTGAGTCATTTTCTCGTGGTTAAGGAAGTCCAGATCACCTCTGGCCCTTCCCCTGATGTCCGTGGCCCAACTAGCCTAAAGGACCCCAATCCACACACACCCATGTCTGTGCCTAGCTAACCCCAGGGCCCTCCCGGCAGAGCCCCCGACAGGAAGATACCCCAGCCCTGCTGCTGCTTCCTGCAGCTACTTCCTGCTTCTGGGTGGGCGTCCGGAGCCCTGGAGAGCCAGGAACCAGGGGGGCACCCCAGAGCAGACTGTGGGCCACAGTAGGGGAGAAGCCGGCAGACCCATAGTCTGGGCAGCTCTCAGGAGCCCGCACTCTGGGTGCCCACGGGCCCATTGACTTGGGCCTCAGTGGGGCTCCCCACAGCCAGGGATGGGGCCTTTGTCTCATCCCGGACCTGAGGAGCCTGAGTCCAGCGGCTGAAGTGCCCAGCCGGAGTTCCCAGTTCAGTGGGGGCTGGTGTTGGCTGGTGCCCCTGCCTGGCTGCAAGCTGTTGCCCTCCCTTGGAGACCCCTAGGAAGCTTCCAGAGGCTGTCCTTTGGGGAGATGGAAGGATGATGTTGGGGCAGGAGGCACCTGGGTGCAGCATCGAAGGCCTTGAATGAGCCAAGCTGCGTAGCAGGGAGGGGAGGCCGGCCCTGAGGGCGGTGTGTCTTCCACATGCTAGAAGCCAGGACCTCCTGGGATGGCCCTATGTCTGAGCCCCGGGCTTCGGATCTGGGTGCTCTTCCTGGACCGTCGGGGAGTCAGCAGTAACCTTGGGGCTGCCCACTTGTCTGCACTCAGCCTTCCCTCAGCTGACATGGATCATGTGCCGTCTGGTGGCCGTCTGTGCTCTGTTTCCTGCCTGAGAGATGGAGACAGACATCCCTGGCCCAGGATTGCTGGGAAATTAAAGGAATGCTAGTCAGCAGGAGCTGGGGGGCCAAGCCCCAGTGTATATGGTGGGCAACAGAAAATCCTGATGTGTTTGGGGGATCAGAGAGTCCCAGGGGTAGCAGGACTAGGTGCCACTCCTCACCAAGCCGGAGAAGAGCAGGATAGTAGCAAGGGCTGGGGGTACATCCCAGCTGGGTGCCCGAGGTCACCTGGCAGAGCTCCCTTAGCCTAGAGTGTCAGGGCAGAGAGCAACCAGCTAGCATTACCTGAATCCTGGAAGGGACAGGCCTGGAAAGACTAGAAAGGCCTGGAGTGGATGATGGTGCACTTGGGGTCCACACAGGGCCCCCAAACTGAAGGATCAGGAGCTCTGCAGCAGATGCCAGGGAGGCTCACCTCCCCAGAGAGCCCCTCGGCCCATCTCAGTGCCCAGCAGGCATCTGCTGGCCCGGCCCTGGGGGCTGTATTGCCCAGAGTCACCTCACACCCACTTGGACTGGGTCATCCCCAAGGCTCTGGCAGCCAGTGTTTGGGAAATTAGGTGAGGGGGGCCTGGGACTAGGGTGAGGAAGGGAACTATTTATGGCTAAAAGTCATCTTGAAATTTTCAACATATTTTTTATTTTTCAAAACAAAAGCTGTACACGTGGGGTGGGGGGGGGTGAACCTAGCTTTGTGGGAAATGAGTCAGACAGCCATAAAATTGTGTTTTTCTGAGCCGAGGGGATTATTTTACATCTTGTGGCATGAAGACACTGAAAGGCAGCCCTCGTCCTGGTCCCTGGCAGGCTTCCCTACTTGCCAGCCTGGGCCTCAACGGCTCCCCCCTCTCCTGAACTGGGGGCCGTCACCCCAGAAGAGGTGAATACTGTGGCTGCTTCCGAAGGCCTCGCTTATCACCTCCGAGGCCTCTCCCTTTTCCCTCCGTAACCTCACCCCCCATTCTTTTAGGCAGGAGCGAGGCTGTGAAGGGTGGTGGCCTCATGGTGGGTTCTGGCTTCACCATTTACAGTCTGAGAATCTGGGTAAGTCCAAAGGTCCTCAGAGAGCCTCCCACCCCTCATCTGGTGGCTGACTGCAGTGGGGCCAACCTCAGAGCAGCTGACAGGTTACAAAGAGCGACTTAAGAGAGCACACCTGCATGCCAATGGTGCTCAGTAAATGGCTCTCCTTCCCCGTCGCCAAGCAGCATCCCTGAGCACAGGTGATGAGGGGCACCAGGGACAACCTTTGGAGGACTTTCCCAAGGCCAGAAGGACAGGAGTGCTTCCCTGTCACCAGTGTGCCCCACCAGCCACACAGAGTCACTCCTCCCGCCTCGGCTCTGGTCCCAGGCAGGGATCAGGAGTCAGAATCCCCCACTTCCCCCCACCCCCACTGCCCAGAGGCTGGAAGATTCAGAAGGGCTAAGGCCATAGAGTTCTGGGGACCCATGGGGGACAGGACCCTGGCTTCAGGTTATAGCTCTCAACCCCTTATCTCCACCCAGACAGGGTGTTGTTTGGGACTAGTCGGGAGAGGCTTTCCCTGGAGCCCCTCTGGAATCTCTCAGATGTCGCCCTCAGCCCTGCATCCACGGGCTGCAGCCACAGACCCCACGGACAGCCTGGGGCCCAGGAGACAGATGTTGCCCGTGGGGAGAGACCGCTGGCAGCCTGGGGCAGGGCAAACGTCAGGGAAAAAAATGGGGGTTCTGAATCACATTGACTGATTCCAGAAGCCTACCACCTTCCTCCACCAGGATGGTGAGCTTGCTCTTTCTCCGGAAGCAATGGGAAAGAAGGTTCACTCTGTAAAGGTTCCATTTCTTCTCAGGTCAATGGCCGGTACACCACATACCAGTTGTTTTGCCTGCTTTGTTTTCCCTCATTCCAGCCACGACACCCAGATTTTCCTTGGAGAACCTCCCTTCACTCTCATTTCATGTGGTGTGAATACAGCTGACCCTCTTCTAAACTGTCTGCTGGGGGAGGGGAGGGCAGCAAGGACATGACTCAGAATCAGCTTGTTTGCATCCTCCATCCCCCACCCCCCCCGCCCCGGTTGGCTGGCTGGTTCAGTGATGAGCCTATGGTCCAACAGAATCCAATTCCAGGACTTTAGATGGAACTGTTCAGAAATGGAAGCTCTGTTCTGGGTTGCTGGTGTCAGTTTGGAGGCTTTGAGTTACTGGGAACCTCCAGCAAGAGACTGAGCTGGCACAAAGGATAGCTCAACCAGGAGATGGAGTGACAGAGAACTCTCAATATTGTTGTCTGGAGGATGGATCCAGTCATGCCTGAAGCCACAACCCTTCATGGTTTGTTTTGCTGATAGCACTCAGCGCTATGCTTGAGTCCAGACCACAGAGGCAGGAGCTTTGGTGAGACGTGACATGTGTTCCTTTCTGCTTAGGCCACTCAGGCTGGGATTCTGCAAGCGTGGGTAAGCCAGTTACCTAGAGCTGAGGCTTAGCACACAGCTGGGCTCACTGACCACGGAAGCCTGGATATGTGGGTGAGAAGGGGAGTTGGGTAGGGGGACCCACACTGACTGCAGCCCCCTGAAGAGACAATGGGAAGCAGCTGAAGATTTTCGAGTGATTAAATTTAGAAAAAGAACCAGCAGTGCATTCTTTTGCCTTTATCTTTCCATCTGTCTGATGGGCACCCTGAGCAGTACAGAATTGATTGGTTAATTTTTTTAGAAGTTTGTCAGCATGCCTAATGCTGGAATGAAGCCCCAGGTGGGCAGAAAATCGGCTGAGCGTAGCTCAGTGCAGTGCCCTAGAGCTGAGGAGACCCGTCGTCCACTCAGGAAACGTTCGGTGAATGAAGGGAAGATCTGGTGTTCTCACACTCCCCTGCTTGAAATCCTCCAATGGCTTCCCAATTCAGTTAGAGGATATGAAATCAGGATTTCTTCTTGTGTCGTATGAGTAGGTAACTGTGTCATTTATTAAGCCATCAGGGATGCTTTTTATGAGTCAAAGGAATGCTATAAATGATTATTCTGGAACAGTGGGAGTAAAGCAGGACAGTCTCGAGCAAACCGAGAAGCATGGCCACCCCACCCCAAGGCCCCCAGGAGATGGTCTCTGAGCTCCCCTTTGCCCCCCCCACCCCCCCCATCCAGACACTATGACCCTGCCCTGGTACTTTGCTCTGTTTCTCTGCCTGGAGAAGCCCTTTGAGTGCCTGGATCATTCTCGTCACCTTGGTCTCCACTGGACACTGTCTCTCCTCAGGGGTCTTGTCTGACCACCCACCACCCAGGCAACCTTGCCAGGGGGCTGAGGTTCATTTTCCTCCATGAATCGGCTCTGTGCCTGAGCCCCCAGCACGGGGCGGTGGGCAGTGCGAGGGAATGAACCCACAGGGATGGGGAACACAGATCTCTGGCATCCCTCAGCCCCTGAGGAGAGGCTTGTGTTCACGGCTCACATCTCCAAAGTGAAAGTGAAGGGAAGCAAACTTCCTCTCGGGAGGCGGGGAAGCGAAAGGCAGAAGAGAGGGAGGGACTGGAGCTTGGCAGACAAGCCGGGCCGGGGGCCTTCCCAGAACCACGTTCGGCACTGGGCGGCCCAGAAATCAGATGCCCTCTGACCTCAGTCACTCGGACACTTCTCCTGAGACGCGTTAGGAACCAGAGTTGGAATGCAGATGCTGGAGCGGTCCCCCGAGTGGGCGCACGCCCGGACTGCGCGGCCAGACGGGAGACACCAGCTCTGTGTACAATGTTCCTAATTGCCTCTGTCCTCCCTGATACTGGTTCTAGAAAATTGTCACGGCCGTGTTTGTCATTTGGCTCCGGCTCGCCGCGCACACACACGGGTGTTTGTTTACAAAACACAGACGGCAGTGGGGCCTTCATGTGGGCTCTGACACCACCCCTTTGGCTGCCACGAGGGACTGGCCCCCCCTCCAGAGTTCCCAGACAGATTTGTTTCTCTGGATTCTTTAAAGCGAAAAAAAAAAAAAAGCCCTGAGTTTGATGATCAGGGCCCTGGCAGAAAACCAAACTTACCCCTGATGGTTCCAGTGAAAAGATGTTAACATTTGTGGAGGTAAGAGCAGGGTTGAGGGAATCAGGAAGAAATGCTGGGGTCCCTAGGGACTAGCCGCAGCAGGCGCTGTCACACTGCGGGGCTCAAGGGGCAAAGCGAGGCACTAGTGGTGTCAGAGCCCCTTGAGAACTGGGCCCGCAGAGCGCAGAGGGCAGAGGGCAGGCCACCCGGCACAGCGGGAACCTTGGGGGCAGGCAGATGGGGCGCTGAAGCAAGCAGAGAGCCAGAAGAAACACCAACCTCTCTCTCCTCCTCCCTCTGATCCGCTGGTATCTACATTGGCCGAACCTAACAGGGAACCAGAGGCCTGGAAGGCCCTTGGTGTGGCCCACACAAGGCAGACACCCAGGGCAGAGACGAGGTATGGTGTGGATCCAGTGGCAAAGAATTATTGGCATCGTTGGGTAAGGTGTTCTGGGACAATTCTATGGTGCAAAATCTTTTTTTTTTTTTAAAGTAATTTTTAAAATGTTTTATTTATTTCTAGGAGAGAGGGAGAGAGACAGCGTGAGCAGGGGAGGGTCAGAGAGAGAGGGAGTCACAGACTGAAACAGGCTCCAGGCTCTGAGCCGGCAGTAAGCACAGAGTCCGACGTGGGGCTTGAACCCACAAACCGCGAGATCATGACCTAAGCGAAAGTCGGACGCTTAACCGACTAAGCCACCCAGGCGCCCCTCTATGGTGCAAAATCTTATCCCATAAACATCTCTTGAATCCATCCAGCTCTGTGCCACTAAGCCCCCTCACTGGCCTCACAGATGCCCCACTGCCCCCTGTAATCCATCTGCCACACTTCAGCGTCATGGTCCTAACAAGCAAGCCCACCCTCAATGCTCGCTGTGACTGCTGTTGCCCTTGGGATGTTGACCAAAGTCTGGAACCCTGCTCGCAGACAGCCCGACAGCCTGGCCCAGCTGACCTCTGGAGTCACCTCTTGCTGTCCACCCCCGACCCTGCCTCATGCACTGTGGCCACCCTGGCCACTTTGCAGTGCCTACAATGTCATTTTCCTTCCCACTTCTGAGGTTTCTGTATGCTGCTCTCTCTGCCTGGCTTTCCTTGATCCAACACCCAACTACTTACAAATCCCGTCAGGTCCTTCAGAGCTCAGCATAGAAGTCATATTCCTAAGGACAGCTTCCCTGAGTCCACAAAGTGGGCGAAGGCTCTTTCTCATCACCCCTGAACATCCTTACTTCACAATATGCGTCACAACTGTGATTAGCTAATCAATTGAGTAATTGTCTGTTTGTTGTCTGTCTCCTCAGAGAGCCTGTGAGTGCCCCAAGAGTCCATTTTGTCTGGTTTCCTTCTCTGCTTTTGCACCATGCCTGGCACATAGTAGGGATCCACAAATACTCGCTGAGTGACTGAAGGGAGAACTTCTAGCTCCCAGTGA
Organism: Proteles cristata cristata; assembly: GCA_017311185.1. NCBI lineage: Eukaryota > Metazoa > Chordata > Mammalia > Carnivora > Hyaenidae > Proteles > Proteles cristata. The sequence continues at coordinate 413,050 of JAESUZ010000174.1, read as the reverse complement.
TGACAGGCTAAATTACTTGGTCCTGTCGTGCACAGAAATCAACTAAAAATGCTGCATCAACTTTTAAAAAATAAGTTCAAAGCACGGAAGTGTTGCAGTATCAAAGGGAATTGCCAAGCCAAACCTGAGGGGGAAAAGGAATCCCGACAGGTAAGCAAAAGGGAAAAGCCACTTTTTTCTTGAGGTGTTTTCTAATCCCAGTGAAACCGAGTTCTATTTTCACAGCCTCATGGAACGAGAGAGATAGAAATCAAACCCCAGGGCACATACAGGTGGGGCATATAATAAGATACCATCCCACATTGATGTGGGACTCCAAAGGGCTACACCCTTAGGGGAAGGGTGAAGCAAAGGTAGACCAGCTGTCACATGATCTTGCAATCTAAATTCTCATCTGGATGGATTAAGGAAACTCAAGTCTTAAGTTTGATTAAGGTGGTCCTGGACTAGCAGTATTCTTTAACATTTGGCAGGAGCCAGTGAAAATGCTCTCCACAAAGGTGCTTTTGTCCTAAATGTCAAATTTTTCTTCCAAATACTTTTTTCCTAAAATAATGACCAGCACACAGTCAAAGATGATCAGATGCACAAGAAAAATAAGACACTAAGAGTGAAAACTAGAAGAATCAACAGAACACTGAAATAGACCCCTATGACTTCAAATTATCGACTATAAAATAACTCTGCATATAGTGTTTAAAGAAATAAGACATGCTTAAAAATAAGTGCGGGGCGGGGGGCACCTGGGTGGCTCAGTTGGTTAAACATCTGACTCTTGATTCCAGCTAAGGTCATGATCTCACAGTTTGTGGGTTCTAGCCCTGCATTGGCTCTCCCCTGGCAGTGGACAGCTTGCTTCAGATCTTCTGTCTCCCTCTCTCTGCCCCTTCCCTGCTCATGCTCACCCCCTCTCGCTCTCTTAAAAATAAAATAAACATTACAAAAATAACTGCAGGGAATGGGAATTTATAAATAGTGACAATGAAGTTCTGAAAAAAGAATCACATTGAATCTCTAGAAATGAAAACTACTATAACCAAAATCAAAAACCCAATGGGTGGATTTAACAGCAGAGTTAACACAAGTGAGAAGGGACTTAGGAAATTAGAAAAGTCAGAAGAAGTGATCACAAATATAACGCATGGAAGAGATAGCACGAGATGAAGAGGAAAAGAAGGTCTAACATATGTTTAATGTTATCCCTGAGAGAGCAGAGAGAGAAATTGGAATAGAGGCAGTGTTTCTAGTGTTAAAAGGTAAGAATTTTTTGGAACTGATGAATGGGATGCAATGAACCATTTAACGGTCACCTATGGTTTGGTGATTGAACTCCATGTTTCAGACAACCCAGAGCTCAAAAGACACTGCTAGGAGATTCTGGACCCAGTCTGTTCTTGGCCAAGAGCCATGATTGTCATACAATACCAAGTTCAATGTAGCAAAGGACACAAGAAAAGGGTGAAAAATCAACCCTAGCCTGTCTCTGCCTCTGCAGCTCCACCCCCCACCCCCCACCCCCCCGCTGCATCCTCTGTTGCCTCTTCCTCCTGCAGGCTTTACTGCCCAGTCACTGGGAGAGAGCAGAATGCTATTCCCCAGGGTCCCTTCATAGTCAATTGGGGGTGCATTTGGCATGGCTAGGTCGGGTGACGGAGGCCTCCGTTACTCCCTGATTCAGTACCGATGGTGACGTCCTCTCCCACATACTGTGATTCTTCTCTCCTCTGCCCCTGGTCTCCCTGTCCTGTGGCTGGGCTCCAGTCTGGGATCTCAGGGGTGCTTGGAGGAGACTTATGGACCAGCTGGCTGATACAGCCTGGTCCTGGCTGGGCTGGGAGGGTCTGAAAGAGGAAGGGATGCTAGAATGCCTGTGTGCTGTAGCTGAAGAGGGTTTAATGAAGCCGGCACCACCTTAGTCCTCCAACATGGGCCGAGGAGCTCTAATATCCCTGATTATCTGGCCCACCAGCACCACCTATGACCTCTATGGCAGGCCTCTAGAAGCTGGGCTCCAGAGACAAGAGAGGAATCACCCAAGCCTGGGTCCTACAGCCCTCTGGCTTCCACCCCTGGGCTCTCTCGGGCAGGAGAGCGACCTGGCTGGCAGGTGGGGAGTTTGCCTCTGACTCATGCTCCCCTCTTGGCTTCCAGGAGGCCCGGTCCAGGTCCTCCTCAGCGTGACTCGTCCTGGGATCAGGTTCTTGTGGTTGCTCTGTTCTGGAGGGACAGCCATTCATCATCTTGCCTCCGGGAATCCCGGCACACCTCTCAGACATGCTCAAACAGAGAGGCTGCCAAACCTGAGCCTGGTCACACAGCAGGTGTGCGGCGAGGCTGGGACACACACACAGTCTCACGCCCCCGGTGGGTGGGAATGCAGGCCAAACCCTTGTGTAACTAGCATCAGGGCCTGAGTTCTGTGAGCAGCTCCACAGGGAAGACTCGCTGAGGCCCCGGTCCCGCCCTGGCCCTCTGCATGTGCCACACTCCCTCACCCCCAGCAGCAGGTGCCTCCAAACCTCTGTGCTGGGGCGGGGTGGAGGGGACCGGTCGCAAAGCCTTGTCTCATGGGGAAAGCAGAAAGGGACCATCACCTGCATCTCCCAGCCCCTGATGAGTGAAGATGAGGAGGGTCACGTGGGTCCCCAAACCTGGCTCTGCAACGTCTCTGACATGCCATTCCAATTTCTGAAAATCTCCAAAAATGTTCCAAACAATATGCAGCTGATTTAATTCTGAAAATTAAAAACTAAAGTAAACTAAGTTGAGGAATGTTGGGTGGAGGCGGGGGTGGGGGGAGGGTATCATGGAATAAAGCCAAAGATGAGATTCTTAGGAAAACATGAGCATGTCCCTCCCCTGGGTGGATGTGTGGGTGCAGAGGGTCAAACTATCCCACTGGCCGAGATGTGCAGGAGCCCAGGTGCCGATCTCGGCCCTGCCCTGGTCCTGAGACACACGGCTCCCCGGCCCAGCCGGGGATGCAGCCGGTGAGGCGGGAGACCCGGGCACGCTGCTCTCCTTTCTGGTTTGGCTCACACACACCCCAGGCAGCGCTGCCCTACATAATTACATAAACTGCGCATCACTCAAGATGCTCATCACGCCTCTGACACATCTCGGGCTGGGAGCCATCACCCCTACCTCCCCCCGGCTCAGGGGCTCGGCCCATGACTCACACGCCTGCACCTCTCCCAGGTGAGACCGCTCCTCAAATAGAGGTCCAGCTTTGCTGAACTCGGGAAGTGCTCTTGGAAGGGCCCTTCACCCCTCCTGGGTGCAACGGATGCTCCTCCAGCCCGAAGCTCAGAAGCAGCTCCAAGTTCAGATGCCCGCAGCACACCCCTGCGGCTGTGCCCGCGCCACGCACCACCACTCTCCCCCGGGGGTCACCGCAGCCCATGGCTGCCCTCTCTCCTTTCTGCTGAGCCGCACCGAGCCCAGCGGACCTGCGATTTCAGGCCTCCTGGCCTCTCTCAGTACCCGCTGCCCTCCCTCGGTTCCGCAAGTGGCATCCAACTGTTTCCTGTGCTTGAGCAGGGAGGCGGGGGTGCCCGCCAGCCGCCTGCCTTCCTTGCCTGAGGAGTTTGCTCATTAACTGGAGTTACTCTCATGTTGGCATTCCTGGCAGCGAAGGGAAACGTGAGGCCGGCTTCCAGAGAACTTTCCTGTTGGTGGCCCCAGCTCTGAGGAAGCTTGGCCAAGGCCCCCTCCTACCTGCCTCTGTCCCCCCCCCCCCACTCACCCCTCCAGGATTCCAGGCAGGCCTCCCCACAGGGCCGAGGGCCGCCCCTCTCTTCACTTCCTGGGCTCGAACGAGGTTGGGCAAATGGGAACCAGCTATTTGGCCAAGTGCTGAGATGACGGAGTCGGGAAGGGAGGGAGGCAGAGGGGCAGTGTCTCCCCAACATGCACTACATACCCTCCAGGTCCCCTGCCACCAGCAAGGTGAAGATAAGGGCCACCTTACTCACCGGGGCCCCAGACTTAAAAACACAAGGGAGTTATTGGGGGGCGCCTGGGTGGCTCAGTTGGTTGAGCGCCTGACTCTTGATTTTGGTTCAGTTCATGATCTCATGGTTCGTGAGTTCGAGCCCCATGTCAGGCTCTGTGCTGGCGGGTGCGAGCCTGCTAGGGATTCTCTCCACCCCCCTCCCCCACTCATTCTCTCTCTCTCAAAATAAATAAATAAACATTTTAAAAAGGGGGATGGGAGTTAACAGGAGGCCTGTGGGGTTGTGGGGAGGGTTCTCTCAGGATTTGGGGAGGTCAATGTCCCAGCAAGAATCTTCTCACTGACCAGAAGTCCTCACTGAGGATTCTGCACTGGTATCAAGAACCTTTTCCTGAGACAAGCACATGGACGCCTTTGTTGGCTCCAGAGCTCTCAGTGAGGGAGAGTTTGACCACCGGACTCAGCCTTCAGGGTCACTGGCAAGAGGGCTCTACGCAGGGGAGAAGCTCCTTCAGGGCTTTCTAAGCAAAGAAAAGGCATGGGGCATGGGGGAGGAGGGAGGGGAACTGAAGCCACATTAACATGGTTTCAATAATTTGGTTACATTGGGTGCAAGGATTCTGGCCCAAGTATTCTGAGGACTATCTCCTTCCATGGGACTTTTCAGGGACCGGGGTGTGCCTTCCCCCACCCCCTCTGCCTCCTGCCCTAACACACAGTAATCTCATTACCTTGAGCCAAATGTCTCACAAGCTTTGCCTGTTTACCTTTCACAACAACTGGATGACTGACGTGGTACTAGTTTTGCATACAATTTGCATAAAAGGAAACCGAAGCTCCGAGAAACAAAGAGACGCCACAGAGGTTGATTGGTCCGGCCCAGGCACAGCCAGGGCCCGGTGGGGGCCAGGGCTGAGGGCCCACCCACCAGGGCCCCACCTGATCATGGGATGGGGGAAAGAGGAAATATGTGTCACCCGTGAACAAATGGCTTTCCTCCAGAACCCAGCTCTGTGCGTCCCTCAGTCCCTCAGGCATGCAGCAGGCCAGGACATCTGGGCCTGCTGCATCTGCCTTAGTGAGGACTGCTAGCCTACTACGTGCCACATTCTGCAGAAGAGCAGCAGAGGCCTTGAGCCCGCACTATGTGCTGTCGGTCCCCGGCGGGTGGCACTTGCAATACTGAATCAGACGTATCTTAAGCTTGCAGACACCAGTGTCTTCAAATTGTTCTGAGATAAATCCTGTGTCCCGTGGACTTCTGGGTTAAAGCCAATTAAATCGCTGCCAGGTAGGGCTCATTCCATATAAATCAGTGGGAATGTGGTCACACGAATTTTAAATATCAGATTAAAATCAAATTAGTGGGAAAATTTGGAACAAATTGCCTTCAAGTACAGTGAATGAGTCTATTTTTAAAATGTTGCCGCACCAGGCAAAAGAGTGAAGCAAACACATTTCCTAACAGCGAGTAGACACCGTGATGGAAGTGATTTGTCATGCTTAGTCACTGTAATTGCTCCAGCAAAACTGAGGAATCAAATAAAACGTGTTTGCAAATTGTAAATCACTTCGGGAGGCTACTTCAGACGGGTCCTAACCTGATGCTGAAGGTCACAGCACCTCCCTCGGGTGCAGCAGACACCTCTCTGACACCCCCGGGCCCCTATTTGCCGGGCAGCGGCTGTGCCTCGTGTCCAGCTGAGTCCATTGCCCAACGTGCTGGAGAGAAGGGCCGCCATAAATCAGCTACATTTCCTCACCAGCATGGATTCCCGGGGGGCACCGGCAGAGCGCTCGGGTTGGCTCCCGAGGGAGGTGGGGGGCTCTCTGAGGCCTCCATGGCTGGGCCGGGAAAGGGACAAAGGCCGCTCAAGGAGAGACTTTCTTTCTGGTGAGAGGTTGGCGGCTACTTGCCAAGGAGGAGAAATATCTTCAGATCTAGAAGGCTGGGGACAAGCTGTGATGGCTCCCTTCAGGCCATCTGGGTCACTGGGTGACATGCTCTGGCCCTAGACGGCCGTGTGCGGCTACTGGTGCTCCGGTCCTTGGGCCATAGTCCCTCAATAGCGACTTTACCAGTCATCCTGAAGTGGGGACAAGAGGGGAGATGCAGAGAAACCCTCTCTGAGACCTTTATAGAAGAAGCACCGAGATCTCAGCGCCCCGTGCATCTGAGTAGCTCTGGCAACCCTGGGGCACATTGCCCTGCCTCTCCCAAGCCCTCTTCTCTCTTCCGCAAAGCTGTCCATCTCTTGGGGGCTGGCTAGCCCCTGCTTCTGGGGCTAAGCTAACCACACTGAGGTGCTGTGGATTCTCTAGAACTGGCTAGCTTACCTTTTTTAGGCCTTTCGTTGCCTCCCGTAATGGTGAACCCTGGTTCCTCGAGCCCCAAGCATGGATCTCAGGCCACCCAGTGGACTCTTGAATGGAAAGGACAGGGTGAGGATGTTTGTTAAGAAGGAGAGGGGTGAGTTGCAGAGAGATCCATGCATTCAGATGCGTGTGTGAAAGACTGGCTGTAGGCCAGACATGGGCCAAATTCAGCAGGAAGCCGACAGAGGCAGGATCCCAGGCAAGTTCATGTAATTTGGCTTCAGGAGTTTGTGGTGACCTCGGAGAGAACAGTTTCCCCAGAGGGTGAGGGTGACGGTGAAGGTGGAGGGTGGAGACAGGGAAGATGAAGGTCAGAGAATGGCACTCTGGGTACATAAAAACCACAAAGGATTCTTTCTTTTTTTAAACAAACCAATTTCCATCCTAACTTGATGGATATAAGAAAACTATATCACCTGAGGTGAGCTTCCAACTCTGGTCTGGAAAATGGGGATGAGGAAGGGGCCTACTTCTTGGTTCTGCCTCGAAAAGGCTTCAGAGCAACAGAAGATTCTTTTCCTGTGGTCTATGTCCAGCCCCTCTGGGCCTCTCACGGCAGCCAGGCAGTGGAAGCCTTTATGGCCATCTCCCCTATCAGTCATGCCTGCTTCTGAGAGTTCAGCTGGTCTACTTGTCCTAAGTGTCCCTTCCCCCGCCCCCAACTCTGCCATCAAAGGGGAGCTCCTGGGGCTCAGGCCTCACGGGGTACCCAACACCATCTCCCACCGTGACCAGGCATGGGCAGTGGGCGTGGGCGCAGCGAATAAAGAGAAAGGGCATCTTTGGAAGCTGTGACCCAGAGAGTCCTGTTCCTAGTGGGTGGGGCCAGAAGGCTAGAAAAATAATAAATAAAAACAAAAGTGAAGGGAAGCAAAGCTCTTGGGTGCCAGAATGGGGCTGGCTGAGGCTATGGCTGCCTGCGTAATGGGTTCCATTTGTCTGGCTCTTTCTGCAGCGACCAGGATTCGGGATGCACCGTGGGCCTTGCAGGGGGCTGGAGGGGGTAGCCCAGCTGCGGCCAGATCCAGGCGTACCCTTGTGATGGCCCCATCCTGGGCTGGCCACAGCGTGGCTGAAGCATTGCTGCGAGCTCACGCTCTTGAACCCCAGCCTCCTTCCTACCCCCGCCTGCAGCTCCTGGGTCCCTGCCGGCCTGCACAGATTGTTCGCGTTATTAATGCCGTTTTCCCAGAGATTCCATCTGGCTTTTTAATTGCTCTGGGATGGGGCTAGGATGCTTTGATAGTGAATTGGTATCTTTCCTATGTCTCTGCTTACGTCAAATGCTCCATCCACAGAGAAGGGTTGGGGTGGGGAAGAGTGGGGACGGGACGTCAAGAGAAGGGAGATAGCATAATCTCTCATAGAGACCAGAAAGATCTTTCAAAGGTGCTAGTGGTTTAGTTCTATTTAAGGAAAGGAAGAGAAAGGCCTTCCCCCACCCTCCAGAGTAGGAAATGAACAGACGCGATAGCGCCACGGTCCAGGCAAGGACCCTACCCTGTGTCTGCAGAAGGTCTGCTGAGGAGCAACGGAGGGTTTCTGCTCTCCCTTGTCCGGCCTCCCTCTTTCTCTCCCCACGGCCCCCCTCTCCTCCCATGAAACCAGCAGTTTCTAGAGGAGGCCTGGCAGGTTCGTGCCTGGGAAGGAGGGGGCGGAAGACCTGGGAGGGGCAGACACTCCTCACCAGTCGCAGTGGCTCATCACAGGTGTCAGGGCCAAACCCCACGTTCACAAATTCCCAGGAGATCCCGGAGATAAGGGTGACATCCACCACAGCGCCAAACCATCGGGAGGCATCTGGCAGCAAAAAAGGAGTGACTCCCTCTCTCCTTTCTACCTTTGTCTCCCCCCGCCCGAGGCTGGCTCCCCTGAACAGTGCTCTCAGGGGCCACCAGGCTCAGATGGGCCGCGGAGGGGTGAGGTCCCTGCTACCCCTCGTGAGAAAGTACAAGGCAGAGGCATCTAGGTGTGTTGGACTGGGTCCATGACCGGGTCTTAGATCAAACTGCTGCCTCCAGGAAGCCCTCCCTGGTGCCCTCTATTCACACTCTGAGCTTCCCTTTATTGCACTGGCCATCCTTAAAACCCATCTTGGGGCCACAAGACTGTGAGCTCTGGAGAGTAGGAGCCAAGTCCTCCTGTTCCCAGCTGGGTGACCCAGCCTCAGCACAGGCTCTGGTACACAGCAGGCGTCCGATGATACTGGGCCAGGCTCTTGGAGTGGTTCTTCACGAAGGCTGCAGTCAGGAGGGGAACCATGGGGGCCCTGCAGGAAGCAGTGGGTGGCAAAGAGCAGCTCTTCCCCAGGCGCCTCTCTGGCCAGGCCCCGAGTGCATGCTGGGCAGGTTTACCCCACACCACCCCCTCCCCTTGGCAGCCTACTCTGTCTCCTGGGGAGGGGGGGCGCGCCACTGGGGCCCCACTGGCCCATTCCTTTCCTTGGGTTGGCTTCGGTTGGATCTGTCTTGTCCCCGGCAAAGTCTGCCCTGGACCTCAGGATCTACGGCGGGAGGGGTGCCCTTGAGTAGGCTGACAGCTTTGAAAGAGGAAACCCCGGGATATGGGACAGGGGGAGGGGAGAGGGAGGAGAGAGGGCAGGAGGGGTGTCCCTCCCCTGCTCATCCTGGGATCTGTTCTGGGGGCAAAGGGGGAAGCTGAGGTTTGGCCCCCTCAAACAAGAAAAACTGGAATTAGCACTGAACTCGGAGAGGGTTTGCTGGGGCCTGGCAAGCTGCGGCCTGCCCTGGGCCTCCAGGCAGGCGGCGGGCTCTGCCTCCTTGGTTCCCAGGGCGGTGGGGCAGGCAGCCGCCTCCACACTGGGCTCGTGGCCTTTCCTCTGCCAAGGGCGGCCATGGGCGAGGAGGCGGCAAGACTCAGGACAGAGAGGGCGGGGGCTGGGGCGGGAAGGGGGCAAGTCACCCCTGTTAACCACTCGGGCAGGTAAAGCTGGAGCTTTCGGAATTTAAAAAGAGTGTGTAATTTCTTGAAACTGTCCCGGCCCACATTGGCATAGGTGGTGAGCTGCTCAAGTGAAGCCTCTTGGGGTGAAAACAGAAGGTAGCGAGTGTTTGCCTTCTACCCTCAGCGAGAGTAAACTCTGGAAGGCCTGCCTGCCTCCTGTCCCACTTCCTGCCGAGCCCTGTTCTACCAGGCGTGAGGGTGGGCCCTCCTCCGGTTGGCCATTACTGCTGCTAAGGGGGTGCCAGGGGGCCTGTCCTCACAGGGCAGCCGTCTGAGTAGGGGACCGGGTGCAGGGTGGGCACAGTGCAGGGGAGGGTGGACACGGGCTGGCTCTTTGCCAGGAGGTGTGGGCGAAGGACCACACAGCCACTGCGGGGCTACCGCGGGCCCCCTTCCTGGGGTGGGCTGGGGCAGGGCAGCTATGGAAGAAGGGGTGGAGGGGTGCTCAGCCTTCAGGCTGCCCTTCAGGGCCCTGCTGGGGTGGACCGCAGCCGCACGGCCCAGAGCAAGTGGGGAGGGGTCGAGAGGCCTACTGCTTGAGGCCTCCCTCTGCCCGCCCGGGGTCCTGCTGGTGGGCTAGGCCAGGCCAGGCATGAGCAACACTGCTACAGAGCTAGGGTGGTGGGTGACCTGGAAGCAAACGTTGCCAAAGGACCCCTGGAGCCTGGAGCTACTGGGCCAGGCCTGTTCGAGTCCCAGACAGCCCGTGGCAACTTCCGGGCAGAAGGAGGCTTCTCTGAGCCCCTCTGCTCCTCCCAGGGGCTGATCAGAGGCCCCACCAAGGCCCCGTGACCCCCCATAACTTCTCCCCCCAAGCCCCAGGGGACTCTCCTCAGGCTTTGGGCTTTCTCGGCTTGGGAGTCTATCCTCCTCCTTCTGCCCTTTATTTGTCTTGGTTGGGAGAAGTCACCCCCTTAATGTAAAGAGGGGCTCAGAATGGGAGAGCTAATGAAAGTCAGGATTTCAGCCAGAGAATATGCCGTGATTATTTACAAATGTGACCTGGCCCACAGAAAACCCTGGAAGTAGCTTTTCTGGTTTTAAAAAGACACCAACATTTACTTTGATATGTTTATATTATAGATATAACACATAAAACATCTAGCATGAAACTCTACGTTCTCCCCCAAAGAAGAGAACCAAGCCTTCCTTTCTTGCTCCCAGCCCCAGCCATCTGTGTGCGCTGGCTGCGGGCTGCCTCCCTTCCAGACCAGAAGCCAGGGCCTCTGGTCGGGGCAAGACTGTGGGCAGCCCAGGGCCAGAGGGGAGCGAGGCCCATTGCCCCAGCCCCCCCCCCCTCCAGGCCCCCACCCCCACCCCGGGGGAAAGAGGAAGGCCACCTCACCTCTTTGGTTCCCCTGGGAGCAAAAGAATCCCAAAAACCAAAAGGAAAGAGAGCCGCAGACCCTCCCTGCAGCTGCTGACAAAGAGTCTCATTTTGGCAAGTATCTGAGCAAAACCAAAACAAAACAAAAACCAAATAAAATGGTGGTTTAGCATAGACGTGCACATTCACATTGCTCAAGGCACCGCTGGGACACAGAGAGGCCAGATACAAGAGTTGATATCGGCTGATAAAGCAAAATATTTGGAAAGCTTCTCATAACTTCGGTCCCTCTGGGCTAGTATGGCAATGGTGGCAACATACAGGACGAGGCTGATGGTCCCAGCGGTCCTTTGCCTCGCCCCCACCCCCCCCCCCCGACCAGATCTCTGGGTTTCCCTCTTCCACCAGGCCACCACTCCCGTGAACACATGTCCTTGCAGCTCACCCATGACCTAGCTTTCTGATCTGACTGGGGGCAGGGGGCTCCCACTGGTCACCTGGTGACCCCCATCTCAGTGGGTTCTGCCCAGGGAAGCCCAGCCTGTCTCAGGCTGGGAGATTAGAGGCCAGGAACTCGGGACCCTCCACCTTCATGCAGAACTAGGGGCACAACGTTCCAAGTCCCTGTATTTCCTTCCCCCCAAGGACAGGCATTGAGGAGCGGCTAGGGCTGGCTTGTTGGGATCCCTGCTCCCTGAACCTTCCTCTTGCCACAGGCCTGCGCATTGCCTTCTCTCATGGGGGCCTGCGGCCTCAGCAGTGAGGCAGGAACCCTCCAAAAAAAAAATGACAAGGCACATATTTGCTCCCCCTACTCGGTAGGAATCGGAGCGGTGAGTTTGCTTTTCCAAGGCACAAGGTTATTCCCTAATACCAGAGTGGCCGGGCTCCCGGCTGAGCCCCACGGCACATCTCCTCTCCGGCAGGGAAGAAACCACTGCCCGACCCCTCATCTTAGACGCACCGAATCTGGCGCAGAGGAAGGCAAGGGGCGCGCGCGGCAGGCCAGGCTTTCTGGCGGTACCGGAATCTCCTAGTCCCGGCCTGCGCCGCTGGGGCAGTCTTGAGATCCGGAGACCCGAAACCACTCCCTGGGTCCCAGCCAGCGACCGGCCCAGGGCGGTCCCGCCGCCCCGCGCCTCACGCGCAGTTGCCCATGGCCTTGACCAGGGAACTCTCGGGCAGCTGGCGGAAGATGCCCCGCAGCGTGTCCAGTTCGCGGCTCAGTTGTTCCACCCGCTTGCGCAGGCGGTCATTGTCACTGGTCAGCTCCAGCACCTTCTGCTGTGTCTCCACGTTGCGCTGCTTGGCCTTGTCCCGGCTCTTGCGCACCGCGATGTTGTTGCGCTCGCGCCGCACCCGGTACTCGTTGCTGTTCTTGTCCACCGACTTCTTGACTTTGCCCGCGCCGCCGCCGCCACCGCCGCCGCCGCCCGCGCGGAGGTCGGGGTGCCCGGCCGCCAGCCCCTTGAGCGCGCCACCAGGGCCTGGCAAGCCGGCGGCACCGAGAGCCGGCGCGGGGTGAGGGCTGGGCACGGGCGTGGGCGGCGGCGTGGGGTGGCCGGGCTGCAGGTGCATGGTGGTCTGGCCGCAGTGCGCGATCTGGAACTGCAGGTGAGGGGCGGCCAGGTGCGCGGGCGGTGGGTGCGGGTGCGGCGGCGGCGGCGGAGGCGGCGGCTGATAGGGGAAGAGGCCCGCCAGCGCCAACTGCTTCGCCTCGTCCTCCTCGCGGGGCTCCTGCTTGATCACCAGCGGCCGCAACGCCGGCGCCCCGACGCGTTCGTACAGGGGCTCCAGCCTGCCGTCCAGGTAGCCGGCCGCCGCGCAGCCGTAGCCAGGAGTGGGGCCGTGCGTCCCTCCCGGCATCGCGGCGCCGCCGGGCCCCCCGGGGGCGCCCGTGTAGTCAAAGTCACCGCCGCCGGCTCCTGCGGGGGCCGCAGCCGCCTTGGCCTTCTCCTGCTGCCGGCTGTGCTGGAACAGGTCGGCCAGGAACTCGTCGTTGAAGGCGGCCGGGTCGATATAGGCGCTGATGTCGATGGACGTCTCGTGTTCGCAGATGCCGCCCAGCGGCTCCGGGGCGGCAGGTGGGGCGGGGGGCTGCGCGGAGCCCGCGCCCCGGGGAAAGCCGAAAGCGGCGCTGCTGGGCGCGTGCGGGGGACTCTGGAGGTGGCTGCTCATCGGGGGCCGCGGCTCCGCCTCGTAGAAGTCGGCCGACTCCATGGGGGAGCTACAGTCCTCCCGGCATGGCGAGCCTCGGCGGCCTCCAGCCTGCGCGGGGCGCCAACGCTGCTGCCGACCACCCGGGGCCCCGACTCGCTCGCGCCCGCGCAGCTCCCGGTCGCTAATGGCCAGGCGCGCTCGGGACCCACATTTATACCAGGGCAGCCTTCGCCCTCTAGTGTCCGACGGCGGAGCGGCGCCTCCTGGGTCTTAGCGCCTGCCTTCCGGAGGGGGCGGTGAGTGCGGCCAGAGCGCAGCGCCCGCCAGGAGAGGCCCCGGCTCAACGCCCACTAACCCCCTGCCCCGCCAGCCGAACCGCGACGCGCGCGCGACGCCCCACCCTGGGCCGAGTTGTCGCCCCCGCACACACGTGGTCGGTGACGGGGCCCCCTCCTCTAGCTTCCCCGAGGCACCCACTTCCAGCCAACGGTCGGGGAGCCCAGGAGGGCCGAGACGCTGCGCGGGGGTGGGGGTAGGGTGGGGGGTTGGTGGAGGGCCAGTCTTGGTCTCTGAGTTATTGGGGCGCGGACTCGCTCTAAAAGCTAGAAATAGTGCTTTTCGGGACCGGCGTCTCTGCTAGGCAGCAGCGCGGAGAAGGGGCCGGGGCCGGGGGTTGGGGGTAGGAAACAAGTTTGGGACGTATTGGCCCAGCGTACACAGCGGCATGGAGAGGCGGAGGGAAGCGTCCTGGAGGGCGGTGATTTTTGTGTCTCTGATCTCCTGACGACCCCACCGATTCCTCGCCTAAGTACCTCTGCCCCGCTCCGCCTCTCACAGCCCTCCGGGGTCCCAAGGGCTCAACAGCGCCGGGCGCTAGGACCCCGCGGGGAGCGGAGGGAATGGGAGGTGGCTGCGGCCGCGGAGCCTGGAGGACCCGGCCGGTCCATCCGCTTGGGCTTGGAAAACTTTTTCTTTTTAATTACTTCTCCTAGCCGGAGCGCTAGGGTTGCTAGGCGCGGGGCTGGCGCTGCTACCCGGCTCTGGGCCGCCAGTGTTTTCCTGCGGGACGGGCCGAGCTGGATTCCAGGGCTGGGGTACCGGGGCGAGGTGGGGCGCCTAGAGGGAGGAGGCGAATTTGACTCTGGGACCGGGATCCCAAATCGGGGTTGGCGGTCAACGGGATCGGAATCCACTGCCGCGTCCCCCTCCCCATTCGGGTGGGTTCCAAGGCGGGAGCGGGGGTGTCAAAGGAGCCGGGGGCTCGGAACCTTGGCGCCCCAGAGTCCCAGCACCTACCGGCAAACCCCGGCCGAGTGGTACGCAGCGCGCTGTGTCCCCGGGGTCTTGGGGAACAAGGCGGCCTGGCCCGGGTACCCCTTGGGCGCCGCCTCGGCATTCACTGCTGCCGAAGGAAAGGGTTTAAGGCAGCGCGTCTCCCCAGCCACGTGGCGCCTCGCTGGTTCTATACCGGGATCGCCGGCGGGGGCGGGGGTCGCAGCAGGACTCCCGTGGGGGCCTCCTGGGCCAGCAATGCGCTCCTGCTTCTCCCACCGCCCCTCAGGACTTGACTTTGTGCGCTAGAGCCCGACACCGCCTGGGTGCTGGTCGGAGGTGTCCTTGTTGGAGAAAAGCGGGGCTGCGCGGGTCAAGACCCCCACGCAGACAGCGGCCTTCCAGAGACTGACAAGAAGCCAGAGCCCTCCCCGGAGCCCTCAAGGAGGCGCCCCGCAAAAGCTCACTGGAGGAGGCCCCGGGCCCGGGAGGCCAAGCTGCCACTGTGGTCACTGTAAAGAAGCAACTTCGTCTGGGGAACACATACTGTGCTTTAATCAAGTTCCTATTCAACATATTCCCAATGATTAATGGCCCAACTGCTTCATTTTTTGGTCCAGAGCTCAGACACAAGATATTTTAAGCTTTTGGCCTGGGAGTAAAAGTAAATACATTAAATAAATAACCTTTGTGAGCCCGGAGCCGCTCTCCGCGCCAGAGGCAGGACCCATTTCTGCACCAGGCCCCTGCGGAGACCTGGAAGAAACCTGAAAACATGCAGTGAGACTTTCAGTTTTTTTCTGTAACGAGTGCTAAAAATAACAGCCTGTCGCAGGGTAGCACCAAGGCAAAGGCTGCTGAGAGTGCCCTGTTCCTAGCGAGTACACCAGGTCTCCTGCTGCGCAGGGTTGCTGTTTCCAGAACAGGCAGCAAGAATGTGACTTCTTAGGACAAGAGGAAACCTCAAGAGGCTCTCCAGGCAGCAGAGGAATACGGCCTGGTCAGTAAAGGCTAGTAGGGGTAACAGGCACAAAGCGGGGCCCACAGCAAAACCAGAATTCTCCCCAGGAGGCCTGCTCTTTGCAAGGTGCTCAGGACCCACCTTCTCAGAGCCCTGGGCAGGAGATAGGTCAGTGTGCAGAGTCTGCTGGGAGACAGTGGCCTTCCCACAGAAGGGGTGACCCCAAAAACAGCAGGGGATGGGACTGGACAGTAGCACCTGGTCCATTAATTCAGGAGACATAAATGCAGATGGAGGATGGAGGTGCTGTAATAAAGGGACACCCTCCCCTGGTGAATATGGGGCTCAGAGAGAAGCAGCAGCCACTTTAGTCTGAGGAGGTCCTCTGGGCTAAATCGTCCCCCCTCCCCCCCTCCTATTCATATGTCGTAGTCCTGTCCCCAGTATGGCCATATTCTGAGATGTGGTTTTTAGGAGGTAATAAGATTAAATGCGGTTATAAGGTTGGGGTCCTAATTTGAGAGGAATGGTGGCCTTATAAGAAGAGAAGAAGAAGGAAACCTCTCTCTCTCTCTCTCTCCTTCCCCTTCCCTCCCTGCCTGCCTCCCTCGTCCTTCTGCCATGTGAGGACACAAGAAGAAGGCAGAGTGTGCAGGCCAGGAAGAGAGCTCCCACGAGAAGCCGACCACACGCTAGCACACTCATCTGCAGCTTCCAGCCTCCAGAACCGTGAGAAAACACATCGCTGTTGTTGAAGCCACCCAGTCTATGGCATTTTGTTATGGCACCAGTCTTATGAGCTAAGACAGGTGGTTAGAGAGGGTTTTATGCAGGAGTAGACCTTTGAGCTGCACATTGAAGGATGAGCAAGAATTTGCTGGAAGGATGGGCAGACGGAACAGCAGGTGCAAAGGTGGAGAGGCTGTGAGTGAGTGCCTGGCATGTTCTGATAACAAAGGACAAGATGTGTGGCGGGCTGGAGTGCAGGGATTGCTGGGGAGGGGCCTAGATAAGGCTGGATCCACAGACAGGGCTGGGTTCATGGCCACGGCCACTCCCGGGGGAGGAAAGAGCCTATCTCAAAGGCTTTGGCTGTCCAGCTTTTAGTAGGCCAGCACTGTGATCCAATTTGGGTTCCTGAAAGGGCCCTGTGGTAGAGGCTGCACAGGGCAGGGTGGACCAGATGAAAAACGATGGAGGCCTGGTACCCCGGTGGGGGTAGAGGACAGGGATGGATTTGAATGTCAGGACTTGGGGTCTGGGTGGGAGCTGAATGCCTGGCTTTTTTGGTTTGGGTACCATCCCCCAACATGTAATGCAGGAAAAAGAGAGGGTCTCCTCCAAGCCCCTCGGGGTCACCTGCAGGACACCTGCCTGCCTGCTTTGTGACCCTGGAGAAGAGGACAGTTGGCCAGGGACAGCTTCCAGGACCAAGCTGCCATGTTTTAATTTTCCCTTTGAGGTCTAAGAGAACACCGAGGGGATACAAGCAGACTCGAGGGCAGGTAGTGGTCTGTTGGTCTGCGGTGCGGGAGTGTCCTGGAGCTGTCCAAGCCCTGACCCAAGAGTTGGCTCTAGACCCTGGGTGAGACCCCAGGGGTGTGGAACCACTTTCCATGGGAGGTGCCCACGGCTGGCAGGGGATTGCGGCCTGATAGGATGCGTGGGCAGCCAGCATTTGGCTGGAATCACTTGGGAGGGAGATGGCTGTGTGGCTCATGCTCAGTTGACACAGAGCCAGTAATAAGAGAAGCGCATAAATCCTCTCTCTGACCACCTTTAGTATCCTTCTTTTTTGTCTTAATTTACGACACTTGGCACTTCTCGAGGAGAGCCCTGAGGGAGAATGCTCCATGTGCCTTGGCCTCGATGTGCTCAGCAGGCGGGGCCACGGGACAGGGACCCACCCCAAATCCACAGGCTACAGGCTCACCCGGGCCTGGCTTCTACCACTGCAGGGGCCAGGGGAGAGGAGAGGAAAGCTCTGGCTTTGGCTCTACTTTTTACAAAGGAGAAAATCAGCAACAGAAGTGAAAATGCATTTCCGTAGGTAGGTGTGAATTGTGCTCCAGCCAGCTCAGAAGAGGAGGCTGCCTGAGCTGAGGGAGGGCAGGCCGCGTGGGGAGAGGGGAGCCCTCTCCTCCACGCATTGTGGTGCTGAGTTTTGGGTGCCCTAGGATGGAGCCTGATTCCAGGGTCATTCCCAGTGCTAACCATTCTGAGAAGACAAACAGAGCCCTAGGAAGTCATTTGTTTGTTTCACTTTGATTCAACCTTCCTAATGCAATGCATACAAAAGAATTTGTATGTAAGTTTGAGACTTCATCAACTTCTGAAGAGCAAGACCTGAACCAACTTTTCTGATGAAGTTTTCTAGCTTTATTGAAAGCTTAATGGACAGAAGGTTTGTCGCTCCAAAGCAGGGCTCATTAAGATAATAAATAAGGACTAATTAAGAAAAGATGAAAGATAAGAACTATACATTTTCAAGCACAGAGTTTGTGCTCTGATGTGGGGACGTGAGTATCTCATACACTATGTCTCATACAATGATTCAATAAAAGGCTCTTGAAGACCTTCCTAAAATGTAGACACACGAAACAGAATGCAAGTTCCTTTTTATGACAAATGCACTGGCTAATAAGTTTTAGGCTAATTTGTTTTTACGTTTTAGATACTGGTAGGTACAACAGAGGAACCCAGTGAACAGTCGACCAAGAGTCTAGTGTTTCTTACCAACAGCCTCTGGGCATTTGGGAAAACCATTTTTATCTCTCAGTAAATTGTACGTCCTGTCTCACCAGGAGGCTTGACGATACGGGGTTAAAACCCATCCTTCGCCATTTACTAGCTGGGTGACCTCAGTCAAGTTGAATTCCTCTGAGCCTCTGTCTTCTTTTCTGTAAACTGGGGACAATAATACATTGTAGTGCGTTCTCAGCAAAGGCACTTAGAAGTCATCCAGAACAGGAGCGCCTGGGTGGCTTAGTCAGTTGAGCGTCCGACTTTCACTTAGGTCATGATCTCGCGGTTCGTGGGTTCGGGCCCCACGTCGGGCTCTGTGCTGACTGCCAGCTCAGAGCCTGGAGCCTGTTTCAGTCTGTGACTCCCTCTCTCTCTGACCCTCCCCTGCTCACGCTGTCTCTCTCTCCTGGAAATAAATAAAACATTAAAAAAATTAAAAAAAAAAAAAAAAAGAAGTCATCTAGAACATTACCGGGGATAATCAACTGCAATACCATGAACGAGAAATTCTTGAACTGTTAGGAAATGTCACTGTGTTATATGTGTACCATATAAAACCATAGCCTGTACTCTCAGATTCATGAGAATCAACTGGTCTTTTCAATTTTCACCCACTATCATGTGTGTATGGGCTTTTCCCCCTTGTTCATTTATTTCATTTGCTTGCAACTACTCGCAGAGAAGCAGTAGCAGGCAGCACAAAATTTTAGAAAAAGAAAGCTGAGTCAAAAAGGAAAATTCAGAGAATTCCACCCATTATCTTAATTTTGTTTAGCAAACTGTGCAAAGTCTTATATTCTGTTTTGTGAGAAAACTCTCTTGGTAACCAATGGACCCCAGAACCCCCATCCAGTATTTGGAGAACGCTGCAGGAAGCAAGCAGTGGGTGTGGGCAGGCCCATTCCACATTCTTGTGGGATCCGGAACAAGAATACAAATGGTAGCCCACATACCATCTGTTTAAATACCAAAAATTATCAGTCAAACGAACAAACTGGTAGATAAAATATGTTCTACCTTTCTGCCTTGACAAATAAATCTTTGTCATGTCTTGGAAGGCCAGATTTACATTGAGAAGTTGACTCTGGAACATGGCGGTGCCAGAGGGAGCACCATCTCCTTCCCTTGCTCCCTGGTTCTGTCCTCTGCCGGAAGGGTCCTTAGTCAGGTGGGGCTAGGTTCCCAGCACAGGGCTCCAACACTGCCCACCCCCCACTGAAAACTGCTGCCCTCCAGTCACCCCTTGATGAGCATGCCCCTGCTAAGTGCTTGATGAAAGAGCCCATGTAGGCCCAGGCAGCTGCTCTGGGCTGCCTGGGCATGGCACTTCTTGGCCCAGTGGGCTCCTCACCCTGAAAGAAGGGAGCAGCAAAGGAGGGCATGAGTGGGGCCCTCGTTCTGGAGTCTAAGAGTGGAACTTGGCGCCCGCCCAGCGGGGTCTCAGCACCATTGAGGGGCCCACACCCATTCCACATGAGCAGGAGGGCCGTGACCCAGTGCTCCCGGCCTTGTCTGGAAGGCCCTGGCCCTGCTTTTACTGGGAGGCACGTCGGTCCAGTCATTCCAACCTCGTGCCCCCTAGAGTGTCAGTATGGCCAAATGGCCGAAGGTGCCAGACTCCAGCTCTGCTTCCCCAACCTTGTCCCCACTTCATCCTTTTTCGCCATCTCACCACAGACATCCCGGTTCCAGCGGCCACACTCCTCCACCGTGGCAGCCTCCAGCCCGTCTCCCCGCCGCCCTCCCTGTCTCCATGACCCCCCAACTCTCCTCACAAAGCAGCTCCAGTTACCCATTAGACATGTGCTCGGTTCACGTCACTCAACACCTGTGGCCACCCAGGAGAAGACGTGCAGTGAATGTCCTTGCGTGGCCGCGAAGCCCTGCGTGATTAGGCCCTCACCTCTCCTCACCTCTCCTCAGGCCTCGGCCTCCTCACCCCTCGCAGCTCCCCACTTCGCCGCGTGCCACGCTGAGCATCTAGCCTCCCGGCATGGTGCTTTGCTCTGCCAGCTTCTTGGAAGCTTCTCCCCGATGCTGGAGCTATTCCTTTCCAGTCACTTCAGTCTCACCTTCTCCAAGAGACTCCTCCGAGGCCTGGGTGGCACAGTCGCCGCCCCTCCCCCATCACTCCCGAGGCCATTGTGCGTTTTATTTTCCTCCTAGCGCTCTCTGGAAAATGGTCTTGTTTACTTATTTTACTTGTTCCCTCTCTGGCTTCCCCCCCACTAGAATGCCAGCTCCACAAAGACAGGACCTTGTCTGTCCTGTTCTGCCTATTTCCAGAGCTAGAACAGGCCTTGGCATATGGTAGAGCCTCAAATATTTGTCGAATGAACACAGAATGGATTCTGTTCAAGAAAACTGCTACCCGGCCACCTTCCCAGAACTCAGTTTGTCCCCGAACCTCAGAGAGCAGCTCGAGGGTGGCCCCAAAAGATGCTTGGGAAGACCTGAGCCCCTCAGTTAGGGCTCCCCAGGGCAGAGCCATCCAGAGCCTCCTGAAGCCATGCCAGGCAGGACTGCCAGGGGCCTGGAGAGCGTGCACAGTGCTTTGGGGCTAACTCATAAGGAGCCCCTTCAGACAGATGTGGCCCCCAGGGGCTTGGCCAAGCAGAGAGTGCCTTTGCCGGGAGGAAAAAGGGCCCCTTTCTCCGGAGAGATGCAGCCCGGCCAGGACCCGAGGCTTGGTGCATGGAGGCCTCTGGAATTGGGCTTGTCTGTTGCACACCCTGGGTGCTACAGGACAGCCTGAAGCACCCCTCCACCTAGGCCGCAGAGTGCCTTCTGTCTGTGCAGCACTGTTGGGAAGGTGCCCAGGAGAGCAAGACTTCGTCCTTGGACATGGCTGGATGTCAGATCCGCAGGAGCAAATGGGCCTTCCTCCCGGCAGGCTCCCATGGAAGGGAGGGGGCACTTCAGCGTGTGGACCTGGCAGAAGTCCACTGCTCAGGAGATGGGGTACATTTCCTGGCACATCCGTGCACCCACAATTTTGACCCCATTCCTTCTGGCCGATTCTAAGGATGGATGCCTCCAGGGTGCATCTTTAAACACAAACAAACACTTAAATGAGACGAGAAACCAAATCTTTTGAAAACCAAAACAAAAGATTAAAAAACAATTTTTTTAATGTTTTATTTCTGAGAGAGAGAGAGAGAGAGAGACAGTGTGAGCAGCAGAGAGTCAGAGAGAGAGGGAGACACAGAATATGAAGCAGGCTTCAGGCTCCGAGCCGTCAACACAGAGCCCGACACAGGGCTTGAACCCATGAACCGTGAGATCATGACCTGAGCCGAAGTTGGATGCTCAACCCACTAAGCCACTCAGGTGCCCCCAAAATAAGAGACTTTAGGTGCTGGGTCATGAAGGCTTCAATTCTAGTCCTCTTTCCTTGTGGTTAGTCCTCTGCTCGCCCACGTCTAAGCCTCTCCACACTTTGTATTCAACTGGCATTGACCTAAGGGGGGAAGTGAGCTGTACACAGTGGGCTACCCAGTGTTTCCAAAGGCCTTGTCCGTCCGAGTCCATTAGATTATTCCCAAAAGAGGCCATGGTCAAGTTCTGCTTGGTCTGCGGTAATGTACCGTCAGCTTATAGAGTTAAAAAAGAGTTTGCAATGGTAACCACTCTTGACACCCAGGCTACATCCCTACCTGAAAAAAAGCAAGTTGGAGAAGAGCATGTAGCTTCCCCTTCTCCGGGAAAAAAAAAAAATATTAAAATATACATAGAGTCAGTGTACAGAGAGGAGTTAGGAGAAATACACAACAAACTGTTAATAGTGGTGCTGTTTCTAGCACGGGAGAGAACTTGTTCTTTTTAATTTATACACTTGTGTATATTGGACTTCTTAAACAGATGAGTATGTATTTATTACTTTTATAGTTTTATAAACTATAAAAATATTTTAAGTTGCCTTAATTTTACGGTTTTATAATTTTTATAGTTTTATAAACTATAAAATGTTTTGAAGTCACCTTCATTTACTCTACAAATGTATAATACCATAATGGATTGCGTAGTTTTGTAAATAACTTCAAAATGCTTTTGAATGACCCTATTTTCCAAATTAAAAAAATCCAGAAATGTACCCTGAGAATAAATTGTTGTCTGATTTGTGAATTTGCTCCTAGGGAGAATCGTACCTAGTCATAGATACCAAATCACATTTAGTTCTATGTTTAACAAGTCATTTTTATTTTAAACGAGAAAAGCTCATGTATTTTAATATATAGAACTTCTACAAGTCAGTGTGAAAAAGAATTCCAATTCAAAAGAAAACGGACATTTACAGAGAGTTTATAAATAAAAAAAACAGTAAATGCAAATGAATTTTAAACATGTTTTAAAATACCGATTCTCTGAATAAAAGATATACAAATTAAAACTACACCAGTCAGGTGGGTAAAGATAAAAATGTTTGATAATTTGCTATACAGATAAATGGGTAGAGCAAACAGGACTATATATTGATCCAATCTCTCTGGAGAACAATTTAAAAATACCTATCTAATTTGAATGTGTCATTTGCCCTTCACTTAACAATTCCACTTATAGAAATGTAATCCCATAAACTCTCACATGTACAAGAGTTACATACATGGGTATTGACTGAAGCACTATTTATAATTGCAAAAGGCTGGCTGACTGTCTGTCTATTAATAGAAGACCAGATAAATAATCATGGCTTGTTGGTTAATTACCCTCTGTGTCTCTGTTAAAAAGGACGAAAACCTATATGAACACATATGGAAAAAGCTCTGATATGTTCATTTATACATATACATAATATATATGTGTATATAAAAAGTGCATATATATAACATATATTAAAAATACATATATACGTACAGAATATGTCAATATAATATACACATACACATGTGTATATAAGTGTATACATATGTATACAGTGTAGAACATGAGTATACTATGTCTCCATTTGTGTAAAAAGAAGGGGAAGGGTCTACATATATGCTTATCTCTGCCTAGAACATCTCAGGAAGGGCACTTAGGCAAGAAAACTAGAGAAGGACTTGCAAGTAGGTTAGAAATTTTTAGTATACATTAAGATATATAAACAAATTAAACAATAATTACATAATAAGGAATTGGAATTACTCCAAAAACTGCAAGTACGATTGCTGACTATTCCCGGAGAACACTAGTCTTGGGATAATAAGAAGGGAGTTTAATTTAGTTTTTCTATAATTGAACAGGACTAAGTGACCATGAAAGTCCAAACAGTACTTTATTTTCATTGCTGTCCCCAAGAAAATCTATAAACCAATCAGTTACAGTAAAATTCTTTCATGCCACATGAACTCATTTACCCCAAATATGGAATTGCGCTTCCTGTCCATATTGATCTAAGCAGTTCAGGGACTCGTGGGCGGGGCAGGGTTATCCCTTCCCATCTCTCCAATTGGTTCCGTCTCTGCCATTTTCAGTCAAAATTCCAAAGGTCACTTGGAAAGCACATAACCCACTAAGCTGTCCAGACACTCCCTTTTGGCTAGATAACCCCCCACAGCCCAGATCCCGCGCAGTCTTGGGAACCAGGGGAATATGCTGTTTGTTACAAAGACTTGTCTGGTTGGCCAATAACTGGAGGTGACCCTGAACAAATTGAGAGTTTCAACGAGTGTACTTTAGAGTCTGATGTTTATTATAATTGATTAGAAAAATCCCGCTTACATTCCAAATGCAGTCGTTTTTATCATAGTCAAGGTGCAATAACAGTTAAACAAAAGCCAGCATGAGTCATGCTCCTATAAAACTGTCTGCTAGCAGAGTTTGGCTTTTCTCTAAATGAGGGAAACTCAAAGTCAGGCAGCATAGAAAGGGGTTGTTCTGGCCTCTTACTGGGAGAAATTATTATAAGAAAAGCAGGTCACATGGGATCTGCCCCATG
Organism: Proteles cristata cristata; assembly: GCA_017311185.1. Taxonomy (NCBI): domain Eukaryota; kingdom Metazoa; phylum Chordata; class Mammalia; order Carnivora; family Hyaenidae; genus Proteles; species Proteles cristata. Next base: position 389,373 of record JAESUZ010000174.1, on the reverse strand, counting down.
GCTCACTAACATGGAATGTGCACATTGATTGAATTCTTTGGTTGCCCAGCACCATTTGAACACCCTTCCAACATCCGGGGATGTCCCACCTCCCCACGCAGAAGCCAGAAACGCCCTCTTCCAGCTGGGATGAGGTATGTGAGGAAGAACTGACAACGTACAAGCTGACGAGGGCCGTTGGCACTACTGAAGAGGTGTGAAGGAATGGGTGCTGCTGGACTTCACTTTGGAAGGGTCACCAAGAGTGTCCGGGATGCTACAGGGACAGAAGCTGGCCACACGGCCTCTATTCTGGATCCTCTGATCCTTCTAGAGACGTTGCCAGCTTCCTTCCATTTTCTTGAACTCTTCTTTAACTTCACTCTTGTTGGCTAGTTAGAGTGGATTCTGTTGGTTTTGCCCAGCTGGGATGAGTCTCTGACTTGGGTGACTAGCGAGAACAGGGCCAAGATCAAAGTCACAGATGACTCCTTCCACCTTCTCTCTCCAGCTATGGCTTGGTCCCAGTACTTTGCCCTCTTTGCAAGCCATGTCTCGTGGCCATACAAAGAATGAAAACATGCTGTGAGTATGTGGCTGGTTTGGATGCCACTCATGTGCAGTAACTTTGACAAGCAGCTTAACCTTTCTTGCTCGGTTTTATCATCGATAAAATGGGGTAATAAAGCCATCTTTGCCCCACAGAGGAGTTGTGAAGATTAAATACAATAACCCATTAATAGCACTTAAATGTTGAGGATTAACTTTACCAAAGGGGCACAAAATAAGACTAATGTAGGGTATTAGAAAATTCCCTATTATAAGTATTAAAAATCAAAATCCCTTAAAAATGAGATCAGGGATTCCTAGCATTTTTTTTTCTGGCCATAGATTTCTTTAGAATGAATAAAAAATATGATATATCTAACTATAAGCTCTGGATAAAATCTAAAACTCAACTACTTGAAGATACTAGAGAATGAAAAAAAGCAGGCAGAGGCTGGGGGAAAGTTGACACTTAGAAGAAAAGAACATCACAGAGAGAGTCTCTTTAAAAAGCATTTAGCCTTGGGGTACCTGGGTGGCTTAGTGGGTTAAGTGTTCAGCTTTGGCTCAAGTTGTGATTGAGCTCTTTAGGAGCTCGTGGGTTCGAGCCAAGTGTTGAGATTTTTACTGACAGCTTGGAGCCTGCTTCAGATTCTGTGTCTCCCTCACTCTCTACCCCTCTCCTGCTCATTCTCTCTCTCTTCCTCAAAAATAAATAAGCATTAAAAAAATTTTTTTTAAAGCATTTAGCCTCAAGGCAGGCCCCAGTCTGTGCAGGCAGGGCAACTAAAATTCTGATAAGCAATCTATCAGTATTACTGGATTGAAGAAGAACCAGCGGACATGGTTTAGGACAACCACAGTTACTAGAAAGTGGGGAAAGGGTATCCAAGAAAGAGGAGGTAGTGCCCAAATTCTGTCCATAAATTCTCCCCAAATCTCTGGTTGACTCCTAAGCTGCGCATGTGTGGTACAGATACCAAACAGCAGCCAAGGTCACCCACCCACCATGGGGGAGACAAAACTTATAGTATGAATTCAGTCAAATTTACTGCAAGCTAAAATCTAAATCAGCTTTCTTTTCCCAGAGGAACATAACAGAATCCAGAGACTCTACAAAGTATCATTCATGATGTCTAGGATATAAAATATAATATAATTTTCTAACGTCAGAAAAACTAGAAAACATCACTCATTCAAAAAAAAAAAAAAAGACAACTGATGGAGACCAACCCCAGCATGACTCGGATACTGGAATAGCAGACAAGCATTTTAAAGTGGTTTTTAATACTATGCCCAAGGATATATATAGGAAACACGTTTGTCCATTAAGAGAATAATAGAAAATCTCAGCAGAATAGAAATCATAAAAAAGAACCAAGTAGAAATTCTAGAAGTGAAAAAACCATTATTAGAAACGAAAGTTGCAATATCAGAAATTTAAAAATTCACTTGATGGCTTTAAGAGCAGAAAAGAGGACAAAAGAAAGATTCAGTAAAATGAAAGATAATTCAGTAGAAGTTATCCAGCCTGAAGATCATACACTTTTTTTTAAAGACTGAAAAAAAATGAGTTCCTCAAAGACCTATGGGGCAATAGGAGAAGATTTAACATACATGTAATTGGAGTCCTAGAAGGAGAGGAGAGGAAAAATGGGACTGAAAATGTTTGAAGAGATCATTGAAAGAAATGGCTACGTTTGGTAAAAGCAAACATTTATAGATTCAAAAAGCTCAGGAAACTCGACAGCAGGATCTTGAAAACAACAACAACATCCATAGGGACCTTGGAGTTAAACCCCCGAAAACTGGAAGAAAACACAATCTTGATAGTCGTCAGATAAGCTGACACATTTTGTTTAGGGAAACAAGCACTCAAATGACCTGGGTCTTTGATCAGAAACAAAGACAGTGAACCATCTTTAAACTACTGGTGGGGAAGAAAAAAGGTCAGCCCAGAAATCTAGACCTAGTGAATATATCCCTCAAGAATAAAGATGACATAAAGATATTTTTAGATTAAAGACAAGCTAAGAGGATTTGTTAGCAGCAGACCTGTCCTGCAAGAAATGTGAAAGAAAGTCTGTCACACTGAAGGAAAGTGAAACCTGATGGAATCCCAGATCTGTGGGATGAAATGAATGCCATTGGGAATGGTAAATATGTGGATAACTATAAAAGATAGTTTTTGCCCTTCATTTCTTTAAAATATAAATAATTGTTTAAAGCAAAAAAAATAACATGGTATTATGAGGTTTATAATGTATGTGGATGTAATAATTACAACAATTATAGCATAAAGTTTAGGGGCTATAAATGGACCCATATGAATGCAAGCTTTCTACATTTTATGTGAAGTGGTGCAATATAAACTCTTAGCAGACTATGAAAAATTAAGGATGTATATTGTAATCCTAGAGCAATAACTAAAAAGTAAAGCAAAAAGACATAGGTACAAAACCAATAGGCAAGTTAAAGTGGAATTCTAAAACATATTCAGTTACTTAAAAAGAAGAAAGAGAAACAGAAAAAGAAACAGAAGAGTGAGCAGGAAACAAATAGTAAAATTTAATTATAAGTAATTATATGAAATAAAAAGGACTAGTATTCTAATTAAAAGGCAGAGGTTGTCAGAATGGATAAAAGTGCAAGGCCCAATTATACGCTGTCTAGGAGCAATGTTAAATATAAAGACTCAAACAGGTTGAAAAATCAATGGATGGGAAAAGATATATCATGTAAACCTTAAACATAAGGTTAGAGTGATTATAAAAACATCAGTAAAATAGCATTAAAGGCAAAGACTATTACCAAAAAAGGAGATGCTTCATAATGATATAAAGTTCAAAACATTATGAAGATATGATGATCATAAATGTGTGTGCACCTGATAATGGAGCCTTAAAATACATAAAGTAAAAATTGATAGAACAAAAGGATGCGACTGGAGGTTGAGAATAGGAGAAGATTTTTTAATTTCAATTTTACACACTTCTTATGGTTTAAATATTAATACCAAATACATGCCTCTTCTATCATCATCATCACCGTCATCATCAGATAGATGAAAAGGAAAGGCATTCCAGACAAAGGTCACATGTGTGCCAGTGCAGGCATCAGGGTGGATGGTATACTTGGGGACTGTAGATTTCTGGTGTGCCTGAAATATAAAGTTGGATTGGTATTATGGAGGGGAGATAAAAGATAAGCAGCAGATGAATAGAGGTCAGACTTAAAAGAGCCTTATATTAAAGAATTTGAACTTATCTTCTTGGTCATGGATAGTCACTGAAGTGTTTTTCAATAGGAGGAGAGAATCATGTTTGTGTTTTAGATGGATGATTCTGACTTAAAGTTGGAGGAGGCTAGAGTAAAGGCAGAGTGACTTCCGGAAGATGCTTCAGTAATGCAGATTAGAAATGCTAGAGACCTGAACTGGAAGAGTGGAGCATAGATGGAGAAGGAAGTATTGTTTTGAAAGGTTCTGTAGGAAGCAATAGTGAGAATTTGGCAATTCTGGATCCAGATTATGACACACATGGACATCTATGAACTCATGAAGTTGTGTTATGAAGTCACTTGGTGAATGCTACTTTATTCCCATTTTCCCATAAAATAATAACAACAACATAGTAACACACCATTTAAAAAGTTTATTTTATTCAATACAATCCCTATCAGAATCTCCGCTGCTTCTTTGTAGAAATTGATGCACTGATCCTAAAATTTACATGCAACTCAAGGAACCCAGAGTAGCCCAAGCAATCTTGAAAAGAAAAATAGTATTTGGAGGATTTAACACTAATAAATATGGAGGATTTAACTCCAAAGAATATTTGGAGGATTTAAAACTTACTACAAAGCAAAAGTAATTGAGACAGTGTGGTACTGGCGTAAGGATAGATAGATCAATAGAATAAAATTGAGAGCCCAGAAATAATGCCATGTATCTATGGTAAATTGACTTTTTGACAAGAGCGTCAAGACTATTTGGTGGGAGAGAAAATAGTCTCTTCAACAAATGGTGCTATGACAGCTGGCTCTCTGTATGCAGAAGAATGAAGTAGGACCCCCACCTCACACCATATACAAATATTAACTCAAAACAGATCAACTGCCTAAATGAAAGATTGAAAACTATAAAAGGAAAACAAGAAAACCCAGGGGTAAATCTTCATGACCTTAGATGGGGCAATGATTTCTCAAATAGGACACTAAAAGCACAAGCAGCAAAAGAAAAACTGGTAAGTGTAACTATCAAAGTTAAAAGCTCGTGTGCTTCAAATGATTGTTAAGAAAGCACAAAGGCAGCCTACACAATGGAGAAAATATGTGCAAATCATATCTCTGCTGAGGGACTTGTATTTAGAATATATTAAAAAAAAACCCTCTTAGAACTCATCAATAAAATGAATCCATTAAAAGTGGACTAGGGATCGGAACAAATATTTCTCTAAAGAAGGTATACAAATGTGCATGAAAAGATGTTCAATATTAGTAATTATCAGAGAAATACAAATAAAAGCCTCAGCAAGAACCCAGATCACCAAAACATAATAAAAAATCAGATAATGAGGGTTGGTGAGGGTGTGGAGGATTTGAAACTCATACACTGCTGGTGGGGATATAAAATGATGCAGCCACATTAGAAACCAGTCTGGCAGTTTTTCATAAACACAGATCTCCCATTTGACCCAGAACTCCACACTTTAGCGTATACCTAAGAGAAATAAAAGCATATGTCCGCACAAAACTTGTATACGAATGGTTGCAGTAGCATTATTTATAATAGCCCGAAGGTGGAACTGACCCAAATGCCCTCCACCTGCCAAATTGTATAAACAAAGTGTGGTATGTCCATACAAATGGAATAATATTTGGCCATACAAAGGAATGAATTATTGACACATCTACAATACAGATGAACTTTGAAGATGTCATGCTAAGTGAAAGAAGCCAGTTACAAAAGACTACGTATTATATGATTCCATTTCCACGAAGTGTGCTGAATAGGGAAATCTATGGAGACACAAAATCGATTAGTGGTTACCTAGGACTGGGAAGATAGGATGGGGGAGGGGTGGTAGCCAAAGAGTACATGGCCTTTTTTGAGGGTGAAGAAAATGTTCTCTAATTGTGATGATAGTTGTACAACTCTGTGACTGTACTAGAAATCATCAAACTATACATTTTAAATGGGTGAATAGTGTGGAATGGGAACTATACCCCAATAAAGCAGTTATCAGTAAAATTACCAAACAAGAGAAAAGTTCATTTTATTTTTAATGTTTAAAATTCTACAGCCAATATATGTATATTTCACACTTAAGACTTCCAAAATATAGCAGGATGTAAAGGGACAAAGAACTAAATTGCCGTCTATCTCCGAAATCTAATCGTACTTCGGTGTTGAGAGGCAGTCACTGTTATCAGTTTAATGCAAATCTTTCTTCACATTTTTCTTTGTCTTTGCATATGTGTGAGCATAAACGGTATGTAGAGTCACAATTTCCTTCTGGAATTTAAAAAATATGAGGACTGGGGCACCTGGATGGCTCAGTCAGTTTAGCCTCTGACTCTTGATCTCAGCTCAGGTCTTGATACCAGGGTTGTGAGTTCAAGACCCATGCTGGGCTCTGCACTGGGCATGAATCCTGCTTAAAGTAAATCAATAAAGAAAAATAAGAGAATTCATGCTGTATTGTATTCATGTGTTGTTCTGCTGCTTGCTTTCTTCAATTAATGCTGTGTTTTGGGAATCCTTTCATGTCATTATGAATAGATCTTCCTTTTACAGAAATAATACATAGTTTTTACATGGTACCTGCATCAGTAAAGATGTATGTAGGTTAAATACTTTATAGTGGAAGTATTGGGTTGGAAGGTATAAGGTTTAAAATTTGGCGGATATTGCAAATTGTCCTCTAAAAAAATATAAAATTTCCACCCACTCTCCAGTAGAGAATATATATATCCTCCTCTACACCCATACTTTTAAATTTTATCTGTTTGATATTGCATTGTTGTTTTAACTTCTGTTTTCCTGATTACTTGTAAGGGTAAGGAATTTGAATTCCCTAATGTTTTCACCCGGAGTTATTTTTCTAGTATACATGCTGCCGAAGTGAGCACTGAGTTATTTTTCTAAGATATCTCGTATATAATTTTTTACACCCCTTTAAAAATTTTTGTTAGCCTTTTTCTTTTGTAAATAGCAAATAGATTTTTCTTGACTATAGTTCTCATCGATTTGCCTAATCTGAGAGCTGAAGGAAAGGAAACTTGCAAAATTTAATAAAGAGTTTGCTAGTGACAAATCACTAAGACTAATGTTTAAGAGTCTGTGTTTATAGCCAGTTGTATGGTATCTTAGTTTTGCTGTACAATTAAAGTTTTAGAGTTGGTTTATATAAAACATTTAAAATTTTATCATGGGGGGGTGGCTCTTGGATGGCTCAGTCGGCTAAACATCTGACTTGGGCTCAGGCCATGACCTCGCGGTTTGTGGGTTTGAGCCCCTTGTCAGGCTCTGTGCCGACAGCTCAGAGCCTGGAGCCTGCTTCGGATTCTGTTTCCCTCTCTCTGCCCCTCCCCCCACTCATGCCCTTTCTCTGTCTCTGTTTCAAAAATAAGTAAATATTTAAAAATTTTTTAAAAAGAAAAGAAAATTTTATCATAAGGAATTCTGCTTTTAAAGACACCCCTCCCCCCAATTCTCTGACCCCTCTCTCACGGTAGGTGGGGTCTAATATTTCTCCCTTGGAATATAAGCTGGCCTTAGTGACTCACCTCTAACAAACAGACGGAAGTGATGCTGTGTGACTTCCAGCTTCTACTTGGCTCTTTTTGTGTTGGGGATGCCTCCCTGGGAGCCCAGCCACCAGGTTGTGGGGAAGCCCAGGCCACGTGGAGAGGCCCACGTGGGCAGAAAGGGGGCTCCCAGGCACCAGCTGCCAGCCCGGCTTCTGAGCCTTCAAGCTGAGGCGCAGACATCAAGAGCAGACAGCTCATCTCCACTGGATCCTGTCCCAGTGCCCATTCCGCAGAACGTAGGAGCGAAAAGACATGGTTGTGTTATGCCACTAAGTTTTGGGGTCATTTATTACACAGCCATAGTAACTGGAGTATTTATTAATAAAGAGGGTTTTAGAGGTGTTCCTCGACACCTTCCAACGGGCATGGAAAAGAGAGGACAATCTTGCTCAGAAATTTTATTATATTTTTCCAGTAACTCACTCATCCACTCTCCTCAATGAGATATGTTTAGAACTGTTTATACCATCTTCTGTTGGGTTTTCTCTACTACTGAATAGAATTTTTTTTTTTTTCGGAGGCGCCTGGCTGGCTCAGTCAGAACAGCATGTGATTCTTGCTCTCAGGATTGTGAGTTTGAGACCCACGTGGGGTGTAAAGATTCCTTAAGTAAATAAAGACTTAAAAAAAGAAATGTTTTTTTCTCATCTTTTTTTTCCATAAAAACCTTTTACTGGCTTTGAGGAAAAGCCTTTTACTTTGCTTTTACTTTTCTTCTCCCATTTTATTCCTTCTGGGAATTAGAAATACACACCACCTCTTCTTCTAGGATTATGATTACATTTTTAAAAGCTTATTTATTTGTTTGTTTATTTATTTATTTATTTATTTATTTAGAGAGACCGAGACAGTGGGGGGGGGGAGGGGGGCAGAGAGAGAAGGAAACAGGGAATCCCAAGCAAGCTTGGAACAGTCAGTGTGGACGAGCCCTACGTGGGGCTCCAACCCAAGAAACCATGAGATCATGACCTGAGCTGAAACCAAGAGTGGGGATGCTTAACCGTCTGAGCTCCCCAGGCGCCTCATGATTACAGTTTTTTTTTTTTAATGTTTTATTTATTTCTAGGGGAGAGAGAGAGAAAGAGAGAGCGTGAGCAGGGGAGAGTCAAAGAGAGAGGGAGTCACAGACTGAAACAGGCTCCAGGCTCTGAGCTGGCAGTCAACACAGAGCCCGATGTGGGGCTCGAACCCACGAACTGTGAGATCATGACCTAAGCAAAAGTCGGACGCTTAATCGACTAAGCCACCCAGGCAACCCCCCCCTTTTTTTTTTTTTTTTTGATTACAGTTTTTAACACACGTTTTCTATCAGTATCTATATCCTCCCCTGAACAAGATGAAGAACTTACTGGGCTTTCACTTCCTTCCACCTTCTCTTTCCCGCCATCTTTTGTGTCTACACTATCTGAGCTTGAGTTTCAAGCTGTCTTTTAAAAAAAATAGCAATTATTTGCATTTCATTATATGCACACCCTCTGCCTCCGAGTCTTTGCTCATCCCTGGATTTAGTATCTTGTATCTTTCTCATGGGTTCATTTTCTGACTTGCTGGATTTCAGGGATGTCTGGGAGTATAAACTTTATGAATCTTCAGATGACTTAAATATGTCTTTATTCTGTGTTCTCCATTTGAGTGCTGCTCTGTCTTGGTATTGAGTTCTGGGTTCAAAAATGGAAATTTTTTCAGAACTACCAATGTGGCGTTCCACTGTCTTACAGCAACCCCTGTTCGAGGGATGCACAAGGCTGAGACATGGTCACTCCTTCATGGGGACTCTGGTAACCCCTCGCCCCCTGTCTCTGGGAGACTTTTCTCTTTATTTTCGGTATTCCGAATTTCGTGAGATGGACTCTTTCTTCACTTTTCTTAGCAACCCCAAGGACCATTTCCTCTCTTCTGCTCTGTAAGCTTCTCTCCCAATCTCTGTCTCTCTCTCCATTCCCTTCCTGATCCCCTTCCTGCACGTTCACTCTGCCGGTGCCTCACTCTTGTCCCACTGGATGGGACCCCCCCTCACCTGTCTGCCATTTAATCGGCACCTGTCTCCCCCTCCCTCCCTCTTTTATGAATGAGGAGGCAGGTGGCTTCTTCCTGCCCAGGTCAAGGCCTTTTGTCCTGCTCTGGACCTGATTGCTCTGTCCCCCTCAGGGGTCCGTCGGTGAGCATTCAGCCCCAGGCTTGTGCCCCCACTTAAGGACACCAAGTGCTTCTCTCTCTTGGACTCTTGACATGTTCCACCCACCTCCCTATTCACAATCGAGTTTCTTGACAGAGCTGTCTCCATGTGCCAACTCCTCTTCTTTATCTTTCAACAGTCTGCCCATGCGGTCCAGTCCACACCCCACAGCCCAGGCTCATTCCGAAGCTGGTCTGGGGGAGGTTCCTTCCACCCACGGAGCAGTCAGTCCTCACCTGCTTTTCCATCCTGGAAGCCTCTCCGCCCTCGCTTGTTGGAACACTTTCTTCCTTCGGGTTCAATCTGCTGCTTCTCAGTCTGAGGTTCAGGCCTCAGTCACTCTCTCTTCTCTCTCTGCGCTCTTTTCCTGGGGGACGTCATCCAGTCCCCTGGCGTTCAATACCATCTGTGTGCTGTTTAGTTGCAGATCTGTGTCTCCAGCCCAATGCCAAATCTGAGCTCCTTTTCCAACATCTCACCTGTCTATTTGGTTGTTTCAAAGGATCTCACAGTGGATAGGTCTAAGACTGGACCTTGTCTTCTCTCCTTTCCCACTTACTTAAGCCAAAATCCCAGGAGTCAATTCCTACATCTCCTTTCCTCTTACTGCTCCATGTCTGACGTCTCAGCATCATCTGTTGATGGTATTACCCCTCATTATGACTCAACATGTATGCATTAGGCTCTCCTTACGCCCAAAGCCACTACCCTAGTCCAAACCACCAGCTCTCACCAGGGCCACAACATTCCCCCAGCTGGGCTCCTTGCTTCCGGCCCTGCTTCCTTACAGTGCATCTTCCATCCAGCAGCTACAAGCCTCTTTCCAAAAACACAATCCCACTCGCCAAAGTTATTTTGCACCTAAAACAAATCCTACAAGTTCTTTCATAATCTGGCTCCTGCTCCATCCTTCTAATGGCGTGTTCTACCATTCCCCAGCTCTGTCCCCACACCTTCATTCACTCAGGGCCTCTGGCTTTTTAGCTCCAGCCTTTCACACCAGGTGCTTAAACATGACTCCATTCGGCAGGGAATTTGACAGTTGAGGAGGAGATCGGACGAAGGAGCAAGGTGCCCAAGGATGCGGCAAATTGGATGCATTCACCCGTGACATGATGAAGGGTATTTAGTTTTCTGACTTAGGACGAAAAGGAGCCTGAGAGATCTATGCTGGAAAAATCCTTGCAATACACATGGCAGCTGGAAGGTTAAGAACCATCAGGTGCAAAGATCCTCAACGGCGGAGAAAACCCACAAACAATCCAATAGAAAAATGGGCAGAGGGATTAACAGGCTTCTCGCGGGAAGAGGAATTCAAAGTCAGTAAACATGTGAGGAAACTGATGTACATTTCTGTTTTCTAAGCTCATGAGATTGGCACAAATAACGGGAGGGTTGGTAAGAGCATGTGAAATCAGACACTCTCGCACACTGTTTGTAGAAACATGAATTGCAGCAATACTCCGGGGGGAAATAATCTGGCAGTGTCTATTAAAATTAAAATGCATGTCCCTCTTGACCCAGAAATGTCACTATTAAGAATCTATCCTGTAGATATAAAATTACCAGCCTGGAAGTATATTTACCCCAAGATAGCATTTCAGCAACTGTTTACAATATCAAAAATTAAAAGGGATATAAGAAAAAAGATTGTAACAAAATGGAAAATTGTTCACGGTATCATGTTAAGTCAAATAGGAAGATGTAAAATTCTATGGACATAACGACACATCTGCCAACATGGACTGAGCATATGGACAACAGTGTGTAGAAATATGATTTAGATAGCTGATGGGATTGTGGGGGTTCTTTGCCTTGAATGTCTGTTGCTATTATACTATTGTTTTGCCAATAATGTAACTTTTTGAAAACACGTATGGTGAGTCCTGGAAGTCGTGGTTGCTCTTGGGGTAAAGGTTAATTTGCCTAGAAGGCCGTTTTAAGGTTTTGGAGTTATTCTTTTCGGAAGCCGTGAGTAGTGGGTGGAGCTGGGGCTTGGGAGTGCTAGAGGTGGGTGCAGAGGTGGAGGGTGTGAGGGTGGATGTTAGAGGGGAGTCCCGGGGTCTGGGGAGGTCGCTGTCACTCTCTGTATAGATCAGGCTGGGTGAGGATCAGATCTGAGGCAGCAGAGAAGGAAGGCAGGAGGCTGATTCAGAAAGCCATTCAGAAGAAACCTGCCAACCAGGTAAGTGAGAGAGGAGAAGGAGTGAAGCCTCACCTGGGCAGGGAAAGCTTTTCAAGAGGTAGGGTGGGAGCGGGGGAAACCTAAGAGTTCAATTTCAGACATGCTGAATTTGAAATCTGCGAGTTTTCTGAACTCTGTTTGGAACAGGAAAATGTTTGCTTTGCATGACCAAGTTTAAAATATACATATATATATATATATATATATATATATATATATATATAGAAGCCAGAGACTGAACATTCTTCAATGCTCGGATTGACCTGTAGAAAGACTGAACTTTCCCTCCAATGAGACAAACTACTTTCAGCAGAGGGCTTTCCCAAAATAGCACTTCCTCACTTTTTGGTACAGCGTTATCTTAGTATTTCTGTCTAATATTGCACCCAAAGTCTTCTTTTGGGATCTTCGTAATAGTACCAGTAGAGTATCCCTACTTGACACGTTTCTTCAAAAAAGGATTCCCTTGCTGGTTGTGCCCACTGCGTAGTTGTAAACAGTGGACACCAATGACCCACACTACCCCTTGGAGCTTTCGTCTTTGCTATGGACCAATTCCTCCATTCTTTTAATAACTTTGGTTCCTCTTTACACTCTGTCAGCCTATTCCCTACATACTTGTGGTAGAAAGCGGCTCTAGCTAAGCACTGCTTTCTGGGTGTGGTTCCCCTGCACTTCCCTCATCTGGGCAGCCATGGTTCTTGCCGGCTCTTTCGGGTTCTCTGGCACTAGCGTGTCTGTGACCTTCTTCTTCAGGGACCTCTTCAATTTCTCCCACCAACCGTGGCTGCTTTCAGTACCCTCTGCCACAGGCCATAAAATCACAGCTTCCAAATCAGACGGAGCGTTAAAGCATCCAAGCTCACCTCGTAGGGTGGCTACAGGAATTAAAAAAAAGGAAAACAGCAAGGGTCGTCAAGGATGTAGTGAAATTGGACCGCTCACACATCACTGCTGGGAATCCAAACTGGGGCAGCTGCAAGGCAGTGTGAATGGTTCCTCAAAAACTTAAAAATAGAATTACCATATGATCCAGCGATTCGACTTCCGGGTGTATCATCGAAAGAATTGGAGGCAGGTCTCAAAGAGATATTTCTACACCCGTATTCATAGCGACATTATTCACAACAGCCAAAATGTGGAAGCAATCCAAGTAACCGTGTACAGACTGTGGCATATCCGTACAATGGATTATTATTCAGCCTTAAAAAGAAAGGAAATTCTGGCACATGCTGTAACTTGGGTGAATCTTGAGGACATAATGCGAAGCGAAATAAACCGGTCACAAAAAGACAAATGATGTATGATTCCACCTATGTGAAGTACAGAGAATTGTCAAAATCAGAGAGACAGAAAACAGAATGGGGGCTGTCAGGGGCTACAGGAAGGAGGGAGTGGAGAGTTGTTAAATGGGTAGAGAGTTTCTGTTTTGCAAGATGAAAAGGGTTCCGGAGATGGGTTGCACAACAATGCGAATGTACTTAACACTACTGAATCTCACGCTTCAAAGTGGCAAAAATGGTAAACTTTATGTTATGCGTATTTCAACACAATCGACAGCTTCTTGAAAAATTAAAAAAAATGGAAAGAAGGAATGAAGCTAGGATCCAAATCCAGGTCACCAGATGACAATGCCTATTCTTAACACTAGGCTATGCTAGCCCTACAGGTAACAGGATCCATGGACCTCGGGAGGCAGGCTGTCACCCACTCTTGTCAGAGCATGCCCTTAGAGAAGTCATTCCCCAACCCAAGCAGTTTATTGATGCATGTCTTCTGTGTACATTCAGAGCCCCTTTCTCTTCCCCACCCCTGTCCAGAGATGTTCCGGTAAACCCAAATTTGTATGTCCATTTATCTTCTCAGGATCAGAGCCCCAGCAGCCAGCCGGCTGGGCCACCCTCAATCAGTAAAACACAAGCAATGCATCCTCTGACATATTAAAGACTTGCGAATAGCTAGCATACAGTCCCAATACCCACCTCACAGAATTCACCCATCTTTACTATTTGTGTATTCATTTGGCTTCCTCATGCCTGGGTAAGTTTCTTCCGAGATAATCATCTGTGTCCCCGGAACCCTTATTACAGCCCTGTGTTCATGAAAGCTTTTCCACATGGGCCAAGAGTATTCTGTTCATTCTTTAACCTTATGCATTTCTTTTTTTTTTTTTTTTTTTTTTAATTCTTATTTATTTCTAGGAGAGAGAGATAGACAGCGTGAACAGGGGAGGGTCAGAGAGAGAGGGAGACACAGACTCCGAAACAGGCTCCAGGCTCTGAGCTGGCAGTCAGCACAGAGCCCGACGCGGGGCTCGAACCCACGAACCGCGAGATCATGACCCAAGCGAAAGTCGGACGCTCAACCGACTAAGCCACCCAGGCGCCCCAAACCTTATGCATTTCTTGAAGGTAGGATCTCGTCTGGTACTTCCCACAATATTGCCACCATGTTCATACACGTAATAGGCATCTTTAAAAGAACGACGTAGAGATTTTCAGACTTGACAAGAGCAAACAAAGAATACTGTGCTCATCATACTGTGTCAACACTTTACTATTCTCCATACCAAACAAACGTTTAATAAATATAGGTCATGAGATAATAGCATCGAGTGGATATAGTCCAAAAATTGAGATTTAAATGACATGGAAGAGCTTTTTGGAAAAACTTCTTCGTAGGTACATTCAGCTTCTTAATAGGTGATACTATAGAATATACTATGTTTATACAGGTAGGCCAGATTTTACCTGTCTGAGATCACTTATATCTAATTCTGCCTAATGATAATCAAGAGATGGGCTAAATTATCTCCTAATGTATTTTCCCATTTTTAAGTCCAGAATGATGTAGGCTCTTTGTTTACAAGCAGGAGAAACTGAGTCCGGTTAACGTAAACCAATCTATTGAAAAGATTTGAAGAAGCTCATAGAATCCAAGGAAAAACAGGACAACCTCTAGCCTGGGCCACATCCAAGCACACGTGCAGTCAATCACTTTCATTCTAATTTGGCCAGGCCAGACTGGTTCCCCAAAGAAGGATCTTGTACTATTACGAAAAAAACACATGAGTGATAACAGGGATGACAGAGTTCACCCAAAGACTCACTAGCACTTTTCCTTGGCCACACCTTCCAGCTTGGTGTCTTGTGACCTTCATTTGTCTTATGTGGCTTCAGATATGGGTTTACTTTTTAGAATGTTAAGTTGTTTTTAACTAATCCCTAAGATACTATCACCCTCTATTCTATAGCTTCCCAGTCCTCTCCGACCTTTTGGAGAATAGATATTGCTCAGAAGAGTATAAATCCGCCATTTTTATCTCAATTTCAGTTAATTTCACTTTACATAATCAATAAGTGCTTGGACTCCACATGCAATTAGCCTTCTTTTGGCAAATTGTATTATACTTTCCTATTAATTTTTTTTATGATCTCAAAGTTTTCATCCTTATTTAGTAAGTGGTGGTCATGACAGTGGGATTCCCCTCTGAGTTCAGTGATGCTCTGTTCAAAGACTACTTCATGTGATGTCCTAACATAAATACTCAGTGAGGAAAAGTTCTGTTAAGTGAAGCATTCTTCTTATTCTTTGTTTCAAAAGGATTTATTCACGTTTCATGCATTTTTTTAAAAGAATACATGAATAGATATTTTAGGGAGAGGAGGTAAAAGAAACTGAAACAGTAGAATTACTATAAAAAATTTCCATTTTCCTTTTCTATGTCATTACTACCCTTTACTTAGGTCCTTTGTGTTTTAGAAATTAGCTGGTCTTTAAGTCAAAACCTTGTGGACTGCACTGAATACACACCTTCAGTTATGATAAGCATGTGTTCACTCCATCAATTAAAATTGGGGTTCTTCCAAAGAAGATTCCAGGGTGCTGGTAGAATCCATTCTTCAGAATCCCTTCGTGTTGTTTCTTTCCCTGTTTATCCCTTTTCTCTTTACTTTGAGAGATTCCCCCACTGCCCAAATCTTCTGGTTATAGACGTTCTCAGAAAACATTTGCTATATTTTCCTGGCTTTGGGCAAGGCACCGAAACTCACTCTGATCTTTCATTACTTTATTCAACACTTACTATGCTCACTATTTTCAGGACGGTCAAGAATCTCCCCGTGGTTCACTGAAATGCACAGCATGAAAGTGTTAGCTCCATGAAGTCTAAGTATTCCCTGGCTGGATTCTTTCCGTTTTTACTGAGAATCTTTTTTTACCTGCGAATCTCTAGACAAAAAGATAATTTTCATCAACAAATTATTTTTTTCTGCACATTTCCATGAGCCAGCTTCTCTCATTGTGCCACCCACGCCTTGGCTGATAGAACTCTGTTCCTCAGCTGCTGAATGGATCCAGGAGCACAGGCCCGGGCCACTCTAGACCAGTGCTATCTCATAGAAATTGAATAGGAGCCACATATGCAATTAAAAATGTTCTGATAGCTATATTTAAAAAGAAAAAAGAAACAATTGAAATTAATTAATTTTAATTTACACAGATATGTAAAAAAATTTCAACATGAAATCAATATAACAATTATTACTGAGATAGTTTATAGTGCCCCCACCAGTCTTATTGAGATATAATTGACATATGACATTGTATAAGTTTAAGGTGTACAACATGGTGATTTGATATATACATATATATATATTATGAAACTTCAGTCTTTTTTGTACGAAGTATTCAAAATATGGTGTGCATTTTACACTGAGAACACATTTAATTGAAACACTAACTTTTTATTAGGAATAATTCATTTGTATTTAAATGTCATAAAACTGACAGTTGAAAAATGGGTTCACAAACCAACATATATAAACTGTTTCCAATCACTGAATCATGTATTGGTTCTAAATTTTAAACATAAATTAATTAAAGCGACATAAGGTTGAAAATGTGGCTGTTTGGTTTCAACTAGCTACCCTTTTTTAAAAAGTTTATTTATTTATTTTTGAGAGTAGTGGAGGGGCAGAGAAAGAGAAGAGGACAGAGGATCCAAAGCAGGCTCTGTGCTGACAGCAGAGAGCCCCAAGCAGGGCTTGAACTTGAACCACCAACTGAGGGAACTGAGGGATGACCTGAGGCGAAGTCACCAACTGAGCCACCCACGCATCCTTCTATTGGCTTAAGTATTAGTCTTGGGGACACTTATTATTCAAAGTATGGTCCAGGGACCTGTAGAAGTGGCATCACCTGGGACCTTGTTAGAGCTGTAGCCCCACTCTACAGAAGCTACTTTCCTAGCATTCAAAGGCACATTAAAGCTTAAAAAGCACACTCCAGACCCATGGTCAATAACATTTTCCCACAGTAGGCCATATACTTGGGCTTTGTGTACCACTGACAATCTCTCTTGCATATTCTTCTTTGATTTATTTATTATCTTTTTAATAAGCACTTAAAATGTAAAAACTATTCTTAGCTTGTGGGCCATATAAAAACAAGCTATAAGCCGCACCTGGCAGAAACAAGCTGTAGGTCACATTTGACTCACAGGCCATAGTGTGCTAATCCTTGTCTAGACCCAAACTGATAAAAGAACAAAAGAATCTTCAATCTTTTCTGGTGACCCAGTTACCTGGTATATTCTCAGCATAGTAAACAAGTGTAACTGAAAAGATATCATGAATTTTAAAGGGCAAATTTGCCATTTCCTGTCCAAATATAAATATGTACCCTTTGTCCCATACGTACCACTTCCAGACATCTTTTCTACAGAAAAAAAATGCAATTACACACACACAGACACACACACACACACACAGGCACACAATGTAACAATTATATATGTTCAAAGATATCCATTGCAGCATCGTTTGTAGAAGCAAAATATTGGAAATATTGTAAATATCCATCAATAAATGTCCTAATAAATTATGATAACTTCGTTACCACAAAACACTGTACAGATGTTAAAAGAAATGAAGTTGATCTGCATAAAAGGCTGTGAAATTTGTCCAGGACATATTGCTAATTGAAAATAAAGTTACAGAACAGCGTATTCTTGTTTTAAAAATGGAAATACCTGTGTGCAAACACGCATCCCCCACAACCCAAATTAGCTCAGTGATTACCACCGTGGAGTAAGAGCTGGGATAAAGGGGCAGAAGGAACAGTGAACTTTCACTTTTGCTTCATACATGTCTGTATTGTATTGATATTTCAATAGGCATGCATTATTTCTGTAGTAAAAGTATTTCTAAAAGGTGACTTTGATTTGTGGCCATATGGTCACCATCTTACTTTATACTCTTTGCGGTTCTTCCTATTTGTAGTAAGCATATTGAGCATATACCTAAAAAATTAACCACATCAGTCATTTCTATTTCTAATAATGTGGGTCAAAGTCCCAGAGAGGAAGGAAGGAAGTAGAGATGAGCTCAACAGTCTGCAGTCCTTTCCTCCTTGAAGCATTCCCTGATTCAAACTAGAATGGAAGTGCATACCGAACAGAGGTCAA
Source organism: Proteles cristata cristata (assembly GCA_017311185.1). Classification (NCBI taxonomy): domain Eukaryota; kingdom Metazoa; phylum Chordata; class Mammalia; order Carnivora; family Hyaenidae; genus Proteles; species Proteles cristata. The sequence goes on along the minus strand of JAESUZ010000174.1, from coordinate 371,208 downwards.
TGACTAGGAATATGGGAAACCAAGCAGAACTTTTGGCAAAATTTAAACTTTCATTTAAAGTCTAGGAGGGGACACAGACAACAAAGGGTATACTGGAAACAGACACCTCTCTCACGAAACTGAACACAAACGTTGACATCCTTCAATCCCAAACTAGAGTAAGGTAATTAGCTCTTACTCCACTTGCCTGCCAGAAAGGTCCTCTTGAAGCATGGTAACATCTGCCAGAGCGCCAAATTATCTGCATACTTTGTCATACGTAATAATTTGTGTCCAATCTAATATTACCAGGCTGTCAGGTGACAGTACAAAATAGCCAAAACGGAAAGAAAATAGAGAGCAGATAGAAAAATAGACAATAATAAATAAAACTTAAAAACAAAAGAAAATAGTAGGTGGGAAGTAGTATAAGCAGACCCTGAAGGGATCCATATATCGCGATGACCAGCAATGGACTTTAAAATAACTAATTGCGGACCTGGCTAGAATAAGGGAAGAAAAGGAAATTAAAGGTATAATTATAGAAAAAAAATAAGACTACCATTATTTATAGACAACATGATGGTGTGTGTAGGAAATCCAAAAGAATATATAAACAAACTATTAAAATTCGCATGTGAATTTAAAGAAAGTTATTAAATCAATTTCAATATAAAAATGTTTTGTATGTGTCTATCAGCAACAAACACATTAAAAAAGCCACACATAAGAGCATAAAAACATCCAACCACCTAGAAATAAATCTAATGAAAGACTCTAAGTGCTATAATATTACCCTAGTAACTACAAAACATTATTGAGAAAAATGTATAATGGTCTAAATATATGAAAAGATATGAGATGTTCATGGATTAGAAGACTCAACATAATAAATCTTTAATTCTATCCTGTAGTAATCAATAAATTCAATGTCATGTCAGTTAAAATGCCCGATGTGTGTTTGTGTGTGTTTACTAAAATTGGTAAACTTATTCTAAAATTATATGGAAATGTAAAGGGCTAAGAATAGTCAAGGTAATTCTGGGTCAAGGTAATGTAGGAGCTTACATTATTAAATATCGAAACCTATTTAAAGGTATTTAAGCTGTAATGAAGACAGTATGGCATTGGCCCAAGAACAAATGAACCAGTGGAAAAGAATGTAGAACCCAGAAACAGCCACACGTACCATCAACTGATTTCTGACAAAGACCATATAATAATGCAGTGAGGAAAGGATTACCTTTTCAACATATGACATTGGCCCAATCACATATCTATCTAGAAAAAATATATGTTTACTCCTATCTCACTAACATGAAAATCAAATTCAGGTGGATTGGACACCTAAATAAAAAATGTAGAGTAATAAAGGTTTTAAAGGAACATATAAGAGAATATCTTTATGACCTCGAAGCAGGCATGGGCATAAAAAGTAGTAATTGTAAAAGAAAATAATTGAGAAAGTTGACTATATTAAAATTTGAATCAAAGACAGTATTAGGAGAGTGATTAACACCAAAAGTGGGGAAAAGTATATGCAGTATATTCAGCTAACACAAACCTACACAGACTATGTGAAGGTCTCCAAACTAATAAGGAAAATCCAGATAACCTAATAGAAAAATAGAGGACATACTTGAAAAGACAACCATAAAAGATGATACCCAAGTGGTCAGGAAACATATGGAAAGATGCCCAACTTCATCCGATATCAATTATGATGACTGCTTTGGGAAAATAGCTTGGCAATATCTACTATAGCTGAACATATGAACACCTATGGCCCAGCAGCTCTGCTTCTAGCTACATACCCATCAGAAATACATGCAAATATCCACCTAAAGCTATGTGCTAAAATATTTCCTAACAGCACTATTTGTAATAATGCTAAGCTGGAAACCATCCAAAGCTCCTCAGCCATTGAATGGATAAATCAGTGAAATCCTATACAGTGATAATAAAGAATTATCCACAACTAGACAAATAATAGGAACAAATTTCACAAAAATAAATTGCACAAAAGAAGCCTGATGCAAAAGAGGGCAAATACAGTGGGTTAGAGGCTAAGGTGGCCTTCAGTCATTTTTGTTTTCTGGTATTTATGCCCTTGGTTAACTACCTCTCCCCTTCCCAAATATGGACTGGACCTTGTGACTCACTTCCTTTTTTTCTTTAAGTTTATTTATTTCTAGAGAGACAGAGACAGTGCCAGTGGGAGGGGGAGAGAGAGAGAGAGGCAGGCAGAATCGCAAGCAGGCCCTGTGCTGCCAGTACAGAGCCTAACATGAGACTTGAACTTATGAAACTGTGAGATCATGACCTGGGCTGAAACCAAGAGTTAGACACTTAAGGGACAGAGTCACCCAGGCACCCTGCTTGTGACTCACTTCTACTGCATAAAATGTGACAAAAGTGGTACAAATGTCACTTCTGATATTAGGTTGCCAAAAAAACTCTGGCTTCTATCCTGGGCTCGCTCCCTCTCTTTCTCTCTCTCTCTCTCATTTTCTCACTGTGAGGGAAGCTGTTGCCATATTGTGAGTTGTCCTGTGGAGGAGTTCATGTGGCAAGGAACTAAGAACGGTCTCAGTCCAGCAACTGAAGGATCTGAATCCTGTTAAAAATCTACCACTGGACTTTGATCTTCCCCAAGTTGAGCCTCCAGATGAGGCCACAGTCACAGCTGACAATCTGACTATGAATTCAGGAGAAACCTTGAGTCAGAGCTACCCAGTTAAGCCATGTGTGGATTCCTGACCTGCAGAAACTGTGAAATCATAAGTGTTTGTTGTTTTAAGCGGCACATTTTTGGGTTAATTTATCTTGCATGGGCTCAGTAACGTGTGTTCCTAGTCACCGGGGTCAAATTGTCTATGGCCACCACTGAGTGCCCAATCTGCAAAGAGCAGAAATTAACATGAGTTCATTGAACTACTTCCAACATGGAATTTTGTTCTTCCTGAAGTAGACATTTTCTCTGAGAATATGGATTTACCTTCCCTGTGCATAATGCTTCCACCAAAGCGACCATCGGTAGGCTAACAGAACTCACCATCACGGTATTCCACACAGAATTTCTTCTGATCTAAGAACTCCCGTCACAGCAGCAGAAGTGCAGCAATGGGCCCCTGCTCATGGATGTCACTGGTCTTCCCATGTTTCCCACCATCTTGAAGTTGCTGGTTTAATAGATGGTGGAACGACCGGTCGAAGACTCAGTTATGACACCAGTTAGGTGGCAAATCTTGCAGGGCTGGGGCGACATTCTCAAGAAGAGTTTAAGAATGAATCAACATCCTATATATGGTGCTGTTTCCTCCACAGCCAGGATTCACAGGCCCAGGAATCAAGGGGAGGTCATGAGAGGGGCACCACTCATTACTATCCCTGGTGACCCACTGGCAAAATGTTTGTTTCCTGCTCCTGCAGATGTATGTTCTGTTGGCCCGGAGGTCTTAGTTCCAAAGGGAGGAATGCTTCCCCCAGGAGACACAATGATTCCATTGAAGTGGACGGTAAGACGGCCACCTGGCCACTTTGGACTCCTTGTTCCTCTGAATCAATAGGCAAAGAAAGGAGTTACTGTGTTGGCTGGGGTGATTGATCTTGATCGCCACGGGGAAGTTGGACTGTACTCCACCAGGGAGGCAAGGAAGAGTGTGTCTGGAATACAGGAGATCCCTTAGGGCATCTCTTAGTTACCCTGCCCTGCGATGAAGGGTAATGGAAAACTACAACCCGAGCCAAGCAGGAGGACAATTAATTGCCCTGGCCCTTCAGAAATGAATATTTGGGTCACCCCAGCAGGTCAAGAGGTGCTAAGCTGAAGGCAAAGGTAAACAAAGGTAATTGTAAACACCAGCTATAACCATATAGCCGATTATAGAAATGAAGACCGTCATTGTCCTATTTCCTCCTTATTTTGTTATGAATGCGTGTGTGCGTGCCTATGTGTACGTGTGTGTAGCAAACATCTTTGTTTTCCTCCCTGTATTATTCTTTTTAATGTAACATAAAATATATTGGCTTTAAGTACTGTTCATGTGATATCATAGTATTTAAGATACAGGATATCGCGGAGAAGAGTAAATATCACTCATGGACTTTACCTCCTCTTCTGGGAAAGGTGCTAATGTGTTTTCAGTTGTATGCAGAATAGTTGTATCCTGTTAGATGGATTTACGACCTTGCTATTGTTTTTATTTGGAGATTCGCTATGGTATAAGAGATGCTATAGTTCAGGTACCAAGTTGACAAGGGGTAGGACGTGTGGTGGTGAATTTTATGGCAAAGTATGGAGAGAGGAAAAACCTACAAGATGCAGAAAATTATGTGAAAGACATTTTGAAAACATTTAACATATAATTGGGGCCCAGAACAAGAGGAAAGAGAGAATGGATTTCAAGCTGCCTAGACACAAAGAAAGCCATACCTAGGCATATCATAGTGAAGAGGCTAAAATTTAAAGATAACAAGAACTCTGAAAAGCATCTGGAGGAAAAAAAAGACACATTTTCCTCAAAAGGAACAATAAAATTGACAGCTTAGTTTTTGATAGAAAGAATAAAAGCCGGGGGAAAAAAAAAACCCACTCAAGCATAAGAAAAATAGTTCGAGTTAAGGGTGGAAATTCAAGAAGGATTAAAGAGTAGCAGAAAGAGAAAACGTGTGTGTATAGCTAAGTGAACGCTGCCGCATAGAACAAAAATAACAATGGCTGATGAGTTTTATATACACATAGAATACAAATAAACAACAAAATGTGGGAGGGGAATTCATCAGAGCAGACCTGAAACAAAGACCTGAATTCAGATAATCCCTTCTGGGAACTTAACCCAGATCATATCACCGTGGGCCTGGGGTAGTGACGGGGGGAAGGGAAGGGAACAATGGAGTGTGCAGAATCCAGCCATTTATCACTATGAGTAATTGGAGCTGAATCCTGCTTGGAATCTCTGGGACCAGAAGAGAACAGGCACCTCAGAGTTAATCCCACCCAAGGGGTAAAGATGCTGGGATGTTTGCCTACTATCTCTGGGCAGTAATTGGTTAAGGAGTACCTCAAGTACTTTGAAATTTCGGGACACTTGGAGCCTGCTCTGGATCCAGTATCCAAACAAGCCCTCCAGCCAAGTTGAGTCACAGAGGTTGGAGGTTGTACCTTGAGCCGATGGACATGGTAAGCACCGAGGGCATTTTGGTGGGGCAAAGAAAGTCTACAGGAAAAAAGAGGGTTTGAAAATTCTAAATTTATTTTTAATTATGCAGGAGAACATAAGTGAACTCATTTGTAGTAGGCTCTAATAAAGAAGATGCATCTTGTAATCGTCAGATTTTAAAGAGTAAAATTATATGTATTTGGCGATAGACAATTCTGCAATGCAGTAGAAGGAAAAGTGGATTGGCAAATTGACAGGATTAATCAAAAAGAAGATTTTAAAAATTGGAAAGATGAACACAGAAGAATGGAATGATGGGGGCCTGGGCGGCTCAGTTGGTTGAGTGTTGGACTCTTGATTTCAGCTCAGGTCATGATCCCAGGGTTGTGGGATTGAGCATGGAGCCTGCTCAAGATCCTCCCCTTTCCCTGTGCCCCTCCTCCACTTGTGCTCTCTCTTTCTAAAAAATAAAAATAAAAAAAAAGAAGGATGAAATAAATGGAAGACATATACTTAATGGTAGATTTTAATCTTGATGTATCACTAATTGCAAAAATGTAAAAGGATTAAGTATTTCCAATCAAAAGATGAAGATGATCACATTGAACAATAAGCATAATACAACTAAATGCTGCTTACAAGAGACACACCTCCAATATAGAATCCAGAAAAACTGAAAATCAAAAGATGGGAAATACAGGCGCTGTAAACATCAACCAAAACAAATTGGGTGCAGTCCTATTAATAACGCGCAAAATAGATGCTAAGACAAGACATATTAGTAGGACAAAAAAAGGGATAATGAGAAAAGAGATAGGACAATTTAAATCTGTGTGCCTCAATAGGTCTAAAACAAATGCACAGAACTAAAAGGTGATTCACAACCATTGTGAGAAATTTTTAGCACATGTCTACCATTAACTGATAGGCAATACAGAACCAATAAAGACATATAGTATGTAAACAACAAGATTAACAAATTTAATCTAATCAATACCTATAGAATATTGCTTCCAATATCTGAAGCATACATATTCTTATTTTTTTTAATGTTTATTTATTTTTGGAGACAGAGCTCGAGCAGAAGAGGAGCAGAGAGAGAGGGAGACACAGAATCTGAAGCAGGCCCCAGGCTCTGAACTGTCAGCACAGAGCCTGACACAGAGCTCGAACTCATGAGCCATGAGATCATGACCTGAGCCACCCAGGCACCCCTGAGAAATACACATTCTTTTCGAGAATGCTATAACATTTACCAAAATTAGCCATACAGGAGATGCTTTCTTTCTATAATTGAATTAAGCTAGAAATCAATAATAAATAAAACAATGCTGGGACGCCTGAGTGGCTCAGTCAGTTAAGCGTCTGACTTCGACTCAGGTCATGATCTCATGGTTCATGGGTTCGAGCCCCGCATCAGGCTCTGTGCTGACAGCTCAGAGCCTGGAGCCTGTTTCGGATTCTGTGTCTCCCTCTCTCTCTGACCCTCCCCTGTTCACGCTCTCTCTCTCTCTCTCAGAAATAAATAAAACATTAAAAAAAAATGCCAAGTCCCCCCACATGTTGGAAATGAAACTCTTTAAGAATTGAATGAGTCAAAGCAGAAATCGCAATAAAATTGGAAAATATTTTGAACACAATGATAATAAAATTATGATGTAATAAAATGATTGGATGAAGATAAACTGTGCTTTCTATATATAGCCTTAAATGTTTATGTTAGGAAAGAAGGCTGAAAATTAATGATAGAAGTATCCATTTCAAATGCTAGAGAAAGAACTGTACATAAACTCAAAGAAAGTAGATGGGAGGAAATAATAAAGATAAGAATAGAAACAATGACATTAGAAACACATGTATATTAAAGAAAGATAAAAGTTAGTTCTTTGAAAAGAATATTAAAACCTATAAACCTCTGGCAGGACTGATCAAGAAGAGAGAAAACCCACAAATTACCATCATGAGACTAAGAGGATATCACAGCGAATCGTCAGACATTGAAAAGTTAAGAAGATAAACAATGGATTTTTGTTATGACGATGAATTTGGAACTTTAGATGAAGTTTTGAAAAGAAAAAAAGCAACCTCCCAAGAGTGATAAAGAAGGAAATAGAAAAAATCTGAATAATCTTGTATCTATTTAATAGATCAAATTCATGATTAAAAACCTTTCCACAAAGAAAACTCCAGGTTCAGATGGCTTTACTAGTGAATGCTACTAAACATGCAAGGAGAATAAATATTATTTTCCAGGGAAAATAAGGAGAAAGCACTTCCCAACTTGTTTTATGAGACCTCCCTCAGGCTGAGGTCTGTGGTTGTGGCAACAATGGACACTGACCCTTTTCCCACTCAAGCCATAGTCAGCTTCCCGATGAGCTGCCTGGTGATGAATGTCTCACCATTTAATACGGCACAGCCTGTACTACTGCACTGCAGCCTTCTTCACCCTCCCTGCTCCTGAGAAGGGTAAGCACCTGGGCACATTCACCTAATCAAAGTAAGAGCCACACTGTTAGGAAGACAAACTCACAAGGGTATTATAAAAAAGTATAAGCCAACCGCTTTCATAAATTTAGATGTAAAAATCTTGAACAAAATATTGTTAAACGAAATCCAGCAATATAGAAAAAGGATAATATACGATGACCCAGATCTAAATAAATGTAGCGATATATCATATTCATGAATTGGAAAAATCAGTTTTGTAAATTTTAATTCTCCTCCACTTCACTGTAATCCAGATAAAAATCCCAATAGGTGTTTAGGGAAGTTGGTAAACTGATTCTAAATTTATATAATACAAAGTGCTAAAAATAGCAGAAACAGCCTTGAAGAAGAATGAATTTGGAGGATTTATGCTGCCAGGTAACAAGACTTATTATAATGATACAATAATATGATGGTGTGATATTGTCACAAAGATATACCACTGAACAGGACAGTCTGTAAATCCACACACACACGTATACTTAATTTATGATAAACATGACAAATGTAGAGCTGTCAGGAAAGAATGGCTTTTGCAGTAAATGGTGCTAGATCAATTGGATATCTTTATAGGAAAAAAAATGAATCTTGACCATTACCCCAGATCATACGTAAAAATGAATTCTTATCATATTAGTAATGTAAACGTGAAAGTTAGAACAACAATGCTTCTGGAAGAAAATATAGGAGAAGATCTACATTATCATGAGGTAGGCAAAGCTTTCCTTTTTTTTTTTTTTTAAATATTTTTTTATTTATTTCTAGGAGAGAGAGAAACAGCATGAGCAGTGGAAGGTCAGAGAGAGAGGGAGTTACAGACTGAAACAGGCTCCAGGCTCTGAGCTGGCAGTCAGCACAGAGCCCGATGCGGGGCTCGAACCCACGAACCGTGAGATCATGACCTAAGTGAAAGTCAGACACTTAACCGACTAAGCCACCCAGGCGCCCCTAGGCAAAGCTTTCCTAAACAGAACACAAAACATAAAGAAAAAGGCTGATAAATGAGATTATATTAAAATTAGAAACTTCTGCTCATCCGAAGACACTCTTAAAAGAATAGTAAGGCAAGCCACAGAATGGGAGAAGATATTTGCTGGCTAGGTCTGACAAAGGACTTACAAACAGAATATAGAAAGAATTCTCACAAGTAAAAAAAAAGACATCCTAGTAGAAAAAGATTTGGATTGGCAATTCACCGGAGGCTCTTCCAAATGGTCAATAAGCATGGAAGAGGCTGCTCTGGTTTGCTAGGTGTCAGGAAAATGCAAATTAAGAAGATAATGAATTATCATTGTATGCCCCACTAAAATAAAAATGACCACACCACATGTTCGTGAAGATGTGGAATAGAGCGTATTTATTGGGTAGGGCTGCTGTAACAAAGTACCACAAACTGAGTGGCATAAACAACAGATTTATTTCCTCACAATTTGGGAGTCTGAAAGTCCAAGATCAAGGCATCAGCTGGTTGGCTTATAAATGCCTCTCCTTGGTTTGCAGGAACCCTCTGCTCCCTGTATCTTCGTGTGGTCTTCCTCAGTGTGTATCTGGGTCCTAATTTCCTTTTCTTATAAGGACAAGTTGTATTGGATCACAGGCCGTTCTGATGACTATTTAATTACCGCTTTAAAGACTCTGTCTCCGGGGCGCCTGGGTGGCTTAGTCGGTTAAGTGTCTGACTTTCGCTTAGGTCATGATCTCGCGGTTCGTGGGTTTGAGTCCCGCATCAGGCTCTGTGCTGACTGACGGCTCAGAGCCTGGAGCCTGTTTCAGTCTGTGACTCCCTCTCTCTCTGACCCTCCCTGCTCACGCTGTCTCTCTCTCTCTCTCTCTCTCTCCTAGAAATAAATAAAAACATTAAAAAAAGTAAATAAATAAATAAAGACTCCGTCTCCAAATACAGTCACATTCTGAAGGACTCAGGGTTAGGACTTCACGTATGAATTTTAGGAGGATAGAGTTCAGCCCATAACCTGGAGCAGCTGACTCTCTCATATACTGGGAGTGTGGGCTGATATAACTCCTTTGGAAAGTGGCTGGGCAACATCCAGTAAAGCTGAAAGACATACATATCCTGTTGTGGAAGGGTCTCTCCTCCCTAAGGAAAGAAAAAAAACCTTCAAGGCAACCTGGCTATACTCGTACATGGCAACATTCCTCATGACCTTGTAACACGAGACCACTGAATCAGACTGCATGTTTGTGTGTTACCACATATGGGAGACAAAGAAGTAGAAAATATATAAAGAACTACGCCAAGTGGCCTTCGGGGCTCAGTTCTTCGGGTACAAATCCAGCTGAGCCATGCGGACGGGAATAAAGTTGCTTCCTGGAAAGAAAAGCCTCAGTGTCACAACTCTCTGTATGAGAATCCTGCTACACAGTCCAGAGATGATTCCATTTCTAGATGTATATGCAACAGAAATGCAGGCAGGTGCATACCAAAAGACCTGTACAAGATTGCTCGTGAAGATGTTCCTAGTGGCCCCAACTGGAGACAAACCAAATATCCACAATGAATATGTGAGTACATAAAACTTGGCATGTTCACACAATAGAATTCTAGAGAATAATAAAGATGAACTGTCTGTTGGTACTCCCAGCATAGGTGAATCTTATGGACATAATGTTGAGTGAAAGGAGCCAGACACAAGAGTGTACATTCTGCATATTCTAGAGAATTACATTTACATCAAGTTCAAAAATAAGCAAAACTACTCCACGGTGTTCCGGGGGGAAGAAGGAATAGTGACTGGGGGCGGGGAAACATGAAGGGTAGGGTGTTCTGTTCCTTGGTCTGGGTACTTACCTCATGCAGTGTCATCGACCTGGCACTTTGGGTTTGTGCAGTTTTCCTCAGTATATCAGTTCATTAAAAAAGATAAAGCCCCTAACCCAGCCTGATACTGGTCTGCAACTGATTTTAAAAAGCCACCTCCAGGGGCGCCTGGGTGGCTCAGTTGGTTAAGCACCGAACTATTGATTTTGGCGCAGGTCATGATATCATGGTTTCTAAAGATCGAGCACACCCCACCTCCCACCATAAGGCTCTGAGTGTCCAGCAAGGACCCTGCTTTAAATTCTTTCTCTCCCTCTTTCTCTGCCCCTCCCCCATTCACCGTGTGTGTGTGTGTGTGTGTGTATGTGTATGTGTGTGTGTGCGCGCGCATGCACACACGTGCACACGCATGCGCCCTCTCTCTTTCTCAAAACAAATAAATAAATAAACTTTAAAAAATTAAAATAAAATTAAAAGCCATCTTTGTCAGGACAATCCCAATGTCCCTGTTTTCTGTCCATGCCAGCTGGAGGCCACGACGTTGGACTGGTATTATTCTCTGCTAGCTGCTGACACCACTTGTAATTGAGGTCCTCAACAAGTTTGGGGAATTTCTCCCCAAAGACTACACCTCCCGTTGTCAAAGGAACATTAAGTTGACTATTCTTAGAATGAGGAGCTTAGATAAGGGACAACTTTTCATGACGGCCTTGAGGAGGGATTCAGGAAAGAAAAGAACTTGGGTAAACAAGACAAGAATAGAGTTCAACCCATTTACCCAGGCAGCGTCTTGATCCCAGAAGGATCTAAAACTCATTTTCGGCACAGATCCCTCTTAAGGGTTTGGATTCTTTATTCCCAACTGATTATTCAGCTGAATTTGGGCATTGGGCGTCCCAAAGCTGGCTGAGTGTGCCATTTCCAGATCCCCCTCTTCCCCACCTCTTCCTGACGCCACAGGGTGGAGCTGAGCACTGGGAGCTGAGGCTTTGGAGTCTCTCCTTTTGATGTAACAGGAGAAAAAAAAAACTGAGCTAACTAGAGAGTTACCTTTGGACCACTTATAATTTGGCAACTGTGTTCCTTGTGTTGATTCTGGGAGGATTCTGTATCAAAACTAGAATTATTTTCATAACAGTCTCGGTTTTGTGAATATCCCAGTAATTGTAGGTGGGGATTTCCTTCTATGCTGGTGCCTCCTTGGCCCAAGGCCACGACTCTTTTGCTTGTCCAGGTTGAAGAGAGCAAAATCCTGGCAGGGGTCAAGGGTGCCTTTGGAAATAGGTGTGATGATTCCTAAATCCATACGAGAGAACACAGTCAATTCCCAGGTGTATCCCACCTGTTCATGTTTGGACACATTGTGGACCGATAGGCCCCTTATAAAACAGAATTCATTAAGTATGTAATTTGGGTGGGTTTTACCTAAAATTCAAACTTTTACAGAAATCTCCCTGCAGCAACAAATTTCATGTGAAGACACTGGAATTTACTTTTTTCCTTAGTATAAGTCGGGCTGCCTCTCTGAGTGCATATCCAAATATAATCCTTAGAAAGGAGGGCTGGGAGGAAGGGAGAAGACATTTCCCCAAAGAATGACTGTAATTACATCTACGAGACTGCGTCTTAAGAGGAAAAAACAAGCCTGGCAGATTTCAGAGTAATGCGACACCTGCAGAAAGCCATTCTAGATAATTGTGTTCTTTTGGCACATTTACGGGGGGTTGATTTTCTTGATTGCTCTACACATCTGCTCCCACATGGCCTTCCCACCCAGGCCCACCCTCACCATCCTACTTAAATGTACCCAGTGCCACAGCCTTTCCTCCTTGTATTGTTCCTCTTCCCATCTACAGTATTTACCACCTTTCACTGCAGTGATAGATGGGATCCCAGAAAGGCAAGGGCCTCCTTCCGGTTTGTACGTATTGGTACATACTAAATGCCTAGGAGCGAGTCACGCTCGCGAAGAGCGCGCAATAGACGCTTGCAGACAATTTGAAAATGCAGTACTTTCTTTAACTGAGTGCCAAGCCTCCTCATCTTCTTTCCTCATCCCAAACTGAAAACTTTGATGAAACAGTGTTTACTGGAAAGCAGAAATAGACCCATACATACAGAGAGCAAACTGATGGCGGCCAGAGGGGAAGGAGGTGGGGGGAGGGGAAGAATGGGAAAATGGCTTAAGGAGAGTGGGAGATATAGGCTTTCCATTATGAGATGAGTCAGTCACTGAGAACAGAAAGTACAACATAGGGAACATAGACAATGGTACTGTAAGGTACTGTAATAGTGTCGTGTGGTGACAAATAGTAACTAGACCCAAGGTGAGTATAGCATAACGTATAGATGTGTCCAATCACTATGCTGTATGCCTGAAACTAACATAACATTAGGTGTCAATTGTACTTCAATGAAAGAAGGATGTTTTTGTTGTTGTTCAAAGGATATGGTAACATATTTTCCAGACACAGGATGAGGTTGCACTTCTCTCCCTTTTCTAGGGCTTTTGAAAATAATTTTTTAAATATTTATTTATTTTTGAGGGAGAAAGAGAACATGTACATGTGAGCAAGGAAGGGGTGGAGAGAGAAGGTGACATGTGATCTGAAGCAGGCTCCATGCTGACAGAGCCCGATATGGGGACTCAAACTCATGAACTGCAAGATCATGACCTGTGCTGAAGTTGGATGCTTAACTGACTGAGCTATCCAGGCGCCCCTAAAATAAATTATTAATAAATGTTAATATAATATTAAGGTGTAAAAATTCTGGGAATTAAAAAAATTATGTATGTAATATATACATCCTCTATGATGTAAAGCAAATTTGGGGTTAATAGAAGATGCTCTAAACACGAACTCAAAGACACAACACATTTGTCTTTAATCATGGCATGAAGTGTCTGCTTGAGGAACACCATATGAGAACGTCCATGTCCAATTATGATTGTTAAAATTGTGCACGGGATGCCTGGTATGTGCCAGACCTCTAATTTTCCCAACAACCCTTCAGGATAGGTATTATCATCCACATCTACAGATGAGGAAACTGAGGCCCTAGAAGGAGAAATAACTGACTCAAGGCCACATGGATTTCAGACGATAATATGGTTCGTTTAACGCCAGGGTTTACCCGCAGACACTGGCTAGCTCTCCAGAAAAGCGCTCAATGCCCTTTCACGTGACATTCACATATGTCATTGGTTTCATATTCTTAGTCAACACATATGTTTTGAGTAACTGTTGTGTTCTCAGCACTGTGCGGGCTTCCTTGGAGACCACTGTACGAAGCTTGCCATCTCGCTGGGAGGCACTCAAGAACCCCCGGGAGACCATGTGAGCGGCTGGATGAGTAGGACCCACGTTGATGCTACAAGCATTCTGAAGGGGGAGGAGCCCTCGTGGGCCGGCCTCCCGGCCCTAAACATGGGGTGCCCCTTTGCCTTCTCGGGCAGGCAGGGCCATGGGCTGAGTTTGGAGCCTGGCTTCTGCCTTCCCTCATCATGGCACCTCAATCCTCATGAGAAGAGACCTTTCCCCACTGCTTGGTCTCTGCACGGGGGTGACGCTAGGTTGCTGTTTCCTGCTGCCCCCCGCTTCTGTGGAAGCTGAAGATGCAAATCCTTCCTCTCTTGGATACTGGCAGGGTGAGGGGTTATGGTACAGCTGACAGATCTTGAATGAGTGACCCCAGGATGACAGGCCACCTGCAGGCAGCAATGACCATGGTGGGTAGAAGTTAAACCCAAGCAGCCATATCTTGAATGACTGCTCTGGAGATGAAGCAGTGACACAGGCCCCTGAGAACAGGTTCAAGTCTGGGAGCCCACGAGATCTTCCCACAACCCCCTCTGCAGTTGTCCTAAATTTATTGTCCAGTCTTTACTGGAAAGGAGTGTTTTTTCCTTGACCCTTTATCCTGAGCTTAACATTAATAGGTATGGTTCATGAAAAAGAACATTCTAGACGTGCCCATCACTGAATCAGAGGGTGAAGTCTGCTTTTAGGAGATTGCTGTTCACTTACTCAGATGCTCTCTCCATCATTTGAAGTGCATCTGATTCTTACTGAATAAAGCTGAGGAATGTCAGTGTTTTCTCTATTTCTCTGGGGTTACCTGAAGCTTGGGGAGCACACAAGAAGCCACCAGGAGTCATGGAGTCATGAAAGACCTCAGTCCTTCCAGACAGAGCAGGGCACCAGCTGAGGCAGCGAGGAGGCCAGGGCCCGGGCACCCTGCTGGCCTTGCTCTGTTCGAGGTGCAGAGAGAGGCTTTCATATATTTGGAGCCCGGATCACAAGGTCTTCTTTGCAAAACCACAGCACTGTGCCTGGTCTTGAAGCCATCAAAGAACGAAGCCTGGGATGACCCATTTACTGGATGAATGAAGGCTGCTGGCCCCGGCACTGTTCATAACCTTCCACAGTGCCATGTGCTCATTCACAGAGTATATTTTCAGAGCACATCTGCCCCTTTAAACTCTGCACCCGTAACTACAGTGTGGAACTATAATTTGAATTCATCAAAGCCAATTATTCCAGTTCCTTTTTTTCAACTCAGAGTTTTTTTATTTTAAGTTGTCATGGGAAAATAATTTTTAATAAATCCCTTTAAGCGCAGAGAACTAGGGCAATTACTGACATTTTAAAAATTATTGAAACATTTTAAGGTTTTATGATTTATGTTCTAAAAGACATAAGCAATCCTTTCTTCTTCTTCTTCTTTCTTTCTTTTTTTTTTTCTTTTTGGAAGAGCTTCAGTTAATTTCAAGGACAGACATTAGGCACACAGACTGTTCAAATCTAATTAATTATCTGGCTTTGCCCACAACAGTCACACCTTCAAAACATTGAGGTTGTAGCTAATCATCTGAAATTCTCCCACACTGAAATAATTGCACACACCCTTTTGGGTCATGACAGATATATGTACTGAGTGAATTACAAGAAGGAAAGGCACACCCCCCCAGAGGGAAATCAAGTTTTGTTTGTTGGTGACTCATCAATTTAGTCATCTATTAAATATTCAATATCTGATGTAAAACATTTAAATTCTGAGGTAGTACCTTGAAGCAAAAATATGCAAGTCTGGGGGTGCCTGGGTGGCTGAGTCGGTTGAGCATCCGACTCTTGATTTTGGCTCCAGTCCTGATCCCAGGGTCGTGGGACTGAGCCCTGCATCAGGGTCTGTGCTGAGCATGGATACTGCTTGGGATTCTCTCTCTCTCTCTGCTCCTCCCCCTGCCACTAGCATGCAGGCGCATTTAGGTTTTCTCTCTATAAAATAAAAGAAAGAAAAAAAAATGCACAAGTTGGGTTATCCAATTGCATTAGTGTTTTTATAACCTAAATTAGATTAGAAAATCCCACAGCTGGGAAAAGCAATGCTGGAAAGATCCCACAGATGGCATGACTCAGAAATCCATGGGCAACCAAACCTGATGAGGCTGGATGGTGGGTTCTTTCAGTTTCTGATCAACAGGAAGCTGAAGGCCAGTGACCATTGACCACTGAAGAGATCTACCCTATACCCAAATGGCATTTGCTTGGAGTTAATTTACTGCATCAGAGTGTGCATCAAAAAATGAACACAGAATTTGGGACTATACTTGCATTTAACCTAAAAAATACTTTATTTTCCCATGCATTGAGAAACTTCAGAAATGGAATCAGAGAGAAAGAATTGACCTTGAAACCTAAAAGCTAGAATGTAGCAGCCATACTTTAATCACTGTTGAGAGCCAAACGCTTTCAGTTTACCCTGTAAAAAGGCATAGTACAGGCTAAAAAATAATACCGTAAACCCTGTCAGAGTCACCATTGAGTGGTGGTATGTAAGTCTGGAGTACAAATAGAAAGATAAGTGTCAGAACAGGCCATGACATGGCCATGTGCACTATCAGAGGCATCTTTGCTTTGGCACAGAAGTTTGGAATCCACTGCTCCAAGGAAAAAACTGCCCGTCAGTCCAGCCTCTGGACACCGATACTGGATGCCAACTCAGTGATAACTTTCGTGTGTGAATCAAGTGGTTTCTAAAAGGCCAGAGAGCTGTCCCTGTGAGGCTCAGGTACCGCCGCCAGAGGGGCATCTTTCAGCCCTGTTTCCGACGCATATCAGCCAGAATCTAGGGAAGCTGGTTTCGACCGAGAAGGATGCCCCGTGTCAGGCGAGGGAGAGATATAGCAGGCAAAAGACTGACTTCCACCTGCTTATCACTGATGATTCAAGGGAAATCAGTGTTTGGACCCGTATGTTTGAAAATGTGCCATACTATCTGCAGGGCTTGGGACCGTCTAGGGCCGAGCTTCCGTTTTCCAGTGCACAGTGGGCCAGGAGGCTGCCCCAGCACCACGTCCTTCTGGGGGGGGGCGGGGTGCCAGGGCAGCAGCTCACTCCATCTTCAAGTTGTTCCCCTAGTCCAAAGCACCCCAGCCTCTTGGCCTTCACCTTGACAGGAATCAGAGCTTCACACTATAGGAGCCTGGGTGGCTCAGTCAGTTAAGAACTTCATACTAAGCAACTGATTGTTGACAAAAGTTTCATTTGTGGGAGGTCCTCACTATCCTAGGATAAATAATGCTGCCCGCGTGCGCTCACACCCACAGACACACACAATTGGACTGAATCTACTTGAGACAGGAACCAATGTTTCATAATATAGTGAAAAAAGATATGATTGAGGCTTTGCTTTGAAAATTAAACAAGCATTACAAAAGTCCATTTTATTGTATATTTCAGAAAACTTGGGGTATAATTGCGATTATGCACAGTTCTTGAAATGAGCAAGGAATGCATCGGGTGTTGATGGGGAGGTTCCGCCTACGGTATGTGATGACACTATGGATTTCCCCTTGGACTGTCTCAGCGTGATGACAAAGGGGATCACTTTATTACTTTTCCCAAGAGTTTTTCTTTGCTTTAAACTCCTCTTCCATGCCAGTGTCCATTATCCCTTGATTTCCCTTCCTCAGTTGGCAACCTGTTTGAATCCTGCCCTATCCATCTCTGTCAAGGACCCTGCTTATGATGTATCATATCTTTCACAGGCTGTGTGAAAGCTGGCCTTTTTCTGCCATCTCACATCAGGTTAGATTTGTCATATTTGTATACCAAGTCCATTGCCAAGAGGACTGACCTTTCGAAATGGTCACAGGAAAAACAAGATCACTCCCCTGTTGGGTCAGGAGATGTGTGTAAGGGAGAATTCATTTTAACCATGGCAAATTCATCATCCATGGCCATTCATAGTTTCATGTCATGATTATCTTGGATTCTCAGAGCAACTTTGTAAATATCAGGCTTCAGATAAAGAAATCCCCTTTTACTTCCCAGAACTAATGGTGGCCCATCTATTCTTTTCCAATAATACACGCCTAATCTTGAACCAAAGCCTAAAACTATAAATTTTTCTTGAGTAACTAAAGCTTTGGCTCTATCATCAAAATTTGCTATATACTGTTCTCATAATTATTTTCTAAGCATAACTGAAATTGCCATTTTTATTATATCCAAAACACTTAGTATACTTGAAAGATTTTTTTTAAAGACTATTTTTCTTTTGATTTGTAAGTTATTTGATTATTTTGTTGATCCTTTTATTTAATATCTAGTTTTATTGAATTGTAGACAATAGAAGTTCTACTTTTTTGGAATATATTTATATTTACTTTATTGCCTAATGTAAATTTTTATCTGTGTGAATGCTCCCGGATATTTGAAAAGAATATGTGTTCTTTGACCAGTGCTGCACTGATATACTTTATGTATTAAATCACAGTTATATGTTGTTATTCAAATTTTCCATGTCTTTTTAAAATAACATACTTCTTGAGACACAATTCACATACCACAATTCTGATTTGAGGTATATAATTCAAAGTTTTCTGTTATATTCACAAGGTTGTACGACAACCACCATATCCTAATTTTAACCTAACATCAAAATCGACTTCAGGTTTATAGTGCCTTAGTCTCAATGAAATATAGACATTTTAATCCTAAAAGACTTCATTTCATCCCCTCTTTATGCTATTATAATAAATATTATGTCTTTATATGTTAAAAACTCAATAATGTTTAAAATAAATAAAATAAAAATGTTTAAAATTAACACATTATGCCGTCTCATGTATTTTAAAGAAACAGAGAGGAAAGGAGAGCAAGTAGAATTGACGCTTGAACAACTCAGGTTTGAACTGCGGGTCCACTTAAATGGAGATTTTTTACAGCACTGTCCTGCAAATGTGCTTTCTCCTCCTTATGACTTTCTTAATAACATTTTCTTGTCTCTAGCTCACTTTATTGTAAGAATATAGTATATAAAACAGAAAACATACAAAACGTGTTAATCGATGGTATGTGTTTTCAATAAGGCTTCTGGTCAACAGTAGGCTATTAGTAGCGAAGTTTGAGAAGAGTCAAAAGTTACATGCGGATTTTCAACTGCATGGGGGTCAGTGCCCCCTCACCCCTGCATTGTTCATGGGAAAGCTGTGTGTATTTTTAGAGTTGTGACATTATCTTCTTATTTACCCTTCCGGGTTCCCTTATTACTGTAAGATTTGGATGATCACCTTGTGTCCCTCCTTATCCGTATATAGCTTTATTTCCACTTTCCTTCTATGTAAAGTCATTGCCAAGTGTAGTATATTTCTAGATCTTGTAGACCTAACAATACAATTATATACACATTGTTTTATAAATCCATTTAGGGAAAACAGGAGAAGAAATATCCAGTTATGTGCTGTCTTTTGCAATTGCTATGTTATTACCTTTACCAAAGCTCTGTGTGTGGGCGGGTGCACACATGTGCGCCTTCAATTTACTGTGTGAAATCGCTTACTTTCTGCCTGAATGCTTTTTGTCAGGCAGGTGTGCTAGCAACAAATTCTCTCAAGTTTTGTTCATTTGAGAATGTCTTTATTTTGCCTTCATTATTTAAAGATAATTTTACTGGGTATAAGACGATTGTCTGGCAATATTTTACTTTCGGAACTTGGAATATATCATCCCACAAATCTCCGGCTTCCATTCTGATTAAAAGTTGGCTGTTAATCTTCCTAGGGATTCCTCGTATGTGAGGAGCTGCTTTCTTTTGTTGCTTTAATGATTTTATCTTTGTCTTTGTCCTGCAACGTTTTTACTGTGATGCATCTGGGTGTGGATCTCTTTGGTTACCATACTTGGGAGTTAGTTGAACTTCCTGGCTACATAGATTAATGTTTTTCATCAAACTTGGGAAGTTTTAGTCATTGTTTGTACAAATACTTTTAATGTTCCTTTCTCTCTATTTCAGCAAGTTCCTTTTTGTGTATTTTGGTGCCTATAATGATGTCTCACATTTTCCCAAGACTCTGTTAAAATTTTTGCTTTCTTCTCTCTGTGGATAGCTATTGATTTATCTTTACTTTCACTGATTTGCTTCTGCCAACTCAAATCTTTTGTTGAGCCTGCCTCCCTAGAGAATTTTTCGTTTTGAATACTGTACTTTTCAACTCCAGGATTTCTGTGTTGTTGCTTAAGTAATTTTATCTCTTTACTGCTGTTCTCTATTTGATGAGACATTGCTATCATCCTCTCCTTGAATTCTTCTTTTTTAAAAAAATTTTTAAATGTTTATTTATTTTTGAGAGAGCGAGAGAGAGCGAGAGCGTGAACGGGGGAGGGGCAGAGAAAGAAGTAGACACAGAACCTGAAGCAGGCTCCAGGCTCCAAGCTATCAGCACAGAGCCTGACGTGGAGCTTGAACTCACAGACTGTGAGATCATGACCTGAGCCCAAGTCGAAACCTAGCCAACTGAACTATCTAGGTGCCCCTCCTTGAATTGTTTAAGCATGATCTCCTTTAGGTCTTTGAACATATTTGTAATAACTGCTTTGAAGTTTTTGTCTATTTCACTATCTAGACCCCTTTGATTCCATATCCTTTAAAATATTTATCTCCTTGACCTGTCCAAAAAATAAGAGGTATATTAAAATACACCACTAAAAATGTAGTTTTGTATTTTCCCCCTTAGATTTCTAACTGTTAACTTTACAAATTTTGATGCTGTTGCTGGGCAAGTATAACCTTTTTCTTTCTATTTTGGTGGTACTATTATTATTTTAATGGTTTTTTTTTTTTTTTTTTGAGAGGGGAGGAAAGGGGCAGAGAGAGGGAGAGAGAGAATCCTAAGCAGGCTCTACACTGTCATTGCAGAGCCCAATGCGGGGCTTGAACTCACGAACCAGGAGATCATGACCTGAGCTGAAATCAAGTGTCAGATGCTTAGATGACTGAGCCACTCAGGCACCCTTCTATTTTGGTGTTATATATTACAGTATACATTAATATTTGACAGAATGAATACCAGACTACATACCCATCAAATTTAAGCAAATGAATATTTTTTCCAATTTTTTCACTTTTTATTTGAAAGGACGATTTGGGAGGATTTATAATACCAGATATAAAAGCATTGCTCTGCTACCATAATATGCCATTATGCTATTAGCACAAGGGTAGACAGACCAATGGAATGGAACAGAGAGTCTGGAAATAAATCCACACATATATGGACATCTCATTTGTAATAAAAGCGACACATGCTGAGTAATAGATTTGATTTGTAGAAGCTCATATATGAACAGTCAGGATGTGTGTGTTATGTATGTTACACATACTTTCTCCCAGTTTGCAGCTTATTCTTAAACTGTTTCTTTTCTTGGTTATACATTTTTTGTGTGTTTCTTTTTTATTGTTTGTATGTGGTCAGATCTGTTGAGCTTTTCTTTTTGGAATTCTAGGTCTTGTGAATTATTTAGGAGAAACTTCCCCCAATCCATGTATGTAGGAAAATATTTTACTCTAATAACTTAAAAAGTTTTTTTCTAATACTTAGATCCTTAATTCATGCAGAACTTCTTTCATGAATAGTGCATGGTAGGCATTTAACAAATTCTAGTCATCTCTTCCCCACCTATTGACTGATCCTTTCTTTCCCCCAGAAACTTAAAGGGCCACATTTTTCATCTTCTCAATTCCCACATGTAACTGCTGCTTTGTGATTTTCTATTCTGTTCCACCAGTCTATCCATCTAATCTTGGGCCAATAATAC
This sequence comes from Proteles cristata cristata, assembly GCA_017311185.1. NCBI lineage: Eukaryota > Metazoa > Chordata > Mammalia > Carnivora > Hyaenidae > Proteles > Proteles cristata. The sequence goes on along the minus strand of JAESUZ010000174.1, from coordinate 349,696 downwards.
ACTGTTTCAATAGCTATGACTTAATGGCATATTTTGATTTTTTTGGTAGGACAATGTCTCTTTAGGATTTTTTCCTAAGCCTGTGGTGAATCCAGAGGGTACCGTCTAAGGTCTTCTGTGTCTAGATAAAGTGAGGTCAGGCAGAACACAGATTAGATTTAAGAGAAATATCTTTGGTGCTAGCCTTCACAGCAACAACCACAAAAGTACACTGGACAGAATTAGAATCTCTGGCTTCCTCTGGGCCCCATGATGATCTGAAGTCTCACTTTTTCAGAGTCCATTCTCTTTCTTCCCCTTCGTAGCTCCAGTTTCACACTTAAACCTCACGGTAAACTACCAGCTCTCCATTTACTCCCCCAGGATGAACTTGACTTCCAATCGACAGAGCAACAAACCATAATATGAGAACTTCTCAGCTTTCTGATGGCAAATTTACAAACACCAACCTGAATCTATTCGTAAAACGGAAGGATGCTCCCACCTCCACCCTCCCAAGTCCTGTGAAGCGAGATGGGTCCTGCGCCCTCCCTTCCCCGCAGGGAAGGGCTCCCATCCATCCTCTCTGTTTAAACATGCCCGTCCCTCTCTCCCTCTTGCACACACACCCTCTCACTCCAGACTTCCCTGCTGCTCTCCTGCCACCTCCTCTGCTCAGTCACACTTGTAGCAAAAGTTGTCCAAACTCATCGTTTCTCCTCCTCCCACTCATTTCTCAGTCTACTGCAGAAGTCACCTGTCATCTATTTAATCTTAACTAATATCCTTGCCTCTCATCTTGCTCTCCTTCAATGTGCTTCTCACTGTAGCAACCAGAATAATCCTTTTAAGATGCAAATCTGCACACATCATCTGCCTCCTAGAACCGCTTTCATGACTTCTTATTGATCTTGAGATAAGATTTGGGGCGCCTGGGTGGCTCAGTCGGTTGAGCATCCGACTTCTGCTCAGGTCATGATCTCACGGTTCATGGGTTCGCGCCCCACATCGGGCTCTGTGCTGACAACTTGGAGCCTGGAGCCTGCTTTGGATTCTGTGTCTCCCTCTCTCTTTGCCCCTCCCCCGCTCACACTCTGTCTTCCTCTCTCTGTCAAAGATGGATAAACATTAAAAAAAATTTTTTTTAATGTTTTATTTATTTCGGAGAGAGAGACAGCATAAGCAGGGAAGGGTCAGACAGAGAGGGAGACACAGACCCTGAAACAGGCTCCAGGCTCTGAGCTGTCAGCACAGAGCACGATGCGGGGCTCAAACCCATGAACCACGAGATCATGACCTGAGCTGAAGTTGGACACTTAACCAACTGAGCCACCCAGGAGCCCCAAAGATGGATAAACATTTTTAAAATTTGGGAAAAAGAGGTAAGATCCAAACTCCTTGGCAAGGGCTCCACCACCACTCTCCTAATCCCCTCAGCTTTCTCCAACCCTCGACTCTGATCACACCTTGCTTCTCATTGTCCCTGACTCTCTCCCTGTGCCTCACCTGGTCTTTCATTCTACGCCTGTGCCCGGCTAACTCATACTGACCCCCTGCACTTCAGCAAGGAGATGGGAAGCCTTTCCTGACCACCACTCCAGGACTGGGTGATGCTGCCTTCTTTATGTTTCCCTGGCACCTCCTACTTATCCCCACTACGTGGTCCTTACCGAATCACACTGTTGATTGCTTTCTGCCTCCAGCAAGACCGAAAACTCTAGAGAGCAGGGATCATTTCTTAATCACCATCTAACACCAACAAGTAGCCAAGTGTTTAGCACATAGCAGGTGGACTACAGACATCAAAATAAATGAATAAATGGCTCCTGTAATGTTGGAAGGTCAGCAATGGTGATGGCTGTTGATTGTAGTGAAAAACACGTATCATAAAGTGTAACATCTTAGCCATTTTTTTTTTAGTTTTTATTTATTTATTTTGAGAGACAGAGAGGGAGAGGGAGAAAGCACAAGTGGGAGAGGGGCAGAGAGAGAGAATCCCAAGCAGGCTCCCTGCTGACAACATAGAGCCCAAAGTGGGGCTTCAACCCACAAACCATGAGATCATGACCTCAGCCAGAATACAGAGTCGGGTGCTTAACAGAGTGAGCCACCCCCAGCCATCTTAACCATTTTTAAATGTATAGCTTAGTAGGGTGAAAGTATATTCACATCGTTGTAAAATAGATCTCAAGAACTTTGTTACACAACAATTACTCTTTTTCCTCTTCTGCCAGCCCCTCGTAACCACCACATGACAGGCCCGTATCTCTGAATTGGACTCCTTTAGATACCTCATGTAGTGGGGTTTTTCAGCGTTTGTCATTTTGTGACTGACTTATTTCACTTAGCATCATAACTCCCAAGTTTCATCCACGTAGCATGTTTATAAGATTTTATTTTTCTTCCTTCCTTCCTTCCTTCCTTCCTTCCTTCCTTCCTTCCTTCCTTCCTTCCTCCCTCCCTTCCTTCCTTCCTTTCTCTCTCTTTCTTTCTTTTAAGAGCTAGTGGGGGAGGGGCAGAGGGAGAGGGAGAGAGGGAATTTTAAGCAGGCTCCACACCCAGCACAGAGCCTAACTCAGGGATTGATCACGACCTGAGCCAAAATCAAGAGCTGGACACTTAACTGACTGAGCCACCCAGGTGCCCCTGGATTTCCTTTCTTTTTAAAGCTGCATCGTATTCTATTGTATAAATGTAACACATTTTGTTTCTCCCTTTATACCCTGATGGACATTTGGTTTGTTTCCCCCCAGTGATGACTTTTTATGATTTTCTGTAGTATTTGTAATTCTGTTTTTTAAAATAAGTTTCTGATCCTGCAACATTCAAATACAGTACTTCAGATAACATAAGCAAACATATGCTTTCTAGATATACAAAAGGCTTTACTGAATACAATATTATAAAATTATTCATACTCTTTCTAATAAAAAACTTATCATTAGAATGCATATATTTTAACACATATTTCACTCTATAAATCTTTGTTAAAAACAAAAACAGTTATATAAGATTAGGCATCAATCAGCTAAATTTATATAGAAGAATGAATCTAATAAGATTTATCTTTATAAGGTCAATCTAATACTTCGAAGTATAAATTCTTACTTGAGAACCTGCAACTATACATATAACTATAGTATAAATGTATAATATATAAATACATAAATATAAAACCATTCAATAAATGGGACATGATATCATATGTAATACACAACATACATATATAGATAGATATCTTCCAAAGCTAAGTGTGTATCTCTTTTTGAAAGAAGGAACACAAGCAATTAATCTTGATTTTGTTCAAACAACAGACAGCCCAGAGGAGAACATTTTTAATCAACACCTGAGATCAGGTGGGGATGGATAGAGTTTGGTGCACTAATGGTCAAATTATAGCACAATCCATACAAATAGGAATTCAATTCCTCAAGGGATAAAAAGACAAAAGAAAGAAAGATGACAAAAAAAAAATCCAGTCATCACCCTGTGCCTTTAAGTCACGTTAAAGGAACATGTTAAGCATATCTTTTCTTCTAAGCATCATCTTCATTTATTCTTGTTGATTTTTGAGAATTTGGTCACCACTGGTTGGGGCTAATTCAAATGGACATTTAGATTAGTTCCTTATTTAAAAAAAAAATTTAATGTTTATTTATTTTTGAGAGACAGAGCATGAGTGAGGGAGGAGCAGAGAGAGAGGGAGACACAAAATTGAAGCTGGCTCCATCCAGGCTCCAAGCTGTCAGCACAGAGCCCAAAGCAGGGCTCGAATCCATGAACTGTTAGATCCTGACCTGAGCTGAAGTCGGACACTTAAACGAGTGAGCCACCCTGGCGCCCCAGATTAGTTCTTTATCTGCTGTTGTAAACAGTGATGTAATGTACTTCTTTGTATCTTTGCATACATGTGTAATGATATTCTTAGAATAAATACCTAAATTGAAATGACCAGGTCAAAGGGTATGTGTACCTCTAGGAATGTTATTGCAAATTGCCAAATGGCCTTCCAGGAAGATTTTAAAAAATTACTTTCCCACTGGCCATATTTGAAGTGCCAATATACCTTCTCACTAATGTCATTTATTAATATCTTTTTGATTATTTATAATCATAGATAGAATATGGTATCTCATTGATTTAATTTGCGTTTGCTTAATCAAAAGATTTGTGTGTGTGTGTCTCAGGCCATTAGTATTTCTTGTGAAATGCTTATTCATGTCCCCTACCTTTGTTAATATCGGGGTGTTCATCTTCTGATGACTTTCAAGAGTTTCTTATATGATAAGGAAATTTATATCTTGTTATGTGTTGCCGGTATTGCTACAGTTTCTCAGCGGTTACTAATTTTATAGTATACTTTCATATCTGAAGTTTTAAATATTTATGAGATCAATTTTGTCAATGGTTTCCTTTGTCTTTTTTCTTAACTGGGAGTCAAAGTTAAGCAACCTCCATGTGGCGGGTTCTTATCCCACGGAAGCAACTTGCTAGCCTCTAAGAGAGCCTTGGGGCAGGGGCTGGGTGCTAATCAGAGGAATTTTTTTGCTGCCTTTTAGTCTTACCTCCTTGCTGGCCAATTGGCTCCTCTCTGGCAGTGATAACCAGTGGTATCTGCCTAACAATGCAGTGGGTGGTACAGGGGGTGAGGGAGGGGTGCCTGTCTCTTCAGTACAATGGCTGCTTCTATTCCTGAACCCCCAGCAAAAGTTGATCTGACCATGGAACAATGATCAAAATTAGAAAATTAACATGGACAAGGTACTACTTACAGATCTATAGATCCAATTCGATTTCCCCCAGTTGCTCCACTAATGTTCTTTTTCAGGTCCAGAATTCAGTCTAGCATTCCGTATACATTGTTGTTAGCTGTCATGATCCTTAGTTTCCTCTACTCTGGCAGAATTTTTCAGCTTTTCTTTGTCTTTCATGACCTTAGAATTTTTTTAAGAGTCCAGTTATTTTATAGATGACCCCTCAATTTGAGTTTCTCTGGCATTTTCTTGTGATTAGATTGAGGTTATTCATTTTTGCAAGAATGCCTTTCTCAGGGCATCAGAACAGGGGTCCAAGATGTCAATATGTCTTATCATTGCCAATGCTAACTTTGAGCACTTGGTTAAGATGGTATCCTCCAGGTTTCTCCAATGGAAGCTTATTATTTTTCCCATTGTAATTAATAAGTATATTGTGGGGAGATACTCTGAGAATGTGCAAACGTCTTGTTTCTCATTATGCTTTCATCCATTGATTTTAACATTCATTGATAATTCACTCCCACAATAGTTATTATGGTGGTGTTTGTCTAAAGATGATTTGCTATTTCAATAATTCTTTCTACGTTTACTAATTGGAAATTACTATAAAGAAGAGCTATTTCTTTCCTGTGATTTATTTGGTTTTTCAATTATTTATTTACGTCAGTGTGAACCATAGCTATTTAGTTTACTCTGCAACTTATAATTCATTACTATTATTTATTTTGTTAGTCACTTGTCCCAGATTTGGCCATTGGGAAACGCCTTCAAATCAACTCCTATAATTCATGTGATATATGTCTCCATAATTTTTTTTTGCATTTCTTTACTTTCTGGCACTACAAGATGTGCCAGATTCTTCTCATGTTTTCCCTGCCCAATTCTGGAATCAACTGCTTAACTGATAAACCCTAGTTCCTCTCCTTGAAGGAAGATATTTAGAAACCATGATTTGGTCTCTAGGTGGGATCACTGCTACTGGGGTGCTTTTGTTTTTAGGTCCTTTCAGTGGACAAGCCTAGAGAATATACATAACTGTATTCTCACATACATCTATACACATCTGTATTTATTTTTAGATCTTTCAATCTATATATGTACTACGAATCATAAATTCATTCTGATAACCTCAGATTCTAGCCCCACACCCCTGAATTCATTCTAGCCTTCCTTTCCCCTTATTTGTAACTCCTTTCTCCCACATGAGAAACTTGTTCTTATTATCCAAACATATTTACTTGTTTGCGCAATCTGAGTACATAAAATAGTTTCACAATCGCTACCATGCCTCTTTGAAACATTTAGTAACCAGTGCATAATATTTGCATACAGTTCTTTTTGTATTTAGCCTTATCCAATCAAAATACTATTTTCTAAAGTTATTAAGGTTAGTTCTTTTTTTTTTTTTCCTTGCCACAGTATGGTTATGTTGCTCATTGGTAGTGCAGTTAGGTTCATTGGTTACTATTTGTATTTTACTTTGGGTTCTTCCCACATCCTGTTTGGTGTTAACTATCTATTTATTTGTAGGGTGTGTGAAACTTTACCATGGTTCTCAGAATCAGAGCTACAGAGAAAGGTACACTTACCCTCCCCCTCATCTGTTCTACCCTTCTTCCAATTCCCATCCACTCTTGTAGATAGCCCATCTCATTAGTTTCTGGGTTATTTGTCCTGTATTTCCATTGCATAAATGATCCCCTCCTTAATCTTGATGGCAAACGGACAAATACAGTAGCCATGGCTTAAAAGGACATGGTGTTGAAGAGTACAGATTTCTCAAGGTGGAAAGTGTGGATCATTTCAACAGGTAAGCTACTTAGAACAGAAGAGGTGCTAGGCAAGGGTGAGGAAACTCTAGGATGGGTGGTAGGGGAGGAATGTGATGAATATCGGTGTAGCCTTGAGGTCATCTGCAGCATTAGGAACTGTAAATTGTCTCCTAGCTCTCTTATGGCAAATTCTTCCAGGAAGTGAGATCATCCGGAATCCTAGAGAAGCTATACACAGGTAAGATTAATATAAGTAATAAGTGGAGTCATGCCACGCAAGGGGTGGACTGTAGCAGGTATCGTGGTGCACCCCCACATTTCAGGCTCTCCATTCAGGACAGAGACGCTTATTCCCCCAGCTGTGCTTTCTGAAGCCTCCTAAGTACCTGGCACAGCATTATGTACATAGAAAAGAACCTTACCTTTCTATAAGAACAGAGTATAACAGATAAAACAATAGCAAAAGGCACAAGAGTGTGTATGTTAATATTACATCATATGTCACCAAGAAAAGGGGAGGGTCAGCAAGAATTTGAAAGGTCAGCAAAGTTGGGACATGGCCTTGGGGCTTGAAAGGTGGGGAGGATTTGGACACATGGAACTGGGAAGGAAGGGCCGACTGGGTGGGAACCAGGATTCAGGGGCATTTCTGCCTCTCCTCCATCATTTTCCACTTCCTTTCCCCTTTGCTCTCTGCCTGAGATGCACTCTGACCTCACAAGCTGTTCTAGCTATTGCACCTTTGGTTTCACCTATAGTTTAGCCAAGAGAATTCTGCACTTGTTTGAAAGGAAATGTACGATTTTGGCTCTCAAGTTTGCCCAGGCTCTCCCACCTATAGGTTTGTTTGGGTCTTGTTAACAGTAATAGAACAAATCTCCAACCTCTATCACCAAGGATTTGTTAGCCAGCTCCCAGAGCCCCACCAGGAGGTACTTCACCATCAACATCTCCTATCACCAAAGTCTCTTGAGGACACACCCTTTAGCCTGGCCTCTGCTTCTGCTTCTTTTTTGCAGAGTTGATCCTGATGTTTACAAGAGCACAAATTCTAGAAGCATCGAAACAGTTCCACTGGGCTGAAGAAATGAGGTCATTCACACAGGTGGAGGAAAATGTCCCTCTCTTCATACGGACTGTGAAATTGTGCTCGCCCCTCCAAATCCCAGATTTTCCCCCAGGAACCTTTGCAAAGAAAAAGGAAACACAAATCTTGCCTTCCTCTTCCGGCCATAAACTTGAGACTTGTGTACATGGATGGATGCTAGTGGCTTCCCCCACCAAGCCCAGGCAAATCTGAATCCCAGGTGGGATCACACAGGACCTGATTATTACTATAGGAATCTAAAAGAAACATAAAAGGAAAATGGAAGAAACAATGCCAAAGACCTAGAAGTAGACAGATTCCTGACTCTAAGCCAAGCAATCATGGCCTACAAGCCCACCCAGCCTGGCTTGTACTCCCTCGGCCTCATTCTTGTCTGTTGAGCACCAGCCCTTTGCCTCCCCAGCCCCAATGCCTTGCTCTGTAAGACTGCCTGCACTGGCACAGAGTGGGGACTCTCTATCACTAGAGATGGATGAAAAAGAGGGAGGGACAAGTAAATGGGGGCAACCGCATTCCTCTGTCTGGTAGCTTCTCACCTCAGCTTAGTGGCTTCCAGTGCTCTGCCTGGCATCTGGACCTTAGCATGGGGATGGGGCTTCCTCGGTGATCACAGATGGCTCCTCAGATTTCTGCATGATCTTGCAGACCCCAGATGGTCTCCCTCCACCTCCTCTTCCCCACTTTCCTCCTCTCCTGGAGGAGCTCCTATAATTCTGTTGCCCCTCTGGCTCCATTTCTGTGTATGTCTTGGGTTTGCCAAGCAAAAGCACAGTCATCATTAGTGGTCAAGGTGAGAAGAGGTACTAGAGGCTCTTCTGCTGAGCTCAACTTCTTTACCCATTTGGCTGAAGTCTGGGCTTCATTGGATCTGTTAATGTTTTCAAGTGTCCTGTTTTATGTTAATATGAACACTGCAGTATTCCACAAATGCTTTTTTTAAAATCTAAATTTACTTTTTTAGAATAATTTTAGATTTCAAAATATTGAGAAGATAGGACTGAGATTTCCTATTTACTCTGAACCCAGTTTCCTCTCTGATTAACATCTTACATGAGTTTGTTATAATTAATGAATAAATACCGTCACATCATCAAATAAATAAAGTAGACATTTATTTAGATTTCCTTAATTTTTACGCAGTAGCTCTTTTCTGTTGCAGTATTCTATCTAGGGTACCACGTTACATTTAGTTGTCACCTCCTGAGGATTCTCCAGACTTCCTCTGACTTCCCTTGTTTTTTGTGATGTTGGAAGTTTTGAGGGGCACTGGTGATGTATTTTGTGGAATGCCCTTCTGCTGGAACCTGTCTGGTATTTTTCTCCTGGTTAGACTGAGGTTGCGAGGTCTTGGGAGGAAACCGAAGAGGTCAAATGCCATCTTCACCTCATTATACCAACACGATTTATGACCATTGATGTTGACCTTGGTCACCTAGCTGGAGTAGTGACTGTCAGTTTTCTCCACTGTAAAGTTCTTATTTTTCCCTTTCAGGATCTACTCTTCAGAAGGAAGTCATTGTGTGTAGCCCTCTTAAGGTGTGGGTAGTTACACCATCTATGGGTGGAGTATTTACATAAATTATATGGAATTCTTCTGCATGGGAGATTTGTCTCTTCTTTGACATTTATTTACTTAATCACTTATTTATATCAATATGGATATTTATTTTATACTTTGGATTATAATCCAATACCATGTCATTTATTTTGCCACTCAAATTGGCATTGGGTCTCTTTGGGCACTGGGGCTGCTTTCATTTGGCTTTGTGACCCTTTGACATACTATTGTGGAGTCAATGTTTGTGTCCTTCCCCATGCAAATGTTGGAGCCCTAATCCCAGATGTGATGGCATTTAGAAATTAGGAGAATCCCATGGAGGCTCCATGCTCAGTGTGGAGCCCAATGCAGGACTCGATCCCATGACTGTGAGATTGTGACCCGAGCCAAAACCAAGAGTCGGCCGCTCAACCGACTGAGCCACCCAGATACAACCCCCCCAACATATGACATTCTTAAGTGTACAAGTAACATGTCTTAACTCACAGGGTAATGAAATCTGACATGTGGGAAAGCACTTTATAATGGACATTCATAGTATTTGCTAACTGTTCAAGTTTAAATTGTCAGATTTTTCCCTTTTATGAACTGGGTTGGTTGTGAAAGTTCAGGTATCCTAAGACAACTATTCAGCATCTTAACTGAATTAGCCGAATTAGTGCTTTCCAAAGGTAAAATTAGAGGTGTCAATTTTGCCCTCAAGGATAGGGAGCCTATCACATGGGAAGGAACAAATCAGTCAGCCAGAGTGACTGAGGTTCCCGTAGACTGACCATAGTGTGATGTGCCATTTGAAGTGGATATTGATGAACCCATCTGCTCAGCACTCCTTTTCCCTTGGGGGGTGCCTCTGCCACTTCCTCATACATCGTGACCTGTTCCTGGCCATTTGATTATTCCAGGGATAAGCACTTGACCCAGCTGGGCCAATCCCAGAGTCCTTACCTAAGACTTTTGTAACAGGGACTTAAAAAGAGAGTTGGCTTTACTTTAGTGACCTAAACTGTGGATGTTGAGGCTGTCTGTGACAAGGGGAAGCTGATGTGCAAGCAGAAAGAACAATGAAACCAACAGGCACACACATACACACAGACATGAAGACATTTGAGCATTTGGGTTTTCGATTCTGACATGGGACGGGTACTTCATGAAGCGTGCCCTCCAATCTTTGACCAAGTCCTTCTTTATGCTAAGGGTAGTCAGGGATGGTTTTTACCAATGCAGAATGATTGACAATCACTGTCATATTATTGCTAATATATCACAATAAATATCTACTGATACACAACCCTGTGATGTTATTTCAATACTCAAAACATAGATATGACCCAGATCTCCTATCAAAGATGGTTAATTTTATATATTATATTTCAGAAGCTTTCCAAATATAAATTTATGATAAGTACTTAAATATTATCATAAATACTTAAGACACATTTTTGATAAATGCTTAAGTTTACAAAGTAAACTTTTATGGATCTGGCTTTCTAAACAGCAAGAGATTTGAAATTGTTCAAATTTTCCTCACTCTACTTTGGGGAGACAAATGAATTAAGATGTGGTCACTAAGAAAAAAACATTCTAAAAAACACCTTTTGGGATACACTATAAGGTCAACATTAGCACTCTTGATATGTGTATTTCAGTGACTGAATCATCAAAGCTGCATAAAGCACAGCTTGACCTTGTTTTGGAGTGTATTTTAGTCTACTCTAATTCTACACTATAACTTGTTTATAATTCATCATGGTAATAATAGCTACAACTTTTGAGTTCCTACCATGTACCAGGCAGGCACTGTTCAAGGGGCCAAACACATATGAACTTTTTTTTTTTTAATGTTTTTATTTATTTCTAGGAGAGAGAGACAGCGTGAGCAGGGGAGGGTCAGAGAGAGAGGGAGTCACAGACTGAAACGGGCTCCAGGCTCCGAGCTGGCAGTCAGCACAGAGCCCGACGCGGGGCTCGAACCCACAAACCGCGAGATCATGACCTAAGCGAAAGTTGGAAAGTCGGACGCTTAACCGACTAAGCCACCCAGGCACCCCCACATATGAACTTTTTAAACCCCCACAGCAATCTTACTGGGTAGATACTGTTGTTATGCCATTTACAGATGATGGGGACGTTACATAATTTACCCAAGGTCACACGACCTTTAAGAGGGTAAACTGTGGAGAGAACAGCCTGACACTACAGTGCATACCTGTTAGGTAACTAAGATAATCATAGTAGCTCTCAGGTAAATAGTATAATCTACTAACAAGGCATCCTACTTCTCAAGTTCTTTAGAGATTTTAATGTACTATTTTGTTTACCAATTCTTTCTTTGGATTTGTAGACTATATCATGGGTATCAGCAAGGCAGAGCTCTGTGCAGGGAATCTTTTATTATGAGAGCTTAGGTCCCTGTGTCTTGGAAGAAAGCCACACGGCGGATCTCTTCAACCCAGAGACAGCCTCCACCAGGCTTTCCTCATTCCCTGACGGTGACAGCAAATCTTTCCAAGGCTTCCCATCTCTCTTAGGGTAAACATCAGAACCTTTCCTGGGCCACAGGCCTTATCAATCTCATCAGCCTCCACTGGGACACTGTGCTCCAGCCGCTCTACTCTGGCCTTACATTTCTCCCCATCACAAAACCTTTCTCGATAAGACATTCCCTTGGACTGGTCCATCCACTTCATCTGCACCCCGGAGCCAAATGCCATTCGTCTTTTAGGCCCTCCCTGCCCCACAGACCACATGTGGCTCCCTTCTTTTGATCTCACAGAGTCTTGTACTTCCTTGTCATATGTATGAAAAAAGTAACAGAAAAATGGTGTAAGTACTGAATATCTGTCTCCTTGGCTCTAAGTGTGAACTTGATGTGGGCAAGGGCTACGATTTTGTTGTCTGCTGCTGAATCCCCAGCACTTAGCCTGCAGCTTAGCACCAAGTTGGCGTCAAGTAAGTATTTGTATACTAAGTGGTAGAATTTCCAGCCACCACCTGAGGAGGAAATGAATACTGGCGTCTTCTTGGCATTGACCAGACCTGCTGACTGTAGAAGGCCTGCCCAGAGAATGCTAGAGCAGCTTGGCAGAGTGGTTAGCGAGCCAGAGGGTAAGTGAGTATATTTATAAAAAAAAAAAACTTTTCCCTATATAACTTGTAAGTGATTAGCAAATGGTGAAGGTGAAAATTATGATTTTGTGAACAATAAAACAATCCAGTTTTAATAGTGCTAACATCTCAAAGAAAATGCAAATCAGAACACCGAGGGCCGAAGTAAAAGAAACAGTGGTTTTGATGACTGTGTCTTGCTATCAAGTACGGTGCTATGGTTATCGCTGTTTGCTTTTAGTTACAGCCCTTTTTATGTTTTATCTTTATGGTTTTTTTCCCCCAAGGGTTTTATCATGCCTTTAACTGATTCCTCGAAACAGTCTTGTGCGGAGAGCTGGTGCCATGGGGCGATGAAGAAATGTTTCCTCTTTCAAAGACTCTCTTTTTTGGACGATAAGAATTGCTAAAGAGGAAGCAATCAAACCTATCGCGCTGGCTCTGCCCTCCGCCCAGCGCGCGGCTTCCTGGTTTTAAAACGCTTTCAGATCCTCCCGTGATGTGTCTTGGTTACATTAAACCGGACCGCCGCGCGTTTTTTGAGATCCCGTCTCTCATCCCGTTCACCTGGCAGACGGCACACGGGAATCGATCGCGGAAATCCGATCGTTTCCGGGTGGAAACGAACCTCGGTTTGCCGCGCTCACCAACCGATGTGACATCAGTACTAACCCTAAGCTGGGAAAATGCCACTTCATGGCGTTGTCCGGCAAGCTTGCAGCTGCCGTCAGTGCTGCGAAGTCCTGCCCTGTCCTCCAGGCTCCGTCGGGCGCCCGGGAGGGGCGTCGCGGGGGCCCCTCTGGGGACCGTCCCCGCGAGGGGAGCCCAGGGGTCCTCCCAGACGACTCGGAGAAACCCAGGCGGACGTCGGTGATTCAAAAACACCTCAGGAAATTGTACTTCCGAAAGACAGGTGCTGCCTTCGCGAGGCTAACAGCTCCCCAGCGCCTCCAACTCTCACAGATCCGCTCTCGCCTCGGAGTTCCCACATCCCCGGGCCGCCGCCCCGCGCGACCAGCGAAGGATGCGGGCGGCGCCAGAAGCCGCTGGCAGCTCCCGTCACACCCTCCGGCCTTGCGGCGCCGCGGCCAACGCCTCCGCCACGTGCCCGCCTCTCGCAGCCAGAACGCTCGCGATTGGCTGGCGGCGCTGCCCGTCGTGAGGGGAGGGAGCGACGCCCGCAGGCTGGCGCGCCTATTGGTCGTGGCGGCGGCGGCAGCGCGCGCGGCCCGGGCAAGGAGGGGAAGCCGGTGGTGGCGGCGGCGGAACGGGCGGAGGCTGCCGGTTTCGTAACCGTCGCTCCTCCTCGCTGGCTCGCTGGCTGCGAGGCCTGGGTCCGTCGGGCCGCGCCGCGCGGGGCCGCTCGGAGTGGAGGCCGCCTAGGGGCGGGCGGGCTGGAGGCGCAGGTAAGGAGGCCGCGGGCGGGCGGGATGAGGGAAGAGGAGGAGGCCGCGGAGGAGCCGGCCGCTCGCTTGAGCGCCGACCGGGCCCGAGGAGCCCCGGCCCGGCCTGAGGAGGCCGGGCTCGCCGGGAAGGCCCTGCGCGGCCCCGCGGCGCGGGCGGAGGCCCCGCGCGGCGTCTGATGCAACCTGCCGGCAACACCCGGCGGGGCCGCTGAGCTCATCCCTGGCCGAGGCCCAGGGCCGCGGCGCCGCCCGCCGACCACCGCGCTCCTCCCGGGCGCCCCTCGCCGCCGGCCCGGGACTGGACGGGGCGGGGGACGAGGAGTGCCCCCTCCGGGACGGGCAGTGGTGACAAGCGAGGCTCGTATTGGCCCCTGGGGATAAAGGGTGTTCCCAGAATAGCAGGAGGAGGACCGTGTCTTACCGTAGCGCCACCTCGGGTATTGCCCGCCCCTCCGAAACTGCTCGGCGAGGGGTAGGCGAGACTTGGGTTCCGAAGTTCGGAGCGTGATAAAGTGGGCAGGGAGGGCGGCTGGTTTTTATTAAATACACGTCTTTACACAAATGATCCTGTGCTTGCTTAGGGAGCTGTGGTTTGAATATCCTGCACTTCACTGCTGAGCATAGGTTTAGATGAACGCGCAGCAGCCACGAGTTGAATAGAAAACAGAAGGGCAAGAAAGAAATGAAGCGCTTCGGTAGCATGTCGGAGCGAACACTGAAGAAAATCGCTAGCAGAGGTGTCTGGATGAAGGGAATGGAAATGTGTATGCGGGGGGGGGAGGGGTACGGATCATCTGTTCTTCCAAGGAGGCTTGTCTGTTTTCATGTTTGAGAAGGTTTAATTGTTTTCGTTTTCCTTTTGAGGTTTGTGCTCTCATCTGGCACCTTAAAATGTGTCAGCTTCAGAAAGCTTTTAAGGTTAGTGCGTTACACAGAAATTGGCAGTTTCCTCTCCCCGAGCCCACACTCAGGGAATCCTATGTGAAGAGATTGTCCTAAATTAAGATAGGATGTGCGACTGGCAAATACATTTTGGAAAGGAAATACTACAGGGGGTTGCTTTCCTAAGAAATTGTGCATCTAAAAGTTCTTGATATTGAAAAGTTAAAATCTGGTCGCTGTTATCACTTGATTAGTATTTGGCATGAGCTGTTCTTAAAGTCCATTCTCTGTTTCTGGAAACACTTACCATAAACATGGCTAAATAATTACAGGATGCTAGTGAGGGAAGAGTTTTTCAGTTTTTTGATTTCTTGCTTCTGGTGGGTCAACTTAGCTTATTTGGTCGTTTGTAAATACCTGCCTAAAAAACAGGTGAAAACAAGATTTCACTTTTTTTTTTCAGACTATCCTTTAAATTCTCAAGAGCACTTCATGACTGTCAGCAATTGTCTGATCTTGGAGAGGTGGGTTCATCTGTAGGGATTTGAACAGCACATGGTGAGTCCCTGGTAGACAACTAAGGCCTCATGGGGCTGACTTAGGTCTAGTCCAAGATTGCCTCACCTGATCACAGTTATGGAAATGTTGGAGCCGCAATTCCAAATGTATTTATTGTATATTCTTGGGAGGGAGTTTTTCCCTGGGTTTTTGTAGGTACATTGGTCTCTTAGCTTTTTGGCTTTCCAGCCCTATTGGTTAAAAAAATTTGTTTTATTATGATTTCCTAATAGAGGTATATTTATAAACAATGCGTGTACTCTATTTTTTCTTTTTTTTGGTATGTTGTAAATCCTAACAAGCAGATTTAAATGGTGACGTTAAAAACAAAGACAAGTGAACATACATTTGCTCCATACTCTGATGGACCACTTATGTACCCTCAAAGGCATGTACCCTCCTTCGTGGACCCCTGTTTTGGGTTGTGAAGCAAACAGTGGCAGCTAAATAGAAGTCCTGCTTCTTTGGGCAGGTAGTGACTTTGCTTACCTTCACATCACATCACATTGTCAGACCCTGGCAACACATGCCTAAGAACTTGAGGTTATTAATTGGAACATATAATGGGGATAAGTAGAAATTCAAGGTTCTCAACTGAAATAAAGCAAAGACCAGATAAGAAATGATGTTCACTGTATAGACCGGATACTCAAAATAGCAAGTGGAACTGTATTTTTGTTTTCCTATACACCTTTAAGAAAGACCAAGAACTTAAGGAAGTAAGACCATAATATTTTAACACTCCTGATTTAATTGTGCTTGTTTTAAGAGATTCCAATACTAGAGAATCAGTCTCATTTTTATATACGACATTTATAAAAATAAATGTTTTCTCTTAGCCTCCGAGGCAGTATTTGACAAATGTTTCCCTTTTTAAAAATTATTTTCATTTATTTTTTATTATTAAAAAATTTTTTTAATGTTTATATATTTTTGAGAGAGAGAGAGACACACACACACAGAATCCGAAGCAGGCTTCAGGCTGTGAGCTGTCAGCACAGAGCCTGATGCAGGGCTCAAACTCACGAACCGTGAAATCACGACCTGAGCTGAAGTCAGACGCTTAACCTACTAAGACACGCAGGCGCCCTTCATTTTATTTATTTTAGATAGAGTGCAAGGTGAGAGAGAGAAGAAGGAGAAAAAGGAGAAGAGAACAAGAAAGAATCTTAGACAGCCTCTATACTGAGCATAGAGCCCGATGTGGGGCTCGATCCCATGACCCTGGGATCAAGACTTGAGCTGAAATCAAGAGTGGGACGCTCAATCGACTGAGCCACCCAGGAGCCTCTCGACAACTATTTCTTGGGCACCATCACTGTATGGCTAGCCCTGCACTACTAGATGCTCAGCATGTGCACATGAAGACTAAGCCTCTAGCTTAGTCTACAGGGAGACCTGGCATTGACAGAGAAACTAGGGGGACACATTGGACAGCAGAAAACGAAAGAAAAGAAAAAGAAAAGAGAATGAATGCATCTCCCTTTAGGGGATTGGTAGTGGTTCGGCGCTGTTGCGGTGTGAAGTATACGGGAGCGAGGGCTGGAGAGTGAACACCTTCGGTCTGATCCTGTACACTGGATCACGATTGAGTGTCAGATTGCTCCGGAGCCAGTGGTTGGAGGGAACACTGCTAAACCAGAGGAGACCAGTGCCCCTGAGAGATGACGTCAGCCTGAGGTCATTCTGTGGCACTGGGATGGAGAGGGAGGGTGGCTTGTGAGTTCTTTGGGGAGGTGGGTGGGTAGAATTCTCAGATACCAGTGACTGTAAAGATTTGGTGCAAGGGAGAAACATCTATGGATATTTTGGAGTGTAGACATTCACTGAGGAAATCTGAGTTAAAGCTTTATTTTGGGGGGCATGGGGAGGGATATCTGGTTGTTGACACGTGAAAAAGACGGGACGATTAGGAAAATTCTTGACAAGTTTATTTTCCCAAATGAAACTTGAGAGAAATTTGTTTTACTCATTCTGACTATTCCAGTGGTTCAGTGTGTTGGGGATTTGAATGACCACTAATTAAATTAAAAAAAAAAAAAGTTACCTCCTCATTGTTAATCTGCAACCGTGGCTCTCACACTTCATTGTTAACAGAATCACTTCAGGGGTCCCTGTAAAACAGGATTGCCCAGCCCTATTCTTGGAGCTCCCGATTCTTCTATCCTTCTATCCTTCTATCCGATTCTTCTATCCTTCTATCCGGGCAGCCTGAGAATTTGCATTTCTAACAAGTTCCCAAACGCTGCTGCTGCTGGTCCACATGTGATAACTACTGCCAGGTCAGCTCTCTGTCAGCCTCTCTGTCAGCCTCTCTGCGCCTCCCTGCTCCCGTGATTCGCATGCAAGGAAACCAGGCGCCGCCCTGCTTCCTGTAGAATGAACTTTGGAATTGTATTTGTCCACGTAGGAGCCAGACTTTCATTTAGAATTGAATATCCAGATCTGAAATGAACTCATATTCTTTTTGCCTGTTGTAGGTGCTCAGTGTTTGTGGAAGGAACAAGAGAGCACTAGTGACAGTGTAAACTGTAAAGTGTGTAACTTTTGGAGGCAGCTGTTTTTGCCTGTGTAAAAACAGGATTGATAATCTGGAGTTAGCTTTTTTGGACCACTTGGCTCTGACCCCCTTTACTTGATTTATTTTCCTTAATGGATATTTTTTTCACTTAAAACTTAAACTTTCTTGGCTTTGGTTGGTTGAGGAAGTTTAAAACAACATGTTTCAAGTTCTTTTTATTATTTCTAAGTTTCCCTTGCTTCCATTTTTACCAATTTGATAATTACTCTTTGTTTTTCGGGCCAAAGGGCACATTTTCAAAGCCCCCCAGCCTAGTACCTCAGCAAGATGAGTCAGACTGAGGTAAAAAGAGCTCTTCTCGGGGTGCCTGGGTGGCTCAGTCGGTTAAGCTTCTGGCTTCGGCTCAGGTCATGATCTCATAGTTCACAGGTTCGAGCCCCGCATCAGGGTCTATCCTGACAGCTAGCTCAGAGCCTGGAGCTTGTTTGGATTCTGTATCTCCCTGTCTCTCTGATGCTCCCTTGCTCACGCTGTCTCTGTTTCTCTCTCAAAAATAAAGACATTTAAAAAATTTAAAAAAAAAAAAAAGCTCTTCCCTATTCTTGTATCTGTGGGTGCCAAAAGGGACACGAATGTCCCTGAATTTGGAGCCTCCATTAAAAGTTTTTAGTGACTTGGGCATAAAAAGCAATGCATAAGGCGGGGAGAAAAGACTTTTTAGTTACTGAAGTTCATGGTATACTTTCAAAGTCAGAAGGCATCTTACCATTCTACATCCCTCATTTGCAGATGGGGAAATCGAGGCCCAAGAAGGGAAGGGATGGGTTCAGAGCAAAACAGGGGGAGCCAGAGCCAAGTCAATATTGACCTGGTTCCTGGTCTGTACTTCTTTGGATCATTTTATCTTTGTGTTGTCTATAGATTAGTTTTAAAGATTAAAAACATAATTGGCATATGAAAAATAAAAAAGTTAAATAAGATGACATCATGA
This sequence comes from Proteles cristata cristata, assembly GCA_017311185.1. Classification (NCBI taxonomy): domain Eukaryota; kingdom Metazoa; phylum Chordata; class Mammalia; order Carnivora; family Hyaenidae; genus Proteles; species Proteles cristata. The sequence continues at coordinate 331,059 of JAESUZ010000174.1, read as the reverse complement.
TAGTTGAAATGATCCCAGGAGAAGTGTTAAACACATTTTTAAAAATTGACTAAAATATGCTCACTTTACACCAAATAAATACGCAATAATGTAGCCGGCCACTAACACTTTTAGTGGCAACGTGGATCAAATAAATACTGAACTGCCACTGTTTAACTGGAAGAAAAAATAGGCAACATAGTACATTATCAAAGGAGATTGTGAAATGCTCATTACTGGATGATAGACTTGGAGTTGATACCATCCATGGTTTGGAAGGAAGCTTTCTGTTCTACGTTAGTTTTGGAGTGAGAACAGATGGCTCACTAGCTCAGAGCTGCCTGCCTGGCTTTCGAAACCATGGAAAGTAAGGAGATACGGCCTTTTTAAAAGGAAAGATTTTTAAAAAGCAGACCAGTAAACAATGTTTTATACAGAAATGGCCTGCTAAAGCTTTGGGTGAAGATTCTGGTGTTTACGAACTGAGCTTAATATCTATGAGATGTACTCACTTGAGGCATTTCAGAATTCTGGCTCTGGGTTTTTTTCCACTGATGTAGTTTTAGCAGTTTTGTGAAAAGAAAACAGGATAGTTTTATGGTTCATAACATTGCTTTCTGAATTTCCAAGAGTGCTTTGATTTCATCATCTTAGTTTGTCTTGACGTGGCCTTAGGATATGATAGGTATGCTTTTAACACATCTTGAGGCAACTGTAGAGACCTAGTTGGACTCTTAATCATCCATATGCAACCAGAATCTCAAACTGTGGCTTCATTTCTGCGGGCAGCGCTGAACTTGTGCTTCGGACTTGGCGTCTCCCATGGGCCCCCCTGCGGGGTGCAGCGGGTGCAGGCACTGCTGCTGCTCAGTCTCTCTGTTTAGCCTCTGCCCCATGCTTGTTGTGCCTTGGATGCATCTTTAGGGCCCTGATGTCTTTCCTTGTGGTTTAGGTTGCCTGTGTTTAGATGTGTTTATTATATCAAGAAGAAGAAAAGCAGCACTGGTAGAAGAAGCATGGGGCGGGGGGGCGGTCAGCAACCTGGAGCTCCTAAGTCTCCTCAGAGCTCCTAAATCTAGGAACCAAGAAATAAGCCTAGGAAATCTATAACTACTTACTGTTGCGGTCTTTAAAAATAAATTAATTAATTAAAACAAGCCTCCTCTCCCCCTTTTCAGAATATCCCATAAAGATGTACTCTGGGAGGAGAGTCCAGTCCTCGTGACTCCGTCTCTGTGTGTTGGCGTTAGGAGCGTGCGGCCACCCTGACGAGTAGTGGGGATTGAGCGCTGCGCTGCTCATACGCTGTTTGACGCGGGCCGACAACCGAAACTTCCCCCCGCTTTCTTTGCAAGTATCTCTCCTATCATAATTGAACTCAGGTTTTCCATGTTTAACCCAAACAGCTCATTTTTCTCTGGCAGATTGCCAAGTGCTATTAGTTCCTTTGTGCTACCTAATTAGCGGTGTTCTTTTGTTTTTCCTTCCATTTTTGATAATGGTCACAGATGGGCAGTACCCTCAGGGGTTCAGGTGGGCTGGATTTGGCCTTGTGGTGCTTCTGTACTAACTCACCTTTCTACATGAAACGATTTAGGCTTCTGAACCACTGGAGCAGTTGGCAGTTGCTGTAGACTTTTCTCAGCATAATCAATTAATGTTGGCCTGCTGTTAGGTACTTGCAAGTTTAATCTCATTTGATCTTGTCATTTCAAACATTTTAATACAATTTATTTTTTAACTAGGTACATGTGAAGATTTCTTGGCAGCTTAGTTGGAAACCATTGATCACCTTGCCCTCATTTCTACCTGTTCCGTGTCAGCAAGAGAGTGTGCCCAAATGAGCAAGGTAGCACAGCAGAACAGTACTCCCGCAATAAGTGTTATTCACACCCAGGCTCATGCCAGCGGCTTGCAGCAGGTTCCTCAGCTGGTGCCTGCTGGCCCCGGGGGAGGAGGCAAAGCCGTGCCTCCCAGCAAGCAAAGCAAAAAGAGTTCGCCCATGGATCGAAACAGTGACGAGTATCGTCAGCGCAGAGAGAGGAACAACATGGCTGTGAAAAAGAGCCGGTTGAAAAGCAAGCAGAAGGCACAGGATACACTGCAGAGAGTGAATCAGCTCAAAGAAGAGAATGAACGGTTGGAGGCAAAAATTAAATTGCTGACTAAGGAATTAAGCGTACTGAAAGACTTGTTTCTTGAGCACGCACACAACCTTGCAGATAACGTGCAACCAGGTAGCACTGAAAATACAACAACTCCTGATAACGCAGGACAGTAGACCTCACCCCTTCCGAGTTGCCAGCTGGTGCAACGTTAAAGGTGTGACTGCCTACGCCACTCGTGTCAATGGCCGCACGTTGTCTTGTTCCATCATTCAAAGATCCATTGAAGGGTGTTTTCTAGGATCAGCACTGATGAGTTGATTAGCTAAAAATGTTAGCCGTGTAATTTGAATATCTAGGTTTAAATGATACGGATTTTTGTGGGGATGAAACAGATTTTTAAGGTATATGGTTAAAAAAAAAGTCCTGGACCTTGATGTTCTTAATAAATCCTCACTTCCCAAGAAATGTTTCTTTTCTAGGTTGATAAAAGGAACGGGGAACTGACAGGGCCTGCAGGAGGTTCTTGGTTTTACTGGAGATGGTTAATTGGACTAAGAACGTTGAATGCCATTTGGTTGATTTGTGATTTTTTTTCTAAATTGTGTACTAAAAATCCTTAGGGCTATGGAAATCAATCACTTTGTGATTTGGAGTGATTTTATGTATAGCATAAACCTTGTTTTAGCATAATTAGTACTGTTTTCCCCAACAAGTACAAGTTTTTGAGTAGCAGTGCCAGGTCAAGTAAGCCCTGTTGTGTTTTAAAGGCCGGATACAGCCAGTTGGCTTAAAAATACAAATAATTAGGAGGCAAATGGGTTTTTTAAAAATAAGAGTAAAGCATATTAGAATTATGCTTTTGGGATACCTTTGGGTTATTGGATTGGCGTTATTTTGTTTTCTAACAACAACAAACCAAAAGACAACTCTGGTTTAGAGGAACTTGTGTACCAAAATTTTGTTTCTGTAGATGCTAGTCAGGTAAGCATTTTTAAATTCCCATTTTGATAGGTTAGTAGACAGAATGTCTTGTTTACCAGTTGGGACTTAGGTGGTTTCTTCTGTGTCCATGTATCTGCAGTGGGGCCATGATTTTTAAAGGTGAAAATGTCTTGGTAAGGATCATTTGGCATTTGATCCTAACCAAGTGATGATTAGAAAAATATGTCATCAACTCTAGGCCATCTCCCAAAATAGTAGTCTAAGAAAACTTGAAAGTGTAAGGTTTAACCTTTAATTTATTTCACGTAAATACATCCTTTTATATTGTTCTTGTGACATTTCTTTTTCTAGTTAGTGGGCTGTATTTTAGACTTTTTGTACCACTGCTTCTGTTTGTTCGTTCCTTCGTATGCTTTTGTGTCCCATAAATTATTTTAGAAAGAAAATACTGATAAAACTCAGGATACTGACATTTTTGTTGAGACTGAAAATGGCAATTACTAAAGTTGAGAATCTCTAGAGTCTGGTTTGTATCAGTGTTAGTAGTTTTGATTGTCCGTGTTGATTTCTTTTTTTTTTCTTTTTTTTTTTTAGCACAATTCTAGCTCAGATTTGATTGTGTGTCAGTGTGTGTGTGTCAGTGTCAGTCTAGGCTAGTGACAAGAGTCTGAGTCACCTCTGGTTAAACATTTGTGTTGCCAGGTAGCTCATTTGAACCTTTTGGCCACGTCGAACCTTTTGGCCATTCCGTTCTGCACTAGGACCAGTAGGTAACTCGGGTTGCACCTCAGGTTGGACCGTGCTCTTTTGGGCAAGTGAAAATAGCACAGTGGCCCGCGACTCAGCAAAGCCAGCACTGAGTCCATGAGCCTCTTCTGCATGTGACTAGGACCCAGTGCTGTGCCAGGAGAGCCACCGTCCCCGGAGGCTTCACTCCCTGGCCAGCCAGGTGACAGGATTGGGGTTTCTGTTAGGTCCAACCCCAGTGTACTTGGCTGGAGTATCCGTGTACTTCCAGGTTGATGGATTTTATTGCCTAACTAGGAGATAGCCCCAGAATCCTACTGAATTTTTAATTTCTGACCGATGTTATATAATTAACCTTATTAGAAGTACAGTTAAGGCCACTTGAATCTTTGGGCACCTAGAAAGATGTTACATTAAATCTCTTGTTTACTAAAACATGTGTTTCAGAAGTTGATGTCCCTCTGGAATTTATGGTTACCAATTATAGGAATTGACCTACTATCTTGGAAAAAGAAGCTTTCGGGAAATCACTGGGGCGTGCGCTTGATAAATCAGAACATAAGATTTAAACTTTTGGAAAAGTTGATTCAAGCTTTCCTGTTACCTATGCAAACAAGAACTTTAGCACAAACAGTCCTTTATGCGTAGAACAAAAATGTTAACCATTGTCTTGACTGTCTTATTGGAGTGTTTGGGAATGAAAGTTTTGAGTTTGATAGATTTCTCAGTATAAAAGTGAGGGAAACCAAGTGTGGGGAATGGCTAAGTTTAGAGCTTTGGGAATTGTAAAATGACTTGTGTAACTTTTGTTCTGTAGGTTACATACGAACCGTTAGGATTTGGTCTGCCTTTGCGAGCAGGTCCAGCGGTTTAGGAATTAGGCTCTTATATGACGTTCTAGCTGCATCCGAGTCTCCCGAGATGGGCGCTCTCCGGCCGGCGTCGGCTGCAGGTGCAGAGATCGGAGCCCTTCTGCTGTCTGGCCCCTTTCAGTTACTGGGATGTGAGCTTAGATACTTAGGATTCTTACTAAGAAGTAGTAAGATGTTAACAGCAAATGATCAGATTTTTGAAATTCGAGTCACGAGTGTGAAATTCTGAAATTTATGTTTAAAAAAAGGTAGTATGTGCAATTTAATATTTGGTATTAAAAGAAATCAGCTTTTGATGTTTCTTAATCCTCATTAGAGGGCTTGAAACTTTGTACCTGAACCACCCAGTTAGCACTCAGAGTGCTTTTTGATGCCTTAGAAATAGGAAGCAATTTTTTGTTGGACAAAAGCTAGGGAGGAGAAAGTCCATTCTATAGCTGTTAGATCTGCCTCTCAGGAAAAAGCCCTTAACTTGTTCTTTTGTTCTGGCTTTCCTCAGTTTGTGAGATTACTCTATTTTTTTAAATATAATTTTATTTCTTCCAGTGAATTTGAAATAAAAACAAACTTTGGAATAATGACTGCATTTCATTGTGGGTTTCTTTATGCTCCATACCAGGGAAGTAGTCCAGGTGTCAGATGGCTCCGAACAGCAGGCAGATGTGCTGTGGTCTCTCCTGCTTCTGGCCCAGGGCAGGGGCGAAGGTCAGTGTGGGGGACGAGCGGGGGTGCTTTGGGCCAAACCTAGATGTCCCTGAATGGCCAGGAACATCCTTTTCTATGAATACAGAGCGCCTCTCTGGGTAGCGCTGGAATGGGGGAGGCGGGGGCTGGCCTTCCTGCGCAGATGCCTGGTGTCCGCCTGTGCTTCCCATGCACACAGGGTAGCAGATTCGTCCTTCAGCCTTTGAGGTGGATGGGAGTGTCAAAGGCAGGCCTTTCCCCTGACAGTACAATTTACAGCATGTCCATCATCTTCACTTACACGATGCCAGAGTGCCTGTAAAAATGAATAAATATTGAATCCATGCTGACTTGAGTGTTTCACGGGAAGATGTCATTTAGATGCTTGTGTGAGCCTTCAGCTGTTTTCAGGTCTTGGGAAATAGGTTTCCACTCACTGCATCTTAATGAAGATTGGAGTGCGGTCATTATTTCTATGGGTAAGGTGGGCTGTCTTGAGGAATTTTATATAGAGGTGATTATGAAGGTGCCGGCTCTAATGACAGCACCTTTGGGCCTGCTCTCCCAGTGCCTTGTCGGAATGTAGCGTCTGTATGCATTTTACTTGTGTTCAGACACTGATTCTGAATGTTCTTTCATGGCAGCACCCACTCAAAGAACTCTAGGCTCGGGAGTTATGCAGGGGCGCCCCGAGGGGCTGGGGGTGCAGAACCGAGCTCGGAAGCAAAGGGGGTTTTGCTTTGTTGTAGCTCAGGTACCTGGCTCTGGCCACAGCCTTTGAAGCAGCTGTCCGAGCCCGGGGCCTTCCCACGCTCCCACTTTGCAGTCGTGCCTCCTAAACGTGCCTCTTGAACCTGTCTGCCCTCCTCCCCCACCGCATGCAGAGCCATCGTCCTCTCTTGTCTGAACTTGGTCTCCTTGGACCACTGCATGCTCTCCAGAACTTTCTCTCATTCCCCACTGCACCCAGGGAGACCCAGTCTCCTTGTGATGTAGCTCCATCTGGTCTTGTTGACTCAATTTCCCTCCATCCTCTATCCCTCGTTTCTGTGCTTCGGCTGCAGGGCTTTTCTAAGCTCTTCTTACTCCTTAGAACAGCTCATGTCTGGATGCCTCCTCTTTGTCTTGCTTTTCACTTTGAACCCTTCCCATGTCAGCCCCCCTGGCTTTCTAGACAGGTCAGTCCTGTTATCTACTTCCCTTCGTGGCACTTTTCAGTGTGTAAGATCATGCATTTGTAGCCTGCTTGGGATTCTTTCTCCCTCTCTGTGCCTCCCCTGCTCTCTCTCAAAATAAACAAACTTAAAGAAAAAAAAAAGATAATATATTTGTGCTTGTTTGTTCAAGGAGAAGCCTCTCTGGAAACTACAGGCTCGGAGAGCAGGGATCCTGTTTTTATACTATGCGGGCACATAGTGGATGTTCAATTATTTATTGAACGAATACCTAGACCCAGGGTTTCATAAAGGCATGCTCAGTGCCGTTCAGCTTCCTGGAAGGGTCTCTAATGTATTTCTGAAGCTGTATGGATTTCTGCAGAGGTCTGGAGACTTGAGTTGGGTGCTCCCCCTCTGGAACATGGGGTGGAGTGGGTAGCTGTGGCAGCCCCCCACTCCCCAGCCCTGCACCAGCAGAGAATGTCCTTTGCCTTCCTGACCTGGGCAAACCCAGCCAGACCTATGCTCCCAGTGTCCCTCTTGGACAAAGAACATTTAGTTACTGAGATTTTTCTTTTTTTTTTTTTACCCTCTTGCTTGATAATCATGGGAAACGGGCACTTTGGGCAGGAGGTGTCCCAAGGAATGGAAGGAGAAAGGTGTATGATACACTCAACTGTGTTTTTTAATGAACACCAGCTAAGCTGTCCCTTTAGAGTTTCAACCTAACCGCGCCTGATTCTGTCGTGGCGGTGGGGGATTCAAAGCCTGTGTCTCAGGCACAGCTGGGCTAGAGACCTGTTTGGTGAACTCACACTCCTGACACCCAAGACCGTCATTACTCAAACTGCTCAGTGTCACCACGAACTTAGGTACTGACTGACTGTGCACCAGCAGAAAACCTGAAAAAATGACTGTTCCAAATCTGAGAAGCACGGTGCCTGGGTGGCTCAGTCGGCTAAGCTCTGACTCTTGGTTTGGGCTCAGGTCACGATCTCACTATTGGTGAGTTTGAGCCCCACGCTGGGCTCTGCACAGCCAGTGTGGGGCCCTCCGTCTCTCTCTGTGCCTCCTCAGCTCGCACATGCGCTCTCAAGATAAAAAAAAAAAAAAATCTGAGAAGCAGACAGGAAAAATGGTTTCATTTTAACTTGGTCACTTTATGAGCGCTTTTGCGTGCCTGTCACATCAAGAAATCCGTTTGTTCTAAACGCCTTGGTGACTTTTCAAAACATCTAGCTTGAGCTACAGCGTTTTCCACCCTGTGGTGGTTTCATCTCTGGTGACCTGTCTTCTCAAGTGCCCTTCACCTTGGCTTGGGAGCTCCCGGATGAGAGCCCTGTGAGGAGACAAGCCTGGACCGGTTTGGTACAGACCCCCGGCCCCAGTGGCTCTGTGGGGCCACGGAGCTGGGCTAGCAGAGGGTAAGGACAGGCATTGTGCCCTCGCAGGGACCCGGCCCAGCTGGCCCTGTGGTCTCGCTGTCGGAGTGGAACTTGGTCCGTGGGTGTACGCTCGGGGAAGACACGGTGTCCGCTGAGACAGAGGCCACGAGAACGCTCGCCTCTGCCACGGAGCCGCCCCTGCTGGCAGTGTCTCTGGGCAGATGCCTGCTTAGCTGGCACGTCCTGGGTGAAAGGAAATCAAGACAGGGATGTCTGCAAGTCTCAAGTTTTAAATAAATAACTGTGCCTTAAGTGCTACCTAAATTCTGCCCCCTTCAGAAACCTAGCTTTGACAACAGTAGCCATACAAAAAGGCTTCTTCCTCTACAAGTTCACCCTGTGTGCAAGGGCACGGGGGAAGGCTGGTTCCAGCTACGGGCTAAGCACCTCTGCGCCGTCAGCGTCCATGTTCTAGGTCGGGCTTGCAAAGCTCATCCATAAAGGGAGAAAGGACAGAGGGAACTGTACACACAGGACCAGTTTTGGAAACTTTTTATTGCAAATTCCATTCTGCATATTGATTTTTGAGAAAAAAAACACTGGAAATGGATCTTCCCTGAGCAGAGGAATACAGATGACAGCAAGACAGATTTTAGTTGCTATTAAAGAACAGAACTATTTTCCATTAGTGTTTTAAAAGCCACTGTCATTCAAGCAGAGTAACAGACTGAGGCGTGATCTCGCAGAAGGTGAAGAAAGATCTTCCCCCGAGGAAACAGCATGATCGAACACGGCCGTGGCCACGTGATTTCTGAGCACCCGTCTCCCCTGTTGTGAAGACGGGTCCCTGGTCCCACTGGGTGCCCCGAGCTGGCTCTACTTGGGGTCAGAGAAGGGAGTAAAGGCCTTGTCGCGGCCTGCCATGCACGCTTCGATCTCCTCCACCGTGCGGGGCACGCAGGTCAGCAGTTCCATGCCGCTGTCAGTCACCACGACGTCCTCCTCGATGCGGACCTGGGTCGGAAAGGCAGACACTCGTTTCTGAGCCTGGCCTCGTGCACCGGATTAGAGGGTGGGAGGGGCCCCTTCTAAGGAGCTGTCTGTCTGCCTGTGATGGAAGGGGCTGGCCTCCAGGCCTCTGTGGGAGGCTGTGGACAGGAAGGCTCCTCCCATGGGGCCATCTGCTCCTGCTATCTGCCCATTCTGTCTGTGACAGACCCGGAGAAAGGACAGGCCAGGTCCTTGTCAAGTGAGGAGGTGAAGGGCGTCCCTCCTCCCACTAGGGCTCCTGTGTGCAGATGAGAAGGTGGCACGTAGCAGCATGCATTGGGTGGGGGGTGGGGGCGGATGTTCTGGAAGCAGAGACCCAGGGCCTGTGGGCACTCACCCCACCAAATCCGCGGAAACGCTGCAGGACCTCGCGGTTGAAGAAGCAGGCGCGGGCCGGGTCGGCCAGGGCCTCGTCCAGGAGGTGGTCGATGAAGTAGATGCCCGGCTCCACGGTGAGCACCATGCCGGGCGCCAGGTGCCGGGCAGTGCGCAGGCTCCGCAGGCCGGGCTCATCGATGCGCTCCACGCCCTGTGCCGGGAGGAAGGCCGCGACGGCCTGAGCAGGTCTGCCCCCCCATGGTCTGCTCTCTCTGGAGCTGCTCTGTGACCTGTGACCTGGGCTCTGTGACCTGCAGGGGCTCTGGCCGCTTCGCTGAGACCCTCTACCCTCTGCGGACGCCGCTCCTCGCTACCCCCAGAAGTGCCTGCAGGAGCCCCGTGGACAACCTGCGTGCACACCCCTGCGTGAAGCAAAACTTATGAGGCCAAAATTGCTCTCCAGGGGGCCGCGAGGCTTCCCGCACCACCTTTTTCCCTTCCAGGCAGCTCCCTTGGAAACCGGCCCCAGAAGTGCTGGGCGCTGCTCCTCCAGGCCAGTCCAGGGTCTCCCGTATGGCCTTTCAGGAGGAGGGGGGAACAGGTGCCGTCAGGAGGACGGGCCGGCCGTCGTGCATGTGCTCAGATGCACGCGCAGGGGGACACGTGGGCATCCCTAGGGCAGAGGCACCCTCTCCCCGCAAACCCACACCTGACCCGGGCCTCCTGATGCTCGCAGGCGTGGCCAGCACCCGTGTCCCCAGGCCCCTGAGGCACCCCTCTGGCCCTCGGCCAGGGAGCAAGTGGGCAGCAGGCAAGCTCTCGGGCCGAGCTGCTGGCCTGGCCTGCCCTGCCCGCGGCTCCTCCCGGGAAGCCCAGCTGCTGGACACGGAGCTGTCATTTCTGACTGTCTAGGGGCCAAGAACATCAGACTTCAATTAGCGGTTCACGTAAGGTAACCAGAAGCAGGCTGGCTCGGCCTCCACAGCTGGGCACAGCTGGGCACAGCAGGGAAGGCTGCGACCGGGATTCCACGAGGGTGGGGACAGAGATGTGTGTGCAGGTTCCGTGGCGTGAGCTGGGCTGGGGCGGAGGTGATGAGGGGACACCAAGGCACTGTGACCTGATGGGTCATGCTTTGGGTACAGAGGCCTATCTGGGGTGGTACCGAGTCCCATGACACTTTTGGCTGGGATGGGCTGGGGACGCAGAAGGGCCCAGTCTGGAATGATGGTCCCTGTGCTCAGGTGAGAGGTGCTTGCGGGGCGGGGCAGGGCAGGGCCTTCTGCCATCTGACGTCTGTGGCTGCCCCTGGGCACCCCCTCCCTGTCCCTCACCTTTGTGCCGCCCCCCTGAGTGCCTGTCCCCTTCCCTCTACTCCAAGGTCGGCAAAGCTAGGGCCTCGGCAAAGGCAGAAACCTGGCCAGGTCACGTCTCCCCATCCTCCCTTGGTCACTGTGTGCCCGCACTGAGCTGCTCCGTGGGTGTGCCCAGGGGAGGGGCCGTCAGCTCAGGCCTCCGGGAAATTCCAGGACCACCACCCAGACTGCAAGTGAGGGGAGAAGAAGGGATCCTGGGGGCAGGAGACTGCGCCCACCGTAGCCCCCAGACCTTTACCCCTTCAGAGCGTTGGCTCTCGAGTCTCCCCCGAAGAATGCCAGCCTGAGCGGGGCTAGGAGAAGCATGGGGGCTGGGCCGGGTAAAGCGCACCCCATGAAGGGGAGAGGCTGAGCCCCTGCCCCTCCAGCCCAGGGACCAGAGCCTTGTGGGGAGAGGGGGGCGCCTGCCCGTGCCATGGCCACACCAGCTTCTGCTGGGGAAGAGGGCTGGCCTGGGCCTCCGCTCTGGCTGGGCTCTGAGCAGAGGGGACCCAGATGTGTCTGTAGGCCTGAAATAAAACAAATGACTTTTATAGGAAAAGCCATATTTTTTCTACAATGTTTATCTGTCAAAAGAATAGACTCTGTGAGCACAAAGGGCTGCTTACTGGAAAAGATAAAAGCAGTTTGCTGCCAATTTTCTCTGGTGGAAAAAAAGAGCCCTGGCGACTAATGAATAACGAACCTCAGTTAACAATGTCTGGAAGGCCCCGCTCTTGGCTCCCTGTACACAATGTGATGGATAGAAATTAGGAAATTAAAACTGATTTTGTTTCTCCAAATTTAACTGTTTACACTTGAGGAAAAAATAATTGAATAATAATGCTTCTCTTGAGCAATTTTTTCCCCCCAAAAATCGTTCTTAGTGCTTTCAAAATACCCTGCAGCCAACAGGCCAAGCCTAGTCTTGGCTAACTGGCTGGTGGGCCCCAGGGTGTGCACCGATTGCATAATCAGGCCCCTGCACCTTGGGCACTGGGCCAGGCAGCAGGGCCGGGCTCACCCCCACCCACCCGGGGCCCGGAAAGACCGCAGCCACCTGCCGGGCAGGGCCTCTCCAAGGCTGGCTGTGAGCACCCTCTGGGTGGTCCTTTCAAAAATCGGTGGGTAGGAGGGTGAGGGGAAAGCCCTGTCTGGAAATGCCCACAGAGGTCTCCCTCCCGTGCCAAGGGTGCCTCAAGTGCCTGCAGACGAGGCGGCCACGGGGCAAGCTGGCCCGGGGCGGGGCCTGGGCTTATGGGGCGTTGGGCCAGGGCCAGCCGTGGTGCCCCACCATCCCCGCCAGACACAGGGGACACACAGCCACAGTGTCCTCTGTGGGGACCCCGCGTGCTGGACACTGACCATCTCCCACCCTTCGGGGGAGCCGCCCCCCTCCCCCCCGCCCCAGCACACAGCCTGGGGCTCACCAGGCAGAGCGCCCATCCGGCACTAGGGCCTGAGGTGGCAGCCACCAGGGGACGTGCGCTCCAGGAAACAGCGCCGCAGCAGCCTGAGCCAGGACGCACCAATGGGTGGAGAATGGGCAGGGGGGTCCCCATTCTTCCTCCTCCAGCCTGTCCCACTACACCCTGTTGTCTCCCAGAGCCCCGACCCGCTGCGGGCAGGCCCCTGGCTGACGTGCCACACTGACCTCAGGGTAGCCTCCCACGTCGTGCACATCAATGCCCAGGAAGTGGCCAAGCCCGTGGGGCATGAACACGGCTCCCACGTGGGCCTGGACCATGGCGTCGATGCTCCCGTTCAGGACACCGATGCGGGCCAGCTCCTCCAGGTGGATGCGGTCGGCCAGGCGATGCATGTCAGGCCACCAGACACCTGTGGCTCCAAAGGAGGCTGCGATGAGCTGTGGACACTGGCGATCTGGCCGGGGCCCCCCCGAGGGAGAGTCTGAAGGACCCATGGAGCCTCTGCACTGGCTGAGGCAGGAGGGCTGGCACTGGGTGGCAAGGATGTTGCCATTTGGGACCCCGAGACCCTGCCTCTCTGTCCGCTGTGCCATCGGGGGTAGGCTCCTGTCACGTGGCCAGGCGTCCAGCTTAGGTCTACACCCCAGCCCGTGTCATGTCTGCCCTCAGCCAGCACGTGCTCCCGGGGCCAGGGAGCCCAGGAAGGTCCCTGAGCATCAGGAAGAGAAAAGCCTGTCCCCGACCGACCCGGGTTGCCTCAGTGAGCCCTGGACCGAAGCTCAGGGCCTCAGGCTGTGGGGTGACGGCAGGCGTGCACACCCCGAAGTGGGGCTGAATCACTCCCAGAGCTGCTGTGGAGAGCAAAGGTTTCAGGGTGAAGGTGCAGCTGGCACGGCCTCCTGGGCTGGCTGGCAGGGGTCTGTGGCTCAGCCTACCGAGGGCCGGGGCAGACCGTCCCCACGGCAGCCCCTGCAGCCAGGCCCCAGACTGCTACTCCAGCCCTTTGCCCCATGTTTCTGGGGCAAAGGTCACCATGGAGCGCGTGTCCCCAGGCACCGAGTTTCGGGGCAAGCAAGCTCAGGGGCTCTGCCCGGGGCTCTCAGGCAGCCACCCTCAAACAGCCTTGGCCACCGCGGGGGGGTATATCGGCCCTGCCCGCTGGGCTGGCAGGATCCCGCTCTAGCCTCCCTCCAGGACACCGAGCACCCCACCTAAGTACCACACCAGTACTGAGGCTGGCGAAGCGCCCTGCCCTACCCCACAGGGCTGAGTCTGGGACAGGCCATATGCTGGTGGAGGCCGTGGGCCGGGACACGTGGGGCCAGGCAGGCGGGGTGGGGGCGTGCCCCCCCGAGCAGTGCTCCAGCCAGAGAGGCGGCCAGTGCCAACCCTTGTGGCCTCATCACTGTGGGGAGCGACCCCGGCTCCCAACAGGCACCCCCATGATGGCCTGCCCTCCACATCCACCAGCACAGATGACAGCAGCTGCAGGGGGCACCCTGACCTCCCGCACCCCTAGGAACCTGCATAGACGCAGGTCTGGGCTCCGGGCTGGCCGAGGGCAGCCCAAGGGCTCAATCGGTGGGGGGTGGGGGGGGTACTCTGAGACAGAGGGCATCACCCTTCAGGCCTTCTCTGGGCACCAGTCCTCTACCAGGGACGGAGGCCCCACAGTCGGGGTCTTGGGCTGGCTGGAGACACAGCACTGACCGGGCACCCCGGGAACCGTGCACTGGGCTCTGAAGAGGGTGGGGGGCCGTGAAGACTGCACCCTGGCCAGTTCACAGGCGGGGCCGGCCCGGGGTCCAAGGCACAGGGAGGCCCAGGAGGGAAGCCCAGGTCCTGAGGCCTGACCTGCCTCGGCCCACAGGGTGCCAAGGCAGCGGCGGCGTCCCAGCGTCTGGCTTTACCCCCAGCAGCGGGGAGAGCCCGGTTTGAAGCCCTGAAGGCAGAGTCAGGGCACCCTGAAATGGAGGGCTGGGTCCTGGATCCCAGCTTAGCCGCTCAGCCGCTCACCCCCCTCCGTGAGCCTCGGATGGCTCCTTTCATCAAACAGCTGCGATGCTGGCCCTAGCAGGCTGGCCACAGAGACTCTGGCATCTATGGGGCAACCGGGTCACTAACCCCCGAAACTGTCATTGGCCAATGTTCACCTATCGCTATGGCCTAGCCAGACCCTACTTCAATGCTGGATATTCACTCGCTCCTGGGTACCGGCCAAGCCTGCCCCAGCCTCATGTCCCTGCTCCCCTGAGGCCGACACACCCACCTCACCCTCCCCAGGCCAGGCCACGTGTTACAGCCACACACAGGTCGCTGGGAGTCAGACTCGCTGCTCGTGTCTTGACATACACGGGCCCTGCCCTGGAGGGACCTCCCCCAGCACTGCCTCCACAGTCCTGGTTATTGCCCGCCCAGCACCCTGTCCCCTGGATGGGTCTGCCTGCTCGCTCCTTGGGACCAGAGAGCTTGCTGGTTCAGGGGCAAAAGCACAGCACACTCTTCCCCAAGTTGAGGATCTGGCCCCGAAAGTGCCCATAGGCAGCTCTGCAAGGCCTCCTGGCCTGCCTGGCCCCGGGGCTGAGGAAGGGCATCCTGCGTGGTGGCTGACACCCACCTCCAGAGCAGCTCAGGTTCTCTTGGAAAGGGCCCTTTTCCGGCAGCGGCCGAAGGGAAGCCCCAGGAAGCGGCCTGACGTCAAGCCTGGCGGGCTTCCAAGTGGGCTGCGGCCTCGGCAGAAGGGAGTCAGGTATAAATCATGCTCGGCCGGCAGCCCGGCTCCTCTCCTGTCCTCCTGGGGCCGGACGCGAGGTCCCAGGCGGTCCCCACGGCGCCTCCAGTCCTCCTCGCCTGTGTCCTCGGGGCCGGCCCTGCACACGCTCTCGTGGCTGGCAGTGGGGCTGCTGCCTGTGTGTGGTTAGGGTTGTGACAGTGATCCAACCTCCAGCAACTTGGCCCCAGCGTCTGGCCCGGATGGTGGTTACGACACCCTCCGCCAGGATGGGGGGCCCTGAAGTGTGTGAAGGTTGCCGTCCTTGGGCTGGGCCGGGGGAGCGGATGCAAGCCCGGGGACCCCGGGCTCCCCCACAGCCTCAGCGGCCCGCAGGCACCTCAGGGCCCATGTGGCCAGCTCGAGGCTCGGTGGTCCCCTAAGCCCATGCGGGCTGGGAACGCCACACTGGGGACCACACTACAGACTGGGCGTCAGTGGCCCTGCCCGCCCTCCCGCCTCCAGCAGGCACCAAAGCTTTGTCCCACCTTCCCTAAAACATCTCCGGAACCTAGACCCTGACCTCTCCTGGACTCCTGCCCGTTTTTTCCCCAAGCCTTGCAAGGCCTCATTTTCCATATCTCCCATGAGGCTGAGATGACGGGCACTCTCTTTAGAACATGGCTGGCCCCTGCCCTGAGGACACAGCCCCAAGTTCCTCAGCCTGGTTTTCTCCAGCCTCACTGCCCACCTGCCCCTGGGCCCACGGCCCTGGTGCTGGCGCTTCCCTGTGCCTTCCCCCTGCTGGCCCCTCAGCTGGGACCACCTCTCCAAGGTCCTCACTTTCCCACACTCTCTCCTGTGGGCCTTGGTGTTAAGGCCCTCTCCAGGAAGCCTTCCCTGACTGTCCCTTCCTGTGCTGTCAGAGCTCTTCCCACCAGCGGGCCATACACTGGCCAGCTGTGGCCTGGTCAACGACTCTGAGCCCCAGGAGGAGGCGCCTGTGTCCCGCTCCATGCCTGGCAACTGTGGGGCCTGAGCAGGAGCCCCGGTGCCCCTCATGTCTCTCTCTTGCAGCCAGTGCTGTGGCCGCATGGGCCCAGGATCCAGGTGTGCCCCCTCAGCCCGCTCCTCTGTGCATTCAGACCCCAGGGTGCCAGGGGGGCATCTAGGTCTGCGCCCATCATCCGCCTCTTGGCTCAGAGAGACCAGAGAGCCCTGGTGTCCGGGCCTGAGGGCTGATCTGTGCCCACCTGGCCCCCTGAGGCCACACCTTTCCCCGTGGGCCAGGGTCCAGGTAGGTTCCCGGGAGCCTCAACAAGCAGCATCCCTCACGGCCTGAGGCCTCCTGCCCAGAGTGCGGCAGCCCCGCGGCGGCCTGAGCTCAGCCAGGAGGGCCCCAAGAGCTGAATCCTCACAGCTACTTCCAGACAAAGAGCTCACTTCAGCCAAAGACAATGGCCCTCAGGAGAGCACGTGTGCGCCAGGCCTTGGGGGTGCCGCGAGGAAGGCGCAGGGCCTGGTCCCGGGGCAGGCCCTGTGGGCTGCAGGGAGCGCCTGGTGGGCCAAACTGGCGGAGGGCTGAGGGCTGAGGGCCCGCCCCACCGCAGACCCGGCTGCTGCCAACCTCCGGGGACCCATTCGCCCTGCGTAAGGGCAGGGGGCAGCGTGCACCCTGGGGCTGCAGGCGCCTCGATGCTGAGTGGAGCTGTGGTTGCCTCTAGAAGTCTCTGCATGCTCCCCCTCCCTGCTCCCCCCACAACCTTGGCCAAGAGCCTGAGGGAGTAAATGAGGCCAGGGAGGGTGGGAATTTGTCCTCCATCCTCCAGCCAGCAGGGGGGCCTCTCGGGCCCTCGGACAGCTTCCTCTGTCGGGCTCTTGCCACGGAGGGCACCCGCAGACCAGGAGGCACACTTTCCCCCCACTCTTCCGCTCGGAGCCGTCTCGAAGGAGAGACCTGAGGGGAGCCCCAGCCGCTCCTGCTCCTGACACCCCCCGGCAGGGGGGCAGCACTGGCAAAGGCACACCAACCACAGGCCACAGCAGGCACGTGTCAGGCCACGCGGGCCAGCACAGCTCTGGGTGCCCTTCTGCTGCCGGGTCACCTGGTGGCTGCGAAAACGTCCTCTACTGCCGTCTCGGCCGATCTGGGGACAGTCCGCTTCTGACTCTGTGCTGGCTACACCGCCGCCCCCAACCCAGGTGGCCGGAGCCCGGACACCAGCCGGGCCAGGAGTGGGGGAGCTACACACAACTGCATGGGTGCAGCGATGAGGGGGTTGTTCACACAGACCTGCTGCTTTCACAGCGGCGGGCAGCGGGGCCCAGAGCCAAGCGAGCAGTCTGTCCTGCCCATGAGGGTCCTGTGGCGGTGCGGGCTCCGGGGGGGGGGAGGGGGGCGGGGAGGGGCTGCAGCCTAAGTGGGGGAGGCCAGGGTGGGCAGGTGAGCACAGAGGGGGATGGAGGGGGATGGAGTGCCGAAAGTGGGAGGTGAGGCTGCAAGAGGTGACCTCCGTGCTCTGTGGTGGCCGGAGGACAAGGGACGGAGTAGGCACAATGGACAGCAGTCTTCGGGGTGCTCCTTGGGTTCGCCCTGGGCCTCCCTCACAGGGGCTGAGGGGTCCCACTGGCATACTCCCCGGTACCCACGGGGACAGGGTGGTGTGCACGGGGTGGGCACCTGCCCCGACACAGAAGCCTGGGAGAGCTTCAATTCCACCCAGCCATGGCGGCCAGGCCCCTGCCGTAGGGCTGGCGTGGGGGGCACCTTGCCAGGTGCGGCCCCTCCGAGTGAGCTCAGCCATCCTCCCCTGGCTGCCTTCGTGACAGGGAGGGAGGCCCCGCACCCCTGAGCCTGGGTTCTGTGTGCTCTGGTCATTTCGGGCTTCTCTGTGCAGCTTACTGCGAGCCCGGGGTCTTTATTTACTCTTCCCGGGAAGGACGCAGCTGTGCGGTCTCAGCGGGCGTGTGTCTTGGCCCAGCAGCCAAGCCCAGAAGCCGGGGCACTTCCGCTAGGACAGGACGCGGGCTGACCCGGCCACAGGCTCCGGAGAGGACGTGGCCCCAGGTGAGCAGCTCTGTGGGCGCAGCCTGGCCCGTCTGGCGCCGGAGCGGACAGCGGGACTGTGGGTATGTCGCGATCCCCAGTGCTGGTGGGAGGAGAAGTGGCGGCGGGGATCTGTTCCCACCCCGCACACAAGGGAACCCGCAGGCCCAGCACAGGCCCAGCCCGTGCCTCACTGGGCCCCACGGGAGGACCACCCCACACACAGTCTGTGGAGACCAGCCCAGCTGAGGTCTGAGCAGACACAGCCTGCCCTCAGAGGGACGTCCAGGGGACAGAGGGCAACTCGGGGCCCTTGGGACTCGCCTGCGGCCTGACCACTTTCTGGGCAGAATGAGGACTGCTTTGTCAGCTGACCGTTGGCCAGGATGCCAGCTGGGAAGTGCTACCCAGGTGCGAGTGGACTCCCCCCACTTCCCCACAGGGTGGGGGGGGGACGGCCTTGGCCATCACCCTCATCTCAGCACTCTGCGGAGGCTAACCAAGCACTGCCAGGGGCTTACAGCCTGGAGCCTGAGCTGAACAGAGACAATCCTTTCAAAGCTCTGCCTGCCAGCCCTCCAGCCCTCCCCCTCCCTCGCCCCCCAACCACTCGGCGCGGCACGCGGTGGCTTCACCCTGCCGGCCTGTCTCCAGTGTGAGCTGCGGTGGCCAACTCTCCATCTCTGTGCTGCAGCCCACCCCTATCCCCTTCTTGAGGGGTGCCACACGGGGCGTGGGTGCATGGGGCTCACAGAGCACAGCTTGGCTCCAACACCGAAGGTGGGAGCACCGGCCCCTTCCAGCCCGTGGTCCGGATCTGCGTAACATCCACATTCGCACAACCACTTGTGCGCAGGTGAAGAGTCCACTTAAGGAAAAGCCAACACGGTTTGCTCGGCTTGCCAGGGGACGGTCCCGCTGGCGGCAGCGGTGGGGTGGCGCAGCGTGGAGAGGACGGGGAGGGAGCCCCTGGCCCAGGCCTGGACGTATGTCCGGGGGCTGCAGGCAGCCGGGCTCGCAGACGCCAGCGAGCACGCCACAGCCCGCGGCCAGTGTTGATCAAATCTGAACAAACCCTTCTCATTGTGGTGTAAGGAGAGCGGGAAGGACTGTGTCCCTCAGGGTGACCGGTGACTGCTTCTCCAGACTGGACCTCACTGATAACAGGGGATGCAGTCTGTGGGTTCAAGGTCAGAAACACCCCCTAGTGGCTCTTCTCCTGCTGTCCAGCTTCCCGCGTCCCTCCTAGGCCTCTTCCGTGGATTTGCAGGCCCTTCTACATGCCCTTCTTTTACACAGGGGGCCATCGGCCACTCCATCCTGACTTTTCTGACAACTCAACCACCTGGAGGTCCCCGTGTCAATACTCAGCGGCGACTAGGGCTTTTTAAAACATTATTTTTTAAATAGGTTTCATGCCCAGCATGGGTGGGGCTCGAACTCACGACCCTGAGATGAAGACCTCAGCCAAGATCAAGAGTTGGACATTCAACCGACTGAGCCACCCTGGTGCCCTGTGACCTAGGCTTTTTCAAACATTCGCAGGAGATGCTGCCTCCTTCTGCAGCCGCTGAACCACGCAGGTTCTGTCACCTTGTCGCCCGGCAGGGGCTGAACTTTTAAGCCTTCCTTTCCAGCTGACCTCCCCGTCTTGGGCCCACCAAGCTCCGTTCTTGCTGGATGAGTGAGGGGGCGGGGCTGGGGTCCGCCAGTGGCCCTCTGTGGTTCCCTAACCTCTGGTGGGGCCTCTGCGGCTGGACGAGGGCCATCCGAAAGGCCCACTCACTTTGCCTTTGCAAGTGACAAGTCGCCTAGGAACCCTCAAAAGCAGCTCTTGGCCTGGTGACCGAGGCTGTAACTTGTCCCAACAACTGGCCGTGGGGCCCCTGGGCTGTTTAGCCAACACGAGCCATCAGCCTCAAGAGGCCACATCCTGGGGCTTTTACAGTTTGGAGATCTTTTATTTTCCTGAATAAAGGCTCCATGGAGGGATGCCAACCTGACTGCTATGGTCCCTCTGATCTCAGAATGAGCTTAGAGTCCAGCCTTCGAGGGTCCCCAGAGGGCTCTGCGGCAGCCACTCACCATTCCCCGGACACAGGCAAGACACCGGCCCACACCAGAGCTAGCCACGTTCTGAAGAGAAGGGCGGCCCAACATCAACCAAATGCCAGTGTTGGCATTTGCTGATCAAGCCCTCTGTGGCGCGGACCCTGCTCCAGGATAGGACCGTGAGTATGCGACATCCCAGTGGCCACTGTGAGCAGGGGCTCTCGCTGGTGCAGAGTATCAGGTGGGGCTTGGGTTGACCTTGGGCTGAGCTCCCCAATTCCCAACTCTGTCTCTCCTTGGTGGCCGGCCCCCTCTCCTAGGACTGCTCCTGGAGTCTTAGCTGGCTGAGCGTGTGAAGCGGGATGGATGCAGGACCCAGCCCCCAGTCCCCAGTGCCCTCACCTGGCTTCATGGCGCTCATGACAGCGCGGCAGCTCCGCAGCACTGCCTCGTAGATGGCCTTCTGGTCTGCGGTGAACTTGCCATTGGCAGGGAAGGAGCAGGTGATGTCGGAAGAGAAGCAGTAATACTCCCCACCCATATCGAACAGGCTGCAGGAAGAGGAGGGTATGAGGTAGGGGGTGTCCTCTCCCCTCCAACCCACCCCTCCGTCCCACCCCCCACCACGGGGCTCAAGGGCAGCCTGCTGGGCCTGAGCCATCTGGCCAGGTCACCTCCCACCCCGGTGCATTCTCACAGTGCCATCCAGGGAGACCTCGGGCCTCAGGGCAGGGAAGCCTGGAGGCGGTGGGGCCAATCCCACACACATACCCCTGCCCTCCAAGGCCTCTGGATGCCCAGCTGTGGGGACTCACTTGGAGAATGAGGGAGGGGCAGACATGTCCCCAGGCCCTGACTCACCACCTGGCCTCCATGCACTGCTCACGGGAGCCGGGCAGGGAACACGGGGATGGATGCCCCCATCCAACAGACAAGTGGGGTAAGGAACACCACCCAGCTCTCCTGGGCCCCCGTGTCTGAGCAAAAACCCAGCCAGTGGCTCTGTCCCAGCACGAAGGTCCCCCCACCAGAGGACCCTGCTGGGATGGCACAGATGGGCTCTGCCGAGGCCTGAGGGAAGGGCAGGGAGGACCTGGCAGAGGACAGTCCTCACATGCAGCAGGGCACCCTGGCATCCGCAGTGGCAGGGCAGGGACCAGGGGCACAGGCAGAGACGGAGAGTCAGAAGGCTGCAGAGGCCCTGGGCCCGGGTGTGAAAGCCAGCAGGCAGGATTGCACTGGAGCCTAGAGGACAGTCCGGCGGAGCCTGCCCTCTAGCCCCCGTGACAGGGCCCAGTGTGGCTCCCCTGTGATAGAGCGCAGTGTCGCAGGGCTAGGAGGGGGTGGGATGGGCCACTCCACCACCCTTGCTGCCTGCCCAGGGCCTCAGGGTCCTCACTGGGCAAGGGCAGGAAGGAACCCTGCCCTGCACCCCCCATGGTGGGATGCAACAGGGCACGTGAAGGGCTCCCAGATGACAGCAGTGAGGGAGCACAGACGGAGCACCCCTCTACATCCCGTCCCACCTGAGCACCTCAGCAGGCTGCTTGCGGCAGGCGCACCGGGGGCGGGGGGGTGGGGCGGGCGCGCCAGCACCCCCAGCCGCTTCATCAGCCAAGCCATGACACTGAGGGCTGCAAAAGTAATTGTGGGACACTGGTCTAGCCCCAGGCCCAGGATTCTGCTGCGTCTTGGGTGCCAGGTGGCCACAGAGGCGGGAGTAGCTGAGGGCCAGGGCTCTGTCCTCAGCTTCTCCTGCGGGTCTGTCTGTAGCTGCACAGGGCCTGGCGCACCTGAGTGGGGGCAGGGCCGTGCCTTCCGCCAGGGCCTCTCCCCCACACCCAAATCCTCGAGGTGAACACTGCCATCCACCAAAGTCCCAGGGGCTGCCTGTGCACCTGCCTTTGGGGCCCCCACCCCAAATGACAGAGCAGGGGGTCCCTGGCCCTGCTCGTGGAGCCGGGAGACGGGCCATGTGGCCGGCCAGGCAGCCCCAGCTACTCCAAAGAAATAGATTTTTAGAGGAAAAACCTGAATGCTCAGGATCCTAGGACACTTTGCTGGAATCCAAAGTCCCCAGCCGGGCACTTTTTCATCTCCTGTCTTTTTCCGATTGCAAAACACCATAAACTGTCAACAGTGCAAAAAGCAGGAGATAACACCTCAGGTGATTCTCTGGGGGTGGGGGGAGCCCCAACCAGCATGGCACAGGAACTTCAGGCTGGGTCAAAGTCGTAGACTCCCGCCGACCCTGCCTGGGGCAGGCTGACGGGGGGACCTGGGCCTCAGCAGAGGTGACCCGAGACAAAACAGAAAGGCCTTGAGCAGACACACCCAGGCATCTGCTCCCCGGGAGGCTCCAGATGCAGAAGGGTGTTTGGGCCACCAGCTGCCTGTAGCTTTACTCCTGCCGGGGGCACCCTCCCCTCCCAGAGCTGGCTGGGGGACAGCATGGCTCAGCCCTATCTTGATGGGAAAGTGAGGCTCTGAACACTGGTCCAGCAAAGCCCCGTGTTGGAGTCAGAAGCTCAGAGCCCAGCTATGGGCTCTCCTGTCCCGGCTCTAGCACTGGGCCTCAGGGCCTCAGCTGTGCTGCCTTTAAGATGGGGACACCTCCACAGCTGCAGGTTTGTGTCCCCTTAGGGCCGGCGTGAAGGGGGGCACGGGGAGCAGGTCTGTGTGGCCGCGGTCCAATTTCACTGGGGAAGCAGAGCATTTTCATTTGGGCCCCTTAGAGGCCAGAGAGGAAAACGGTGTGTGGTTTATGGATTCAGAATGTCAAGGAATGGCCTGAGCAGACAGGACAGAGCTGGGAGCTTGGGGGACACAAACTCCTGGGGGCGCCCACATCGGCAGCGCCCCCGAGCAGAGGGCTCTATTGGCCTGTCTGGTCTCAAACAAAAACAGAAATTGAACTATTTAAAAAACGAGGAAGCCCACAAAAGCGCACGGAACACTGGAGTCATCTAGAGCAGTGAAAACAAGCCGCTTCTCCTTGGCAGACAAGGCTCCTGATCACGTTTTCCCAAAACTCTCCTCAAGAACACAGCGAGAACGTGGGACAGTGGGTGCTGGGAGCCCCTCAGCCAGCCTGGTCTTACTGTTCAGATTCTAGAAGACTTTGCTTGTAGTTTTTGTTTGAAAACCGTCTGCCTAGTGTAGAAGGAAGTGTACGCCCAGTCGGCCAGCTCCATCCTGCCCAGCGACGCTCGGGGCACGGGGCTGGAGTCTATTTTCGTGTTCTCAGTTCCCTATCTTTCTCTGCCCCCTCCCTTTTTTTTTTTAAATCCCCCTCCGAGTTCCTACACACATAAGTTATTCACATTCAAGCCGCTCTGGAATCCAGGGACGAAAGCTATCTCTTTCATAAATCATCTCCCTCCAGCTCCTCTGTGTCCATTTCCTCCGCCCTCTGAGCGGCAAAGCGGCAGTGGGGAATTCGGTCATACTTTGGCTCCACCGAGCGCTTCAGGCTCCCTCCTCTCGGCTGCCTGGGGACACCCACTAGGGCCGCTACCATCTTTGGCTGAGTGAATGTGTATAATAATCTAAGACATCTGGGGAGATATTACACATCTCCAAGCAATACACTGGCGTCTCTTCCCTCACATGTGTTTATCTCGTTCTATTTCTGGCCAGGATGAGAGGTTCTGTCCACCCTTGGCTCCTCCCCGGCAGCCTCATGCCTGGGCTACCTGCCACCATGGCTCCACCAGACTGTCCCCAAGCCCCCACCTTAGCTCCCCTGGCCCCACAGCGGGGACTGGCGGGCCCATAGGCAGAAGGTCTCTGAGATGGTTCGGGCAGAGAGAGAGGCTTGGGAAGCATTTTGGGGAAACACTGCCACGCATGGACAAGGCTGTCTGCACTCCGCTTTCATCTCCCGAGCTGTGGCCTAGCCCTCGGCCACCTCTCAGGCAGGACCGGCACTATGCCTACACGCAGGCCTCTATGCAACGGCAGGAGCATTTCAGATCCCAATTTACAGTTGCCCCGGCCTGCGTTCCAGGGGAGGCCAGGGGATTTCTGAGAAGCAGGAAACTCCTGCTTCCCTCCAGACCTCAGCGCGAGAGAGGAAGATGGATTGGTCGCTTCCCCGCTGGCATACTCCAGCAGCAGCCCCTCCAGATGAAGCACACCGGCTGCCTGCCCGCCCCCAGCCCAGCCTTCCATGGAGTGCCACGGCCCTCATGGGCCAGTGGGGCAGAGGCCATCACTTGGAGGCCGTGGACTGACTCATCAGGCAGACCTCTCCCCAGAACCTTCCGGGCATCCCTGCTCCACACCTTAGCCACACGGCAGCCGCTCCCATGGGGCCCACGGGGACAGGAAAGTGGCCCAAGCAACCAGCCCCCAGGAACCCAGAGCTGGTGACTCCTGGTAACCCGGTAACAAAAGCAGGCATGGGCTGGGGGCATGCTGGGCATCTGAAGTGAACTGTTCCCGTTCTACAGATGGCATGGGAGAAGCAGAGCACTGGCGAGGGGCTGAGTCCCCAGGAAGGACACTGCATGGCACCCCACCTGGTGTGCGGTTGGGGCAGTGCCCACCCAAGCCCCCGCCGCCACCGCAGCACCGTGGACGAGGTCTGGGTGTCGGGGCAGTGGCCTCCGCCAGAGAGGGGCTGAGTCGGCGTCACGAGCACAGCACATGCTTCATTTCACTTTTTCAGTGAACCGTGTCCCATGACACGGTGTCTGTGAGCACCCAGGCTGTCTGGGCCCGTGCGTTTCAAGCTGTGGGTGGTGAAGCCAACGGAGTGGGGCACAGGCCAGAATGTCAAAGAAGTAAACAGACAAAAAGCATGCAGTAGGGGGATCTGGTTATAATCTGGGACTGGGTTAGAATGTCAAGGGTACATGTAACTGGAGGAAAGGCTGAAGGCTACGGCCACCGGGCTGGCTGTCCAGGCGAGCAGGGCCTGTGCCCTCCTGACAGCGTTCTCCTGCCCCGAGGCCTGGGCACATCCATAAGACCGTCGAAAACTCAGGAGGGGGCTGCTGGGTGAAAATCAAGTGCTTCTGTGGGCAGACGGCAAGGGGAGGGGGGTCTGGGCTGGGCCTGGCGCCAGGGAGCAGGCCCCAGAGGTGACACTTGTTCTGTGAGGACAGCCAGGGCACCGGGCACCAGCACAAGTGGGGCCTAGAGGCCCCCTCAGCCCACACCCTCCACCAGCTGGGGAGAAGCCCCCAGGCACAGACACACCCCTCCTGCCACAGCCTGCGGACGCCAAGGGGGCTGCTGGGGCCCTGGGAGAGGGGCCAGGCCCTCCCCCGCAGCCTCCAGGGTGTTCCATGGAGCCACAGGCTGCTGCTCATGGCATGTGGCCCCGGATGGAGGGAGCGAGGTAGGGTCACTTCCCCAGGCGGTTTCACGTCCAGCCCAAATCAAACCTGCGGGACTGACCAGAATGACACAAGGACAGGAAGGAGTTGGCGGCAATGGTGCTAGTGGCAGGGAAGGGCGGCCAGGTAGGGAAAGAGCCAGCCGGGGCAGCGGCCCCTCACGGGCCAGTCCCCTCAGCTGCGGAAGGAAAGGACGGGCAGCTTGGGGCTGTGACACGGGCAGCAGGAGCATGAGCCACCGGCACGCCAGCAACAGGTCAGAGGTCTCCGGGGGATTCCCTGCGAGGAAAACCCTGGTTTCTCCAGGCAAAGAGAAGCAGGGCTTTGGTCATTGTGTGCTGTGTCCCCACCTCTGCTGGTCAGCAGGGCCAGGCAAGAGAGACCCGGGCTTCGGGCTGACCATTATCAGGGTGATGAGAAGTAGAGGCCCTGTGTCCTGACAGGAAAGGAGAGGAGAGAGGGAGAGGGGACACGGCATGGGGCCGGGCCGGGGCCTCTCCACAAGGGAGAAGCAGCAGAGGGCCCGCCCACACATCCTGAGACAACGCTGCCCTCTCCTGGCCAGTGCTGGGAGGTCCAGCTCGGCACCCAGGCTGGGCTGCTTGTAGCCGGGTCACCTAGGCCTGGGCATCCTCAGGTGTTCTAGAAGGTTCTGGGAGGGAACACAGGGCATGCTACCTCAGGGACCACTCCTCAGCGGAGTGATCAGATGGTGGGGGAGAGAGGCAGCAGTTGGGGAGGGGTGTCCCTGCCGTTTCCCAAATCAGCACCCACTGGAGGCACAGCCCAGCCCCCTCCTGCTGAGGGGCCCAGGGGAGGCGGGAGGGCTGCCAGACCCAGGAGTCCAGCACAAGAGAGCACCCGGCCCGGGTGTACCACTTCGCAGTGGGCTCAGACATGGACAGCGGTGCTCCCTGGTGGCTCACGGGCGGCACACTAGCCCCTCGGCACCTCCATCCACTTTGGGGACTTTGGTTTCCAAAGCCCAGGCTGGTTCTGGGAAGCCAGGGCAGTGCACGGGAGCTACGTGTGTCCTCACATCTGTGCTCACACCCACTGGCAGGGGCTGGTTTGGGGAGGAGGGGTCTTCTGGGACTCCCGCCCAGGACGGGTATCCAATGACAGAAGCCACCACCCCTTGTGTGAGCATGTGAAGAGCATTCACTAGCAAGCTCACCACCCTCCTGTCACCCTGTTTTACAGGGTCTGCCACTTGCCTCAAACTCCAAAACAGAAAGCAACTAATGGCTTCTCTAGGACAGTAACCGGGAGATGGGGTTCCTGGTGAAAGGGTTCTGAGCCTGGGGCAAAACCCCAGGAGGTCCCACAAGAGGCCTCAGGGCTCTGAGTGAGCTGAGTGCAAGGGCCCCAGCGATCTGAAGTCATGTCAAGGTCATGCAGAGCAAGCAGGACAGCATCCCAGCAGAGAGAAATGGGAAGGGGCCCTGGGAGCTGGCGGGTCCCCACTTCTCAGCTCTGGGTGACAAGGCTGATGTGGAGGGAGAACCAGCCCACCTAACCTACAAGTCCCAATTCATAGGGGGATGACGAGGGCCAATAGTGGTGACGGCCCAGCTCCCGGGGAGGTGCTGATACTAGAGGGACAGAGGCACAGGCGGCCGCCTTCATACTCCACTTAGCACGTGCCTCAAGGCTGGGTTTCAGCTGAGGCTGAAAACACACAACAGGACTTGGGACTTGAGAGCTATCTGGTTCAGGCTCTGCCGGTGGCTCTCACCGCCGGAAGGTGGGCCTCAGGGCCCCGCGCACGGATACAAGCCCCAGCCTGCTGCCTCTGAGGATGGCCCCCATCGCGGCTCCCACCTGCCAAGGCCACGCTGTGCCAGGGTCTCCACTCGCCACTGTGTATTCTCACTGAATCCTCCCAGAGCTAGGTACCCTATCACCCAGGGCTAATGGAGAAGCTGAGGCTCAGGATACCAGCCAGTCAGCTGGGGAGGGGGAGGGTGGGGGCGTCATCACATAGCCCGGGCAATGAGGCTCCCTGCAGGGGTGCGGGGGCACATGTGGGACTTCAAGGAGAGGAATGCAAAGGGGAGAGGGGACCACCTCAGCCCCCGCACCCACCTTTACCAGTAGAGCCTGACTGCCCCGGACCAGCTCTGCCCCCAAACAGCCCCTCACTAAACGTCCGGATATCTCTGGGGCATTTTCACCTGACCTCAGGGGACTGGGAGCCAGAGCGTGCCACCCAGTGGGCACCTGGAATAGCACTCCTTCAGGAAAAACTCTGTGCTGTGCTCATATTTTGGTGTCATACCTTATGATGAAGTATCGTGGCTTTTATGTTGGGATAACAGAGTGATTTATTATTTACCGAACACAGTAGGCGCTCGGCAGATCAATTTCAATAAAACAATGGATTACAAACGCTGCCAGCAATCTGGCAGTAGCAGTAATCAACAAAACATGTTGTTCTAAATGCTGCATAATAAATTGACTATAATAAACTCATAATTATTCTACTGGCTACATTTCAAAGTTAGCGCGAGAAAAATAAAATCACCAATTTGGACTTGGCATTAACATCCGTGGGATTCCTGGATCACTCCTGTCTGAGCTGCAAGAGGGAGACGCAGGTGCTGGGTGCTCCCACACGGGCCAAGGCCACATCTGGGCCATATGGAAACCTGATCCATGCTGCGCCCCGGTCAGGTGGGCCCCCCCCAGCTGCGGCCACCCCAGGCGCACAGCTGTGACCAGCCTCTCCTGGGGTGAGGATTGTACTGGGGGCACATATAGAGGACAGCAGAGAAGCAGACACTTCCTCACTTCCTCTGGGGTATGCCCAGCTCACAGAGGAGAAAAACTCATGGCCACATGGTGCTGCCACGGGGCCCTCCGGCAGGCCAGAGCTGGCCCAGTGACAGCTGAAACCTGCTGGTACGGCTAGGTCTCTGCCTCTGCTCAGGGACAGATTCCCACACCCTGGCCACCAGGCCCAGCCAGAATGGGCTGCACAAAGAGCATTAGGAAATGCTGAAGGAGGCCAGAGTCTGTGGGGATGCCAGGTGGTTTCTTTGGGGCTGCGAGTGGCTCAGCCATGGCCCGGAGGGCTGGGCCCTCCCCTCTCTTTCCTTGGTCTCCGGCTGAGCCAAGTCTGAAGCAGCCAACTCCCTCCCCAAATCCCTCTGGCTCTGCATCTGGACCCTCCCTGTGTCTCAGTGACCTCACCTACGCATGGCGAGGGGGCAGTGGGACATGGGGGGGAGAAAATCTACCTAAGGAGGTGTCCCTGGTGCCAGGCACTGGGGAGGCTCCCGTCAAGGTGTCTGCATGGCCTTGGCCCCTATGCCAAGAACTACATGAGATGCTCCAGGGAGGGTGTGGCCACTTCAGGGGTCCCCCTTTGTATGTTCTCATCCCCGCCCTGCTGGCCCAGGCCCCTGGGAAAGGGCATATGAGCTGAGCACTTGCGTTTCTGACACCTCTCTTCCACCCCTCCATGCAGTCTTGATAGGTGCGTGCCACCTCCACTAACAGAAAAGTAAACTGAGGCTCTGGGAGGAAACTAAGTGGCTCTGTTTCCTCCCAGAAGGCTGAGCTGGGCCCTTGCCAACAGTGGCCCTAGCTGGGACATCCCGTCTGGCTGCTGACCCGGGCGAGCTAGCCACGGGGCCTGGTGTGCCTGTGGCAAGGGCAAGCTGGGGTCGGGTGCGCTTCTGCAAACACATAGCAGTGACAGCTCAGAACATGGTTCGTGCCCCCCAGCAGACGTGGGCCAGAGACTGTGGTGTGCAGGCTCCCCTCCACCCTGCTGCAGGGCGAGGCCAGGCACAGCTGGCGCTCCAGCTTGGGAACCGAGCCGAGCGGGGCAACGCCCATGCCCCAAGAAGCAGCAGGAGCCCACCTGGAAACAGGCTCCTGGGAATCTTGCTCAGGTGCCCGGCTACCAAGAGGCTATGGCACCAGAGAACCTGGAGGGACAGTGCATGCCCCCCACCCTGCCCATGTGTCGCTGACTGCAGCAAGGTGGCTAAAGGCTAAGACAGGGTGGCCCGTGGGGTTCACAGCCTCTGGCTGGTTCTCAGTAGCCCTGCGGCAGCCGGGGCTGACCCTGCCTGATGTCGGGTGCTGGAGAGGAGAAGCAGGGAGTGCCCAGCACCTGTGAGTTGGAGAGAGAGCTGGTCCAGGTCAGCAAGGTGCCCACAGGGCCCTCCCGAGGCTTGGAACAGCTGCCTGGAGCCACGCGGCATATGCTCAGCATGAGCCCAGCGATCCAGGCTCATGAGCAAGGTGTGCAATTCTGCCAGCAGGGACGAGTCCATTGGAGGGGGGGGCAGGGGGGCTGCAGATCCCACCCACACCTGCTTAGTCAGGGCTCCAGGTGGTGCTGTGAGCACCTTAAGCAGTGCTCAGAAAAGTCCTGCAAACAGTCTTGAAGGTCAAGCACTGCCTCTGACCTCCTGTGTTAATGGCCATTTACAGATGGCAGAGGCTGGCAGGATTCAGTGCGGGGGAGGCTCCCTCTGGATCTTCCCTGATCCAGACCAGGTGCCCACCCTCCTGGTACCGAGACAGAGGTGTGAGTGTGGTGGGTGTGGGGCAGGGGGGCCCCCCCGCACCATTTCTCAGTGCTTCCCTGACGATGGAGAGAAGGCACCTGGCAAAAGAAGTCTGGGCCCAGAGCGGGCCTGGGGGCCTCACTGTGCTCAGCCCTCTCAGGGGGGCACTGAGAGGTTCCCGTGTGTCACTCCTGAGGTGGAGTTCCGCTGCAGCCCTGTGGGTCACGTGCAGAGCCAGGGCAGGGCCACCTTACTCACCACATGTCTCCATCCTGGATGGTCCGGTCGTTGGGGGCCCCGGCATGTCCATAGTGCAGCACGGCCGAATTCTCACCACTGCAGGGCAACGGGGGAAGTCAGCAGCCCATCCTCAGCCAGCAGATCCCAGAGCTGGCCCCTCACCGTGCCCCGTGGGCAGTGCCATCCACCCTCCAGCAGGCCCACTGTCTGAGGTGGTGGCGGGGAGCAAGCTGGTCCCAGCACCTGTGGCCATCCAGCTGGTGGCTGGCCCCTGGGCTCACGGTTCACAGCGTTGTCACCTGCAGGGCTTTCCTGGGTGAGTGCTACTCGGTCAGGCAGGCGCCCTTGGGGCTGGGGATGTGGGACAGGTTGGGGGACAAGGGTCTGAGGCCCAGGGAAGGGAGCCCGAGGAAGCCCTCTTTTTCCTGGAGGAGGGAGCAAGGAGGCTGTGTCAGGGCCGCCATGCTGCAAGCCTGGCCTCTCTGCTCAAGACTGCTTCCCTAATGAGCGATGCCTTTAAGAAAAAAAGGGCTTTTAAGTCTGTCCAAAGGAAAAAAAACCCCACCTGGGTGTAATATTTATGGTCCTGTTCGGGAATCTCAGGAATCATAAAAGTAGAAATAATGATTTTTCTCTCTATCCACCAGAGAAGAACATTTCCAAAGACTGAGATGTTCACATGTATTATTCATGTGCTGAGGACGTGCACATCAGCAGAGCTACTGGCTCCATCCTGGCTGGGCAGAGGCCAGACCCCCTGGCCCAGGGGGCAGAGCAGGGAGAGACGGGCTGGGGCGAGCCTGGGAGACGAGGGGCCGCCCACAGCCAGGACGTGCCTCTCAAAGACACACCTAGAGTGACACATGCAGTCACACAGACACACAACAGTGCACACTCGGGGTGCCTGGGTGGCTCAGTCGGTTAAGCATTGGACTTCGGCTCAGGTCATGATCTCGCGGTTTGTAAGTTCGAGCCCTGCATCAGGCTCTGTGTTGACAGCTAGCTCAGAGCCTGGAGCCTCTTCCGATTCTGTCTCTCTCTCTCTCTGCCCCTCCCCTGCTTACACTCTGTCTCTCTCTCAAAAATAAACATTAAAAAATATATATAAAAATAGTGCATGTACAGCCATGAGCCGCCCGATACTCATGGTCACTTGTACCCAATGCCTCCAGCCACCGTGCAGGTGACACACGCAGAGACTCAGAGCCCCCTGCCGCAGCCACAATGTGCCACACGCAGAGATACCTAGAGTGACATCCCCTACCACAGAGACCCAGACCATCCACAGTGGTGATGTTCTACAAAGCCACGCTGACGCATGGGAACACACACACACACACACACACACACACACACACACACACACACACGGCCTCCCGCCCTGACAGAGCTCCTTCCACCTCTGCTGCACACAAAAGCCACCACAGTATAAAGTCACATCCTGGCCCTGTGGAGGGGGCGGGGCAATGAAGGCCAGCCAGCAGCCCCAGGGGAGCGGCCACCCTAGGGGAGGCCAGGAGGGGCGCGGCAGTGAGGGGGCCGCCCCGGCTGGGGGCCTCAGGGGAGAACAGTCTCCAAGCGTAAGTGGGCACTTGTGTGGGCACAGATGTGTCTAAGCTCGGGGGCAGCAGGTCCCCTCGCCTCTCACGACCTCCTCCCCGCCTCGTTCCCACTTACCTGCCGCAGATGCAGGTGTAGGAGCTGTGGCGCATGCCGCCCCGGGAGTAGCAGTAGTGTTCGAAGAGGCTGCAGGAGAAGGAGGGGAGTCAGGGCGCGGGGGCCGGAGCGTGCACGGCCCCTGCCCCAGGAAACCCTCAGCCCAAGCCTGCTTGGCTGCGCCCGCAGGAGGGCCTGAGAGACCCTGCCTGGACGGGTCCACGAGGCTCATAGCCTAGAGCCCAGGTTGCCCACCAGCCACAAAAGCACAGAGGCCAGCGAGGACAGGGGGCAAAACTGGAGAAGCCACCCAGCCTCCTGGGCCCACTGGGAAGACAGGCTGGGGCGGGGCCTCCGCGGTTTCTGCGGGGCTGGAGGGTCTCCCGTGACTCCCAGGCCCAGCAGCCACAGCCTACCCCACCAGCAGGGGCGGGACACACAGCCAGGGAGGGACAGGGACTCTCCAGGCCCCAAGCTGGACTCAGATGGCGCTGGGCCTGACCCTGGGGAGGGGCACAGGGAAGAGAGAGCAGGAGCCGCCGGGTCCTGGCCTGGAGGACACGACTGAGGGGCAGGCCCTCATGGGGACAGAGCAGGGAAGGCCGTCTCTGGTTGCAGGCAGAGGGGATGGAGAGGGGCAGGGTCTAAAGACAGGCCCTGCTTCCCTTCCTCAGGCCAAGCAGCAAACGGGCTCGCCCCTTAAACCAGCTCCCAGCCTGGGCACGGGAGGCCAGAAACAAAGTCTGGAGGGAAAGATGAGACCCTAGAGGGGGCAGCCAGCCCCCAGGCTGAGCCCAGAGCCAGAGCCTGGGGAGGCCTCCGGGTGTGCAGGACGTCTGCAGACCCCTGAAAGCCCAGGAGGGTAACAAAGATCAGAGAGTAAGCTACCCTTGGCAAAGGTCTGGGCCCTGCCCCCATCCCCCTGGCCCCCACCGGAGAGGCAGAGCCTGGAGACGACTGCAGGGGCTGTTGGACCAGACCAGCCACATCAACACCACGTTAGGAGTAATGAACCCCTGGGGGCCATACTGCCAAGAGCTCTGGGGAGGCTACGAGCCTGCCCCTACCTCCACCATAAGCCCCAGGACCTGGGGCAGGGGCTCGTCATGGCATGGGACTCTGTGCTCAAAGAGCTCGGCCTCTCCAGGCCTCACCCCCTTCCTCAGGCCCAGCCCTCCAGTAGGCCTGGCAGAGAAGCAGGTCCAGGGGGGGCCCACCCCACCCAACGACCCACCCCACCCACCGACCACCAGGGCAGGAGGCCAAGCGTGGGGCTGCGCCGCTGTCCCCGTCCTCGGCACACCAAGGCCGCCTGTGGGCACGCTAAGCAGCAATCCCGCCCTGAGCGTTCGAGGTCTGTTTTGGAGGAACGTCTGTATGGAGGAGTCTAATCTTCCAGGCACTGTAAACACCAATTATGCATAATTGTTATGATTGGGTATTAAGTAGTTGTCATGCAGGAGCAGTTCTGCCACATTCAGGCGGCTTTCAGACTTGCTTTACAAACCTCCCGGGATAATTGGGTATCTGTGAGTGAACTATTTCCTCAACATAAAGGATCTCAGGAACCGCCAGGGAGGGAAGGAAGGGCACACGCGCCCCCTTATCAGTGCCCCATGTTCACAGAGGAAGCACTCTGGGGGCTCCGGGGGCCGCCACTGACTTCCACCTCCGTCCTGGAGACCACGGGGGCAGCACGGCCCCGAGCGTGGCCTGTTCCTCATGGGGCAGGCCTTCCTGCACTGGGCAGCCGTGGACACCAGCCGCACACCACCTCTGCTCCCGGCCTAGACACGGGGCCTCGGACGCCAGGCCTCCACACTGCGAGCCCATGGTGAGCGCACAAGGCCGGACCCGTCACGGAGCTGCAGCACTCCCTCAACTTCAGAAGACACGACTGTGCCTGACCAGAAGCAGACTTCAGGGCTGCGTGGCCATTCTCCAGGTGATGGGGACAGCGGGCCTCTCCTGGGCCAGGGGACAGACAAACAAGTGCAGGCTGTGGGAGCCGCCAGCATCAGGAAGGACAGGCAGAGGACGGCTGTGCAGCCTGCATGCACAGGTGAATAAACGGGAATGTTGTGTGGCAGCCTGAGGACGCGGGGTGGGTGGCCGGTCTCCATCCCCTGCAGTCAGGCTCGGCGGCCTGCCTTTCCCTGCAGTGGAAGCAGCCTTCATCGCATGCCTTGGCTTCCACTGAAGGAAGGACTTCCGGGTAGAAGGCACAGCTTACAGAAGCACCCAACGAAGCAACGGCTGACCCAGTTTTCACCTGCAGGTTGCAGCCAGCACTGGGCCGTTTCTGGACATATGGACAACCCCAAGCAGCAGTGAGAGAACAGCCGCAAGCTGAAAAGTCACTGTAGCTGGAAATGATTTGAAGTTCTTCAAGTTGGACTTCAGCATCTAATTTTGGTTTAAATGAACTTTTCTGACATGACGTGAGGACCCACTGGTGACAATAACAGGTGAAGGCAACAGGTCCCACACCCCGGAGGTCCCTCTCTCTCTGGGATGTTGGTGTCCAAGTTCTGGGACAAGTGCAATAGCTCAGGGCGCTTGTGGGGAGATGTGAGTCTGACATATTTCTGATTTTCAAGGGGCAGGGGGTGAGCAGTGGGTGCTCCAAACGGGGGCCACGTGGGTGACATGAAGTTCCCATGGAGCTCGGTAAGCATCAGCCATGATGACAAACCACAACAAAGCCACCTCTTCCCAGGGCACAGCTCACGGACCAAGGCAGTAATAGATGGGAAATTACTAAAGATCTTGCTAGAAGCTTACAAAAAATATGGCAAACCATGAACTGGATGAGGGTCGAGGTGACTTGTAACCTTAGGAGCCTAACTACTGACTGATGCAAGTCTACTGCCAAATTCAGCCATAAGCTACCAGTTAGCCCTCTACAGCCACAAGAGATGACAGCAGAGTCCGTGGCCGGAAATCCTTCTCCCACACTCAGAGGTGCTACGCGAAAGACAATAGACAGAGCCATGTTCTAGGACAGGACAGAAGGCGGGGCTAGAAGGAGAGGAGCTGTCAGTTTTGGGAAGGTAGAGGCCTCGGCTTTGCGCTGCTGTGTGGGGACGGTGACAAGGCCTCAGTGACACAAACAGCAGCGGAACGGAACGGAGACCCCACCCCCACGCGCGGCTGTGCCCGGGTAGGGATGTACCCTCAGTGAAGGGCAGGCTTGGAGAAAACCCGCCAGTGTCATAGCAGGCAATCAGGGACCCTGCCTGGGCTCCGGGAATAAAATAAAATACGTGCCCCTCCTCGGAATTCATAGTGGAGGTCTGTCTTCCATGCGGTTCAGGTTCCTGGTTTTGGAAACCAGCGCCGCCCCTGCCCCCCAAGCCAAGAAATTAGCAGAAAACTACATTCCTGACTGGTGCCGCCTGGAGCACCTGGCAAGGGCCGATGCAGCGCCAACTGGGCGGTCACACCCTGGACCCAGGCCAGCCAGGGTCTGTGTGCACCTGGACACACACGCATGCACATACACACCCATCCCCCCCCCACACTGAGGATGAACTCGCAACCTGAGAATAGTCCACAAGGGTTGTCAGACACAGCAGCAGCCAGCTGAGACCCCCAAGGGCTTCTGCTAACAGAGCTGTCAGGTGGAGTCTGTACGCACCGTGTAAAACAACCGACGCCTGAACACGGAGCAAACAGAAGGGTGGGTCTCAGGAAGAGCCATGGTGGAACTTCTGGAGATGGCCGGTCTGTCCATAGGAAGACGGGGGCAAGAGCCCAGGCAGCGGTGCTTGAGGCCCGGAGATCACCTCTGCCCACCTGTCTGTGGCTCGCCGTGTGTCCCAGTGTCCTGGGGGCCCTGGCCGCCCTGCTCCCTGCCGCCCCACCTGCACAGAGCACCCGACTGGGCACCGGGTACGTGGCCTGCCTGCCACTGCCTGTCCCATCTCCTGCTCTGTGGCCCCTGGAGCTTCCCCAGCACAGCCAGTCCTCAAACTATAAATTCATATTCTTTGCTATAAACTCCTCCCAAGCCAGACACGAGTGGAAAATGCTTTGGGTCCCAGCATCGACGAGAACGTTTCAGTAACCTGGGAGAGTCTGTGCTGTGAAAAACGAGGCGGATGGAGCCACCGCAGCACAGAGGGGCATGCCCGTCTGTCAGTGCCCGGAGTGACGAATGGGACAGGGAGGGCAGATGCTGAGGCCAGATCCGCAGGAGCGGTGTTTCCAGGGACAGCGCCGTGGGTGTCCGCCGGGGCCTGCAAACCAGCCCAGGGAGCCTTCCTGGGCACGCGGCCCAGCTCCTGCCCTCTGAGGTTTGTCGCCTGATGAGGAGACGGCCAGAGCCCAGTAAAAATGCACAAGCTGCCCACGATCATGGCGGAAGGGCTACCCCGGGCAGCTGGTGTCAGCGAGCTCTCAGCACAAGCGTGAGCACCAGCAGGCCGGCCAGCCGGGGAGGTCGGCAGGGGCCGCGTCAGCCCCCTCCCCTGCGGGGCCCTGCTCCACATCAGTTCCCAGGGGGCCGGGCCAGGAGCAGGAGAGCGGAAGGGAGGCTGGGCAGGGTGGGCCAGGCCAGTGCGCCGAGCTGCGGGCGCAGGAGAGTGGGCAGTAGGGACACAGGGAGACTGAGTGCGGGACGAGGCACTCCGGACTGAATGCAGGCTGCAGCCCACACCCGCTGTGAACTTCATTCAGTCTCTCCAGGCACAGGCAGGCTCCTCACCACAGCTCTCCGCTTGCTCAGGCCTGTGGGTTCCCCACCCTGTCTATGCCCCACAGTCCTTGCTCTGGGCCACGTGCCTCCAGGGGCATGGTTTGGTACTGGCATTGAAGCCAAATCCTAGCTCTGCCACTTACCAGCTGTGTGGCCGTTCCGGGACTCAGTTTCCTCAGCTGTAAAATAGGCTAAGAGTACTTCCCACAGAGCTGTTGTATCACTTAGGTGACATTACATATATAAAGTACATGTAACAGTGCTCGGCACACACCAAACCCTATGTACAGGACACATCAGCTGTCACTGGTGTCATGGTTCAGGGGCCTCCAAGAGAGTGTGCACAGCACGGACCTGTGGCTGAAGGAAAAGAGGCTGGGGTCGGACAGTCTCTTGGCTACTCCTTTAAAGCCAAACAGAACCCCTTTGCAGCCAGACACCGGCGCCCTCCTGCCCCCCCATGCAGCTGGACACGTGCAGCACCTCCAGGACTGACATGAACACGGCGCTTCCCCTGACACGGGGCATCTTGGCGGCCTCTGTCCTGCTCACATATCCCGAAGACTCCCCTCCTCGGGGAAGCACCAGGGCCTCGACGGGTAAGAAGAGAGAGGAGGGGGGTGCCTGGGTGGCTTAGTTGGTTAAGCATCCGACTTTCGCTTAGGTCATGATCTCATGGTTCGTGGGTTCGAGCCCCGCGTCGGGCTCTGTGCTGACTGCCAGCTCAGAGCCTGGAGCCTGTTTCAGAGTCTGTGACTCCCTCTCTATCTGACCCTCCCCTGTTCACGCTGTCTCTCTCTCTCTCTCTCTCTCTCTCTCTAAAAAAAAAAAGAAGAGAGAGGAGGAAGGGGGCTATGTTCTGTACCGTGATCACAGCGCTGATTCCTTTTCATTCACGTTTGTTCTAATTACTCTCATTTTAGGGGTATAAATGACCACAATTATGTAATGAACATGATATTGCCTTTTGAAGCCCTAGCTACTCGGTAAAAGAAACTTCCTGACAGAGAGGAAAGCACCGTACCACAGAGAGGCGTCCTGGCAGCCACCCGGAGGCATAGGCCATTGGAGTGCTTCCCTGGTTTCTCCAAGTGGAGGGAGCAGCCAGGGAGGATCCAGACCCAGAGGAGAGGTTTATACCGGGGGTCACAGGATGGGAACGGCTTTCTGGGGAAAACCAGAAGCACAGACCACATGGATTCTGAATTTTTCGGGAAGGGGGATGCCGTTCAGCTCACTCTAGGAGGTGATCAGATGCCATAAGAATGCACCCAGGGCCCCTCCTGCCCTTGTAATTGCTGCCATAGGCAGCATGGCTCCCGCCACCCATCCCGGGCACAGTCTAAATTCCCGGAAGACCCCAGCTTCCGTAACCTTCTCTGTGGGCCTTCTGAGGGGTGGCTTCCAGGCTTGGCAGTGGCTAACCTAGAGGCTGCCCTGCCTGTCTCCCTCCCCAGAACCCTAGGGAAGACAGAGGGCAAGCTAGGGAGCCACCACCGAGGCTCGAGGCTGTTTCAAATGAGCAAGTCGCATCCACACAGTTTGTCACCAAGAAGGGGCTGCCTTCAAGCCTTGGACTAAACCCAGACATGCATTATTAATAAAACCAGAGCTGACGGCACAGCTTGTGAGACTTGGCACCGTCAGGGACACGGACCATGTGTAACGGCTCTGGTGGCTGTCTCCTGAATCAGCAGCAGCTCCTTCTGCCTGATGCTCCCCCAGCCCCCTCCCGCTGCCCCACCTGGGTCCTGGACTGGGGACAGGGACAGCTTGCCACCCAGGACCTCCCACAGCCCAGGACAGAAACCGAACAGTCCCCAGCAGCCTTCAGTTTCCAACAGTCGTTCGTGGGAAGGAGCGACTTTCCTACTTTGTGGGTGGAAGAGTCTGTGGCTCAGAGACGTGGCGTGCTGTGGTCAGGGAAGCCCCCCAGTCTGTGTTTGAGCCTGGAGCCTCTGTGGGGTTTCTGACCCCACGCACCCAAAGCCTCAGGCCTGTTAGCGGTGGGCGCGTGGGGCGGCACCGGCCTTGGCAGGGCAACACATCACGCTCTGCATATACTGCGGGTGGATGGGCCCCGCCATGCCTGCCAGGGCCCTGGCCTCACACGTGCGCACAGGGCCCCACCCCATCCCGGGCCAGTGCCCCAGGGGCGACACGGGAGCTGGTGCGCAGGAGAGACCCCCGGAACGCAGAGGCCCCGCGAGGGAAGAATCCACCAACCAGAGGCAAGGGCAGCAGCAAAGCAGGGTCACGGCAAGAAGACGAAGAGCACCAGAGAGAAGCCACTCTCTCTCTCCCTGAGAGCGGCCTTATCAAGGTACGAGATAATTAGCATTTTAATTGGATAATTGGGAATTCTAAATTGCCTATCTTGTATTAAGCATAACTGAGGACATAACATGACATTCAATTAACAAATATTCCTCTTTATTCTCGACATACTTGATTAGGTTGCATTTCTGAGGTCTTCGGTATCTGTTACTGGATAAAGCCCTGGCCACGTCAGACTGTTAATAAATGCAAATCATAAATATATATATGGAAAAGATTTTAGAAATTCTCTGCACAAAGAAAAAAAGCTCACCCATCATCTTATATTTTGTTGAACATCCTTCCAGGCATTTTTTAAATGCATAAACACAGATTAAAAATTTTTTTTAATTTTATGTTTAAAAGAAATTTTTAACATTTATTTATTTTTGAAAGACAGAAAGAGACAGAGCACGAGTGGGGGAGGAGCAGAGAGAGGAGACACAGAATCTGAAGCAGGCTCCAGGCTCTGAGCTGTCAGCACAGAGCCTGCTGCAGGCTCGAACTCACAAACCGTAAGATCATGACCTGACTGAAGTTGGACGCTTAACTGGCTGAGCCACCCAGGTGCCCCTTATTTTATGTTTTTAAAGTTTATTATTAAGAAAGACGGTGTGTGCAAGTGGAGGGGAGAGAGAGAGAGAGAGAGAGAGAGAGAGAGAGAGAATTCCAAGCAGACTCTGCGCTGCTGCAGGCCTTGAACTCACAAACTATGAGATCATGATCTGAGCCGAAATCAAGAGTTGGACTAACTTAACTGACTAAACCACCCAGGTGCCCCTAAAACACAGATTTTTAAAAATAACTGTATACTAAAATAATAAAACTTTTTAAAGCTACTTTTGGACTGTAGTCTGATCTGACATACATACAGGGCATGTACTCAGGGCACCTGAGTGGCTCAGCTGGTTGAACGTCCAACTCTTGATTTTGGCTCTGGTCACGATCCCAACATTGTGGGATCGAGCCCTGCGTCCAGCTTTGTGCTGAGTGTGGAGCCTGCTTAAGATTCATTCTCTCTCTCTCTCCCCCCCCCCCTCCTCCTCCTCTGCCCCTCTCCCTACTTGCACACACACTCTCTCTAAACAAAAAATGAAAAAGAAAAGGACTACAGGTATAGGGACCCAGCACAGTGACCTGTAAGCACACCCTTCCCATGTGCCCAGCACCCCAGGGCCCCTCCCAGTCAGACTTCCCTCCCAGGGGTGGCCTGACTTCCAACAGCACCGGTTCGTTCTGCCTGTTTTTGAACTTCATGTAAGTGGAACCAGACAACGTGGCCTCTCTGTCTGGCCTCCGCTGCTGCTCCCCATCCTGCTACGTGATGCCACGTGATGGGTACTTGTCATTCATTCTCATTGCTGGTAGCATTCCACTGGTTCCGCTCCCCCACTGCTGAACATTCTGGCTGTTTCCAGACGGCAGCTACCATGAGCGGTGCCGCTGCAGACATTCTGGTCTGGTCTTAGGGGGCAGTGCGCACTACCTCCACCGAGCGTATTCCAGGGTGGAAAGGCTGTGCCACCGGATTCTGTGCAGGCTCGGTGTTAGCAGGTAACGCCGGTCTCTCCAGGTGGCTGTATCGATTTATTCACTGCCTTATACCTTCTTCCACTTCATACCTGTGCACGGGCCCAGAAGAGTTGACACTGGCCCCACCCAGTCCTGGATGAGGGCTGGGATAGTCTAGGCAAGAACCTTTTCTCCTGTCAATAGATATGTGTCTATACTAATTTTATTTTTAGAGCTGTCCCTCTGTCCGGAATCTGACTACTCCCCACTCACGCTGGCGCGGGCCACCTCCTTCTCTCACAGGTTGATGGTGACAGTGGTGTAGCAGGTCCCCTTGCTTCAGCCCTTGTCCTCTACAGAGGGCTCCTTCTTCAGGGAGTCCTGGCTTCCCAGGAGCCGCCCACCTCCCTCTTACTTCCTGGTCTCCTCTCGTCTTCTCCGTCTGTCTCCTTGTGGTTCCTGGGACCACCGGGCAAGCTCCCACCTCAGGGCCACCAGATGAGCCTCATTCTCTCTGCCTGGAATGTCTGTCCCACAGATCAATAGCCTGTTCCCTCCTTCAGGCCTCTCCTCCAATGTCCCCTTCTCAGGGACGCCTGTCCTGAGCTTCCTGGATAAAGGACTCCCTCCCCCACAGCCCTCACCATCTGACTTTTATCCATCCATCCTCACGTCTGTTAGGCTGGGGGGTCTATTTCACGTCCACTCTGGTACCACCTGAGCCCAGGATAGTGCCTGGCACACAGCCGCTTCTCAGTACATTCCTGTTCCATGACTGAATAGTACGTGGCTGCGTGGGCAGTACCACAGCCTGTAATTTACTTAACCAATTTCACGCTGTTGGATATCTGGGTTGCTTCCACCTCCGTGTTACGATGGACACCCGTGGCCATATGCCTTTCTCTGTCTTTGGACTAAACTCCTAGAAGGAGAATTACATGGGCACGTTTGGAGGCTCAGGGCCCGTTCTGCCAAACAGAACCCAAAGCTTTCATAAGGATTTTCAGGGTCCTGAGCAGTGCCCCGTGGGGCCTGTCTGCCCACTGCACTGTGAATCTGGTGGACAAAACATAGAAGTATTCTGCTTTTCACTGATTAAGTGGCAAGTTTACATGTTCATGGCCTCGTATTTCTTCCTTTCTAAATGGCTTGCTTCTGTTTTGGGAAACGGGATGGTCAGGTTTCCCTTACTGACCCTATGGGATTTGTGTGTGACGGATGCTAGCTAATGGTTTTGACCATCATCTATGTAGCAAGCAGCTGGCCCGTGCTGGCCCTCTCTCGTGCCTTCTTGGACGATCCCCTGGAAGAACGAAAGGGCGGCTGGGGCAGGGGCTGCACACAAGGGCAGGAATGACTGGCGCCCTGCATGTGACAATGAACAGGAAGACAAAATCCAGAGCCTGCAGCACACGGCTCGAGGGGAAAATCCTAGATCTGTGAATCCAGACCCCTTTGGGGCTGACACTCTCAAACAAGTGAGAGCGCCCCGGCTTTGGGAGGCCCCGGGAGAGCTTTGCAAACATTTATAGGTATAACTGCTAACAATCTGCCTTAATCTGGGATCAACGTCTGCTCACATTTGACCCAATCCACCAGCCCTTGCCAACGTCAGCAATAACACCCTTCCTGGCCCCAAACTGAAAACTCCCCCTTGAAAAAATGCACCAGGCCACGCTAGGAATCATCCAAGCAGGCTTAACGTATGACCAGGAAGGGGTAGAGGAAGACAATCCTCGTTCAACATAACCCAGAGGCTACTCTCCTTCCAAGGGATGCCTGTACCCCCTCCTTCCCTCCCCAGGAAGGCACAGGGGAAGGAAGCAGGCACATGGGGCACCTTCTGGAAGAATGATGGGGGTGGGAGGCTTCCTTTGAGCTAGTATTTCCCAAAGCCTGATAAAAGTCCACGAGATGACATTATGGGGGATACTGATAAACATGTTTTATGCATTAGGTATTTATTTTAAAGTATTCTGCTCCATTTATGGCAAATTATACTGAGTTTTACTCATGACAGGGATATAAAGCCTTCTTTTAAAGGATATTTAAAAAAAAAAAAAAGTAAAGAAACTATTAAGCAAATAATACTACAACTGAGACCAGGATTTGGCAGATGGAGTGAGTGTGTCACGTGACTGATGCTAGGAGATTCTGCTTCTTTGAAGAAAAGCCTGTTTTTAGTTCTGGGTGGGAATATATTGGTCCAGAAGCTTCTTGCCTCCAGACAGCACCTGCTGGTCTTCGGAAAACAGCTGGTAGGAGGAACTCAAACAGAACCCGGTCTTTCCTGTACCTCGACTTGCTCCTGTCCCTGGCTCAACAGCCTCAGACACCGGGCCGGTGTCGACCCCGAGGGCAAATGCCAAATGGGTTCCTCTGTCCTTAACACCTGGGGTGCTGAGGGGTCTTGGGGAACAAAGCCACGTCCAGCAAGTCTGGATGCTAAGGGCCTCGGACAAGCGGATGCCAAGATCTTACCACGCTACTCTGCACTGCCATGGAGTGAAGACTGCTGGAGCCTTACTTGGCCTGAGTCCTGGCTGGAGCCTTACTTGGCAATGTTTCCACCTTCCTTTATTTAATAGCTCCTCATAAAGCTGGGTCATTAGACAGAGCCTGTTCAGGGCAATGACTCTCTCAAATGCCCACATGGGACCCTGGGGGGACAGCACCTTGGGTGCCTGGCAGCTCCCGCTCCAGTCTGCGGCATCCTCGGAGGCCCCGCTTGCCGGCAGGTCCCACTCCATGAATTCCCTCCACCGCCAGTGGAAGAAGCAAAACTTGGGACCTTCCGCCACACAGGTGCTTCCTAAATACCAATCCTGCAGAAGATGAGGGTGCTGGATTCCACTCCGTGCACTCAGGACAAGTGCCCTCGTTGTCCCTTCTAGAGAGAGAGGGGACTTTGCTCTTTGAATCCTTCCAGTGTGTTGGTCTTGGTTCTACAGAGCCGAGTGCTACTTTATTTCCAAACATCAAATTTCTTTCTCATCCTCATAATCTTAAAGTATTTCATAAATCTGCCGTTTCACACATAACTTGCCTGGAAAGCACCATTTTATGTCAATGCCTTTCTAAAGTGGCAGTCTGAAGCATGGGCTGGCTCTCTCCATCCTGGCTCCAGCTCTGGACAGTGCTCTGGGGCTCCCCACTTCTGAATGAGTCACGCTTTGGGTCTCGCTTATGTCCACATGATGCCTCCCAACCGCCCTCTGTCTGCTCAAGGCTCTGACGCCAGCCGGGCTTGGCTGCTCACACACAGACTGTCGAGGTATTTTAAGCTCAGGACACTAAATACAGGGACCTGGCCACCTGGCAGGCGTTCAGTGTGCAGCAGGGGGCTGGGGCCACCTTTAGGCTGGAAGAGCCAGGAGAATCCTGTCACTGCGGGACCCTGGCCACCTCACCAGGTGAGCACTACCCCAGGTACCGAAGACACAAGGTGTCCCCTTTGAGAACATTCTCCCACGCTCCCGGGAACCACAAAGCCCAGGCTGGAGCCACACCAGCAACGGAAGGAGGCCCGGACCCTGCCGGGCAGGCCTGGGTGGGCCCTTGGTGGAGACAGCCCTTTCCACTCTGCAGCGTGTGGGCCACTCGGCCTGCGCTGCCGTAGACCCTCTCCTAAAGAGCCTCCGGTCCCCGCACACAACTCCGAACGTTATTTTAGACACACTTGGCTGAAGGAAGAACGGCAATGCTATTTATCACTTTGAAAGTCTTTATCCACTTAAGATGATAAATGGGGAAAACACTAAGGCCCCTGTAGAAAGTTCAGCCCTGAAAAGACGAGGTGCTGCAGGGGGGAGGGCTGGGGGGACACTCCACAAGCACGGGGCAGGGGGGGAGGGGGCTCGACTTTCCCTGGCCCCGGGGCCTCAGCACCAGCTCCCGTCACACGGGCAGCTGGTGGCCGGGGTAGACGGCCACGGGTGCTCTCCACCTGTCTCCAGCCTGTTGCAGGAGGGCCACTCTGGGTCCCCAGGGAACAGGCGAGGTGACTAGAGAACTCACTCTCCCCCTCTGGGCCTTTCGTCTGCTGGTTCCCGGCAGACGCAGGGCAGGGTCCTGAAAGTACTCCTCCAACCCCCGTGACCTAAACATTTTTGTAACATAAACCTATTTATCAATAGCTAATTAATAAGGCCTAAGTCCTATGATG
This sequence comes from Proteles cristata cristata, assembly GCA_017311185.1. Lineage (NCBI taxonomy): Eukaryota > Metazoa > Chordata > Mammalia > Carnivora > Hyaenidae > Proteles > Proteles cristata. The sequence continues at coordinate 286,765 of JAESUZ010000174.1, read as the reverse complement.
ACAGGGTGATTAAAGGGTTTCTGAAATAATCCATTTTTAATTAAAATGCTACCCTCTCTTGGTTTCTGGATAGATTCAAAAGAAAGTCTTAACAGATGTCTTGTTTTTAAATACACATTATATGAAGCCAATAATTAGAAGAATTCATGCTTTTAATTATATTTTAATTATTCTTTGCCTATTGATGCAAAGTTAAATATTCTTTCTTTATGGTACTAATACTGCTAAGCAAAGCCAGCAGACAGCTAGCAGGAATTTTTCCATGCGTGAGTCCCATTTCAGCGGGAGAACAGCAGAGGCACTCTGGAACTCTCTGCCTTCACCCTGGTGGACGGCAACCTAGTTCTGGTGAACCCCTGGCCTGGAGGCGCTCTCCCGGCTCCTGGTCTGTGAGGGCCATGCTCCCAGGCAAAAACACCAGCTGCGTGACATGAGGGTCTGCATTTCCCCACCTCCTGTCTGGCCACAAGGCAGAAAGTCCCATGGCTTCTCCATCCCCTCCCTGCACACACCGCGAAGCATCTCACCAGGGCAACGCACACAAGCAACCAAATCAGCCACCAACATTCAGAGAGCTTACAAAATGCGACGAGAACCTGGAGGAGGGGGCAGAGGGGGTCACAGTGCCACGGAGCGCTTCCCCGTCTGCCGTGCTGGCCACTGGGGGGACGGCATCCGAGCCGCCTTGCGGGCCAGGCTCTCCCCGACACCAGCGCAAGCCCACCCCCACCGCCCTGCGCTGCTGGCTCCCCTCCCACCAGCATTGCTGCAGCCCCAGCTCACCGGTCCCTCAAGCCCACCTGGCTGGCCTGCTGGTCTTTAACCAAGTCCCCTTATGGCTCACCTGCCCGCCCAAGAAGTGGTGGCTGGAGGGGTTCTCAGGGGCCTCTTTCACCATCAAAAGGACCCCTGACACATAGCTCAGACTATGTGAGCTCAGAAACTATGTGACCTATTCCTAGGTCAGCCGCCTCCTCTCTCTCTCCTTCCCCCTGACCAGACCACACACCACACACACACACACACACACACACACACACACACACCCTTCATGGCTTTTACTTTTGCATATGGCTGTGCCATGGCGACTGTCCTTTTTCCCTACAGGTCTCGAAGGGACCCCCTAGACATAGGCCTAAGGCACCCTTTACTTGAGGCTGGGCACACAGTAGGTCCAGTAAACATCTAAGCAAAGGGTAACAGATGGCAGAGACGGCTGGCCTGAACATACCCAGTGGTCAAAACAACACGCACACAGGAGCATGTGCGCGTGCGTACACACACACACACACACACACACACACACACACACACACACACACAGGCATTAACCCCCAGCTTCTCAGGAGGTGCCCTGGGTGGAGACCTGGCTGTGGTCTCACCTGTCTTCCCGTAGTCAGTGGGACCATGCAATGGGCTCTCACCAAAGGGAGTATGAGTGGAAGTGATGTGCACTGTGAGGCAAGGCAAAGCTTTTAAGAGTAGATGTCAGCTCTCCATGCTTCCTCTCCCCGAGGGGGCAGAGGCAGGCAGTGGGAGCAGCCCCTATGCCGGCGAAGGACAGCCGTGGGGCCTGCTTCAGGCTGCAGCATGAGCCGGGACTAAACGGTCCCTGTGCTGGCCCAGTGAGACTTGGGTTTCTGCTGTTAGTGCAGCAAAGGCCATCCTAGGCTGACCAACACGCGTTGTGGGCTTGCGTCATTTCACAGGGGGCACAAATGCCAGCATCCGTGCTTACTCATCACTCTCAAATGCACTGTAGGCAGACTAAAGAGCATAAACATTAAAAAACAAACAAACAAAAAAAACCACGTGGATACACAGATCTGCCATACTATCCATACCAGTGCTGAAATATCTCGTAACACACAGAAAAGTTTCTAAAGAAAATCACAAAATCGTACAGATAGAAGGCATGTGCAAATGCTTGAATTATAGAGAGGGAACAGAAGAGGCCTCTGTGGTCATGGAAGACACATCAACCATACAGGAAAGGATGAACTTGACCATTTATATTTAAACACTGCATCAAAGTGGGAATAAGGTTCTTGACAAATAAAACAGTAACGTGAAGAGCCTTGGTATGGAGTGCTCTCACAGGCCAGTAAGGCAACCACGAATGTCCCAAGAGCAAATTGTGCCCAGGACAGACAAGCCATGAGGTCAGATTCCGGAGACATACCTGCAACAGAAGTCTCAGCTCTCCAGTGATCAAACAAGCGCAAATAAAGGAGAGCATTACCTTTCCCTTATCAGGTTGGTAAAGGTGAAAAACAATAAAAGCAACACAGTTAACTTTGGGGGCCGAGGGCACTCATGGGGGGGTGTGTGTCTGTGTGTGTGTCTATGTGTGTGTGTGTGTGCATGCGGGGGTGTGTGTGTGCATGTGGGTGTGCACCCAGCTCAGTGGGAGAGAGCATGGCTTCTACAGAGAGGCTGCCTGGCTTCTCCAAGACCCATCTGCCCGCTGTTGGGTCGTGGGCCAGTCTCCTAAAGCCCTCCTCCTGACAGGCTCTGTGCCGGTAAAGCGCAGAGGGTGGCACTGCCCACCTCAGGGGATTAAGTGAGAACATGTCTAGCACACAGTATGTGCTTCCCGGACACTACCGTCACTGACAGCTATGAGCGAGAACCAGTTCTGGAGGACAGATGGGCTCTGGGCATCAAAATGTCCCCCAGCAATTCCATTTGCCGGAATTGACCCCAAAGACACAACCTGCCGAGGTGGAGAAGAGATGGAGAGACAAGGTCGGTCGCTGCCATGCTGTTCGTGCTGGGAAGCCACTGCTGGCGCAGGACTTGTGGGAGCGGACATGGCGGGGCCCAAAGGTGCAGCGTGCCCCATTTCAGAGACGGGGGACACAGCCACTTTGCATGGGAGGAGGAACAGACTCTGCCCTGGCACAATCCCAGCAGATCAAATGCTGTCTATGCCCCTGAAGAGACCCAGAAGCATCTCTGCTAGAGCAGCAGGGGTTAGCAAGCCCCTGTGTCACACGGTTTTCCCGTATCTTGTTTATGTTCTGTGCTGACTGATCTTCCTATTGGAGCAGGTGATATCTTTTTATCAGACAAAGCCATTTCACTTCGAAAATATTTTTTCGGAAGAAATGGATGCTCCTTGTTAAAGACCAGCTGCCCTGTATCCAGCCTTGCCCCGCTGGGCAGCCTGGGGCTCTGGCGACATGCTGGGGTCCCGTGGACACAACCCACATAGCCACGATCCAGGATAACTCCGGGGAGCTGCCACAAGGGGTCGCCAGTGCACACCGCCTACCACCACCGCACAGAGCACCTAGAGAAACCTCCAGCCTGGCGTGAGTGAGGGCCTGCAACTCAGAAAGTCTGCAGGCAAGACTCTCTGGTGTGGGGCGCAGAGAATCCGAGCCACAAGAATGCCTTGCCAAGCAGCCCTGCTTCAAAAGTGCACTCAATGTCCTTTCTTCTCTGGAGTCAGAGAACCTGTGGAGAAACCCATCAGCACAGAGGTCTCCCTCCTGCAGTGGGACCTGGGGATGTCAGAGACTGGCTGGAAGACGGCACTGCCTGCTTGCACTGGCTGTCCACAGCACAAACACCCCACGCCCCTCAGGGAAACACGGAGGGCTTGGGGCCCTACTGGAGTGGAGGGAGCAAGAGACAGACAGGATGGGGCCAAATGTGCAGCTCGGGAAGTAGGAATTAAGATGCAAATCTGCCTCAGGTGCTCTCCATCTCCCCCGGGAGCAGAAGAAAGCTTCTCTGCCCAGGGGACTGTGCTGCTCTGTAGACACAAGCCTGCCACTGTAAACAGATTCCGCAGGCACAGGGCCAATCACCTAGGACACACGCAACACGACGTTCACCAAGTGCCCCTGGAAAGAACTTGGGTTCGGCAAACAGCTGGGATCTGAGTGGACTACCATTTGCAGCTTCTGAATCCCCCGGTGGGAATGCTCTGCTGCCTGGCAAAAGGGGACGCCGGGGCTCCCAGCCTGGGCAGCCTGGAGTCAGCGGCCCTGACGTTGCCCGAGTCGCAGGCACACATCCCGCAGAGGCACTCCGTCCCCATCCCCCACCGTCCCGGTCCACGGTCCCGCCCCAGCCAGCCCCTGCAGCAGGGTGCTTTGGGGGCAAACCCTCTAAGGGAGTTGTTCTACCCAACTAGTTCCAGAACAGCCAGGGCTCCCCAGGGCCCTGGGAGCTACACAAACACTTCTAGCCCGCGTGAACTGGCTGCCTTTCCTGGCCTTCCTCGCCTCGAGCACAGAACAAACTCAGTGATGCCTCAAAGCGCCAGCCTGCCTGGAAACTTCAATAACTAGGGAAGGAGAGTTCTTTATGAAATTTTTGTAGTCTGGCTGCTAGTTCTCACCTCTTTCAGTGTGAGCAGGTGTTTTATCCCTAGACTACAGAGCCAGAGCTCTCCCCTTCCGACCACGGGGCCATTCCCACCGAACAAACACAGGGCATACCAAGGCCCCTGAGACTGTCTTAGAATAATGATGCCCGTGTTCTACCTCCAGGGGACTTAACTAATTTAACAGGCAATTTTAATAATCAGTATATATTAATTCTACATTCCCTTTTTACCTATTTCCGTGACTATGAACTGTTAGGAATTAGGCAATATATTACAATAGGCTTCTAGGGACTTTTTATTAACTAATGCCCCATATTTAAAAACCTTCCTGTCAAATGAGAAACATTAAGAAATGCAGTCCCTTTTATAATTGCTTCTAATAGACTCAATATTCAGGTCCTGGCCTTAATAGACAGCCGGGGCGGCCCTTCCCTAAATTGCATTTAACTTTTCATTTTCTTTCTGTCACTGGCCAACGGAATAATTCTGAAAGCACACAAATGGTCATTTTACCTTGTCAGCCTGTAGCTCTCAAGAGGCCTATAAATTTGCAGAGCACGAGGACCGCTCACGATAAGGGACAGACAGCAGCCTCCCTACCCACGCTGTCACTGCAGTAGCCCTGCTTTGTGGGTTGGCTCTTTGCTTTCTCTTTCTTTGGTAAACTTACTCATTGAAACAGAACACCTACGGAAGAAAGCAAACATCTTTGGTGTCCCAGACCGATGACATTTCACAAATGGAGCCCTTCGATCAAGATCCAGAACATTTCCGGCCTGGCAGGTGCCATCCCCGCTCCTCCATTACACTGAAGTTTTGCCTGTTGGGGAGCTTCGTGTAAGTGGGGTGATGTGGCTTCTCACACTGGACACGGGCTGTGTGGGAGCTGTCCGCCTGTGGTCTTATGCACGGCGACAATCTGGTCGTCCCCATCATGCGATGGTACTCGTGGAACAAATGCACCACAGTTTATTGATCTCTGCAGGCGGGCTTTGGGTGCCCCCAGTGTCGGAGCACACCCCTTCCACCCACAGAATGTTCTCGCACACGTCTCGGGCTGTGTCTGCTGTGTACCAAGTGGCAGGGCTGGTGGCCAGGTACGGAGTGCTCAGCTTTGGTGGATGCTGCTAGCTCTCTCCTAGATGGTTCCAGTATCTCTGCAGTTTACGTTCACTATTTTTCCCTAACAGGGAAGAAGGTTTCAAGCTCGTGCCTTTATAAACCAGAGGCGTGATCCTGAGTGTGAGGCATCAGTGTCCCCAGGAGCGGCCGGGACCCTCCTGCCTTCCTTGGCCACCTCTCCCGTGGGGAGACCTTCCCCGCAGGACAATGGCACACATGGCCGTCCCTCCACCCCAGGGCAGGAGCACACATTTCTAAGAAACACAGAGCTGCAGACGGCTTCCAATGCCCCCTCGGAGGTATTGGTCCTTCCACAAGTAGACACCTCAGTAGAAAGGGAAACTTGATCAGGAATGAGGAAGAGGGAGTCAGAAATACACATCAGTTCAATATGGAAGAAAGCTGCCAGCTCAGGTCACCCAGAAGTAGCTGGGAAAGGTCACGCCTCAGGACCAGGGGCAGGAAGGAACCGGTGGAGGAAGAGGGCGTCTAGCAGGTGGCAAGTGAGGCCCCGTGCTCCTCAGGCCTGTAAAGGACTGAGATGGGGCAAGCTGGGCTATGACACTGGATGGTCACAGACATCTGAGGACAGCGGAGAGAAGGAGCCCAGATAGACATCAGCTCCCACGGGGAAGAAGCCCCAGGCCGCGAGCCTGCTGCACTAGGAGGGACAGGGATGCTCAAAGAGGGGGCAGGATAAGGAGGTGTTGGGGCAGCCACATACAGGCGGCTGAGGTGACGGCTCCCTGGTCTACTCCGCACTTTCAGGCAGAGGAGAGAAAAAGCTCAGTCCCCCAGGACCATCCCAGTAAAGCCACCAAGCTGAGGGGGATCCTTTGTTTCCATTTCCACATTCAAAGGGCCCTCGGCTAGGCTAAGCCAGCGTCTGATCCCAACTCAAAGCCATAGGGGACCACTGGTGAACCTGACACAGAGGAGCCTCAGCTGTGACAGCCCAGGGGGCTGGGAAAATTGAGGCCCCACAAGCCAGTTTTAGAAGCTTATGAATAATAAATGCAATTAATGTGATGGAAAACAGAATCTGGAAGCTAAGCTGAGGCCCCAGGGCGGGTGACTCACCAGGTCACCCTCCCTTGTCACATCCCTGCCCAAGCCTCTCAGAATAGACAGGTGGTCTGGAGGCAGCAGTACCGATCCCTCATCTGGCCATAGCCCAGAACAAAGGACAATTGGGGCCCGGGTCTGGCTGGAGGACAAAGGCCTCCCAGAATGCACCCCCTTCCCTAGCCCCGGGCACCGTGCGCCAGGTGGTAGGTTCCTGGCCCCGGAGCCTGCTTCTCTGGCCTCAGTTCCCTTCCTGTCAAATGATAACCATACTTTGGCTGGATGTTGTCACATAAGCACTGACCTCAGAATCTCCAAAGGTGCAAGCAGAGGGCTGCCTTGGGCCCCTCACATGACATGCCCGTGGTGTCCCCGGCTTGGGCTCTGACCCCAGCTCCACACTGAGGGGCTCGTGCTAGTCTGAGGCCAGTTTGCATGGCGGTGCCCCCTCCAGGCTCTTGGCAGGTCCTCTGCCCGCCTTGTGTGGGAGCAGGGGAGCAGGTGTGGGGGAAGGGGCTGGCCTCCAGCAAGTGGTGAGGAAGAAGACTGGCGGGTGGAGCAGGGGGAGGAGAGGAAGAACCTGAGGTTACACTGGCCTGGAGCTCCCCCTGGCTCCCCAGTCCCATCCTGGTTTCAGGGTTCTGCTCTGGCCTCGGGGAAGTGCAGGGGTGGGGAGACGCAGGACAGAATGAGGGTCACTAAAGAGGGCAGTGTGGGGGAGGGAAGGGCTCTCAGCGCCTCACTTAAGGCTGGCATGAGCCTTCTTCTGTGTTTCCCGCTGGCCCAGGACAGGGTGCCCCTGCCGGACAGGCTGTGTGCAGCCATGAGCTCCAGGCGGCCTAGGGCTGAGGAGTCACCTACTCCCAGCACGGGCCACAGCCTAGTGCCCCCCGGGAGGCCTCGGCAGCTGCCGCAGGCCCTCGCAACTCTCCCCATGAAGGCGCCAGGGCCATCCATGAAGATGGGTGAGGTATTACCAGGAAGGCTCTCTCACTTACTACAAATTGTGCCTTTATGGGAAAATCAATGACATTGCCTCCTTGGTCTTCCACACTTGTTGCTGGTCTAAAGTAATTACTCGGCAGGGCGACAGGCCGGAACTGGGCCAGCGTTCCCAGGAGTGCCCGCTGGCCCCCAGCCCTGCAACCTGGGGGGCCCAGGCAGGGAAGCTGTCTGGAGAGATCCATCCATCACACCTGGCTGTCCGTGCTCGGTCCTCGGGTCTGCTGGCAACACCATCACACACATACTGCATGCCAGCCACGAGGTGCTGTGATCACGGGGTGAGCAGGGCACACCCAGGCCCTCTGTCCACAGAGAGATGGGTATTCCCTGAGCGAAGGTGCACAAAGCACAGCTACGTGGGGAGGGGACCTCCAGGAAGACTCCCTGGAGGAGGAGGTCAGCGGAGAGGACAGAGCAAATGGGAAATCCAGAGGCAGAGAGAAGCAGCGCATGTGAGAGGAAAAACAATAAGGCCCAAGGCGGCAGCTGGAGCTCGGGGTGCCAGAGAAGGCAAAGTGAGCGGGGGACCCAAGGATGTGGCCAGGGAGGCCAGGGGAAAAAACCCCCTCTGGCCTCTGACCCTTAGAATGGCCGTGGCACCCCCTCCCAGCAAGGCCACTCTGAACTTTAACTTCTCACTACAGTCTACTTCTTGCTTTCAAGATTCCTTTACACGATAGCTTATTTAACCACCAACATCAATTGGCCAGCAATTCTATGAACAAATGCTTCTCTGCTTGTCTCCAGGTTCAGCCACTTTTATTTGTCCCCGAGTATTCGGCAGGAACCAGTTACATCAATAAAGAAACGTCAATTTTTAACAGCCACATAAGATGCAAAAGCTTCAGATGGATTTTTCGTCAGCAAACAGGGCGCCTGGAGGAGCAGTTATTAACGGCCATTGGAGACACACGGGCAGGCCCGGGAGACAGGGCTCCAGATTTAGCCTGGATTAAGGAGCCACTGCAGGCACCGGACCTCTCGGCGTCATAAATAATGCTGAAATTTTACACTGTGGTTGAACTCCTCGTTGTCACATCGTTTAGTCGCGGTGTGTGTGACGCTCTACAGCAAAATGACAAATCTCTTTCTCAACTGCTAAGTGGATAGAGCCCATTGGAATAAATCCAACCAAACTGCCTGCTACAGGTGAGCAGGTGAGCAGGTAGCGACACGAGGGAGAGAATGCACAGGGGGTGGTGGTATCAGAAACGGCTTGGGCAGTGATTTCCGGAGGCACCCGGACCGTGCGGACAGGGGCCTGTCTTCTCAGTGCCCCTCACCACTTCCTGCCATGTCGCCTCATGGTTGGAAGAGGTGGGGTTGCAAGCCCTCGATAAGACAGGAGTCGGATACCCAGGCTCTGCCCCAAAACAACCAGGTCACAGTTGAGCTACTGAAAGGACAGAGAAAAGTAATATAGGCAGAATAATGTAGGGAGGTGTCTCACCGTGAAATATGAGGATGGGGAAGTGCATTAACAAAACGGGTGATCCTCCCGGAGAGCCGAAAATAACCCTCCAAGTCCTACAGGCTGGACGGATGCCCAGATGGAAGCCCCACGGACATCACCAACGAGACTTCAGGAAGCATCAGAGAACTAGGCAGGGTCTCAGAGGGCAGCCCCTGGGCACTGGGTCTCTGGCACACACACTCAGCTGGGCACAGGGTAAATAGACCCATCTGCTCCCTGGGTCTGGAGAGGCATCCCAGAGGCAGGGACGCTCCACCCTAATACCCCCTGCCGCCCCACCCCCAACCCCGCCAGGCCCACACTGTGCCTATTTGGCAGGAGAAACAGTGCCCATCTTAGAACCCACCCTGACTCAGAGCCCTAACTGGCACAGCTGGGTGCTTCCTCTCCTGGCCAGACTGGCCTGACTTTGTGGCCATCAGACAATGGAAGCTGCAGGGCACCAAGAGGCAGGTCAAAGGGTTCCATAGGCTCCGTAGCCAATAACATGAAAGGTCAAGGTCGCACCAACAGCCTAGCCCTGGCAGGCCAGCTGCCCTGGAGGAAAACGTTCTCCCTGCGCTGGCTGCTGTCCTCCGAGCAGAGCAGCGGAACCTCACGATGGCAGCTCTCTGGGACTGGGGGGTGGTGGTCCCTCCCTGTTCTTTAACAGGAACACAGGAAACAAGCAGAATGCTTTCCGGCAAAAAGGGATCTGTTCTCCAGGACAAACTGGTGCCAAAGTGTCCGCTCTTGGAGGGGACCTGGAGTAGGGGTTTGAGGTCATGGAGGAGGAAAAAGCATTGGTATTGCCAGGGCCCCAGTAACCTGGCACGTGTCACAGGCACCCACAGCCCCCAGAGTATGCGGGCTGTGCCTGGGTCCTGCACTTCCTGGGCCCGCACCTCCCCTGTGCTGGGCTCTTAAACTGCTGGGGGCCATGACCTCTGCCTGGATCGGGAGCCTCCAAATCCTCTCCCAGGGGAGCCAAATCTCAGGCAAAGCTGGGCCAGCACAAAGGCCTTCTGCCCCTGTGCACAAGGGCGGTGGGAGGGGGACCAGGCTGGCCCCAGTGTAGACCAGCTGGATGCATACTGAGCCTCCCTGAGCAGCTGGGTCCACTGGGGGGGGTCCAAGCCATTACTGGTTTTAGCCTCTGGGAGCTCTCTGCCAAGACGCCGCTCAAGGTAAACGGGACCTGGTGCAAACATGACCACTACAGCGGGTTCCTCCCGTCCCGGAGTGCTCAGTGTCCCCATGATGGGTGGCCGGTGCCCCCGACTGTCAGCCTGCCCTGTGACTAAATCGGCTCACTTCCTCTCAGGTGCTGCCACTTCGGGCTTTGGTTAATGCCTTCTATAAACTCTCCAGAGCAAATTCCCAACTTTACAAGATGAGATTCCAAGAAATGTCCTTAATGATTTTATGCTGGCTTTTTCTCAAGCAAAGCAACGGTCCATTTGTAACAAGTCTAAATGACATCCGCTAGGACCTGACGTGAGATGGGTAACCTGGCTGGAAAGGAACTCGCCCCACATGCCCCTCCGTCTTCCCTCCATTGCCTCAATTTCCCCAGGCACGGGTGGCCTGGGCTCTTCCTGCAGTGTTCCCCGCCTCACTCAGTAGCAGCTCCGTCCTTCCACGTGCTCAAGTCAAAACCCCCGGAGTCACCCTTGATGTGACAGCAAATGCTGCTGGCTCCACCCGGTCCAGAGCGGGTTTCCTAACAACCGCTGGGCCACCAGGCCTGGCGTAAAATACGCCCGGAACTTGACCGCTTCTCCCCTCCAACCCTCTGACCCAGGGCTGATGCCCTATCACCTGTCACCCCTGAGGGGCCTCCTCACCGCCCCCCCCCCCCATCCAGCCAGCTCTGTGGTGGCCACCAGATCAAGTCCCTCTTCTGCTCAACCTCCAGCCCCAACCCCTCTTCTCCGCCACTCAGGCCTCTCCTGATACCCCAGGGCTCAGCCCCCAGCACCTCCAGGTCTTGTTCGGCCTCTGTGCAAGGCCTTCAACGCCACCCTATTCAAAGCCCCAAATCACTCCCAGGACTCCCTCTGTTATCTTTCCGGGTTTTATTTTTCCCTAGTGTTTGCTACCACCAAAAATGCCATACGTTTTACTTATTTACTTTACGTCCCCTCTAGAGCTTCACAGACAGGTTTTCTCCCTGCTCCTAGAACAGCATCTGGCACCTGTAGTTACCCAATACATTTTTATAACCCAACAAACTGGTACAGGCAGGCTGGGAATGAGCCAACACTCACTGGCCCACATGCGGCCTGCCTGCCAGGGACAGACACTGGCGGGGGTGCGGGGCATGTGTCAGCCTGCTCGGCAAGAGCTGCAAGAAAGGGCAAAAGAGTTTCTGCTGTGCCCTGGGCATGCCATCTGAATGATCAGATCGGAGCTCCCTGAGCCGGACAACCCTGGTAATTCCTAGCCAGGTTCGGCCGCACTGGCGAAATCTGGGAATGATTCTGGAAAGTCCTGGTCTTGTCAGGACAACGAGTCCGGTTTATGCAGGCTCCATCAAGCCCAGAGGCGTCAGCTCTGGCTTTTCCAGGCCTCCAGAGATGGCATCGTAAGTCTGCCTTCAAAAATGCCCTGGCATGTTGCGTCTTCCTGGTAAGGCTGGCCAGCCTGGGGACCACCTGTGAGCGACTGCTACACGCGCCACATTGCAACACCAGCACACACCCCTTATCTGCCAGTGCAGGGGCGCGGATCCGATTCCCCGATAACCACTGGGCCATCGGGCTCGCCAGGGCCGGTGACCACATCCACAGGAAGGGGGGCTGCCTGGAAGGGTGCGCAGCTGGGGGTGAGGTGGAGGGTGGGGCACAACCTTGTTCTGACACGCATGACTCTGGCCCCAGTCAGGTGGCCGCTCCTTGGACCCTGAGTCCTCCGAGAGGTGTGTGAGGAGCCACCCTTCCCTACCACCAGAGGAAGGACAGGGACATTTACTGAGCACCTGCTCTGTCCCCAGACCCTGAGACACCGTCCATCCCGCCAGTGACCTCTGCCCACCCCTCCACCCGCTCTGTTCCAGGCCCGTTATCCGTGCAGGGTCACAGACAAGAGGCTGCAGCAACCTCTGAAGGGTCTCAGGCAACTGTTCCAGGGCTTTCTGGCTGGAGCAGGGTGGCAGGTGGCGGGGTGAGCTGAGCCTCTCACCCCTTCTTAGGCAGCGTCTCTCCACTTCCTTGGCTAAAGCTGGCCAGATTCTGCCCCAATTCTGGCATTAGGTCATATGTCACCACAATTCAGAACATCAACATTTTGTCATTTTTAATTTTTATAGGTGTTTTAAAAACCAGCACCCCCCACCCCCACAATGACACACAGGCCTCTCTGGTGGCCTGCACCACACAGTGGGAACTGCTAGGCTTCAAATCCCAGCTCCTCCGCCTGCCAAAGGTATGACCTCGCCAAGTGGCTCAGCCTCTTTGTCTTTACTTTCACTTTCCTGGCCCCCGGAAGGGACTAAACAGTAGTCTCTACCCTCGGAAGGTTGCCATGAGGATGAAATGGGTCACACCCTCACCTGAGCACAGAAGAGCAAGGGGCCCAGGCCAGGCTGCTGTGTGCTCAGACCTCAGGAAATGCTGCTGCCACTGCCACTGCCACTGACCCCAGAACTACACTCCACGGCATCAGGGCCATCCCTTTGCATTGTGTCCCCAGGGCTCAGGACAAGGTCTGGCAAAATCCTTGCAGAGAGAGGAGTGGTCTGACTGAGGGGACGTGCCCTGGCCTCATGGAGTGTGCATCTTACATGCCAGTCCAAGATCTCCTCCTCAACCTCCCCTACCCCTCCTGGAAACCACCACCTCCCTGTCCCCACAAGTCACCACTGTGTCATTTCCAAGACCCCAGAACTACTGCCCCTGGCTTCTCCCGGCCCCTCCACCGGGACCCCAGATTTGTATCCTGTCCCTGGGAGAGAGGTTGAGTGTTGTCAAAAGACCCATCTACCTCCTGCCCTGGGCCTGGAGGGGCCTCCAAGGGCCAGGCACGAACACACACCCACACCCACACGCCTGTGATCCTAGGCAGGCAGAGTGAGGGCAGGCTTAACGTGTGCACACAGCGTGCACACACACACATATACATGCATGTGACCTCAGGCAGGCAGAGTGAGGGGGCGTGCTTAGTGCATGTGCACACCACACACACACTCATGTGGGGCTGGGGCTGAAATACAGCCAGGCCCTGACTGAAAGTGCAGCGCCAGGGCCCTGGGGACCTCTCTCCCGTCAAAATTCAAGGGCCTCATAAAAGCGCAGCCCGAGGACAGAGTCTCTGCCAGTTTAGGCAGGAAATACAATGACTGGGAGGCAGAAGGCAGGACAAAACCCAGACAATGGGTGTCAGGGGGAGCATAACTGGGTCCGCGCAGCATGGCCTGACACCACCGGGCGGCCAAGCAAGAAGTGGGGGGTGGGGGGTCATGGCCATTCCTCCTCTCCCCTCTCCCCACTGTCCGTGAGTCCTCAGCTCGGGCTCCAAACTCACCCTCCACCCGCCCTCTCCTCCCACAGCAGCCTCCCTGCTGCCCTCCTGCTGCCACAGCCTCAGCTGGTCAGGTCCCTCCCCAGTCGCAGAGCCCTCTGCGGGGCATCTCACTGAGACCTCTCCCCACCAGCTCCTCTCTAACCGGCCAGGCCCCACCCACTGTGCCTTCTCACCACGTGCCAAGTGCCGACTGTCTCCACAACCCCCTCAGTCTCAGCTTGAGGATCATGCTGGGCCGTGACAGCTCCCTGCTCTTTCCTGGACTCGAACTTATCACCATGTGTAACTCTTCTGCTTGTCTGTCTGCCCCTCTGGAATGTCAGCTGGGAATCTGCCCCCCACCCCGGGCCAGCCCAAGCCCTTGGGAATGCAGGCACTGCCGGGTTACCTGATGAACCAGCAGATGGGAAACCACGCCCGATTTCTCCGGGGAGCAAAGGCAGTTATGCGCTGAGTTGTGCCCCCCCCAGAATTCATCTGTGGAAGTCCTACCCCCACCCGGTCAGAATGGGACTGCATTGGGAGATGGGGCCTTTAAAGAGGGGATTAAGTTAAACTGAGATCTTTAATGGGGCCCTAATCCAGCCTGACTGGTATTCTTATAAGAGGAGGAAATTAACACAGAGACATCAGGATGTGTGCCCACGGAGGAAAGGCCACGTGAGGACATGGAGAGAAGGCAGCCTTCTGCTGGCCAGGGAGAGAGGCCTCAGAAGAAATCAAATCTGCCTTGATCTTAAACCTCTAGCCTCCAGGACTACAAGAATATAAATTTCTGTTGTTTAAGCTCCTCCATCTACAGTGGTTCGTAATGGCAGCCCTAGCAAACAAGGTACCTTCAGGCCAAAGGGATGAGAATGGGCCCCAGAGGCAGGCAGTAGTCACAAATCCGGCCTGAAATCTGAACTGGAGTCCCACCAGGGTCAAAGACAAGATGAAGGAGGAGGAGGAGGAGGGGGAGGAAGAGGAGGAGGAAGAGGAGGAGGAGCAAGAGGGGAGAGAGAGGACATGAGGAGCCCCTCCCGCAGGCCAGCTCCAGCCACAGATGCATGGCCTGCAAGGAGGGGCTGGGATCTCTGTGGCAGAAAAGCGAAGTGGACCCACCACCAGCCCACCCCCGGCTGGGGTTCCGGCTCCCCACCCCCACAAGGAAGGACTGTCAGTCCGGACCATACAGACTGCAGCTTCTTAGAGATTCATTTCTTGCCTCTTCAAAGCATTATAGATTGATTGCCAAGTCTTGCCGTAAATCAAAAGAAAGTCACTACTCATTACCTACTTAGAATTCCCTGAGTTCTTCCTGGGAAACCATTTCTCAGCTGTTTGATCTCTGAGCCACCAGCACTATCTCTAGGCATGCCACCCATCACGGCAGCCACCAGACACTTTCTTCTTCCAGGCTCCTTTCTCAGCACCTAGATGAATTTCCACCTTTCTCCAGTTTCAAGAAGAGCTGCCAAGATAAATGATTCAATGACTCCAGCTCACGCTGAAAATTTATGGACTGTGTACAGCCTGTTTGGAATCACCCCACACTGGAGGGAAAGGCACCAACCACGCTCATGCTGGGCAGGTCATGGGGGTGGCCAGGCCCCATACTCACCAGGACACTGTCTTGTGTCCTTTTACTTGAGGGATAGTGACACTTGTGCAGCTTCAGCTAGCAGCAGCTGCCCTTTCCTCAGTCAAGACCCTCCTACCCCTGAGCAGAATGTTCACAGGGGCCCCAGGAACTCACCAGCTGGCTGGGGCTAGTAAGAGCAGAGAGGTACCTCCCTGGAAACTGGGCCTTCAGGAGGGACCTCCTTCCCAGTCCTGCAGCTGGGACCACCTTCCCAAGGAACCCCTGCACCCAAAGCCTCCTTCACCACTCGAGAGGGCAAGGCCCGGCCCATATCAGCTGCCCCCACTGGGGAGTCCGTCTCTACAGCCACCAGCCCAGCTCCAGCGCGAGCAGTCAAACCCCACTTCTCGTGCCGGGATGAATAGTAAGACAAAGTAACACAGCAGAAACAAAGTCCCGCCAGGCGCTGACCCCTAACAGCCATCGGGCGTGTGCTGTGTGGGGGGCGCTGGATGGGCAGGGCCCTCCACCAACGAGCCCCAGTCACCCCAGGCTGGAGAGCCGGGCACAGCGTACATGGCCTTTGCCAGGACACCTGGAAGACCGCCTGAGCAGCCCACGGTGCTGTTCCCGAAGGTCGTGAAGTGGGGCCAGCCCCAGCCCGGGCCCCGACAGAGGTCAACGACCGCCACTCACAAACAGGGGTTCCAAAGTGCTGTCACACGGGCAACCCATTCAGCTGGCGAGGGTGTGTGGCACACTCACAGAGGGCGGCCCCAGGGGAAGGCCTGGCACAGGAGCGGGGGTGGGGGTGTGTGTGCTGCCACCGGAGCACAGTCTTTTCTAACAAGCCTGTAGAATAAACATGAATGCAGCGGGCTGGGCCTGTGAGGAGTGGTGCTAGAGCTGGGCGGGGCCAGCCTTCACTGCCGGGGTCTTGCCCAAGGGCAGTGGCTGTCATCTCATTCTGCTCAGAGAAGCAGGGCACAGGAGACCTCAGAGCACGGCAGCGCCAGAGGCCCGGGAGGAACCTGCCCTATTCCACAGAGACAATATGCAAGCCCAGACCCCTGGCCCAAGGCCATTGGTGGGCTGGCTCGCAGATGTCCACATCTCTCCTGGACCCCCAAGCACCACGTGTGGGGCTCCGCGTCGGCGAGGGCCGCAGGAGAGCAGCAGCAAGTGGGGCAGAGCCGCCCCAGCCTGTCTGACCCGCCACCCCGACCCTGCACCTTTCCTCGCCCCGCTCTGGGGCTGCTGCAAGTGGAAGCAGCCGGGGCCAGGACCGCAGCGTGGCCTTGGACGACCGCTGGGGGAAGCTGGAAGGCTCGCACTGACCGCGCATACCACCTGGCCTGCACACCGGAGATGAGGGCAGCCGCGGCGCAGGCCAGGGCTGGGGGCCCTGGGCGACTCACGTGGGACACGAGCCCGGCTTCACAGAGGACCCAGCACCCAGGGCCAGTTGTTGGGGCCGCTAAGTGGAAAACCCCTCTCTGTGGTTTCATCAAAAACTACCTCCAGGTTTCAAGAGCAGACGTGCCTGCTGGCAGATACGGAAACGGGCTTTCTGAGTTCCTGGATTCAACCCCTCATGACATCTACAGGATTGTGAGTTAGGAGGGGAAAACTCCCAGCCCAGAATAATTGCTCCCACAGGGAGCACCTTTCTGCACCAGAATGTAATAGGCCTGGATGAGAATTTTCTCAGATTGGTGAGGCGCCAAACCTCACCGTATAATCACAACTGTCTGCCGACTCTGGGCGCCACACTCCTACCGGACAGTTCTGCGCCGGCTGCCCCTGGGGCTTGGGAGCTGTGCTCTCTGATGGTCAGAACTGAGTAGGGTCGCACCCCCTTCCCAATGGACACTGGCCCACAGGCCCCATCCCCAACCCTCCTCCCTACCACAAGGCTCCCTCAGGGGGTACAGGGAAAAGGGAAAGGCTCTTCTGGGGTGGGGGTGAGGCCTGGGGGCACCCTGGCAGGTAACCCGTAAAAGAGAAATTACCAACCAGAAATTTACACACAAAACATGAAAAACAGTCTTTTTCTTTTTCCCCTACAGCTCTCCCATTTTTCTTAAAATACATGACCCTTTGACTCTTATTTTTCCTCCTTTTGATAGAGACATTGGTATGAGAAATCTTTCTTGACTCTGAAGGCAGCTGCGGCCTGAGAGCTATGAAAAGGGGTGATGGAAAGGGGCCACCTGGTGCAGGGGGGAGTGGGGGGTGACAGGATGGGGTGCAGTCTGTGGTGTGTGCCTGTAGCCACTCTGCTCCCCCTGTGTGGCTCCTCCTTAGGAATACCAGCCCAACGTTACCATCTATTTCAATTTCTAGGAAAAGCCAGAAAATCCTGATTTTTAATTATTGATGCTAAACAACCAGAACGAGCCCCAAAACCCCACTGGGTAAGCCCAGGGGAAGCAGCCTATCTCCTAGAGTCCAACCCAGAGGCTACCAGGCTACAAACTCTGGCCTTCGTCTTGCTAGAAAATTCCTCCTTGGGAGTGAGAAGTAGGGACACCCAGGGTCCCCCCACCAAGACCCTAACCTGACAGAAGCTTCTGGAAGCCCACAGGAGCTACAGGCAAGTCTCACATGGGGAAGGCAGGCCAGCTAATGGGGTGTGGCCAAAGCTAACTCAGGCAATGACCCGTTGCAGGGAAGAGGTCTCCTGCGGCCACCAGGAGAAGGCTCAGCACAGCCCCGTCCCCAATACAGCTCACACCTCCTGTTCAGCTCCTCTGGGTGGGCTCACTTTGTACAAGAGCCCACAGGCAACCCACACTTCCCTCCCCCTTTCTTCTGGGCCTCAGTGATTTCAACAGCACCCTGCATCTGGGGTCAGTCAGACGGCTCTTGGTCAGCTGCTCAGAAGGAGCCAGAGCAAGTCTCCCTGTGGGAAACGGGAGGAATGGAGCCTTGTAGCCTGTTGTTACAGAATCCATGAGACGGCACATCTGCAGAGCAGGATGGCGAACAGGTCTAGTGGGAAGGGGTTCTCCAGACCGAACCGTGGTGGCCAAGTCATAAAACAAGCATAACTGGTGAGCAGCAGAGCCAGTGTATGGGGGTTACCATAACTGAAAGGGAAAAGAAGTGGGAGAACTTTCTACTGGCGCAGAAGTGGGAATTATGAGAGAAAAGATAAGGGCCAGAGGAGGCATCCAGGGGACCCCCATGTATGCAGAAGAGGAATTTAAAAGGAAGAGGCTGAAGTAAGGAAAGGTTTCAATGTTCAGATTAAAGAACCAGATCTTGGGGCGCCTGCGTGGCTCAGTCAATTAAGTATTGCACTCTTGACTTCTGCTCGGGTCACAATCCCAGGGTCATGGGATCAAGCCCCGTGTCGGGCTCTGCGCTGAGTGTGGAGCCTGCTTGGGTTATTCTTTCTCTCCTCACTGCCACTCTCTGCCCCTCCCCCCCACTCACACTTTCTCTCTCTCTTAAAATAAATGACCATTAAAAAAAAAAAAAAACAGAAGAGCCAGATCCTAGTCCATCACGGGAGTTCATGGAGACAACTCCAGGCCTGTCTGCATGGCTTCTGGACTCCAACAGGTCACCACATTAGCTTCTGTAACTGAGAAGGAAGCCAGAGAGACTGGGGAATGAAATCTATCAGAATGACATGACAAATAATAGTATCCCAGATCTTGGATAACATGACCCAAGAGGATAAATGCCCTTGGGGAGCGACCAGGGAGATAACAGGAATCACAGAGGCGTGATACTCCCACCTGCGTGTGCAAACAGCCACCACTGCTGGCCTGTCCTCCGCAGTCAGACCAGCCCCACTGGTGGCCACAGAGCTGCTGCTGACATCACAGGACCTATCGCCTGGACTACAGTCAACAGGCTGTGTCCTCCACCCCGTCTGGTCTGTGTGTGACATATGACAGCTTCTTTGCTCTACCCTTCACTGGCCTAAGTCAGGATACGCCAGATCTAAGTCTCGCCACTTGAACTGTATGGCCCTCTGTACCCCCCAAGCCCCGTGCTGACCACTGTCCGCAGAACTGAACACTAACACAAAGAGTTCACATCTCTTCCCAAGGGGACGGGACGCAGTCACCGGGGCCTTCAGGCCAGCTGGCAAGGCCGGTGGGGTTCTGACTCCCGAAGAACGGCCGGAGCCCAGACCAGCACCAAGAAACAGCACCAATCCTTGTGAAATACCGTCACCCTCAAGAATAAAGAAAGACTCCTAATAAGCATCAAGGGAAGAAAATTAAAATGTTCCCTAGAAAAGAGAAAGAAAAGGGCAAATGCCCAAGATCTCTGGTAACAATGGAGGGAATGGTTTCATGGAACAAAGATTCAATACCCAGTGAAACCATCATTCACAGAGGAGGCAGCAGAAAAACTCTCCACTGTGCAAGGTCAAAGTGGAAGCATTCAAAGAATGGAAAACCATGGTATAAAACAGGGGTCCACACTGGAGTTGGTAAGACAGTGCTAATTCTGAAGTGTTACGAAAATGATTATAAAATAACACGAATGTTGAAAATAGCTGCTGGAAAGAGAAGTTAGATAGTGAGAAACTAGAAGGTGGAGGTGGTGGGGGAGGATAAAGAGTAAAACCATGCTGAATTTCTCATTTTCTAAAGTGAGGAATCGATACTTTTCACAGAGGTAGAGACTACAGAGAAACACAGGTCCTTTCTTCTTAATTTAAAAGTAATTCTACACCAAAAGTGGAATGGTAGAACAAACTTCACCAAGTTTCCAGAATGACAAAAAAATGTAAAAGCCAGAAAGGAGGTACAGAGCCAGAAAGCACCAAATGAGGCCACGCACAAGAGAGCAACCCTTCTGGCCATCAAGGCACATGCAAGCGGTTCTCCAAACACCCAGGGGCCCTCCACTTGGAAGTCAAAACCTGCCACTGAGAAAATTAAAAGCAAGAGTAAGCATAAGATACACCAGGAAAATGCAAACACACGCAGGCACACACACATTTAATATGAAAACCAGTAGCAGAGAAAGTCAAATTCAAAAAGAATTAATCCAGTCAACAGGGGTTCTTCGAAGCTGTAGAAAGGTAAAATGCACAATAAAAAACATAACCACCAACAACCTGTATGCTTCTAACAATTTGGTATGGAAATGAACAAAAAGCGTCTGTTAAGAGTCACAAAGAGGAATTCATAAAACAACCTCTCTTCATTCTAGAAAAAATGTACAAAATTAAGGGAGGAGGCAGAAGACTGGAAGAAGATGAGAAACCATACATCAAAGCACGGACACTAAAAATAAAAAAAAAAAAAAAACGTCTTCCAATAAACGTTTAATGTTTCATTTTATCCCACAAAATACTGACAAAAATACTTCTAAATAGGCCACAAAGAAAAACCTGAAAACTAAGAAAAATAAAATTTACATAGACTACATTTTCTAATTCCAGTGGAAACAAATAACCAAAAGTTAACCAGGAAAATTAACCACATCTATCTGGAAATGAGAAGATAGTTAGTTCATTTCTTAGGTCATTTCTTTGGTCAAAAATCAAATCGACCAAAACTCCTTAGGATACGGTAAAGGCAGCATTCAAAAATATATGAGCCAAAATTCATTTATTACTCAACAAGAAAAAGACGGGGAACAAAAAAAGTTTCAACCAAACAGGTTAAAAGACGGACATTCCAAACAAGGTCAAGAAGGGGGAAGAAAGGACTGAGAAATGAAACTGCGAATCCGAAGTCAGACCGGCAGTGGGGCTGATAATTACATCTGGAAGCCGACTGTATGGAAATACCAACAAAGCCGGTACACAAAGTTTCCCCACGCAGAACGAGCAGACACACAGTCAGGAACGGGAAAGGAAACTAACAGATACAGAGGAGATGTTTTTCACATTAAAGAGAATAAAATAACTTGGTTCTAATAAGTTCAAATTCTTGATGAAAAGAAAAACATTCCAAGAACTAATTTAAAATCACATGTCAACTATACTTAATTTAAAAATAAATAAATAAAAGGAGGAGGCGCCTGGGTGGCTCAGTCAGTTAAGCATCTGACTTCAGCTAAGGTTATGATCTCGCAGTTCGTGGGTTCAAGCCCTGCATGGGGCTCTCCTGTCAGTACAGAGCTCACTTCACATTCTCTGTCCTCTCCCACCCCTTCTCCATTCATTCTCCCTTTCTCTCTCTTTCTTAAAATAAATTTGAGATAAACAAATAAACAAAAAAGAAAAGAAAGGAAAGAGAATGATAAGAGAAAATAGAAAAAACCCTTCCAGGAAAATGTACCTTCCTGACTTTAAGAGGAATAAAGGACACAATAAAGTCAGACTGAAGCAACCCCTTAGGAAAACCTAAAAAGTTATCCAAGAAATCCTTCCCTCAAGAAACAATGTTCCGATGGTACTGAAGGATTTCTTTAAAAGTCCAAGGAACATACATGCCTCTCTACTTTCTTTTCTTTTCTTTTTTTTTTAATATTTTTATTTATTTCTAGGAGAGAGAGAGAGAGACAGCGTGAGCAGGGGAGAGTCAGAGAGAGAGGGAGTCACAGACTGAAACAGGCTCCAGGCTCTGAGCTGGCAGTCAGCACAGAGCCCGACGCGGGGCTTGAACCCATGAGCCGTGAAATCATGACCTAAGCGAAAGTCGGACGCTTAACCGACTAAGCCACCCAGGCGCCCCTACTTTCTTTTCTTTTTAAAATTTAATTCCAATATAGAGAGCATACAGTATTCGACGAGTTTCAGGCGTACAATACGGTGATTCAATAGCCGTATACGTGACTCAGTCCTTGTCACAAGTGTACTCCTTCGTCCCCATCATCTATTTCATCCCCTCTGGTAACCATCCATTTCTTCTCTACAGTGAAGAGTCTCCTGGTTTCCTCTCTCTCTTTTCTTCCTTTGTTTTGTTTCTTAAATTCTACAGGAGTGAAATCACGTGGTATTTGTCTTTCCCTGACTGACTTATTTCACTTAGCATAACACTCTCCAGCTCCATCCATGTCGTTGCAAAGCCCCCCTGCTTTCTAAAGGGTTCTAGAAAACAGAAAAATGTGGAGAACTTCCCAAATCATCATCTCAAAAACCGTGATCTCAAAATATGGCAAAGAGAGTTAAAAAACAAGAGTAACAGCAAAACAGCCCTGACGATGGGGACTGGTACCAGGCCTGGTCTACGTGCTACCCACATACCGATTCACTGGATCCTCCGGACCATCCTATGCGATGCTGTTACTACCGGTCTCCCAGGTGAGGAAACAGAGGTACGATGAGTGGCAGAACCAGTGTTCAGACGTGGCCCCGTGCTCTAACCACCACTCCGTACGGCCTCCCCAGCTCAGTCATGCAGCTTGTTACGGCAGAAATCCGCCCTGACAAGGCGGTGTGTGCTACGGAGGCCACACTAGCTCCCCACCAGGAAGTCGGCACAGAAGGTACATCTAGTCCCCGACCCTGGGGCCTCAGGTCCCGCTCTGGTACAAGGAGCCGCGGCTTCTCAGAGACATGCCTGACTCTAGGGCTGGAGCCTGGAGCATCCTGTCACGCCAGAAGGGAAGACAGAGCTCAGAAAGCAAAATGACCGGCGGTGGGTGATGTCAGAGGGACACGGAGCCAAATGAAAGAGTCCCCGATGCCCAAAGCTAGAATGATCAGAGCAAGAAAACAAACAATATTGGATTCTAATACAAAGTAGAAAATAAGCCTCTATCAGTCCGTATAGATAGAAAACAGTCCGTAAATAAGTGATTGAACAAATATGTACATGGAGAAGAGACGAACCCCTACCCAGGAGGATTACAGACAGCCTATGTAGACACCCACTCCCCGCACCCCCCTCCCCGGCAGGAGAGAGCATAATGTCTCACCCAGTGAGTGCGGGCTGTGCCGGTGACTTCCTGCCAAGAGTGTGGTCCAGGAAGGGAAAAGAGCAGCTCTATGGTGGAGAAACTTGACAATCGCTGCGTCAGCTGGGTGAGTGAGGTCAACACCAATGACAAGTGAGGGTGATGGCATGTACCCCTGATACGACGCCATGCAAGAGGCACTTGACCTCTGTGGTCTTCCTCCCAATGACCCATGACCCCAGTGTAACCCCGAGAAAAACATCAGAAAAACCAAAACTGAGGGATCTTGTACAAAGTATCTGACCAGTATGTCTCAGAACTGTCAAGGTCATTCAAGGTAAGGAAGCCTAGGAAGCCATCACAGCCAAGAGGAGCCTAAGGAGACAGGACAACCAAAGGCAGTGGGTGTCCGGGGTGGGATCGTGGAACAGAAAAGCAATATCAGGTAAAAGGTAAGGAAAATGGAATAAAGTGTGGACTTCAGACAGTAATAATGTTGACAGCGTTGTCCACGAGCTGTGACAAATGTGACAGCATGTTAACGACAGGGGGAAATGGGTATGGGGTATGCCTGAACTGGCTTATACTCCTGTAACTTTTCTGTGATCCAAAACCATCATAAAATTAAGTTTATCAATTCCTCAAAACACATACACACAAAAAGGCCAAGGGAGACACCATAAAGGCACCTGACAATATTCAACATCCTTTCCTGATAAAATCTTCTCATAAGCCAGGAAGAAAATGCTACTTCCTTAAACTGATGGTATATATTTATCAGAAGTCAACAGTCAGAATCGGGTTCAATGGTGAAATGGTACAGGAAAATCCACAGATGCTTGTGGGCACCACTGTTTCTCACCAGGATTCTCAGGGGGCAAATTCCCCAGCATCTGAAGAGTAACTGCCTATTTCTCTTGGCTTTGTCCCCCAAAGCTCTAACGAGGGCTGCATCAACCAGGCTGCACGTCTGCAGGAAGCCCTTCCCTCTGGTTCTTTGTCCATATTTTCTGGCTGGATACCCGGCCTGTTTGTGCCCTACATGTACCCATTTTCCAGTTACTCTTACGGGCAAAATGAACTATCCTTGCTTTAAGCCTCAGAGCCCTACAGTCCCTCTACCACCAAGGCCCCAGCTACGCTTCCAGACGGCTATGCCGAACCTCGCAGAGAGAGCTACTCCCCTCCCTCGTGTCAGGTCGTGTGGACAGAGGCTGGTGGGTACGCAGGACCTGCCCTGCCCAGTACGGGGTGGCCCAGGCCAAGATAAAGGCTGTTCTGAACACTGAGGAACGTGTCCTCCGAAGGTGGCCCTGGGTCTTAGAAAGGGCTTGCTCAGCTCACTGAGGTTCAGCCAGCGGGGTGCAATGTTGGTGGGCTGCCTTCCTGAGGGGTGTGCCAAACCGATGGGGTTTCCTGACCCCTCTCGTGGTTGGCCGTGTGTGGCCTGCCCTCCAACAGCCGAGGAAGTGCCGGCAGGAAACGTGCATCAGCCTCACAGCACAAGGCAGAGAACAGGTTGCGCCAGCCCAGGCCTGGGGTCTCGTTGGGCCCTTTTTGAGCAAGCTGTGCTGGGGCTTCATCCCTCAAGGTGGACAGTGGACACAGGAGGGGCAGGACAACAGTGACCAGGCCCACAGAGAAGGCCTGTCACATCCATTCTCACCCAGCGGGGCTCAGGGTCAGAGGCTACCTGGACCCTCACCCGCCCCAAAGGCCCCAAGCCAAACTCTAGCACCTTCGTGGAGGAAAGTAAACTGAGGGTGGCCTCACTGAACCCGGGCTTGCTTAGAGGGAGGCCACATTAGACTGGACCACTCCCAGGGGACTGAAAGCTATACATTTCCAGAACCTCCAAAGAGGAGGAAAATACGGAATTCCGGGTAACACCCGTCACCAGAGAAACCTGGATCCTCTGCTTGACCCATGAGGGGCACGGCCAGAGCCAGCGGAGCCATGCCTGCCCACCATGGAGAGCCCCAACAAGAGCCAGAGCCGGAGTGGGGCACGCGGAGTGGGGCATCCAGGCCTCTGAGAGATGATCCTTCAGGGATCATGGCTCACGGGGAGCGGGGGACAAAGAGGGCGGACAAAGAGGGGGCTAATTTGAGAAATGCAGGCCCTGCAGATGTAACAGAGAAGCCCGTCCGATCATCGGGGAGCCTGTGGGTCCTGTGGAGTGGGGGGGGCTGGGAGTGAGGGATGAGCTCAGAGGTCACCCGTGCCTGCTGAGGCCCAGGGCTCGGGCTGGGGGGGCAGGCAGGAGAAAGCAGCTTGTCTGCACCAGCTGCCCGTGCTTTCTACAGCCGTCAACACTGCGACTTAGTGGGTCGTGGTTGTGGGGTTTCCCTAAACTCTCCTGTCTTCCAATTATCCTCACTGGAGGTAAGCATTCTAGTCCTCAAAAAAAAAGAAAGAAAACTGGCCTTATTCAACAACAGCATAGCAAGGTTTCTGCAACCTGCCCCCAGGTGGGTAAATGGAAAGGTCAACCACCTGACCCAGCCCCCACAGCTTATGTGAAGTGTGTGTGTGTGTGTGTGTGTGTGTGTGTGTGTGTGTAGGTGTGAGTGTGCGTGGTATGTGGTGGCTGAGTCTC
Organism: Proteles cristata cristata; assembly: GCA_017311185.1. Taxonomy (NCBI): domain Eukaryota; kingdom Metazoa; phylum Chordata; class Mammalia; order Carnivora; family Hyaenidae; genus Proteles; species Proteles cristata. The sequence continues at coordinate 261,270 of JAESUZ010000174.1, read as the reverse complement.
TGAGTATGATGTGTGTGTATGTGGCGTATCTGTGGGTGCAGGTGTGAGTGTATACAGTGTGTGAGTGGTATGGTGTGAGTGGTGTGGTATGTATACGAGTGTGTCTGAGTGTGTCGTGTGTGTGCGGTGTACGTACAGTACACGTGGGGTATAAATGTGGTATACATGGGGAGTGTACAATGTGGGGGGGTGTGTGCATGGTACTTTGTGTGTGATACGTGTGTCTGTGGCGTGTGAGTGACAGGTGTGTAGGGAGCAGCTGTGTGGCCTATGTGGGTGGTATGTGGTGGGTGTGTATATATCTGTGAGGTGTGTGTGTGTGGTGGCTGTGTGCGTGCACACACGGGCACGCAGGGTCAGGGGAGGGGACCCTTCAGCGTGGCCCCCCGCCCCCGCCCCCAGTCTGGACTCAGAGGGAACACGGAGCATGCGGCACCATGACTCGCCCCGTCCCGCCGGACAGAGGGCAGGAAAGGGAAGAGGACCTCAGCGCGGCCAGCACAGCCGAGCGGGCTCCTCGGTAACAGAGAACAGCTTCCAGTGAGGGCTGCGCCCGGGACACAGCGGCAGAGGAAACCCGGGCCTTGCCCAGGGCCTCCAGGCAGGGTGGGGGCGGCGTCTGGCGGGCAGGATCCCGGGCCCCGGGGAGGAGGATGGCCCCCCCTGCATGCCTCACAGATCTTCTGCCTTTTAAATCCTGCCCACGGCCCCCCACGGACACGGTCACAGCCTGGAGAGAAAGCGTGATTTCAATTAGGGTCCTGGGCTGTCGGAAACATGGTTATCAACCTCCTCGTGGCGAATGCGAGCTGGGGGCCGCTTACACAGCCAAGTGAGTGTGCTCGAAATCGGCGTGTGCAGGTTGGCCACACCACAACCAGGAGGAACCGGGAGGCAGTGACAGGGGCTGCGACAGGGGCTGCATGCAGGCCGTTAGCGCTGATGACCCGCACAGGAGCGTCTTATTGGCTTAGCGGCTTTACTACACCTCCGCTGCAGAGAATGCTTTTCATTCCCTCAAGGGCACAGCATGGGGGTGGGGGTGGGGTTCCTGATAAATGCCCTCAGCTCACTTTTTTTAAACATGCCCTTAAGATTTTATAACAAACCTTTGATTATAAAACAAACAAAACGATGAGGACCGGGTTTCCTGGCCAGCGTCTCTTAGGCCTGAGTCTGAGCACCACCACCTTGATGGTCCGCCCTCTTGTAAGAAAATGAGCCCGGTCTCGGGCCCCCCATCCCCTACTCCCACCCTGACCCCCATCCTGACACACAGGAGTCCCCGCTCCTCTTGCTCTGTGTCCTCTGTGGGGCTGCTGCCGGCCAGGCTCCCGGCACGTCCAGCAGGTTCTAGGAGTGCTCTTGTGAGCCCGTGGTCGGCAGCCTGCATGGGAGTCTGGGCTCCCTGGGCCTTCCCGGGCGTCGTCGGTCCGGCCTGTGTTACAAGAGCCACACCCCGTGGGGAAACAATAGCTGCTTCAGAGGGGGTTTTATACTCCCCACCCAGTTAAGAAAAGAATTCTAAAAGCTCACGGTGGCATAGAGGACAGCAAAAAATAGCTCAGGACACACTCTCTCCCATCCGTCCATCCAACTCACCCACACATGCTTCCTGACACCAGCTGTGGGGCAGACGCTGGGGATAAAGAAGAGGGGACTTCAAAAAGCCTCCAGCCTCCCAAGGACACAGACCACAAAACCGTGTCACAGAGTCACCCAGGCAATGAGAGAGAAATGTGCCCACGGGAAGGACGCTTGCGGCGGAGAGAAGTCAGGCCACCACGTCACCACGGCAGGCGCCCCCAGGGGCTCGGCTGGCACTGGTAGGAGGTAGTGCCCTCATCAAAACTGGCCTGGGGCACCCAAAGGGTTAACAATGTCCCAGGACAACCATCTTCCCACCATCTTTGGGGATGACACCCTCTGCCCCCAAAGGCCACCCTGCCCACCTGTCCTTCAGGAATAGACTCTGCCTCTTGTTCTCATCTTCTCTGCATCAGCTTTTCCCCAGCACAGTCCCCAGACTCCCAACCCTGCACCCCAGGAACGTCCCTGCTCTCAGCTCTCAGGGCAGACACTGCTTTCCTTATGCACAACCAGCCACACAACAGGCATATAGTAGGCGCACAACAGCGCACACACCTGGTGCATCCAGTCGAGCTGAATTAATGGCACTTGGCACCCTCAGGACAGCTGCTCTGGTGTGAGCTTCAGGCTCACTTCTCTGATCCACAGAGGCGGCAGCCACAGGGCCCGGGCACTGGAGGGTGGGGGGCAACGAGCAGTTTGAAGACAAAGGTATGGTGTCCCCAGAGCTCAGCTTAACAAAGACCCCTTCAAACAACAGCCAAACAGCATGTAGACTCTGGATCCTGATGCAAACAGACCTGTGTGGACTGGGTATTAGTAAGATTAAGGAATTACTGTGAATTTGGTTACATGTGGTAATGACGTGGTAGTTATAAAAGGGAAAAAACCCTCATCAGCTGAGACACCTACTGCCATATGTACAGGTGAAATGCCATCGTGTCTGGGGTTGGTTTTAATTTTTTTTAATGTTTACTAATATTTGAGAGAGAGAGAGAGAGCAAGCAGAGGAGGGGCAGAGAGGGAAGGAAACACAGAATCTGAAGCAGGCTCCAGGCTCTGAGCTGTCAGCACAGACCCTGTTGCAGGGCTTGAACTCATGAGCCGGGAGATGATGACCAAAGTGGAACACTTAGCTGACTGAGCCGCCCAGGCGCCCCATAGGGGTTGGTTTTAAATACTACAGCAAAACAAGATGAAACACAAACTCTGCTGGGGACTTTGAGACCCATTGCACTATCTTCTCTTTTTGCAGAGGGTGGTGGCTATCTAAAATTTCTCATCAAAGGAGAAAAAAGACCTGCCCGGCCCTGGGTGGGGGAAGTATTCCGAGGGCCGCTGGCCAGAGCTCACACACAGGGCAGTCTGAGCTGCAGGGGGCTCAGGCTCCGGACACTGCAGGGGAGGGCAGCTCAGGTCCCTCCCAGGAGCCAGCTTCGGAGCTGGACCTCCGGCAGCTCAGGACATAGGGCTGCCAGCGCGCAGGAGACGGCAGGGCTCCGCTCCGGGACAAACTAGTCCTGCTCTCATTTCTGGGTTATTTTTATTTGAGGCATCAGCTGCGGGCCAATGCAGCAGGAAGCAGATGTGTGGGGCGGTGCCAATCTGGGGGACCGCCGCCCGGCCCACCTCCCAGGTACCCCGCACAACCCCTCCTGGCACAGATCCTGGTGGGGGCCAAGGGCCCCAGGACTCAGAGAGCAGATACCGCCCCACAGCAGACCACGCGAAGGCGAAGGCTGGGACAGCTCTGTGTGCCTGTCCCTGTCGTCCTCCAGCGTGACGGAGCGGGGTCCTTGATGAAGCCCTTGTTCCATGCCCCCTCCTGGGAGTCCACGGCAATGAGGGCCCTCAAGGCCAACTTACCCGCTCACTACTCGGGGTAAGAGGGAAGAAACACAGAAGCCCTCTGTTCTGGACTCCTTTCAGGGTTAGACTTTGAAAAAGACGCCACTCCCCGAGTCATGTGAGGTGAAGGTAAATGCCCATGGAGTGCCGAGTTCTGATTCTGTCTGCACTTCACCCTCACCCCTCAATGACACAGTGGACAGGACAGAAAGGCTGGAAGAGGGACTTGGAGGCAGAGCGGGCCCTGAGAGCCGTCACGTGAACTCTGCAAAGTGGAGAAGCGGGGGCAGCACCAACCCCCCACAAGGGGCACCCCACCGCAGGGCGGGCAGGATAAAGGTCAAAGTCCTTTACGTATGTGCAACACTTCTGACACCAAACGCACGTGACACCAAGCAACTTTCCAATTCTCTGTGGTCGCCAACTGGATGCCCTACAATTTAATTCTGACACGAACGGCCAGAGTTAGCACAGACCTCCCAAGGCTACGGGCCCAGTCCCACAAGCCTGCCCCCACTTCAGACACCGATCGCAAATCCGGGCCTCGAGGACTTCTGGCTGACTGGCTATAGACCGGGCATTTCCGTGACCCCCCCCTTGGGCTTGATAATTTGCTAGAATGGCTCACAGAACTCAGGAAAGTGTTTTACTTACTATTACCACTTTATTAGAAAGGATACAACTCAAGAAGAGCCAAACAGAAGAGTTTGGGGGCACAGGGCAAAGTTGGGGGGGCAAGGAGCATCCATGCCTCCTCCAGGCCCACCACCCTTACAGCACCCTCACACGTCTACCAACTCCCATTTAAGGTTTTCTGTGGACGTTCCCTTCTATCGGCACGACTGAGCAAACCACTGGTCAGAACTCGACCCCCAACTGCTCTCCCCTCTCCCTGGAGTTTGAGGGGGGGCTCCAAGTTCCAACCCCCCAATCTCAGCGGTGGTTCTTCTAGCAACCAGCGCCCACCTTCCACAAGTCACCACATTAGCATAAACTCGGGTGCCCTTGAAATGAGCTTATTATGAATCATTCAAGGAATTTCAAGGGTTCTAGAAGCTCTGTGACTGGAGCTGGGGGCAGAGACCAAATAAGAAACACAGGGGATGTCCTCTCCCCAGCAGAGCTTCGAGATGGTACTGTCAGTGGCGAGACCCTAGACTGGGGGCCTCCTGCCCTAGGACCTGGGTGGGAGGAGAGCCACAGCGACAGTTTGGGTCTGACCCAGGGGCTTCCTCGCGCCAGAGGCAGCCACCTGCTGACCCCTGGGTCTGGGAGAGGGGCTGAGGAGCTGGCTGGGCCACACCCTGCAACCCTGCATGCCGGGTACCCCCGGGAAGCACCCCGGTGGGGGGCCGTGGCTCGAGGTAGCCTAACTGGAGGCCCAGGCCAACAGAGTTCTCCAGAACGCTTTATGAGCCACTTAACCATCCCTGACCCAGTCATCTACGCACCGTAGACATAATGGCAATGTTTACACATAAAATGGCAAGCTGCTTTACTAGTGGCTTTCAGGCTCACAATAGCAGCTATTTGGTAAAGTTTCCTGGGAATTGCAGAAACAAAGTCCAAGAGTGGAATGATGGGGCACTAAACCATCCTGAAAAGTAATCAAAGGCCATTACCATTCAACACTCTGCCAAGAGCCAGGAAGGTGGCCGCAGTCAGAAGACAAATCCCCTGCCCACGATGAGGCAGCCTGGCTCACGATCCCCACTCGATTTGTGCGTGGGGTGGTGGCGCCTCATCTGTCACTTGCTCGGGGAACATAAATTACTGTTTTTTCCATTTCAATCTTTACCCAGAGAAACACAGCAGCTTACCTTTCCATCTCGTATTCTTTCATTCCCACTTTTACGGCCTTCATTACCTGGAGGATGGATATTAAGCAAAGACATTCATATTAAGGAGGTAAGTAACACTGCCTTATAAATAATGTATAGCACTTTTCCAAAAGAATCTCTTCTTTAAAAAAAAAAATAAAGAATGATAGGTGCACACAGTGGTGCAGAAATGGGACAAATTAGAACTTTTTTAAAGCTCCAAAAGCCGCACAGTTTATTGAAACTACTCTGGAGCGCGTCCTCTGGGAAGCCAGTGGGCACCCGACACCCGGCACTACGGCTCAAGCAGGAGGAGGAGAGACTCTTTAAAAGCAGCTGGAACTGGCAGGAAGGAGAGCCCTGCCCTCCTGGAAACAGGGAACCCTTGGCTGCGAAATGCCCTGAGGGCAGGTGCCCTAAGGCAGGAACTGGGGCAGAGCCTCTGCTGGCCCTGCCCCCGCTAGGGGAGAGGGAAGAGCCGTGGCCGGTCTCTGCCAGAAGGGACTGGCCTGTCCCCTAGAGCTCCGAGACCACCCAGCCCAGAAGGCCCTCCTGCCCTGCCCAGGGCAACGCCCACCCCAGCCGCAGCACCCCGCCAGCCTGTGCCCTTCTTACCTCCCGGTGGGCCTCGCTGGAGACTTTGTTGGTGTAACGCAAAACCTCCAGTTCCATGTCCGTCTTAAAGACCCGGCTTCGGAGAGAAGAACAGAGCGGCAAGTCAGTGACTCCCAGCAGGGGCTGGCTGGACAACCCCCTCCGCCACCCCTCCACCCCACTCACCCCTGCCAGGACACCTCGGGGGCCGGCATACCTTGCGCAGCCTGGGAAGGAACACAGTGCCGCTGGTGCCCGGCCACCAAGGCCCAGGACTGGTCTAATGACAGCCTTGGGCATGCAGGCTATTTCCAGTTATGAGATCTGGAAGCCACTGTGGGTGGTGGAAGGAGGCCAGATTCTATAGCCAGACATGCCCTGCCTAGCTCACTGTGACTCAGTTTCCCTATCCATAAAGGGGATATAATCTACCTCACACAACTGTGAGACCTGAATCAAGTGTGCTGACTCCAGGGCTCTGCCAAGTTGGCTGAAGAGGTCTCCGGTTTCCTCCCCACCCCACCCCACCCCCCTGCCCTTAGGGCAGCCCAGGAATGCCCCACCCCCACCTTGAGCCTGGGGTGGGAGTGGGTACTGTGGGAGGTGCAGCCACTTCCAGCTGTGAATGCAGGTAAGAACTGTGGAAACAGCCAGGTCTGCAGAGAGGAGGAGACCAGGAATAGAAGAGAAGCTGGGGAGGTGGGGGTGGGGGAAGCAGGGAGGCAGGGGTGGGGGGTGGGAGGGCAGGCAGGCACAACCCAGAGACCCTCCTGTCCTTCTGACACTTAGCGGTGCCTCCTGCATCTGGACTCCAGGGGGTCCTGGGGTCCTCGTAATAAATTCACATTAGTTCGCCCAAATTTGGTTGGGTCTTTTTGCAATTGCTCTTACTGCCAAGTAAGACTCAGCCAGAGAAGCTACAGAAATACCAGTGTTCTGTCCCCACGTTAAATAAGCAACTCCAGGCCACGGGCAGTGCGGCCACGACCAGTCAGTAAGAGCCCGGAGTCCTTGGTGACCCCCTCACAGCCCGCTTCATCAAAGCTCCCCTCCCTCTCGTGAAGGGAACACACTGGAGCAGCCTCCAGATGGGCAAAGCCAGTGTCTGCCCATGGCCCTGCCCCTCTGTTCATGGTGCATCTGCCTCTCATCCGGCCGCCGTCTGTGCCCTGAAGCCCGACCCAGGCCAAGGATGGCAGCGAAGGTGCCCCCACCTCCACCAGGGGCAGCAACCATCCGGGGACTGCACTGAAGCAGCCGCAGCCAGCCACTGACTCATGCCGTCTGCGTGGCGTCATTCGGCTGGGACGGCCAGCCATCTGTCACGGAGACGTGATGAAGGCGTCTGCAGCTCTGTGACAGCCTCCTAAGACCGTAAAACACCTGGGGGATGTGGAAAAGATGACCTCCGAGCCCAGTGAGACTCTTCCCAAAGAAATGTCCTTTCTTTCTGGAGAAGGCAGTCCCTGAGGCCTGACATTTGACTCTTGGTCATCATAAGGGGTCTCTGATTCTCCCACAGAACGCCGGGAGCAGGTCCACGCAGGGATCAGAAAGCAGCTTCCTGTGTCCTGGCGGGGAGGGTCCAAAGCCTGATCAGGACTCAGGTGAGTGGCTCAGGCTCCTCAGGTCCAAACCCACTCGCAGGATAACCCAGCGGCCCCTGATGCTTTGCTCCCCACTGCCGCCGGCTCGGCTCCAGCCCGAGTAATTGGTAAGCAAGGAGTGGGCCTCTGTTCTGGAATGGGGGGCTGGCCAGAGTGACAGTGCAGGTGGGAACCGGGCCCAGGCTGTGCCCACCTCCAGCCCTCTGCCCCTCTGCTCAGCTTCAACTTCTGGCTCAATGTGCCAGCTGCCACTCCTGCCAAAGTTCCAGACCCCGAGGCCCTGTGCCCACCATCCATGTGGGCCTGGCCAACCACCCCCCCTCCCCCGGTCCGGGGGATAAGCCAGAGCCCGTGCCTGCTGCGGGCATGCTCCAGGGCCACAAGGGCTTCCAGAAAGTCCGCGGCTGGGCGGACAGCACAGCGAAAGCCCCCAGGCACCAGCCCCATAGGCCTCAGCACAGCCCCAGTTCTACTGTGAGTTGTGTGGGGGCGGGCAGGGCAGGAGGGCTCCTCTTAACTTCATCTCCCTAAGATATCTCCCTTCCCCTCCTCCGGCCCCCTCCCCTGCCCAGCAGATAAATGAAGTCCTCACTATCCCCTCCTCTCCAAACCCTCAAGCCCTCCTTCCCCCTCACGCCCTCCTTCCCACCCACTTACAAGGGGTGGATCAGGCTCAGCACCCCAACCCACACCTGGGCTCGGAGCCCACTTGGCCCCTATTACTGGGAGCTCTACGACCACCCACTCTCCTCCTCCTCCAGCCAAGATCTATACTCCACGACTCTGGCACATTTCCGGAAGAAAGCCATAACTATCCTTGCTTTGGGAGGGGAGCAAGAGGAGCTTTCATGTTTCATCTCAGGGCTCTCCCCCATCTCCTTCCCTCCTCCCTCCCCTCTCCTCTCCTCCCTTCAGCTCACCCCTTCCCCCTGCCAGCCCCCCTCTCACCAATGTGTGGCACAGCAACCCCCACCTCCTCTGGCACTGCTGGGCTGCTACCCCTCCTCCTCCATCCCCCTCTCCACTCGGCCCCTGCACCTGCCCCCCAACCCCTAGCACAGGCCTGTCAGCCAGGCCTCCACCTGCAGGTGTCCTAGGCACCTCCAGCTGGGTGGGACCCAAACACCCCCATCTCGCCCAAGCTGCAGCACCCCCCTTACAACAGAGACCTGTGTGTCGTCCCAGATACCTTCCTGTCCCCTGTCCATTGCTCCCACATCCTAGTGACGACAAGGGCTGCAATCCCACCTCTACACCCTCTCAGACCCTCTGTTTCTCTCCATCCAGACCCCACTGCCTCTAGCCTGGACAACCTCTCCAGCCTCTTCCTGCCTCCAGGCCTGTGTGCTCACGGACAGCGGCTGCGGATCCTTAGTAAACGCAAATGTGATGGTGCTTTTCCTTGCTTAAAAGCTTTGGAGGCCGTTGGCTTCTCCTCCAAGGAGACCTGGCCCTGAACCACACTCCCTTCTCACAGAGACACAAGTACTCTGGCCACGGAGGCCACGTCCTGCTTTTCTTCCCAATTTGAGTTTGTGGAAGATGACACACGAGGCTTCTAGCTGCTTTACTCAGGACTAACTTGTAAGGCATGATTTAAAAAAAAATTTTTAAAGGCAGGGTGGGGGGGAATCCTGAGTGGCTCAGTTGGTTGAGCATCTGACTTCGGCTCAGGTCATGATCTCACGGTTGGGCTCGTGAGTTCAAGCCCCACATCAGGCTCTGTGCTGACACCTCGGACCCTGGAGCCTGCTTTGGGTATCTCCCTCTCTCTCTACACCTCCCCTGTTCACACTCTCTCTCTTTCTCAAAAATAAACATTTAAAAAGAGAGAGAGAAAGAATGAAAGAAAAAAATCAAACAGAACCAGGACAAACTATGCCACGAAGGCAGTTCTCCAACAAAACTGGCCTGGCCCAACTGAACCCAAGCTCTAAAGGCCCCGAGAATAGACGCCTGCGGTGTGTCGGCTCACCTGATTACCCACAGGGCTCTGGGCCTAAGTCTTGCCCAGATGCTGGGCGTTCAGCCCTCTTATCACCAGGACACAAGCACCAGAAACAGTTTTTAAGATTACTGTAAAAAAAATCATAAGACTTTGGAGCATTTGGCAGTTTCTCCCTATCTTCAGGAAGGACTGACTACCCTGAGTCTCAGGAGGCTATTTCCATTCCTCTTGGGCATGAAAAAGATAAGGAAAAAGGGATGCCAGCATAGTCCAGCCTCTGTTGTCCCAGCGGCCTCCAGAGTGAGGGATGCCTCATGTCACACTCGGCCCCAGCCTTGTTTGGCCCCGGGAAGTGTGGGGGTGGCGGTAAGCAATATAATCTGCAAGTTTTCTATCCTCAGGAAAGGGCCGAGGCCGCCTCCTCCACAAGGCACCAGAGGACCCAGGCTTAGGATAGGACAACAAGATGCAGGTAACAAGTCTGTGCTGGAAACAGCTCAGCTCTTCGACTAGCGAGAGGAGGTGGCTGATATGTGCAGGTAATGCAGGTACTCGTGCAGAGTCCCCAGGCCTGTGGCCAGGCCTGTGGGCATCATCACACCCAGGGGGCCGCCCAGGGGGAAGGCAGCGCTTCAGGCAGGGGAGCAGGAGCGGGGAGAAAGCTCCTTCACCACGCCGGACCCAGAATTCCCTGCAACAGGCCAGAAATGACAAAAAAACAGACTAGGATGAGATTTATTTGTGCAATCAGTTTTTTCCCCCTTAAATATGCATAGGTCACAAAACTGCCTCCGGGCATTAAACCCAGGATTAAGACATTAATTAACTGAGATCTGAATGCTGAACTGATTAAAATAGTAGCAAGACAGGATGAAGTATTTCCAAAATCAGTCTCTAAGTGTCACATTACCACCGTGTTGAACAAAACCCCTTTGAAGGGACAGGTATTCCATCCCTCCCAGAGATGAATGTGCAGGGGACGGTGCTGTGGGAGCAGGAGGACAGGATTTCAATGCCACAGGACCCCATGTCCATTCCTTCTGTACCCCGTGACCTGGTGCTGGAAAGAATACAATCCCAGAGCAATAGGAGGGACAGAAAGGAAAGAGCTAGTTGGAATTACATATCTTCAGGAGGCTCGATCAATAAGTCCTCTCAAAGAAATCAGAGCCATGAAGAAAACAGTGGTCTTGCTCAGCAGTGAGCTTCGCCTGAGTGTGCTTGAGACATGCCGCGGGCCACACGCAGGGGAGGCATGGGTGGGTCCATCTCTTCGGGTGCTGACCAGGCCCGGCCACGCCTTCCCCTCTGCCTGATGTCCCCACACCCTGCCTGCTGCCTTCCTGAGCACAGTCACTCTGCCCTGGGATCCCCACTGTGCCTTCGGCTTTCTCATTAACGTAGGGTTAAATGCCTCTTCCTGGAAAGACAAAGACAGCTACCCGACTAGAAGACTTCACGTACACACCAAGAATCTAGGTCATCATCTACGTAGCTTTTCTAATTCGGGACGTGTTCCCCAGGACACGGGGACCCTGCTGCGCTTCTGCCCCTGAGCCATCCACACCTCGCCATCTCCGGCGCGCAGGAAGGCCGGGAAGGAGAAACAGATACATTCTCCCAATGCCCGATGAACGCACGCAGGACACCTTCGCTCTGGGTAATTAAGTTCTAATATCGGCGTGTGACTCAATTTAACACAGTCTCTCTTAAAACCCAAGAAGGCAGACGGCAATTGCTGACATGCTTGCTCTGCTGTGACACTGCCTGTGGTACTTAGCCGAAATCCAAGGCACCGAGCTATTAAGACTGCACAAAAGTATCTCCTTTTATTTCCTAACCTACCTTCAGATCAATTTAATCAGCTGCGGAACAGGAAAGTAGAACCACAGCCTAAATTATGGAAGTGAGATGCCTGCTCTTAAGTTTCAACTTTTGACCTCCACATTCGAAATGCAATACGCAGCACAAGGAAAGAAATGATCAGTTATGATCTTATGTTTCTGGGGAAGGGGATGATTATAGAGGAATTTACAGGAAATCAAAAAGGCACTGCTTGAGAGAATGGAAAACAATAAAGCAGTCACAGAAAGGAAATGAATGACGCCCAAACACGCACTAGGAAGGAAGTATCCTCTGTGCTAGGAGAGGGTGCAACTCGCCTCTCCATCAGACAGGCTCTGGGAAGAACCCCAGATCCCCGGTCCAGCTGCTGACCTGGAGCCTGGGTACCTAGTGGCAAGGGGCATGGTGCTGAAGGAAGCCTAGCTGCACAGTCCTGGGCACCTACCTGCACACGCTGGCCTCATGCAAGATCCATGCGAGGCCCTCTGAGCACCCCTGCGTATCGAGTGGCCTAGAGGGGGGCTTTGAGAATGCCTGAAACTCAGGCATCCCCCCCTCCAAGGTGCGCCTCAGATATACAAGGGGGCAATACAAGATCCTAGAACCACTGGCCTGGGCTCAGCCTTTCACTTTTTCTCAAGCAAATCATCTCCCTGTGCCTCAGTTTCCTCATCTGTAAAATGGGGACAATCAGAGCACCTAGCTTAAAGCATAAACAAAATATCTGAGTGAGGTGACATAGGTCTAGTGCTTAGCACAGTTCCTTGCACACAGAAGTCACAAAAGGTGGCATTTTATTAAGCTGAGTTAGCACTTGACTTCTACTCTCATTCAAGCCTTGAGCCATCAACTATCAAGGGAGACCACTTCTGTTTTGCAGGTGAGGAAACCGAGGCTCCATGCTATAGGCTGAACACCTGCCTCCCTCCAAAACTGATATGTTGAAACCTAATCTCCAGGGTATCAGCATTCAGAGGTGGGGCTTTTGGGAGGTGATGAGGACATGAGGGCAGAGTTCTAGTGATTGGGATTGGTGCCCTTATAAAAGAGACCCCAGAGAGCTCCCAGCCTCTCCTGCCACATGAGGACACTGCGAGAAGATGGCCACGTAGGGACCAGAAAGTGGGTTCCTGCCAGACAGGGAGTCTGCCAGCACTTGGATTTCCAAGGTTCTAGAAATACATTTCTGTTGTTTATAAGCCACTCATGATGGTAAGCGTTATGGCAGCCTGCATGGTCTAAGACACGTGGTGAATCTTCTCAAGTTAGGTATTACTACAGCCCCATTGACAGATGTAGCTGAGGCTCAGAAAAATTAAGTGACTTCTCAAGGGGGACAAGCTGGAGTGAGAGTTTGCCTTTGCCTGAGCGCAGCGTTTTTCTGTCACCCCAGGCAGCTCCTCTCCATGGGGCCTAGACAGAGGGGGTGACGAAAGCCTTCAGGACACAGTGGCCCAAAGCTGCACCAGTGAATGATAATTTAACGTCACAGAAAACCCTCTCCTATAAATGAGGGACCAGCCTGCTATCCACCCAAAATCCTTCCATCATGTACTCGAGGACAGTGATCAAGACCACCATGGATATCACCCGAGAAGGACGGCAGTCACTACAGAGGCCAGAACCCACACTATTAAGACACACCCTTGAGGCAGGAAGGACAATGTGACATTTCTACCAAAGTTCTACTGCCATCAAATGCCAAATAAGTCCTTTCTGCTGCTGGCTTTGATAAAGTCGGGAAGTATTCTTATGAACTCAGAATCCACCTCAGAGCCTTGGAAGTGTCACTAGAATTAGCTCGTGTGTGTTCCAAGGTAACGAGCTAATGGCTGATCCCTCGGGGGACACTGGAGCAGACAACCCAACAACCCAGCCCGGTTTCCAGAGCACCCGAACCGTTAGCAGGCATGAGGGGACGTCACATGCAGGGCAGAAGTGGGTGTGGCCCGTTCCTGAGTATCCAGGATTTATTCTCTATCAACTGGGAACTACAGAGGGGCCAGGTGCCTGTTACCTTACAAAAACAAGAAAAGGCGGCTGTAATGGAAAGGGACCAAGGCCCCACCCTCAGAGGGTGTGCCATTGCCCAGGGAGCTGGGGAACTGGCTCGCCCCCCAGGGAGCACTCCCAGGGTTCAGTCCTGATGCCTGTGACACACTCGGATTTCCACCTCTGGCCCCAGCCCCCCTCCCCCTGTAACCTGCTTCTAATTCAACGTGCCCCCAAGTCCCCGATCTGCCACGGCTCCTGCTCTTCCCAGCCATCCTCATCTCGGTGACACACCACTCAGCTGCTTAGGACAAAAGAACGGAGTCACCTTCAACTCCATCCTTCACACGTGTCACTGCCAAGCTCCTGCCAGGGGCGTTCCCCTTGACTGCCACTCCACTCTCAGCTCTGTCACACCACCCTTCCCCTGGCACCTGGCCCTGCAGCAGCCTCCCAACTGGCAACCTGTTCCCTCTCTTGCCCTGTAATTGAGTCTCCAGACTGAGGCCAAAGTGAGTGTTTAAAATGCGAACATGACCCTACCATTCTCCTGCTTAAATCCGTCAGAACTTTTCCATGGTTCCCATTTCTTTCAAGACCAAGTCCAAGCTGACACCACAGCCAACCCAGCCCCTGCCCATCTCTGACTCCCTCAATGCCCCTTGGCCTGCCTCATCCTCTTCTTCTTCCTGATGGAGCCTCCTGCAGTCAGAAGGTGCCCAAAGTCCAAGGCTAGGCGAGCAAGATCTCCCAACTAGATGGGGACACATGACCACGGGGTAGTAGCGTCAGATATGAAAAGTCCGCGTACCCCCAGCGGCACGTGGTAAGGTGCCAAAGGCCCTGGCTTGCCGCTCTTCCACATTCAGAGCAAGTGCCAATGTAGAACCAATGAAAGATGTTTTACTGCTAAGTAGCCCGATGGCTTAGGGAGAAAGCTGGTGGCACATCAGAGTTGGAGGGCCACTTGCAGGGCCCACAGAGGTGATGGCCTTGCTGTGGCCGACCACACACCAGCTATGCTGCAGGGCCGGGCTGCTGGCATCAGCAAGCAAGGAAAGCAGACAATGCAAGAACACACGCAGAACGATGCCAACTTGTCAGGACACAGATGCAACAGGAGGAAAACACGCTGACCTTTCTGGTAATAGCATGATGTACGAGGTCTGTTTTTACTCTTTTCGCGCTCTACTTTGAGTGAGTGATATAAGTGTGGCTCACTTAGGGGAGGAGGTTTTAAAAGACTCCTTAATAAGGGAAAAGATAAATTTAATTGACATTCAAGTGATTTATGCCCTTTCACAAAAACAGACCAACTCTCTCTCTCTCTCTCTCTCTCTCTCTCTCTCTCTCTCACACACACACACACACACACACACACACTCAAACAAACAACCAGAGAAGGGAGCTGTTCTGGGGACCGTCTTGTCTGACGGGCTCTCTGAGATTCTGAGATGGAGCAGGCGGTGACAGCAGGGAGCTCAGCAAACAGCCGAAGTAGCCACAGGCAGTACTCACCACTCTACGATCTCCGGATGGAGAATGGTGTTGTTGACATTAAACCTGTAGGGGAAAGACAAGTTGAGCCTGTTAGTTCAATGGTCTATCGTCTTCCAGCAAGAAATACCTCTTTCAAGACATACCAAGAGAGGACATGACCCAAAGAGGGCCGCAAACTAGAATTCCATGACCCAGTGGCTCACAGAAGACCTGCTGCCCACTTCCCGCAGCACCGAGCCCCCTAAGTGCCGTCAGTTGGGGGGAGCAAGCTGCTTGGCTGCAAAACTGCCCTCCACTCCCACCAGGCAGCCCTAGCCTCCTCTGTCAAGGGTACCAACACACGCACAACAGGAGTCCCAGAAGAAAAGGAGAGAGAAAGGAGAAGAATATTTGAAAAAAACAATAGCCAAAAACATCACCATTTTAATGAAAAACATGAATCTATGCATCCATAAAGCCCAATGAACTCCAAATAGGATAAGTCCCAAGGGATCCACACTCAGACATGTCACAGTCAAACTGTCAAAGGACAAAGAGAAAATCCTGAAAGCAGTAGGAAGGAGGGAGAAGCATGACATACAAGGATACAAGGAACCCTCAATGAGATTAATGGCTGACTTCTCATCAGAGACTATCAAGGCCAGAAGGCAGCAGTATGAAAGAAAAAAATGCATCAACCAAGATTCTATATCCAGCAAAGCTGTGTTTCAAAGATGAAAGAAAAATTAAAACAGTCCCAGATAAACAACCGAGAGAATTCATCACTAGACGACCTATCCTACCAGAAATACTAAAGGGACTCTTTCAGACTGTAGCGAAAGAATGGAGTAACTCAAATTCACGTGAAGAAGTTAAGGGCATTGAAGACAGTAATTATACAAGCAAGTACAGAGACAGTGTAAAGATATTTTTTGTAACTCCTTTCTTTCCCTCTCTGACTTAAAAGACAACTGCAAAAAGCAATAATTTTAAATCTGTGTTGACCAACAGAACATATGAAAATATGGTCTGGGGGGGGGAGGAGGGATGGGCATGGAGGAGGGCACTTGTGGGGATGAGCACTGAGTGTTATGTGGAAACTAATTTGACAATAAACTATTTGTAAAAAAAAAAAAAATGATCTGTATGCAACAACAGCAAAAAAGGAGGGGACAAAACAAAACTATATAGAAGCAAAGCTGTTGTATGCTACTGAAATTGACATTAATGCAAACTAGACGGCTATAAGTTTAAGACGTCACTTGTAAACTCCCAGGTAACAACTAAAAAAATAATTAAAACAGGGGCACCTGGGTGGCTCAGTTGGTTAAGCCTCCAACTTTGGCTCAGGTCATGATTTCATAGTTCGTGAGTTCGAGCTCCACATCGGGCTCTGGGCAGACAGCTGGGAGCCTGGAGCCTGCTTTGGATTCTGTGTGTCCCTCTCTCTCTGTCCCTCTCCCACTCACACACACTCTCTCTCAAAAATAAACATTAAACAATTTTTAAAAAAGAAAATAATTAAAGCATATAGAAGAAGAGATGAGAAAGGAATAAAACCACATACCACAAAAAGTCAATTAAATACAAAAGAAAGTAGTAATGGAGAAAGTAAGGAACAAAAATGACATATGACACAGATAGAAACTAATAACAAAATGGTAGAGGAAAGTCATTCCTTATCAGTGACTACTTCAGATGTAAATAGATTCAACTGTCCAATTAAAAGGCAGGGATTGGCAGAAGGCATTAAAAGAAATATGACCCAAGTAAATGCTCTAAAAAGACATACTTTTTGGCAGAGCGGGGGAGGATAGGAGGGGGAGAGGGGAGGGATAGAGGAAAAGAGAATCTTAAGCAGGCTCTATGCTCAGCACAGAGCCAGACACAGAGCTTTGTCTCACAACTGTGAGATCATGACCTGAGCCAAAATCAAGAGCTGGAGACGCTTAACTGACTGAGCCACCCAGGAGCCCTAAAAAGACACACTTTAGAGTCAAAGACACAAATAGGTTAAAAGTGAAAGGATGAGAAAAGATGTATTACGCAAACAGAAGCCAAAAGAGGGCTGGAACAGCTAGCTTCTATTAATGTCAGGCAAAATAAGCCTTAAGACAAAAATTTTTGCTAAAGAAAAAGGACATTTTATACAAACAAAAAAATCAATTCGTGAAAAAGATATAATAATTATAAACATATATGCACCTAACAACAGAGCCCCAGGATACATGAATCAAAAACTGACAGAATTGAAGAGAAAATAAATAGTTCAACAATATCTGCAGACTTCAATACTCCACTTGCAGTAACGGATGGAAAAGCTAGATGGAAGATCAACTTGAACAACGCTATAAACCAACCAGACCTAACAGACATCTCTAGACCACCCGACAGCAAAATGCCCATTTTCTCAAGTGTATATGGAACACTCTCCAGACCAGGTCATATATTAGGGCATAAAACAACTCTCAATAAACTTAAAAGGAATGAGATCATATTGAGTGTGTCCCCCAAGCACTTTAGAATGAAATTAGAAATCAATAACTGAAGAGAACTTCACTAATCTGTGACAATTACATCATACACGCCTAAATAACCAACAGGTCAATGAAGGAATCACAAGGAAAACTGAAAATACTCTTGAGACGAATGGAAACAAAAGCACAACACTCCAAAACTTATAGAAGGCAGCTAAAGTAGTGCTCATGGGGAAATTTATGGCTGAAAATATCTACATTAAAAAGGAAGAAAGCTACCTCAAGTCCATAGTCTAGCCATCTTAAGAAACTAGAAAAAGAAGAAGAAACTAAACCCAAAGCAAGCAGAAGGAACAGTGCAATAGAAATTAGAGCAGAAATAAATGAAATAGAAAACAGTGGAAAAACAGTAGGAAAAACCAGTGAAATAAAAATGGGTTCTTTGAAAAGATGAACAAAAACTGATGAAGTTTAAGCTAGATTAACCAAGAAACAAAGAGATGGGTCAAATTACTGAAACAGATGAAAGTAGATATTATTACTGATTTAACAAAAATCAAAAGGATTTTAAGAGAATATAATGAACAATGTATGGCAATAACTGTATAACCAAGGTAAGAAAACAAATTCCTAAAGACACAAACTACCAAAACTGATTCTAGAAATTTTAAAAAAAAAATTGGAATAGGCCCATGACAAGTAAGAAGACTGAATTAGTAATTAAAGCCTACTCACAAGGAAAAGCACAGGATCAAATGCCTTCATCTTGAATACCAAATGCTTAAAAATGAATTAACACCAATCCTTCAATAACTCTTACTAAAACCAAAAGAGGAAAGAACACTTTTCAACTCATTCTACAAGTCAGAATTACCCTGAACACCAAAACCAACATACCATAAGAAAACTACAGAGGGAAATCTCTTACGAACATTGGCACAAAAAAAGGTTCAACAAAATACTAAGGAATAGAGCCCATCAGCATATAAAAAGGATGACCAAGTCAGATTTAGCTGAGGAATGTAAGGTTTACTCTGACAAAAATAATCAATGTAGTACACTATAACCTATTACTAATTATATTAATAATCTATGTTAACAGAATATAGAACAAAACCACATAAATACAGAAACAGGATCTTACAAAATACAACAACCTCTCATGATAAAAACACTCAATGAAATAGGAAGAGAGGGGAACTGCCTCAATCTCATAAAGCGATCTACAAAAAACCCACAGCCTACATTATAGTTAATGGTCAAAGACGAAAAGCTTTCCACTAAGATGAGGAATAAGGCAAGGGTGCCCTTTCTCTCCACTTCTGTTCAATACTGTACACAAAAAAACATCTGTCATAGCACCATACACTGGAAGTCTCAACAAATTTCAATGCATTGAGATACATAAAATGTACACTGATTACAGCAGAATTAAACTAGAAATCAGTAACCCAAAGAAAACTGTAAAATCCCAAATTGTTTGGAAGTTAAGCAACAGACTTCTAAAGACCCACTATTCAAAAAAGAGATAATAAAATTAGAAACTAAAAACATGAAAAATCAGAACTGATGAAATGCAGCTAAAACCATGCCCAGAGGAAAACTGATAGCTCTAAAATGTACTTAGTGGAAAAGAACATTGAAAACAATGCTCTACGCTCCCATCCCAAGAATGTTCCTTTCTTCTCTCTCAAGAAGCTAGAGAAAGAACAAACAAACCTAACGAAATTTAAAAGCACAGAAATCAATGAAATAAAAGGCAGATATAAAAATAAAGAAAAGTCTACAAGGCCAAAATTTGTTCTTTGATAAGATAAACATAATTGACGAGGGGACCCCAGAAGACAAAAAGATCAGATTGGGGTACTTCATGTGTGACCCAGAGCTCAGGCTGTCTGTGGGAAAGCTGGGGAAACCTGGCATGGCCCAGCACAAAGCACCAGCTTCAGCAGAGAAACTCCAACAAGTCTTCAACCCTCTGGATTCTGACCCTGCTCCATCTCAGGGTCAGGGCATTACACACAGGGTATGCTGGCTTGTAACCAGGGCAAGGACTCTCTGCGGCCCCATTACCGGGGTTTGAAAACACCTATCTAATGCCGTGGTTGTGGAGCTGGTACCCTCACTGCTGGCTGAGCCCATTGAAGAAGGAGGGGCAGAGGAGAGAAGGGAGAAGGGGGCATTAGCAGATTGGGAAGATTCCACATCTCCAAAGCATTCGGGAATCCTAGCTACACAAATAATACTAATTCAAAGTCACCTGAAATGATGTAGGATCAAAGCCCTACTTGTGAAATATCAAAGAGACCTCAGGCAGCCAATGTGGTTTGGAGTCAAGAACAGAGAAGCGGATGACATAAATCAAGACGACAACATGGGCTCTGCCTCCCATTTCCCCAAATGTCACTTTGACGTTAGGAAAAGCAATGGCCTACTCTGCAGCAGGCAAACATGGCAGTAAAATTTCACTTTATAAAACGTACATACATACATATGCACATATGCACCTGTGCACACATGAGCAGCAGAGAGACCCAGCACACAGATAACATGGATACAAACACACAGGTAAGATGAACACACGCACAGGTAGGCACGCACTTAGGAAGAGGTGCACACAGACACACACAGATGTGTATGCAACACACACGCAGACACGTAGACACACTCAGATGAATACACAAAGATCCACCCCTAAATATACACACATAAACACAAAGATTCACACAAATGCACACTCAGATACAAAAACACTCAGGACACACGAAGAGTCCAAAAGACGTTCACCACAGTGCTGACGGGGTTTAATTTGGGGTGATGAAATCTGGGTGATGAATTCCTTGCTTTTGTTTCTGTGATGAGTATGTGTCAATTGGGTAAAAACAACAAGCCCGTCGGTGCCTATGAGGGCGGGGATCACGAATCCTGGAAGCAGACGGTAATTCCCTGGTGGGTTCGGCCTGAGGGACGGGTGACAAAGGGTGAGCAGTATGTGCCCAACCGTCCCTGTCCCCCCTGCTGGCTTCCTGCCTGCAGTTTCTAACCCAAGGAGGGAGGTGAGGCTCGCTGGAGAACAGGCCCTATCAGGGCCCCCCACTGCCCACCCTTGCTAGGGGCTGGGGTGGGTTCCCGCCTCCTCATGGAGACTCCGGAGGCCATAAGGAGAAGCCCACACCTAATGTTAACTTGATCCAGAAGGTAACAGTAACCACAAAGCCAAGTCCCCACACCACTGACTGGCATTTTGTTGTGATCATCAAGTTTTAATAAAGTCCCTCTATTTCCTCGGTTTAAAAATTCACATCTTTGAATATTAATACTCCTACATTAGCAACCCCCAAATTCAGCAATTTCATATTTAACTGCTTATTTAAATGGAATTAATTTGTAACCAATTGTCTTCAAATATGCAAGGCAATTTAAGTAAGTGCCAGAAGATAAGAAATATGCTTATCCCGAATAAGCAGCTGATGTGAAATATTCACCATATTTCTCTCTCAGACAACGGCACGAAACGGAGCCCTCAGTACCTCACTGCCCTGGCCTAGGGCTCCCGGGCAGTCTGCCTACTTTGAAGGGAATCATCTCATGCCAAGAAGGCACCCTCATGGGCCACCTGGCCCCCACATATCTTCTCCGTCATGGTCAGTCTGTCTCTCTCAGGAAAATCCATTCTAAAGTCTACCTCCTCAGATGCTAACAAAGATTTACCACGTCTGCCTCTGCTCCCAGGCTCCAGGAACCAAGTGCTCCAGGCAGCTGTGGGAGGGAGGGAGCCCACCGGGGGGAGAAGCCTCACATCCTCCCCTACCGCACAACCACCCTCTCCGCCTCAGCTCTGGCTCGGCCCCACCACAGAACAGCCCTGGCAGGCAGCACCCGACCCCACCCTCCACCCAGAGCCCATGGGGTATCTGCTCCTTCCACATGTCCTGTGGGAGTCATCCCCGCTCCAGTGTGGCCAGACGGGGCTGCGGCCTGCGCCAGAGCCCAAACTCCGCGCAGAGCCCAGCGGACACTCCCCACCTGTTCCCGACATCCCAGAGAGAACAGACATACTTCTCGGTGACCCCAGGGGCTCCAGGCCATCAGGAGGTCCCAGTGCATGTCTACCATCCCCAGGTCACCCTTGTCTTCCTGTTCCCTCTGCTCCTGGTTCTCTGCCATCACCACCACTGCCAGACCGGACGCACTCCCTGACGTGGGTAACAAGTGGCCTGACCCTGATCTGAGAAGGCTGAGAGGGGCCTGAGGTCTCCCGGAACCAAACCCACAGCCCCACCGAGGTCACACACCCCGAGGCAGCCAGCCCTGAGGAGCTGTACTTGGAGAGAAGGTCATGGGCCAACCGCCAACCTGGACCAGTGCCCAAGGGTCTGGCCTGGGTGGATATGCGAGGCCGCTGTTCTACTATAAAGGTTCCTTCCTCCCCTCCAGGCCAAAGGATAAACGTGGTCTGGGACAGCCCAACCGCACAAACCGAGAGGTGACACCTGAACTTCTGCCACAGCAGGTCAATCAAAACTCCAAGATTCCAGGTGTTTCAGAGAAGTTTAAAAGGGTCCAAACCAAAACCTCCAGAAATAAGGTGCTTTATTATAACCAGTGATAGAAGCTGATGGAAAGTAGGACAATAGCAAGAGTCACCTTGCTTCAGAAACAAGCTATTATTATCCCCAGCAAACAGCTGGAGACACGGCAGGCAGGTGAGTGTGGTGGCTGAGCCGCAGCAGCCTCAAGGACAATGACAGAAGCCAGGAGGTGGCAGAGTCACGGTGCTGGCAGCCAGGAGGAGTGGGAGGCAGAGGACTGAGCTGCGTCCAGAGCACAGGAATACAGACATGACTTTCTGTAGGGAAGCCACTGGCAGGCAGCTGGAGGCAGAGACTGGGACGCAAGGTCACACCTGTGGCATGAGGGGTGGGGGCACCCACCACAGACTCCTCGCCAACTGAGCAACCCCTGAGGCTGGAGCTACTCAAAGGGTGCCCCAGCGGGATGAGAGGCCCAGGAGGGAGGGAGGGAGTACCGCAGGCAGGCCGGGGGACTCCAAAGCAGGGAGACCCATGGGGGCCTCTCACCAGCAGTGCATCGGCCAAGGCACCCGGGTCTAGAAGCCAATCCCTCAGCACTGGCACGCGGGCGCAGGCGCTCAGCCCACCAGTGAGGGGCCCGGCAGCACCCCCCAGTCAGCCCTGCCTGGCCTGGACTACAGATTGGAGACGGCCCAGCCCAGTGGCTGGGGAGAACGTGCAAAGTTAAGGCAGTGCTGGCTCTCCAAAGAAGCTTCCAAATGCTGACTGGGTGGGGTGGGGGCTGGCAGAGCACAGGCTCCTCTGGGCTCTTGGCAGCGGCTGAGGGGTCCCAGGAGCAAAAGGAGACAGACGCTGAGGACTGCCTACTAAAGGGAGAGGTCGTGTTCACAGCAGGCCCCCTCCTAGCGGGGGAGGGAAAAGCGTCTCGGCTTCCACTGCCCATTGACGGTGATGTCCCTGGAATCTCCCCACACCTCCTCCCTGGAAAATCTTGGGGAGCAGCCAGCAGAGCTCTGCTCGCAGGGGCCACCTCACAAGCTCCCTCCCAGGAACCGTACCTGCCCCGGCACCTGCCCCATGTGTTCCTGGGGTCCTAAGGAGGCGCTCTCAGCACCAGAAACTCTGGAGGGGGCAGAGAACCCACAGCTCACGGACACTGGGAACCATATAATCCGCGACCCTGAAGTTCACCTGGCTCACTACACAGATGGGGAGACCCAGGCTTGGGAGGCAACAGGGCTTCATGGTGGTGTGCCTGTGAATGACTGTTTACGGAGTGCCAGCCCCATGCCAGGCTCTGGGGGAGCAGGATCCCGCCTCACCCCCACGGCGAGCCTGGACAACACCATGCTACAAGTGGGGGAGCTGAGGCTCAGAGGTCAAAGCACCAGTCCTCGAGGGGGCCACCAGGGCTCGCTCCTCCCGCTCAGGGCCTTCCCCACAAGGCAGAGACCAGCCAGAATCTGGAGGGGCCGGCCCACAGGAACACAGATGTTGGTGTGGGTCAAGACCAGTGAGCAGGGCAATGGCACCTGGGCAGTGCTGGGGGACCAGGGGAGGCTGGGCCCAGGACAGGCAGTGGTGGGCTGGGCCCCACACCTCCCCTTCCAGGGCCTGGAAGGAAATGGCAACTCCTCGGCCAGCATTTCAGAGAGCGAGCGTGTGGCATGGCCATTCTGGGGAAATTCCCAGGAGGATGCTGGGATTTGAGCAATGAGAAGCAAACCTGATACCCGCCCCCCTCCCATCGCTCTGATCATTGGAGGAGTGATACATATTTATGAGCTCATAATCCTTCCTAATCACCCCTATATCACACAGACGCACAAACTCCCTGTGGCTCAGGCTCATACATAATTATAAGGCACTTCCTCTGTCACCGCCTCAGTCCACCAAAGGACGACAGGACGCAGCTGTGGTGGCGCAAAGTTAAGTGCCAGTGAGGGAGGAGCTGGGGATGGAGGCCCAGGAGCCAGGCTGGGAGCTGTCCACACTCGGGAGCCTGGAGGAACAGGTGCTTCCCCTCAAGGGCCTCTCTGCTGCAGCCTGGGGCCCCATAGACACCTCCAGGGCTAGGCCCCAGCTGGCCCAGGGACACAGCACAGCTAGCAGGCAGCACTCTCCAGGGGCCTCGGGGTGAAGGGGACAAGGAGGGCAAATTGCCCTCTCTGGGTCCCACATCTGCCTTCCTGCCTCGAGAGGCCCAGAAGGGGAAGCGGGGTTTGAAGCTCGACCTGGAGCTGCACGGGGGAGTGGGGGCAGGTTAAGGGGGTCCCCGAGACTGGGGACGCAGGGGACTCAGGCTGGGAGAGGTTAGTGGCCAAGACAAAGGGGTGGGGCTGAGAGGAGCAAAGAGGGCGGAGCTCGGAGCAGGTGCGCAGAGGGAGAGCGCCCCGCCTGAGTGCTCCCAGAGCCTGGGCGGGGCTGCGCGTGCCCTGTGGAGCTCAACAGAGAGGCGGCTGAACTGACTTTGGGCAGGTTATTTTCTAAACATTTCCTCAAAACGCCCCACCAACTCCTCCTTAGCCTCCTCCTGTTCACGTACTTGTGTCTACCCCGTGGACTGGGCAAGCCCTGCTGGTGAGATGTGAGGGGGGCAGGACGGGGACCATTCCAGGGGCCCCAGGACCCACCTGCTGATGCCCTCGAAGGAGGCCTCCCTGCAGACACTGCCGCTGTCGGTGTTGACGCCACGCTGCAGAGACAGAGGAGCGTTAAGGGTAGACTCGACACACGGGGCCACGGCACGGGTCCCCGTGGCCTGCGTGGCAGTGCCTGCCTCCTCCATTCAGCCTCAGGACGGGGGCCCCCGCCCCTGCCTGGCAAACACATCCATCCCTTCCTGCCTGTCAGGTGACTGCAGCCAACCTCCCCCTCCCCACAAGGCTCTGCGCCACAGCCTGAAAGAGGAGGCAGGGGCCTCGCTAACAGTGCCCCCGGGGCACAACAGCCTCCTCTCTCAGAGCACCTTGCTGACACCAGCTCAGGCCGTGCAGGCACAGACGGGGGCGACAGGACCAGGCCCCACCACCCATGTGCCCTCCCAGGCCGACCCCATCTCCCTCACACATATGCGTGTACACACGCTCCCCACTGACAGAGTCTGAGGAGCACTGTCAAATGCAGCCCTCCCGAGACGCAGCTAGGACCCAACTCAGGCACGACGGGCCCTCCCTGGTGACACCAGGAAGCCGCACTACACCCCTCTTCTGTCCCTAACTGTAAGGCGACTCCAGGTGGAAGGGATGGGAGAGGAGACAGGACAAGGGACTCAGAGAAGAGTGTGCCGTCCCCATGGAGACAAGACCTTCTGAACCGCCCATTCCCCTCAGGAAGTGCAGGCCAATGTTTAATGATGTCCCCTGAAGAAAACACACTGGACTATCTCGGACCACAACCACCTCATGTAATCTTCCTCCTCAGCCCTCAAAAGAGCAGAGCGGAACAAAGGGAACATGTGAAGTGCTCTAAATACATAAATAAATAAATAAATAACCAAGGAGAACTATTTCTGAAAAAGAATCGATTAACAAGGGAGAGGAAGGTCACTTTGGGAGGAAGAAGGGTTGTACGCTCTCCGTATTTGAAACTCCCCAAGGTCAAAAAAGTGCAAGGGAGCAGGCTTCTCCTCTGAGCCATTTCACAGCCCAAGGGCCCCCACAGCCCTGTTTAAGGCACCACAGGCCCCTCGGGCACCCCAGCCCATGTGGCACCAGGGACCCACTGTGCACCCTGCCCCCAGGCTGTGGCAGACGCTGCGGGTGTGTCTTTAAAACTCTGTTAACAACGGAGGAGACACAGGGTGGAAGCACATTGATATTCTACATCCACAGACTCCATGAGCTCAGCTGGACACAGACACCTTCTCCAGCCGGGTTTTATTTTAACCCATGGAGTAGGTGTGGTGTCTTGTCCACAGTGGCCTTCTGCCAGAACACAGCAAAGACCAGGGACACGAAAGAATCGAGGTCATGATCCTGGACACGCTTGGCCATTCTGCCTGAGAAGGTGTCGCCCTGTGTCACCAATGACCACTCCTCTAGCTTCTCAATCCTCCCCTCTGCCTCTGCTGGGGCAGGCAGCTCCCTGAAATCCTTCCCAGTGGTGCCTGGACCCTGGGTACCAGTCACTTACCAAAGTGAGGAGCACAGAGGGGCTCTGCGATGTCAGGACGCTGGCGATCTGAAAGGTCAAAGAGAAAAATCCACTTTAGAGCAACTGTGGGGATGTCTGATGGCGACGATATGCCACCATTACTTGTCACAATAATGACAGCACACATTTATGGAGCAGATTGTTAAAATAGGCAGCGATGTTGCTGTCCCCATCCTGCAGATGAGGAAACCGAGGCTCACAGAGGACAAGGGACTTCTGAAAGCCACATGGCTATCAACTGACAGACAGGGATTCAAACCTAAACATGGCACTGCTTCCCACATGCTGCCCTACACCTCCAGGCCCCACACAACCCCCCAGGCTCCAAACTGCCAGACCTGCTCACCTGCGAGGCCAGCACCTCTGTCCATCTGCCAGCCCCTCCTGAGACACCTGTTGCGAAGAGCTCCTAGGCACTGACCCCAACAGCCTCCTGTCCCCGGGGCAGACACCTTCCTCCCTGTGCCCATTCATCTCCTAGACTCTGCCCACCCTCTGACCCCCATCCTACACCCCCACTCTCCATCCCTCCTCCCCCTGACCCATGCAGGCCTCGTGACCCTGCGTGCTGGTTGCTCCCCACCCCAACGCCATGAACAAGTGCGCCCCACAACTTCATCTCTCCATGCTGGACTCTTACCTCTGCCCGGAATGCCTCCTCCCCACCACATCCCTGCGTACTCAGAACTGAGGCCCTCAGGCCCCCCAAGGCAGACTCGTTCACTCTCTCTTCCTCTGCCCCATTGCTTTGGCAAAGCACCCACCACACTGCACTGGCCAGGATGTCTGTACCCCAAGAGCACCAACCACCCAGGTGGGAGCACTTCCTCCCTCTCCTTGTCCCCACTCCTCAACCCTCCCATCTTGGCTCCTGTAGGCCCTACTGTATTTGAGCACCCCCTCTCACCCTAAACTCCTTCACGCCCTGACACAGGGTGAGAGTGAGGAGGATTTGTTGTTTGTGTCTTAACAAATTCACCGAGCTACCACTGACATACTGCACGATGCACGTATTTAAAGTGCACATTTTGATAAGTTTTGACATACGTACATACATGATTTCTAATACTGAGAGGCTCTCAGAGAAAACCTGGAATGTACTGAAAGTATAAGAAGATAAAATACACCTACAATCCCATCCCCAGAGACTTTTTACCTCTGCACATAAAAACAGGGATCCATAATGACATTTGGATCATAAGAAGTCACACACTTCACTTATTTCCTGAGATTAAGTACCTTTCCACCACGTGACTTCCGCCAGCCACTACTGCCGGGGGCGGTAAACATCCAATGAGCCCCTGATTCTGGCCTGTGCCAGTCCTGCAGGCATCATCTCATTTTACCACCCATGAAGCTGGGGCCACAAATGTCCAGATTTCACAAATGAGAAAGCTTCTGGGTTCACTAATTTGTTCGGGTTCACAATTAAAAAAGAGCAAACCTCAGAGCTGGGCCTATGGCTGCCTGGCTCTCTCTTAATAGATATGGTACACAGTTTACTTATTCCTTCCTCCACTGGATGTTTAAATAATTTCTAATGGTTAACCAGTATAAGTAATGCCCTGATGAACATTCTTCTATACATGTTTATTTCCTTAATGTAAATTCCTTTAAAATTTTATTTCCTTAAAAAAAAAATTAGACCCAGTGACACTGCTGTGAAAAGCCATATACTTCATTGAGCTTTTTGATGTCGGTGGCTGGATTACTCTCCAGATGTGCAGCAACCACCCACCCACCATGGCACACAGGGCTCCCTCTCCATCTGGTACCCGCCCCTCTGACTCGGAACTGCTCTGATGACTGAACCCCCACCTCTGTGCCGTACAAACCAAGGCTTGGCTGAATCCCTACCAGTCCCGCAGGCCATCCTGTAGGGCAGGGTGGGGAGGGGGACTCATTAGAAGAACAAGAGCTGTGCATGTCAGGCCCCTGGGTGTGTTGTCACGTCCACATGAAGGGTCTATAGTCATCAGCACAGAATGACTCTGTCAATCGCGGCAGCGGCGCCAGAGAGCAAGCAGGCACTTGAGGACTGTGTGCGCTACTGTCCTTAGGAGAGGGGAGCCACAGAACAGATGTGTGGTCTGATGGCTTCTCTCTCGGCAACAGCTCAGGACGAGTCGGTCAGGAATCAGAGAGCAAGCAGTCCTCTTTGCACCACCTGGTGTGCCACCAGGTCAGGTCTCGATGCCAAGTAGGCAGAGTGTCTGCTATTTCGGGCTGGCCAGTATCTTTTACCGATCACAGCTGCCAGAGAGGGCCCCAGTTACCTCTGTGGTCGCTAAACCTCCCCCAGCCTGGCAGCTCCATCCGCCCTTCCCCACGGAAACCCATTAACAGTACGTTTTCATCAGCAAACCCTGACTCCAGGCCTGGCGATGACGGAGACAGGACGCGCCTGTGTGTCACCATCTCAAAATGCAGCTCTGGCACACAGGACAGCACGGCTCTGTCAACACAGGGCCTCATTTCCACGGAGCAGTGGTCACTAGGGACCCATCAGCTCTCACAGACCAATACTGTTAAATGCCCCTGACTTGCTTCATAGCACAGGCAGCATCGATTTCCCAGGCTGCTGGGCCTCTCTGGCAGGTTGAAGCAGATGGCACAGAGAGAATTTAGCAGAGCCTTGTGCACAAGGACCCTCCCCCTCCTTGGGGACAATCAGAGTCTTCCCGTGGATACCTCGTGCACCCTCATGCCCAGGGCCCCAACCAGGCCTGCAGGCTACTCTTCATAGGTGGTGATCAGACAAAGGGGCAGGACAGTCCTTAACCAGTGCTGCTGAGAGAGCTTGCGCAGCTCTAGGGAGCTGGGCTTCACCCTGCACGCATCGGGCTTTTACAAAATAACTGTTTTTCACGGCAGTCCAAAACAGGGGTGCAACCTGGTAGCTGGGAATGCATTTAAAAATAGAAACTCATTTCTAAAATTTAAATATCAGGAAAGATCACAAACAACGTGGATTTGCAGCCACTCCTGAAAAAAACAAAGTTTACAGCAACTCTGGACCAGTAGTCCAAAGGTAGCAGCCGTCGTCCCTACGGGCCCCTCCCCAGACCCCGCCACTCCCTGATGCCTTCCCACACTGAGGCCTAGAGGCAGCCGGCATCCATCGCTGTGCTGCCATGATGGTATCGCTTCCATCCACCCTGTCCACATCTGAGCCAGAGGCCCTGGCACCTCCCAACATCTGCCGGCACCATAAAGGAGAGCAAGAACCCCAAATGTGCCCTCCTCCCTGCAGCTGCCCTCCCAGAGGAATGCCAGCCTCTGCACCGCACTGGAGTGCAATGCCTTGAAGCACACGTCAAGGTTCTCCTGAGCACCCCGGTCTCAGGGGAGCCACCGTTCACATCAGGGTTGTCCACGGCAATGAGAGGAACGAGGCAGCCACGTTTGCTCTATCAGACACCTGCATTTTATACATGACAGCAAGTGACTAGCCATGGCCTGGGGCACGGGCCTTCCTGCCTTCTTTCAGAAAAGACAAGTGTGAGCTGCTTCCCACCTGTGATTTGTCACAGATAACCAAGGCTGCCCAAAGCTAGTTGGGGCTCGGCACCATAGAACTAGCCTGGGGAGCCCTTCCCTGATTTAAGGGGCTGCCTGTCACCTTCTGTGATGGAGTAGGTCCCAAGCACCTCAAGGGCCCCCCTAGCATAGGTGTCTCCATCCAACAGTCTACACTGTCAGGCTCCATTTTGAGCCACAGAAAATCAAAGTCACTAGGGAATCTATGTCATCCCCTTTGTCTGACAGAGCAAATGCAGAAATGGAGGGTCTCCAGGGTCCAAAGGTCCTAGGGTTGCCCCCTAATTCTGCTGCTTCTCCGGCTGAGGGCCTGCAGGTGGGGCCTTTCACCTTGGCCTTGGCTTCCTCTGCAATGGGGCAGGAGTTGTGGCCTGCCATGGGATAGGGCACAGAGGATGAGGGGATCCATCTATCAACGTTGCTGGAACCAGCAAGTGCCACCCCAGACTGAAGCATCCGACCAGCTGTCAACAGCAAGCCTCGTGTCCAGTAAGAACCACAGCGGTAATAGTGATGACAGAACTGATTAATGATGACAGTGATGATGATGAGACACAGCAGAAAGCTCCTGGACCCCAGATCCCATCCTCTGAACTCCTCTGAAGCCCTCATTTAAGATTCTGCTTCGTAAATACAGACTCAGAGTGAGCCGCTCCGTGGGGCTGTAATTCTACCCTATCACTACCGGGCCCTCCTGTCTCCCCACTCTAGACTCTGTTTCACTGCATCTGGAGGCCAGTTCTCTTCCCCTGCCCCCCAAATCACAGTACACATGGAGCTGAGTTTCCCCCAGCCACAAAAGCAAAAACGTCAGAATGCAGCGGGGAGGGCTGCAGCGCAGAGCTGCTGACTCGGTGGGCTGAGGCCCAGGCGGCCCCCTCCAAATTTCTGGGAAGGTCAAGGTCCCCAAGGACAATAATGCTAAAATGCAATTTATGGGGGCAGGAAGGATCTATTGGCCAAGGAGAGGGCCAGGAATAAAATCAGAACTAAGGATGAGCAGGTCCCTCACTCCCTGCTACTTAGAGGTGCATGGTAAGTGGTAAATGACCTCATTAGGGGCACGCGAATAAATGTCCAGGCTATTTGAGATCCTATACCCAAAGAAATCACTTCAGCAGGCCACAAGTGTATTAACAGAATCTTTAGATGCTATGAATTCTGCCCCACCCCACCACCACCAGTAACTTAATACTGAAATCCAAGAACAAAAAAGAAAGGTCCATCAAAAGCCCCCCTCTCTCCACAACCCAACCTGGCAGAAGGTGCTGCAGAAACAGGCACCCATGGCCCCGGGCGCATGGATGCCAGCTGCACTCCTTCACCAAGGTCCCCCCCAACCAGGCACTGAGGGCCACAGTCACCTTCTGCACCAGACTGTGTCCTGGCTGTGGAGTTCAGCCTTGGGTCCCAACAAGCTCTGATGGCCACCCACCCCTGGAACATTTATTTGCATGCCCCAAATAAGGTCATTTGTCACTTACCATGCATCTCTAAGTATCAGGAAGTGAGGGACCTGCTCATCTTTAGTTCCGATTTTGTTCCTGACCCTCCCTTTGGCAAGTGCATCCCTCCTGCCTCTGTAAAGTCTGGGGGAAAGAACTGGGCCATAGAGACAAACACCAAGCAGCAAAGGGCAGGGCACAAGAGCAGAGCACAGGCAGGGTCTACCATGTCCATCTCAGATCTCAAGAGCTGGGGTGGGGGGCAGCACTGTGGACGAGAGCCAGCAGGGGATGCAGTGGGCTGGCACAGGCCTCAGAACGTGGATAGGGTACAGACGAGAAGTGAGCGAGCGTGGCATTCTACGGCATGGAACCGGGGCAACTGTGTCTGTGTGGGGGACGGTGGGGCCTGGCATTCCCGAGCAGGCTGGGCTGGGCCCCTGACCCGGGGCTGAGGCACAACGCCTTCCCACTGCTCTGTGGGCCCAGCCAGGACCCCTCGAACCTGCTTCCCACCCAGTGTCGTCACGCCCTGGCACAGCCCATGTCCCACCCAGGGGAAGGGGGAGATGCTTGGTCTCCAGCTGGCTGGCTCCTCAGCTACTTTCACAATGACCCCCAGCACTTATTGCATGTCCACATGCAACCGTGGTCTGGGGAAACGTGGCATGGGAGGGCCCCGGCCCACCCACCCTGCCAGGCGGGGGGTGCACCTGTAGCAGTAGGCACTGACCTCACGGTGATTACGTTCTACCTAGCCCTGACCTGCTCGGTGCGTGGCCATTGTAACAGTGCCCAGGGACAGAGCAGCGAGGCCTCCCTGTGTGCCTGGTGGTGGCTTAGTGTTGGGGGCCCTGCTCCCCCAGGGAGACCCTGGGGGCGCACGGCTGTGCTCTCACCTCTGCCCCAGCCCTGCCCCCCCAGCAATGGAAGTCAGGAGCAGCCCCTTGTGACTGCCTGGACTCGAGACAGATGCAAAGCCCCAGAAGGACAGTCATTCACCTACCCAGGCCACATGACACCACTGGGCACCCACGCTGGGAAGTAGATTAAATCCAGGGGACCTCCAACTGCACCCCACCCACAGGCCTCTCAAACAAAGTCTGGGGCTTTTCCGACAGCAACATCTGCAGTCAGCAGTGGTCTATGGGGGAGTGCCTCCCCACACGTGAAGGCCGGAGCTGAGCCCGGTGGGTGCTTAGACCAGACCTCCCAGAGATGTCCTCCAACCAGAAGCGGTACAGGGGCCTCCAGCTGCCGAGTAGAGGGCACTGCCCAGGCAAAGGGGGGCCTCTTCGGGAAGGTCTGAGGTACACGCTTCTCACCTGCTCTCTGCAAATGAGGGTACTGCCAAGGCGGCCGGCAGCTGACCAGTAGCATCCCACCACACACAGCCAGGCCACGGTGGTGCCACAGCAGTGCAAGGCAGGGGATGCCGAAATACAGGGGTGGCAGAAGCCCTGAACTGCACAGAGAGGAGGAGTTGGCTGCTACTGACCTCGTCTGCATACTGGACGTCATCCACAGCATACTTCTCCTTGAAATACTCCTTGGAGTGGATCCTCAAAGGGAAGCACAAGGGACACCAGGGTCAGGGTTTGGTCACACTCAGCATGGCTGCCTTCCCGCTCCCAAGCCCAGGCCATAAAGCCCCGGGGCCCATTCCTGCCCCAGCACAGAGCGGGCACAGACCCGGATGGCAAGGGTCACTGGGCCACAGATTTAACGCTGAGCCATCTGCCTCTCCTGGCCTCCCCCAGATGACCTCCATTCGTCCTTGGAGCCCATGACCCTGACCGCCTGCTGCAAGCATCTGCAGACCAAACTTCTCCCTCCACCACCAGCAAGAGCCCACCGGGCAGCCCGCCAGTGTAAGCTGCCTCCCAGAAGCTCCCCCTCATGGAGCCTCTTTAAAGGAAAGTTTTAAAATTAACATTTTAAAGAAGTCAATATCAGTATTACTCACTGTGATGAGAACATTCAAGCTTACTCATCGTCTCTGAAAAATCAGCTATGAGAAGATAGAGATGAAGGAGGAGGTTGGGCCATCTCCCAGAGGGCTCCCAGTCATGGTCATGGTCATGGTCATAGTCAAAGGTCTAGCCAGCACCATCCCACCCCCTAGCCTCCCAGGAGGTGGGTGAGTTGATGTCACTGCTGGTGACAGAGCTCACATGAGGTGGAGCACTAGCCACATGAGGAGATGGTATCACAGCCAAATCTATTGACGCACACACGCCACCCCGCGCCATCCCACTCCTGGGTACCACATCAGCACAGGGGATATACCCCCAGCCTGCCTGTGATCACATGGTATTCTAGTCACCGAGTGCTAGATCCGAAAGAGGCCTCAGGAGAAAACAGCAGATGGTTTTCAGACTGTGCTTCCTGAACTCTCAAGGGTGAGCAGATGACAGGGGGGTGAGGGGGCCAAGGGCAGTGTGCCTGGGGAGGCCCAGGGGGGACAGGGGAGGGAGCACACTTCCAGACCTGGAGATGACCACCTCCAAGAGCGAGCTCCATGTGCCTGTGAGACCTGAGTGACCAGTGTCACTGCCCGGGAGAGAGGCCCACTACCCTCCCTGAGCCCTGCACCGCTTCCCTCTCCACTCAAGCATGCAGCAGACAGATCATAGACAGGGAGCAGAGAGCGTGGACCCGGGGACAGATGGGCGGGCCTCAGGGGTCAGCAGGGAGCTCACAGCCACACACAGCGAGCAGGGCTGAAAAGATGACAGTCTCACTGCAGTGAGCTGCTCGGTGTCCCCAGAACGTTCTTTGCTTTATCTCCCTTTTGGCTTCTCTGAAGTGGACACTGGGTGTCAAGCTCTTGCTGTTAATTAAATTTGCACAATCCAGTCACATTAGCTTCCATGCCTGAGTCAGGACTCAAAAGTTAAATGGCCAAAGTCTGGCACCGCCAGTGGCACTACCTGAAGGGGCTACAGGGCAGGAAGAGATGACAGGCACCTGGATGCTGGGGGCCCCAGTTCTCTGCTCACTGCAGACAGCTCACTGACCCTTTGCTACTAAGTGGTGACACTCTCAGCCATGCACAAAAGCACATGCTAGAAGGGAGGGGTGGGGCCATCAGTGTCATCACTGCGTCCACCCTTGACTGCACCAGCTTTGGTCTCAGCTCCAGGACGGATACCCTGAGTCCTCGGCAGGTCCCCAATCCACCTGTGGCCCCCAGTCACTTCATCCCTTGCAGCTGTGGCAGGCATCCAAAGCAAAGTCCAGCAGATTTGGGAAGTGCAAGGGACTTGCTTTCAGGGGATGCTCCTTACAGGCAGGCGTCTCAGCCTTTACCTCAGGAATGTGTGCCTGCCCTGCCCTGCCTGGAGGTCTTGGTGGTCAGGCTTCAGCACAGACCTAGACTTGAGACCTAATATCTCCATGTATTCAGCCTGAGGTCAGGGTCTTCACTATATAGAACCAGGGGAGATGGGAGGAGGAGGCAAACTCAAGGTGGCTGTGAGTTGTGGGTGGCCCTGGGGCTGTGCACTCACCTGTCTGCCCCTCGCCTACCAGCCATACGCCATTCCACTTGCCACGGGGGGCAAGGAGCAGCCAGGGCCGGCCAGCCCACGCGGCGAGCCTGCAGCTGCCGCCCCGATTATCCGGGAGGGAGGGAGGGAGGGCGGGAGCCAGCCCCACCACATGCCCTTTACCCTCCTCAAAGAGGTTGAATGTCATAGTCCAGGGTGCCCACTGGGCCCCAAGGGTCAAAACCACTGACTGGCCCCAGGCCTGGTTCTTAACAGGAACGACCACTTCACAGATGCTATAAGCATCTCTTCTGGCCCTTCACCTGCCATTCTTTCCTAAAGGGTGCAGATAATTAAGTTTGAACGCTACTTGTTTTTCATGTTTCGAGGCTAACTATAATAAAAATAATTTAAATGTCACCCTCAGGGAGACGCATGCCAGGCCACCGCATCAAGCCAGCCACCAGAGGCTCAGCAGCGATGACTTGGCGGGGCCGACCAGGGAAGGGGGGGCATGTCCACAAGAGCCCTGCTAGGCAGGTAGGAGAGGTCTTCGGGCAGCTACAGACCCCCTAGGGCCAGGCTGGTGGCAGCCACACGGAGGGCCTGCATCTGCCCTGGGGGAGGCGGGGTGTCTGGGGTCCAGAGGGACAGCCCATGCCAGATCCCATCATATGGCAGATCCAGATAAACCCGCTAGACCAGAAAAGAGTGGGTCAGCGGAGAAGCTGACCTCACCCCAGAAACCATCCCCATGGCAGGAGAGGAAAGAGAGCGCCCCACTCAAAGGGGTTTGTGCCTTCACCACCGGCAGCTGGGCCC
Source organism: Proteles cristata cristata (assembly GCA_017311185.1). Classification (NCBI taxonomy): domain Eukaryota; kingdom Metazoa; phylum Chordata; class Mammalia; order Carnivora; family Hyaenidae; genus Proteles; species Proteles cristata. The sequence continues at coordinate 226,082 of JAESUZ010000174.1, read as the reverse complement.
AGCATGAGTGAGAGGTGGCCTTTCCCAAAATGCAAGGTCAGAGTTGACACTGAGTACCCACACCCCATGCACAGCGTCCTGTGGGAAGGAGACGTTAAGGGAAAGCCTGTGGCGTAGACACAATGGAGCCCTCCAGAATATGAAACTTCCAAGCTGAGGTCTTGCCAGCCAGCTGCCCACCTGTGTGTGGTTAATGAATAAATAACTGGACCAAATTACAGCCGTCACCATCAATTCTGGCGGCCGGAGTCTGCCTTCAGCTACGCGTGACGCTGCTGCCTCTAGTCCTGCTCAGAGCAGAGCGACAGCACTCCCTCCCAAACATGCTCTGCCACCACGGCAACGTTCCAGTGGCTCGTTCTCCAAAGCAATGCAGGTGCCTGGTCCTGGGACCACGCCGGGCAGTGGCGCCGGGCAGTGGGGCAGCTGGGGCTCTGGAGGCGACCCAAAGAGCCAGAGCCCCAGGAGCGGTGCCTGAGGATGCTGGCAAATGCCCAGCTGGGCCTCAGGCTGCCCCAGATCAGGCTCCCTGCCCGGCCCCCCCATGACCTCCTGAGGTCAGAGCCGAAAGAGCTCCCGCAGCCTCCTCGGAGAGGCCTTCACCTACGACAGCACCCTTCATGCCCACCCTGAAGACAGAAGGAGACAGGGTGAGGCCACCAGGCAGGCTGAGGTGGCCTCAGGCCTCCTGACCTAGGTGTGTATATGGGGCGGGGAACGGTGGCTGTGAAAAACACAACCACACAACCACACACAACATACACATCCCGCAATACACGCACCAGCTACCATACCACACTCGGCAGCTCACAGCACACTGTACCACACACCACACTCCACACACACCCACACACACTCACTACAAACACTCCACATATCCCACTCCACATACACCCACACATACCACACACAGTGTATGTATCACACACATGCCACATGTACACCTCACCCATCCCCCACCCTCACCACACACACACACACACACACACACACACACACACAACCCCCACACCACACGCACATACCACATACCACAGATAAATACATCGTACACGCCACATATACACACCACACCGCACCGTACCACACCCCCCACACCTCATTCCACATGTGTACACACACCACAGACTGCATACACCCAAACCATGCACACCATATATACACCACACTGGACCACACCCACTCACAACCACCACCACTCCCAACACCACACACACACACACACACACACACACATACACCACAGCACACACACATACCAAAAAGAGCCTCAGGGCCTGAGCCCTGGAGAAACTCCCCCACACCACCCCTGGGCAGGGCCCTCCATAGGATAAGCCCTCTCCTCTCTGTGAACCCCACACCAGGCCCACTGTCCCCCATTCCGAGCCACAGTCTCAGCCAGGGGATGACAGGAACAGAACCCGCTCAAGCTGCAAAAGTTCTAAGAGGGTCTCCCAACCTGGCCCAAAGCCACTCACCCCCTCTGGGCACTAAGGCTGCCCAGAGTTGAGTTACAGAGATAACTCCCTGCTGGCTCAGAGGACCCCAGACACCCCAGCAGCCAGCACTGCCATCAGCTAAGCTTGGATCTGACAATATGATGGGAAACGCTCTCACGTCCAAAGGCCCTGGACTTCTGTAAGCAAAGCTTCCTAATGAAAACAAACTAGAAGCTACCATCCTCCAGTCCCCAAAAATGCCCAGGGCGAGGAACAGGCCAGGCAGCAGGGAGGCCCCTCGGCGTCTGCTGCCCTGACAACAGGACAGGCCCTTCACGCGGGAAGTGGCAGATCTGCAAATGAGGGTGTTTTTTCCCTGGACGACTTTGAATTGCAGGATCTGCCAAATGGATTTTCAAAAGCCATCAGAGACTGAAAAGGAAGCTAAGGAGCTGAAGGTCAAATGTTCAGTCTGGTGGGTTTTGATTGCAAAGGCCAGGTAATCCCAACAGCTTCGCTCCCAAGCCCTATTGATTATGAGTGTCTGGAAATAGCCATGTGCAATCAGATCTGGCCATTCCCCAGCCCCAGCCCCAAACCGCCAACCATTTACCACTGCCCCACTGTAACCGAGCCTTCTCTCCCTAAGGATGGGGCCATGGGGACCAGGAGAGGGACACACCAGGGCAGAGGAAGGAAAAGGCCTGCCCAGGTGACAACAGTTGAGAGCGGGTCTGCAGGAAACCAGGGTCTAGCTCTCTGCTGTGGAGCCAGAAGGCCTCTGGGGACCCACCTGCTCTTTCCGGCCCCCCCAGCATAGAGCCTTTCCACATCGAAGACCTATACTGCAGACCCATTTCTATGTTCAGAGGCCATGCAAACATCTATGTCTGCACTAGACAATCAGCTGGCTGAGCAAAGCAGAGACAGACTAAAGGAGAGCTTTTAACAGTGGTCCGGAAAGTCAGCCCTGACCAAAGCACAGAACGGTATTCCTATGTTATTGAAGATTACGCTTCAGGATAGCCGACTGCTGACAGCTGTTCCCTAACTAATCAGGTCCTGGGTTTTAAACCCCCCAGTCAAGTGCCATTTGGTTCCCCAGATGGTGGCTGTGGGGAAACACAGTGAGATTTGCTCAGATTTTCCCACTGGATGGTGGAGTCGCCAAGGCAGGGACAGGCCTCTCGTCCCACCGCCATGGAGGATGCCCAGCCTCCAGGACAGGCACTGCCCGACTTCACGCAAGAGTCAGTCATACATGAAAAGCAAGCACACAGAAGAGAAGATGCACTCAGAGCCTCCCCTACACTTCCAGACAGAAACTCCGGTGAGGCCCTGCTCACACCCTCCCCTAGCCCCCCATCCAGGCCACGTCTCCGACTGTAGGACTGGCATGCCCGGAGCCAGCGGGGAGCCACGGGGAGGTTCAGGGGGCAGCCAGCTTGCAACCCCATGTGCTGCAGAGGGCCCCCAGCTATTTGGGAGGAGTGCCACTCGCAGCTCTGTGACTGCCTCAAGTGCAGGAAGGGTCTGGAAGAAATCCTCTTACCAAGACCAGACCTACACTCTCACCAGGAAACTTCTCACTACAGGTGAACCAGTCATCAGGGCTTTGTAGCAAACTATACTGACATTCTTCACGGTCACAGACCCCTGAAGGTCCGGGCTTGGGACAGAGCCCAGAGTGGCCAGCTTATCTCTGCTCCACGAGGTCTAGGACCTCAGCAGCAGGACTCCAGGGCTGGGACTCGGAGTCACCAGCTCTAATGGGTGGTCTGGCTGTCAGCCGGGCCTCTGCTCCTCTCCAGGAGGTCCCCCAACATGGGCTTCTTCCCGGCATGGCAGCTGGGCCCCAGGGCCGTGTCCCATGAGTAAGAACCAGGTGCAATCACAGTGCACTTCACTGTCTAGCCACACAATGACCCTGCCATGCTCACGCATCACAGCAGTTGCCAGGTCCTGACCCGAGTCAAGCAGGAGGGGAAAGACTCCACCTCTCCAAAGGGAAGGCCACAAATATTGCTGTGGTCATTTCTGGAAGATACGAGCGGCCTGTCCCTGCCATCTACCACCTCGTTTCTGTGTCAGGAATGTAACCGTCCCCACAGTGACCATCACTATGACGACAGCCCTGGTGGTGCCTCATGAGCAGCACTGTCACTTTTCCTGAGATAAGGAATCCGAGGCCCCAGCAGTAGCGAGAGCTGCCCCGGAGACAGGCCGTGCTGAGTCGCCTGGCAAGCGTCCAGCGAGACCGGCCCCCGGGCCTGCCCAGACCACCACAGCACTGCTGTTCCCTTTCAAAGCAGCGCAGTTGTCCGGACCCGACCAGGAACATGATGAAGACTGACTATAAAGGCCACGACAGGATGGGGGAGGCAAGTGTTGGGTGAGGGGGGACCCACCCTCCCAGGAGGACCCATGTCTCCAGGCCCGGATCTGCTATCTAGAGGGAGCAGGGGGTCAGGAAGAATGGACTGAGAAAGGCCTGTCTCAGGCCAAACCCGAGGCCAGTTTCTCTGCAAGTACAAGACACTGTGGCAAGGGAGGCAGGGGGGTCCAGAGGACAGAGCAGGCATCTACCTGGACCCAGCATCCCCTCTGCACCCCTCCCCCATATCCCCCACCCAGGCCTGGGCAGTGTAGAGCCTCTGGGGGCTGTCACTGGGCCTGGCCCACCTTGCCCAAGATGCCACCCCCTCCCTCTGGGAAGAGAACAGCACACCTTCCTGTGTCCACCCTAACCCAGCATGGAGGCCAGTGGGACCTGCTCCTTACATCAGGGACACATTTATGCCACCTGCCCTGGGGCCTCTGAGAAGCTCAGAACCTATATGGCTGCCCAGTCCCACCCTCCAGAGGCCACCTAGATCAGGCATGGCCACTTCCCCCCCTCCTCCCCGAGGGTCAAGGAGGAGAAGTCCCCGCCAGGAAGTCTACCTAAAGCTGTCTTTACAGCAAAGCCCGGGAGGCCTCAAAGCAGAAATGTTACCAACCTGTGAGCCTGGATCCCTTACCCCAAGATGACAGAAGAGGGATCTCTCATGCCAACCAAAGAGGCTATGGAGTCTGCGCTGAAGTGCTGGGGGGTGGGGGAGGGGAGTTGCTGCTCAAGACGCAGGAGGCCCCATCCTGGGGTCTGCACAGAGCAGCCAGCCCACCTGGTAACGAGTGATCGAGGACAGTAGGCGACAAGGGCTGCAGTTCAGACATTGGCCCAGAATAAACCACCCTCCAGGCAGAAACGACACGCTTAAGGTGATGAGCACTTAGCGGGATCCCCTGAGCACCTCGAGCAACCACAGTTAAGTACCGCATCTGACTCAGCACCTCTGTGCAGGCAGGATGGCCCCCAAGACAGGTAGCCATGGCCAACGGCCCTGGAGCTGATAGAGGCCATGGATGACAGGGAGGAGGCCTCTGAGCACATTCCAGGCCCTGGTCCCACACTCCTCACACAGCACAGGCCTAGAGCCACAGACCTGTCTCCCAGGTGAGCCAACTGAGGCAGGACCTCCACTTGAGCCAGAGATGGGCACATGGCAGGTACCCCACAATGTCACACTAGCGATGGGCTTCAGAGAAGGATCCCAGGCTGCCCTCTCTGACCCAAGCCAACCCCCATGACACCCAAGGTGGGGCCACCTCCCACTGGGGCTACCGCCTCTGGCATTTTAACAAAGCTGAAAATCCAGAATTTCAAGATTAATAATAGTACCTCCAAACAAACATGACCATAGTCTGTGGCTCTGACCACCTCCCCTTCCCAACCAAGGCTGCAGGCTCCGGCCCTGAGCAGGCAGTCAATGGGCCTGACCACTGACACCCCGCCCCCCAGCCCCTGCTACTCTTTCCCTCCTTGTCGCCACAGGCCAGGCCCTTCCCCCGCCCCAAGCCCAGCAGTGGTGGGCCGGCCCAGACTGCTCCTTACTTTCCCATCCAGGTGGCATAGCTGGCAGGAAGCCTGGGCACAAACAGGGTCGACTTCCCGGTGCCGACATCAATCGTGCCATAGCAGCCTGGATCGGTGACGCCAAACGCCCAGTGAAAGAAGGACTCCTGCGGCGGGAACAAGACGAAAACATGAAGCATAGGGAGAGGTGTGGGGTGTCAGAGCGAGCACCAAGCACCCTGGAAAGTCAGCTCTGGGCCCCTCAGCCTCACATAGCTGTCCACCTATCCACTCTGCCCCCTGCCAGCTGTGGGCTGCCCCTCTCCCGCTTCTGGGATTTGGCATGGGGCAGCCGGGCTGGCTCCTCCCACCCTGCGTTCAGCCTTCTCTGAGGATGCACATTTCATGCATGTGCCCCAGCCCCACCTGCACCCCTCCCTGGCAATACCCTTAGGCCCTTGGAGGGCACCCTAGGGCACACCAGGACACGGGGGCCCATGAGCACCCTGGGTCCAACTCAGCCCTTGCCCGTGCCTCTCTGTTGCCCCCATGCCCGAAGGCGGGCAAGATGCCATGCTGACTTAGACACCGAGGCCAGACATCTGCACAGAAACGGAGTCCTCCATTTAGGACTCCTTACTTCCTTCTCCCACCCCCGGGGCAGCTGATGACTTCAGTGTTTAGCAATAAACACTGAGCTAAAATAATGTTAGAAAGGTATGAAGAGGAGGAGGATCTCTTCTAAAATTAACCTTGCATAACAGCAGTCAGGGAGCCAAAGGCTGAATTTAGGAGATCGATTTTTAAACCACAAGATATGTAAACCTGGGGAAGCATCAAGACCAGGCAGAAAAACCTTAGTGAGACCTGTGCATCCCTAGCAACCAGGGGACCGCAGGCCTGCAGCTGCAAGAGCAACGGGGCATGGGGAAACGGGCAGCCGGAGCCACTCTCGGCAAAGTAACACCACGATGGCTCTCAGCAGCCGACAGCCCATCTGTCCTGTGCAGTGGATACAGCCCAGCCAGGAGGCCACAACTAGCCACCCCTCCACACTCAGGTCCCCTTCACGTCTCCCTGTCTCCCCCAGGCCTGATGTTGGACAGCCATGTCCCCGGGAAGGTTGTGGGGTTCCCAGGGTGTCAGGCCCCAGATCTGTACATGGCAGGGAGGAGAAGGGAGCCCTATACTTGGGGTACAGAGATGCGATTCTAATTAATCCCAGCTCCCCCTCTGGCAAGTCATTTCTTCTCGGAGCCTCGGTTTTGTCATCTGCGGGGTGAGTGTGATGCTAAGATCGATGAGTGGGGCCAGCTCAGAGCTTCTCGGGCTTTCTGGGTGAGCCCTCTGCTGAGCACCTTGCTCTTGTTCCTGGGAACTGAGTGATGCCAGCGATTCCCAGCCAAGGCCACCACATCCAGGCCGGCTTCCTGCAGCCAGCTACCTTTACCCTCCACCACACAGCATTCCAGAACCTTAGGGAGTCCCTAGTCTACTTCCCAGGTCAGGAAACCGAAGCCCGGTGAGGGGCAGTGAGTCAGCAATGGCCAAACCATGATGAATGTCTGGGCTGCACACGTCCTCCCAGACCTCTGCAGCCCCCTGCAGCCCCTGTCATCCTTGGTGCAGGCAGAAGCCGGCCCCACGACATCAGCCCTCCCCATCGGCACCCACCCAGCCCGCCCTCTTGCCACCCACTCCTGTGGGCACTGCCCTCCTCCCCAGCCTGGAACAACCACACCCAACTGCACTTGTTAGAATTCACCCTGGCCTTCAGGGCCCACACCAAACGCTGCCTCTTCCATGAGGCCTTCTTGCCTGTTTGTTCCTCCAAGAAAGTCATCTTCCTGTATTCTGACCTAAGAGCTGAGACTGGCTGGCATGTGCTCTGCCTGCAACCACAGCTAGGAGGGATCTGTCCCTTCAGAGTACTGGGTATGGGCTGCCCGGTGCCCACGCCTTGATCTGCCCTCAGGGAGCCTCTGCAGCGTCCCCTTGGAGGGTAAAGCTGCCCAGGGCCTACCAGGCCCAATGGTGGAGGAGGGCGGACAGCGCACAGGAGGCCGGGGCAGCTGGCAGGTGCAGGAAGCCGGTGGGGCAGGCTCACCTGGCGGAAGAGGACCCCGGTGTCGGTGCAGTAGCGCTGTGTCTCCTCCCCGCCCTGCAGCAGCACCACAGAGCCGGCCTGCACGGCAGGCTTCTTTCGCAGCCGCTCACACAGGCGTTGCCTGTTCAGGGCAAAGAGTGCCAACGGCACCTTCAAGGTTTCGTTCCCCAGCCAGAATGAAGGTCTGCAAGACATGAACACACATCGCCACATAGGCTCTGTTAGTGCCACCAAGCGCATCCACCACCCATGGCCCCAGGTGACTGGAGGGCAGAGCCTGCTGAGGGACCCCCATGAGCACGGGGACAAGCTGCTCCAACCTCAACCTGCCTGACCCAGAAACAGCCCCTCACTGGGCCGCCGAGGACCACAGGGCCCCATCAACCACACCCTCCCCTGCTGTCCCTGAGCACCGGGCCCCAAATGCAGATGAGGGAAAACTGCATCTGTTTAACCAGCAGGCAAGTGAGGCCCACGGAGGGAAAGCCTACGATGGCTTGGAGATGAACTCAACTCCTGCCTCCAGGGAGCCTACCATCCATGCGAGAAAGATCTGTGATCTGACCCAGACAACACCAGATCCCTGCCCAGTGCCCACATGATGCTGTCTTCTCCGCAAGTCACAGACCTGGCAGCCTGTGCTGGGACACCCTGTCCCCAGCACACATACACAGGACACCCAGCACCAGGGACCAAAGCAAGTCTGTGCCAAGGGGATCATGCCAAGGTGGACCGGGCAGTGACAGCCCTAGGGGTGCTATCCTGAAGGACCCATGTCCCAGGAGAGCACCCCCACACCACTCCCTTCTACACTGAGAAAACAGCTCCCCTCCCAGCACCCACTCCCCAAAGCCCACCTGCCTCCAGGCTCTGCATGCCCTGTCTATTCCCGGGTTGCTCCAGCATCCAGTTTTCCCCCTCAGGATCACCCTCTGTAGCCAAGGTACAGGAGTCTCACCATCGTAAAAAATAAATAAATAAAAAACACTTCGCTTGACTGCCATGCCCCTCCAGCAGTTGACGCCTCTGTCCCCTTGGCAGGAAATATCCTCTGCAGAGTCACTCAAATCCACCACTTTCGTGTCCAGGCTGACCATGGATCCATGCCCTGGCCTTGGCCCACCCCTCCCCTGTGTGGCCCCTGCCAAGTAACAGTGACCCCTGCTCCTGAACCTGCACCCAACATCCGCATGTGGCTTCCCAGTCCTCACCCAGCGTCTGAGCTCCAGTACTCTGGGCCTCTTCTTACCACAGCCCCCCTCCACGCTCAGGCTCGCTCCCTCCTCAGCTCCACGTCCAGCTGGAGGACCTGCTCTGCTGCCTGGACACCCACAGGGAACTCTCCAGGCTCTCTCAGCCCCAGCTTCCCCACCCAGAGGGACCCTTTCCAATGCAGATCAGAGCAGGTCCTCCCCTGCCCACCCCCTCTGCCACCTAATGCACGTGGCACAGAGCTACCAGGCAGTGAGGGGACGCAGCCCCACACTGCCTGCACTGGCTTTCCGGCTCTTCCCCAAACAACCAGAACACTCCCCAGGGGCCTGGATGGCTCACGTTCTCACTGTATCCAGGCCTCTGCAGAACTGGCCACGCTGCCCAGAAGCTTTCCAAAATTTGGTCCAAACCTTAGCCCCTACTCTCCTCACTCCTCTTTAGAGTGCACAGCACTTTCTGACATCATTTATTTACTTGCTCATGGTCTCCCGTAAAATGTAAGCTCTAGGAAGGCAGGAACCTCACCTTCTTTCCAAATGAATGACTAAACAGAGGACGGGGACGGAGGACAGAGGCCCCAGCAAGTGTGCTGGGGGCTAGAAAGGCCGCTGGGCCAGGCCCAGGGGGCGGAGGGGGAGTCAGGCAGGCCCGTGTGGTGCGTGCCCCAGGAAAGGGGACAGCAGGTGCACACAAAGGCCCAGGAGGGCAGAAACTCCCGGGCTGGTCTGAGAAAGAAGGTTCTGCCGGGGTCCATAATGAGAGCCAGGCACTGCACTCACTGGCCATGGGCCCCTCAGAGGCAGGGACACGTGAGCAGGTGACACCCCGTGTACACCATGGCTTGGATGCCACTTCCTCAAGATGGTCTTCCCCGGCTTTCGACTTCACACTTGCAGCTCTCTTCCCCTGCCTGTCCCCCCACTTAGCATTTGCACCCTCCAGACCCACTTTCCCTGCTCTGCCCAGCCCCCCCCCCCGCCAGCACTTCAGGAAGGTTCAGGTGGATTTAGCCACTGGGAGGCAGGCAGGAGACTAAAGGGCGGAGGGAAGACAGAGAATCTGCTCTCTGCTCTCTCTGGCTGGTGAAGCTGGAACCTGACGGCTGGCAGTGCCGCCCCGCAGGGCCACAGTTCAGCTTCCCTGGCTCCTGACCAGCTTCCCTCCTCTTCTCTCCCAGGTCCCCTTAACCTGCCCACAGCTCCGGAAGCTGACCCTGCATGGAACTCTCTTTATGACCCCTTCGAGTGAGGCTCTGCCAGGTCCCCGGCTGAAAGGGCACGTCTACCTCCTGACATATGCAGCCTGCGTGTACTGGTGCTCACTGGGGAGGCCCACCTCCACGCACAAGAAAGTCAGTCCCATGGAGACAGATCTGGGCCTGCTCTGGTCACTGCCACCCCGGTGCCTAGCACTCTGCTTGGCACACAGCAAGTACTCAATAAATATCTGCTGAGTGAACAACTGTGACAACGTGGGGCCACCCACACAGCTGTGCAGGAAAGAAGCTGCCACATCAGCTCCAGTGGGGCAGGAAGCAGGACCCTTGGGCCCACCCTGGCCAGAAAGCAGGGAAGGGTCACGCACAGCCCGCACGTGCTAACAGGCCCCCCACCCCCCAGTTCCCGGGCCTCACCCTCACAGAAGGCTTGTGCAGGGGCCAGGACTTCCCCTGAGCTGGGCTGCTTTCTGCTGTGCTCAGCCCTGAGGATCAAAGGGCAGAGGCGACAGCTGGTAAACAGGCCTGCATCCCAGCTGGCCATGCAGTCAGGAACTGAAAGTGCAGCCCCAGCACCCGTACGGCCCCCCACACTCTTCCCCTCACTCAGCAAATCCCAGCAAGGGAAGAACCTCGTCTCTGCAGACTCCCCAACAGCACGGCAGGAGCATCCTAGAGACACGGCGGCAGGTGGCCTGAGCCAAAGTCGCCGGGATGTACAGAGACTCAGTTTCAGCCAATGCCCAGCCCCTAGCCCTGCCCACCACTCCTCACCCCTCTCCCTGGCTCTCTCTCCTTAAACACACCAGATACCAGCTCCTCCTGGCCTGCCACCAGGCCCCCACCAGGAAGGCTCTCAGAAGGGCCAGGCTTCCTCTAGTCTGGAACCTTCTAAGAGGCCTACATGCTTCAGGGCATCTGGACTGGGACCTTCTGGCCCATAGGCCAAGCATCCCAGAACAAGACAGGTCACTTGCTATGAATCCTCTTAGCTGACACTGCTGCTGTGAAGAAAACATGCAACACTACCTAAGCCTCCGTGGGGCTCAGCCCGAACAGAGAAGGGCAGCCCAGGCCAGCCTAGGCCAGCCCGGGAGCTGCGGTCACTCATGACTGCAGGGCACCCCCAGAATCAAGGTTTATAGAGATGCCGCGCCCTTTGATTTCTCCTGACATGAGCCATCCCCGCCCCTGCCCCACCCCCACCCCCAACTGAACATCGGGCCCAGAGCCAGCGCAGGTGACTTCCCGCAAACTCAGCACCGATAAAACACCTCCCTCCCAACCCCCCAGCTTCCACCGGCACTTTCCCTGATACCCAGAATTGAAAAGGCAAAGGCCAGATCATCCCCAAGTGCCAGCATCAACAAGCAATGCCCAAGGAAGACAGCAGGGGCTGGCAGACCAGCTCTGGGGCACCGGAGAGACCCAGAGAGCAAGCTCCAGCCCCCACAGGCCAGCCGGCCCCTACCAACCGCAGGGCCTAGGAAGCAGCCAGGGGCCAGGAATAGGACCACCCCCAGGTAGAGTGTGATGCCGCTGTCCCTGAAACCCATTCCTGTCCCCCCAAACCATAATGAGCCACCCCCTCTGCCTCGTGGCCACCTGTGGGGTTCTCACCCAAGAGGAGATTTACCCATGGGGATTCACACCTAGAATTCAGGGACTCCATCTACTTGGATGGGGAGAAAGTATACCTTTCTTGCCTTTAACCTCTCATTCAACTGTACATTTTCTTCAATTATTATTAATGTAAGCAACTAACCATGGCACTATTCAGTGCATGAATCTGTCACCAGCAACAATCATAGGTATTTTCCTATCATATTACTGATGTCACGGTATCTCAAAATATCACTCTGGTTTATCACTATTTCATAATTAAGATGGTTATTACACCTGCTGTTTTAATTGCTTAATGTACTAATAAAGAAACATATATTACTATATGGTAAATTTATTAACATTTTGATAACTGTATTTCAGTGTAATTGGTTTTCCTTGTAATCCTCTGTAATTTTATTTTATGCATTAAAAATTTGTTTAATGCTTATTTATTTTTGAGAGAGAGAGAGAGCATGGGCAGGGGAGGGGCAGAGGAGACACAGGATCTGAAGCAGGCTCCAGGCTCTGAGCTGTCAGCACAGAGCCCGAGGCGGGGCCCAAAATCACGAACTGTGAGATCATGACCTGAGCTGAAGTTGGACGCTTAACTGACTGAGCCACCCAGGTGCCCCTATTCTATGCATTTAAAAACATCATGTTGAGAAGGGTGCACAGCAGTTCAGGTCATGATCTCACTGCTTGTGGGTTTGAGCCCTGCCTCGGGCTCTGTGCTGACAGCTCAGAGCCTGGAGCCTGCTTCAGATTCTGTGTCTCCCTCTTTCTCTGCCCCTGCCCTGTTCACTCTCTGTCTCTGTCTCTCAAGATAAAATAAAGACATAAAAAAATTTTTTTAATAAGAAAAAAAAGAGAAGGGTGCACAGCCCTCGCCAATGGGTCCATGGACAGACAAGGACAAGATCCCTGCACTCGAATGTGATATCACTTCCAGACGGGGCCACACTGCTAAGCTCCCAGCAAGAAAGGCCAGCCATGGGCCTCCTGCTACCTCAGCCTCAGCCTCCAGCTTGGGCTGGGCCCCGAACCCACTGGCCAACTGTCAGCAAGGGCAACCCACTCAACCTTGCTCCTATTGCACCTAGAGACAGGTGACCAACACCCCCACCCCCACCCCACCTCCCTCTCACCCAGGAAGGGTCGGGGGGGTCTAAGCACACACAGAGACCGAGAGAGAGAGAGAGAGCTGTGGAGTCAGGACTAGGCCTGGAAAAGGGCCAGGGAGGGCAAAGGCGCACTCAGCAGCCAGCCTGCCTCCCACAGACCCACCCCTCCCCAACCACAGGCGTAAGCCTGACACCTTTTCTCCAGGAGCACAAGGTTCATATCAGGGTGGGGACAGGCTTTGATCCAGAACCTGACTTCTCCAGTTACTCTCTCTCCCTAAAAATGCTGACTCCAATGTGACCTATGACCCAACAGGTAACACCCAGGGCAGCTCATCTGCTTTTCCTCAATGGCAAAGGACCTCTGGGCAGCAGCCCCCTGGGAGCCACTAGGCTAAAGAATTAAAGGTATTTCATCACCATACTTGGAATTCTGTCCCCCTCCTTCCCACATTTCCTCTCTCCTCAATCCCTGAGAGCCTCCATGCAAAGCAGGACGGCACACTCTTCTAATTTAGAGTAAGCCCCCCTTTTATTCATTAGGCAGCAGGTCACCCAGCACCAACCACAGGGTGGCCAAATGGCCCTGAAGGTACAAAATGACCTGGTCTCAGGATCCAAGGGTGCCAGAAGACGCATGAAGAGAAGAAACATCTCAACCATGACCAGCAGATGCACTGACAGGGAAAAGCCTCCTGCCGGTGAAAAAAACTGGGAATCTCTGGAGTTCTGAGCAGGAAGCCTGTATCAGAGGTCAGGAGAGGTTTCTAGGAGGAGGAATTGTCACCTAAGCTGGGCCTTCAAGGATGTGAACAGTTACATCAGAGGCCAAGGGCACTCCGGGGCCAGCAGGTGAGTGGGCACAGCAAAGAGAAAGGAAAAAGCCAAGTGGGGGAGCAGATGCGGGCAGCTCAGGCTGCAGCGAAGTCTCACCTCTAACCACGGAAAGCTCAGGCGTGGCTCAAAGAGAAGGCACCAAGTGCTATGGGATGAGGGGTCGAGCGGTGATGGAGGGCTTCAGAGCAGACCCTCTGGAGGCTATGGGACCCTCTGTCTCATGCGTGAAGTCCCTGCCCAAGCTGGCAGGACAGAGCAGGGTCCACCCTGAAACACTCCCCAGGGGACTCCTTATTGCACCTGGTCTTCTAGTTGAATCTGAGATGTTAGTTTAGGGCTTCCACTGCTCCCCAACTCACTCCAGTCACCTGAGACTCACAGCCTCCCCCGGCCCAGGCTCTGTAGGACTCTACAGGCAACCAAATCTGACCCCCCAAGGACCCCATGGCCATGACTTGATGACATAGTGCCTCATGATGCCTGTGTGTGCAAATGAGCAGACTTTTGCTGGAAACACGCTCAAAACCTCCCCGCCTTAAAGATGCTGCTAGGATTTGACCTCAGATTCAAAGTGTCCGGCTGGACAACCCCATACCAGCTTGGGATGGCTCTTGTCAAGGAGCCCCTGTCGCACTGTGGAAGCTGCCTGCACTTCCAGCAGCACAACTCTCCAAGAACTCTGTCATTCTGTGTTACCTCCCTCACCCCCTCCCAACCATGGCCCAGAGGATCAGCTTTGCTATAAGAGCCCTCCTTTCAGGGTTCCGCCAGCTCGAGGGCCACACCCATCCAAACATACACCTTCAGGAGAGCGGCAGGCCTCAGGCCAGCATGGAGCCCTGAGCCCAAATGCAGCCCCTAGAACTAGCTGTGGCCACCTAGCCAGCCCAGATATAAAGACGACAGACCCACGTTTGGGCACCAGCCTACCCTGCTGCCCACTCTGCTCTTCCAGACAGGGTCATAGGCTGGGTTCAAGAATCTGACCTCGGGTCCCGTAACACTCATCTGGGACTGCGCATGTACAGTTCTCTGCATGAGGGGCACCCAAGGACTGGTACATATGTCATCCAGGGATTGAAGCCTACCCTCACTCTCCACTGAGCTCAGAACCCACGCCCCTCCACGGCACAGCCCAGAGGCAGACAAGCGGATGAGAGTCCCATGTGTCCATCTGCGCCAGTAGCCCGTCAGCACCCAAAGGTCAGCCCAGTACTGTCCCCAGAATACAGCAGGTGCCCAATAAATGTTTGATTTATATGTCCTAAGCTCTTGCAAACTTGGGGGCTACTTGAGGAGGCCATTTTCTGTCGCCATTCTCCCCGCCTTCCAAAAAGAGAGAGGTAGTCAGTCACCACTCTGATCTCAGTTCCTAGCTGGGCATCTGGCACAGTGCCCCTTAGCTATGACTTTGCCTCCTAGCCCCCAGCACCACCAGGCTCATATGCCCTTGAACTCACACACAGTCCAGGGGAGCAATCGTCTAAAGAGCACATCTGATTAGATTAAATGCTTGGATAGCTCCAGCCCCTCGGGACAAAGTCTGGAGAAGCTAGCTGGGACACCACGCCCTCCAGAGCAAGGATGCACCCCACTCTCCCCTGTCCCCCGAAGTCTTAGCTCTCAACCTTTGTCACTCACCCTTTTCAGATGTTCCCTCCTCTGGGACACTCTTCCCAACGCTGCAGTGAACCCGTCTATCCACGCTTCCCCCCACCAGGACCACTCACCCATTCTTTCGTGCAGCAGACTTTATAGGAAGCACCTACAGCGTGCAAGGCACTTCCTAGTGAGCCCCAGGAGTGAACAAGCGAAAGACCCCGACCTTACATTCCAAACGAGAAGACGAGAAACGAGTAAAATAAATGTACTATATAGTCATCAGGAGGTGATAAGGGCTACAGAAGTATTAAGTGCTGAGGGAAAGCGTCTCTGAGGTGACATTTGGGCCCTGAAGCAAGCGGGAAAGTGCCCCTCTCGGGAGTTCGGAGCCCTTTTCAAATACCACCTCCTTCCGGGAGCACTGCGTCCCGGACGCCCGGGCAACGCCGCCTTCCCATCTGAGGGTCGTGGCCGTGAACGCGCCTGCAGACCCGAGGACCTGCCTCGGCCACACAGCAGGCCGCCACGCGCGCGGGTGGGGCCTGAGCGCCTGGGTGGTCCCGAGGACCACCCTGCAGCGGGGAGGGGAGCTCGGATGCCCCGGACTCCGAGCGCGCAGCCAGCCGCCCCGCGCGACGAAGCGCGCTGTCCGCGGCCACACAACTCAACCGGTGGGGCCGCTGCCCGGCGGCGGGGGCTACTGGCCGGGAGCCCCAGGCCCCCTCTCCGCGCCGCCTGCCACCGGCCAGGGACAGGAGCAGCACTCACCCGGTGGCCGCCGCCATGTTCGTTCGGCACCAGCGTCACGTGAAGTGAAGCCTCAGCTGAGCCCCGGCAGGTCCCACCACGGGAGGCGGGGCAGGGGCGGGGCCGGGTGTCCACGCCCCGCCCCCTCCAGCGGCTAGCTCCGCGAGACCCAGAGGAACTGAGCCTCAAAGAGAGGAGGATCCACCTACACGCAGGCAACCCGCTGTTCAAGAGGGGCGGAACCGGGTGGGAGACAGATGTCATTCCAGGGTAGGAGGGAGTGTCCCCAGGCAATGGGTACCTTGATTCAACCCCCAACCCGGCGTCTCAGCGCCCACCGTGGGAGGACACCCTGAGAGAGCGAGCCCTGGACCCAGTCTAGCGGGCAGAGATGATAGCGGTAGCTTAAGAAAGGAAATGACTTGAGCAGAGGTCAGGACTCCTGGAGTAACCAAAAAGTGCAGTGTCCCGGAGAGGGGATGTGGGAGTGAGAGGTAAGGCCTCAGAGGTAAGCAAGGGTCAGGTCCTGCAGGGCCTTGGAGATGGGGCTGGGAAGTTAGGTCTGGTAGGACCTTTTCAAGCTCCCTCAACTGCAGGGAAGTTCCCAGACACAGGGAAGTCAGTGAGGAGGGCTGGGGAGAAGTGGACACAAGGAGGGCACAGTTTAGGAGGGAGAATCTACCAGAAGGTATCTCCCTTTGCTCTGCTGGGCACTGCTGTTGGGTGCAGGGTCCCCCAAGAGTTGGAGGAAGGGGTACCAAGGAGGGAGATGGGAAGCATAGGCTCCAGGTGTTTTTTATTTTTTTTAATGTTGTTTTTTTTCTAGGAGAGAGAGAGAGACAGTGTGAGCAGGGGAGGGTCAGAGATACAGACTCTGAAATAGGCTCCAGGCTCTGAGCCTGCAGTCAGCACAGAGCCTGACGCGGGACTCGAACCCACGAACCGTGAGATCATGACCTAAGCGAAAGTCGGATGCTTAACCGACTAAGCCACCCAGGCGCCCCAGGCTCCAGATGTTTTAGAATAATAGTAATACTAACAACTACTGCCAACGGGTGCAGAGCACTTCCTGTAACCCAATGCTTTGCAGAGTTAGCTCACTGAGTCCTTACAACAGCTCTGGGCAGCAGTCTCTTAATGCCATTTAATAGGTGAAGAAACTGAGGCCTAGAGAGGCAAGTAACTCACTTGAGCTCACACAGGAGGCAATTTATGCAGCCACACCCCTGACTAGTTACCGATGCTGGCTCTGTGAAGGAAAGGGGCCCAGGGCTGGGGGTCGGGTGTCTCTGGGGTCCTGGGCCACAGATGTGTGAAGTCAGGAGGTAAGGCCCAGCACATGCCCATGAGGATCTGGCCCGAGTCCACAGCTGTCTGAAAGCCGAAAGTAGCTTCTGGTTGAAGGGCTTGGGTTTGGGGTACCTCGTGTTTCTTTGACAAGGATGTGGGTCACTATGGCCGGGCTGGGGGGCCCCCAGAGGCTATGAGATGGAGAGGAAGAGATGGCAACTATGTATCCCCACAAAGCTGGGAAGAGAACAGGTGCCTTAAAGAGGGGGAGGAACCGAGCCAGACCATAAGCAGAGTGGGCGACACAGCATGACCACTTTGAATCCCAGCCCCACCCTGGTTGCCTCACCTGTCAGGTGAGCTCTAGTGGTACCACCTCAGCGGGCTGCTATAGGGTTTCGTAAGCAAACATCCAGGCATCATTAGCCTGTGGCACCGCCAAAGAGGTCAAAGCCTTGAGGAGGAACGTGACACCTCCCTGACCCAGTTAAGGCAGAGGAGAATTGATGGAAGAGGGGGTCCCCATCCTTCCTCCCCCTTCCTACTACATATATAGCAGTTCTCAGGGGTCTCTGTCCTCCAGGTAGAACTCTCCCAGAGAGGGTCTATCAGCCCCCTTACGAGTTTCTAGGGAGGAGAGCAGGGGTACCTGGCCGTATAGCTTACCCCCTGGCCCTGGGCCCCTGAGATCTTGAACCCCTCCCCCCATTAAGCAGTTCCTCCACCTTCAGCTAAGGAAACTCAATTCCCTAAAAAGAGACACCTGTTAAAATTAACAAAGGGTGAGCAGAATGAGCTTTTCATGTTCCTTTGTGGAAGGAAAGCCTGCCCCTGAGCTAATTACAACCCCTCCACCGCTTCTTTTGACATAAACGATGTCAAAATTAAGCTAACTGTCAGCTCAGAGTGTTTGTTAATATGAGAAAGAAGCAATTATCCTAAACGTCCACAAGTAATAGAGGGAGGGCACCCACCAACTCAGCGGAACTCTCTGGTGTGGGGGCAGGGATCGGAAGGCCCTGCCCGTGACTCTTGTACACCCAGGCCCGTCTGGACAGAGGCCTGCCCTGCCAGTGCCACAGGAGCCTGGCACAGGAGGCTACTCGTCAGCATGCACCCCTCCCTCCGCATCAGAGGCCCTGACAGGGCTATTCCCCACCCCTCCTCCACCCCCCACAATCTGAGCTCTGGCAGGGCTGGTCCCCCCCCTTTCCCATCAGGAGCTGGGGCTCCAGGAGAAGCAGCCCTGGGAGTGGAAGAAGATTGCATAGTTACTCATGCAGGGCAGATCCAGACGCTGCTGGGAGCCGGGAGGCAATTGGAGAAAGATTGATTTTAGGGAGTTAGAGCAGGAGTGTGTAAATCAGCGAGGGAGAGCACTAGGCAGCACACTCAGGCCTTAAGCGATGTCACCTCGGAGGTCACAGACCCTTGGCTGAAACAGTCTCCCATCGTTGTGACCTATGGCGGGGTGGGGGTGGGGCCATCTCAGCAGTCTGAGCATCAGAACTCTCCAGAAGTGCCCTGCCCCAGCCAGACACCCACCACAAAGCTGGTCCCAGGAAGGCTCCTCCTGAGAGCCTCTGTGGCTCTTTTTGTCCCCAAGACATAGTGTCAGGCCAGGTTTCCCTGCTCCGCCCACCCCTCTGAACCTAGCCACGTGTCCTTGCAGCCCCACAGACACTGCTGACAGCTGGCTGCCTGGAGATGGCAGCCTCAGAAGTGGTGACCAGCCAAACCGACACATGAGCCACCCTGGAGGACTTGAAGGGGTGTCCCCAGGAAGAGCTGTGACATGGGCCCTGTCCATCTTTGGCTGCATGCTGAGGACACCGGTCTGCTGGAAGGCTCTGTGGGACCACACTGTAGGTGGCCTAGACACTGACTCTGCCCCTGGCTACCAAGCTGTCACCTTTGGTGACACTCTGTGACTGGCCACGCTGTAAGGGGTCGAAGC
This sequence comes from Proteles cristata cristata, assembly GCA_017311185.1. Taxonomy (NCBI): domain Eukaryota; kingdom Metazoa; phylum Chordata; class Mammalia; order Carnivora; family Hyaenidae; genus Proteles; species Proteles cristata. Next base: position 207,051 of record JAESUZ010000174.1, on the reverse strand, counting down.
CCAGACCCTGCCCTGGACATCCCAGGGCAGAGGAGGAAGAGGAGCCCGCCATCGGGGGTGGGGGGGCAGAAAACAGGGGTACGTGCTGCTGTTTCCTCCTGTGATCAGTGAGGAGCTCCTGATTCTGGGCAGGAAAGGAGTGGGGGCCAAGGCCATGTCTGGGGCTCGAGCTCAGGAGGGTCACAGGATGGACCTGGAAAGAAGCCGGCAAGAGACCCTATGCCAACCACATGGGAACACCAGCCTCAGGGTGTGGCATGTGACATGGGGTGTCATTTGGGGTTTCCTGATTGTTTTGCTTCTGCTGAGAATGGAAGACCGGGCTCAGAAAACCGGCAAAACAGACTGAACAGAAGGAACAGAGGGGGCGGGAGTGACACGTTCCTCCCCGACCTCTCCGCCAGTGGGGAAGGAAAGATGGAAATGAAATGCCCAGGAGGCTGCCTCTCCATCACTGTTCTGGCAGGTCCCAGCCTTCAGCCTCTGCAATGTCAGCGGGAGTAGCAGCCGCAGGCCTCCTGCCCACCCCACCCCACCCCCGGGGACCAGCGTGGCCATCCCCTTCCTCCCAGCCCACGCCACCGCTGTCACTCCCATCTGCCAGCCCCCTCACAGGAGCCCCCACATCAAGGCACGCTCCTCCTGCCCTTCCTCCCTGCCTGCCCGCCCTTGTATCCGTCTTCCTGCAGAAAAGAGGCGGCAGCGGCTGAGGGGGCCTCCCTAGGAAGCCCGTCACCGCCTCAGATGAAGTGGCCCCTGCTGAGTGCTTTGCCAGGGTCTACGAGGCAATTCAAGATGAGAAATGGAATGGTGGCTTCGGAAAGGCAAATCATTCCAACAGCACCTTAAAAACATCGACGCAAACAAGCTCTTTGTGTGTGTGTGAAAATGGGGAATATATTGTTTTTCACTATTTGGAAGAATGTTTTCTCATCTCAAAATCACAAGCTGTTTTCTTCCAGAGAGACTTATAAATACATCCAATTATCGACATTCAATATAGGAAATAAAGTTCTAGAATGGTTTTCTTCCGCACACGCGGAGTGGGCCGGCCAGGTTGTGCAGGTGATAATGACTTTTATTTCTTGTGAGTCGCATCCGTGCAGGGTGGCCGGTCTCTCTACCTTTTATTGCTTTCACCTTTATTACATTTCCCATGTTGTGCTGGGCTATTCATTGGTGTAACCTTATTACTGCTTTCAGGATCTTGATAAAAATGAATGAGAGTCCCAATTTCAAAAGTAGGAGTGCAGGGTCTCAAAGCAGGGAGAATTGCTTGTGTGGCTTGTGTCCTGGAGAGAAATTTCCCTGGGGGGCACAGCGCTCCCGCTGCCCAGCTCCAAGTACTGAACGTGCCCTGCTGACATTCACAGTGGCCCCTCTCCCACGTTGCTGGTGGCGTGGCATTCTAAGGAGGGCTCTATTGGCTCTTCGTGAGATCACCCGTAGACTGTGTCCCCAGTGGGACCTATCCATGCCACCATTAAGGCTGGGGTCACCTGTGACTCTGCCTTCTCCTGACCTGCCTACCAGCCCTTCTTCAGTGCCTTCTCCCTCCCATGCCTCTTCCTTCCTGAGGGCTTTTGTCACCATACCCCCCACGGGACGGCCAGCGCTCCCCGGCTGCTCTCTCTGCCTTCAGTGTCTCCCCACTCAGAGTCCCCGTGCTCATCAGGATTCCTGATAGCAAACAGCCCCTGAGTCTGTCTATCTCAAGCAGAAGAGGGACGGAAGGATATCAAGCAGCACATGTGAAGGAGAGGCAGGCTCAGAAAACAGGCAGGAGCTGGGCAGCTTGGTAGCCGAATATACAACTGGGACACACCACATGCTGCTGCCCAGGACCCTTGCCACCACCTCTGCCCTTGGACATAAACTTGGACTGACACAGCACCCTGGCTTCACTGCCCCCCATGGCGGGCAGTCCAGCCCATTACAATGCCCAAGTCTCGTGCCCACGCTCTGGCTGTCTCATCCCTTTTTGGCTTCAGGGCAGGGGGCAGGAGGGGAGTGGTGGCTACCTGGCATTTCACCGAGGCCCATTCTCCAAGCGGGTGGGGGTTGAGATGCCGCTACGGATACCCAAAGCCTTATGCTATACAGGGATGGGTCAGCTTGGGATACTAGGAACTCCTCCTCAATGAAGCCTTGAGAAGTCCACAACGTGGACAGACACATCCTCAGCATTGCAAGCCAAGAGTCTAGAATGCAATTATCTCCGCTTCAGCACAAGCGTGAGTTTCTTATTCCATGGTTTTTATTTTCAGTGTACATGGGAAGGTATACAGTCTTCATTTCTTCGGCTCTACAGAGCTTGGTTGGCAGCCCTGCCTCCATATCGCTGACAATGGAGATCCCCAAGCACAAGGTAGCCCATTAGAGATCATGCCATGTGGAAAGAAGCGCACGGCTTTCGGAGTCAGAAGCTCAGTCCTCTGACTTCCTTCTCTGGTCCTCACTTTCCCCACGAGGAGTTGGGCACAAGATGCCTTTGCCTCCGTAAGGGGCAGTTCCAAGGGTCACATGCGGTCTGGGGAGACAGTTTACACAAATACGGCAATAGTCACTTACATTATTATGATACTTCTTATTAGAGAACATTTACACACGGTGGTTAGGAACGAGCAATACTAGGTCCAGTCCTGGCTTTGCCATTTACTCACTGTGTGGCATTAGGAAAGTAACTCAGCCTCTCTGAGCCTCAGTTTCCTTGTTGGGAAAGTGGGGATGATGGGTCTCAGTTTGGAGGATTACTGAGATGAGAAAGAGTGGTTCTATGAAACGTAGCACAGCCCCTGGCTCATGATGGCCCCCATCCTTATTTCAATGGTCAGACAAGAAGTAGGGGCATCAGAAAAGGACCAGGACCATTATCCCATGCCCTGTGAGGTCACTCTCAGCCCTGTCCACCTACAGAGCAATTTTATGCAAAGAATCGAGTCCATCATCCCAAGGTCAGGTGGCCAGGGCTCACTGCCTTCAGGAGGACTGGCTGGCTGGGTGCTGGGGCTGCCTGACCACCTTGAACCAGCCCTGGGCTCCCTGCATGTGGTCAAGCAGTCCAGCCAAACCCAGGGAGAGGGAAGAGCATCTTTCAGGGAAACTGAGTGAATGAGGAAAACTGCAGGGAGGGTGTCCCTGGTGTGCCCCGGACCTCTGACCCAGCCTGGGGCTTCAGTCTCCAGGACTCTGCCAGTAGACATGGATGCATATGTAGGGGAGAGGGTCAACTGGGAGGTTTGTGAGAGGGGCTAAGGAAGTATAATAGATTGCAAAACTGGCCTCAAATTTTTCTTCTTGCTGCATCCATCCCCTTGCTTAGTAATGCTGTGGCCCCTCCCACCCAAAGTGGGGTCTATTCACCAGCCCTTGAATCCGGGGCGGTCGCTCGACTTACCTTGGATAATAGGACATTAGCAAAAACAAAGGCCCTAGAAGGTGCTCACCTACTGGGGCTCACCCTTTTGCAGCTCTTGGATGCCCTCCACCTTGTAAAGATGCCCTCGCTCGTCTGCTGGAGTGTAAGATGCCTGTTGTACAGGCTGGCAACCAGCAAACACACAGGCTACGTTGGTCTAGATTATCAGCCTCCGGCCAGCCTGACGGCTGAGTGCAGACACATGTTTGAGCCCAGCAGAGACCAGCTGAGTTGGCCCCTGGGCTGTAGAAATGATTGTTTTGGGGGCGCCTGGGTGGCTTAGTCGGTTAAGCGTCTGACTTTCGCTTAGGTCATGATCTCGCAGTTCATGGGTTCCAGCCCCGCATCGGGCTCTGTGCTGACTGCCAGCTCAGAGCCTGGAGCCTATTTCAGAGTCTGTGTCTCGCTCTCTCTCTGACCCTCCCCTGCTCATGCTGTCTCTCTCTCTCTCCCTCTCTCTCTCTCTCTCCTAGAAATAAAAAGAAAGAAAGAAAGAAAGAAAGAAAGAAAGAAAGAAAGAAAGAAAGAAAGAAAGAAAGAAAGAAAGGAAGGAAGAAAGAAAGAAATGATTGTTTTGAACCACTACATGGAGTACTTGCTGTACCAGTTTATCAGAACAGACACAGGGCAGAGGAAGGAAATCCTGGGACTCTCCTTACAGCCAGGGCTGTGGGCAGATGCGGTAGGGGTTGTTCTCACAAGGAGCTCTGGGTGATGCGGGGGCCAGGCAACGCTGCTCTGGGGCCCTGGGGAGAAGTGTGACCTTCACCTCACCCCTGCCTGGAGCACAGCCTAGCTTCAGCTTGGAGAAGGCTGCAGGGACACTGATTCTGCCCCAGCACTCTGTGGTTGCACTACAATGGGGGCCCCAAGAGGCAGCATTTCCCCAAGCTGCTTTGCTGCGGGAAGCTGGGCAGTGGTCGTGCAGAGAAGTGGGCAGCAGGCTGGAAGCACAGGAAGTGGGAGAGCTCCGTGAGGTACTGTAAGAATCCTTCTGGGGACCCCCCTTGGGACACCCGGGACAGATTTTCAAGGAGACAGGCAGGTACATGGAATAGAGATGGGGCCAGAGCCAATTAAATCAAAATGATTCTGTGGATGGAACAATGTATGCGCCAGTCAGTGAGCCTGGCCTGGGGGCTTGGCCCTCACTGTCACATCCCAGAGCAAGGCTGGCGTGGGGCGCCCACAACATGGGATTGTATCCGGGTGGCCTGGATGCGTACCTGAGAAGTAACAGTCAGCAGGGAGCTCACCCCTAGGTTAGCCTTGCTCAGACAGATTAAAACTTCCCGAAAAGCCAAGCATATGAAGACAAAGGTCCTGCTATAGAGACACCTGCCCAAGTCCAAGGCGGGGACAGTCCAAGCTGAGCACCCTCCTTTTCTTCTGAGCACTGGCCGTTATGTTCTGAGCATCTGTGACGAAGGTTGATAGGTATTCCAGAAGTGGCCACTCCTGTGCTCAGTCCAGACAGTAGCATGGTTTCTGGATCAAATGTCAAGTTCACCAATACTCTGATGAGCCAGCTGGGCTCTCAGTCCCCTCCCCATTTTTTCTAAATTTCCCATTCAAATAGTCTTTGGGAAATCACAGTTTTATTTCCAAATATTAGGGATCAATATTTAGGGCTGGAGAGAGAATTTATTGGAAATCATCTCGCAGTGGAAACAGCAGAGGCAGCTTCCGCCCGCGCGACTCCCCCAAAGAGGCACCTCTTCTCAGGTCCCAGACCATGAATTCACCTACAGGACCAAGCTGTCCACTGAGTGCCGGGTGGGGGGCGGGGGCCTGAGCCGCAGACCCAGTGCCAGTTGGGGGCAGCGGCCAGGCCTTTCTTCACAGAACTCTGGGAGGAGAAGGGACCGAAAACTTGCCTTGGGTGCCACCTCTGTGTGGGGGACAAAGAGGCCCAAACTGGACTTGAGCAGAGCTCCCGGAATCCTTGCAGTTGTTCCCCAAACTCTGGTCTGCAGAACTGGCCACATGGAACACCAGTTTTAGCTTTGAATCTGGTACCAAGAGCAGACTCGTTCACTTCTGTCACTAGGGGACACTGGCTATGTGAGAATTATGGGCCCTTTCTGCGGGGTTCACATCCTCTGGGGACTGGTACAGGCTCCAAGCTCCTTCTGTGTGGTTTTGGGGGGTGGGGATGCTGAGGCGGGTAACATTCAGGCCACCCCTCTGAGATCCTGCTCGCTGGGCAGGTGGGGCCCTGTAGGCTGCCCCTGCAGGGGTGAGGCGTGGGCACTGGCCATCAGTCCTATGTTCATCAGCCTCCAGCACCCACACGCTTACCCCCTTCCATCCCCCCACTGAGGGCTCTTCATGCCCAAAGCTCTCTCAAGTCCCACTTCCCCATGAGGCCCATTCCTGCCCTTCACACAGCCTAGTCACGAAAGCTCGCTGGCCTGGCCGGGACACCTGCGGCACCCCCAGGGAACCCAAGAGCCCGCTAGCCCATCACTCCCCTCCAAGACTGACATGGAGTAAAGCTTGCTGAGACAAATGTTAAGAGGCTGTGGGAAATAAATTGAAATGGCTACTTTGGAGAGCATTTTAGAAATATCTATTAAAACTGAAAAAATTAAAACGAAGCCTTCTGACCCATAATTGCAACTCTCATGATCTACCCTAAGGCTCCCCTCCACACGAGCATGAGATAGAAGCCAGCGCTCTCAATGCAGGATTATCTGTGATAGTGAAAAATTGAAAGCAATCTGAGTTCATAACTCTCATCGGCTCGCGTGCCGTGAGAGCAGTTAGAGAGAATGTTCTAGATCTACAGGTATCCATGTGGAGAAATCTCAACAGCACTTTGTTGAGTGAAAAGTGGAGGCACAGAGCATACCTTGTTATGCCATTAATGTTTACAAACCTATAAAACAATAGACTATTCTATGAATTCTCTGTGGGCACGCGTTTATGTTGTAAAAGCACTTACAAGGTCTGGAAGAAGATAAAAACCAAAGGTTGTCTTCAGGGAGTGGGGGCGGTGGGGGGGGGTGTGCTGAGAGAGAAATCAAAAGGGAAGGCAACTTTATTTAGTGGTCTAAGTTCCTAAAAAGGAGAACATAATCATGCATTCATGTTGTCAGAAATAAATAAAACCACTTAAAAAAAGAAAATGTCTATCTCGAGGATGCACAGAAAACTGTGAGGGTCCCTTGCAAACTGGGGGGATTGTTTTCATCCAGAATCTGTTGGAACCTCCCAGCTGGTGCCAGCACCCCCCATCCTGGCCCAGCACCACCAGTCTACTTCCCCTGGCCCCCGCCCCACCCTCCACCCCTCTCCTACCTCTGAAATCACAGTAAGACTCTGCCAGGAAAGGGAGGTTGGCCGGTTTGAGTTTTGAAGGAAAAGGTCTGGTTATCATTTACGGGGATCATATGCAGAACATTCCAGGGCAGTGCCAAGACAATAGTTGTGATGTCGGCGGTGAGTTGGGTCCGAGAACCCAGGGGAGGGTCCCACAGGACCAGCCAAGAGCATCCTGGGCGTCACTCAGGGTGGAAATCAAACACGAGCCAGAGAAAGTGAAAACAGAGTTTACTGAAGAGTGTAAGTGCCAGGCGGAGAATAGCACGCACAGTATCTGCGAAACTTTGAAAGGGAAGGAAAACTAGTCTCATCGTTGCTTGGGGCTGGGGGTTTATGTTAGAGGAAGGTCTAGGGTACGTGTTCCTCCAGGAACCCAGGGTAGGGTCTGATCAACGGCGAGTGTCAGGTGAACAAGAGGTGTTACTCCATAAGGTACTAAAGGTAGGGGTATCGATGGCAGCATCAGTTGAGGCTTGTTTGAAGCTAATGGCCTGGAACATGACCGGGATCTGGCTCTTCTTAGATGTTACCAGGTGTTTGGGGCCTCAGATAAAACGCAAAGAATGATTAAGTTTCTTGCTTTCCACCCTGAGGTGGGAACAAAGCTTTTCCTGCTTATTCAGAAGCATAATGTGGGACATGAGTAAATGGGACCTAACTGAAAAACAGCAGAGGTGCAGCCTTTCTAAAACTGAGTCCCTTGAGCTTCCTTACTTCAGTTGGGGCTGTTGGGTGGGGGGACGGCTCTGGCTCATGGGAGCCCACACCCCATTCCCCCTCTGCCCCCCACCACAACTCCCCACCCCACCTGCCAATCTCCGCCTCCTCCCCCCTGAGACCATCTCCCAGTTTCCGCCTCTGCCCCGGAGCCCCTACCCTCAAAGTTTCACCACCCCTGACCCCTGAACTTTACCCGCACCTCCACCACACCAACCACTACCTGATCCTCGTCCCCCAACCCAGGGCCTGCAAACTCCTCCCAAAGAAAGAATCCTTCCGCCCTTGTTCTATAGCCCTTGAGAGAAACCGGGAGTCAATCCTTTGGTGTAATGGCTGCCAGCAAAAGAGAAACAGTGTTTCAGGCATTTACTCATCAAAAAAGGGAGTCTCCCTCCTCCTCCCCCTCCCCAGGATTTGCAAAACTCAGCTCAGGCCCCCTCCTCCCTTCTGATTTCCAGCTTTCTCTGTGGTTTCCATGGATTCCAAGATTGCTCCCAGCACCTGAGCCCAGAGGGAGGGGGCGGGGAGTGATGGAGCAGCCCAAACAGCCAGGGGAGAGCAGGGGAAGTTGCTCAGTGGCAGTCTCCCTCAGGGCCACCTGCCTGACCCTCTCCTCCCAGAGACCCCTGGGGTTGGAGGGGCACCTGGACTCCCGGGGGGGCAGCAGAGAGCTTACTGGGGTTCCATGTTCCTGGGGCTCAAAGTGCTAGCTGCAGAATCTGGACCACCGGAGAGAAAGTAAGAAGAGCCAATGATGGAGAACTACTAACCATCATTCACCTGAGGGATCCATCCTGCCCTGTTCAGCCCCTTCAGAACAGGTTCAGAACATTCTCCACCGCACTCCCATCCTGCCAGAGCTCATGGGGCATGGTCACTGGGGCTGCTTGGCACCCCAACATCCTTTCTCTCTGAGCACTACTAGGCATGCAGACCCCAAGTACGGCCGGGCCAGCACCCTGCCCAGGGCCCAGAAAAGCTCCAGCGGGCTGCAGGAGCACCACAGTCAAAGCCGGGGTGAGCAGCTGCGTGGCCTACAAAGGGAGTGAATACCTATGGGGCCGCTAGGCAGAGGCTGTCCTCCCCCAGCCTGGTCCCAGCAAGTTCCGAGAGCTGCCTCACGCCCTTCCAGTGAGGTCCTTGTCACCTTTGTTTGCTGAAGTCCACCTTTGAGAGCCCTGCCTGACACATGTGCCCCTGGGTGGGTGGTCTCCGCTGGCAGTTAGATGCTTGGGAATCCATTGTAATGTCAGGGACCAGCCGCTATCAAGACCTCCTGGTGTTCTGCCTCAGCTTCCAGAAAAATCTTCCACGGAGTCTTTAAAAGCTAGTGGCTAGCTTCACCCCAGACCAACTGAATCGAAATTCCTAGGAATGGAGATAGGACGCTGGGATTTTTTTTTTAAACTCCCTGGTTGGTACTATTGAAAGTCAGGACTGAGAGAGCTTTGAGATAGTCCTCCCCAGATTTGTTGATGGGGATGGTAGGGTAAGGGGCCTACCCGACCAACTTCACAACCAGTTCCCCATTGGGGCCACCCGACCAACTTCACAACCAGTTCCCCATTGGAGCCACCACCCTCCCTCGACTCTGCTCCAGCTTCCGGAAGGCTGCCCATGGGCCCAGCCTCCTCATCCTCCTTGGCCCTCTCCCTGAAATCCCAAATCCTTGAAACACACTGCTCACCTCTGATCCGGCAACCCCACTCCCAGGTTCGCATCCAAGGGGAAGCATGAGTGTGACACAGGCCAGCACTGCTCAGAATATTCCAAGACTGGAATGGCCCGGATGCTTGTCAATGATAGATTGGATAAATTAAGTCGTGTTCTCATACAGAGGAACGCACGCCCGGAAGAGGGGAATCTCAGAACCACAGTGAGGAGTGTGATCAGCCAGACACAGAAGAGCACATGCTGGATGATTCCATAGCCGTGTTTGTGCTCTGCAGTACTGAGTAATTGCCACAGAGACCGCAGGGCCTACAAGCCTCAAATATTTATTACTTGACCCTTTGCAGAAAAATTTGCCAACGCCTGACCCATATGGGAGGTGGAATGGAAAGAGACAGGAGGGAAGCAAGACAAAGTGTACCCTCTTTACTAACACTTGGTGTTTTGTTTTTTTTTAAGTTTTTATTTATTTTGAAAGAGAGACAGAGAGACAGCACGAGCCCGGGAGGGCCAGAGAGGGAGGGAGAGACAGAAGCCCAAACAGGCTCCACATTGCCAGCACAGAGCCTGATGTGGGGCTCAAACTCACAAACCACGAGATCATGACCTGAGCCGAAGTCAAGAGTTGGATGCTTAACTGATTGAGCCACCCAGGTGCTCTTCAACATTGGTTTTTTGAACTTATGAATCAATGTATGGCCTGTTTACTTAAAAAAAAATACAATAAAGGCAAAATCAATGAAAAAAATTAAAAAGAGCACTAAAAAACTCATCTAAACTGTGGGAAATACGAATAATGGCTTCGTATTTAGCCGCTCACCCACGGCTCATAGGGCCTGAAAGGGGGCCTAGGAGAAGCTTTGGGCCCCAGTGGTGATGGTGGATTTAATTCCTCCAGGGGATCCCATGGGCGTATTCCATTTGTGAAAACACATGGGCTGTATGTACGAGGAGGGTGTACGCACTTTCCCCGACGTACGCTTGTGTACACTTGCGCCAAACTTACATGAAACGTCGCAGTAATCGACGGGGCTGCCCTCCAAGAAGGTGGGGGAAGCACCAGCAATCCCTCTTACTAAGGCAGGAAAGGAAAAGAGCCTAAACTGTCAGGTTCATTCTAAAGTCAGCCTAATATTTGCATCCTGCAGGGATGTGTCCCTCTGAGCCCCCAAAGCCACCTTGTACCCTAACACCTAGGTGCTGGGAGGTGGGACAGGAGGAGAGCCAGCCCAGCCCAGCCCAGCTCGGGATCCTGGTCCCCCCAGGATCTGACGGGTGTCTTTCAACCTTATCCTATGTGGCCTCTTGACACCATAGGGTGCTGGGGACCACTCCCTCTGCCTCGAAACTCTCCCTTGCTGTGTCTCCCCCCTGCCCTCCCTCTGTGGAGACCCAACCCAGCCCTCACACCGAGGGCCCCCCAGGGCTCTGCTGCAGACCGCACATCCTTCTAACGGCTGCCCGTGCGCCAGTGGCCACAGCAGCTTCATCTCCAGCTTAGATTCTTCCCTCAGTTCCGTTTCTGTGATCCCCTCTGGAATCATGGCCTCTCGGGGATCACCAGGCAAGACAAACAGCCTCAAACGGTCACTCCTTATTCCCCATCTCAATGGCCATTGTTATTCCCCATCTCAATGGCCGTGTGGCCAGAAATCTGGTGTCCCCTCACCTTTATGGACACATGCCATCTGTCACCAAATGCAGCCAGCTCTCCCCCTGAATATTTCTGGAATCCTCGCCCCTCCCACACCCACTGCTCTGGAACAAGTTCCCTCTCGCTCTTCACCAGGGTTATCGCTGGAACCTTCAACAAGGCTCTCCCAGCATCTGCCCAGGAATCCTTTCAATAAAAGAGATCTAATCTTGTTCCTCCCGCCTGTTCACAGCACTTTAACCCTTACCGTGGCAGGGATGTGTCTGGCAGGGCTGCATTTTCGAATCGCCTGGAGAGCTTTTACCAGTGTTGTATCCTGCCTCACCCCCAAACCCCAACTGACCCCAGTTGGGGGACCCCAAACCCTGGCACAACTCCTCCTGCTTCCTGCTGTCAGCCCCCCCTTTCTCTGTGCCCACCTCAGCCCCCCTTCCCTAATTCCACATTCCTGGCACACTGGCGCGTCTGGTCCCAGCCCCCACACACAAAGCATGCTGTTCCCCCAGCCGCGGACCGTCGTCTTCCCTCCACCACCTCCAGGGACAACCTGGACTCTTTCCCTCCTTCCCTCCTTCCGCCTCCCATCGGCTGAGGGGCCCTTTCCCTGGGTGTCCCCTGCCCTGGCCTTTTCCTCCTCACCCCTCGCTCCCCGTGAGGCCTGCTGTCTGCCCTCCCCACTGGGGCTGCGTGCCGGGAGGGCACGGCTCATATCTGCCTCCATCTCCTTGACGGAGACTCTCTCTTTGACTAAACTCTGGCTCCTCTGAGCCCCTTTCTCGACAAAGCCTCAGCCCTGGCCTGTGAGGGCTGCAGACGCGGCACAACGTCACCGACCCCCGGCCCCGAGAGACTTGAGCACACTCTGGCATGATCTCTAACAGCTCCTCCCTTAAGCTCCTGCCTGGGGAGGCTGAAGGCTGCCTTAGAAATGTGCCCTTTGCTCCTGCCAGTGTCTTGAGGGACAGGAGCTGATTTCAGTGAGCTCCGGTTAGCCACAGCCACCTGCTTCTGGCCGTTCTGCACCTCCCCAACAGCCGCAGCCCTGCCTGCTGGCCCTCCCCGCGCCTCCCCCTTTACACCCTCAATCACCTCCACCCAGAGGAGTCGAGCTCAGTTATACCCTCAGCTCTTTCTCCTTTAGTAGTGGCTACTGAGATCTGTCATTACTGCCTTCACCCAGCCTCCGGCTCTGTCTCTGCCGCTACTTATTCTTGAAAGAAATTCAGGCAGGATGTGAGCAGGCTGGTTCCCACCTGTCTGATGAGGATCTGAGGCCCCAGGCGCTGCTCGTGGCCAAGCCCATTCAGGAGGGAGTGTCCCTGCCCCTAAGTGGGCACCCCCGGGGGTATTGACGTCCAAGGGCAGCTGTAACAAAGCACCGCACCAGGGTGGCTCTAAAAAACAGAATTCACTCTCTTGCGGTTTTGGAGGCCAGAAGCACCACTTGGGCTGCCTGGAGGGCCCTGATGGAGAATCGCCCCCTGCCTCTTCCCTAGCGTCTGGGGGCCACGGGAGCCCTCCGCCTCCTTGGTTTGTGGTGGCACAACTCCGGTCCTGGCCTCCATCTCACATGGCCTTCTCCCCAGGGCTGTGTCTCTGCCTTCTTGTCCCTTGTAAGGACACTCATCATCGGATGTAGGGCCCATCTGGAACCAGGAGGATCTCATCTTGAGACCCTTAACTTAATAACATTCACAAAGACTCTTATTCCAAATCTTGTCACATTCTGAGATTCCAGGCGGACATGCCTTTGGGGGACCGCCATTCAACTCACCGTACCTGGGGCATGGCAGGCACCCACCTTCTTGCTGGTACTCACAACCAGCATCACCAGGGTGATAAGACAGACCCGTGGGGGAGAGGGCCAGGCAAGGAAGGTCTCGGGGGTATGGGAGGGCCTGAGACAGAGAGTCTGAGATGCCCACATTCCAGCAGACAAATCCTCCCATCCTCCGTCAACCCCTCTCCAAAGATGAACACTCAGCTCAGAGTCAGATACTACACTTGATCTTAGCCAAAAGGCCGAGAAGCGATTCAGCTCAGTCAGGAGACCTGGGTTCGAGGCCTGGCTCTGCCCCTCCACTCACTGTGATCTCTCTAGGCAAAGATGAGCCCCCACACCCTTGCAGCCTGGCTCCGGGACTGTGAGTCTGAACTGCAGTGCATCCTGCTCACGTCTCAGAGAGCCTGGTATCCCCCTGTATATGCCAGCCTTGGAAGGGGGAGAAAGAGTGGCTGGGTGTGCCTGGGGACGGGATGTGACTGAACTGAGCATGTGGTATGACTTGGGGAGCCCCTACACTTCCCAGATGGTCCTGTCCACACCATAGTTTGTGCAGATGGCTTCTTCCAGCACCCATTGAGTCCCCTGCAGACAGCAGAGGATGATACACGTGACCAAGCACAGAGCAAGATGCAGTAAGCCAGACACCGTGAGGAGTCCTTTGGGAACAAGGGTGGGGCTGTGAGCCCACTCAGCAAGGTGTCCTAGAAATCTGCCAATGGGGTTTGATGTCCACACAGGATATTACGGAACTCGTTTTTGCAGGAGCCCATGGGGCAGAGAGCACCCAGATGGAAATAAGAGATTCGTTCCCAGGACACTTGCATGGACCCCAGACCTGTCCTAAGGTGTACAGAGAGCGCAACCTGTCCATCCTCACCTCCACCCTGAGACATGTGACCTTTCCTGTGTGTGGGGATGACACCAATACTCAGGATTGGGCCTTCTACATTCTCTTGCTAGAGTATTCAGGTCATGGAGTGCAGCCACAATCAAGGGGGTGTGGCCATGTTTGTGCAATGGCTAAACGGGGGTGGGGGTGGTGAGGGTGTGGGGAGGGTGGAGGAGAGTACCGCCAGTCACTCAGTTCTATCTCATTTCAGTCTCATTATGAGCCGATGACATAAGTACCATTAGTATTCCCATTTTATAGATGAAGACACTAAGGCGCAGAGAGGCTAAATAGCTAGCCTGGGATCACACAGCTCTTCAACAAATAAGGCGCGCTTCCAACCTGATTGGTCTGGCTTCCAAGTTACTCTTTACCACCTCAGCCAAGGCCCAGGGCAAGCCAGGAATGACATAATGAACACATCACACAGGCTTATCAGACAACACCAAAGACTGCCATGACGGTCCCCAAATACCATTTTCAACAATGGTTGTATTAGGGTTGTGGGACTAAAAGGAACATTCTTCTCTGGTTTCCAAATGTTCATTAATGTGCTGATGTTATCTTTATCTTTAAAAAGCTAAACATTGAAAAATTATCTCTCCACTTGCTTTTGTCAAGAGCACTGGGAGGATCATTATCATTCAGAAGAGGGTGGCTCAGGGAACAAGCCAAACATTCACAGATTCTGCAAGTCCTACTTTCCCATTTCAATTCAGATCGCCAGAAGGTTCCGCACCAGTGCTGCATTCCTGCACTTTCACACAGAGCCGTTTTTACCAACCCACAACTTAACGCTGTGCCCTCGGTTTCTGCCGAGGATCACAATGCAAACATGTAGATCGTCTCTGCATTTTCCATAAAACTGCTCTCACAGACACCATCTACTCTGTTGTTCTTTGCAAGGATCTTTGCAAAGATCCAGTTGACAAACTCCTGTTAGATTCATAGAGGGAGGAAACATTCTCCTGATCAACCTGCAAGCTCCTGAAAAGCTCAATCATGTCTGTTTCGTTCACATTGTTTCCATAGTGCCCAATGTAGTGCTGGGCATTTACTAAGCGCTCAAGCATTCTTTGTAAAATTTGAAAAAAGAAAAAGAATGTGTTGACTTGTGCAACCAAGAAGTCCAAAGTTGTGTCTTGCATCAGGTACAGCTGGATCCAGGGGTCCAAATAGTACAATTAGGAGCCCACCCTCCCATCCTTGATTCTACTTTCTTGTGGTATTTGCCTTCCTTCTCAGGAAGGCTGAGTCCTTATGGCAGCCAAGACAGCCATGAGAATTTCCAAAATTACTTCCACATACCAGCTTGTGATCCCATAGAAAGAGAGTACTTCATTCCCCTAAAAAACTTAGGGAGGACTCTGGTCAGCTGGCATGGGCCACATGTACATCGTGAAACCAACCAGGATGGGTAAGGGAATGAGGTCTTCTCACTGGCCAGGTCTGAGTCACGTCCCACCCCTGAAGCAAGGGGGAGGAGTCAGCTGCAGCCCACTCTGGACCACAGAGCCTCTTCTGCCCAGCAAGCACAAGCTCGAGTACTAGAAGAAGATGTGGACGGAAGCATGGTGAGCCGGGGCTGCCCCAGACCCTATAATACCCCAACCCCAACTCCAGATTTTTCCTTCTCCGTCCTGCACTTCCCCATCCTGATAAATGGTACAACCACCAAGTATTCTGTCCCTAGAGCCCGAAAGTTGCAGATTATCCTTTGTTCTTTCTTTCCCTCTCCTGTGGGCTTCTAGAAACTTGAAGCATGTGGCCACATAGGCCCAGCCACCCAGTAGTCCAGCCTCAGCCCAGCAGCTGCAAGAGACCAGGCCTTTTACAGTCCAGGAACAGAGAAGTCATTATGCCCATTCTATGGATAAATACACTCAGGTCAGGCTGGGCTAATGATGCCTCTCCTAAGGGCATGCCGAACCAAGGCAGAGTCCAGGTCTCCTAAGACTTGGTTGAGAAATACACCCCCTGCCACATCACACCTAGGCCTCTGGTCCTGTTTGCAAATGACCACCCATACCAACAGGCCATGGCCCAAGGTCTCTGGCTTGGGAGCTCACCGGCTCCTTGGCTTTGGGGCATTTTAGTCTTTGATACAGAAGAAAGGATGTGCTTTGATTCAGAGAATCCAGCTCAGCTCACATCACCTGGTGTCTGGCAGGTACGAGTTGCAACTCTGGGCAGTGCCGTGCTCGGTTCCTGGGCACAGTGCCCCCGGGGGTTGTATATCCTGGCCTGGCGTTCTCATTTACATTATTACGTATTACATCACGACATTAAATTATCTCATTCCTCCCTCCCTGCAGCCCCGTGTCATCTGGGCCAGTTGGGTCCTCCAGGAAGTGGAGGCTGAGATGGAGTTAGGGGTGGAACAGGTTTATTGGGGGCAATGTCTGCGAGACATAGCAGGGGAGGAAGTGGCTGGGCAGGGAGATCCTCAGATCCCAGTGGAGGCGTGACGAGATCTCAGCCAACCTAACAGGGAGCCCCAGAGCAAACACTGCCCGCTAGCGGAGCCCCGCATGGACCCAAACAGCCAGGTCCTAGTACCCCTGCGTGCTCAGTCACACCCGACGGATGCCCCGGAAGAGCCTGCCTGCATCTTGCAAGCTCTTGGCCGCTCAATGACAATCCCTGAAGGGGACAGGATGACTTTCATGGCAGCCCTTGTGACCATTTCACAGATGCAGATGCCTGTGCCAAGAGAGGTCAGTGACTCCCAGAGACATGTGGCTGGCACGTGGCAGAGACCGGCCAATGAGGGGCAGCCTGGCCCAGACCCGGCCCCTGTCAAGCATGGGCAATGCCTGGCTGTTAGCTGCTGAGATGCCATTTTCCGCCGTTGGTCAGGACTCTGGGACACGTTCCCTTCCCATTCTCTGGAAGAATGACTCTGCCACCAACCGAGACAATGCCCTGTCAAAGGCCCCAGGTCCCTGCTATGCCTTGGCCAAAGCTCTTGTTCCTGGGAAACGTGAGCAGGGACAACAGGCAGCAATTCAGTCTTCAGGAACATCATGAAACTCTTGATGGGTAATGAGAAGCCACTTAGATGTGGTGGCTCCGGTTTCTAACAGTCAGAAAGCTGTAACATTCCCCTACTCTTCCCAGGGCCATTCGGGGCCATCTACCTGTCACACACAGAGGTGTCTTCTCACTCCCACCTGCCCTACTGCCTGTGACACAACTCGGGAGGTGATTTTGTGGCTGCTTTTTTTTTTTTTTTACCAGGCTTCATTCCCACCGGCCATGATTGTCCAGAAATGCTTCTGGTTTGGGTTTTAAGAACTGGGGAAGGCAAAGCTTTTGATGCCAGCGTGTCCCACAGATGGAAAACTGACTCCTCTGAAGAGAAGCTCGGACACCTGGTGACTTCATTCCCCAACCCCAGACTTTCTTCCCCAGCACCCCCACTTCCCTCTTTCAGCAAATGGCTCCACCCTCAGCCCCGCTGCTCAATCTAAAACTTCAGACGTCAGTGCTACTCACTCTCCTTAACCTCCCCTGCCCTGATGCCAAGGAATGAGCCAGAAAACCCTGTGCTTCTGCATGCCCCGGGGTCAGCCCCGTCTCAGCGGGCCCACTGCTGGTCTGCCTGCTTCAGCTTGAATACCTGTGAGGCTGCTCCTCACCCTGGAACTGAAGGGGCCTGATTATGTTTTACATCAGGTCACCCTCCTCTGGTGGCTCTTCCAGCACTCACAGTGACAGCAGACCATGAGGTCCTCAACCCTGGCTGCACATTTCAAAATTGCAATGCCAGGATCTCATCCCTGAAATTGGCCTGGAGTGGAGCCTAGAACTTGAAATTTATGAAGCCCAGGGTGCCTGGGTATCTCACCTGGTTAAGCGTCTGACTTCAGCTCAGGTCATGATCTCACGGTTCATGAGTTCGAGCCCTGCATCGGGCTCTGTGTGAACAGCTCAGAGCCTGGAGCCTGCTTCAGGTTCTGTGTCTCCCTCTCTCTCTTCCCCTTCCCTACTCATGCTCTGTCTCTCTGTCTTTCTCAAAAATAAATAAACATTGAAAAAAAATTTTAAAGAAATTATGAACCCCCCTCCCCCCGGAAGGCTAGCCTTTATGTGCACACAACTAAGACAATGGCACAGAGCCCCATGCTCAAAGAGGGCCCCATGGTTGGGGCTGAATCTCTGTGGCCCCCTGTCTTGAATTCCTAATAATTTTTATCCTTGAACTTGTGTTTTATTTCGTAAGTCAAGTCCAAAGTGACAATGGCAGGCATCTGGGTGGCTCAGTCAGTTGAGCCTCCAGCTCTTGATTTCAGCTCAAGTCATGATCCCAAGGAGGTGGGATTGAGCCCCATGTCAGACTCCATGCTAAGCATGGAACCTGCTTAAGATTCTCTCCCCCTCTCTCTGCCACTCTCTCCCACTCACACACATGCACACTCTCTCTCTCTCAAATAAATAAATAAAAATTAAGCAAATTAGTACTTTTTTTAAAAAGTGACAATGGAACATGTGGTGAGGGCTTGGGGTGCCCCACTTTCATCACCTCCCCACATCCCAGGATGGGTTCCCAGATGCCTACTCCCCAGCCCCACCCAGCAACTGGTGTCACCCCTCCACTTCTTGGGGACCTGAGCACCAGGCAATAGGGGGTGGTAGTCAGGATTGGGCTGCAGGATGGGAGCTTGGGGGCCTGTGAGGATCTGCATTCACCCCACAAATATCCACCACACCCAAGGGAGAGAGGCATTAAATAGCATAACAATAAAAACAAACAAACAAAAAACCCCACCAAGATAGGTAGAGGAAGAGACTGAAGAAAGGAAGCAGTTTATCCTGCTCTTTGAACCAGGGGCCCTGCGTTTCCTTCCCTTCCCTTCCCTTCCCTTCCCTTCCCTTCCCTTTTCTTTCTTTCTTTCTTTCTTTCTTTCTTTCTTTCTTTCTTTCTTTCTTTCTTTCTTTCTTTCTTTCTTTCTTTCTTTTTCTTTCTTGCACTGGGCCCTGCAATAACATAGCCCTACCTCCAGGGGTCACTGATGGTGCTGGTGCTCACAGTCTGAATTTACACTGAATCTCTCTACTGACAGCACCATGGTCCCTTCCAAGGGGCCTCTATCTGGGGGAAGATGGGGTAACCACAGCTGCAGGAGGGTCTAACAGGGCAGGTGGAAGACTATCACCCTTCATGCCTCTGTCTGTCAGACTCTCTGAGCTCCAGTCCTCTGCTTCCCCCTCACTCCCTGCCCATCAAACCCTGGCCTTCTTTCCACCCTCCCCCACCCCTCTGTGTCCCCCCCCCCTCTCTTTGCTTGGACAGCTCCTTCCAGCCTTTTCCATGGTTGGCTCCTTGGGCTTTCTTTCAGAGGGGCCCTCCTGACCCCTGTTGCATTTCCTTCACAGCTCATGACTATTTCTGGAAGTCTATTTGGTTATGTGTCTGTGGGGGCTCTGCCTATCCACTTTCCCTCCCTGCTTCCTGAGGGCAGGGCTCTTTCTATTTGGGTACTGACATGTCCCCAGTGCAGTGCTGGATGGACAGCCCAGCCCAGTAAACATCTGGTAAAGGCCCAAGCGAGCAGAGGACTAGCTTAGCATTTGGGCCATAAGTCTCCATCTCAGGAATGACTTCTAAGGTGCTAAACCAAGACCCGGCTGGACACACCCTGTCCAGCTAGCCCATGCAGGGTGCTATGTGGAGCTGACCAGACTCACTGCAAAATGCCCCACTCCTGGCAAGGTGGTGGGGAACACCAGTGGCTCAGAGGGAAAATCACAGCTGCTTCAGCTTGAATGACGAGAGAGGAGGTGAGGTGTTGGATACACTCAATTATTACCCCAAACCCTATCATCACTCATAATCTGCCTGAGATAAATCACAGGCAAGTAATTATTATGTCAGGCCAGGTAGCATGGAGAAGTTTTAAAATAGCAATCAAAGAACTTCCTGGTTAATTCAAATCTACCCTGACTCCCTCCAGGGGATGAAAGTGCTTTGGCTGTAGAATTGGCCAAGCACAGAGAAATGCATTTCTCAATGCAAAATGGGGACTCCTGGACTTAATGTTTCTCTCTGTCAGGTTTCAGAATAGCACACCTGTCAGGAGTCCTAAATCAATGATCACCATCTGAAATAAATCATATTGCAGTGACGTCTTATGTTTTGGGTGTCAAATCCATACTCCCCAGCCCGCTTGCCAGAGTCACCTGCCTCTGCTCCAACCAGACCTCAGGACGCAGGCCCCACCTCTTCGTCCTGCCTCTAGCCTTAGGCCCCTGGGTTTCCCACACTAACATACCCTCCCCCATCCAAATACCAGCTCAAGCCACCTGGCTCCTGGGCATCCTGCCCCAGACCTTCCTGGGGCCTGTCCCTGCATCTGTCTCCAGAGCTCCCACATGCTCCCTACCCTCAAAAGACAGTGCTGGGTTATCTGTCCCTATACTCGTCAGAACCCTGGGCTTTCCTAGAGCTGAGGCTTTCTATTCTCGTTCACTTGAACAATACAGCCCTCTGGGGTGGGCTGGCTCTTCCCAGCAGCCGAAACCACTGTGGGCTAACGTAAGCCAGAAAGAGGGGCGGGTTGACTGGAAGAGTCATGACTGGGCATGGAGAGGTCTCATGGGGTGGCAAGCACAGAACATCCAACCACTGTGGGCGGAGGAGACCCTGTCCAGGGCAGGATGGTCTCAGGCAGGGCTGGATTCAGCCACTATTTCTGGGCTCTGGGCTCTGGTTGACTCTCTTGGTAACATTCCTGGACCCCCGTGGTGGCGAGGTAGCTGCTTGCACCTGTCTAAGTGCAGGCCCATTAGGACATGGTGGACAGTGCTGCCCCTTACCTGGGGTTAGTTCTAGTAACACCTGTGTGGCCAGAGTCACATGCATGCCCCAGAGCCAAGCACCATGGCCCGGGAGACCAGGATTCTGATGGGTGTGGGCCGTGGGTCACATGCTGTCCTGGGTAGAGCATAGCTCCACCAGCAGCATGCAGGCAGAGAACATGGGAGAGCCGGGCCTTCCCAGAGAAGAGGGAAAGGGCTTTGAGAGCAAGGAGGCATCCTACCAGCAGCCGCTGTCACCACTGAAACCCGGCCCACCCGAACTTTGTTTTCCAAATTAATAATTACATGGTTTTCCTTCTAGTACATGCTATAATTCCATGGTGGTGATTTATCTGAGTGGAAGTGCCAAGGGGGTTGGTTGTCCATTTCTTCCCTCACCTTCGGTGGGGCAGATTTTACCTGGGATTTGTAACTAGCCAAATCAAAATGCCACTAAGTTAAGGGGAGTAGACAAACCCGCAGAAGGGCCTCAGCTCCCAGGTCCCACCCAATGGCAGTGATTTTATGGGCATGCCTGAGCCCCTCACTCTCAGCCTGAGATCCTCTAGATGAAGTTCAAGCCCATTACTTCAGTCCTCTGAAGCCCCCATCTGCCTGCAGCCTTGTGTCCTCTCTGGTCCAGCCTCATATCCTGCCCTGACTGGACCTCAGACTTGGGTGGTTGTTGTAGACTCTGGGTTCCAGAGTTCTTTCTTGTCCAGCAAGAAAGGAGGATGCAGGATTAAAATTTGAGAGAGGCTAATGTCCAGGAGGAGATAAGAGCCCCGATTAAGGATCCCTGCTCCGGTTTTATTAGGATCAGAAGGCTTACAAACATGGTGACAGACGTGCACAAAGAGACAATGAAATTGTGAACAAGAGCTCATGGAAATGAGGGAAAAGGGGTTTTGAAGATATGTGGGATTAGGGGTTTGGGTTAATACCAAACAAAATCCTGGCACTGGGCAGAAGGTAGTTTACAGCAGACAGAGGCACCACCTCTGTTTACCTAAACTGGTCTAGAGGACAAGAAAGACAGAGTATGCTATCTCAGGGTCAACAAGGGACCTTTCTTTTGTTAATTAGCTCTGTCCTGGGTAACATCACCCTACATCGGTCTCTAACCCTATTTACCTGTTTACCTAATTTTGTCCTTCCTTCCGGTAAAAGCAGCTTTCTGCTATTGTACTAACTTGGGGGGGCATTTCTGCCCTGAATACCTAATCTTGTTTACTTCATATACCTTTGTTCTATATTGGGCCCTTTGCCCCGCCCTATCTTTACTGGGGCCTTTGCCCCGCCCTCTCTATTTACCTAATCTTGTTTACCCAAACTTGGGTTTGAGCATCCTATGGCTTTCCAATTCTTTACGCCTTGTTAACCCATCTGTGCAAGCTCAGGGAATTCCCAAGCTTATTACCCACAGGTGGTCAGTGCTCCTTTCACACCTCTGGGCTGCTGTTCCCTCACCTGGCATGTCCACCAGGTAACCCTGACCTGTCCCCCCACCCACACACAGAGCCTGGTGAGAGAGGCTGCTCTCACCTTTGAGCCCAGCAGCATCCCAGCCAGCCCCTGATTCCTAAACTGCATACACAGGCCGATCTTCCTGCGTGGAGATGAGTGTCCTCCCCACCCTCATGTGGTCTTCCCTGGACCCCCGGTGGCCACACCAGTGTGGCGAGCAATGGGCGTTTGTTAACACTTACTGGGGGAGCATCAAACAGCACCACTGGGAAGTGGGACGAGAGTTCTAAGGCCGGGACTCGGAGACTGCCAGCCTTTGTTAGTAAATGTCCAGAATGGGCTTTAAGTCAGGAAACAGGTTCTTCCCTGTGGCCAGTGCTGTGGCCCCCAGGGGTGTGGGGGTCCTCAAGAGAGAGCACCTGGGGAGTTGAGAGAAAGGCCAGGAAAATCACCCTTGCAGCCCCCTGCACAGGATACCCCACAGCCCTGCCCCAAGCAGGACAGATTGGCTGCCTCCACCCCCAGCCTGGCCCTGGAGGAGGAGAAGGAAGAGAGGGTCCCCCCAGGAAACAGAACAGGAACATTAGCACTATTAGGGGGCCCTGCAGTGAGTCTTAGCAGGTGCACATGCTCTGGGGGCTCTTAGCAACCCATCTCTGGGGGCTCCCTGAGAAGCTGGAGGTGACCTCTTTCAACCCACAGATTTTTTTAAACAAGGGTTCTTGGCCGACATAATAAGACTACAAATAAAGAAAAAGAAAAGCAGCACAAAGATTAGAAAGGAAGAGACAGTATTATCATTCCTGGCAGACAATATGTTTATGTTTACCTTGAAAATCCGCACCCGTTAACTGCACAACAATTAGAGCCACTGAGAGAGCCTGGGAAAGTGGTTTGCTGGAAGATAAATTGGGACATATCCGCAGCTTCCCACATACCAGTGAAGGGCCGACTGGAAAATGAAAAAGGGGGCCTCATTGACAACATTGATGAAGCTACAAATTATATAAACTTGACGTGACCCATGGGGGCCCCAGATGAAGAAAACGTGCAGCATTAACAAGGACAATAGGGTGTGCCTGGTTGGAGAGAAATGGTTCTTCCGGATGGGGAGACCTGTTATGGTGAAGGTTCTATCTCTCTCCAAGTTCATCTGTGTTTTTATTACAATTCCACTTACCAAAAAAAATCCCAAAACAAACTCACTGGAGTTTGAGAGGAAAACACACCAAGTTCATCAGAAAGAGCACGAGCAGCAATGTCCTCCCCCCGCCTCCGCACACCAAATGTGCTTCTGCCACATCCCAGCCCTGTAGGGACGTCATGGACGGCTCTGCTCACACAGCCGCATGTCACCTTGGGCACTGGGGGTGTGCCTGCTCTGTGACCTCTGGCCTTGGTGCTGTCCCCTGGGTGGGTGGCCCAGGACAGACGGGGCTGCCAGCAGTGTCTTCTGAATCTGCGATGGGAAGGTGACAGTCTCTCTGGGGAAAGGGTGGTGGGCCCGGGGAGGGGACCCCATGGCAGAGTCTAGACCAGTGAGGATGGCTGGTTGGTGATGACGTCCCTTTGGGCCCTCGGGGCTCCCAGCACTGTGCAGGCATGCAGGGGAGAAGCAAGTAGGTCAGGGAACAGAGGACCCCATCTCTGTCCTGACCCTCTCCTGGGATTCCTGAGACTGGGAGGCGGAGCCTCGGATCGCCTTGGTCTGCCACTCCTTTTGTCATGACCCCGGACCACTCTGCCCCTGACGTTCCTTGGTCTCCCCATCTGTAATATGGGGGGGGGCGGGGCGGGGCTGCATGTCAGGGATTGGGGCTCTCTATCAGGGCCCCCTTTCTTGGCAGGTGGAAACTGCCTTCGGATAAAGGGGAATGCAGATGTCCAGCTGGTTGGGGGGGTGGGAGAGGCCAGACCAGAGCTGAAAGCCAAGGACAGCCAGGGAGAGAGGTCCAGAGCAGGCCACTCATCTCAGGCCACTCATCCTGCTACAGAGGGACTGACAGACAAACAGGCTGTAGGGAGGGGGCACGGACCAGTGAGTGGGTCTGTGTCCTCAACCTTGCATCTGGCTTTCCTGCAAACCTGGAAGACTCCCTTTTCCTGATCGGCCTGGAATCTGCAGTTGGAGTTGGGGCCTTGCACGAGTGACCCAGGGAGCATCCCTTCTTGCTCCCCCCTTGCCTGCTACCCCCATGTTGGAATCAGGGACGTTTTGCCACAGGATTCACGATGGGGCTGGGTGGGGACTGCAAGTTCGGCCTCAGAACTTAGGTTACTCTCAGATTCATGGCAGCCATAAACCTGCGCCCTATTTTTGCTCTAATTGAGGCTATTTGTATTGTGACTAAAATAATCAGAGACAATTTTATTGGTATGTTTTAAAAAATAATTACTTCCCATACATTTAAGTTACATAACCACAGTCACAATCTGATTGGGGACCCCAGGGCTCTAGATTGCACGGTCTGTGCCAGAGGAGCCCTGTCCCAGCTCCGCATCTCCAGCATCTCCAGAGCAGAGGTGACACTGACAGAAATGTGTCCCCAAGGCCTCCAGAAGAGGTGAGTAAAGACCTGAGGGCAGGCAGCCCCAGAGCGCTGCAGAAAAGCAGAAAGGGGGTTTCTCTGGATCCTGCCCAGACTGTGACCCGAATCTGGCCTTCAGGGTGGACATCTGCGCTACACCACTCAGCAAGGAGTCATCTGCCTTCTGGCCTCCCCATTCCTGTCTGGGGACCCCCCACCCTTTGTCCTCTAGCTCTGGGGCAGGTCCACCGGAGCATCGTATTCTCCAACTGTGGCAGCCGGTTCAGGGTTAACTAAGCGTGTTAACCACTCAGAGGCCCACAGCCACAGGGCTGTCCCTGGATTCCTCACATACATGAGCCAGCATGTCCCATTTTGGGTTAAGCCTGTTTGCGCTGGGCTTTTGTCCCTATGATCCAAAGAGTTCCGATGGCTGTGACTTGCATAACGGAGAGAGCAATAGCTCTCGTCCATACAAAGATGCACGGAGATGAGTCACGTGAGTGCCAGGCACAGCCCCCACCCTCAGCAGTGGCTGTCATTGTTGCCAGGGGCGTCACGGAGCACTCGGCACTGGTACAGGGAGATAGGGAGAGGCTCAGAGGGCACACTGCCACCCAGGAGGGGCCTGGGTCTGGTGGGAAGCTCTGGCCCATGTGTTCGTGGGAGGCAGGAACAGATTTTCCGTGGTTTGGCTGTGCCCCTGGCCTTCTTCTTCAGGGCCTCCTGAGTGGGCTGTGCTCAGCCCGAGGGCCCTGGGTCACTGGAAGCCCTCCGCTAGGCTGCGTCTCCCATTTCCTCCTCGGCATCTCTCAGCTCTCAGCAGAGCCAACTGATGGCTGCCTTGGCACTCCCGGTGAGCGCTGTGAAGCCCTTTGGGCCCCGCGTTTGGAGCTGAGCAGGGCCTGACGTGTGTACCTGCCAGCCTCACGGTACTCCCAGAAGCAAATCTAAACTCCCAGCTGGTGGTAGCAGGTTCTCTCTCCCACAACAGCCCTGCTCCCCACCCCCCCCACCCCCCCAGGAAGCCACATTTGTCAAAGCTGCTAACAGACGGCGGGAGCCTTGGCACCCTGCCTGAGAGCCTTCGCTCTGCTGGACTCAAACCATCTTGGTCTTAAACAGGGAGAAGGCCACCTGGTCGGGGCAACGCCTTCTATCCCGGATCTTCTCTGCTGGGGCCACTGCCTGGGGAAGGGCCAAGAGGAGTGCTGCGGCTGGAACACCCCTTGGGACACCCCAGTCCCCCCCACCGCGTGGCTCAGTGGAGAGGCTCACGCTTGCACATATGCCTATTCACGTGTGCACACCTATGCACGCTCACATGCCCCAATGTTCTTATAATGCGCCACGTGCACCAGAGCAGAGAAAGTTCAGCTGGTGCCCCTCTACAGGGCTCCACGGCACCCACGCGCCCCAGGCTCTGTGTGATGTAAGCCCAGGAGACCACCCGCTTCTCTCCATCCTCAGGGTCCCCAGCCTGACGGGGAGGTGGTAGCTACTAGCATCCTTGGTCCTTGTGAGTTTTGGGCTCATCTTCTCCACGGGACATTTTCACTTCCCGGCCACAGGAGCCTTGCCAGAGAGCCCTGATTTTGTTCTTCCCTGTGGTCAGCCCGTACGTGCCACGGACAGCTCTGAAAATCCAGCTACCCTCACAGGCCCAAATGTGAAGTGCAGAGGACCCCAGGCCCACAGCCTCAGGAAGAGATGCAGACCCAGACCTTTGGTACAACCCATCCCTGGAGGGGTGTGTGTGTGTGTGTGTGTGTGTGTGTGTGTGTGTGTGAAAAATGGAGGCATCCTCACCTCTAGGTCTGGGTTACAGGCCTCCCCTTCTTTGGGTCCTAGTGGGCACAGCCTGGCAGTGCACATACCCCTCCCCCAGCAATGGCAGCCCTTCCCCCCAGCGATGGTCTCAGGGACTCCCCCCCTACTACCTATCAACTCCTGCAGAGCCATCACCCAGACAAGGGGGCTCCTGGACGACTTCCCACAACTATCTGCTCGCCCAGGACAGGCAGTGCCCCCATCAAAGCACAGTGTAGTGCTCCCATGCCCTGCGTTATCACTGAGCATGCACAACACGAGTCTACCTGACCTTCGACGCTGCAGTGGGCAGGCACCTGAGAGGCCATTCCCAGGAGCCCTCGCCTCTCCAGCCCAGTGTCAATGAGCCAGGACCCTCCAGTGCAGCTCCACCGGATGGGACCCTTGTGTCCTGCCAATAGCCTGGTCGGCCAGGCCTGCTCAGCTCTCCCCTGACTCAGCTGTGCAGGAATCAAGAAAGACAAGAGTGCCCTGTGGGCCCAGACAAACCAAGAAGCCTGCATGGAGGAAGCCCTCTGCCTCCACCCTTGGCCTCCAGCCCAGCAGGAGACCTGGGTCATGGTCAGCCAGAGCCTGAGGGTGTGCAGCCTCAGGCGGTGGGCAGAGGGCTGGGCCTACAGGAATGTGGAACCCCGAGGTCCTGCCTTCGGGGTCCAATGTGCACCCCTCAGGGGGCTTTGGGAGATACCATTCTTGTTCCCTGCTGGTAGAAGGGTAGCACAGACAACCTGGAAAGATGTAGAAGAGAGGGGGTAGGAGGGAGTAGGAGAAAGAGTGGGAGAGGGAGGGAAAGAGAGAGAGAGAGAGAGAGAGAGAGACTGAGAGTCCCTCAGAGGTATCTGGGGAAGCTGCCAGGCAGACTGGGAGCTGGCAAGGAGCGAGGGGGGTCCAGGTGAGACTGCTTAGGGGGACAGACAGACCACATCTGGGCACCAAAGGAGATAAATAGGTCCACCCTAAATACTAACCTTAAGACACTGTGCAAACAGTGCTAAAGACCTCACTCCACCCCGTCCCTACTCCTTGTTCAGTTTTTTTAATGTCTATTTATTTTTAGGAGAGAGAGAGAGAACAAGCAGGGGAGGGGCAGAGAGAGAGGGAGACACAGAATCTGAAGCAGGCTCCAGGCTCTGAGCTGTCAGCACAGAATCTGACGCGGGCCTCGAACTCATGAACTGCGAGATCATGACTGGGACCAAAGTCGGATGCTTAACTGACTGAGCGGCCCAGGCGCCCCTCCCTCACTCCTTGTTCAGAGGAGGAAACTGAGGCACGTGGAGTTGCTCCAGGTTCCACTGTGGACCGTGGATGTTTCAGAACCCAGACCTCTGGACTCCGAGTCCGCCAGCGGCTGCCGCAAACCACGGCACCTCTCCATCCCTCCGCTCTCCATCTGCAGGATGGGGTGTTGAGCCAGAAGGTTGCAGATGCCCCTTCCAGCCTGGCTAACCAGAGACTTGGGACCCCTCCCTCTGAGGCTTTGGGAGCCTAGCAGGAGCTCTGGCAGGTCCAGAGTCCCCTCCCCTCTCACGAGTCAGCACCGGATCATTTTTTTAAATTAGCTCTGTCAATTACAAAAGTAATACCTGCCGGCTTGTTAACCTATTTCAAACAGCACAGAAAATACAAGGTGGAAGCTGGAAAGAAGGACCTCCCACCCCCGGTCTGTCTCCACTAGGTGCCAGGTGTTCTGTGCAAATGAACACCATCTCTTTACGCCCTTCTTCCTGCAGCAAGAAGGGAGACAATCCGGAGTGAGGGGACCAGGGACAGCCCTGAGGCCAGGCCCAGCGGTCCCACACCCTAGCCGGCCCCTGCCTGTGTCGGCCCCTCCCCACGCCAGACCCCTGCGCTGAGCCCAGGGACAGAGGCTCATTATCCCATCCTGTCTGCCTTGGATGCTGCAGAGTGACAGCTGTTCCGTGTTTAATTACTGATGGGCTGAGGCTATGCCAACCCATGAATAAAATTACAAGTTGTTCTGCAATGCAAATACCGCGCCGCTAAGTCTGAGGGTCTGTGAGGTGCTTATTTTGATTGGCTGGCTTTTTTAATGAGAAAAGTTTCATTACACTTTAAAGAACATTAGTAATGATGAAACTCACACACCTAAAGATTTATATAGCACTGCAAACAAGTAGCGAGGAGAAGGGAAGTTATTTATAACTTCAAATATGCTCCTGCTTGGCTGATTGTATTGTTTTAGGGAGCAGAGCATTTTTAGCTGATAATTGCTTTAATGATAAATGTGGAAACTCAAGAATCAAAATATCTGATGTGTCTTTAAAAGGCAAAAACCTCAGCTAAGATTGGGATGAGCTGACCTAACTTAGGGGAGGGGGCTGGAGAAAGGGGAGGGTGACCTCAGCAGGGCACGGGGGATAAGACTAAATTACAAACAGTTGGCACTGGGGAGACTAGCCACCTTCAGGTGCCACCGAGTACAAGTTCAGCCTGTGGAACCGAACCGGAGTCACGAGCTTCTCCCGTTGCAGCCTCCGCTGCAGGACCACGGGACTGTTTCTCTTCTGTTACTGGGCGCGTCCCTTCTGAGTGATGCACCCATTCTCTGTGCCACCAGACCTCTCATCTGAGCCACAGCTGGCTGCTAATACAAAGTGCGGGTGCAAGATCCAAAATCCGCTGAGATTTGAACATCTGATTCGACTTCCCCTTTCACCAAGAACATGGAGCCTCCCCGGGATGGTGGGCATTTGCTGATTTGTGGGCCTGGCAGTTGTCATTTCCCTTACTGTTTTCCATGAAGATCCTTGCCTCTGCGGACATAGCCGAGCTCAGAAATAGTGTCGCTGCTCCCTCCGGCGAGGTCCTCATCTCCAAACAGAACAGAGCTGACAAACTTAGCACCTTTGGTGCATTCCTTTGTTCACTCATCCTGCCAACATATATTTGTTGAGGGTTTACCACGGGGCCAGGCTCCTGGAACACTCAGACGAAGAGTCTCGAGAGCCTGAGCCTCCAAAAGGAGCCAAATGGGGATGGCAGAGACAGTTGAGCCCCATTAGGTGACAGCGTGACAGGGACAGTGATGGAGGTATGGCTGCCCGGCTCAGGGGCAGCAGAGGAGGAGGACCCAGCTCTGCCTGGCAGGGGGAGGGGGCATCAGGGAAGGGGGCATCCAAGCCAGCATAAGAGTTTGCTGCAGGCACCCACCACCTCCGGGGCTGTGGAAGGGAAGGGGACTCTGTGGGCCAGGAGCACAGGGGGGCGATTTGGGGTGAGGTGGAGTGTCAGGGCAACGCGCCATGGCTTGTTTCGGAGGGTACCTTTGCGGCTCAGGGCTGGGGTTCAGAGAGACCCAGAGAGGCGGCTCTGACGGGAGGCAGGGAAGGAGGCTGGAGAGCGGGGTGGGCCAGCAGACGGACCTGTTTAAAATAGGGAGAAGGTGGAGTCAGTGTTGTCTGCTGCCTTTCCCCTAGGGGTCAGCCAAGCAGGGTGTCTCCTGTCCACTTGACCAAGGACCCAGTCCTGGAACGGGGAAGGCAGAAGGAAATGCGGCAGGAATCCCAAGCCAGCTTTGGAACATGTGCACATGCAGTCTTGTTTCTGTGTGTGTGTTCATCTGTGTGCATGTCTGTGTGTGCAGTACGTGTGCCCTACGTGGGTTCACGCCTCAATGCTTATTTGTGTTTGTGCAGTGTGTATGTATGTGTGCAAACATGTGTACAGGGTGCTCACACCTGTGTGAGTGTGTGGGTGGGTGGTGGTGTGTGTCTCTCTCCTATGTGAGCGTGCATGCTGTGTCAATGCGTGCCCGTGCGTGCATTTGAGATGTGTGTGTGTGTGTGTGTGTGCACGCTCACCAGAGGATCTGTGTCTAGAGCAGACACGGAGTTGTTTTAATGAAGTCTGACACTCTGGAATCAGCACAGTCTCACGCCAGCACTGCCGCTTCCCAATCTGGTGCAGCCACGCACACAGCCCGCTCCCTGGGGCAGCTCGGGTTGCTGGCAACTCCTTGGTGATGGGAAGCAAACAGCTCACGACTACCACCACTGCCCCAGGGACAGCCCACGCCTGGCTCGGGGGAAGGTGAGGGGTGAGGGGACATCTAAGGATAGCCAGAGAGGCCGCCCCCCCACCTGAGCCCACCCAGGCCTTGGGGCCCCTGAAGACAGGATAGGGGCCCCGACACCTGAGCATCTGTGTATGTGCACATGGGTGTGTGGGGTGTGTATACACACATACATCAGAGTATAGATGTGCAGGGGCGCCTAGGTAGCTTCAGTGCATTGAGTGTCCGAATCTTGATTTCAGCTCAGGTCACGAGCTCACCGTTCGTGAGTTTGAGTCTCTTGTTGGTCTCTGTGTTGCCAGGGAGGAGCCTGCTTGTGATTCTTTCTCTCTTTCCTTTTTCTCTTCCCCTTTCCTGCTTACCCTCTCTAAATAAATAAATAAAGCATTTTTCACAAAGAGTGTACATGTGCATATCTGTGCAGGGTGTGTGTGTGTGTGTGTGCACGCGCGTGCATGAGCACACATGACCTGTTTTCCCTAATCCAGAAACAACTCTGTTCGTTGACCGCAGAGTTACTCAAAGTCGCATCTGAGGACAGTGGGGATGGGGGGTAGCTCTCTGACCTGCCAGTGTCAGAGCTGCCCAGGCAACAGAGAGGTTGCTCCGTGGATTCAGGACAAACCCCAGGCACCTGGCACCATGCCACAGCAGGACAGGAATTCACGGCCCACACTGGAGGCCTTTGCTCTTTCCACTGGCTTGTTGGGGGTTAGTGGACAGAGCCTGTGGTAACAGGGTCACTATTCGCTTTGAGGAGTCTTTCTTGGGTGGCCAAGTCACGAGAGCTCTGTTTCCTCTTCCCTCCTCAAGGCTGGGACAGGTGAGGGGCTGGGCACCGGGGTGTGGCTGATGGATTGGGAGATTGACTGAGTGGAACTTGCTGATTTTGGTGACAGCAGTGTCCTGAGCTGTGACACAGCAGCCTGAGTGGGCCGAGTATCTGGGATGCACTAGACAGAGACAAAAGTGAAGACAGCTTGCCAAGCCGCCGGGCCAGAAGCAGAGGGGAGTCACCCAGTGGGCAGGATGGGCAGAGCTGACCCATCCACAGGACACCTCTCACCGCAGATGTGGTGGGGCTGTGAGCTCATTTCACAGGCAGGAAACCAAAGCCCAGAGATGTGTACAGTGGCCTGTGGCCACTCAGTACGCCTGCTCAGAGCTGTATCCTGCGCTGAGATCCCCTGAGCCCATGGTGCCACCTCCTCCATGGAGCCCTCCTCTCTTGTCACTCCAGCCAGGTGGTAGGGCCAAGCAGGGCAGTAAGCTGGAAAAGACACAAGGCTTTCCTTTCACCTCAGCCCCAGGCCCCAGGTCCCCATTTGCTGAATTATCAACATTTGCATATCATGCTCTGAGAGAGGGGGGAAAAAATTCCTTACTCTGAATTTTAGGAAAAGGCACTAATGAGGTGGTGGGCAGATATCTGGGCTGTGAGGCTGCATCTCAGAGGCTCTGTAGGAAGAAGAGTCTGACTCTGGGTCCCAAGCAGGAGCCCAAATTATACTCAGTTTTGTAAAGGGATAAAAATATTAGGTGTTAATCAGTCCCTCTAAAGTCACTACTCAGGGTGTGTGTATATGTGTGTGTGTGCATATGAATATATGTATGCACATACCTGTGTGTAAAAATGTATACGGGGTCACCTAGGTGGCTCAGTTGAGCCAAAGCATCCGACTTTGGCTCAGGTCATGATCTCATGGTTCGTGGGTTTGAGCCCTGCATTGGGCTCTGTGCTGATAGCTCAGAGCCTGGAGCCTGTTTCAGATTCTGTATCTTCCCTCTCTCTCTCTGACCCTCCCCTGCTCACGCTGTCTCTCACACTCTCTCTCAGAAATAAATTTTAAAAAAACATTAAAAAAAGTATATGTGTGAATACATATATATGTGTATATACATCAATTATTATAATTCTAGGTGAGTTTGGGACAAGATTAGTTTTGCAGGATAAACCTAAATAGCACAGTGGCAGTTTTCCCCCTTGGAAGTAGTATGCTTATCCACCAATGTTCCCTAATAAAAGCTTGACTTTGAGGAAGGAGATAATCCCAACCTTAGGCTTCCTGTATATTCGATACTTGCTGTGTGTATCCCTCACTGTGAATATGGAAACACAGAATGCGATTTCACCAGAACATAGGATTGAAACAGGGACGTCAGTTTGTAGCAGGAATATGAGTGACAACTTTTATCCTGATAAAGAAAGCCTAAGCCCCACTCACCGATCTCTTCCGGGTACCAGGTGCTGATCAAGGGCTTTGATGTTCATTGTCTTCATGAATTCAAGCCATGGAGCCTGAAGTAGCTGTTATTTTTCCCCGTCTTCAGACAAAGAAATGGAGCCTTCTTTATCTCCAAATTTCCCAGAGACATACCAGTGATTCTGTCATTAAAAAATATGTTTGTCCCTTGTTACCATTTCATGGGAGCTTGGGGGGAATGACTCCTCAAACTCTAGCCATCGGTGCATGTCTTAAAGAAGTATTCAGAGGGTCAAAGCTGATGGAGCACGTAACTTACCAGGCATGGGCTGTGTGTGTGGAGATGGTAGTGGAAGGCGAAGTCCTCGGAGCCCTCCCTGAGATGAGGAAAATGTAAAAACACAGACTGGAACACCCTGCTGATGTTCAAGAGAAGCCGCAGCTGTGCTTTGCAAACTTCCGAGGAGTTTCTACCCGGCGCTGGGCAGCTGAGATGCTGCGCGGTAGTTACTTGGCGTGGACCCAGAGTCCTCTTTCCTGGGTGTGGGAAGAAATGAAAGGAAAGTGTGGCATCAGGGAAGGTAAGGAGATGCTGGAGGATGTGATATGTGTCTTCTCCTCTCCAGGGTGAGGCTTAGGGTGAGCGCAGTCACCAGGAGGTGGAGGCCAGTACCTGCTACCTCTCCAGGGCCCTCGGGGGCCCCAGCCACAGGGCCCTAAGCATATTCCTGGCCGCACCAGGAAGAAGCACTGAGTGCTGGGCGGATTCTGACCTGGGCATGAACTGGTGTGGAAGAACTCCTTCCAGCACTCTCTAACTCAGACAGGTGGGCTGGAAAGGCTTGAGTGGGAGTACCTTTGGTGCCCAGGGACCACCAGCCATGAGGCAGTTGTGCCTGGACAGACTGAGTGTCCTCACCAGGTCGAGTTCTGTAGCCGGGTTCTTGTAACTGTCCCTTCCTCACTGCCATGGGCTTATCTGTTCTGGGAACCCCCTTCCTGAACAAGAGGGATGTGCCTCACTCTCACGGCTCGTACCTCAACTCCAAGGCAGAGACCTGGAGTAAGGTGAACTCAGCCACACAACAGCTGAAAAGAAGGTGGATGGGATAGAAAACCATACTGTGTAATATCAAGGAAAGAGGGGGAAAAAAACCCAAACTTTAAAAATATTTACTCCGGTGACAATAAATGTCTTGAGAGGCCCCATGGACGACTGACTCAGCGACACGGAGAGTGAGTTGGAGAGGATTTTTCAGAACGCAGCAAAAAAGGACCAGACAAGGTAGGGGTCATCAGAGAGGGGACGACACCTTTGAAGACAAAATATGGGAAATCCAATAA
This sequence comes from Proteles cristata cristata, assembly GCA_017311185.1. Classification (NCBI taxonomy): domain Eukaryota; kingdom Metazoa; phylum Chordata; class Mammalia; order Carnivora; family Hyaenidae; genus Proteles; species Proteles cristata. The sequence continues at coordinate 173,376 of JAESUZ010000174.1, read as the reverse complement.
GGGTGAGGAGTGTCGAGGCAGAATAGAACACAATTAGCAGAAAAGAAAAACATTCAAAAATACGAAAGAGGGCAACTTGCTTAATTGAGATAGTTGACACCTGTCCATTGAAAGCATTCACTGTATACCAGGTGAAGCAAAGAAGCATCAGAGGATGGTTAGTGGAATGATCTAAGCTCTTGGATTAACGAAGAATAAGGGCTTCCCATGACTCGCATACCAGACTGGCCTTAGATCGTCTATGTTCTTGTCCTCCTTGGACTGAGCCTTGCTCTAATCTTTAGGCTTCTCTTTCTCTGCTCTCCCTGCCCCTGCTCTCAACCCATCATCACATCACTAATCTCAGTGCGATACACTTACACTTCTCCTGGCCCTGCCCCTGGGCTGCCCTGAGGCCCCAGGTAGGAGACGAGTCCTCAGGGACCAGAAGCTGGCAGTGCCCAAAAGGCAGAGTCTTGGCCAGTCAGACTTTCCCAGACCAGGACCCCTATCTGCAAGTGGGATCTGGGTAGACAGAGGGGAAAGGCCCATCCTTCTTTAAATCTGGATCAATCTATGGACAAGCCCTGAACAGCAGAAGACACATAACTGTTAGGGCACGTTGTAGACCAAACAGGTTGTGTGACCTGCTGTCCTGAGTCAGTGGGCCCAGGCCAAGCCAGATGCCACCAGGCAGGGCTGCCACATCCATGATCTACCTACCTATGCTCTGACCCAGCGAGGAAACGGCCTGCCCGCCAGTCTCTTCTGCAGCAACTGTCACCCAGAAGGACGAGATACATAATTAAAATCTCAGGTGCCTTTTCCCAAGGGTCATTCCATCTGGAGAGCCTAAATATCATACAGGGTATGAATGTGCTGCATTTATTACTTTCACCATGGAGACGTCCAAGGAAACTGACCTTTTCAGCTTCAATAAAAACGGATTTTCCTGTAGGTCCTTTGACAGCAGCTGTGATCATGAGCCAGGCTGAAACTCAATATTAAGCACCAAAGAAAAGAAAAAGGAGGTGCCTTCCCTTGGCCTGTGGGGGTTATTGACACTCATCTGCAGTGACACATGGGAAAGCATGTGGGGGCCCGAGCCCTGCTCTGAGGAGAGGCCTACTGCTCTTCGTGGACCCTGATTGTTTGGACACCCCTCAGCATCAGAAGTGCCCATTATTCACACACTCAGTTCAGGGTGGATTGTATTCAGAACAAAACCGTAAGAGTGGGCTGCTTTGGAATTCAGAAGAGCTGGGTCTGACGTGCTCAGGATGCAGTATCCCCTCTTATAATGTGCCCAGGGGCCTCCAGACATTTGACTTTGACTCACCTTCCCCTAAAATGCAGCCTGGGGCTGGCCATCTTGCTGCTGCTTGGCCACATTGATGGGGAAAGCCTTGCAGCCTTTCTGCCCGACCATGAGAGCCAACACGTAGAGGGAAAAAGTGACAGTCAACTGGTTAATGATGCTGCCTTGCACTGAAACACGATGTTGAAGAATAGCAAAACCTGGATTTCCAGTCTAAAATTGGTGACTTGCTTGGGGAATGGATGAAAGTTTCAGAGTTACCACAACATGATACTCAGAATGTCTAGTTCTCCACAAAAAAGGTAAAGGGGCTTAAAAGGTACAATCTTCCAGCTATTGAAAAAAATAAGATGGAGCAGCGCTCCTGGGTGGCTCAGTCAGGTAAGGGTCTGACTCTTGATTTCATCTCAGGTCATGATCTCACAGTTAGGGGCTACTGGCAGCACAGAACCTGCTTGAGATTCCCTCTCTCCCTCTCTCTGCCCCTCCCTTAATGACGGGTATACTGAACACCAGGCAAATAAAAGAGTGAAGCAATCACCAACTCAAGAGGGAAAGCAAAGTTTGGACAAGAAAGAAGATGAGGCGATGTTATACTTCTTGACTCAACAACAAACAATACTTGTAAAGTCATAATAACATAAGCACTGGCTCTAGTCTTAACCAGAAGAAGGGACCCAGGATGGTAGAGAAGGAGAAGGTGAAGGGGGCTCTAGGAATGCTAGAAACTCATTCACATGGTGGGATATTAATACAGAACAGCAGACCCCATGAATGAAGACAGAGCCAGGATTGTGACCGCGGATGGGAAACATGGAGGGGAACACGGGGGAGCAGGTGTAAGAGGTAAAAGCGCTGTCTCTGGGAGCAAGATTGGGATGTAGGGAAGTAGAATGTTTTTCCTTATTATAAATCTTTTGGTAATATTTGACTTTTGAACTATGTGCGTGCATTGCTTTGATAACAACATTTAAAAATTAAACAAAACAATATTAAAACCTAACAGATGAAACCCAGATGCCCCTAATGATCTGGATAATATTTCACATGCAGCAGAAAGTCTAGGAACTCTCCCGAGATTTGTGTAGCTCTGAGCCCGAGAGTAGGGGAGATGGATTCTATTCTCATAGTTCCCCAGGCCCTGGCGGCTGCTTTTCTCACTTGTCCTCTGCTCGCCATCCCAGCCCGCCTTCCCCAGCTTCCCCAGCCTCTCCAAGTCAACAAGGCCAAAGCCTGTGAATGTGTGAATGTGTGGACCTTCGAAGGGGGGGTGCTGATTAGACACCCCTTTCTTCCGCACCAAGCCTGGGCTCTCCCACTCCAGCTGGTCCTCTTGCCCTGAAACCCACCCCAAGCCTGTGCCAGCAATGTTAGCCCCCAGGAGCCTGGCCCCAGGCCTACTGCGGCTGTGTACAGGTGCACACGCACACGCACGCACTTGCACACACACACACTAGCTTCTGCACAAAGAGCAGACCCTCTGAGAAGAACCTGGAACGATTCTTTCACTGGGCTCCAACCTCCCAGAAAAGAGTGGTGGTTTGAAGCAGCAAATTTTTCTTCCACTACACGTCATCCCCCCAACGTTGCCAAGCACAAGAATAACAGTGACTGTGGGCTGTGACTCACGGTGGTCCGACTACGTGACGGTAACAAAGCTCTTCCCTGGCAGCTGGCGATCCCCAGGCTCTGCGTGTTTGCACGCAGGGAGCCACACAGGGCAGCCTGGCCACCATCCACCTTCACCCAACACAAGACTAATGCTTAACGCACTTACATTTCCGTGATCCAGAAATTCAGAATGACTCACTTGGTGGGATCCTAATAGGAAGCCCGTGGTCAGAAGTTTTAGGTGTAAGGTGCTGTGCCTCATTCACCCAGAATAGCTGAGAAAGGATTTGCAGTGCCTGATGAGAGGCTCCTTCCCGCGTGGGCCAAGGACTCTGTGTGAAGAACAGTTCTGTGCCCACAGCATTACCCCAAGCTCGTGGAGAGCATCACTCTGCACTTCTCTCCCATCTCTCCGGCGGCATTATCACAGCCTTGGGGGAAATCGGGAGTCTCATCCCTCTTCGTGGGGTGGCCAGGGCCCACCTTCGGTCCTCTGGCTTCCCTGAGGACACCATCTAGACAGAAGTTCCAGAGAGGTACTGCCTCCAGCTGGCTGTCTCCAGGATGAAGCTGCAAGTCTCCCCATGGACAGGGCAGCCTGTGGGAAAGGACTCACTGCCCTTCCATGTGACCCCTACTGAAGTGATCTTCTCTACTCTGCTGTGTGGGGCCACGAGGAGAGGGCAGGGGAGGGCTCCAGGGAAACAATCAGCCCCCATGGTAAAGCCAGACCTCCAGTGTTGGCAATGAAGTGAGCTTCCTGGCTACAATCAGTGACACCTTGACCTGGCCACACGGACCTCCACCCAAGTGTGGATGCATGGCCTTTCCCTTAGGACTCCAGAGGACAGGATTATGACAATAAAAGAGGACAAAGGCCGGCACACCCAGGCAGCTTGGGCTCCGTCTGGGGTCTGGGGGCTTTGGCCTTTCGTCCCAGCTCCTGGGCCATCTCCATGGGCATCATCATCTTTGAACCTGTCCTCTAGATGCCACATACCGGGGCTTTTGCCTTCTTTGGAATCTGCCTACCCTCCCTCCCCACGCCCCTCCTGCCCGGGCAGACACCACCTTCTCCTCTTGTCCAAGATTCCCCGAATGAGGCCCTGAAGGACATTGGAACTAGTCCTCTCTTTAGGCTCAGCCTCCACACTCCTACCCCCTTCCCCGCCGCACCAGGGCCCCCAGAAAACTCAAGTGTCGCTAGTCAGAGGAAGGGGAGCCAGGAGTCATTGAGGATGACATTCCAGAGTCCCCTCACATCCACATCTCGAATATTCCCCCCAGAGCAGGTCAGTCTTGCAGACATCACCAGAATCCCGGGGCGTGTGGGCTGGCGTGCCCTCCGGGTTCCCCCACTGAGGCAGGATACGTGCATCGAGCAGGCACTGGGCTGGGTCCCTGGTGCTCTCCTGAGCTGGATGGGCTAGGACTGTTGCCTCCCACTTCCTGGAAAGCCCCTGCCCAAGTCCACAGAAATCCCCTTCTGCTGGGGGCCTGGCCTTGCGCCTCAAACACACCAGCTATGACCACCTGCATAGCCAGCACTGCACCCTGGCCGAAGAACAGGATGGCGGGGAAGCACCTACTGTCCTGAGATGCTCTGTGTCGATTGGAACCTTCGGTGTCCGGGAAGCAGGAAATGCTGTCTCGTCCCACGAGCGAGCCTGGTCCTCGCTGGTCTCCATGCCACCGCAGGGCTGGGATCAATACCAATGTGAGTGGAGCTGCGTCCTGAGTTGCCAGTTGTCCTCGGTTTAGAGCATAACCCGTAAAGCTTGGCTCCCGATCTCTGACTCTCCAGCGGCTCTGGGGATAGTGAGGAGTGGGGCATTCAGTTAGGGTCTGGGCACAGTGTCCCGGGGGCCGTTCAGGGAGAACAAGGAGGATCAAGAGGCTGAGCTAACTGTTAGCCTCTCCAGCAAGGAGCCTGGCTGCCCCCGATCTAAGGGGCACACTCACCCCTCTCCCCCCCGGCACCAGGTGCCTGGACCCGCCCCAGACCTCCTGATGCAGCTGAGCGGCCCACATATCCCTGTCTGTTGAACTTGCCGGGGACAGTTTGTTAAGAACCGTCTGCACGTCCATAATGAGACTCGGCCCTTCCGCTCCAGCCCTGGTTGGGGGTGTTCCAGGGAAACAGGCTTTCCAGGGATGCTTAGGCATGGCCGTGCTGTATCCTGGCAACCAGACCCAAAGCCAAGGCCTCCTGAGACCCTGGCTCCAGCCCAGCACCGGGCAGAGTGGGGACTGGCAGTGGTACAGGGCTGCCCTCACTGCCCACCCCACTCCTCGCTGGACCCGAACTGTGCAGGAGTCCTCACCCCTCCCCAGGCAGCCAGCCACACCCTGCCCTGCATTGGCCTGCTTTCCTCCCATTGCCTCTCTGGACTTCCGGGGCTGCCCATAAGGGGGGTGGAGGGGTGACACTATTCCTCCAGCGCCCACCCACGGACCCATAGCTGCCCACACCCTTCGGCCCTTCGCATTCTCTGGACAATTTGTTTAATAGCAACAGCTGTTGGGGTGACTGGGATCAGGGTGTGGTGCCTACAGACCTCCAGACACAAAGCTCCTCAAAGCCGACCTCTCCAAGTCCGGCCAGGCTCTCTCCCGTGGACACCTGTGTCTGCCCTTCTGATCCAGGAGCTGGAAAGGGAAGCCACATGCTCGCGGCCACAGATCACCGCCCTCCGTGGGAGGCCTTCTCAAGCGGATGACACTGTCCCCCGCCAGTGCAGTAGCCCAGAGAGGCTCAGGCCACTCAGTGTAGTCCACCCTGCTCAAGCCCACTGACCAGTCCATCAAACCAGCAAAGCTTTGGGGAGACGGATCCCGGGTTGGAACAACAGCTCCACTCCTGGGCTTCACATTTGACCTCTAGTGTTCCCACTTACCAAGCTTCTGGGAACATCTCTGATATCTCTGCTGTAGGCAGCTTTGCTGGGAAACACAAGTCCCCAGAGTCCGTGGTGGGGCCCCCCACCTGCTCAGGGCTCTAGGGAGGGGACCTCATAGTGGGGTGGGTCCACCCAATGGCCCCAGATCGGCTGCTCCCTGGGCTCCCTTTAGCCACTCTCCTTGCTGAGTCACAGCAGTTAGGAACCTGCAGGAGAGGAGATGACTCCACCCCCATGGAGTAGACACCGTGGCGCTCCATCCAGACCCCTCTCCAGGGTTGGTCCGCCCACCTCGGTTGGGAATATTGCTGTGTGCTTCCCCTGGAAGCGGCCAGGGTATGCCCCTCTCCCAGGGTACACCCCTCAGGGCTGATCCTGCATCCTGGATGATGTGGAGGTACAAAGGGCTGTTCCTTGTCTCAATTTGGGGTTGACTCCGAAGGGCAGCTCTGGAGCTTTCTGTGGGACTGGCTGTGGGCCTCAGTTGTGACCCCCCTTCTCCCCCTGCCCGCTCCTGCACCCCTCACATTCTTACAGGGGTCTCTCCTGAGAGCCCTCAGTGTAAACCCCATGCCCCAAACTCTCCACCTCAGTCTGCTTCCAAGAAACTCAGCCTAAGATGCTGCTGGGCTTTGGGGCCAGCGGGCCGTGGGGATGAGGGGCGTGGGTTCCCATCATGTTGGAATCTTCACTGCAAGCTCAGAGTTGTAACTCCAGGTCTTGACCTCCAGCTGAGCAAGGCATGGGTCTGACCCCCACAGGTCAGTCCTGGCTCACCACCTTGTGAAAGTCTCCCTCAGTGATGGACACTATTGACGCTCCTCCCAGACCCTCTGTGATTCCCTTTGCACATCTGGGCATCTGTGTCCTGATTCTAGGAGCTGCACCAGCAACTTCTCAAAGGGCTAACCCAGGGGGACTGGAGCTGCTTTGCCAAAGGGCTAACCCAGGGGGACTGGAGCTGCTTTGCCCGCAGGCGCTGGGAGTTCATGTCCCTTGGGTGGCCCTTAGGGGTTTGTCGTTTTACAAACACTAGAACAAAGCATTTAATATCTTGTAGCTAAAACATTCTGGAAGGGAAATCAGCTCTCACAGTGCACTACCAACCAACCAACCTGGGGTCAGCGTCATCCAATCCCCGACTTACAGCTTGCAGGGGGCAGCCAAACTCTTCTGTCATCAACTGGGAACTCGAGGAGGGGGAGGAAGGGAGGGCCACCAAGGCCCACCCACAATGACGAGGCAGGAGTGTGAAAGCCCAGCTCTTTGCTTCAAGATGGCAACAGCTGCAACTTGGCCCGAGCATCTGGCTTCTTTCCTGCCCTGCGCGATTTCCTTCCAGCCTGTCCCTGAGAGTACTTGGGTGCTCACCTGGGGTCTGTTCCTGAGAAGCCCCCTCCCCACCCCACCCCGCCAGCAGACATTCTTCTCTTATCTGAGAGAAAGTCGAGTCCCGAGAGGATCGACATGCAGACACTGAAGCCTGTGAGCCTGTGGGATTTCCACGTTTGTGTCAGGTAGGGAAGAACTTTCTCCCACTCAAGGATCCACCATGTGAAGACTGCTCACCCACGTTTTCCTCCATGATTTTTGAAAGCTTCACTTGCTATAATTAAATCTTTAATCCACTGCTTGGAATTTATTTTGGTGCATGGTATAGAGAAGGAAACCAATTATGTTTTTTCATAAACAGTTAACTAATTATCACAGCACTGCTTATTTATTTATGTGGTTTTTAAATTAAAAATGAATTAGTATATGAAATGATTGCCAAGATATTATTAAGTTAAAAAAAACAAAAAATAAGGAAACAAAGCGCAGAACAGTGTGTATAATAAGCCCTTATTTGTTTAGAAAATGACATGCAAGTGTTTCTATATGCATGGACAATTCCAGAAAGGGTTTATAGAGAGCCTTTCTACAAACCATTCATGGTGGTCGCCTCCAGAGGGAGAGACAGGGATCTGGAGTGGAGATCTACTTCTCACTGAATGCCCTTTGACTTATTTGAATTTTTTATTATGTGCAGCTATGACCTTTTTAGTAAAAAAGAAATTAGTTTTAAAAATTCAAGACTCTGTAAGTTGCAAGCAAGAAAACACAACTCAGCTAAGTTGAGCATAAGGGGAGAGCTATTTTGAAGGATGTAGCGATCACCCATGGAGCCCAAGGGCCGGAGAGCTGCCGGTGTTGAAAGGCCTGGAACTACGGATGCAAAACTAACAGGACAGCCCTTCCTGACTGTCCAGCTGTCCCCATCCTAGATCAGAGGACTTCCTCCCAATGGAAAATGTCTAAAATCCACCTGTCCCTGTGCTCTCCTTCTTCGCTCTGGCAATCATTAGGCTCCTCTTCTCAGAGCCCACCTTCCTTTCACAGGGTGCAAGTCACTTGACTACTCCATCTGTGCCCTGCTCCTGTGGTACCTACCCATGGACAGCAGTAGGTTTCATTTAGAAGAGGTGACATGTTAAGAATCTTCTAGAACAGAGCTGTACCCCCACTCAGGTGCCAGTCTAAAGCAGATACCATTTCTTCCTGCCTAGGAGGAATATGGCGATGATAGGACCAATGGATTCTTGCCGTCCACAGTTCTCTGGTGGCTTGCTTCTCTGGCCACCAGTTGACCCAAGGTCATGAGGGGAATTCTCAACCCAGTGTCTTGTGGGGTTATTCCAGAAAAGAGCACTGGGGAAGATTCCCTTAAGGAGGCTGACTGCCTCGATAGTTTACTCCCAGCTACACCCGGAACTGTGGACTTCCTGAGGGACTGAGAAGAAATAAGCTCTTGTTGACCAGACTTTCTCTTTTTTAGCAATACATCTCTTGTGAAAATCTGAGCCGTGCAACTGCGGGGGTCCCCTATGGCTTTACTCTCTGTTGGCCCTTAGTCCTAGACCCAAGAGCCAAGAAGCATTAGAGGGGCTCAAATATAGCCCCTCTAATGTTGAGGGGTTTCTCAGTGTTAGGTGTGAAGTCCTCACTGTTGACTCCCTCACTCCCAGCCTGCCTCAGTCAGCTCCTTGTCTTTCAAGGACTGTCTATTTGCAACTCCACTTCTGGTACCAAAGCTGACATCTGTTACTATTCTTCTGATTACACCGTCCAACTAGAATAGGCTTAAACAAAAACATAGTGTTTTAAAGGCTGTAGAACTAGGGAACAAATGCAGGCATCAGAAAGATCCACCACTCAGAGCCTGGACTCCCATTGCCACATGGTTGAAAACATGGCTGCCAAACTTTCCTGGCTGTGTAGGTTATAGATTTAACCACATGAAGGACTGACTTTCTCAAATTCCTGGCCAGAAGATCTTGACTGGCCTAGCTTGGGTTAGTGTCCACCCCTGGGACAACCCCTCAGCCCAAGAGGTAGGGTTGAGGGTTGGGGAGAAGACAGGCACACTGTACAAGATGAGTGCTAGACACTCACCAACTCTGTCAAAATAAGGGGCTATGACTGGAGATTATTTTGAGCTGAGAAGACACTTCTCAAAGATGGACAAAATCTAATGGAATAGAAGTTTGTTTTTCTATATGTATGAGAAATATATGTGACTTACAGAAAAATCATTGAATCCAGAAAAACAGGAAACATCCTTGGTCTCACCGACTGAAACAATTAGCAGTAACAGCTTGGTGTTCAACTCTCCTGCCCCCTCCTCCACTTCATCCTTGGGTGAACATCCTTCCAGTCTTTTTTTCCTCTATATTTATAATAAATTTTATATATATGTCATAGCGCAATGTAAATCCTCAGTCAGCTTTATTAGAGAATCTCAAGTCTTTGATCTTTTTTTCCTTCTCTGTCGCATTAGAAACGGAATGCAAATATTTCATCTCTCCTGCGGAAGGTTTGCATATCAAGCCCTTCCTGCCCTTGAGGAAAGAAAGGGTAACCAGGTTTTTGGCTGCTAAATGATGGGCTTAATGGCTCATCAAATCAAGCCTATTGTGAAAGAATGAGAGAAGATGAGGGGTTTGTTGGCATTTGAGGTGAGCAATAAACAATACCCTTCTCTCCCCATCAAGTTTTGAACCAACTGAACAATAAAACTCAGTAATCAGGCAGATGGAGATGAAATTGTCAGCTTCAGTTTTGATGAGGCTGATGTGAAATCCCTAGGATCTGCAGCCCCTGTGGGATTTCCTAATATTACACCCACCACCTATCCCCTCCCTACCAGCTGGGGCAGTGGTTAGTGACACCCCCCTGCATAAGCATCTACAAAAATGGATCATACCATATTCACTTTGCTCCGAAAGCTGCTTTGTCCTTTATCAATACCTTTTGCTTTATCAATCTCCTTTAATTCAGCCTCCTAGATGGCTCAATGGGTTAAGTGTCCAACTTCAGCTCAGGTCATGATCTCACGGTCCATGAATTTGAGCCCTGCATCTGGATCTGTGTTGACAGCTCAGAGCCTGGAGCCCACTTCTGATTCTGTGTCTCCCCCTCTCTCTGCCCCTCCCCTGCTTGTGCTCTGTCTCTTTCTTTCTGTCTCTTCAAAAATAAACATTAAAAAAAATAAATCTCCTTTAATTGGCATCTGAGTTGTTTTAACACAGGGACTACTATAAACATCCTTATTTATATCTTATTTTTAACCTGTTTGATGATTAACTTATGATAAATTTCAAGAATTGGATTACATTAAAATTGTTGATGCGTATTTCTCAGACATTGGTCTCAGAAAGATGGTAACAATTCAGAATCTGCCTAACAAGGTATGAAAGTCCCTCTTTTCCCAATAGCATTGGGAATTGTTCTTTTTTGCTCTTTGCAAGTATGAAAGGCCAGAAATGTATTGTTTTAATTTAATTTTTTTTTTTAATTTATTTTAGAGGGTGATAGAGGCAGAGGAGGAGAGAGAAGAGAATCTAAAGCAGACTCCATGTTCAGTACAGAGCCCAACACAGGGCTCTATCCCATGACTCTGGGATCATAACCTGCTCTGAAATCAAGAAATCAGATGCTCAACTGACTGAGCTACCTAGGTGCCTCAGAAACATATTGTTTTAATGTATATGTCTAATGATCACTAAAGTTAAATGTCTTTTAATGTTTATTGGGGTTCTTATTGTCAAGTTGGTTAACATACAGTGTATACAGTGTGCTCTTGATTTTGGGGGTAGGTTCCAATGATTTATCACTTACATGCAACACCCAGTGCTCATCCCAGCAAGTGCCCTCCTGAGTGCCCATCACCCATTTTCCCCTCTCCCCCACCCCACCCCCATCCACCCTCAGTTTGTTCTCTGTATTTAAGAGTCTCTAATTGTTTTCCTCCTCCCTTCTCTGTTCGGAACTATTTTCCCTTTCCCTTCTCCCATGGTATTCTGTTAAATTTCTCAAGTTCCACATATGAGTGAAATCATATGATACCTGTCTTATTTCACTTGGCATAATACCCTCCAGTTCCATCTACATTGCTGCAAATGGCAGGATTTCATTCTTTCTCATTGCCAAGTAGTAGTCCATTGTATATATAAACCACATCTTATTTATCCATTCATCAGTTGATGGACATTTAGGATCTTTCCATAATTTGGCTATTGTTGAAAGTACTGCTATGAACATTGGGGTACATGTGCCCCTATGCATCAGCACTCCTGTGTCCTTTGGCTAAACTCCTAATAGTGCTATTGCTGGGTTGTAGGGTAGTTCTGTTTTTAATATTTTGAGGAACCTCCACACTGTTTTCCAGAGCAGTTGCACAGTTCTCATTCCCACCAACAGTGCAAGAGGGTTCCTGTTGCTCCACATCCTCACCAGCATCTGTTTCCTGAGTTGTTCATTTTAGCCACTCTGACTGATGTGAGGTGGTATCTCAGTGTGGTTTTGATTTGTATTTCCCTGATGATGAATGACATTGAGCACTTGCATTTCTTTTGGAAGATTGCGTTTGTCATTTCATTGTCTTCTTATTGATTTTTAAGAGCTCTTTATATGTTGAGGACAATAACTTTTTGCTCATAGAATGTATTGCAAATCACTTCCCATATACACTCCCCGTCAAAGTTTTATGGATGGCATATGGGAATCATTTGGAAATTCTTCACCATACATGTGTTAGGTACATTTATGAAGTATTTACTATATACCAGACACTGTTTTAATTGCTTTACATGTATTAAATTATTTAATCCATACAACAATAACCCTGTGAGGTATATACTAGTATTGTACCAATTGTACAGATGCAGAGACAGGCACAGAGAGGTTAAATAACTTGCCCAAGGGCACACAATCAGTAATTAGGACTCAAGCCCATTGCCTGGCTATGAAGTCCTTGCTCTAATCATAACCTAATGCCGCATTCATTTATTCTAAACCCTGGAGAATCTGAAATATTTCCTTGGTTTGTGGTCAGCATATGCATGTTGAAAGTCTCCCTGGGCAGTTTTGTCATTCCCCAAGGATGAACACCAGTAATTAGTGGTGTTTTATTTGTGTTTTGCCCTACAGAAATTTAAAATTTTCATGTAGTCAAATTTGTCCTGTTTCTATTTTTCTTTTGTACTGCATTAAGAAAAAGCCTTCCTCAGCCCCAATCTGTCAGTTATCTCTAGCCGCACAACACTTCACTCCCACACATTGTGTCCTAAAACAATAAATATCTATTAGTTTTTATGACTATCTGGATGGCATGTGGGCAAAGCTCTGCTGGGTGGCTTCCCTGCTGGTCTCACCAAGGATCACTCATGTGATAAAGACTGGCAGTTGGTTCTGGCTTTTGCCTCAGATGCCTTGTTTCTTTACCACATGGCCTGTCTTCCTCCGAGAACCCAGGCTGGCCTCCATCGTGACACAGTGGTCTTCTGGCTATGACAGGGCCAAGTAGAAGCTGCACCATCTCTGAAGGCAGAGGCTCCAGACCTGGCCCAGTGACACTTCCCTGCACTATACTGGCCAAAGCAAATTATGAGGCCAGCCCAGATTCAAGGGCTGGAGAGGCAGAGACTACATTTGTTGATGGAAAGAACACCCAAACCACATGGCAAAAGGCCACAGACACAGGAAGGTAGATTCACAGGAAGACACTATTGTAACATCTACTGTAAGATGTTAAAAATCACTCTTCTGCAGTGTCTTCTAGTACCTTTTTTTTTTTTTTTTGAGGGAAAATTCACACAACATAAAATTAACGATTACCCATTTTCAAGTACACAAGTCAGTGGCATTTAGTATATTTACAGCTTTGGGAAAGCAGCACCTCTATCTAGTTCTGAGATATTTCTATCACCCCCAAAGGAAAACGCATACCCACTGACTGAGCAATCATTCCTGAATCTTTTCCTATGCAGCCCCTGGAAACTACTGCATTCTAGCTCTATAGATTTACTTTTCCAGGATGTTTCCTATAAACGGCATCATACAACGTTTGGTCTTCTGCATCCCACTTCTTTCACTTGGCATCATGTTTCCAAGCTTCGTGTACATTGTGGCACATGATTGGTGCTTCATTCCTTTTTACAACAGAACGAAATTCCATGGTGTGGACACACCACACTTTGTTTGATGTACTCATTCATCAGTTGGCGACGTTTGGGTTACTTCCACCTTTTGGCTTTTAGGAATAGCGCTGCTATGAGCATCCAGGATTCTTGATTCTTCTCATATTGAAAGTTTGTCCACATCTGGGGTTCAATTGTACACAGTTTGAGGTGAAAAATCGAACACCAGCTTCTTCCTTTTGTCCCAATGACATGTATTTATAGGCCATCCTTCTTACACCGATGTTACCTGCCACCCTTATTATCATGTGATGGCGTGTACCCTTGGGCTAGCTACATGACTTCCATTGTGCTTTAGTTTCCTCATCGGTAACTTGGGATGGGAAGAGTAACCAACCTCACAGGGCTATTGCTGGCATTAATGACTTCATACATGTCATATGTTTTGAACAGGGCCCAGTACATGGGAAGTATCCATTATTAAGTATCTATCATTATTCTTAGTGTTCCCAAAGCAATCCACTGTGGACCCCTTTCTGTCCAGTCATTTTCTTTGTCTCTTTCCATTTGTAATGAGCATCGCTTTATATTCGTTTTAATTTCCCATAAACCAAGTCTACCTTCATTGTTCTTTTTTTTTTTTTTTTTTATAAAAAAGTTCTTAGTTCATCTTGGCCATTTGGAATTCTTCCAATTGAGTTTTATCAGATTCTTCTGCCTAAATCCTGCTGGGATTTTTATTGGAGTTACATTTATAGATTAATTTAGGGAGAATTGAAATATTTTTATTACCAAGGCTTCTTATGCTGTAACATGTATCTTCATTTATTAAACTCTTATTTTATATCTCACAGTACAGTTTTGTAGATTTTTTCATATAGGTATTATAGATTTCTTTTGTTTTATCCCTGGATATTTTATATTTTTGTTGCTATGGTAAATGGGATTTTTTTCATTATATTTAAGTAGTTATATTTGTATATAGGGAAACAATGGATCTCGGTTCTTGTGTTGTTGATGTTCTAGTGGTTTTCATTAAAAAAAAAAAAAGCATATCTTCAGAGCACCTGGGTGGCTCAGTCAGTTAAGCATCTGACTTTAGCTCAGGTCATGATCTCACGGTTCATGAATTTGAGCCCCACATTGGGCTCTGTGCTGACAGCTTGGAGCCTGGACCCTGCTTCAGATTCCGTGTCCCTCTCTCTCTCAACCCTTCCCCCACTTGCACTCTCTCTCTCAAAAATAAACATTAAAATTTGTTTTAAAATAATAAAAAAAACATGTCTTCAAACAATTGCCTTCTTTTCTATTTTTTCCATCATTATATCTATTTTTGTTCTTGATTTATTGCAGAGACTAAGCCTCTCAGAACACTGTCCAATAACAGGCATTGCAGGCATGACAGAGTATTGAGGAGCGGCCATGGGTGGCAGTGGAGACGTTTCAGTGGAACGGACATGAGTGGGAGTTTGCAGGATGAAAAGTGGTGTTGTGTCCAGAGAATGGTGCAGAGAGAAGAGATGTTGGTCTTGAATGCCAGGGTGAGGATTATGGATTTGACTTAGCAATGGTGGACATCAGACTGGCGTGGCCAAGTTGTGTTTTGGAAGCCTGGCTCAGACTGTGATGGAAGGTACACCCCTGGCAGGTGAGACCCAGACAGAATGACCAGTTAAGTCCTCAGGAGTCATCAAATGAGTGGTGGTAAGGACAGAAGCTGGATAGGAGTGTCTTTGTAATGAGGGACACTAGGTCTTCTGTTGCATCAGGTCCTAAAACCCTGGAGCCCCCTGGAGCCTGGGCAGCATACCCAAAAAGAAGGTTCATGCTTCTCCTAAAGAGATTTGGCAGAACCAAGCTAATGGCTTTGCACCTCCTCCAGTCTCACCTTCCAGAAGAATGTGAATTTACACTCTCTGTTATACCTTCTAGACGGGGTGGAGTTTTGTGGATTTAGATTTTGTTTTTATTATTAATTGTTGGATGTAACATAAATAGCAACTGTAAAAACTCAAGATTCCAGGACTCAAAGGGATAGGGCTCCAGCCTTTAAGGTAAACCCATCTCACACATCAATGGTGGTGACTTTCTCATTCTGTGGTCAAGGCCTCCCCAGTCCCTTCCTCCAACATCTGACTTTGGTTGGCTCAGCCCCATAAAGGTCTGGGGTCACAGTGGTCATCTTCAGGCTGGTGGGGATGGCTGGGGAGCAGGCCTGGGAGACAGTGACCAATGTGGGACCAGTACTTCCCCGCTACCTCCCCTACATCCAGTATTTTCAGGGCAGCCATCAGATGTCTTCCCTATCCTCCATCATCGAGCAAAAGGGCATGAGGTAGCTGGAGGAAGAGCCCCATCTGGAGACTAGAGAGGAGAAGCCAGCTCAACACCCATAGCAGCAGGAGCAACAAGGAGCAAATAGGCAACTAATAGGTAAGAAGAGAAGGGACAGCCCCGGGGCCACAGGGGAGCAGATTAATGGGCTCTGGCGGGGGCTCTGTAAGGAGTCTGGGCAGTGGGCCATGTGCTTAAAAATGGGAGTTTGACTAGGAAAACAGGAACACCTCAAAGTCCTCAAGGGAAATTAACATGGGGAAGGAATAGCCCTGGTGGAGAGTTCTTTGTTCCCCTGACCCCAAACTCCACCTAGGCACCCAAGCCCTGGTGGTGAGGAGCCTTCCTGGACCCCATTTCCAACCCTCACCCTGGTTCTGCTGGGCTTTCTGCTGGGTCTGCCTGCCCTGCATCATCTTGATTCACACAAGCATGAGAGCAATGCAAATGTCCCTGGCTTCTGGGACACCAAAGCCCAAGAATGATGGTGGACAGGGGATAAACCTGGATTTTCTCCCCAAGTCCAGCTCTGGATTCTTGCCTGGAACTTTGATTTCATAGGTGGCAAAATGGTACCTGGTAAGGATGCAGGTGATGGGCTGCTGGGAGGGTAGGACTGCTCCACCCACACCTGACAATGCTCCACCCACGCCTGCTGGTGCTCAGCAGCCCCACCTAGTGGTGCTTAGGCTTCACATGGGCAGGGCAGAAACCCAGCTCTATCTCTGGTAAAAGAAAATGTAGAATTTTCCAACTCATCTTGGGCAGACACCAGACTCCAAACAAGGTGGGAGGCCATTCACCTTGCAAGCTGCTCATTCTGATTATGGGGATCCTGGGCCCTGCCTCAAGGAGGTCACCAAAGTTGCAGTCCCCCTTTCCGTGACGGATCTTGGCTGGTGGGCCATGCCCCCATCCCATCTCTGCTTGGCTGGTTGGTTGCTCACAATGAACATGAAGAACCAATCCAAGTCTTGTGTCGGCTTTATTTCCATGCGTTCACATTTGCTGGGAGGAGAGCCTATTGGAAATCAGCATGGATGGAGCATTTTAATTAACAGAGCTGGTCTGAAACATTAGGCTGACGCAAGTTTGCTTGGTGCTGAGGATGATCACAGTTTAACATCAGGAGAGAAAAAGCAATGAAGGAGATAGATCGGATGAGGCAATATTGGGAGTTTATGAATCCTGTGCATTTCCTTGTGGCTTCACAGTGATGGCTTTTAAACTGGCTGTCACCCATGTGTGAATGATCGCCTCCACCTGGGAAGATGGGGAGGCGGACAAGACATACACCCGCACACAGGACATGGGCACTCGCCCGGCTCATAATTCTTTCTTATGCTGCAAAAATGGAGAGCACTGTGATAGCGAAGAGAGATGTGACCCTTGTGATGATGTCTTTGGAGGGGAAAAAAAAAAAAAGGAAAAAGAAGATAGAAAAAAACCAACCCCGAGGGCAGGAGAGGAAACAGAAGAGCTAAGAAATAAATAACAAAGCAGGATGCTATTTACATATCCAGGGAGGGCCTCTGAGACCGAGCTCAGTGCTTTGGATGTCAGTAATAACTCGTGATGGAAATAAAGAGACTACTGCAAACCCACATCGCCCGAGATGGTATAGACACTGCCACTGCCTTTCCCTTTGTCTCCAGGCAAATTCCAGCACAGCAGTGGGCAAGACAGGCCTGTCACAGGGAACAGTGAGGTGGGGGTGGGGGTGGGGGTGAGTCCAGGGGTCCCCGTGAAGACTCAATTATGTTGGCTGTGAAGAGATTAATTAGAATTGAATTTCCTATTGATGTAAAACTGCGTTTTGCACCTGCTGCTGGCATCCTCATTACTGGTTTTCTATTACAGGGAATTATGTGATGCAGTGAAAGAAAGTTTATGCTTCCTGAGTGATACTCCTAAAATGGGTTTACTGTACGTAAACTGGTGGAGAAGAGGGTTACTTGGGAGAAATAGGATTTAACCCGTTTCCTTCTTCTCTCCCTTCTCCTTCTAGGCAAAGGAACCCCTATCCACTTGAGGAAGTTGTAAGGCGCAGAGGTTTTAATGCCCGCTGCCCAAGTGATAAGCTGTGTGAGGAAGGTCCGGGCTGGGCTTGCTCACTCTGTGCCTTGACACTTACTAGGATGATGAAGTGGAAGGAATCACCAGCTCCCTGCACTCAGAGAAGTCACAGCGAGTTACTCTCTGGAAAAGACCGCCCAGAGATCTGAAGTAGGGAATTGGAGTCCCTGGGATTTCTGTAAGGGGCTGGAGGTGTGTGTAGAGTGGTGAGCAGCGTCTGTGGTCTGGGGAGAGCTGGCAAACAATAATCTGGTGAGCGAAAGCTGCCTCCTTTCCCATGAACTACATGCTCCTCCCTTCCAAAGTCAAGTTTGGGAGGTACTGGTTGGGAGAGGGACCATCCCTGCCCAGGACAGGCTCAATATGTGTACATTAAATGGGAAACAGAGATATCACCCTCAAGAGCCCTTAATCCTCTCCAACTGGGGTGGTAATGACTAACTTTTTGGCCTCTGCTGTCCTAGCTGTTAAATGAGTAGAAACCAGGATGGAGGAGGCTCTGGGAAGCAAATAATTCTCAGCAATTTTGTGTAAATCTGCATTTCGTCTAAATTGCCTTAAATGATGCTACCTTCCAAACATGCCCTGAATTTGGGTCTGCAAGGGTGAAAGTAGTACCTCATGTTCTTATGTGGGTGCACCCCACATTACAGTTTTCTTGGGGGCTCCCAGGAGCTGGATTTGGGGCCTAGAGGGGAAACAGGAGCAGCAGAGGGCCTGCACACACCAGCACAGACCTGTGTTCTCTTTCCCTGGTACTTTGGGGATGAACCATCTTGAGCCCCAGAGCCCACAGATGTCCTTGCTTCTTCTGAGTAGCCATCATGGCGAATGCTTCCCCAGGGAAGGGAACTGGGGATTGACCATAGTCCTTGCTTCTCTGAAATGTCACCAAACTGGCTCAAAATTAAGGCGAAAGGACTACCCAGCACCTCCCCTGGCTGGGCCAGTCTGTCTCTGGTCTTCCTCTGGAAGCAGCAAGGCATCCTTCACAGCAGTGTTTCTCCAAAGAGCTTCCTGGAGCTCCGTAGCCACCTGGCCCAGGTGGTGGGAGGGCTAGTATCCAAAAGGGCCAGAAAGCGACCTCAGAGATAAAAATACAACTCATTCAGAAGCAGAGAGGAGCCAAGCTTTTGTGGTGGCCTTTCCGTGTCTTTTCTATGACTGGCGATACTCTACGCTTCACCCCATCAAAGTGAAACCTCTGCCGCACTTGAATATTGAGCACCTACCAAATGCCAGGTGAAGCCAGGAATTCAGCCGTGAATGAGGCAGACACAGTCTCTGAAGCTCCAGAGCTTATATTCCGGTGGGTCAGCAGGGCCTTCTAATTAGACATGCTGTGTCCTTACTCTGGAGCTAGAGCCCTAAGGGAAATCTGCCGTGGCCACAACCGTTGCCTCTGGGCTTGTGGAGAATGAAGAAGCAGCTGTGGAATGAGAAAATGTTTTAAAGAAATATTTTTATCGTAAAATAAAGCAGACAGAAAGAAATAAGCCAAGTAAATGTATAGCCTAAGGAGTTATTATGGAGGCCATCACCAGATGGAGGGATAGAATGTCACCAATGTCCCCAGGAGTCCATCATGCGCCTATTAATCTCAATTGCCTTCCTCCCTGGAGAAGTGATCCCCCTGCTGAGTCTTGCTCTGTTCTCTGGCTTTCTTTATAGTGCCTCACTTGAGTGTGCCTTCCTAGACTATGAGGTAGTCTTGGCCATGAAGAAAAATCAGATCTAGGGATGCGTGGGTGGCTCAATTGGTTAAGGATTCCACTTTGGCTCAGGTCATGATCTCATGGTTCTTGAGTTCGAGCCTTACATGGGGCTCGATGCTGACAGCTCAGAGTCTGAAGCTTGCTTCAGTGTCTCCCTCTCTTTTTGCCCCTCCCCAGCTCGTGCTTGTCTTTCTCTCTCTCTCTCAAAAACAAATAAATGTTTAGGGGCAACTGTTTAGGAGCCACTCAGGTGGCTAAACGTCTGACTTGGGCTCAGTTCATGATCTCACGAATTGTGAGTTCGAGCCTTGCATTGGGCTCTGTGCTGGTGGCTCAGAGTCTGTAGCCTGCCTCTCTCTTTGCCTCTCTCTCTCTCCCTCAAAAATAAATAAACATTTTAAAAAATCAGATCTATCTTTTGAGGGTTTTTTTTTTACCTATAGGTTTCCCCCCTCCCTCCCTTTCTTCCCTTTCCAATGTATCTGTTAAAGAAACTGACCCTCATAGTTTCCCTTTGTTGGGGTTCTGCTGATTGATACCCTGGATGCCATTCAAGAGCATTCCTCTGCATTTCCTGCGAATTGGCAGCTGGATCCAGAGGTTAGAGCAGCCTCAGGTTCAGTCATTTTGGCAACACCACAGGTGGTGGCGTGTTCTTTCATCGGGAGGCACGCGATGTCTGTTCACCTCTCTTTTTGTGAAGTTAACGGCCGGTGCTGCTCAATGCCTAGATCTGTTCATTCACTGGGGGTTTCGGAATGGTGATATTCTAATTTTATAGCTTCTTTTTGATATATCAACTTGAGTACTTCTATAAAGAGATGCTCCCACTAGTCTACCATGTGGCTACCCAGTGGTGCAGTTCACATCATAAAGGCAGCATAAATGTTTCTTTCCTTTTATTTACCCGTTTTTGAGAGAATACATTTGTTTCTTATCCTCTGAAGGCGGTGGTGTTTTAAGAAGTGTTATGAATTAAGGGTTTAAATATATCTGATGGGTTTAATCCATTACAATTATAATCTTTATTGAAGCTCAAACGGTCTCTTATTTGGCCCCTGGGGGCCTCTCGCAGACGGTTCCCGTGTCCTTTCGACACAATCTTTCAGTCCCTGCTATCCTCCTTGCTACCTGGTGTGACGAGATGTGCCTGGCTCATCTCACATATTTCTTACTCCAGACTTGAGATGCAATCAGCCGTGGAGAAGTCAGACCTGGAGAACTCAACCATATCTCCAAGAAGTCTCCATGGTGTCTATTACCAGGCCATCTCTTTTTTAAACAAACAAACAAACAAACAAACAAACAAACAAACAAACATAAAATGTCAAGAAAACGAGAAGACAAGCCACAGACTGGCAGAAAACATTGTAAAAGACATATCTGATAAAGGGCTGCTATCCCAAATATCCAAAGAAATAACAAGAAATGAGCTATCGAGCCACAAAAAGACATGAAGAAAACTTAAATGCATATCGCTAAGTGAAGGAAGCCAATTTGAAAAGGCTACATCCCTCTGATTCCAACGATATAGCATTCTGGAAAAGGCAAAATTATGGAGACAGTAAAAAAAAGATCAGTGGTTGCCAGGGGTTAATGGGGAGAGAAGGAAGGAGGGGGGATGAAGAGACGGAGCACAGGGGATATTTAGGGCAGCGAGACTATTCCGTATGACACTATAGGGGTGGATATGTGTCCTTATACATTTGTCAAAGCCCATGGAGCATACAACCCAAAGAGTGAACGCTAATACAAACAATGGACTTGGGTGGATGTTAGTCAATGTTCGGACATTGATTGTTGTAAATGTACCACACCGACGCTGCGTGTTGATGATAGGGAAGGCTGTGTGTGTGCAGAGGGGATTTAGGAGAAACTGTCTTTTCCACACAATTTTGCAGTGAATCTAAATCAGCTCTAAAAAATAAATTCTATGAATTACTAAAAAAAGATTAAAAACTCCATGAATGTATACTGATTCTTAAATTCAAATTCAGAGTTATTAGGTGTTTACCTAACCATTTTTATACCTGAATTCCTTTCTCTTCTCCAAGACTACAGCACAGGAGATGACAGAATTAGAATACCCAGCAATGGGTACCCACACACACAACAGTCTCAGGGTAAAACATCATTGCTTCTTCAATCAGCACCAGCATCGAAAACAGGTAACATTTTTCCCTGTGTTGCCTCATTCTCTTATCCCTCCATTCATAAATAGCTGTACTGTTCCTATATTGTCAAAGCATATGGCTGTTATCCTTTCCTTTTTATTTTTTAATTTTTATTTATTTATCTTAATTTTTTAAGTGTATTTATTTTTTGAGAGAGAGACAACAGGGGAGGGGCAGAAAGGGAGAGAGAGAGAAAGAGAGAGAGAGAGAGCAAGCAGGGAAGGAACAGAGAGAGAGGGAGACACAGAATCTGAAGCACGGTCCAGGCTCTGCGCTGTCAGCACAGAGTCTGATGCAAGGGCTCGAACTCATGAACTGCAAGATCATAACCTGAGTCAAAGTCAGATACTTAACTGACTGAGCCACCCAGGAAACCCTAGATAAAGTTCTTAAAATGTTTATTATTGAGAGAGAAAGAGAGCGAGAGCGAGAGAGAGAAAGAGCACGTGCATACACATGAGCTGGGGAGGGGCAGAGACAGTGGGAGACAGAGGATCCAAAGTGGGCTCTACACTGACACCAAAGAGCCCAGCGTGGGGCTTGAACTCACAAACTGTAAGATCACAGTCTGAGCTGAGGTTGGAGGCCCAACCAACTGAGCCACACAGGCACCCTCTTCTATAGGTAATTTAAATTTAATGTTTGCCTCTTTACGTTGATGTCCCTCTTTGGCTCTCATTTCCTATTAGATTCCCCAGGAAGTTCTCATGGAGACAGTATTTCCTGAACTTTTGCATGTTGGTATGAGTTTATACCCTTTACATTTGAAAGTCAGTGTCTGTAGATATAAGATCCTTGGTTCATATTTTATGTTCTTGAATATCTTAAATATAGTATTCTTCTTGTTTGTGGCATGTGTTACTGTCAAAAAGTTGATGGTAATCCAATTTTCTAAATCATGCTATTTTCGCTTAGCTACTCGAAGGGTTCTTTTTCTCCAAAGTCGCACATTATAATTATGGCTTGGTTTTGGTCACTCTGGGTCAGTATTTTCAGAAATGTGGTGCAACCTTTCAATATGTAGTTTCAACCCTTTCTTATTCCTGCAAGGTTTTCTGGAACTACGGCTTTCATTATTGGTTCTGTTCTTTTCCTTCTTTCCTTCTTTCCTTCTTTCCTTCTTTCCTTCTTTCCTTCCTTCCTTCCTTCCTTCCTTCCTTCCTTCCTTCCTTCCTTCCTTTTCTTCCTTCCTTCCTTCCTTCGTTCCTTCCTTCCTTCCTTCCTTCCTTCCTTCCTTCCTTCCTTCCTTCCTTCCTTCCTTCCTTCTCTTCAGGGACTCCTATTTTCTGTGTGTTGGGTGGTCTTTACCTAGCTTTAAGATTTGTCACTTTTTCTTAAATCCTTTGTATCACGTTCATTTCTTTTTGGTTTCTAAACTCTTCCATTTCCACCCCCCATCCTTTACTCCTCCCAAAGCATTCTCTGTTGTGTGTCCATACTTGTATTCTGTCTAATTTAATTTCTCAAAATTACTTCTTAGAGACCCAGTTCTTTCCTCGGTTTGTCATTTCATTCCTGAGCTGGTCTGTTTCTGATTTGTGCTGTTTGTTCATATATCAGCTCCTTAATTTATTCTAGCTCTTTTTGAAATAGTAGGTTATAGCTTTTTATTTGCTTGGTAGGCATGCCTTTCTGGTGTGCTTTTCACCGTCAGAAGAGATGGCATTCTATGGCTCATTCTCTTTTTTCTTAAAACAACTTTGTGTGGGATATGACCTTGATCCCTTTCTGGTGCCCATTTTTGCAAAGGTGAAATTAATTTTTCTGGGCTTTTAAAAAGAGGTTTTGTTCAAGATAGCTTTTCTAACTTCCAACTTTCTAACTTCACAAAGCTCCCTGTTTCGTTTCATGCAGTTGAAAGGCAGGTCCCCGCTTTCATCTGGCTCTTCTGTTTGCTTCCTCTCTGTTCTGGCTCTGTTCCATTTTGATCCTTCCGTCAGCAGGGTCTCCCCAGTGTGGGGCCCTGTCCTGGAAGGAGCACCTGGCTGGTCAGCCTCAGGAGTTCCCAGCGGCTGGGCTGCTCCATCCCCTTTAAGTGTTCTTACCTGACGACCCTTCGCACTTACAAGCTATCAGAGTGGGCAAAATGCCCCCTGGTTTCAGCTGCTATTCTAAAACCAGAGCTCTGGGCTTTCCAGTGAGCACCTGTTGGCTATTTCGGGGTGCTTCTGTTCTCAGGCATGAGAAGCACCCCGTTTCTTCCCTTTGCCACCATTTTGATGTTTTGGGGGATACATTGCCCACGAGTTTTATTGTGAATGTTTCCCACAGGTGTTTGGTCCTCCTACCTAGTCGGGGTGTCTGTTTTTATTAGAGGATTCAAGGATATTCAAAATTATAATCCACTAGCACCGTCACCATCTCCTCAGCAATACTCCAGGGAGAACTTCTAACGTCACTTTAATACCATCAAGGCGTGCTTTAGCACAACCAGACCAGAGGAGAAAAACTATGTAAACGGTAATTCGTGTAGAGCTTCTGGCGCTGCTCGTGGCATTGTAGCAGGCCCAGTCTATCCCCTCAGCACGTCTGAATTCAACCCGGGAGGCAGTTCCAAACCCGAGCTTCTACATCTCTCCTCTTCTCCCTCTAGAACGTTCCCTGGAACCACTGAAGCACATTGGCTTGCTTTATGCTTCCTGAGCTTCCTGAGATCACTCTCAAATAAGGTAGCTGAGCCTGGATGCTTGTCCTGGGTCTGCTTTGGGGGGAATACAACCCAAGACAGACACTAAACTGTGTTCCAGGAGGCTTGCCTGTCTCCAACATCTCTCGTTAGTGCTTGTGATTTTCAAAACCGGAGTGATGTTAGCTTAATATCTTCAATAGTCTTTGGTGAGAGATATTTTTATTCTGCGCAAACGAAATGCTTGTCTTTCCTGTCTACACACCTCCTTATTCCCTCAAAGGGCCCTGGTTGATTAGCTGTTTCCTCTAGACAGTGTCTTTCCTAAATGCTAGCTTTGTTTTCTCAAGTTCAGCAATCCTATTTTCTAATTGTAGAGTCTACCCTTTTTCTGGACATGAAAATGAGAGTCCTTTATCTGTAGACACAGAGTATCCTTTGTGTGTAACCAAATGTAGATTGAATTATCATCCCTGGTTCTTTGTGGCTGGAAATCTTATGAACGATGTCAGGCCTGGTGAGATAGGTCAGATCAAATGCCACCTCCTCCATGAAGCCCTCCCTGGTGCCCCGGGGTGGGGGGGGAGGGTGGTGGCATTCAGCCACTTCTCTCATGCCTCCACCATAATCTCCCTTGCATTCTAGTCTGTCTGTCTGTCTGCCTGCCTTACTCCTTGACTGTGACTGCTCTTCCCAGGGCCTCCCCGTTGTCCTGACCTGAGCAGTCCCTCAACAAAAGCTGTGCTGGACAGTCTATGCCTAAAGGCAGGTGGTCCAGACACTTGTAAAAGAGGCTGGGGCTTCACCCTCGAGGATGCCTCCCCCCCGGTGCACCGTCTCAGCAAACGCCGAGACAGAGCCGAGCCGGACCCCTGCCCTGCTCCCCTGATCTTGGGACAAGGCACCAGGTCTGGAACAGGCACAGAGGGAGGACTCATTTAAGCCCAAGCCATGCCCGCTATGAGCAAGCAGACGGCAAGCTCTGTCTGAGGACAGGGATAGGGAACAGAGTGTGACAGTCTCCGTGCTGAGACCTGCCTGGCTGCCTTCATGCCACAGGGCCCTCCGTGTGGTGTCAAAAGAGGAGATTTGGGTTGTCTTGGGTTTTTTTTAACCTAACTTTAAACACTATTGACAGCAAGATGTCTCCAGCACGAAAGCCGACAGGGAGGCAATGGCTCGGTGTTTCCATAGCTACCGACAGGACGCCACTGGGCAGTGCTCTGAACTCCAGAGCATCTCGGGCTCTGCCTGCAGGATGGAGTTTCCTGGGCTCTGGGAGAACTCGGCAACGAAATGGCAGTTGCTTAACTCAGTTTCTGCTGCAGCTGCCTTCTGTTTTCAGTGACGGGGTTTCGCTTCTCCAGGTCTCCAAGGACGTCCGCTCAGAACACCCCCTGCACCCAGGAATCCTGGGAAAGCCGGAGATGTCCCTTGCCTCACAAACCTTCTGCACATTGTGGCATCTGCTTCCAAAGCCTGGTGATCTTGGGGCCTTCTTGGCACTGAGGGGTGGCAAGGCTGTGAGGGCAGTTTCCTGGGTGGCCGGCTGGCTTTCAGGGACGGGGTGGGCACGGGAAAGGAGAAGCAGATGGTACATTTTAGCATCACCTGCTTCCTGTCTGGAAAACCCTTGGGAGGGTCTGTAGAACCAAACCTTCTCAGGCTTCTCTGGTTTCTCCATGAGAGGGGACCCACAGGTGCTTCTCTCCAGGGATGACTTGGACGTTTCCCATGGAGGCATCTTCGCACAGAGGAGTGGGCTGCATGGGGACAGGCATTCCTGATCTTCTGCCCTTGTGAGTCCCTCTGAGGAAGACGCCGCCTGATTGACGGGCTCCTTCTGGTCTCGTCTCCTTGGATGCATCGTGCACCAGGCTTTTGTTTTGAGTCCCGGTAGAGAGATTCATGCCACCAGGCGTTGTGTGGGCTCCCGGCACAGTGTGAAAATACCACTTGTTCAGGATCGCCTGGAGAAGCCGGGAGGTACCTGTCGCTGTTTTCAGTCTCTGCTCAGGCCGCCCACGTGGATTATGGCACACCCTGCCTGTGCTAACGGGGTCTGAGAAACCTTTGAGCAGACCTGACCGCTTTGGGGACATTTTTAGGAGGTCTCTGCTGGGGCAAGCAACAATCACTACCAAGCTTCGTGACCCCTTTGCTTTTCCAGCTCTGAGGACACAGACCTGGGGCTCCTCCAGAATGAGGTCCCCAGCCTGGCTGTGAAATTGCCAACGTGTGTGACCTTTATCTTTGTGTCACATTTCTGAGCTCCCAAGTCAGGGAAGTCTCAGGGTGCATAGCCTTACCCCATGGCATGCTCCCGGTGGCATTTGATAAAGGTTTCTGGAGTGTTCCTATGGAAATAGTTTGTTCTGTTCAAAATAATCCTTTCTTTTTAAAATCTTCAAGCCCAATTCTTAATACTAAGCATTAGATGTAGAATAGCATTCAAGTCTGCATTTAAAAAAATGCTTTTAGCTAGCTCAGGAACTCAGAAGACACTTAAGCCTCACTTTCCTACCACACGATGGAAGGATGTGAGTGGATTTATAACCCTTGGTCAGAGCAGAGGAGTTTTGAAAATGCGCTCTGGGCTGATGATGCTGGAGCAGAGATCCTGCCCTGAGAGGCCCCTCGGCCCCTCTCAGACCCCACAGAGCACTCGGTGATGCTGAGAACCCAGCAGCTGCTGTTGCTCTGGGGAGCAACTAGCTGGCCCATGAAAGCAAGCTCAGTTGTACAGATCTGGGCTAGGCCAGAGGGAGTCCTAGGAAATCAGCAACCCCTCCCAACTAGGCAGCATTTAAAAAGAAATGCCACGGGGAGCCCTGCGTGGCTTAGTCAGTTAACTGTCCGAATCTGACTCTTGATCTTGGCTCAGGTCATGATCTCACAGTTTGTGAGTTTGAGCCCCACATCAGACTCTGCACACTGACCTCGTGGAACCTGCTTGGGATTCTCTCTCTCCCTCTATCTCTCCGCCCATTGCCCACTTGCGCTCTCTCTCTTTCTCTCTCTCTCAAAATAAATGAATAAACTTTAAAAAAAGTAATAAAAAGAAGTGCCATGAATTGATTTCATACAGTAATCTCCTTATTATAATAGTCACCTCAGTTAATAATGAACAACACGTAGCCCAGAAAGGAGGGTCAGCCATGCCAAATTGATGGAATAGAGGATGATGCATAATGAGCTTGTTCGTATTTGGATGTAGATAGATGTGCAGAACCAGCACAGCGGCAAGAGAAGTGAAACTTGTTATCCATCTAGAAAGAGGAGACCGCCCCCCTGCAAGCCTTTCCCTCTATCTTTTGAGGAACGGTGAAAAAGTCAACTTCAGCTCCACCCTGCATCACATGAATGCTGAGTTAGTTTGGTCCAAATGAAATAGCACTTAGTGAATTGTGACATATAGTCTAGAATTTTAAATTCTGTACCCCAAAGTAAAAAAGAAAAATCTCTCTACCGCTTATGCTCAGGGTCTCCTGGACCCCCTCCTGCAGCGAATCCCCCACCTTAGTGTCCTCTCCTCATCACAGAGAGGCCACTGGAGGAGGACTGGGCTCAAGGATCTGCGGGAACTGAAGGAACAAGGGGTAGCAGACCAGCCCAGTGGTGTTTTGTGTGTGTTTTGTTTTGTGTTTTGTTTTGTTTTTTAATTAAGAAGCGCCAAAATGAACTTGAGCTTGGCAAGACCTCAAGAGTGAAGCCAGGTTGGCTCTGAGCCCAGTTTGCATGGATGGGCTGGACTTGGACGTGGGCCTGGCTCCCTCCTGGGCTGTGGGGTCAACAGGGGCACATCTGTAGGCCTGTTCAACTTTGATGGGGGGAGGAGGGCATCCTTTCCTGGAGACCCCAGGGATTCTCTAGCTCTCTGCCCTGGGTGCTCCGTCCTCCCTCTGGATGCTCAGGTCCCCATGTGGCCCTGTGAGATGCCCCCGCTACCACAGTGTCCTTTCAAGAAGTTTTTTTTTCCTCAAGGTAGCCACGGGTTTTATTACATGCTACACGGAAAACCCTATCTGTTCACCAACTCTCATTGTGTTGAAGGTGGACACTGGCAACACCTTAGCCTGAGGTGGAAACCTACTCTTTACAAGGGGCCTATTGCCATGACGGTGGAATTTCAGAATTTACAACTGGTGTCTGGGATGTGGGATTGCTTGGACACCCCCCACCCCCACCCCCCGCAACATTGCTAATGTAGAGGGTGCTCACACCAGCATCCTGGCCACTCAACAAAGAAGGAAACAAAGGGACCGTCCCTTCCAACTTCTCCAAAGCCCAGAGAGTGACAGGAATTGGGTCATAGGGAGAAGAGGAAAGGGGCAGGGAAGGAACATTCATCCAAGATGGCCCCCCGTGGCCAAGGGAACCTCTCTAAGCCTTCTGTCCATGGGAAGAAGTTTTAAGAATTGTGGCATCACAGTGCAAGCCTGGAGGGGCCTCAAAAACCTGGGCTACACTCCCCTTACTGTTCAAATGGGGAGGAAAGGCTTGGTCACAGTCCCACACCAAGGCGCAGCAGAGGCAGCTGGGGCAGGCAGCTGTGTTCCCAGGGAAGGGTCTCCCATCCGAATGATGCTGTGGTCAGCATGTCCCAGTGCAGTGAATTAACTCTGGGAGACCCTGTGGTCACAGTACTTCAGAGGCCAGTACAGGGCCAGATGCTTGACACCCATCTTGAGGTGGCTGATCTGAGTGACCCAGAGCAGGCCATCCTTGCGATTCTACTTTCCAAAATGTTTTTCACACCCTTCACCTTACCTGTGGGTCCCTGATGCCCTGAGCAGGGTGAAGTCTATTTTTGCAAATAAGGAAACAGTCTGGGAAGGGCAAGGAGACACTCTCAAGACCACCCAGCCCATGCCTTGCAGAGCAGAAACAGGCCCCCTGGGCCATGCCTTTATTCTTTTCTTTCTCCGATGGGATGCAGGGAGATAGGTGTTCCTGGGGCTGCTGCTCCAGGCGGCTCCCAACCCTTCCCCCGAACTCTGCTCTGAAGCTTCTCACAGAATGGAAGGTATAGGACTCAGTCTTGAGGCACATAGGGTTCACATGCCCTTCATCAAACACAAGGTGCTGCCCCTCTGTGCTGCCTTCAGCTCCCCGCCCAAAGGTAAGGGAGAATCTTCCCTCAAGGGAATGGTCCAGGGACCTGGAGCCGAGGTAGGGGATGGTTTGCCTGCCATCCTCCAGCCAAACTTGGTCGGGCCCCCTCCTTCTGCCTCTTTGGCAGCAAACAGAGTGGCTTCTGAACCTCTCTGTGAGCTCCCCTGGGGCTTGGGGTGTGGACTCATGGGGGGATCTAACGGAAATGTCTACTCACCTTACTTGGGATGAAGGGAGAAGTTTGCCACTAATCTTTCAGTGGAGACACATGTATCAGAAACTGTAAGCAAGCACACAGGGCTTCATGTCGGGAATTTATAGTGTTTCTCCGCCTCCCTCACTGCAGAGGCCAAACCTGACTTTCAAAAAAGGGCACGCAGCCCTTGGCAAATCCCGAGGAGAAAGCACAGGGCATTTTGTGCCAGGGGCCTCGGGCCCATTTTGGGGATTTCCCTGAGGGCCTCTCAAAATAAGAAGCAAGTCTGAGTGACAAATTGAAAATGTAGCTTATGTCAAAGGAATGCAGCATTGTTGATTCCGAGCAATGTCTGCCTGAATATTAGATGCAAATAAGTGCTAATAAGTACAGTTGGAAGTGCTAATGGAAAACCTGTCCTTCCCAGGAGGATCACTGCACACAGATGCACGGGGTGGCTGAGAGGGCCTGATGGGCCCTACTTGCTGCTAGCTTGGTCCTGGTAAAGCCTGTGTAGACGCATCCCGTGGAAGTAGAGCTTGTGTGGACTCATCCAGGGGAAGCGCTTGTGGTTCGGCGCCTCCTCCTGGCTATACTGCTGGGCTCAGGGGATGGGAATCAGGTCTGGAACAGTCTCTGAGCTCAGGATCTTGGAGAGGGAACCCCACTGAACCTTCTCCACTTTGGAATCAGCAGCCTCACCCTGGCTTTGCCACCCTCCAGCGGTGTGGATTCCGGCAACCTGGTGGCATCCTTGTATCTTGGTTCCCTCAAACATAAAACGGAAATAATAGTGCCTACTTTGTTGCAAGAATTAAGGAAGATCATCGTGGTGTTGGTCTGCTAAAGTTTGTCTTCTCATCTTTTCTGTTCTCCTTCTGAATGTGAACTCACTTGGGGCATTAAGAAGGCCTCAGGGCTGCCCTGGGCAGCCTGGGCACCACCCAGGCCTTCGGGAGCCCTACTGCCAGGAGGTCCCTGGCCTTCCGCAGGAGTGGCTCTGCTCCCTGCCAGGTCTGCCCCCAGCCATCTCCTCTCTGGTCAATCAAAGGCCATGAGTCCACACCATTCCCCAATTCCATCTTACACTCTGAGTCAGCAGGGTGGAGACATCAGACCAACCAAACAGCAGATACAATGAGAGGAGGGTGAACCTCCTTTATTTTACTAAAGTTTCTCCCCAGGTTTTTCAAAATACTGGGGTCCCCTAAAGATCAAGAGGTGACTGATTTACAGTTTCATCAAGTTCCTGTGAGAAGCCAGCCTGCCTGCCTTCCCAGAACCTGCTTGCCCCCTGCAGGTGGGGGCTGCCTGTTCTCCGGAAAAACAGGACTGGAGTCAGAGCCCCGGCTCTTCCTTTCTCATCCCTGCTCTGTCCTGGTACTCTGTGTGGCTGTGGACCTGTCACTTCCCCCACTGTGTGTTGATGGCATGTATAGGGAGCAGCCCGCTGACCCAGGTTGACCTCGCACGACTCCCCTCCCCCACGAGATCTCAGGATGTGATCCAACAAGGACTTCAAGAGATAGCCCTCGAGGGAAAGCCTGGGTCACAGGTCCTTTCAGCAGAATCCAGAGCCCCAGGAATTTGGAGAACGTGAAGACACTCAGGACCGAGGCCGCCCAAGACCTTGACCAGATCCCACTGAGGCTGAGGCCCAGGGATTCCCCCAGAAGGTACCAAGGGATCAGTCCTCTGCGTTTCACCAACCCCGCGCCCCGGCAGCGTCGGGTCCTGAGCGTGCGCCCCTGCCCAGCTGCGGTCACGGCCCGCTCCGGTGACGCCTTGTCATTTTCCCAGGTCGGCGCCGGCGTGCGACCCACCGAGGCAGTGGCAGCACTCTGGCCGCGCTCTGGAGCCAAGTGGCAGCCTCCAGTTCGGCTCTCAGGGAACCTGGGATACGGGCGCGGCCCCCAACACGACCGCCCCCACCCCCGCGGCCACTGGACCGCGCCCAACAGCGGCTCCTTCGAAGCGCGCGGCCCGTGGGGCCGCGGGAGCCGCAGAGCGCGCGTGGGCGCGGCTCCGTCGAGCTCCCGGGAGGGACCCGCAGATCGCAGGAGTGATCCCCTCCCGGCCCGGCCCCCGCCGCCACAGCCACGGCGGGGCGGGGCCCAGGCCGGGGGCGGGGCGCCGGGCGGGCGCGGCGTTATTTCCAGCCTCGCCGGAGGCTCCGCTCGCACTTAGCTGGGAGCCTTCCCGGCGCGCAAGCAGGATCCGGTAGAGCTGTGGGGACAGAGGAGAAGGCGGCGGCTGGAGGTGGGAGGCGGGGGACGGACCCGGGCTCGGGGCCGAAGAAGAGCACGCCACCGCGCCCTCTCTCCCTCCCTCTCCTGCGCGCTCCGGCCGCCGGCCCGCGCCGCTCGCCTCACCCACCGCACCGGGTTCCGCCTGGAGCGGGAGGAGGCCCCGGGCCCGAGCCGGGGCGGAGGTCTGCCCTGCCGCCCGGGCGTCCGGGAGCGGGAGATTCGCCGTGGAGTACCGAGCCCCGGCTGACGGCGCCCGCGGCCCCGCGAGCGCCAGCTGCGCCAGGTAAGTGCGCTGCGCACCCCCTGCCTCAGCCCTGTCCCTGCCTTGTGCAGGCTCCCGGCTGGGAAGGGCGCCTCGAAGGGTCCCAGGAGGACCTGAGACTGCACTGCGTCCCGGCGCCGAGAACCTACAGGGTTAGGTGTCCGAATCCGCGGGCGGAGATAGGGCGCGCGGGGTTCCGGTCCGGCAGCGCTTTGGGGACCGGCTCCAGTAGCGGGAACTTTAATTAGACTTTTGCTCCATGGCTTTCGCTTGCCTCCGCGCGTCTGTGAACTGCCGCCCCACAGGCTCCCTCGGTCCCTGCGGATGCTCTGCTGCTGTTCCCAACCCTGGGTGCCGGGGGCGGGGAGGCAGCGTCGGCGGCGGGGAGGGCCGGACTGGAGCGCCCGGGGCGCCCAGGGCTTTCCCGCGCGCTCGGGTCTGGGACTCGCCGGCGAGTTGTCGCGGGCGGGGGCGGGGGAGGAGTTAGGAGCTGCCTGGGCTTCCTACCGAGTGGCGGAAGGTGCCCCCGCGCTCCGTCGCGCGCATCCCCACCCCGCGATTCTCTTGGGCACCGGCCTGTTTTGTACTCGAGGCGAGTGTGCGTGCGTCAGTGATCGTGTGAAGGTGTGTGCGTGCGAGTGTTGGGGAGTGCGGGAGTCCGAGCCTCCGGCGGCTCTGGTGGGCGGGGGAAGGATCTGCTTGGCTGCGGGACCCAGCCGAGCCTGGCGGCGGCTGCAACTCCCAATTACTAGCTTCCTCCAGGTTTGCATGCCAGCTCTGACCTCGCGGGAGGCTGGCCGGACCAGGCGAAGGTGCGTTGGCGGGTTTTGGTAGTGCCAGTGTTGACGCTTGGGTCGGAGGGGACC
Source organism: Proteles cristata cristata (assembly GCA_017311185.1). Taxonomy (NCBI): domain Eukaryota; kingdom Metazoa; phylum Chordata; class Mammalia; order Carnivora; family Hyaenidae; genus Proteles; species Proteles cristata. The sequence continues at coordinate 140,498 of JAESUZ010000174.1, read as the reverse complement.
CCTCGCCTCTCCCGGGTGCCGAATTCCCGCCGCCCCAACTTCCGCCATACATCTGGGCCCCAGGCCCCACGACCCGACCCGGGGCTAGCGCGGCCGTCGGCTGTGAGCGCTCGCTGCCGGGTTCTCACTGCGAAGTAGGGGCCGATCCTGGAGCTCAGTGTCTTAAGCTGTCTCCGTTATGGGTTGGACACCGGGTCCTTGGGACGCGTCCCAGTTGGACCCTGCGTCCCAATTGGCTCTGCTAGGGAGACTGGACGGCAGGGCGGTCCTCGGATGACCCTGTAACAGGGCTGCAGCGGGAGGCTGTTGAGCAACGGGGCTGTGGCCCCCCTGTGGAGTGCATGGTGGGAGAGGCGGTGGCAGAGGGATAAGGGGCAGACTAGACCCTTCCCCATTTCTGGGATGCTTACAAGCCGCACTACCAAGCCCACTTTCTTTGGGTAACTTGTCACCTCCCAGTTCATCTTGACCCTTGCCTGTGGGTGGGGAACTTCTCTTAAGTCCTGCCCTAGAACAGCGTAGCTCTGGAAGGAAGCGGGAGAACCTTTTAAAACATTTCCCAACTCTCATGGCCTCTCTTGCCCACCCTCTGTCCCTGTCCCAAAGGCAAGGCAGACAGGCTGCAGGAAGAGGTGACATTCTGCTCCCCGTAGGAGACCCTCTTTAAATCCAGACAGTCCACCACAGAGGGCAGGACAGAGCTGAGGAGCCCCCTTGGGGGGAGCTGGAAATACATTTCAGGGCCTTCATCGGACTTACCTCTGTGAGATTACCCACAGGAGGGATAAAAGACAGACCCTGAAGAGATGGAGTCTCTTAGGGTGATCAATAATTTAAAAGCATTTGAACATAGAAAACCTCAAAGTCAGGCCCCATCCCTGAGCCTAGCCCATTCACCCTGAGACACACCAGTGGCACAGCTTATTTATTTATTTACTTGGAATCAGACTCCACAGAGTGAATTATGTTCCCCTGGTATTGATTTTTAAAAAGACCCCAAATTAAAAAGTCAAGGCTTTCTTAAAACAAGGTCAAGGATTAATTATTTATAGAGAGACATCAATCAGCTGATGTGGGGGCTCATTTATAAAATGCCTGAGCGGGCCAAAAGGAGCATGGGCTGATTTTCCCTGGCTCCGGCTGGGAGAGGAGCAGGCTTGTCTGACCTCCTGGGCTTGGCAAGGCTTTCCCGGATTGTGACCGGAGGAGGATCCTTTGTAACTCAGCCTGCTGTTCGAGAAGCCTTTTTAATCTTGTAGCCAGAGTGCCACTTGGGAAATTTCATGCATATTTGCTGTGTTTCCATAATGAACATTTACTGATTACAGAGTATCGAGGGAATTTCATTTTTTAAACATTTATTCAAATGTCTGTTTATGTAAGCTAATAAGTCTGGGAAAGTTGGGTAGCTACTTTTTTGCCGTATGGTTGTTGGGAAAGTATGCCTGGTGGGCTCCTTGCAGAAGGTGCCTTGGAGTCACTGAGAAGGTGGGAAGTCAGAGGCTCCCGATTGGAAACGCCCCGCAGACTACTTCTCTGCTCTTCACTGAGGGTTTATGCCAGTGGCAAACTGACAAGCTTTTTGTGGTTTTGCTGATCGAAGAGATGAGTGCTTAAAGCTTTTATAGTGATTTTGCTGATGCATCTTGTTGGAGGGACCAGTGGTGAGCGCCAGGGTCTTGTGTGAACCGGTGGGGGGCGGGGGTGCCGCCTCTCCTGCTGCCTGGCCTCAAGCGTGACATGCCTGCCCTACCTGGACCCGCAGTGTCTCCCAGGCTTTCCCATGTGTGGTAGCCACACAGGAGAGCCGTGGAGCAGGGAGGGGGCCTACAGGCAGGAAAGTGGGCCAAGGGTATGGCAGTGCCTAAATGAACAACTGTGGCAATTAGATCCAGTAAACACTGTGTAAAACAAGGGCCCCAGCCTTTCAGCTGATCCGAAGGTAATGAGTTAGAAATAGGAGATTTATGTAGTCCTGGCCCAGGGAGATCAATGTGGCCCTGCGGTGGGACAGTGAGAAATTAAAAAAAAAAAAATCAAAGGGGCGCCTGGGTGGCTTGGTCGGTTAAGCGTCCGACTTTCGCTTGGGTCATGATCTCGCGGTTTGTGGGTTCGAGCCCGCGTCGGGCTCTGTGCTGACTGCCAGCTCGGAGCCTGGAGCCTGTTTCAGTCTGTGACTTCCTCTCTCTCTGACCCTCCCCTGCTCACGCTGTCTCTCTCTCTCCTAGAAATAAATAAAACATTAAAAAAATTAAAAAAAAAAAATCAAGGATGGTTGTCTGGATGTGAATGCAGGAGATGGTGTCCTGGACCCTCAGGAGGGTTGCTGGGAGCAGGTAGCCTGTGTGGTGACAGTATGGGGACAGTAGGCTCCCTGGCACTGTCTTTGAGGTCACAGCCAGGACTAGTCTGACCCCAGAGCAGTCATGTCCCCTCCTTCCTGGGAAAAGGCTGCCCAAAGGCAGAGGGAAGGCCCGGCATGCAAACGACCAGGGGACAGGGCTGCGTTAACTCAGGTGCCGGAGGACACAGGCGATGCCATCTCATTTCTCCCCAGCTGGAAGGCCTGTGATCTCGCAGTCAGCAAATCACCGTGGCGGAGGATGAAACTTACAAATTGGTTGTGGGGAAAAAGTTGTGACTTTTACCCTGTACAAAACTACCTGTCATTTGTGATCTAGGGCTGTGGCATGTACCCTCTGGCCCAGATACAGCCTCGGCCACCACTGGCAGGAGGGGGAAGCCTGCATCTTGGGAGGGGCGTGACACCAGAAAACAGCCCTGATTCCCTCTCAGAAGCCACCTTCCGGGAAGTCCTGAGTGTCCACACGGGGGCAAGGGGCTGTGTCCCCCCATCCCAGCTCCCCACCTTGAAGGCGAGCCATGCATTTCTGGGAAATCAGTGCCTTTTGCTGCTGATGACTGAAGGTCGGAGGTGGCCCTGATGGGCAACAGTTATTTGAACTAAATTGGAGTTGTCAACATTGAAGTCTGGAGCCAGATGACCCCATCCCACGTTCCCATTGTCAGACTCACTGTGGCAGTCTTTCTTTCTGCCATCAGTGAATGTTTGAGAAGCAGGTGGTAGGTGTCTGTCTCTGTGCCAGGCTCCGGGGACAGAGAGTAAACCAAACTAAAGAGCAGCCCCTACCCCTGTGGACAGCCATTCCCTCATGACTGGCTCATCACTCCCTGATTCATGGTCTGCCGCGCAATGCCATAACCGAACAAATAACCGACACGTGTGGTTCTAGGCTGTGAGGAGCATATAAAGGAAACATCTGGGTGTTTCTGAGATGCGAATAGAGTGATCTGAGCTGGACTGAGGGACAAGAACCTCCCTGAGGGGGTGACACTTCAGCTGAGGTCTGAAGGAGGAGCCAGAACTAAGCAAGAGGGGGACAGACAGAGGGAGGGAGAGAGCTTGGCAGGTGGAGTGTGTGAATGAGTGAGAGGGAGCATGGCCGGCCGGCCAGGAGCCTTGGGGAGGCTCATGTAGCGAGTAGAGTGGAGGGCTTGATGCAATTGGAGACACAGCCAGAGCCCTGCCCATATAGGGCCTTGAAGGCCAGGGAGAAACTTAGGACTTGACCCCACCAGCTGCTGCAGAGGAAGGAGCCCAGTGAGGAAGGAGCTATTGCAGGAAGGTGACCAAGGTCTTAAATTAAGAGGAGCAGACCGAGGGGACTCTGCTAGGGCTTGGTGCTGGGTTAAGTACGGGAGGGAGGGTGGTAAAGACTGTTGGGACCCTGACTTCTGGATCACCAGTGGGAGCTGTCAGTTCCCTGAGGCAACTCCTCCCCCCCCACCCCCCTCGCCCCCACGCCTCCCTCCCAGCCCTGCCCCACCAGATGAGGAGTCTCAAGCTCCTGCACCCTCTGGTTGGGTTATGTCCTCCAGGGCTGGGGCTCAGGCGGCTGCTTGTGTAGCCCTGCCTCCGTGCCCCTGCCCACATGGCCCAACTTCTAGCTTTCCTGTAAGCTTTGGGCCTTCCACTACCTTCCCGCCAGCAGTTAGTAAGTGACAGGGTCCAGTGCCCGTGCTCTCTGAGGACTTTGATGCCCACTCTCCTCTGTAGCTGATTGCCTGCCAGTCTGCTGGCCAGAGGTGGCCTTGGCCTGTGTGTCATCCCCTTAGCGTCCTGGGACCCTGGTAAGTACTTTATCTGCCACCCACTTGTACCTGACCCGGCAACTGGCCAGCCCCAGAAGGCTCTCCTCTCCTGTGCCCTTCCATCATGCCAGCCCTCTCTCCTCCCCTCCTCCCCGTGGGCCAGTCTGAACCTGCTCCTGCCCCCTGCTGGGGGCTCTGCCCCAGGCTCAGAGCTCCCCAGCTCCCTCCACGTTCAGCGAGTTCCCTGTGGCTGTCTGCAGCTCAGCCTAGCATCCCACAGACATCAGGGCTGGGCTGGGGGGAGCGGGTCTGTGAGTCACCCTGTTTCCCGTTGCACCGAGCGGCTGCTGAGCTGCAAGCAACAGCCCAGGTCGCTGTCACCTTGTCCTTACTCTGCCTGGGTCTGAGCCAACTCCTCCCCAGCTGGGCCAGACTCGGGGACAGGAGGGATGAGAGCCAAGGAGAGGAAACTAGGAGGTACAGATTACTCCTCGGGCGCCAGGCCTTTCGGGAGCTGATCCCTCCCACACTGGGACCCTTTGCTTGGAGGGTGGCATCCCCAGAGCAGCCCTCTGTATTCTGGCTGCTGCCTCACCACCATAGACCACGGCGCCCAGGTGCTCATCAGTGGGGAAGGCGGCACAGAAGAGCCCCTAGCCCGGGTTGATTCACACTTGGCTGACTAGTCATCTCCCCCTTTGAGGCTGCCTCTTCTTGGGGGCTGACTCATCTCCCTGGACGAGCCCCATCTGCCCAAGCCTCTGAGCACTGAGACCCTCCTCCCACCCTGAGATGTGAGGGTTTTGCTTCCTGTGCTCCCGAGGGGAGCATCCCAGGCACCCAGCAGATACTGACTACAGTCCTTCCCTGTACAGAGGGGAAGGCCAGGGGAGGCCGAGTGAAGGTACAAGCAGGTCTCGCTGCTGGTGCACATGTCTCTAGCTGTCTTGGCCATGAAGAGCCTTAGAGAAGGGACTCAATGATTGCTGTCGGCAGGCCGAGTGAGCTAAACTGTGCAGTCTGGCCTCACTGCTGGAGCCAGTGTGTGATGCAGGCACTCTGTCTACACTAGCTGAGCCAGTGCATGGCGCAGGCAGTCTGTCTATACTGGTTGAGTCTCGGGTGTGAGCCCTGGGACCTTCCATTTAGCCTATGCAAGCCCTGCTCCTTGCAGGACTTTGTATAGGGTTCCGAGCCCTCAGAGTCTCTGTGACTTTGGGCACTTTCCCTGTACCCGAGCTCTCCACCACGTCCCTTCAGACACTGGCCCTGCCCATCAGGCTCTGTGCCCCAGAGTTGAGGCGGTTGAGCCCAATGTGCCAGTGCAGTCAGTCTGCACCGGTTGAGCCCAGCTCATGGTGTAGGCAGTTTGTTTGTACTGGTTGAGCTCAGCACACAATTCAGGCAGTCTGTCTACACTGGTCAAGTCATTGTATTATGCGAACCATCTGTCTAAAATATTTGAGCCAGTGCTCCAAGCAGGTACTCTGTCTATACTGGCTGAGCCAGAGGGTGAGGCCGCCAGCCTGTTTTGGCTTGTTTTGCTCCTTTGCTAGGAATATTCTTTTTAGCCCTTTCCTGGACACACTACTGGGTCCGATTTGAATCCGACTTCCAAGAAGATTTTCTTGACGGCTCTCTCAGCTTTCTCACATCTTATTCCAAGCCCCTTAGCAGAGGCTGGTGCCATGCTGGGAGCAGTGTGGATGTGGGGCCTGGTGATGCTTATTGTCTCACCTGGGTGTCCCCTCCCCGGCTTTTGTGCTGAGCTGAGGGGTGTCCCCACCCCGAGCTGAGCCTGCTGCTGCCTCTGGGTGGAGAAGCCGCCCGCGGTCAGCTGTCCTCGCCGCCTCACCGGCGGCCGTCACAGCAGCCACACACATGCCTTTTCTCACAAAAGTCCCATAGGCAGGGATGACTGCTTCAGTGCGCATGGTGAACGGCCTTTCTCCAGTGGGTCTGTCTTGCCATCTCCAACATGTGAGGAAGCATGTTGATCAGGACCCTGCCTGGTAATGTGACAAAGGGTTAGGGAGCATGTGGCCCACTGGCTTGTACCCGCTAGAGTCTCGCCCTTTCTGGGCAGGTTCTCATCTATACCTTTCTCAGTACATTTTAAAACTTGTTAAGTACAGTATGCATACCAAGATTGTGTGTACAGCGCAGTGAAAATCTGCAAGCCAGACATGCCTGCGTGCAGCACCAGAGCGTGACCACTGGGGGCGCCAGGGTGGCTCAGTCACTTAAGCACCTGACTCTTGATTTTGGCTCTGGTCGTGATCGCACAGGTTCAGGAGTTTGAACTCTACATCGGGCTCCATGCATTCAGCATAGAGCCTGCTTGCAATTCTCTCTCTCTGCCCCTTCCCAACTTGTTTGCATGCTCTCTCTCTCTCTCAAAAATAAATACACAAGCTTAAAAAAACAAAAGATCATGGGGGCACCTGGGTGACTCAGTTGATTAAGCGTTTGATTTCTGCTTAGGTCATGATCTCGTGGTCTGTGAGTTTGAGCCCCGCGTTGGGCTCTGTGCTGACAGCTCAGAGCCTGGAGCCTGCTTCAGATTCTGTCTCCCTGTCTCCCTGCCACTCCCCTGCTCACACTCTGTCTCTGTCTGTCTCTCTCTCCGTCTCTCTCAACAACAAATAAATTTTAAATTTATTTAAAAAAAGAAAGATCATGACCAGCGTCCCAGGGGTCCCTGGGTCCTCTTCCAGACACTTCACCCCCTGCCATAGGTAACTGCTGCCCTTGCTTGGAAGGGCACTGATCGGTATCCTTGTTTAAAACCTGATGTTGGTAGAATCAAAAGTCTGTACGCCTGGGGTTGTGGCTTACCATCACGTTTGTGAGATTCACCCACGTTGCTGTGAGTGGTTTGTTCACTGTTGTTACTGTGTGGGGTCCCATGGTGTGAATATACCCCGGTGTGTCTGTCTGTTCTCTGGCGGGTGGACATGAGAAACCGTGCTGCTATAGACATTCCTGCGTGGGTCTCTGGGGCATCTGTACACGTCTTAATGAGCGTACACCTAGAAGAGACTTGCTGGGTCTTAGGATGTGCATTTGTTCGTCCTGTGTAGATGCTGCCAGTTTTCTAAAGTGGCCGGTTAAACCCCCCACGCCGACACCCGTTAAATGTGAGAGATCCAGTTGCTCTGTGTCCTTGTCGGTCCTTCATGGGGTCGGTCTGTTTCATTTCTGCCATTCCATGAGTGTGTAGAGCTATCACTCTGTAGTTTTAATTTTATATTTCCCAGATGACTAATACAGTTTATTTTTTATTTTGGAGCTAAGGATATGTTGAACTCGAAAACGTTATTAAACAAATTTGAGAATTCACTTCCATCTCCAAAAATTGTGGTTATCTGGTTCCATCTGTGGGGTGGGTTTGAATCTGCCACGTTGGAATGCGATGGGTGGAGTAGACAGGTGTTTCTCTGGATGAGGTTGGGGACTCAGCCACTGGCCTCAGAATCACCCCAGGAGCCGTCAGAGATGCAGGTGCTGGGCCTCTGCCCCAGCCCCCAGTCACCAAAAGAATCCATGTGATCGTTCTCTCTGTGACTCATATTTCTTTCCCTTCACAAATTCCATGAACATGGCCACCCTGTCCAGCGTGTTCCCTGGTGGGACTCAGTACCTAGAACAGTCCTGGCCCTGAGCAGGGCCCTGTGATTACCCACTGAATGAAGGAGCAGAAGACCTGCATGTTGACCTCTGCCCTCTCTCACCCCAACTGACTTGATGGGAATTTGTTGGTAACATAGGCTGCTGTGAGGAGGGCTAAGGAAGTTGGGTTCTTGGACTTTGGAGGGTCTCCTGGCCCGGTGCTCTGTCCCTCTAAGTGACCTCCTCATCCCCAGAGCCAGGTCTGACCAATGCCTTTGGGTCATAGGCCCCAGGCTCTATGCTGGTGCCCCCAGAGCTCCAGGCACTGGCTAAATAGGAACATTTCCTGGGTGACCTTATCTCTGATGGGCTTGTCTGTCATTGGGACCCTCTGGAGAAGCCTGAAAGCCCCCCTTGAATGCAGCACTCCACTCCTGCACCGTGAAGCTTCCTCTGCTTTTTCAGCACCATATTGTCACAAATAACATGGCCCTGAGTCAAGCGAAGGCAAGAGGGGCCATGTCTACTACCACCTCATCTGCACATTTTGATGGGAACCTCGATAAAGCCCCCTTTCTTTGGGTGTGGCTTGTTCCCATTCTTCTCAAGTCTGATATAGTTACTGTGGAAAGCGGCATGGCCTGGGGGGTGAGAGCTCTGGGTCAGACCCCTTGGGTTCAAGTCAAGGTTCTGTTCTTGTTTGGTTTTGTGACCTAGCCATTGCACCCCAGGAGAGAGAGATTCACACTCAGGTCAGGCCACCAGCAAGGGGGATGGCTAGGGTGACTGAGATCTCTGAGGTTGAGGAGTCAGGACAAGGGATTCTGGCAGGGGCATCTGTAAGGGAACTTCATGAAGGAGGGAGGCCTGGGCTGGTCCTCAGAGATGGGGAAGGGAGAAATGGTACCTCATGGACCACACAGTGTGAGCCCCACCTCTGAGGGTCCACAGGAAAGGAAGTGCATTGAGCCCCCATGAGGACATAGTCTAGTTTACCCAACACACAAAGGCATAGAGCAATGATCAGAGTTCATTGCTGAGTTAAGGAAGGCTTCCTGGAGGAGGTGAGCTTGTGACTGCATGTCAAATGCCAAAAGTGAAAACTTTATCCTGGTGCCGGTAGAATTTTTCTCCAAACTGTGAGATCATGGGGGCACGGACAGTGTGAGCCAAATACCGTTTGCTTGAAAATGGGGCAACAAACAATCCATGACACACACATTGTTTATGCAGTGTGGAGGCGGGTGTGCAAAGATGGAAGAGCTAAAAGCAGTTAGGGAAAAACAACACCTTTTTTTTTTTGGTGGAAAGACAGATTAGAAAGGTTTATGCTCTTCTGTGATAACTAATATGAAAGGTTTATCAAAGTTTAAAAAAAAAAACCCTTGACGCTTTCTCCAAAATTGATTTGAAGACTTGGCAGATTTGAAGAATCATTCAGTAGCGTTTTATGGGTCGATGCTAATTCGATGCAGCAGACCCGTGCATCGCACCAATTTACTGCCAAACCAACATTAAGCACGGACCTCTCGTGCAGGGTTTATAGGCGGACAGCTCATAAAGATGCATGCTTGACAAGTATTCTGCTTCTCTTAGGATGTGCAGTATGAAGTGTTTATCAAAAAGCAACTAAATCGCCCTTGCCTTTTACTCGTAAACAATCTCTGGGGACTCCACGCCTGGATCGCAGGCGATATTTCATGCGATATTTCCCGTGCAATATTTCACCACTCCGGGTACTGGTACGTTGGGAATCAAAAGGCACGGATAGGGGTAGGAGGAGCCCTTTGGGGTGGAGGATACCCTTAGGGACCGCTTTGGAAATAACTTGTAACCCGGGCCAAGGGAATGCTGGGGACATTCTTCCTAATGGGGGGGGGGTGTCTCACCTAAAAGGAATCAAATGGGATTTGAGGCCCCAGGGAAATACATCTCCAGCTTCCGTTTTTGTTTCCTGGGCTGATGTGTGATGGATGATCACTGCATGTCTCTCTTGGTCCAAATACACGTCAGAGGCTGGTCCTTAAGGAGATCACTGAGCTTTACTTTGCACGTCGGGAAGTGCTAAACGATGAAAATTACTGAAACTCCTGTCTGTCATTACTGAAAACCACAGCTCATAGTTTCCACAAAGGAAAGTGGACTTTGTTGGTGCTGGGTACTCTGCACCACTCCAGCCCCCCAGTGCTGCCCAGTGCAGTGGTAATTACCCGGACTCAGATGAAGCAGGTTGCTGGGGGGAGGGGTGTGCTTAGTGTGCAGAGCGCCGGCATCACCGAGCCTCATGGGTTTTCACAAGGGGAAATTTGATCTTGGGCAAATGTCAAGACGTTTTTGAAATCTGTGTTATGATATCAGCTCATTGCCACCGTAGGGCTTCATCTGGATTTCATAAATATTGTATGGACCTCGGCCAGCTGGAGCACACAACAGCTACCCGCCCCAACACTCACACACACACACACACACACACACACACACACACACACACACGCCCGCCCGCCCGCCCGCCATCACAATTGCAGTCTATTGCTGAGTTGTCATGAAAAGCCAATTGGTGATATTTCAATCACAATGTTCTTGTAACAAATTCCATTCAAATTCCTTCGGAAAGGGAGCTAAGCCTTCCTCCTGCTGCTGAGAGAATGGTATGCTAAATGTAGCTTCCTGGGGCCCTGGCAGCCATCCAGAGCTTTGTAATTTATAGTTCTCCTTAGTGGTTCTCCAAGTGACCTTGGAACCTCCATGCTGGTGGATTCCTTAGGTTCACACGTTGCCCTCCATCCTCTCTTGCGAGAACGGTCCCCAGACATGCTTCCAGCACCCAGCAGCCTGAAGCTTGAGAGAAAGGATGTGAGCAGGGGCGCCCAGGGAGCACATGGCAGGTGATTGGAAGATTGCTTGTTGCTTGTGACCTTTCCTCTGAAATTGATGTCAGCCACGAAACAGTCCAATATTGTGTTTAAAGGCAGACTGTAGGTGACAGGAGTCTCTCTCCAGCCCCAGTACACAGCAGGTAATCCTGGAAAAGAAGGGGAGGGACACTCTGCAATTACATTTCATCAGCTATTTTTGGCTGGGGAATAAACAAAATGGCCCAAAGTGCTGCTCTTACCGATTCTAGCAGAGGAGTGGCGTGTAGGAAAGATTAATGTACAATTAAAACCCGTGTACGGGTAAATTACAGGGTGACAGCTATCTAATGCAAACACCGCAGACGTGTAATTAAGAGGAGTTACAGGCTCTCGAGGATGGATTTGCTGAGGAAAGTGAGAGGGAGCTGTCTGGGGACCCAGCAGGACAGGGCCAGGCGCCGGGAAGGTGCGGTGGCTGGAGAGGTGGTGAGAGGGGGCCCACAGCTGGAGGGGGGGGTGCGGGGGGGCAGCCCTGGATGCGATGGGAGCCATAGCTCCTTCAAGGGGTGCAGCCGGCCGCCGTGGCTCGTTCCAAGCCTCCAGCCCTTTCTGGGGCCACCCTGCTCTCCGCCTCTTCACCTTTGGCTCTGTGGCAATGAGCGCCCATGGATGTCTTCTTTTACGTTTTTAATTTCTCCTGCTTTGTCAGCTTTTTAAGGAATGTGTTACATTATGTGGAAATTGGATGCTAACAAGATTTGTATGAATAAATTAGACTCTTAACTTTTTATGTTATTACAGAATTGAAATGGACTCTAATGACAGTCAGAATTAATGTTCTGTTTCAAATAAATGCCGGGGATGTGACTGAATTTTCAGTGCACTCTCCTGTCTTGAGTCTCTAGCCCTTTTCTGCGGGGGCTTTCGGGAGAGAGGGGGCCTCCGGGAGACCTCCCGGCCTTTCCCACGGGGCAGCCTTCTCACACTGCCTGAGAACCCCAGGCTGCTGGGAAAAATCTGCTGCTGCTTTCCCCTCCCCCCCACAGTACCCACCCCCATAAGCCCAGCCCTCGCCCTGGGGCGGGGGCTCCTTGACCAAGATCACACCCCATCCTGTGTCCTCTGGCTCCAGAGCGCCCTGTGGCCCAGCTGAGGTGTCCCTCTGCTCATTCCTGCCCTCCTCACTTCCTCACGGGGGTCTCCCCAGAACCCTCCCCAGGGAACTTGGCCCACAGCACTGGCTCTTAGGGATTTTGGATTTCCTACACCGAGCCTCTGCTAGGTGAGTCTCTTCCCCTGGAATCAGAGTCCCCAAGGGCCAGCATTGTTCTGTCTTCTCCATGGCCCCTTCTTGAACCCACGGCTGGGTGAGACGCTGGCCTTGGTGCCATTCCCCTGAGTAGGACTTGAACAGCAGCAGCTCTGAGTTGGAGGCAGACTCGGAGGGATTTTCTGTGAGGAAAACAACGATGTCCCAATGGGGCATGGCAGAGCGGGGCTTGAGGACACTGGGTTGTGGGGACTGATTCCCACAGCTGATGGGGGGAGGGAGGAAGGGCCCAGATTCAGCCCCCACTGCTGCCAGGACTCGTGGCAACAAAGAAGTGAGGTCTGGGACGCCAGGAACCTTAACCTTGGTCCAGGGTGGCCAGATATCTGAATGTTCAGGGACAGGCAGATTTTTAAAAAAAATTTTTAAGTTTACTTATTTTGAGAGAGAGAGAGAGCACACGCATGTGCACACACAAGGAGGGGATGGGCAGAGAGAGAAGGACAGAGAGAATCCCGAGCAGACTCCACGCTGTCAGTGCAGAGCCTGATGCAGTGCTCACACTCACAAACCATGAGATCATGACCTGAGCTGAAGTCAGAGGCTCAACTGACTGAGCCTCCCAGGTGCCCCGGAATAGGCAGATTTTTGCATGAAATCTATTCCTTGAGAGTATGGAGACTAATCAGAATTTGAAATAAAAGTCTCACACTGACCAAGCAGTGTTATCTGTGAACCACATCTGGCTTCTGGGCTGGAGGAATTTGGACTCCAGAACTTTATTGGCAACATGGCCAGACTCCCCTCTGGAAGGTGAGGGCCTGAGCCCTGGAAAGGGACAGGAATTGCCAAGACCACAGGCCACGGCTGCAGAGATCGGGCTGCAGGCAGTGGTGGCCTGCCCAGACGTGGCCTCTGTCCTGCCCCCTCATCTGCTGGGAAGGGGATCCCGCCCGGTGGGGTCTGGGCTTCTGGGCTGCCAACTGGGCCCTAAGTGTGGTTGGATTCTGACAAGCTTAGCCCTGCCCAGTCGGGCCACTCAGCTTGGGGCTCTCTGGGTGAGTGGGTAGCAGAGAAGCCCATGTGGACCCCTACCCTACCTCCGAGGGGCCTCACCTCAGCAATTCTGTCTCCACCTTCCCTAGTCCTAGAAAACCCCTGCAACAATGCTTTAACAAGAATAAAAATAAGATTAAAAAAAGTAAAAGAGTAAAACTAAGAAAATAAAAGTCTCACCACCCACTCAGTGCATTTTCTGGACCCGAGGTTCCCATGCATTGTTACAGAGAAGGAATATCTTATATCTCTTTCTATACATAAGCTCATGCGTCCTGTTCATTTTATAAAAATGCAAAATTTTTATGCCTATGCTCATAACCTGTTTATTCACTTTATATATCACGAACGCCTTTCCAGGGTAACGGATCTTCTTCCATCCTGCTTTTGATACCTGCATAACATTGCTTCATAGGTGTTTATCATAATTTATATAAACAGGTCCCCATTGGACATTCTGGTGGTTTCCATTTCTTTTTTCTGATTTTAAAGAATGTTGAAGCGAACATTCTTGCTGTACTCCTTTCTGTCACTTCAAGATAAATTTCTCAAAGTGGAATTGTTGGCTCAAAGGGTATGCGTGACTTTAAGACTTTTAATATTTCCCGACAAATCACCTTCCTTGAAGACCCAGCGGTGCACAAGTGTGCCGTTTTCACACCAGCGAATCTTCATTTTTTAAATTTTTGTCAATTTCATAGGTTAAAGAGGGGCATGCTTATTGCTTTTTAAAAAATAACTTGAATTTTCATCAAAGTAATATATCTCTATAGTTTTAAAAGCATACGTAAGAAAAGGCTTATAATAAACCCAACACTTCTCCACTTCATCCCTTACTATGTCTCCCAGTCCTGCTCCCCGGAGGTAACCACCTAGGACCCTTAAAGCCACTTCCCCGCCATGTATTACTACCTCTATATTTCTGCGTAACGTGCCTACTGCAGGTGTAAAATGGCCAGCCAGCTATCACGGTACTATTCATGGAACATTCACCCTTTGCTGACTGATTTGCAAATGACAGCTTCCTCACTTGCTTAATTCTTATATTTACTGGGATCATTTCTGGACTCTTCCGTTTTACTCTGCCTATTCTAGGACCAGGACCCATACTTTGATTAATGTATTGTATGAACACCTTTTTTATATCTTAGAGGGCAAGGGTTTCCCCCTTATTCTTGTGTGATATCACATTTTTATTGTGTTAGGTGCCCTTTAGAAATATTGAGTCATTTCAAATAATATCCCATAGAGGACTTGTGTTGGGATTGTGTTTCATTTATAGACAAACTTAGGACACATTTGTAGATAAATCGGCCTTTTAACATATTTGTTTGTCATGTTTTGCCATATGGAGTCTTGTGATCCATTTATTCAACAAATATTTATTGAGAGCCAACCGTGTGGCAGGCACTGTTCTAGGCATTGGGTATATATATAAGGAAACAAAGTAGAGGAAGATCTCAGCTCCCATGAAGCCACCATGATAGTTACTTTGAAAGCCAAGCAGAGTAACGGAGGTTGGAAGTGGAGGGGGGGCAGGAGGAGCATCATTGAGAAGGTGAGGCCTGAGCAAAGATGAGATTTGAGGGGCATGTCGGCTGGGGCCATGCAGATGATCCAGACCAGTGGTTTTCGACCTGAGGCAGCTGTGCCCCCAGGGGAATTTGGGAGGTGCTACTGGCATCTACTGCGTACAGGTCAGGGATGCTGTTGAACATTCTACAATGTACAAGACAGTTCCCACAACAAAGAATTCTCTGGCCCCAAATGTTGAGTATGCCAAGGCTGAGAAATTCTAATCCAGGAGAACATCTGCCAGGCAGGGAGGCACTTAGTGAAGGGTCTTAAGGCAGGAATAAGGAAGAGATAAGAAGTGGAAAGAGGGAGGGAGAGAGCAGCTGGGCATGGGGAGAGGGCTGATGATTTGGGCCTTGTAGGGCAAGGTAAGGAATCTGACTTTCCTCGCAGTGAGGTGGGGAGCTACTGCCGGGTTTTGGACAGAGGAGTGCCGTGATCGAGTTATGTTTTAAGAAGATCACTTTTTTCACTGCCATGCTGAGGGGCAGTGAGAGATGATGGTCTGAGCCAAGAGGGCGGCAGTAACGTGGAGCAAATAGATCAGATTCCAGATCTATTGTGAAGGCAGAGCCAACAGGATTTCCTCATGGATTGGATGGGCTATGAGGAAAGCTTTGGGTCTGAGCACTTGGAAGGATGGAGTTACTCTCAGCTGAGCTGGGAAAGACAGTGGGCAGAACTGATGTTGGAGGGGTTTGGACCAGAAGTTCAGTTAAGGATAGACTTTTGAGACGTCTAACACACATGCAACTGCAGATGTTGGCAGTTTGGTTGGATATACGGGGGCGGAGTCCTGGAGAGAGATAAGAGTTGAATATATACATTTGGGAGCCATCAGCATGCAGTTTTTGAAGCCACAGACTGATTGAGGTAAGTAAAGGAATGACTTCAGAAAGAGAAGAAAAGAGAGCCAATAGCTGACACCTAGAATATTCCAACAGGAAGAAGTCAGAGAGATGAAGAAGGGCTAAGAACAGAGGCCCAGTGAGGTAGGAAGAGACCAGGAGAGTATGAGTGTAGTGTCCTAGAAGCCAAGTGAGGAAAGTGCCTCATGGGGGACTGTGTGGTCATTGGTGTCAAATGCTAGTGGCAGGTCAAGTCAGATGAGGACTGGTGGTTGACCAACGGATTCAACAGTGTGCCCTAGGAAAAATGGCTTTGGTGAAGTTCTGATCTGAGTGGGGCTATGAAAGAATGGGAAGAGATGAGATCGTGAATATGGGTAACAAGATGCTTTACTGCAAAGGAGAGCAAAGAAATGGAAAGGTAGCTGCCGAGGGAAGGGGGGTCGAGAGGCTTCCAGTTTTGCTTTTAGGATGGGAGAAATCACGCATGAATTTATGGTGATGGGAATGCTCCAATAGAAGAAGGTGGAAAATTCTGTAGGAAAGAGAGCAGAGGCTTGCCAGAGTGAAGTCCTCGAGAAGATAAGAGAGTATTGAAGTTGGTGAAAGTAAAGGAACTGACTCTGGGAGTGCAGACACTTGAGCTCTGGAGAGAGCCAAGAAGACGAAATAGCACAAATATGGCGACTGGAAACTGGAAGTTCTGTCTCTCTTTCTACCCACTCTGGCTTTATTGAGATATAATCACATACCATACCATTCACCCATTTAAAGTGAACAATTCCATACTTTTAACCATGTTCACAGAGTTATGCAACCATCACCACAAAAAGAAACTCTGTCCATGTTAACAGCCACTCCCTATTTATACCTCCCCAGTCCTAGGCAAACCCTCTTCCACTTTCTGTCCCTATAAATGTGTCTATTCTGGGCATCTCATATAAATAGAGTCATGTAACATGTGGTCTTTTTTCAGCTTTTATCCCCACTTAGCATAACCACTCCTGAGTTCATCCATGTTGTGGTACTTTATTCCTTTTCATGGCTGAATAATATTCCACCACACTTATTTTTGTCATTTCATCTATTGATGGACATTTGGGTTGTTCCTACGTTTTGGCTATTGTTAACAAAACTGCCGGGTACACATTTGTGTACAAGGTTTTTGTGAACATATGCTTTTGTTTCTCTTAGGTATGTAGAGAGGAGCGGAATTTCTGGGTCAATTGATAAGTCTATGTTTAACCTTTTGAGGATTATTTTCCAAAATGGCAACACCATTTTACATTCCCACCAGTGCTGGATGGGTGCTCTAATTTCTTTGTCTCCTCACCCATACTTATTATCGTCTTTCCTTTTGTTCCTAGCCATCGTAGAGTGTGAAGTAGTATTTGATTTGTATTTAGCATTTGATTTCACTATAGTTTTGATTTGCATGTCCCTAATTACTCATGATGTAGAATGTCTTCTTATGTGCTTTTTGGTCATTTGTGTATCTTCGGAAAATGTCTATACAGATCCTTTGCCCATAAACTAATTTTGGTTTTTAAGTTATGGAATTGTAAGAGTTCTTTATGTATTCTGGATACAAGTTCCTTATCAGATGTCTGATTTGCAAATATTTTATCGCATTTTGTGTGTTCTCTTATTGCTTTCTTGATGGTATCATTTGCAGTGCAAAAAGTTTTAATTCTGGTGAAGTCTGACTCATCCATTTTTTTCTTTTGTTGCTCGTGCCTTTGTTATTGTGTCTGAAAAGTCCTTGCCTAACCCAAGGTCACAAAGATTTACTCCTTTCTGCTTTTTCATTCATGTTTTTATTTAATTTTTCTTTCTGGTTTAATTGACAAGTGTTCCCAGGATAATATTAAATACTAGTGGGTCTCCCTTGTTTTATTCCTGACATTAATGTTTCAACACTAATCATGATGCTCTCTATGAAATACAATTTTTAGAACTTAAAAAAAATACATTCCTGTACATTTGTGTTTATAAATAATCAAGGGCTCCTTCCCCCCCAAATTTATTTGATCTCTCTATGGAGAGAAACATAGTTTTTCCCCTTTGACCTACTGATGCAATAAGTGATACTAATAGATATTCTAATATTGAGCAATTCTGTAATGCATTCCTAGATTAATCGTAACCTGTACATAATTATTTTATCATACTGCTGTTTAATAGCCAGAAGTATTATAATTTCCTTTGTGATTCTTTGACTCATGAAACATTGAGACTCTTAAATATTTCAGGGGCATTTTTTCCTTCTCTGCTTTTCAGTTTTATTGCATTGTACTCAGAGATTGTGGTTTGCATGCTATTAACTCTTGAATCTTTTTTTTCTTTTCATTATTTAATTTTAATTGATAACTGCTTTCTGTCCTGGTTGGTATATGGTCTTTTCTTTCTTTCTTTCTTTTTTTTTTTTCCTTATATTTGAAATGATACATACCCTCTAACTGTTGGGTGCTGAATCCTGTCTATATCATCTATCTATATCTATATCCAATCTTTAGCTCAGTCTTGTTACTTGTATCTTTTATATCCTTATTTTTTGATGCTTAATTTGTTGATTTCATAGTGAGAGGTATTAAAATTTCTCACTATGATTATGAATTTGTTAATTCTTTTTTGTAATGTTATCAACTTTTACTCCATATTTTTTTAAAAGCTATATTGTTAGGTGTGTATATGTTCAAGATTGTTATATTTTGTTAGTGAATTATTCATTTTTTCTTTGTGTAATGACTCTTTTAATCCCTATTGATGCTTTTTTGCCTTAAATTCTATTTTGATTTATATTACTTTTATAAAATAAAACAACCTTTGCTTTGTAATTTACATGATAGATCTTTATAGTATCTCTTGACTTTCAGCATTTCTGTATCATGTTTTGGAAGAGTCTCTCACAGCAAGTTAATCTCTTTTTTACAGTTACTGGTGTATTTGCATTCTTTTGCTTTCTATTGTGTTTTCTTTTTTTATAAAATTTTTTTTTAATGCTTATTTATTTTTGAGACAGAGAGAGAGCATGAGTGGGGGATGGGGCAGACAGAGAGGGAGACACAGAATCCGAAGCAGGCTCCAGGCTCTGAGCTGCCAGCACAGAGTCCCACACAGGGCTCCAACTCACAGACCATGAGATCATGACCTGAGTGAAAGTTGGACGCTTAAGCAACTGAGCCACCCAGGTGCCCCATACAACATCTTCTTTATCCATTCATCAGTTAACGGGCATAATATTACTCAGCCATAAAAAAGAATGAAATTTTGCCATTTGCAATGACATGGATGGAACTAGAGAGTATCATGCTAAGTGAAATAAGTCAGACATGCTAAGTGAAGTCAGACATGCTAAGTGAAATAAGAAAGACAATTACTGTATGATTTCACTCGTATGTGGAAGTTAAGAAACAAAACAAAACAAATGAGCAAAGGGAAAAAAAGAGAAGGAAATCAAGAAACAGATTCTTAATTATGGAGAACAAACTGATGGTTACCAATTAGGAGGTGGGTGGATGATGGGTTAAATAGGTAATGGGGGTTAAGAAGAGCACTTGTTTTGATGAGCATGTATGTTAGTGTTGAATCACTAAATTGTACACCTGAAACTAATATTATACTCTATGTTAACTGGAATTTGAATAAAAACTTTAAAAATATTTTGTTTTCTCAAGGATTAACTGGACTTTCTCCTCCACCCTCCCCTATTTTGTCCCCTCTACTGATTTGGAAGCTACACATTCTATTTTTTAGTCTTTCAGTGATTACTTTTACATTTTTAATGTTCATAGTTGACTTAATACAGTATGAATAGAACCAAGATTTCTACCTTCCTCCATTATAACACAATGATCACAGAACAATTTAATTCTGACCGTATTCCCACCTCATGCCTTTTGTCTAATTTTAGCACCATATTGTTAATAAACTCTCCAATCTTTTATCATTATTACTGTTGTTGTTATTATTTACAATTAATTATAATTTAGTTTTCCAAGTTCTTTGCTCACTCTCATTCATTGCATCCTATCCCTTCTCTCTGGGTTCCTTTTCCAACTACTTCACAGAATGGATACTACGAAAAGTATTTCAGTTCTTTCAGGCAAGATCTGTGAAAACTCTCTTGGACTTTGTTCTTTTCCATATCATTTTGCCCTGAATGGTTGAGCTGGATCTAGAACTCCCGGATGACAGGTGTTTTTGTTTAGGCTTTGGAAGACCTAGTTTGTTGTTTTCTGGTCCCTATTCATCAGAGGAGCCTGGAGTTGGTCACCAGTCCTTCGTGAATAATATCCTTCTAGTTGCTTTTGTGATTTTCTCTTTGTTTTGGTATTCCTCAGCTTTACTCAGACATATCTAGGTATATAATTTTATTTCCCCTGCTTGGAAGTTGAACATTTATGTATTCAATCTTTTTTTTTTTAATTTTATTATTTTTTTTATTTCTAGGAGATAGAGAGACAGCGTGAGCAGGGGAGGATCAGACAGAGAGGGAGTCACAGACTGAAACAGGCTCCAGGCTCTGAGCCGGCAGTCAGCACAGAGTCCGATGCAGGGCTCGAACCCACGAACCGCGAGATCATGACCCAAGCAAAAGTCGGACGCTTAACCGACTAAGCCACCCAGGTGCCCCTGTATTCAATCTTATGGCTGTCTCGAGTTCTGAAAAGTTTTCAGTCATCATCTCTTCAAATAGATCCTTTCCTTTATTCTCACTGTTAGCCTTTGAGATGCCAGCCACATGCGTAAGGGACAGTATGGCATGGTGGGTAAGAACATGGACTCTACAGACATCTGCATGGATTTGACTCCACTTCAGTGCTTATTAGTTGAGCACAATCAACACTGAAACTCTCCGTTTCTCAGTGTTCTCACCTATAAATTGGGCATGCTGGTGTTACTAAACTCTTAGGTTGTTGTGATAATTAAAGGAGTTAGTATTTGCAAAGTGATTAAAAGAGCTCCTTGCACATGGCCAGATCTAGGTGAGTCTTAGTTACTGGTGTTCCTGAGATGCTCCAGAGACCCTACACTGACTCTAACATGTTTACCTACAGATCATGACTCTGAGTTTTCTAGACGGATCTGACTTTGTTTCAGTCCCTGGGGATGCATTTCTGCCAGTCTCCATCATTATTAGCATTATTTTGGAACTTCTCATTTTATTCTCTTCCCTGGAACCTCAATGTCATATTTTCCCTGGATGCATGCTGGGTGATTTTGTGAGATTTATGTCTAGGTCACTGCATCTCCTGGCTTACTAATTAATCTGTTATTAAACTCCTATATTGTATTTATAATGTCAATCACTCTTTTTTTTTATTTCTAGAAATTCTATGAAGATTTTTAAGACGTCTGTGCTTGTTTTTATAGTTTCCTGTTCTTTCATTGTTTTTAGTCCTTTTACTCAATCATTTAAAACATAACTATATTGTCTTTTTGGGTTTTTCCTTTTCACAGGTTCATAGAGCGCTGCTAGCCCTTATCGTTTGTCAGCTGATTTTCCTTCCTGGTGAATCATTTCCTTGAGCAGATTATAATTTCTGTACGATATTCTAGGGAAGCAAAAATTATCCAAACTAATTTAAGATTGGTGATTTTTTTTTTTTTTTGTGGTAGCCCTGGGCTTTCTGAGTTGTAAAAGTGTTGCTTCAGAACATTTCAAAAATGGTTTTTGCTGAGAACCCCATGGATGCGTCAGTTGGGACCCATTTTCCCCATCATTTCTATATGTGTGGATTCTCCATCACACAGATAGTGTAAATCTGGACTCCTTGGCCATGGTGCAAGGTTGGGACTTCCATTCTTTCTGGAAATGGCCCATCTCCCAAGATTCTTTGTACTTCCCAGGTCAGGGTTGAGTGTTCCAACCCCCATTTGACTGAGTGAGATGCTTTCTAGAAACTGAGTTTTGTGCAAGACCTCCATTTTACCTTCTTGTCACAAGAGGGACGAGAGCCCAGGCTGGATCCCTGTCCCTGCTGGATGCTGGAGCCCCCGTCCTGGCCTCTGGGCTCTGCCATCTGTCGCTCAAGGCCTCTAGGGCACCGGCTGACATTTTATGCCTCCAGCTCTCACATCTCTTCATTTTTTTGCACCGGAGGATTTCCTTTTCTTTCCTTCAAGCTCAATTATGTATTTAATTATTTTATATTGTGTTTTATCCGGCATTTCCATGCATTTGGAGCTGGGGATGATGAGGATGGGGAGGGGGAGTCCATGTCTGCCATAATCTTTTATTTAGGGTTTTTACATCTAGAGTGACAAGCAAGATTAGCCTGTGATTTTATTTTTGTTTCATCCTTGGCAGGTTTTGGTATCAGGGTTATGCGTTATTCATAAAATTAATTAGGAAGTTTTTCCTCCTTTCTTTATCATCTGGAACATTTTAAGTAGCATAGAAAATTTCTGTTCCTTGAAGGTTTGAAATTTCCCAGTGAAATCTGTCTGAGGACTATGCCTCTAGGGGTAGAGGTGATTGTTTTCCACACTTACTTTCTAGTTGGCTTTTCTACTTCTTACATTGGTTTGTATAGCTTCTGCTTCCCTAGACTATCATATGTTTAATCAAGATCTTAACATTTATTAGCATAAAAGTGCCATGTGGCATTCTTATATTTTAATAATTTTTTTGCACCTCTGGTTATATCTCTTTCCCATGAATGTTTTTTCCTCTCTTTCTTTTCTTGATTGGACTTTGCCAGAGATTTGTATATTTTATTGACCCTTTCTGAGCAACAGCTATTGAGTTTATTTATTCATGCTGCTATTGAATTCTTGAAAGTCGGTACTTCCTCCTGTCATCTTTAATCCCCTTTTAAAGTTTATTATCTTGCTCTTTTTCTAATTTTTTAAGTTGAATCTCTAGGCCATTTTTTTTTTCTTTAAAGATAAAATACTTAAAGCAATAAAACTTCCTCTGAGTACAGTTCTGGCCACATTCCATACATTTTCGTGTGTGCAAGTTGTTACCATCATAATTTTTCATAGCTGAAAATTGCTATTTTTATCTCCTCCTTGAGTATTTCATAGCTTTTTCATTTTCCTCTTGTTGTTAATTTCTTGTTAGATACTAATACATCCCATACATTTGATAAAAATGACCATATTTTCGTGAAATCGAAATGATCTTGATTGTAACTCATACCCTTATTTTATGTACCACAAAGAAAGAAAAAAAGCTGCCACTTCTAACATCCTGTCAATTGTAAAATGTATCTTGTTTCTGAGATGATGTGAAAAAGTACATCTTAGAATGTATGAAAGGTGGGGGGCGCCTGGGTGGCTTAGTCGGTTAAGCGTCCGACTTTCGCTTGGGTCATGATCTCACGGTTCGTGGGTTCGAGCCCTGCGTCGGGCTCTGTGCTGACTGCCAGCTCAGAGCCTGGAGCCTGTTTCAGTCTGTGACTCCCTCTCTCTCTGACCCTCCCCTGCTCGTGCTGTCTCTCTCTCTCTCCTAGAAATAAAGCATTAAAAAAAAATTAAAAAAAAAAAAAAAGAATGTATGAAAGGTGGAACTTATCATTCATTTTAAATTTAAGTACATTGAGGTTAGAGAATATGACCCCTAATGTATTAGTTCCTTGGAATAGATTTGAACCTGGTATGTAGTCAGTTTTTTATATATGTTTTACATGTATTTGAAAATAATCTATCTTCTCTGTTTGCTGGCTATAGGAATATATATATACACCCACTATATATTTCTGTACATTCCATATATACATACACTCTCACACACGTATATAAAGTCAATCTTGAAACAGTGCTTTTCAAATTTTCTGTATCCTTGCTAGTTTTTGTTAATGGCTTGATCTTTTCCATTTTTAATTTTTTTTTACATTTATTTATTTTTGAGAGACAGAGAGAGATAGAGCATGAGTGGAGGAGGAGCAGAGAGAGAGGGAGACGCAGAATCCTGAGCAGGCTCCAGACTCTGAGCTGTCAGCACAGAGCCCAACTTGGGGCTCAAACCCACAAACTAGGAGATCATGACTTGAGTCGAAATTGGGTGCCTAACTGACTGAGCCACCCAGGTGCCCTGATCTTTTCCATTTTTCAATGAGACCTGTTAAAATCTTCCACTCTGGAAGATTTGTTAGTTATCTTTGTCATTGCCACTTTTTGCTTTAGAGTTGACCCTTGGACAATGCGGGAGTTAGGGGCACCCACCCCCATGCCGAATATTTCAGTATAACTTTTGACTCCCTCAAAACTTTGCTAATAGCTTACTGTTTACCAGAAGGCTTACTGATAAAGAGTCAATGAACACATTTTGTATATGTATTGTATACTGTATTCTTACAATAGTACCTAACTTTTCCTTAATGTTTTTGGTATAGGCTGCATGGTTCACCTGTGAGATTTCTCAAATTGTCACAAATCTCTAAAAAATTATTTAATCTCTAATTAAAAAATCTCTAATACATTATTTGAAAAATATTTGTATATAAGGGGTGCCTGGGTGGTTCAGCTGATTGAGCGTTCGACTTCGGCTCAGGTCATGATATCGCAGTTTGTGAGATCGAGCCCCACATCGGGCTCTGTGCTGACAGTGTGGAGCCTTATTGGGATCCTCTGTCTCCCCCTCTCTCTCCCACTCCCTGCTCTCTCTCGCTCTCTCTCTCTCAAAAATAAATAAACTAAAAATATAACCATTCCTCACCATGGACTTGTTTTGAGGATTAAATAAGCACATAAAATGCTTAGGCCATGGCTTGGCATATAGCAAGCATGGCTAAATGTTAGATGGGCTTAATCCCTTACCAATTATTGTCATCACTGATACCTTGGATTTATTTCTATCACCTCATTTGTGACTTCTGTTTACTTCTGTCCTTTCTTGTACTCAGCCTAATCGATGTTTTCTTTCTTTTTTATTCCTCTGTTGATTTGAAAACGATAGATTTTTTCCTATCCTTTGAGTACCTTTAAAATGTTAACACACATATTTAACTATACATTTTTTAGCATGTCTAGAGTTATTATCTCTGTCATCCTTTAAAGCAAGCAAGGATCTTTATGACGGGGACTACACACTGGCTAGTCTGTCCCTCTGTCTTCCTCCTGGTTATATTTGAGGATTTTTTTTACCTTAATACAAAGCAAGCATTATCAATATACAGAGTCAATAGTTAATTCAGTTTGCTGACAAATTTCTATCAATATTTGTGTTTTTTTAATACTGCTCATTTCTCTCTGGGTTCATTTTTCCTGCAGAAGTGTATCCTTTTGTAGTTTTTTCCTAAAACACCCAAGTGTTTTTATTTATTTATCTATTTTTAGTTTTTCATTAAAAAAATAGAATTTCTCCTATTTACCTATAACACTTAGACAAAATATATGCTCCTTCACTGTCTTTTGGGCATCTCTGTCTCTGTCTCTGTCTCTCTTTTTTAAAATAGATGTTTGTTTGTTTTGAGGGAGAGTGCAGGCAGGGACAGATCAGAGAGAGAGAGGGAGACAGAGAATCCAAAGTAGGCTCCAGGCTCCGAGCTTTCAACACACAACCTAATGCGGGGCTCAAACTCAGAAACTGAGTTCATGACCTGAGCCGAAGTGGGATGCTTAACCAACTGAGCCACCCACGTGCCCAGGGCATCTCTTGATGCTAAGAAGTCCCCTATTGGTCAAACTGTTGGTAGATAATCTGTCTTTTCTTTCTGGTAAACTTTAAGGTTTTTGTTTTTGTTTTTGTTTTTGGTATAGTGAAGTTTTACCAAAATGGGTGATTTTTTTTTTATATCTTTACCCTGCTTAGCACTGTGTGTACATTTTCAGTATAAGAAATTATATATTTCTTCAATTCTGGAACATTCTTAGTCATATCCCATCAATTTATTGCTTTTCCTGCCATATCCCATTCTCTTTTTTGGAAACTTTTCATTCAATGAATGGGACGATTCTTTCCAACAGTTGCTTAAGATTCCAGTGCTTGGATGGACCAAAACTTAATTAAACCTTCTGGAACTGATGGGAATTTTATATTTTTCCACCTTTTTTTTTTTTCTATTAAAAGCAATGCTGTAGCTAGCATTTTCATCTTTCTCTTTTTTCCCTTAGATTCTATTTTTATTTTTTTATTTATTTTTTTAAATGTTTTATTTATTTCTAGGAGAGAGAGAGAGAGACAGTATGAGCAGGGGAGGGTCAGAGAGAGAGGGAGATACAGAATCCGAAACAGGCTCCAGGCTCTGAGCTGGCAGTCAGCACAGAGCCCGACGCGGGGCTCGAACCGACGAACCGCGAGATCATGACCTAAGTGAAAGTCGGACGCTTAGCCGACTAAGCCATCCAGGTGCCCCAGATCCTATTTTTATTGCATTCTGTTAGATAATGACTTCTCTGAGGGTTTTTTTTTTCTGTAGTGTAATATAAGCCCGTTTTACTAACTATTCTATAAGTGATTGAGAAAACTATATTCTGTTTGCTGAGTTCAAAGGTATGAGAGAGAATGCCAGAGATTTATTAGTCAAATCTTTAATATTCTCACTGAATTTTGCTTGTGTAACTTGTTCATTTTAAAAGTGTTAAGACCTTTATGACCGGGTATCTGTCAAGTCTCCTATTGACCTTATCATTTGCTTTATAGACTCTGAAGCTGTGTTGTGAGATGCATCGGTGCCTGTAGAGATCACTCTATGGGGCTGACCCCCCAGTGTCCGCTGAAGCCTTTTCGGACCTCCTTCATGGGCGCTCAGGTCTGCCGGGTGCCCTGACGTCCCAGTGCCTGCCCCGCCACCCATCCTGTGCCCGCTGCTCTGAGTTTCCGGGATTCCTGGCCACGCCTGCTTTGCTGCTATACGCTGAGCAGCTCTCCTCCGTGAATACTGGCTCCATGCCCCCACCCCATTTTTTACATTTATTGGATCCTTTCAATAGAAATTGGGTGGGAAAGGAATTAGGCTATTCGTGCCTATTGCCCATGCCCTTAACACGGAAGTCCTTTCCTTCTGGTAGCGCCTTTCCAAGCATGAAAGTTCTTTCCCTTACTCAGCTGATCTCCTTCCTTTGCTCCAGCATGCCCACGTGCCCAAGTGAACGCTGTCCATTTATACACGCGTTTGTGGTAGGAAGGAAGGTTTCTAGCACCCTTGGCTCCTACATGGGGACACAGAAGCTGTGTGGGGCTGACAGCCTGGGCTTGATTCCAGGAAAGAGGCTTGTTAACGAGGCCCGGGAACGCGTTCTGCTGATGAGGTGTTAGGGAACGCCAGCAGCGGCATCTGCAGGATACCTCCGGTGGGCCCAGCACTGGGTTGGGTTCGTTCCTGTGTGACCTTGTATGGTCTTATGGCAAAGCCCAGAGAACTGCTAATGAGGAGGAACCCAAGGGTCAACCCCGCAGGTGTGGTCTTCCAGCCAGTCAGGGATCCAGAGGAATTTTCGTGCAGGCCCTCTATTCCTGGCCACCCGATGAATTTCAGCTGGTGTGGGGCTAGCACTCCCTGGAGCTCCTTTCTTAACCAAAGGGAGGGTCGCTTTGCATGAGAGGCAGTCTGCCCTCCATGGCTGCACCATCAGGGGAGAGAGCCACCATCAGTGGCTGCCCACTGCCCAGCCACATTGTGCCCTGTGGCCTGCACAGCAACTGCCCCAGCCACATAGGCATCGCTGCATAGGCCAGGTGTTTACCCAGTGCTACTTAGGCTGCCTGTGGGTGGGTGGCGTGGACAGATGGACAGCTGCCCCCTGAGAGATCTCTTCTCCACCAGCAGCCAAGGTGGGTTGTTGTTTTCTTTTAAAAGAAAATTGCAGGGCACCTGGGTGGCTCAGTCAATTAAAGCGTCTGACTTCATCTCAGGTCATGATCTCATGGTTTGTGAGTTTGAGCCCCACATTGGGGCTGTCAGCACAGAGCTTGCTTCAGATCCTCTGTCCCCTTCTCACTCTTTGCCCCTCCCCTACTCATTCTGTCTCTCTTCCTCTCTCTCTCAAAATAAATAAATAAAAACTTAAAAAACATTGCATACATTTGGTGGGAGATGTTCATGCCCCTGCTGCCTTTGTTTGAGGGTGCCCACACCCCCATCCCTTACTGCCCCTCCTTCAGTCCCCACATCACACATCCTTGGCATGGGGGCCTTCCTTTGCCCAGGTTAGGGCCGCACACCATGGTCCCATGCTCAGGACTATCTGCAGGGCGCCTGGGTGGCTCAGTCGGTTAAGCGTCCAGCTTCGGCTCAGGTCATGATCTCACAGTTTGTGGGTTTGAGCCCCGTGTCGGGCTCTGTGCTGACTGCCAGCTCAGAGCCTGGAGCCTGCTTCAGATTCTGTGGCTCCCTCTCTCTGACCCTCCCCTGCTCATGCTGTCTCTCTCTCTCTCTCTTAGAAATAAATAAAACATTAAAAAAAAAAAGGACTGTCTACATCACTGGGAATCATGTGGGTTGTGTGGGACATACAGGCTCACACACAGTAGGTGCGATGCTCGGTACAGGCTGGCACACAGCAAGTGCGGTGCTTGATACAGGCTGGCACACAGCATGTGCAATGCTCACTCAGTACAGGCTGGCACACAGTAGGTGCAATGCTCATTCAATACAGGCTGGCACACAGTAGGTGCGATGCTCGCTCGGTACACAGCATGTGCAATGCTCACTCAGTACAGGCTGGTACATAGTAGGTGCAATGCTCAGTACAGGCCGGCACACAGTAGGTGCGATGCTCGCTCGGTACAGCCTGGCACACAGTAGGTGCAATGCTCAGTGAGGGCTGGCAGCAAAGGGGTGAGGTGAAGGTGGGGAGACGGTGCAGGCAGGGGGAAGAGGAGCAGATGAAAAGGTGGGGGAGGACGCTCTTGAGCCAAGCACCAGGTTCTGCCTGTTCCGAACGCCTGCTGCCTTTGCTGCGCTGTTCCCAGAGGGTGCCAGCTCTGAATGCCTGTTTAAGTCACTCCACGAAGCTCAGCTTCTCAATCTGTTTTTTATTTGCAAGGGCCAGATTCATCTTCCTTTTTTAAAAGTCAAGCTTCTGAGAAAGTCATTTAAATTCACAGTGATTCTCCTTTCAAATAGCTTCTTTGAATGGGGTTTTAGGAGTCATGGATCTTAGGGGCTCTGCTCTGCCAGGAGAGGCTGAGGGTCATGCAAAGACTCATTGACAGGGTGCTTATTGTGGATGAGGACCCAGGGGTCCCCAGGGTAGGGGGATCTCATCACATAAATAGGGTGTGTGCCAGGGGCCCGCCATCTGTCTGCTGAAGGTCACTTCCCAAGGTGACTGGTGGTTATTGATTCTCCTAGGAAGAAGGACAGCTGGGGCAACCGCTCCTGGTCTTTGTGTTCGCTGAGATTACAGTTTGCAATGCCTGCACCTTGGAATATTGTGGACATTTAAGAAACGAGGTTGATCTGTATGTACAGCCTGGGAAACATGTCCAAAATGTATTTTTTTTAATGTTTATTATTTTTGAGAGAGAGAGAGACAGAGAGCAAGCTGGAGAGGGGCGGAGAGAGTGGGAGACACAGAATCTGAAGCAGGCTCAGGCTCTGAGCTGTCAGCACAGAGCCCAATGTGGGGCTCAAACCCACGAACTTCGAGATTATGACCTGAGCCGAAGTCGGGTGCCTAACCGACTGAGTCACCCCGGGGCGACCCCAAAATGTATTGTTAAGTGAAAAAGCCAAGTGTGGACAATACATACACATATAACATGGCTAAAAAACACATAGATGTAAAAACGCCACAACTATATCTTCACTATTTACATGCTTGTAAGTACATACCTAGAAAGGAGTCTGGAGGCGGTTACAGCAAATTATCCCAGTCTGGAGTGGCCTGGATTGGGCTGGCTTTCAAAGGGATCTTTAATTGTACTCTTTGAGGTTTTCTTCCTGAGAATGTATTCCTGTGTGTGTGTGTGTGTGCCCGCGCGCACATGAGTGTAATTTAAAGAGATGTGTGGATTTGTAATTGGGGCTCTTCCTGATTTACCCTGAGCTTCTGGGCTTTTCATTTTTATTTCTTCAAACAATCATGTTGAGTGCCTTACCCAAAGTTTATTGGACATCCCCAATGGTTATTTGATGATTGATAAATAAATCACATTTAGAGTTTAGGTCAAAGGTCATCAAACTTTTTCCTAAAGGGCCAGATGGTAAATATTTTACCAAAAGATCTCTGCTGAAACAGCTTAGCCCTGCCACTGTCACATGAGGCAGCCACGGATGGTATTAGGGTAAATGGGGGTGTCTGTGTCCCAATAAAACTTTATTTATAGAAACAGGTGGCTGATAGGTTTGGGCCTGTGGACTGATAGTGGCTGACCCCTAGGGGTTTAACTGAACCTCAAGGCACAGATGGGTATGAAAATAGAGAAAAATGGCAAATGGAAATATTTTAGGAATTTAATCAGAACTATCATGTTGAAAGCATTGTTTGAGGGGCCACAGAATTAAAAAAAAAAAAAAAAAAAGGTGTGGGTCTTCTCAAGCACTGGCCTGCAGCCTCTTCCAACTGGACCGGCGGAGGTGGGGGGGTTGGGGGGGTGGGGATGCTGCTGGAACCCAGGAGAAAGGCCCTTGGACAAGTGCGTTCTCTGTGGCTGTGGGGGAAGCAGACCACCCGGAAGGGCTCCAACAGTCCCCCGATCCTGTGCAAGTCTGAGAGGCGCCTCGTCTTGCACGTGGTTGGCCCTCAGCAACCCGTGGTCACGTGAACAGGGCTCCCAGTGGCCCGGGGGAGGCGGTGGACAGGGTCAGACTTGGGGCAGATGAGAGCCACTGCCAGGTTTGGGGAAGACTGTTGGCATCCCTGCCTTTGGATGCTGGGAGCCGAGTGGGGTGGCAGGACCGGTCTGCCTCACGATGCCAGGGGGCCGAGGGTAAGCCCCATGGGCCGCGGGACAGGAAGGGCTCATGTAGGCCACGTAGGCCATGCTAATTAGACACGTAGCTGGAGGTGGAACCCTTGCGTAAGGCACGGAGCACCTGGCACCCCGCGTAACCTGGAAGGTCAGGCGACCCCTAGTGAGTGCCTTTCCTCTTGTCCACGCCCACTGCAGCCTTCCGCGTGCGCGCGAGCGCGTGTGTGGGAACGCGCATGCGCATACACGTGCAGGTGGGTGTGACCCGAAACAGTCACTAACACCCAGGGACCTGAACGTCCCCTCCTCCCGGCTTCACGAGGGGAATTCTGCCTGTCCGGCATTTCCCAGGCCTCTGTGTAGTCAGGGTGATGAGAAGAAAAACAAATCCCGCCGGTCCGGGAACAAGAGGGGACAGGGTTACTCAAGGAAGAGCGGAGTTGTCACAGTGGAGGAAAGAAGGGAGTAGGAGAGCGAGGGGAGGGGTGCAGTGGAGGCAGGAAGCTGGGTGTGAGGGGAGAAGGGACTGGGGGGTCGGCCGCTGGGCATACACGGGAGATCTCCAGGCAGCAGGATGGGGGACCGGGCTCTAACAGGCAGCTCGGCATTACCACGGGATTCCTTGTGTTCCCTTGGTGAGCTCTAGGGATAGAGTTAATTAGAGGTTGGTTGTGAAATAGGTATTTCTAAAATTCAGTTTGTTTAAACTACAAAAACAAAACCTGTTCATCTCTTCCAGCCCCCACGTTCCCCCACCTCTGGCAACCACCAATCTTGTTCTCTGTATCTATGAGCTTGTTTTTTTTTTTTTAACTATTTATTTATATTTAGATTCCACATATAGGAGAGATCATATGGTATTTTCCTGTCTTTGATTTATTTCATTCAGCATTATACCCTTGAGGTCCATCCCTGTTGTCACAAATAGCAAGATTTCATTCTTTGTTATGGCTGAATAATATTCCAGTGTGTGTGTGTGTGTGTGTGTGTGTGTGTGTGTGTGTGTGTGTGTGTGTGTGTATCTCACCACATCTTTATCCATTCATCCATTGATGGACAGTTAGGTTGTTTCCACATCAGAGCTATTGTAAATAATTCTGCAATCAACATAGGGGTGCATGTATCTTTGCGTAAATACCCAGAAGCAGAATTCCTGGATCATATATGGTAGTTCTGTTTTTAATTTTTTGAGGAACCTTCATACTTTCTTCCACCGTGGCTGCACCAGTTTGCATTCCCAACAACAGTGCATGATGGTTCCCTTTTCTCCACATCTTTGTCAACACTCATTTCTTATCTCTTGGATAATATCCATTCTAATAGTGAAATGATATCTTATTCTGGACTTAATTTGCAGTTCCCTGATGATGAGTGATGTTAAGCATCTTTTCGTGTATCTCTTGGCATCGTATGTCTTCTTCGGAAAAATGTCTATTCAGATCTTTTGCCCATTTTTAGTCAGATTGTTTGCTTTTTGCTATTGAGTTGTATGAGTTCTTTATGTATTTTGGGCATTAACCCCTTATCAGATATATGATTTGAATATATTTTCTCCTATTCAGCATTTTCATTTTGTTGATGGTTTCTTTTCTTGTGCAGAAAGTTTTTAGTTTGATGTAGCACCACTGGTTTATTTTTGCTTTCGTCGTTTTTGCTTTTGGTGTCAGATTAAAAAAAAATAATTGCCAAGACCAATGTCAAGAAGCTTACCACCTATGCTTTCTTTGTAGTTTCAATTTTTCATTTGAGTCTTCAATTCATATTAAGTTATTTTTTGTGTACGGTGAAAGAAAGTGGTCCAGTTTCATTCTTTCCCATGTGGCTGTCCAACATCACTTGTTGAAGACACTGTCTTCATTGTCTGTTCTGGGTCCTTTGTCATAAATTAATTGACCATAAATGTATGGGTTTAATTTTGGGTTCTCTGCTCTGGTCTATTGATCTATGTTTCTGCTTTTATGCCAGTATGACAATGTTTTAATTACTATAGTTTCATGATAAAGCTTGAAATCAGGGAACATGATAGCTCTAGCTTTGTCCTTTTTTCTCAAGCTTGCTTTGGCTATTTGGGGTCTTTTTAGAGTTCAATACAAATTTTAGAATTATTCTATTTCTGTAGAAAATGCCATTGGAATTTAAAAAAAATTTTAATGTTTATTTTTGAGAGAGAGAGAGACAGAGCGCAAGTTGGGGAGGAGCAGAGAGAGAGAGGGAGACACAGAATCCAAAGCAGGCTCCGCACTGTCAGCACAGTGCCAGACGCAGGGGCTCAAACCCACAAGATGTGAGATCATGACCTGAGCCAAAGTCAGATGCCCAACCAACTGAGCCACCCAAGCGTGCCTGGGAATTTTTATAGAGATTGTACTGAATCTGTATATTGCTTTGGCTAATATGGACATATTAATGATATTAATTCTTCCAATCCATGAGCATGGAATATCTTTCCATTTATTTGTGTCTTCTTCAATTTCTCTTCATTATTGTCTTACAGTTTTCAAATATACAAATCTTCAACATGTTAGCTAAATTTACTCCTAGGTATTTCATTCTTTTTGATGTGATTGTAAATCGGATTATTGTCTTAATGTCTCTTTCTGATAGCTCATTATCAGTGTATTGAAACACAAATTTTTGTGTATTGATCTTGTGTCCTGCTACTTACCTGAATTTATCAGCTCTAACATTTTTTTTTATGGACTCTTTAGGGTTTTCTGTAAATAAACATCATGCCATCTATAAATACAGTTTTACTTCTTCTTTTCCAATTTATATGCCTTTCATTTCTTTTTCTTGCTTAATTGCTGTGGCTAGGACTTCCGATACTGTGTTGAATAAAAGTGGCAAGAGTGGACATTCTTGTCTTGTTCCAAAATTTAAAGGAAAGGCTTTCAGCTTTTCACCATTGAGTACGATGTTAGGTGTGAGCTTGTCATATGTAGCCTTTGTTATGTGTAAGTATGTTCCTGCACTTGCTTTGTTGAGAGTCTTTTGTGTTCTTATCATAAATGAATGTTGAGTTTTATCCAAT
The DNA here is from genome assembly GCA_017311185.1 of Proteles cristata cristata. Lineage (NCBI taxonomy): Eukaryota > Metazoa > Chordata > Mammalia > Carnivora > Hyaenidae > Proteles > Proteles cristata. The sequence goes on along the minus strand of JAESUZ010000174.1, from coordinate 107,329 downwards.
GCTTTTTCTGCATCTGTTGAAATGATTATATGATTTTTCTCCTTTGTTTTGTTAATGTGGTATATTACATGAGCTCACATGAATGTTGAATCATTTGTGCATCTTTGGAATAAATCCCTCTTGATCATGGTGTATGATCGTTTTAATGTATATTGAATTCCGTTTGCTAATATTTTGTTGAGGATTTTTGCATTTATGATCATCAAGGGTAATGGCCTCTAATTTTCTTTTCTTGTGTCATTCTTGTCTGGTTTTAAAATCAGAGAACTGGCCTATAAACAGAGTTTGAAAGGTTTCCTTCCTCTTCTATTTTTTGGAAGAGTTTGACAAGGATTAGTATTAATTCCTCTTTGAATGTTTGGTAGAATTCACCAGTGAAGACCTGTGGTTCTGGACTTTGGTTTGCTGGGAGGCTTTCAGTTATTGGTTGCATCTTCTTATTAAAACTGGTCTGTTCAGATTTTCTATTTCATCGTGATTCAGTCTGGGTAGCTTGTATGTTTCTAGGAATTTATCCATTTATTCTAGGCTGTCAAATTTGCTAGTGGATAATTGTTCATAGTAGTTTGTTAAGATCCTTTGTATCTCTGTGGTATCGGTTGTAACATCAACCCTTTCATTTCTGATTTTATTTATTTAAGTCATCTTTTTTGTGTGTGGTGAGTCTAGCCTACGGTTTGTCAATTTATTTTTGTTTTTTCCTCAAAGAACTGGCTTTTAGTTTTTCATTGATCATTTCCATTGTCTTTTTATCTTTATGTTACTTACTTCTGCTGTAATCTTTGTTATTTCCTTCCTTCTACTAACTCTGGGTTTCTTTTCTTTTCTTTTTCTTTTTCTAGTTCCTTAAGGTATAAGGGTAGGTTATTTATTTGAGACTTTTCTTGTTTCTTGAGGAAGGCATTTATTGCTATAAACTACTCTCTTATACTTTCTTTTGCTGCATTTCATTTATTTTGGTATGTTGTTCTGTTTTCATTTGTCTCAAGGTATTTTTTAATTTCTCCTTTGATTTCCTCTTTGACACATTGGTTGTTCAGTAGTATTGTTTAATCTCCACATATTTGTGAATTTTCCAGTTTTATTCATGTGATTTCTAGTTTCATACAATTGTGGTCAGAAAAGATGTGCAATATGATTTCAGTCCTCTAAAATTTATTATTTTCTATCTATCCTGGAAAATGTTCCATGTGCGCTTGGGAAGAATGTGTACTCTGTTGCTTTGGGGTGGAATGTTCTGTAAATATCTAAGTCTATCTGGTTTAATGTGTCACTTAAGGCTGATATTTCCTTATTGATTTTCTGTCTGGAAAACCTATCCATTGATGTAAGTACGGTATTAAAGTCCCCTACTACTACTACTATAATGCTCTCTATTTCCCCCTTTAGGTCTGTTAATATTTGCTTTATATACTTAGGTACATATATGTTGGGTGCATAAATATTTACAAATATTATATCTTCTTGTTGGATTAATCTCTTTTATCATCATGTAATACCCTTCTTTGTCTCTTATTATTGCTTTTGTTTTAAAGTCTCTTTTATCTGATAGAAGTATAGCTCCTCCAGATTTCTTTTGGTTTCCATGGAGTATCTTTTTCTACCTCTTTACCTTCAAGTGAGTCTCATGTCGGCAGCATATAAATGTGTCTTTTTTTTTTTTTTAATCCATTCAGCCACTTCATGTCTCTTGATTGGAGATTTAGTCCATTTACATTTAAACTAATTATTGACAGGTATATGGTTATTGCCATTTTGTGTGTTGTTCTCTGATTGTTTTTGTAGTTCTTTGTTCCTTTCTTCTGGCTCTCTTCCTTTGTGGCTTGATCACTTTCCTTAGTGGTATGCTTATATTCCTTTCTCTTTCTCTTTTGTGTATTTCTTGTGCTTTGTGGTTACCATGAGGCTTACATATAACAACTTATATCCTCTTTTAAGTTGATAACAACTTAAGCTTGATCCCATCATAAGCTCAACATTATTATTCTTCCTCCCCCAATATCTTAGGTTATACATCTTTTTTCTAATGTATCCCTTAACTAATTGTAATCATATTTATTTTTACTACTTCTGCCTTTTAACCTTCATACTAGTTTTGTGAATGATTAAAGTGGATTAAGTGGGTATTTTTCTGAAAGGGACCTCGGAGATACCAAAGGCAGCCCCAAGGGCTAAGCTCTATGGGGTCACAGTGGTGTGTGTGTGTATTTATGTATATCTAGGTTTGGACACACTGACACTAGCCCAAATAGGTAGAGCAGAGTCATTTCATCTTGAAGAATGGTGTCCACAGAAGGAGGGTGAAGAATATATATATATATATATATATTTTTTTTTTTTTTTTTTCTGTGTTCTGCCAAGCAATGGCCAGCCTCATGTGGATATTGCCCAGAGCCCTGGGTCAGGACTTGGCTGTGGGAAGGGCAGTGGGAGAAATGACACTGGAGAAAGCCTTAATGCAGCACCCAAACGGAATTTCCTCCCCTGCTGGAAGTTAGATCCAATTCACACCCTCACGCAGCTTGAAGGCTGGCGCTGGCTCTGTTTGGTAACATCACAGCAAACGGCTGCCTCGTCTCTATTTTGGTTCTTGCCACTGAAGCTTCTTTCTGCACCTTTCAAAACGTGTTCCTTCCTACTGGGAGGCTGGGGTGCCAAGCTCCCCCAGCTCCTTCCCATTTTGGTAAATTAAGGAACAAATGGTGCCAAATTGTCCTCGTCTCTTTTACAAGATTATTCGTAACCAGCTTATTTTCTTTTCCTCTATTGAGTGAACGCATTAAAACTAAAATTAAATCATTACCCGAAGCACAGACTACGATCCCTTTCATAATTACATCCTCTTAATTGGCATCTGAGGGCCCAGCTCATTTTAATGCTTGCTGGGAAATGTCTGAGACACGTTTAATTTTTTTTTTTTTTTTAGGTTTAAAGGTCAACAAGAATATCTTACCTTAATTTGACAAGTGTGCAAGAAATAATGTAAGACTGGTTTATGTTCAGGTAATGCACAAAGAAATCTATAAATCATGCTGGGTGAATATTAGATGATGCCATATCAGAACCATCTGCCTTCATTCTCAGAAGAATCGATACCACAAAGAAAGCACCAAAGATGTAGTGATTTATGCCCTTGTGTTGGGGGAGAAATATTGGCCATTTTTAGAGTCACTTCATATCATCCTAAAACAACGGGGCCTGAGGGAAAGAATGAGAGTGTCCATAACCCCACACACGTCAAGGAGCAAATCTGATGCTTGGCGTTTGATTGCCTCTCCTTGAGAAAGGATGATTCTGAGGTCCCTTCATGCCCATGACTCTGCCCTCTCTGCTATTGTGTGTGGGAAGGCTGCCATGAACGCTCAGATAGTGCGGAAGGGAATTAACTGAATTGCATCTGAGCGATTGTTGCCAGGGGATGGAGGCTCAGAGCTCAGGGACCCTAGGTTTTCCATGCTAGCATGCTGCTGAAAGCCCTGCCTTCCTTTCGAGAGCCTTTCCTGGCCTTCTTCATCAATGGGCTGGGAGAACACACAGCCTCCAAGAACTCCACCCTCTATTATGTTGGATATTGGGGCTTGGTCCCAATCAAGATGTCTGAAACGGGAGGAGGTGCCCTGGCTTTGTGTGGAGGGAAGGAAAGTCTCTGAGCAATTAAGGTTTGGAAAAGTAAGTGACACTGTCTCACCGTCTTTCCCAGAGGTGGTGGTCGACAGCAGGACTTCTCCAAGGGGACAGAGGAGGAGCAACAGATCAGGTGAGCATCAGGCAGGTGTATCAATCTCTGGGGAGGGAGAGCAGGATTTGTAAGGCTTGAAAAAGAACATTTTGTAATTGGAGAAATATTCTTGGGTGGGGGTGGTGCAAAGCATCAAATTATATTTTCAGACTCAAACTAACAGAAAGAAAGTAAAGCTTTTCACAATTTATCCTGGTGGGTGGGGCTCTGCAGCATATAGAATAAAAGACTTTTGCGATCTCGCTCTGTGACACTTGCGTCTGCTACGCTGTGGACCATCACTGTGTGTTTATGTTGCCACGTAGTACTATAGTTCCCGCTCGGTGTCATAAACATAAGCGTTCTCTGCTCTAAGGTGAGGGTGGGCTTGGAGGACAAGTTTGAGTTCTCTGTTTACTACAGAGCCGCACAAAAAAAGGGACTGCGAGCCTGTTACATCTCCAGTTTTATCCTTTCCAAGAGTCGAAGTTGGTCCTAACACTACAAGCTGGAAATCAAAGTAGGATCATTTCCATCCCCGCAGGCGCCAGTACACTGTGCTCATGACTTTTTGTGCTAAATAAACCCACAGACACATCCTGCTTCTTGGAGCCTGGGCATGGCTGGATGCTCGGCCTGCCACACCACCCTCTGGCTGCTGGCTGTGGAGGTCACATTGCTGTCCGCAAACCAAATTCGAGCATCAGGACCCTTGGTTTTCCTTTTCTCTGTTTCTTTTGGTTTAGCTGATGGAGCTGGAGGCTCCGATCAAGAGCAGCGTATGACTGTTGCAAAGATGAGGCACACCTTCCTTGAGGTGTTAGCAAGCTCTGGGCAGTGATGCCAAACCGCCCTCTTCCCTTAAATAGTATTGGACCAAGATCACATGTAATGTATTCTAAAACCTGTGGGTTTTATTTTTTCCTGCAAAACACCATTCTCTGCTTCGCAGAAGAGGAGCTAGCAGTAGAATACATCATCAGGATCCGAAACGCGTGTCACCTGTCTGTACGAACCCCTCAGTGTCCTTTAGGACCCTCTCACTCTACTGGAAACCCCCATGAAGCCGGCACAGAGGGCAGCCAGACCTTGCCTGGGGGAAGAAACTGAGAACACAGCCTGGTGGAGTCCATTGAGAAGGTCAAAGTAGTGACTTAGCAAAAGGAGCGCATTGAAAGTCTTACAAAGAGTCAAATCTAGTATTTGGCTATTAGTTGCAATGAGTGTATGATAAAGGGCCCCAGGAACAGCCACCTGTGTACAGGTGACACATGGCTAAAAAGGTGATCTGAGGAAATGCTGTTTGTCTGAGCCTTGGAGACCACCGATTGAGTTGGTGATGTCTCTGAACTGGAGTCTGATTTCCTCAAAGTAAATAAGCTTAATTGGAAAGTAATATGAGCCTTCCATTAAGGTGTTGATGCAATGTCCAAATCAAGACATGGACTGTGTATGTATCTGTGTCTGTGTCTGTTTGTATGAATATACAAGAAAACCTCACAAATATTTTCAGAATATGCTCCATCATTCCTTGCTAAAGCTTCAGCTTCTAACATTTTGCCAATTTTTAAGAAAGACTTCAACCTTGCTTGCAAAGTAATTAATTACGTACAAAAATGAAAGAAACAGAAACCAACCAAAATACCCGCCCAAACCCAAAGCATCAAATGCCATGCTGTTTTCCTAATTCTGTGAAAATCTGAATGCTCATGAGTCCACAGTGCATACTGGGTTCTTTTGGTCTGAACTGAAATTGTCAAAGGTTCTTTGGTGAGCATATGAGCTGAAGGTAGAAGTTACCTTAGTTTAAAAATTTTTTTTAATGTTTTTATTTATTTATGAGAGAGAGAGAGAAACAACGTGAGCAGGGGAGGGTCAGAGAGAGAGGGAGACACAGACTCCAAGCTCTGAGCTGTCAGCACAGAGCCTGACATGGGGTTCGAACCCATGAACCGTGAGATCATGACCTGAGCCAAAGTCGGACGCTTAACCAACTGAGCCACCTGGACGCTCCAGTTACCTTAGTTTTAGTTATCAGGGAAAAGACCATATGCTTTCAACTTTCAAAATGGACCATTCTGACTTGCTTGGCGTACTCAGCAGACAAGATTGAAGTAGTTTAGCAAACACGGAACATCAAAATAAATACCAGCTCCTTTGCTCACGCAAAGTAGAGGTAGCCCAAGGCCCACGCTGGCTGCAGAGGTGTAGTGCTGAGGACGGCTGCTTGCTTTCCCTTCTTGATGAGATGAGGCACTCTAGGGCCAATTTCATGGAAGCCCTTCCAGGAATGTTCCAATTCTCTGTGGGTCTGACTATTCCTGAGATATTTCCTGAAGACCCCCATTAGAAGCCTCCCCAGCTCCTGTTTTTTATTGGCCTTCATGCTTTGTTAGGTGATGTGCAAGAGGGCATTGTTGCTCCACCCCCAGGTTAATAGACTTGTCCCGGAGCTCTGGTCACTCTCCCAAAGTAGTCACTAACATGACAGAGCACTCCCTGTGTCCCTTATTGCTCGGTTAGTCCTTATAACAACTGGTAAGGTAGCCATTATTAGCCCCATTCTGCAGGCGGGAAAACCAAGGCATGGAGAGCTTAAGTAACTTGCCCAGAGTGACACAGTCAGTGAGTGATGGAGCCGGGATTTGGACCCAGGCAGCCTGGTGGCTCCAGGGCCCTCTTCCGAGCCATCACTGTGTATCTCACTGTCCTGTATACCAAGCCACTGAGCTTCCTGCAACTTCTGGCTATGAAAACAAGCAGGGAGGACTGGCCTCGTGTTGATAATGACTTACAGATCTTTCAGGATCCAGAATACTCACATCAGAAAAGCTCATGGCCAGCAAGTGTACCTAAGACATAGATATCAGAGCATCAAAGTAAAAACGTGTAGTTTTCAACATCAAAATAAAATCCTTTCATAAACGTGCCAGTTCTTATAAGAATGGCAGACACGTATTTTCACATCATAGCCAAAATTTCCCACCCAAACTAATTTCTTCCCTGGCCTTCCTGCTTCTTCTCTTGTCTACCTATGTGGCCAAAGGGGTCCTGTTGCAATCCAAGCCAGATAATGTCCCCATTTTACTCAGTATAAAAGGCACCTTCTTTCAGTGGCCCACATGACTGGCTGCCCGTTAATTCCTTGACTGTGTCTCCTTCCTTTCTTATGTTCACTTTTCTCCAGACACACTGGATATGAGGAATGCTCCCACTCCGGGGCCTTTGCCCAAACTATTCTCTTGCAATCCACATGGTTCAAATATCATCTTCTCAGTGAGGCCCCCTTCTACACACTTAGGTCTTGAGCCTCCAGTTCCCCTCATCCCCTTCACCCTGCTCTGTTTTTTTTCTCCATAACATTTATCACTCTCTCTTGTCAAAATAATTTGCTCATTTCTTTTGTTTATAGCACTTCTAATACTGACTGTCTCTCTCCTGATTGTAATTTAATTCTGCAGGATCTTTATCTGCTCTGTTCATGATGCATCTTGATTGCTTAGAACAGTGTCAAGCACATAGTAGGTGCTCATTAAATGTTTGCCACACATCTGGCAATCTCTAGAGGGGAAGGAGAGGGAGAAGTAACAGGAAGGGATACAAAGGACACTCTAGATATTGATCATTGTTTTATTCTTTAAGTTGATGGTGAGTATGCTGGTTGTTCCCTCCATTCTATATATATATATATATATATTTTTTTTTTTTTTTTTAAGAGAAAGAGAGACTGAATATGAGCAGGAGAGGAGCAGAGAGAGGGAGACACAGAATTGGAAGCAGGCTCCAGGCTCCAAGCTGTCAGCACAGAGCCGAACGCGGGATTCAAACCCACAAGCCATGAGATCATGACCTGAGCCAAAGTCAGACACTTAAGTCACTGAGCCACCCAAGTGCCCCTTTACATATATATCTTGTATATCTGAAATATTACATTTTGAAGAATTAAGCAGGGTCAAGAAGTCCGATTGTTACATGGTTTGTGTAAATGGGACTGTCCCCTTCCCCATGTGAGCATAGTGCCTATTATTTTGAGTCAGTGGCTGAAAATGGAGGTGCTCAGGCAGATGCGTTTGTAACAGGGGAGTTTGGATTGGAAAGTAAACACAGTGAAGGGCGCCCCGAGCTGACTTGCAGAACTGACTGTCAAAGCATACTAGGGACAGATGAGAAACGAGACAAGTTAGCTAGGATCACAACTGTCTGGGATTAGCTTCCCAGAGCAGGGTCCCTGGGGGCAGGTGTCAGATGATGCTTGGCCAAACAGGGGCTTGTGTCCCCTCTGTTGGCCAGAGGAGAGCTGGAGAGAGGAGTGACGTTTCCTGAGCCAAGAGGAAGGGCAGGGCCAGAACTGGAAGGGGATCAAAGATCTGGCCAAAGATGTCAGATGGTGGACTCTTCTGGATTGGGATTGACCTGAGCAGGACAGAACTCAGAGTTTAGCTTGGTGACATCCTGCAACCCCATCAGATCCCCAAATCCTCCAAAGGAAATCCAGTTTCTGGATGTGTTTTTACTCACGTTCCTCTAATGTCCGTGACACTGAAAGAGTGAGCATCTCAGCTGTGGGGAAACTCGTGGTCTACAGGTGAAGTGAGCCGGTCCCGGCTCACAGCTGGGCGGACACATCTTATCCCTGTGCATGCTGGGTGGCTTCAGTGCCTTTGATGAGCACAACTCCTTTAGAGCAGCGCCATTGATCAGGCCAGACAGAAAACAAGTGGCCAAGACTGTGATGAGTGAATATTCATTTGGAAATGTCAATGCGCAAGGGGCCATTATGTGTGTGGTGACTTGCCTGGCAGGATCGATTCAGGACCTGAGGTGAATCAGATGTCTGTAGGGGCTGAGGTTTTGGCCAGGGACCCTGGGTAGTGTTGGGGGAAAAGGGGCCCGAGAATGTCAACAACAGTGAGGTCAGACATTTCCCGGCCATCCCACCCCTCACCGTTCTTGAGTTCCTGATTGAAGCTGGGACTGCCTGTGTGTATGGGGTATGGGCATCCCGTCTGGGCCTTTGTCTTCAGGGGTCTCTCCCTGCACAGCGACCCCCACACCTGGAGATATCTATATGCATGGATAGGGGTTGAAGGGCCTGAGGACACACAGCTGCTGGGGGAGTGGGGACCTGTTGAGCCTCCCTCAACCCAAGGGTCCACCTTCCTCCTGAGCACACTGGGGGGAGGGGCTTCAAGATGTCCAGCCGGGGCAATCTCTAATCTCTAGCCGAGACCCTTCTCCCTGCTTCTGACAGCACATGCCCGCTCATGGGGGCTGGGTCCAGGGGGGGTTGGGAGATTTGGGACCAGGGTCCTGTCTCTTCACCCTGCAGTCGGTGGGCGGATGGATGTTCGGATTCACCCGCTTCACCCTGGGAGCCCTGGCCCCTGGCTGGACACTTCCTGGGCTGAGGTGAGAGGTTATCACTCCTGGCCTGGGAAGCCAGGAGCCTTGCTAGGTGCACTGTCACCTGGGTGTGGTCTGCCTCTCCTCCCAGCCCCAATTAACCGTCTGCAGGAGCTGCTATCAGCATGGGGGAGGGCCGCGGTCCCACTTCTCCGTGCAGACTGCTCAGCTAATGAGAGGGTTTGTGAAATTTTTAATTATGGCTTCCATGCCTGGCTTAATTATTTGCATATGGCTTTTACAAGTGAGAAGAGGGCGCCTGCGTGCCGTGCTTCTCCTCAGCACCACGTTTGACTTTAATTAAAGGCAGAACCTGAGGTCTTTCCATCACTAATGATCGTGGAAAATTAGCTTCCAATTCCCAGGGGTCGCCAGAGTGATGCACCCTGAGGCGGAGAGGGGACAGAGGGGGAAGTGGAGCGGGAGGCACAGATGGCAGATGGTCCTGCTGGGCTGCCACTTCTGAGCCCCTCTCGGCCCACCCTCCCCTCCCCCCACCTGCCCTCCAGACCCCTGTGGAAAGGGGGGCCTTGCTCTCCTCTGCCAGGAAGGAGGGCTGACCCCAGGCAGCAGCAGGGCGTAGGGGAAGCACTTCTGAGCTTCTCATGGTCATTGTTCTGGTGGCCACAGGCCAGAGGGATGAGAGCTTCTGAAATGCCCACATGCATGCGCACACACACTAACACATGTCCCGTCACACACATGCTCACCCAGACACACAGACACGAACCCTCATCCTCTCCATTCACAGGATGGCATCACAAAGGCACATCTGCATGCTCACACATGCATGTGCACACACACACACATCCACAGATGGGCTCACGTGTCAGCCCGGGTCCCTCTCTTGTGGTCCCTCAAGCTCTCAGTGAGAGCAGGGACCATTTGGGAACCTGCAGGCCAGTGCCATGGACAGGAGGTAGCTGTGCGGGGAGGGCAGACCAACAGCGCAAGCTCAGAGAGGGCTTCTGAGAAGGATGGTATGGCCCTCGGGCCCTCCCCGCTGACAGACCAGGTCTATGCTGGCGTGAGTCCAGAGTGTGGCCTCCTGGGTCACATGCAGCGGGGTTAATCCTGGGACACAACAGGAGGAGTGGCAGATAGCGCTCCCTTTGGACTTAGACCTGAATTCAAATGTGCCTCCACAGCTTCCTCACAGTGTGGCCTTGGGCAAGTTACTCAGCCTTTCTGAGCCCATTTCCTCATGTAAAATGGGGGTTAGTTATTCATGCAGCTTTTGTACAGAGCAAAGGAGAGAATGCATAGGGGACTCAGTAGCTGGTTCTGTGTCACCCCTTCCCCTGTCTCCTAGTCTTTGAGTTTGGGGGCACTGACCCCTTGAGACCAGCTCCAAGAAGGGCAGCTTCATCCCGCTGGTCCCAGACCTGCCCCCACCCCCCCCACCCCCAGCATGGGCCATTCCCAGCCCCCAGCACTGGGTCAGGGAGGTGTCGTCAGCTCAGGGTCCAGGAGTCTTGCTCCATGGTGAGGGACAGGGCTTCCTCTCGCCTGCAGGATGTAGCAAGGATGCCTGTAGGTGCCCCGTGGCTGTAGCCATCAAGCAACCGTGCAGAGGCCACCTGAGGATAAAACCTGCCCAAGGACAGAGAGGCGGAGCCTCAGGAAGGGCCCAGGTCCCGATGACACTATGGAGCTACAGGATTCCCACAGCACATCCTGCTTGTCACAAGTCCTGTGTCAAACGCTGGCCTGACATTGTCTACACACAGCTGATGACAAGCACTGAAGCAGGCAAAAGCTGGTCTCCTGGCAGCTTGCCAGGCACGCTCATCCCTCCCCCCGCCCCCCAGACGCTGCTGTGCTGTGCGTGCCAGGGCTCAGGCTTCTCCACAAGGGCTGTGTTACTTTGCTTGGGCTGCTGTAACAGAATACCGCAGACTAGGGGGCTTTGGTAGCCAAAAGGTTTTTGCTTCTTAGTCCTGGAGGCTGGAGGTCTGAGTTCAAGGTATCAGCAGGTTTGGCTCCCTCTGAGGGTGGTCAGGCCCCTCCCCTAGACTCTGGGCATTTGCGGGCAATCTTTGGGATTCCTTGGCTTGTAGATCTCTGCCTTTATCCTCATGTAGTATTCTCTCTGTGTATCCAGATTTCCCCTTTTTATAAGAACACTAGACTTTTAGTCTAGAGCCTCATCCTATTCTGGTGTGACCTCGTCTTAGCTAATTATCTCTGCGATGACCTTTTTTCCAAATTAGATCATATTCTGAAGTACTAGGGGTTAGGACTCCAATGTGTGAATTTGGCAGGGGCAACACCATTCAACCCAAAACTGGTGCACATTAGTGTGTGTGTGTGTGTGTGTGCACGCGCGTGCGTGCATGCCACTGCAGTGACTGTTCTCCAGCCAGAGGCAGATGCCCTGTGCTGGAAGCCTGTGCTTCTGCATGAATGTCATCCACTTACAGAGCCGTAGGAAACAGCTCCCGACCAGCCAGGCTGCTACAGCTTCTCTCCTCACCAGCTGACTCACAGGCCTTTTCCTCTCTCTGCTGATTTTGCACAAAATTCCTTGAATCATTTTTATCCCGAGGTCAGGTGCCTTTCCCCAATCTGGGCTATGCTTTTCATGGCCATGGTGGCAGTGGGTGGACCCCAGGCCAAATCCAGCTTGGACATGAGTTTTGATTGGCTCTAGTTGGTTTAAAAAATGTGTCTTGCCTGCCAATTTGAGAATCAAGAAATTTCTGGTTAAAAATCTACGTTTCCATACTGGAAGATCTGAAGGCCTGGATCTGCTACCAATGGTCATTGGCCATGTCATTTAAAAAATAACTTTCACTGTTACAAAAGTGTCATATAGTTAGTATTGGAAATGGGCTTATTCAAACAAGCGTCCGCTGAAAAACAATGATTGGCTACTCTAGGTCTCCACCTATGTGCATTTCCATCTATATCTTTCTCCTTGCAAATGCAAGAAGTTAGGGCTTACTTGCCCCTTCATTTGACAGGGTGACATAAGGGTGTGAGTGGGACCTCTGTGGGTGCCATCCTGCTATGGGGTGCTCCCAGTCAGCTGACTGCTGCCTACACCCTTGTCCTAGCACTCCAGCCTGGCAAACATACCATAGAATACCATGTCCGGGGATCACTAAAGACTTAGCACATTTCTGCCTGTGTCCTTCAGGCCGAGAGGTGAGAACTCATGACCATGGGACAGCAGAAAAGAGGCTGGAGGCTCAGGGAGAGAAAAACCAGACTCCCTTGTGTATTGTTTATGGTAAGCAAACAAGTCAGCAAAGCTGTTTGGAGACGAGGGCAAGACCACCCAGAGGAGCATGTGCCCTGCAGGGAGAGGACTGGGACCCAGTGGCCCAACACACCTATCCTGAGCCTCTTCCCTCTACCCAAGGACAGCAGTATTCTTCACAAATAGCCTTGTGGTATTAGTCCAGCAGGAACCTACTCACTGTTGGAGAAAACTGAAGCTCAGAAATGGAAAATGATGCTTAAAGTCTTCTAGTGAGAGAATGTAGTGCTGAGTGGCAAACACTTTGAGCCCAGGTCTCTTTCTTCTACACTAGTCTCTCACTGTTACCCGTGTTAGAAGAAAGCCCAGGAGCTCTGGGAATCCACAGGAGGGTGCCACAGATGGCCTTGGGGCCAACAGGAGATGGTGAGAAATGAGACTGAAGGCAGGAGAGCAGCAGACAGTGGATACTCAGTGGTCCTTGTGAGATATGCTAAGACATTCAAGCTTGTAACACTGGGCAATGGGGAGCCCTCAGACCCTTTTGAACAAGGGAGTGGCAGCTACTGTCCTACTGGCACTGGTGTGGAGGTAGGGAGCTGTCCAGGCTCCCAGTGCTGAACCAGCCTCACTGAGGGGATGAAAAAGAAAGATGGACAGAACACATGCAGGAGAAGTGAGGAGAATGTGGAGGGAGGGTTGGGGTGGACCCAAATTTCTGGCTTCCCAACACCCTGTGGTGAAAGAGGGAGAAGCCATTGAGGATCATTGGGGGTAGGAGACTTGAAGCACAGGATGTCCACTGGAGAGAGATATGAGGCAGAGATGCAGAGACAGAAGCAGGCTCCGGTCTTATGCATAGCCACTCATTAAAACCTCCAGATAACTCACAGCCCTGGTTCCCACCCAGTAGCCTGAGGGAGACTCAGTTCTCCACAGAACAGCCAGGACAGCACCAACAGACTTGATTGTTCTGCTGTACTCTTAGTCTTTGAGCCCTCGGTTGGAAGACACCAGCTGTTCTGAGGAGAGCTCCAGGGTAAATCATGCTGGACTTGTGGGGACCAAGAATGTGATGCTTAGCCATGGAGCCAGCTTAGAGAGGCCACCCTGCTTCCAAAGGGGATGGCTGTGCATGTGCACTGTGCAGACCCACAGGGTACACCTGCTGGATTCCACATGACCTCAGCCCAAAGGACCCAGCTGGTCCTAGTGTGCAAGGATCCCTTCCCCATCTCCCTCCTCTTTTTTTTTTTTAAATGTTTTATTTATTTCTAGGAGAGATAGAGAGAGACAGTGTGAGCAGGGGAGGGTCAGAGAGAGAGGGAGTCACAGACTGAAACAGGCTCCAGGCTCTGAGCTGGCAGTCAGCACAGAGCCCGATGCGGGGCTCGAACCCACGAACCGCGAGATCATGACCTAAGTGAAAGTCGGACGCTTAACCAACTAAGCCACCCAGGCGCCCCAGCCCCATCTCCCTCCTCTTACTAGCTCTCTCTTTGCTCACCACACATTGCCCAAGCACCTACTCTGTGCCAGGCATTATTAGCAGCTGGGAACACAAAGGCAGGTCCTCTGGGGCCTTCCTGTGCCAGCCACAAGGAGAGGGATTCCCTGGAAGGAAGCCAAACCTCCTTGCCATTCTCTCTTCTTCTGGAGTCTGTGGATTACTGTTTGCAGCTTGGAGGCAGCGGCACCCTGCCAGGGGCCAGGACATTCTAGGTTTACTCATATACTCCTTTCTGTCCATATTATACCCCAACTTTCAATTTTGAGAAGTAAATATGCAATTTTTTCCCCTCCCTGTAATTTTCCCTGCTGTGGCTGTGGATGTCAGAGCAGCTGGAAAATGTGAATAGCTCAGTGCTTTCTAAAAGTAAAAGAAGGCCGTGCAGCATCATACATCGTCTGCTGCTCTTGGCAAGATCCACTGGCTCTGTGGGGGTGGGGGAAGGGAGATGCTCTCCAGGCTGTACTGTCAGGGGAACCTTTAACCCAAATAATCCACGCCCCCGCCTTCCGTTAGCAATTGGATAATCACCAAGATTATGTGTGTGCTCACATGATGTGTGCTCACATGCATGTGCATGTTGCAGAGATGTTAGTAGAGGTGAGGTGAGGGTATCTGTTTATGCAGTCAGCCTTTCTGCGTGTTCCCCTGGAGACTTTCAGACCTTCATGTCTCAGTAGCTGAAGGTCAGAACAGTCTGATCTATGCTTTTGTTTGGGAGAAGCAGTGAATGGGGTGTGAGAAGGCAAGATTTGAGTCAAGCAGGTCTGGGATTGCTTATGGAGAGTGTAACCTTGGCCATGTTTAGTCTTTCTGGGTCTTAATTTCATCATCTGTAAATCGGTGGTATATTTGGGAGGTGTGCTGTCCAGATCCCCTTCCAGGACACACTGACCACCCATGGGACGTGTGGTCAGCAACCATCCCCCAGCTGCCAGCTCCTTTAGGATCTGCTTTGGCTGCAGCACCAACTGTCTGACCTGGGGCCATGCCTTTCCCTGCGCATGCCCCGTCTAGCTCTGAGTAAGCCGAGGCATAAAGGTCTGACTTCCCCTGCTCACTTTGGCTTTCTCCCTTTTCCCTTCACAGGTATTGATCCTTAATTAACATCTTGTACCCCAGACTCCATCTCTGCATCTCCCCACAGAGAACCAAACCTGTGTCAAGTAGGGATAATGATTTTCACTTCAAGAGGTTATTGTTCAAGGGGCAGCTGGGTGGCTCAGTCAGCTAAGCATCCCACTCTTGATCTCAGTTCAGATCTTGATCTCAGGGTCGTGTTGAGTTCAAGCCCCACATTGGGCTCCATGCTGGGCATGAAGCCTACTTAAAAAAAAAAAAAAGTGGTTATTGTTCAAAAACAAAATGGGATGTTTATATAGTATTCAGCATGGTAACTGGAAGGTTAATAAAGCATAATACATGTCTATTCCTTCTCCTTTTCTTTCCCTAAAAACTACGACAATAAATCCCATTCCAGATCTTGAGCACTTGTTCATAGCCTATGTGCTCTGTAATATCGGCTTGGAGAAAGTGGCCCTGAAAGTCTGTGCTGCCTGCTAAGTTTGAGGGCCTGGCAGAGGACTCTGGAGCCAGTCTTGTCCCTGTGAAGTTCATTATCCATGGATCACATCAGCCTCTTCAAGGTTCCTTACTGAAAAGAAATTGAGCATGCAAATGCTCTTTTATCATAATCACCACGTATCCACAGGGTAATTCATAAAAGAGCTGGAAATATATTGAAATTCAATATTGTTTGAGTCCAAATCAATATTAATAATTGTTTGCATTTTTAAAGTGCAATTTGCAATTAAAAAATGCACAAAGATCAACCAGTAGTTGCTAACACATCAAATTTTCCTATTAAAGGCATAGCCCCTTAACTTTAAAATGTTCCTTATACAACAAAGGGTGGCACTGATCCATGAAAATGGTTATCTATTATTTACATGCACAACATTAGAATTTGTTTCCATTATGCATGAGTTGAAAGGCCAGTTACTTTTACTTTTAAGTTCTTGATTTTTAAAAAATTAAACCTTTCATTTTGAGAGAATTTTAGATTCACATAGCAGTTATAAGAAATAATACAGAGAAATCTCACATACCACTTTTCCTGTTTCTCCCAGTCCACCTTACAAAACTATAGTATAATATCACAATGAGGATATTGACATTGATACAGACAAGATACAGGACATTTCCATCACCACAAGGGTCCCTCATGTTGCCCTTTTAAATTCTTTAAAAATTAAAGATTTTTAAACGACAAAGGTGACTACAGATACAGTGGGACCCCCATAATTAGCCCTGTGTAATTTCTGCCTTGAAATGGATTCTATCACAAAATGTGGCTCTGTCTCAGCTGGAATCAGTGTAGATGTTGAAACATAGAGAGCAGTGGTCATCTAGGGAGGGAGTGGCCTCAGGTGGGACTCACCTCAGCCAGGCAGACCTCAGGGGAGCAAGTCTTTGTGGCTTAGAAAGAAACTGAGAACACAATTTCTAGATTAACCCTTGCATTGGAGTCCTTTGCTCCCTCCACGAGGTCAGAGTGGTCTTAAAGGGAAACAGCTTGGCAGCTTTGCTCCACAGGAGCCCAGCAGCTATCGAGATTTGTGATAAGGGACCAGTGGCAAGTGTGGGTAAGGGAGGTCCTAGCCAAAGGCCCTCCTGCTCTGCCCGAAAGAGGCCTGGTATGAATGAAATTCACAGAAATGCTTTTATCTCACCCCAGAGCAAGGAACTTGAGAACTCATCTACAATGGATATTTTGGCTGCAGACTGACTCTGAGATTAGTAAATCAAGTCATGAGGGTCCCACAGCTGATTGGAGGTGTAGCCAGACCTAGAACCTGGAGTAGGCTCCCCACTCTGAGCCTGCTGTCCATCTCATGACATCTAGCTGCTTTGTTCAGGCTACCTGGGCCACAGCCCCAACTCCATGTTCTAGTTGTGTTTTGCAAGAGCATGAACTTGACCACTCTTTGGTCCTCAACCCCTGGGCCCACATGCAGTCACGTGTGGCATGAGTGAAACTAACAGGAAGAGGGTGGTTTGGGCTCAGTATCAACCTTTAGTTTGCTTTTGTTGATTTTTTTTATTGTGGTAAGATACACATGATGTAAATTTTACTATTTTAATCATTTTAAAGTCCAGAAGCTTCAAATGCATTTACATTGTTGTACAGCCATCACCACCACCCGTCTCTAGAATCTCTTTCAACTTCCCCAACTGAAACTCTGTGCCCATTAATTAACAACTCCCCATTCCTCTCTCCCTCACTGCCTCTGGTAACCACTATTCTACTTTCTGCTTCTGAATCTGACTGCATGGAGTCGTACAGTGCTTGTCCTACTGCAAATGGCTAGTTTCACATAACATAACATCCTCAACATTCATCCATGTTGTAGCATGTTGTGTTCCTTGACTTGCTCATGTGTTCATTTGTCTTTAGATTCCATATGTAAGTGACATCATATTATATTGGTCATTCTAAATCTGAATTATTTCACTTTACATAATATTCTCTTCTTCTATCCCTGTTGTTGCAAATGGCAAGATCATATTCTTTTTTATAGATGGATAACATTCCATCGTGTGCTTGTGTGTGTGTGTGAACATCTGTATCCATTCATCTGTCGATGGATGCTTGAGTTACTTCCATGTCTTGGCTATTGTAAAAAATGCTATAGTGAATGTAGATTACCTTTTTGAATTACTGTTTTTGTTTTCTTCAGGCAAATACCCAGAAATGGAATTGCTAGGTCATATATAGTAGTTCTATTTTTAAGTTTTTGAGGAGCCTCCAAACTGTTTTCCACAGTGGTTGCACTGTCTGCATTCCAACCAACAGTGCAAGGGGGGCCCCTTTTTCCATATCTTCCCCAATACTTGTTGTATTTTTGCCTTTTTGATACTAGCCATTCCAACTGATGTGAGGTGATATTTCATTGTGGTTTTGATATGCATTTCCCTGCTGATTAGTGCTTTCATGTATATGTTGGCCATCTGTATATCTTCTTTGGGAAAACGTCTATGCAGGTCCTTTGCCCATTGGATTATTTGTGGGTTTTTGTATCGAGTTGTATGAGAGCTTTATACATATTTTGAATATTAACCCCTTATCAGATATATCATTTATCAATATCGTCTGCCATTCAGTAGGTTGCCTTTTCATTTTGTTGATGGTTTCCTTCACTGTGCAAAAGCTTTTTTGTTTGATATAGTCCCAGTTGTTTATTTTTGCTTTTGTTTCCTTTGCCTAGGGAAGTGTATCCAGGAAAATAATGCTAAGGCCAATGTCCAAGAATTTACTGCCTATGTTTTCTTTTAGGAGTTTTAGGGTTTCAAGTCTTACATTTATAGGTCTTTAAGCCATTTTGAGTTTATGGTTGTGTATAGTGAAAGAAAGTGGTCCAGTTTCATGCTTCTGCATGTAGCTGTCCAGTTTCCCTAGCACCGTTTATTGAAGAGACTGTTCCTTGTTGTTTATTTTTGCCTCTTTTGTTGAAAATTAATTTTTTATATAATTGCGGGTAATTATTATTATATAATTTGGGGCTCTTTGTTTTGTTCTATTGATCTATGTACCTATTACAAGCCAGTAACATACTGTTACAAGCCAGTAACATACTGTTTTGATTACTATAGCTTTGTAGTTTAGTTTGAAATCTGGGCTTGTGATACCTCCAGCTTTGTTCTTTCTCAAGATGACTTTGGCTCTTTGGGGTCTTTTGTGGTTCCATATAAATTTTAGGATTATTTGTTCGAGTTCTGTGAAAAACAATATTGGTATTCTGTTAGAGATTGCATTGTATCTGTAGATTGCTTTGAGTAGTATGAACATATAACAATATTAATTCTTCTAATCCATGAGCATAGTATATCTTCCTGTTTATTTGTCTCATCTTCAGCCTCTTTCATCAATGTCTTAGAGTTTTCAGAATATAGGTTTTTCACCTACTTAGTTAAATCTATTTCTAGGTATTCTATCCTTTTTGATGCAATTATAAATGGGATTGTTTTCTTGATTTCTCTGTTAGTTTGTTATTGATATATAGAAATAAGAGATTTATGTATATTGATTTCATATCCTACAACTTTACTGAATTACTTTGTTAGATCTAATAGTTTTTTGATGGAGTCTATATACAGTATCATCTGCATGTCATCTGCAAAAGTGACATGCTTCTTTCTCACCAATTTGAGTGCTTTTTATTCCTTTTTCTTGTCTGATTGCTGTGGCTTGATCTTCCAATACTATGCTGAATAAAAGTGGTGAGAGTAGGCATCTTTGTTTTGTCCCTGGTCTTAGAAGAAAAGCTTTTGGCTTTTCATCATTGAGTATGATGTTATCTGAGGGTTTATCATACATAGATCTTAATTATGTTGAGATAAGTTCTCTCTAGACCTATTTTGTTGAGAGTTTATCATGAGTGGATATTGAATTTTGTCAAATGCTTTCTCTGCATCTATTGAGATGATCATACGACTTTAGTTGATTGATTTAAAAATGTTGAACAATACTTTCTTCCCTAGAATAAATCCCACTTAATCATGCTGAATGCTTCTTTTAATGTATTTTGAATTCAATTTGCTAATATTTCATTGAGGATTTTTGCTTCTATGTTCATCAGGAATATTGGTCTGTAATTTTTTTTGTTTGAGTATCTTTGTCTGTCTTGGGTATCAGGGTAATGCTGGCCTCATAGAATTAATTTGGAAATATTTTTTCCTCTTTTATTTTTAGGAATAGTTTGTGAAGGATAGGGATTAACTCTTCCTTAATTGTTTGGTGTTGCCAAATTCACCTGTGAAGCTACCTGGTTCTGGACTTTTGCTTGTTGGGAGTTTTTTGATTAGTCACTTAATTTCATTACTAACAATTAGTCTGTTCAAATTTTCTATTTCTCCCTGATTCAGCTGTAGAAGATTATATCTGTCTACCAATTTATGCATCTCCAATCTTATTATGCATATCCATCTTCTAGGTTGTCCAATTGTTGGCATTTTTTAGTAGTCCTATGCTACTGGTTGTAACTTCTCTTGTTTCTGATTTTATTTATGCTGGTCCTCTCTTTTTCTTGATGAGTCTAGCTAAAGGTTTATCAATTTTGTTTATCTTTTCAAAGAAACAGCTAATAGTTTCATTGATCTTTTCTAATTTCTTTCCGGTCTCTATCTCATTTATTACTGCTATGACTAATCTTTATTATTTCCTTCCTTCTACTGACCTTGGGCTTTGTTTATTCTTCTTTTTCTAGTTCCTTTAGGTGTAAGGCTAGATTGTTTGAGATTCTTCTT
This sequence comes from Proteles cristata cristata, assembly GCA_017311185.1. Lineage (NCBI taxonomy): Eukaryota > Metazoa > Chordata > Mammalia > Carnivora > Hyaenidae > Proteles > Proteles cristata. The sequence goes on along the minus strand of JAESUZ010000174.1, from coordinate 87,187 downwards.
GCTTCTTGAAGTAGGCCTGTATCACCATACATTTTCACCTTTGAGTGGTTTTGCTGTGTCCCAGAGATTTTTAACCACCGTGTTTTCATTTTCTCTTGTCTCCATGTATTTTTTCTGGTTTCCTCTTTGATTTCTTTGACCTCCTCTTTGATCCATTGGTTGTTCTGTTGCATGCTGTTTCACCTTCACACGTTTCTGTTTTTTCCAGTTTTATTTTTTTGTAATTGATTTCTAGTTTTACACCATTGTGGTTGGAGAAGATGCCTAATATGGTTTCAATCTTAAATTTATTGAGACTTATTTTTGTGGCCTAACATATGATCTATCCTGGAAAATGTTTTATGTGTACTTGAAAGGAATGTGTATTTTGCTGTCTTTAGATGGAATATTCTGTATATATTTGTTAAGTCCATTGGGTCTAATGTGTCATTCAAAACCACTGTTTCCTTATTGATTTACTGTCTAGATGATCTATCCATTGATGTGGGTGGAGTGTTAAAATCCTCTACTATTATTGTATTAATGTCAATTTCTCTCTTTATGTCTGTTAGTATTTGCTTTATATATTTAGGTACTCCTGTGTTAGGTGCATAGATATTTACAATTGTTTTAACTTTTTGTTGGATTGATCCTTTTGTCATTATATAATGCCCTTCTTTGTCTCTTGCTACAGTCTTTTTTTAAAGTCTATTCTAAGTATTGTTACCTTAGCTTTTCTTTTCTCTCTTCTTCCTTCCTTCCTTCCTTCCTTCCTTCCTTCCTTCCTTCCTTCCTTCCTTCCTTCCTTCCTTCCTTTCTTCCTTCCTTCTTCCCTCTCTCCTTCCCTCCCTCTCTCTTTCTTCCATTTTCATGGAATATGTTTTCATCACCTCAGTTTTCATCCTCTATGTGTCTGAGGTCTGAAATGAGTCTCTTGTAGGCAGCATATAGATGGGTTTGCTTTTCTATACATTCAGTCACCCTGTGTCTTTTGATTGCAGCATTTAGTCTAGTTACATTTAAAGTAGTTATTGGTAGTACTTGCTTATTGTCATTTGTTAATTATTTTTGTGATTGTTCTTGTAGTTCTCTGTTCCTTTCTTGTTCCCTTGCTCTCTTCCCTTGTGTTTGATGACTTTTAGTGTTATACTTGGATCCCTTTCTCTGTTATAGGTTTTTGGTTTGTACTTACCATGAGGTTCATCTATAACATCCTATATATATAGCAGTTTATATTAAGTTGATGGTGATTTAAGTTTAAACACATTCTAAAAGTACTAATTTTTTATCCCCCCCTACACATTTTATCTATATGATGTCCTGCTTTGCATCTTTTATGTATCCATTGACTAATTTTTGTAGATATAATTGATTTTACTACTCTTGTGTTTTAACCTTTATACTAGCTTTATAAGTGATTGATCTACTACCTTTACTATATGTTTTTTTCTTGCCAGTGAAATTTTTTTCTTTCATAATTTTCTTACTTCTAGTTATGGTCTTTTCTTTCACCTGAAGAATTCCCTTTAGCATTTTTTATAGGCCAGGTGAGCAAACTTTTGTTTGCTGGGAAAGATGTTATCTCTTTCCATTCTGAATGATAACATTTCTGGCTAGAATATTCTTGGTGTATGTTTCTTCCTTCCAACACTTGGAATATGGAATATGCTCTTCCCTTCTGGCCTGCCAGGTTTCTGCTGAAAACTCAGCCGATTGCCTTCTGGGGCTTCGCTCGTAGGTAACTGGTTTTCTTTTGCTGATTTTAAGATTCTCTCTTTAATTTTTGCCATTTTAATTATTATGTATCTTGATGTGGGCTTCCTTGGGTTCATCTTGTTTGGGGATCTCTGTGATTTCTGGACTTGGGTGTCTGTTTCCTTCCCCAGCTTAGGGAAGTTTTCAGTTATTATTTCTTCGAATACGTTTTCTGCCTCTTTTCTTTCCCTTCCCTGTCTGAGACCCCAGCCATGTGAATGTTATTATGCTTGGTTATTATGCTTGTCACAGAAGTTCCTTACCCTATTTTCATTTTTAAAAATCTTTTTACTTTGTGCTGCTCAGTTTAGTTTTTTTTTTTTTTTTTTTTTTATTAGCCTGACTTCCAGGTCACTGATCCTCTACTCTGCTGTTGAATCTTCTAGTTTATTTTTCATTTCACTTGTTGTACTCTTCAGCTCCAACTGCTTCTTTTTTATATTTTCTACCACTTTGTTAAAGTTCTTACTGAGTTCTTCCTCTCTTCTCTTAAGTCTGTTGACCATTAATTTGAATTCTTTATCAGCTAGATTCCTTAACTCTGTTTTGTTTAGCTTGTTTTCTAGGGTTTTGTCTTGTTCTTGTGTTTGTATCATATGCCTATGTCTCCTCACTTTGTCTGACTCTCTGTTTATTACATATGGAAATATGTAGTGCTCCCCTAAATGGGCTGTGAGCACCCTCCTGTTGTGACTGGGGTGACTTATGAGGGTGCACTGGTGGGTGGAGCCAGTTCTCAGCCCGACTGTCTGCAGGCGCACTGGGAGGCTGGGGCCTCACATGCTGTTGTCTGAAAGAGCCAATCAACTACTGTGCATACTGGTTGGTAGGGCTCACTCCTCCACTCCCTGGGTCAGGATTTGCTCTGGAGGTGTGCCAGTTCTGACCAGAGCTTCCTGTTGGGTGTGGCAGGTGTTAGTCACTATCTGGAAGGGGATAGGTCCTAGATGAGAATGCCCAGTGTGGGAGCCACTTTGGAGGGGCATCTGCTGGTGGGTTGGGTTGAGTGGGGCTAGTCCGCAGGGGAATGTTGGGGCAGGGTGAGGTGCTAGCAAGGTAGAGGGAGAATGTCAGAACTGGCTCCCATAAGCACCTGGCCAAGGCAGAAGGAAGACAAGAAAAAGGCTGCCTGCCAGCCCTTCAGTTCCTGGAGAAAACTCCTGCAGCTCTGAAACCCTCCAACACACATCCTAAAATTAGTCAGTAAGCCCCCTTCATGAATAGCCCAGGCACTTTTTAAACTGCCACTTCTGTTCTGGGTCTCTGGCCCAATGATACAGTGCACTAGCCCTTTAAGACTGGTTATCCGTGTCCCTATAATGCCCCACCTGTTCTGAAGGCAGGCCCTGCTGATTTTCAAAGCCAGACGTCATGGGGGTTCATCTTCCCTGTGTAGGTCCTCAGGGCCAGGAGTGCCTGGTGTGGGGCGGGATCTTCTCACTCTGTGCCTATGATGTCCTTCCTGCTCGTGGGTTGCCGCACAGAGGGCCGGGTTCCCAACTTTGTCTCTCTGGCCTTCCCTTTATGTCTTTAGCTCAAGAAGATCTGTTTGGCCAGACTTCAGGTCATTTTCAGAGTGCGTTGTCACACGTGTAGTTGTTGCCTTGGTGTGTCCACAGGTGGAGGTGAACCTGGGATTCTCCTTCTCCACTATCTTCTCCCACTCTCTTCATTGACTTTTGGGCAACACAGTCAAACTTTAATTTTGTGTAGGGAGTTTCCTAGTGTAACTCATCTTATGGCATCTAAATGATTTGTGTATTTGTTTGTATATATATATATTATGTGCATTAATAATGGGTGTGTAGAGTGATAGAGTCTTCAAGCCCCATGATTTGAAACCTGCCCTACCAAAATGAGGAAACAAAAGTGGCATCCTGGTGGTGAGTGTGCACTGGGTATGTGGGAACTGCCAGACTCCATCAGGCTCTCTAGCTCACTCCCTTGCCTCCTCTTTCCTCACAGGATTGGGCTACTCTTTGGACGTAATTCTAACCCAGACCTGATCAAAACAAACCCACAGGTTCCTGAAACATGCATGACTTTTTAGAAATTCCAGGTTCATGGAGCGCCTCTCTTCACATGGCCCAGACACCTCCATCTGTTAACCCATGCTCATGTCACATGAGGCATAGGTTACGTTGATCACCTGCGCCAGGCACTGTGCAGGGAATACAAAGATGAGGAGAGACCTCAACGGTGCTCTCAGGGCTCTGTGGGTCTCAGATAGGTGTAGGAACACTCTCTACGTGGTAGGAGAAGGGCTGTAATCGAGGTACACATGCTCACAGGATTGGGGGTGCTGAATCCCCATCCCAGATTCTGTCAGGGTAGGATTCAGTATCTCTACCTGCTGAATTACTACTATCCCCTACCCTGCCTCATAAAATGTCCTGAAGTCCTGGGCAGGCTGTATCCATGGTGTGGTCCTACCTCTGAAAGTAATCAAGGACATTGTAGCTTGTGGCACCTTGGCTGGGCTCTCCAGACCGCCTCGCTGCAGCTGTGTGTTTTCAATCTTCCCCTCAGCCTCTTTGTGTAAGCAATGGTGGGAAACTGCCTTTGCGTTCCTAGTGGATCCGTGGGGACAAGGCTTCGGGACTGTTTGAGCCTGATTTATGCCTTGGCCTCCGCCTTAGGGCTCCCTTTCTCCCCCCGGCAGAAAGAAAGCATGGGGGATTGGAGGGAATCCCTGCCTTGTAGTGGGGAGGAGTATGGTGGGCGAATGGTCTCCCACAGGAGTAGGCTACAGCCCTGTGTGCCCTGGGGTGTGCTGAGGCTGGGCCCAGGGCGTTTCAGGACCCAGGTCAGCGCTCTCCTGTGTCAGGCAGGGCTGGAGTCTGCAGCCCCGCCCCAGAGTCTGAGCACTTGCAGCCATTCGTCACCCTCACAGAGCATTGCAACTTTATGCCTACGCATAAAAACTGGAGGGACTCATCCCGGAGTTTGCCGCCGCCACTGCCGCTGCTGCTGTTAGAACAGTTTTAATTAGCTGCAGGATTTTAATGAGCTGAAATCAAGAAGAACCCCATCTCAGAAGCAAGCAGGAGCCGCACACACGAAGAACTCGTCTGACAAAACAGATGGAGGTGGTGTTCTCAGGGGACTGGGCTGTGTGCTCCGTTTCGGTGAGGAGCAAATGAGTTACGGAGGCCAGCAGGCTGCGGAGGAAAGGCGGGAGGTCAGCCCCAGCGCAGGATCCTCAGCAGGGGCAGAGCGGGGAGGCGCGGCCCCCTCTGCCGCCCCGTGGAATGCTTGGTGCCGGATTCAAGGTGACGGCAGTGCCTGGCTCCATTCTCCTCAAGTTGCCATAGCAGCCTCTCTCCCGATGAGCAGCTCCTCCTGGAGCCCTCAGCCGGGAGGGACGTCATTGTTCGCTCCTGCCCGTGCAAGGAGGAGGCTGACTGGACAGAGAACTTTCTGGGGCCCGGGGTCCACACACCAAGTGGGTGCTCCCAGGGGCACTTGGCCAGACGCCTCCAGCTGCCTCCAGTGGGACCCGGGAGCGGGGCCTCACAGCCAGAGGGGGTCCTCTGGGTGACTGGGGGAAGCATCCAGGCCTTGGAGCAGCCGCAGCCAAGCGTGTCCTTGAAGCCATCCGTCCATCTGCCTGCCGGCCTGTCGCCACTGGAGGTGCGTGTGTTTTGGCTGAATTCCCAAGTCCTTGCTTGTGCCCTAAAGTGAATTTTCCCAAGAGACAAATTTTTAAATCAGATAAATAAGGAAATGGGAGGAATCCTTGACCCTGACCTGTGTCCCAGGAGGTGTTACAAGATTAATTGGATCTTTTTTTTTTCTTACCCAAAAAAAAAACGGGTGATGCCATTCAGGCCTCAGGGAGAGCAAGCCACTGGGAAAACGAGGGATTGTGAGAACAGGACCTTCTGGAAACTAAGTGGGCTGTTTATTTTTCTTGCCTCACTCGTCCCTACTCCACCCCCCAGTTATTTGAATTTTCTTATTGTCTGTTGGTCTCGGCAGGGAGGCGGGGCAGGGGGTTGGGGTCTTCCACTTGCCATTGGAGCTGAGTGTGATGCGGCGTGTCCCAGGTGGGAGCAGACGCCTGTGAACATGGGCCCTGAGCAGCCTAGTCCCAGCCTGTGACAGATCACAGAGTCCACTACCCAGGCAGCAGCTGGACTCCCAGGGAAGGGAGACAAGCAGCCTTTGGACCACCATCTTCCCATTGCCTTGAAAATAACATGTGACTTTGAAGACAAGGACCCTCACGGGAACAATAGGGGATCAGACGTGCACACTCTCTGAAGTGTCTGGTGATCTCCTAGCTACCCTCCACCTGTAAAGGAAGGAGGTTCCTACAGATGCTGTGATGTTGGTCCCCTCCTGGGGCATTGAAGATCCAGCCAGACTGCAAACCAGCTGCCCAGAGGCGGAGGCGTGCTAAACCTTTTGATTCCCATTTGCACAGAGCAAGGAGTTAGCTGGTTAGCTGGTCTCCAGTGAGAGCAAACGCTGAGAGGAGGGTCTCAAAGAGAAAGGCTGAGGGCTGGTGCTTAGGGCTGGCCAGGGAAAGCCATGCATGGCTCTAACACCGGCTTCCCTGGGCACTGAGAGGGTGCTGTATTCTCCTGTGGGGAGAGTCTCTGAAATCACACTTGAGTGGTTGACGCTCCAGCCATGGTGAAGGTGCAGGTCCTGGGGCTGGTTTTCTTTCCCCCTCCCCAGATTTGGGGCAGAGATGTGATCCTCACCCTGACCCCATGTGCTGGGGTTGGTTTGGGAAGGTTGTTTCTACAGGTAAGGACAGGTCATGGCTGCAGGACTGGCTTGTACGGTGACAGTTGGAGAGCAGAGGGGACTGGCCAGTTCTTCTGCAGGCACTTGTGCAGTGCTGACTACTGTAAACAACGCAATGATGACTGCATGTGCTTCTGAGCTCCCCCTCCACCCCCCGCCTCTCTCCTTTTTTTCATCAAATAGAGCCTCTGGGCTGAGATTGGGTGGCATTTTATTAACAGTTTTACCAGACAGCCCTGTGCCCCACCCATAAAGTTGCCGTTCTTTTTCCCCTCCTTCCTCTCTTTCCCTCACCCTAGGTCAGATTGGCCACGTCTGACTCAGGAGGCTGGTGTGGCTGCAGGCAGCGTGCCACCACCATGGCCAGTGTCATCAGGATTTTGTGGCAGTTTCTTTAAGCTGGAGCCTTGCTGGGGCCTGTCGATGGTGTGTGTGTGCCGGTGTGTGTGTGTGTGTGTGTGTGTGTGTGTGTGTGTGTACCTCTGCTCCAGAAAGGCCTTGAGCTGCGTCCCTTGCTCCCTGTCTGAGGGTCTTGTCCTTGATGAATCAGTGTGTGTGATGTTGATCCCACTCTTCTGACTCCTTTCTGTGACTACAGGGGCACCCCTAGGGGTTAAGCCAATGGCCCTGGGGCAGGAGGGCCCAGAGTGAGGGCCAGAGAGAGCTGCTCCATCTCATCCCATCTTCCCCCAGACCTTGGGGCTGGCCCGGGTGGCCCCTGCACACAGTGCCTGTCATTACAGAGGGAAGAGCTTGGGAGACCACGGGACACGGGGCATCCTCTGGGCAGTGTTGAGAGTGACCTTGCCCTTCAGTGGGGCCCGGGCCTGCATGGCTGCATCTGTGTCTGCAGGACGATGTGCCAGGTCCCCAGGACAGTCCCATCTGGGGCGGCCACAGAGGGAGTCTCCCCAAACGAAAGACTCCAGACTCTGAACCTTTGGGGTTTACCCTCTGCAAGCCCAGTGGTGTCCCTGGCAATGGCAGAAAGCGGTAGTCTTTCTCAGAGGGTGCGGGGGCATTTGCAGGGAGATCGGGGCCAATTCAAAGCTGGAGCCAGCTCCAGAGACAAAACCGAGCCCTGCTCAGCGCTGCCTCCCAAACATCAAAGCTGGGAGGTCGTGAGAAACACCTGCTCGGCACAGCCCAGAGAGCCCTGTGCCCAGGCGCGTTCCCCATGCAGAGAGGCCTGGGGCAGGTTAATTAAAGTTAACTGAGTGAAAACATAATTACAGTGACTGCAGAGGGGAGAAACCCAAACCTGCAATTTAACACTCCTCAGCACCAGAGCTTTGCTGAGGACAGTCTAGTCCCTGGGAATCTTTGTCTGGGCCTGGGAGGGAAGGGCTCCTCTTACCACGTCCTGCCTCCTGTCCCCCAGGAGGATGAGGACATGGAGGGACCATAGCTGGGGCTTCCTTCCCCCAGCGCCTGGGTGCCTGGTCAGGAATGGGCTCCCAGAGCAAATTGCCAAGCCTGAGGAGGCCCTGGGAAGGGAAATGACCCTGTGCCAAGCAGCGAATCTGGTCTGGGTCCCCGCCACCCAACTATGATCCCAGAGGCTGCTGGAAGCTGCCCCACCTCCCCACCCCCAGCCTCTGCCTCCCTCGGTGCTGCCCTGTGCCAGGGCTGCGGGAGCTCCTCGCAAGGCTCTGTCGGGAGAGAGAAGATGGTACCTCTAAGCCCGGACTAGTAGCAAAGGGTGAAGACAAAGGGACAGAGCGACCTTCCACCAACAGGGGACGTTCCGGAATGCCCTGCAGCATGGCTTCCTGTGCAGATCCCTCTCCTGCTCCACCCGTGCCTCCCCCCACTGCGGGAACTTACATCCTTCCCATGAGCAAATGGCCTTGGGGTGCCCCCCTCTAGACTTGCAAGCTTGGCCCATTTGGAGTCACTGGTTGGTAAGGGGATATTGGCATTTCTTTCTGTGCCCTGCAGGAGAAGCCAGCAAAAAAGGCATGACACCTGGTCATGCTTTGGGTCTGCAGTGGCCAGAGCAACAGGTATCACAAGGGATGTGAGCCTGGGATCTGTCAGATGCAGGTCTGGCTGCCTCAGCTCTGGGCCAGAGGGCCTCAAAGTGGCAGTAACCATGATCGGGCCAGAGTGTCCGTCCCCACTGATGCAACAGACCTTCCAGTGGGGTCTCCATCCCGCCAGCCCATCCGTGGGTCAGGGAGATGCAGTTCTGGCTGGTGAGGGGAGCAACCAGGACGGGGAGTCTCCATCCCTGGGAGCCTCGGGGCCCGGGAGGCTTCTTCTCAAAGTATCTCGCTCTGTGGAGACACTTGTCCCCGGCATCCTGCAGAGAGGAGCCAGGGCAGAGAGATCCAAGAGCTTCTCTGTCTACCAGGCCGGTTATAAAGGACAGAGGCCCAGATTGCTGCCCCTTCTAGAGGCATAGACCCCTGGTAGGGAGCACACCTGCTCTGTTGGAAGCTCAGAGAGCCTGGGCAGTGCAGGGCCCATTACAGGCTGTGGGTCTCAGGGCTCCAGCCTGGGTTTCCCCAGGCAGAGGCCACACAGTGTCTCTCTCCATGGCTCTTCCGGGGGTGCAGATACCGGAGACCCTGGTGGGAAGCTGGTGACCCAGCAACAGGTAGCGCCTGGACTTCCTCAGCCTCTTTGGGCTTGAAAAGGTGGAAGGGACATACCTAATTTCTAAGTGATGGAGGGACCCAGGGATCGTGCTCGGCCATGTGCAGTGACTGGGGCCTCAGACCACGCAGGATGCCTTGTGCCTTGGTGATGGACCATCTCTCTCCCCATCTGCCCTGCAGACTGTGGCCTGATGGACGCTTGGTGTGGATGATGAAGCAAGAACACACCTCCCGCACCCGAGAGGTGAGCCCGGAGCGAGCCCCGGATGACCCCACGAGCCAGAACGATGCGGCTGGCCTGCATGTTCTCATCTATCCTGCTGTTTGGAGCCGCAGGTCTCCTGCTCTTCATCAGCCTGCAGGATCCCACGGAGCTCTCCCCTCAGCAGGTGCCAGGTGAGGCCTTGCGCTCGGCCCTGCCGCCCACTTGCCCCAGCTTTTCTGTCCAAAGTGCAGGCCTCCACAGCTGCCCTGGTGCCCAGTCTGTACCAAAGAGCCCCAGCAGCCATCAGCCTCTGGCCTCTGCCCTCTAGATCCTCTTGAAGTGATGGCCAGGCTGCCCGTCTCTCTGCCAGTTGTTGCTTTTGGTGTTGCTGAGGCTTCTGCTCGCTTCGGCAGCACATATACTAAAATTGGTGACACTGGGGCTTAAAGAGGATTCAGCCATCTCTTGGGGCCTCTCCCACGTGGTCTGGGACTCCAGAGGATGAATGGCTTCTCCTTGAGCCCCTGTCCCCCATGGGACTCTGTTTCTCTGCCAGCCCTGGGACTCCTTGAATCCAGCCCCTCAGCCTAGGCAGACAGGGTCAAGGTACCTCCTGCCTTTGTGAGGCTGAGATTGCTTCTGCCGGCCCCCACCTCCCGCCTGCATCCCACATGTCCCTCGTGAGCCACTCAGAGGGGAGCATCCTTCCTGATTCACAGAGGTCTGCTGAGGACAGGTGGGGGGCAGCGAGGGAACCGGGGAAAGGATGGTTCTGGAGCCTCAGGCAGGCAGAATGTGGAGAGGGGAGCTTTGGCAGGGTGCTTGCTGCTGGGACACTGCCCTTACTCATCTCTGAGCCATGGGTTTGGGGGCCTTTAGCAGGGAGGTCCGTGAAGACACCCATGTGCTCCAGGATACAGACAATATGGAGGAGTAGAGGCTGTGGATTCCGGCAGAGAAAGTCCTGCACCACTTTTGCCTTCAGGGCTCACATATGGGAGGGCAGTGCCTAGCCCCCTCCCCAGCTCCACCCTCAGCTCTGGCTGCCTCACCCCTCCTAAGCACAGGCATCAGGTAGAAAGTCAGACAGAGCATAAGGAGACTGGAGAGGGGACCCCGGGCCCAACAGCTGTCACCAGAGACTCTGGTTGGGGAGGCCAATGAGTTCATTCTTTCATCTCCTAGAGGCAGCCAGAGCTGTGGGACCCCAGGAGACAGCAGGCAAGGCACAGGTACTGACTCACACCTGGGCCAGAGCCTCACAGCGGGGTTGGGAGGGGTGTGACTGTCAGAAGTGGTTCTGGCTACTCCCCGGCTTCTGAAGCAGCAAGGACATATGACCACGCTGGCTCCTTTGAGGACTTCAGAGCCTCGCGTGAGCCTTAGAATGGCTGGCGGCCCTGTGTCGGCAGAACCGGGCCCCATGGGATCGGGCTGTCGGGCAGACTGAGATTGGCATCCGCAGCTGTATGTTATCTGTGCAGAAATGAGGTCCTGAGCAAGGGTCCTCCGATATGGCTTGGGGTAAATGGTGTATCCTTGGGAGTGACCCATGAATCTTAGGTACCTGTCTCAGTGTGTGCGTGGTTGGGGCACACGCATGGGCAGAGGGTCCTTGAGTTCAGGGTCTGTGTTCTGTGGGACAAGCCTAGGAGGGAAGGCATGAGCATGTCTGTGGGGCAGGGCCATGCCCCCATCCATGGTATACTGCAGGGACAGATGCTGTATTCCTGGGTAGAGTTGGGTATCTTCGCCGGGAGGTGTGGCCCGCCATGTTGCAGCTGGCCGGCAAAGCAGAGTGCTTGACCTTTGCATCTTCTGTGGGTGGTAGACTCCTGTCCCTCACGCCAGCCAGCATTGCCCTGCACAGCTGGCCCTGAGCATGCGCGTGCAGATCTCTTCCATCACTCACGGGGCCAGGGCCCACAGGACAGCTAGAATCCGGGGTGGAGTGTGATCCAGGGGTGGGGCTCAGAGCCTCTGGCTGGCAGGGCGTGTGGATGCCACAAAGCTTAGGCAGGTGTCCCCCTGCAGTGGGGATGGTGTGGGCCTGGCAGACCAGAGCACAGAGCATACTTGGGGCTCCAGCCGGGTTCTTCTGGCTGTAGATGGAGCTGGACCACCTTCACCATGTGGCAGGTGAGAGGCAACCTTGACATTCTACGTAAATCACATCAAACACAGTCATAAAACTTTAAGTAATGCTTATGTTACTTTCCCTGAGCAAAGTGTTCCTGACACAGGCTGTTTGTGTTGATTTGTTACTATTCATTTATTCTTTCCCTGTACTTCTCACAGCAGCCTAATTGTGATTCGGTACCAAGAAAGCAATATCAAAGTAATTTTCCACAACATTAGTTACAATTTTCTTCTGATCTTTCAAGTGAAACAATCCCATCCTGTTGGCTTCTCTGAGCATATAAACCTTGATTACATTTATCTGTTGGAAACCAGTGCTTACAAAGTGTATGTATCCCGTTGCATGGGTGGGTGGCCCCAAGGGGCTGGACAAGCCTTCTCTCAGTGGATTTCTGCCTGTGGGAGGTACAGAGTTAGGAGGCTGCCTGCCACCCAGATTGGGTAAGGCCATTGGGGATGCCATCTACAGCGGAAATTCCACACAGGCTACGCTGGCTGTCATAGTGGCAGAAACTTCCCTGGGAACGCAGTGTCTGGGAGCCACTGTGGGCAGCATTGACCAAGGCGGAGGGCAGAGGGGTTGGGGGTGCAGGTGAAGACTTAGAAATAAGCTTGAGAATGGGAGAAGGAGCCTTTAGTTGCTTGTGGTCCCCTGGAGTTGGGTGTCATTTGGATTTCTCCCGTGGAGTTATTAGGTGTTAATAGCATCTGGAGCTCTCAGGAACCAGACAGCAAACCCCACCTGACTCATGCATTCGATGGAATCATATGCACTTGCTAACTTTTGTAAATCAAACCATTTTTCCAAAATGTTTGCTATATTCTAAATCAATCAAACCTTTTGAAACGTGGATCGCTGCTGGTTAACCTACCTTTCGGATAAGATTAGATTTCAGTGTGTATCAGAGATTTCACCTATCCAAATTATTTTCCAGTCTCCAAAATTGCCAAGCCCCGAGGCCTCAGGAAACTCACTCTTGACCCAAGAGACTAAACTTGTCCCTTCTCTAAGTGGAAGACTCAGAAAATAGGCCAGAACCGGGACTAACACATCCCAGCCTGCTGACCCTGGGGAGACAGAAGATGGACTCCACACATGTGGCTGGGCAAACTGAAATTTTACAAATGGCCTTTCTTTATGAGCTTTTTCTTACAGAGGGTTTAGAATACACCCAGAGTAGATGAGAATAGTACAATGACTCCATGCACCCAGGACCAGCACTCTCCGATATGGTCAGGCTGGCCCCACCACAGCCACATCCACGTCCCTCCTGTTTTGAAGCCTATGCTGGTATCATCTCAATTCAGCCATAAATATGACAACATATTTCTCAATTTAAGAGATAAGAACTCTTTTAAAACTTTCAGCAATCCTTTAGTATCCAGCGCTCAAATTTCTGGTTGAATCCCAAATATTTTAAATACCTTTATCTCTACTTTGTTTTGCCCCGTATCCAGATAGAGCCCACACGTTGTGTTCCGGAGGCCGAGTCTTTCAAGTCTCTTTCAGTCTCTAAGATTGTCTTCTCATCTTTATTTTTCTCTTGCTACTTATTAGAGGAAACTGGGTCGCAGGGTCTGCAGAGTTGCCTACCGTTGGGATTTTTGTCAGTTTTACTTGTTGATGCAGTTGTCTTCTGTTCCTTGTATTTCCCATAAATTAAGTAAATCTAGCAGCTTGATCAGATAGAGGTTTGGGGTTTCTTTTCTCTTTTGCAAGAATGTACATGTGGCCATATGTGCTTCCTTCAGGAGGCGCACATCTGCCTGGCTATCTTTTGTGATGTCAGTTAGCCGCTGGTGATGCGCCTGGGTCTATCCATACTTTAGGGGCTGCACGGTGCAGCATTCTGATTTTATCATTCCCTCTTCATTCTTTTTTTTTTTAATTTTTAATGTTTTATTTATTTCTAGGAGAGAGAGACAGCATGAACAGGGAGGGTCAGAGAGAGAGAGGAGTCACAGACTGAAACAGGCTCCAGGCTCTGAGCTGGCAGTCAGCACAGAGCCCGACGCGGGGCTCGAACCCACGAACTGCGAGATCATGACCTAAGTGAAAGTCGGACGCTTAACTGACTAAGCCACCCAGGCGCCCCTTTTCCCTCTTCATTCTTTTAAGTGGGATGGATTTTGTTTTAATGGGACAAGGCAAGTCGTTGCTAGTGACCCATGAAGCCAAAATGACCGTGGATTGATTGGTTTATTCGTGGGTAAATAAAAAACCATGACCTTATGATACAAATTCTGTTGTTAGCACACTATGAGTTGTTCTTTCTTTCTCTCTCTCTTTTTTTCTTTTTTTCTTTCTTTGATGTTTGGCTCCTAGAGTGAGTTTTCTTAAGGCAGGGCCACCCCATGTTTCAGAGAAGTAGCTCTTTGCTTTCCTGACACCATGGAGCTGGGGACTGGCTGATGCTGGAGTGTCGAGGGGGGAGACAGCCACGGTGACAGCGGGGGTTTCCTTCCTGCTCAGGAGCCCTGAGTGCAGACAAAGGGACTGGACAGCCCCTGGTGACTTCCTGGTCTACAGCAATCTGCCCAGAGCATTCCTTCCACAGCACAAGGGCATCCAAGGATGATAATAATAACAAACACTGATCAGGCTTTTACCATGTGCCAGATCTGTGTCAAGTGCTTTACAGATTTTAATATGTATAATTCTCATAAGACCTGATGATTCCCGTTTGCAGCTGCAGTGCCGAGCAGTCACTGGGGTGGGCACACAGCAGCAACTGCTCATCCTGGCTGACACTCTTGGGCACCTTACGTGTATTTAGGACTCACTGAACACTTTCAGAACCCCAGGAGTTAAGTACCATCACACCATCTGACAGATAGGACTACTGAGATAAGAGAGGTTGAGAGCCATGCCCGAGGCCACACGGCCTTGGGTTTCAGAGCTGGGATTTGTCCTTAGACAACAGGTTGTCGCCACTGCATCTGCTCCCATCCTAACTGCTGTGATGGTTTATATTGCCTGCTCTGGGCCCAGAGCAGAGCCTGGGCAGAGAGAGCCTGGGTCAAGATTTGGAGCCATGAGGGAATTTGGCATTGGAGGAACTCCCCATGGATTAGGGGCAGGACTGTGACCCGTGGATCTAGACTAGTGCTGCAGGCATGGCCAGTCCCGGGGCCCGTAAGCTCTTCTTTGGAGCATCTCAGGGGAACTAGCTGGTGCTGCAGGCTGCGGGGAGCCCTGGGGATCCTGACGTGGGGGCGGTTGTAAGAAGGCTCGCTTTAATGGCTGCATGTCTGGAGCTGCATGTCTGGAGCTGTGGGCAGGAGCAGGGGAGGAGACAGGGCGCAAGAAACCCAGGAGGGAGGCACAGAGTGGTGTGGGAGAGGGGGCAGGGACCGAAGAAGGTGGATTCGGGGGGTCCGGATCAAGTACACAGGTGGGATGATGATGAGGATGAGGGGGGCTCTGTCTCAGTTCAGGATGCCTCTGGCTCTAGCAGGTCGGGACGGGGATACCACTCACCGAGGCAGACACACCAGATGCGGAGCAGTTTGGGGGAGGGGACTGGAGACCACATGCTCTGCCTTAGGCAGGGGCACCTGAGCTGCTGGGCAGAGTTGCCCTGGATTCCAGACTCACCCAGGATTCTGGACTCACAGGCTGCAGGAACACGCGAAAGAAGCAGCAACCCCCCGTCTCCCCCGCCCCTCCTCCACCTGCATCTCTGCTCTCAGAACACACTCATTCCTTTCATCTCATACACCTGAGGACAGTCGTGGCTGGAGGAGCCAGGAGGGCTGCCTGGAGGAAGGGAGCTGTGGTTGCTAAGAGGTGACCACGTGCTGACCTACAGCGGAAACAGTGAGTAGGTTTGGGTGAGACTGTGCTGGAGCCTGGGTCTCTCTCCAGAGCACATGGTGCTGAGCATCTTGCCCGTCTCTCACCGCTAGAAAATCAGCAGCGCCAGAATTCCAATGCCCATGGGCCCAACCGACTCCAAGGCTCCTGCTTTTGTTTTTGGAGGCAGGGCTGTATTGGCTGGAGAAAGTGCGGCCCTCACTCTGGGGCCCATGGTTACCAGGGCCACACAGTGCTGCTGACACTTTTCTTGTTTCTACAGCAACTCTTTGTCCAGGATGTCTCCTTGGAACCCTGAGAACACGGCAGGCCAGAAGCCCTGGGTGGGTCAAGGCCACAGGAGTAACTGCTGAGGGGCTCTCAGAAGCTCCCACTGCGAGGCTGAGGGAGTAAGCAGAGGTGTGGTGGCTGTCCCTCCTCTGCCTCCTCGGGGCACCTGGGTCAGGCTGGTCTGGGGGAGGGGCAGCCTGCTGGAGCCGCGGTATCTAAGCTGTGCTCCTCCTGGGCCAGGGGAGCCTGCCCCTCCAGCTTCCTCGGAGCCATCTGCTTTCCCCGGGCAGGTGGGTTTTATTGGAATCCTCTTGAGTCTGTTTCCTGAAACCGTTTTCTAACGGCATTGCGGAACATCATATATATTTTCTACAAACCTTGCGAGGCTGACACATCCTTGTTGTGACTGTGAATATCAGAAGTGACATGTAATTGCAGTGATCCATCCTGTTAAGTAGCTGGCAATATATCATTGCAAAATCAGCAGGGCTGGGACTCTCAGAACCCGGTGTTTCTGAACAATGCACCTGCAGCGTGTTCAAAGTCTCCTACCAAACACCGCCGGAGGCTCTCAAGGGCCGCCTCACTCTCCCTCGCCTCGCTTTTCTGTGACCACAGCAAAGAAAATTTAATCTAGGTAAAACCACCCGCTGAGTTTCCCATTCTTCGGAGCACCCTCTCCTCATCACAGAATGCACTGGGGTCAAAGTCAAGGCTGTGGGTCAGGATCCTTGTAACAGTGCTCCTTACAAGCATCACCCTTGGGCTTTTTCTCCCCCCACTTTTCCTTGTAATCTCCAGGGCAGCTCTGTGGGGTTCCTTCTGGTGCCACGGGGTGGGCAGTGCACTGGGCAGCTCAGTCATCACTGTGTCAGCAGGGGGAAGGAAACCTGTGGGCTCAACAATTGCAGGATTGGAGACCCAAGTGGCCAGAAGCCCAAGGAAACGATGGCTGAGCCCACCTTGATGGGGTGGGTGCACTGAGGCAGAGTCTGCATATTTCGGGGGCACCACTCAACACTGTGTCCTGTGCTAATTCTGGGGTAGTGCTGACTTAGACTCTGGGGTGAAGGGTGCCCCCTGGATATGCAGAGGGCAATACTGATGGAGGGACAGACAAAGGTTCCCCACATGATAATCAACCAAAAGGTGCTGGAAAAGGGGGGATTGTATTAGGACATCCAGCCCTCACGTGTGGGCACCTGGAGCCCACTGATTTGGTGGGCCCTGGGGTGCTGGCTTCAGAGCTGCATCTGGAGTCTGCTTTTGGAGGTGGGACTTCATGAAGGACTCACCCTCCTGCCCTTCCCAGAAGGCCATGTGGGCCCAGCCTCTACAATGGGACCTTCTCTGTCCCCCACTCTCTCGCACTGAGGTTGGGACATCCGCAGTGGCACCCCCGGCCCGCAGCTTCCCAGCATCTGCTTCCCCGATTGGGCCTCAAACTTTTCCTCCCCTCCCTGCAGAAGACACCCTGGGTGTTTCCAGCCAGAACCTCACTTTCCTTTGGTGCGTTAAAATATGCTAAATGAAAAATAATGAGCATGTAGGAACTAATAACAGGAATCACCTAATTAAATTAGGAAACAGACATCCTATCGCTGTAATCTGAAAATTGATATTAATAGAAAATGGTCCCAGAATTGTTATGCTAAAGGTTCCTAGGGGTGGGGAAATTAAAAAGGAGAGCAGAACGGAAAATTGGGACAATCGTATCCAATAAGAGCAAGACTTATGTTTTACAGGAACTAAAGGAAACCATGAAAAATAGAAGACAGGATCATTGTGTAGATCTAATGAAGTAATGGACAAACATGGCTTTGAAAACGACAGAGCTCCACATGCGTGTGTGATGATAATTTTTTAAATGAGACAATGTAATTAAGCTTCCGTGTGCATGCAGCGTGGTGATAGTTACCGTTTATTGATGCCTGGCACTGTCCCCAGTGCCTTTGCTCATTCCTCCACCGTGAGGCAGGCATGATTGTCCTCAACTCAGACTCGAGAGGAGGTAAGGTGGTTGCCCAGAGTCCTGTGGCCAGAGTGGCCCGAGCCAGGATTCAGACCCAGATTTACGTGACTGCAAAGCCCCTCCTCAGCTCACTCTGCCCTCCTTGCCTGTTGCTACTAGTTGATGTCACAGTCTGCATTTCTTGTATTTTCTGGTATTTTCCTGCCATTTCTTCGAAGTGAAAGAAATGACCCCCAGCGGCAGCCCCAGCCCCAAGGCTCCTCTGGCAGCTTGGGTAACAAAGCCCACACAAAGCCACCTTCTGAAATTACAGTTCAGCTGGAAAACTGGGTCTCCTATTGTGTCTGGGCCTGGACGGGGGGCCGCGCAGGGCTGCCAGTTCCGGTGCTCAGGCCAGCTCCCGGAAGCCCCGGTTTCAGGTTGTGTGTCCACAGCCCCCGATTGTTCCCCTAGGCCCCCCTACTTGGGGGGTGAATCAGGCTCTGTGCACCTGCTACATGAGTCATGGCTTGGCGGTCCCAGAGCGGGGCTCAAGTGTGAAGAGAACATTTTCCCACTCTGCCCAGCCCAGAATGGATTGGAGGGACCTGAGGGAAGGAGGAGGAGGGGATCAAGATCTGTGTGTGAGATGCCCCAGAATCCCATTTGGTCTGGGAAGCTGCGATTGCACCTGGGCCAGCGTTGAGCCCCAGGGGGACTAGGCCAGGGTGTCGGCGGGGGAAGGGGGGTTTACTCCCAGGACTGAACTTCCTCTCCCTCCTTGTGGGCCCCCCCACCCCCATCCCTGACCCTATCCACCAACCAGGCATCCTTAGTGGGAGCCACCTGACATCAGAGCCAAGCCCCCCACTCGATTCAGGGGTGGTTTTGCCAAGAGAGCAGAACCCAGTCCTGAGGGGTGGCCCGGGGCTCCAAGGGGTGGCCCCCTCTGCCTGGCTTGACTCCCCCTCAGCCTGGCTTGACTCTCCCTCGGCCACATTCAGCCTGCAGGAGAGGAGGTATGCAGGACACACAGTGAGCCAGGATGCTGCGCTCCCTGCCCACTTGGGGAAGGGGCCAGTGGGGTCCTAACGTGTGCTCATGGGGTCCCTCTCACCTTTCTGAGGTCCTGCGTTGCTAATGTGGGCAGC
This sequence comes from Proteles cristata cristata, assembly GCA_017311185.1. NCBI lineage: Eukaryota > Metazoa > Chordata > Mammalia > Carnivora > Hyaenidae > Proteles > Proteles cristata. The sequence goes on along the minus strand of JAESUZ010000174.1, from coordinate 68,559 downwards.
AGAGAAATAATTCTGAGGCACAGAAGGGTGCGAGGACAGGGCTGTTGCTATGGTTGCTGTCCTTCTCCATGGCCACTGGGTGGTTCTTGGTTTTTTAAACCCTGAAAAGGTCACGGTGGTAGTTATGACAACAGAAGCCCTGGGGAGTTGGTGTGAAGGCTGATGCAGGTCCACGGTGCAGCGAGCCCATCAGGAACACCATGGGTGTGGGCTGGGGCCCCACATGCCTCAGGTCAGGCCTCGGCGGGGCTCTCACCGGGGCCCCACCTGCTGGCCCCTCCTGTTTATGGGGACACCTTTCTGGTGGCCTGAGGGTCAACATGTGTCTTCTCCCTCCTGAAACATTTGCAGGAAGTCAGGAGCTCAGGCGGACCCCATCTAAGCCGTTACCTATCTGCTGATGTTTTCGTGTTAGAGCCTATTTCCGGGCTCTGTGGCTCTAACTGCAGTCATGGTGGAGCTCAATGGACGTTCTCTCATTTACAATGTTTTGTTAGATGGGAAAACTAGCCCAGCTTAAAGGGGTTCTGTTGCCCCCAATAGCTGTGGCTCTGGAGCCCCTGCACAGCCACAGGCTCCTAATGGAGGGTAAGAAGCACCTGGGGGGGGGTGGTCTTCCCGTTCTCATGGTCTGGGGTTCAGACGGGACACCAAGCGCTGCTTCTCATCAAGCCCTCCGGCCTGGCCATGGCATCTTCCAGCCCTCCACCAAGGTTCTGAAGCCCACCTATAGAGTAGACTGGCCCCCGTCCAAGCCCTCCTTCCCCCAGGCTTGGTTGTACCCAGAGCCAGTCAACAGTCCAGCCCCTGGCCGGTGGTTCTCAGCCCAGGTGGTTCCCAACCTGCGTTGGACCAAGGGGGTGGTCTGTGCACCTTTCACCACATTTTAGTTGTGTGTCTACCTGTGCTTCATCCTGGGAAGGAGAAACCTATAAACGTTTGTGAATGCATTCGACCTTTGCCCTTAGGGTCTGGCCTGACCCCAAGAAAGGGAGATGGGGAGAGAAAGGGATGAGGTAGGAAGACAGTGAAAACTGTGTGGGGTCACTGGGTCCATCAGAAAATGTATCCAGCAAGGGGAGACCACAGGGAACTGGGCCACCGCTCAGCTCCAGCCAAGTTCTGGGCAGTGTGGGCCCAGAGTGCCCAGACCCTCCCTTTTATTTTATATTTTCCAAAGAAGCTAGGAGACTGTACCATATTCCTGTGAATTCTTCTCATTGTTAAGTGGCAGCTCAAAGATTTGAAGTTTAGAAGACTGTTTCAGAACCGGACAATAGTTCGTGCTTGGCACCTCCTGTCGGCTGGATGGACAGGAAGGAGAGGGTCTGTCCGATGTCCCATACCTCCCTCGGGCTGAGAACTGCCCCCTCCTGCCCTCCCTGTGCAACCCCTGCCCCCCAGGACAGAGAGGTAGTGGGTCTTCCCGATGGGGAGAGAACCAGTTAACTATTTCCTGCCCTAGGAGGATTTGCATGAAGCCAAATCCCAAGCGAGTCATGGACAGAGTTTCTCTGGGTACGTCCTGGGGTCCCCAGGGGACCTTGTCTGGTTCAGGGGCCAGGAGCTCTGTCAGATAACTGTTCATGACTTCAGCGCGGGGCCTGGGGGACTAGTCGGCAGAGGTGTGGGGGAGACGAGGGCCGGGGGCAGGGGTCTGGGGAGGCGCACACTGAAAACCTTCCTTCATCCACACACAGTTACTCATATGCAGATATTTGTACCACTAGCACCAGCAAGTTTTTATGGCTGTGAGTAAAGGATCATTTCTGGACACACCTTCTTGCAAGGATGGGCCCACTAAAGGGCTGAGAGTGGGCTGTGGGCACCCAGTGGGGTGGGCTTGGGTTAAAATGGATGTCCTGTTTCCCATGCTCATGGCAGGGATGGCTACACTGGTCTTCTTTGTCTCCCGCCTGGGATACTGTCTTAGGTAGTCACATCTGTCAGGGGTCTCCTGGGAGAGGGACCGAGGCTGGCCCAGCATGGGACACTTTGGACTTCCATTCCGTGCTGCCTCCACATCATGGACAATGCCACCAGGGCTGTGAGTGGGATCAGAGAGTTCCAGAGAATCCTGATAGCATCCAGGGAGTGTGGTGTGAGCAGTGATGATGGTATGAGTGCTGAGCACCTGCTGTATACCAGGCACTGCACTTTATATGCTTTACCAATACCCTTTCACTAGGTCTCTATTTCAACAGATAGGGAAACCGAGGCACAGAGAGGTGGAGTCATTGGCCCAAGGTTACACAGCCAGAAAGTGGCGGTGCCTAAACTAGATCCCAAAGATACAGGGCCCTGTTGGCAACTCAGAGCTGAGACACAGTGCTGGAGGCCGGCCTGAGGGCCTGCACCACAACTGCCATGTACACCATTCCTGTGTGTTGCAGACACTTTCTGGTCTGTGCATACGCGTGCGCTGGTGGAGGGAAGGGACCTCTGTGAATGTTGTGTGCGTGTCTGGCTCTCATCTGCGATTGTGTGTATAACTGTGTGCACGCACAGCCATGGGGTACAAGTGTGTGTGCTTTGGGCTCTCAGCTCTCATGGGAAACCCTTTCATGGGGGACAGTGTGGGGCTGGCTGCTGTGAGTGCACACTGATCCTCACACCTGCCGTGAGCAGGTGCGGGCTGCACACAGTCAGGGCCCAGGCAGGGGCGGAGGACTTCAGCGCCACAGGGGGAGAGGTCTGTGAGTTGTCAGCCACAGAAGTGGGTGAGGAATTGCCGTTCCAGCAAGAATTCCGTGAAATCAGTTCTTGTAACCCCCTTGCCGGAGACCTGGGTCGACCAAATAATGAAATTACATTCATAATATTTCAGGTCGAATGATCGCTGTTCGAATTAGTTCCTTCCCAGAACCAAGCCAGAAGTAGCAGCAGTAATTAAAGGATTTGTGGGCTTAAACCAAGTCTGCTCATCGGGCTCGTAAAATATACAGGGCTTGCAAGATGGGTGTGGGCCTTGCATCTCCATGGGGAGTGGGAAGGACAGTCAGTGAGAACAAGAAGCCCTCAGGCCAGAAGGAGGTGTGTTCTCACTGCTGGGGGCACTTTTCCACTTTCACCCATTGATTTCAGAAATATTTACTGTACTCCAGCCTGGCTGGGCACTGGGATTCTGCAGAGAGCAGGACCACACGGTCCCTGCCCTGACGGAGCTCACAGTGAGTAGGTGAGGGGGAATTCCCAGTGTCCACCCGGACTCCTTCCCGAGCTGGCCGTTCAGCAGTGTTCAGGAGTGCTGTGATGCCTCATCTTCCTTCCACTCCAGGGCTTGCAAACTAAGGTCTGAGCCTGGAACCCAGCTAGGACTTCCTGCTGATCAGAGAAAGAGCAGGAAGGGCATTTGTGCAGCTCAGCCCCCACCTAACCCATCCTGTGTCCTGGAGGAGGGTCATGGGAGCTCACCCCACAGCAGAAGTCACAGTCAAGACCAGAACATCCCTCCACCCAGCCAGTTTTTTATTTCTTCCATTTGCTTCACCAAGGGGAATATACCACCCTCCTTAGGGAGCAGAAAATGCCAGAATCCCATGAAAGCAAACACCAACAGTGTGGTCAGCCTCAGCAGCACAGCTGACTGAGCTGATGGGACCACCCACCCTAGGTAAAAAAGGACCTCAAACCTCGTTAAAACCCAAAAAGGAAAGATAAATCTCAGAAGCCAGAAAATGATGGGGATTCAAGAGAAGCAGTGAGGTCTAGGGGATGCCTGCCTCGGTGCCCAGGGCTAGGGCTTTAAAAAAACCCAAGAAAACAAAAACCAGCTTCATTCAGGTATAATTCACATGCTGTAACATTCACCTACTCAAGTGTACACTTCAGTGATTTTTAATAAACTTACAGAGCTGTGCAACCATCCCCACAATCCAGTTTTAGGGTACTTCCATTGCCCCCCAGAAATCTCTTATGCCCATTTAGAGTCACCCGGCATGGCCCCACACAACCACAAATCTGCCTTCTGTCTTTGTACATTTGCCTTACATGAATATTTCACATAAATGTGATCATACGATACATAGTCTTTTACATCCGGCTTCGTTTGCTTAGTAAAATGTTCTTGAGATTCATCATGTCGTAGCATCTATCAGTGGTTCGTTCCTTTTTAGCCCTGAGTAATATTCCATCACATGGCATTGTGGTTCGGCTATTCAGGAGTTAATGGACATTTGAATTGTTTAGACTTTTTTGGCTGTAATGAATAATGCTGCTATGAACGTTTACATGTCTTCATGCAGACATATGTCTTCATTCTCTTGGGTGGATACATAGGAGTAGAATTGCTAGGCTGTGTAGTAAATCTATGATGAAGTTTTAAACATTTTCAGTTTATTTATTCTGAAAGAGAGAGCATGAGCAGGGGAGAGGAGAGGAGAGAGAGAGAGAGAGAGAGAGAGAGAGAGAGAGAGAGAGAGAGAGAGAATCCTAAGCAGGCTCTGCTGTCAGCACAGAGTCAAATGCGGGGGCCTGATTCCACAAACTGTGAGATCATGACCTGAGCCAAAACCAAGAGTCAAGTGCTTAACTGACTGAGCCTCCTAGGTATCCCAAATTTATGTTGAAATTTTAAAGAAATTGCCAGACTGTTACCAAAATGTCTCCACCATCTCCTTTCCCACCAAACTGCACAAGGACTCCAATTTCTTCACATCCTTATCAACACTTGGTATTATCTGTCTTTTCAATTATAGTCATTCTAGTGGGTGTGAAGGGATATCTCATTGTGGTTTTAATTTGCCTTCTTTAGAGACTAATGATATGGAGCATATTTTCATGTGCTTATTAGCCATTTGAATATCTTCTTCAGTGAAATATCTGTTTGAATCTTTGCCTATCTTTTAAATTGAGTTATTTGTCTTTTTATTGAGTTGTTGTTCTTTATTTTACAGATCCAAGTACTTACTAAGTTTGCAAGTAATTTCTCCCATCTGTGGTTTGTCTTTTCAGTTTCTTAATGGTGTTTTTTGAAATGCAAAAGTTTTTAAATGTGGAGAAATTCATTCCATCAATTTGCTTTCTTTTTTTGGATCATGATTTTGGTGCTGTATCTAAGACTCTTTGCCTAACCCTAAGGTCATAAAGACTTTCTATGACCCTATGGTCATAAAGACTACTATATAAAGACTACTATATAATGGTATATAGTAGATACTACATATGGTTTTAGCTCTTACATCTATGCCTGTGATCTGTTTTGAATTCATTTTTGTGTTTTGTGTGAGATAATGGTCTAACTACATTTTTCTTTGGCCTGTGGATATCAAATTGTGCCAGCACCACTTATTGAAGACTTTTACCCATTGTATTGCCTTTGGCAAAAATAAATTGCTCACAAATATAAAGGTTTCTCTCTGGAGTCTCAGTTCTATTCTGTGGAGCTGTTCCATCCTCCTGCCAATAGTACAATGTCATGATTACTGTAACTTTACAAGTTTTGAAATCAGGAATTATAAGTCCTCCTGCTTTGTTCTTTCTCAAGATCACTTTGGTTATTCTGGGTCTTTGTGAAAACCATGTAAATTTTTGTGTGAATTTTAAGATTTGCCCATTTCTGCCAACAAAAAACCTACTGTGATTTTGGTAAGTGTTGCATGGAATCCAACAATTAACAATATTGAGTCTTCCAATCCATGAACATGGAATGCCTCTCCTTTTATTTAGGTCTTCTTTAGTTTCTATTAGCAATATTTTGTAGCTTTCAGTATACAAGCCTCATTTTTCTTTTGTTAAATTTAGTCCTAAGTATTTTATTCTTTTTTTTTTTTTAATAAGGGAAGCCATTTTTTTTTTAATGTTTTATTTATTTCTAGGAGAGAGAGAGACAACGTAAGCAGGGGAGGATCAGAGAGAGAGGGCGATACAGAATCTGAAACAGGCTCCAGGCTCTGAGCTGGCAGTCAGCACAGAGCCCGACGCGGGGCTCAAACCCACGAATCGCAAGATCATGACCTAAGCGAAAGTCGGACGCTTAGCCGACTAAGCCACCCAGGCGCCCCAATTCTTTTTGATGCCATAGTGAATTAAATTGTTTCCTTAATCTTATTTCTGGGTTGTTCATTGCTAGAGATACAATAGAATTTTCTATATTAATTCTATTATCTTATACCCTGTAACATGTTAAGTCTAGTAGTTTTATTGTATCTGAATTACCCAGGATTCTTAAAAAACAAGGTCATGTTGTATATGAATAGTTTTACTTCATTTTCAATCCGAATCCCTTTTTTTTTCCTTGCCTGATTGCACTGACTAGAACCTCTAGTACAACATGAAATAGAAGTGGTGAGAGTGGAATTTCTTACTTTGTTTCCAATCTTAGGAGGAAGCTTTCAGTTTTTCACCATAAAGGATAATGGTAGCTATATGTTTTTTGTAGATGACCTTCGCTAGTCTGAGAAATTTTTTTTCTATTGCTAGTTTGTTGAAAAAAAGTTTTTTTACTATGAATATACGGTTTTGTCAAATGCTTATTCTATTTCTATTGAGATGTTTATGTGGTTTCATTCTTTAGTCTATAAATATGGTGTATTACAGTAATACATCAACCTTGCATTCTTGAGATAAATCTCACATGCTCATGGTGTATAATTCTCTTTATATGTCGCCAGACTCAGTTCACTAGGATTGTGTTGTGGAAATTTTTGAATAATAGTTGTCTGTAGTTTTCTTGTGATGGTTTTCTCCGGCTTTGGTATCAGATTAATATAGGTTTCAGCATGATTTGGGAGGCATTTCCTCCCTCTCTTCTATTTTTCTGGAAGAGTTTGTGTAGGGTTGACATTGTTCTTTAAATGTTGGATCAAATTTGCTATTAAAGCCATCTGGAAATGGACTTTTCTTTGTGGGAAGATTTTTAAATTACTAATTCCATTTCTTTAGTATAGATCTGTTCAGATTTTCTACTTCTTCTTGTGTCAGCTTTAGTAATTTATGTCTTTCTAAGGCTTTATTCATTTCATTCAAGTATCTCATTCATTAGCATAAAGATGTTGATAGTATTTCCCTGTATTCATTAGTGACATCCCCTCTTTTGCCTCTTATTTTAGTAATTTGTGTATTCTCTACTTTTCCTGTTTGCAAGTCAAGCTAAAAGTTTATCAATTTTGCCAACCTTTTCAAAAATAAATAAATACTTTAATCACCTCGTGTTTGCCTCGCTAGAAGGGATGAATTCCCAGCCTGTGGTTATGGGGATGGCAGCACTCAGTACTACACAGATGAGCTCAGCAGCTGTTGATGATGAGTCACGTGTGCTTACAGCCTGGGGAGGACACTGCATGCCATGCAGGGTCACAGGGAGAGTGAACGACAGGGGGCAGCTTTGAGTGGCAGGCTAGTAGAATCAGGAGGGCAGAGTGCTCCCCGGTTCTTGTCTGAATAATTCTGTGAACTGTTGGGGCACTGAGACCTGTCCTCAGGTAAGCAGGGACTGTGTCTCGTCTGGGTAAGGATTGTTGTTCGGCTGCAGGACCTCATCTGCAGGAGCAGAGTGGGGAGGGAATCTGCAATGTCTCCATTTGAGGTCCTCTTGATTTTATCAGATATCATGGCAGCACGTGACATTGGGCCTCACTTGTAGGCCTTATACCATGGTGGCAGTGTCTCACAGAAGCCTGAGTAGAAACGTCATCCTGAGTGGGGGTGCCTTGGGTCAAAGTGAGCTGGAGAGGAGGCTTCCGTCACAGGACTCTTCCAACCCCATCTAGGGTGCTGAATCCTGCCCTGGTCACCCTCAGCCTCTCCATGCTGCCTGTCTGCATATCCATCCCTCTGTCCACCATCTGTCTGTCTAGCTTTGTTTACAGACATAGTCCCAGGGTCTACATTGTGCCTCCTTCAGAACCAGCATAGCTGGAGACTGGCCAGCCATGTGACCCCCTTCTCTTCCCCCCTCCCCCTCCACGGACAGTGACCAGGCATCAGCCATGAGGCCCTGAGACCAGCATTGGTGTTTCTGGCACTGATAGCCCCTACCTGTCACAGGTAGCCCCAGGGCACCTGGCACAGGCCCACCATCCCTGACCCAGGGGATCTGTAGCCTGGCAGTGCTCACAGCCATTTCCAGAACCAGTGTCGTCCAGTGGGTGGGTGAAGTGAGGTTTCATTTGCCACTTGTGGCTTCTCCCAGCCCACAGGGCTGTGCGGAGGTCCGCGGCTAGTATCTGCCCCCCAGTGTAGGAGTGACGACTGGTCACCCTGGCGGGCACTGCTGCTTGGGACCAGCAGCAAAGGAGGAGCAGGTCCCCGCCTCAGGCGTCTCTGAGGCACTGTCGCAGATGCCCCGTGCATGTAGGAGCAGGTGTGTGGGCAAAACATTCCTCCCCATTCCCTGGGGTCTCCATTCCTCAAAGCACAAAGCTACCAGGAAAAACCCAGACATTTTGGGTTATTACTGCTGGACAGGCTGGGACTGGGGTTTTGAACCTGCTGGTTATTTTGAGCCACAGAACCCCCACAGAGCCCGGCTGGGGAGTGCAGAACTGGACGAGAGCTTGCAGCTTCCATCTGCCTAGAACCAGGAGGTACAGCTGCTACTTAGATAACAGTTCTCAACCTGGCCTGCTTGTTCATCAGGGCTGTGGAGGCGTTAACCGCCCTCCCCCTCCATGTCCCAGTCGCTCCCTAGACCCAGCAGATCTGAATCTCTGAGAGAGCCCCCCAGGCAACCCCATTGTGCAAGCAAGTTTGAGGGCCATTGGATTCAGAAGAGCATCTCTCCACTTTAATGTAACTGCAAATCACTTGCATAACCTGGGAAGTTGCTGATTCTGATTCTCTGGATGTGGGTGGGGCCCAAGATCCTGCATTTCTACCTGCAAGTGTTTATATGGCTGGTTTATATACCAGCAAGTATATATATTGGGAGCTTCCTAAAAATGCAGACTTTCGTGGCCTGACCCTAGATCTGCTGAATTAGAATCTGCATTTTAACAAGATTCCAGGTGGTCTGAATGCACTTGAAGGCTGAGAAATGCTGGTTTAGGAGACTTCAATGGCCTAGCAAACCTGAGAGGGAAGACGCTTTCAGCTTCATCGGGGATCACAGGTAAACATGTCTTCGTTACCAGATAGATGACAAAGCTGGTGGCAACTCTCAGGAATTAGGACCCAGCTGAATGTGGCTCTCCCTTTGTCCTCCCCAAGCCCCCTGCGCCAGCCTCTTCCCTCTCTATCCCACCCTGCTGTGTGATCCTGACCCTAGGCTCTTCTCAAGCCTCTGAACTTGACTCAGCTTTGTGAATCAGCCCAGCCCATGGGAAGAACTGTGCAGTCTACTGAGCGCATAGCACCGTCTCCAACACAGCCTACCACCCCCAGTCCACCCTGGCAGACACCTGACCCCAACATCAAGGCCATAATCACCTTTTCCCGCACACCCACTTCTCTCTAGATGACTCGTCCAGGATGCTTGCTCTGTTTTCACGTTTGCCCAGCTGCCTTATGAACTGCACCTCCCCCTCCAGCTAGTAAAGAGCTCCAGCCTTGCCCTTGAACAAAGTCACTCCCTCTCCCTGCACCTCAGTCCTTCCCTTCCCGGGCTGGTGTTTGGTCAAGGTCATGGGTGGACTGTGAATGGCCTGAAGTTCCTGATCCACTGTCCAGCAGTCATCCCTTGCCTTGTCCCTGATGTGGTGTGGGTCCCACAAGAGCCCAGACCCAGGCCTCCTTCCCAGGAGTAGGTAACATGGAGATCTTGGCTGGTGTGTTGCAGCTTTTCCTGGACCTGGGGTCAGGAAGGGAAAGTAGACCAGAGGGCCGGTTTCTGAACTGATAGGGACAGGCCTTGAGGGAGCACTAGTAGGTCTGTGATTTAGGAAAGAGAATATAGTACTTCCTGGGACTGTCAGCTCTGCATCCCTGCTCACTTCTGGTTGCCTTGGCAACTCAACAGGTTCAACTTCTTTTTTGAGCATCAGTGTCTGCTCAGACAGGAAGTGACAGGACCCCTGGGAGTGTGCAGATCTTCAGATGAAGACAACTTGGCACTCAGGATGACCTTCCCCTTCCTGCTGCATTAGCTGGCCTTGGTTGTCACCTAGCTACCTGCATGATCATATGATCCTGTCCAACTACATATCCATCCATTTATCCAGAAGGCAGTGTTGAGCACCTGCTTTGTGCTTAGCCTCATGCTGGCTTCTTCAGGCAGGCACATGAGTTCCTGGCCCTCCAGGTCAAACAGGAATGTTTCTGGGGGTCCAGAGGTACCAGGGCAAGCTTGGGGGTCAGGAAGTCCATGGGGACTTTTTACCAGCACATATGGGAGCCCATGTAGAAGATACTCTCAACACATGTGCACTGCAAGCCTGCCTCCCACCTTCTGCCAAACCCTTCTTGTGTACATATAATTTGCATAAACACAGTCACACTCCACATACTGTTTTCTTTCACCTATCGCTACATGGTAGCCCATTTTCCACGTTGATCCATGTAGATTTGTTTTATCCCTTTTAGCAGCTTGATGGTATATCATTGGTTTGTTTAACCAGCAACCTACTGATTGATTTATGCTTAAGCTGTTTGCAATTTGGGGCTAGTTCATGAATCATTTCTATTTCCTCTGTTGTCATCTTTTTCTGTTTGCTTCTCTTGGTCTTTCTCACGTCAGAGGCTGTCCTCACATGCTTACTGGCCCTTAGATATCTATTCATAGTTGAGGGTGGGGCACCAAGCACCTGAGTGACGTGGCGTGGAGGGCAGGGCTTGCCTTCGTGGTGTGTGGTGAAGAGTCAGCCATCTCACTGTTAAGTTCCTTTCACCTCCACCAACCACCTAGACCTGGGTGGGGGGTGGGGGGTCTCAAACAGGGGATGCTATTCTATCAGTCCTGGAGGCTAGGAATCCAAGTTCAAGGTGTTGGCAGGATTGCTTTCTTCTGAGGCCTCTCTCCTTGACTTACAGATGGTGTCTTCTCCCTGTGTCTTCACATGGTCTGTCCCTGTCTGCATCTGAATTTCCTTTTGTTGTGAGGATACCAGTTCTACTGGATCAGGACCCATGCTAGCAACCTCATGTTAACTTCATTGCCTCTTTAAAGGCCCTGTCTTCAGTCGCACTCAGCTACCTGTCCCCTTCACCCTGTGGAATCTGCTATCACCCTCCACCCACTTTCCAACTTCCAAAAATGTGCCCGGATCTGTGCCACACTCCCCCCGGTTCTCTTTGTTCCCATGGGTGTCTGTTTTATTCCTTTGCTGTCATTACACTGGGGTTTAGGAGGAAGATGAGACAGATGTACATGTTCAGTCCACTCTGTCCCCCCACAAGCCTCTTGGCTTCTCCCCCAAGAAGAGGGATAAGCCACAGCCTGCATGGGGGGGTGGCTCTAAAGCAGGATCCAGTGGGGAGGGTGGCAGTCGCCTGGGGCTTGGGTGCTGCCTGTGGAGCTGCCCTTTGAATCCCGAATCCCTGTTGCTACTTAGAGAGGGAAGGAGCCTCCCTGGGAGGCTCAGGTTCCCAGGGCCTGGTACCTGCCTTCCTGCCAGCCTCCTCTCCCCTCCCCCCCCAGTGATGTCATGGGTGTGACACTCTCAAGCCCAAGACAAGGTGGGTGTCTGACACCTCCAAAATAATACGTGTTTTCCAAACTGTTGCTGAAGCTGCTAAAATGTTTTTTAAAACCATTTACACTTCCCTCGGTATGAAGCAAATACCTTCTGTCAGCCGGGCTCGGGTCGGGCGGGGGCGCCTGAGACTGGAGAAGCCAGATCAGAGCAGCCCTGGGCCTCGGTGCTCCCTCGGACATGGTGGGGTGGGGTGTGGGGGAGACCCAGGCCTGGGGATGGGGGAGGTGTCCGCCCTGTGTCTGTGACAGAGAGGGACCTGCAGGGCGGGTAGAAGGGGCCACACAGCAGTTACAGGGTAATCTGTGATCTGTGTTTGGCCCTGGCGAACTTTTCCCTCCCAAGGCCTCTCTGTGTCCTTGCAGGGGAGCAGGTTTGTATCTGAGGCTACACCCCACACCCCCACCTCTGGCTTCTGTTTTGGAAGGTCTGAGCTCATCGAGGGGTTGTTCTAAGGAAAAGGGACAGAGGAGATATCTTTGAAAGACGTAAGGCGTAAGGCGGATTCAATGACCAAAGCTGAGAGCAATGGGATCTGCCCAAGGCGAGGAGGCAGTGGGGGTCTGGGGCTCCCTGGGTAGCGGGTGACAGGCCCAGGGAGGTGCACCTGGGGAGACTGGACAATGCCAGAGGGGTAAAGCATGCACCTGCTTAAAGTGATCAAGGAGGACCAAAGCAGAGGGCCCTCCCTGGACACCCCAGACTGTCTAGGCCCGGAGGGGGGATGGGAGGAGAGGGAGTGCTTCACGGGACCCCAGAGAGGGGGAGGGGCCTCACAGGGCTGAGCCTGGGGCTAAGCTGCCCTAGCAGGATGGGCCCTGGAGCGATTTGAGTTACAAGAGATAAAGAAACTTGTGGAGTGGGACCCAAACCGTTTGCAGCAGGCCGGGCTTTACACAGTGAGTGACTTCCTCCCGTTGGCAGCTCTCCAGCCAGCCAGGGAGGTGACACCGTGTGCCAGGGAACAGGCGGCCGGCCTGTGTTGTGACAGTGCCACCGAGGCAGCCGCACACACACTCATATATGTCGGCTGCTGGATGACTGTGGGAAGACTTGGGGCCACAGAGGAGACACTTCCCTTTGTGAGAGCTTCAGCACTATTTTCTCCGCGGGCAACACACTTTGGCAACAGGGCAATCCTGCTGTCTGCCTCAGTGGCTCACTCCTGCAGAGGCTGGGAATTTGCCCCCATAAGCCAGGCCTAGCCGACTTCTCTTCCTAGCCTAGAGAACCTTCCATTCAGGGGAGGGAGAAGACCCAGAGGTTTCTGGCACGTTGGAGCGTCGCAGGGAGGAACTGTCTGGGCCCCGTGGCGTGCACACCAGACCACACCACACACATGCCATACATTCACCACACACACGCCGCGCACACACACCATCCCTTGGGCGGCTGTTCACCGGCCAGAGTCATGCCCAGCTGAATATCTTCCGCCAAGCCTGGCACGTGCTCACTGAAGCGGGGACAGCCCTCACCCTGCCTTACCCCCTCGGGGGCTCCCACAGTGACAGAAGCACCTCGTGCTGATGAGAACCGGGTAGCTTCCCCATCCCAAAGCCATGGGGATGCAGGAGGCGGGGAGCAGCAAGGAGTGCCGTATAAGAGCTTCCAAGGGTAGGACCCTGCTCCCTTGCCCTGAACGCTACCCTTTCGTTCCTCTCCCCCTGCAGGGGTCAGCCTAGCCTGGGAGCTGGGGCCACAAGCAGGAGAGCCCCCATCAAGGATGACCAGGGCCACCGTTGCAGAAAGCAGAGGCAGCCGGCACTGTGCTCTGGGCTAACCTAGACACAGGGAGGAATGGTACTCGGACCCCAGCAGGCCCAAGCCAGGCGGCCGAAGCTTGATCTGATCAGAGATGCTCTCTGCCTGTCCTTGGCCTGTGCTTATAGCCATTCCCAGGCTCGAGGCTGTTTGTCCCAGATATGCCTGGTCTGTGGCAAGCGGAAACCCAGAGTCCGCACATCCACGAATGAAACCGCTTTGGGAAGTGATGGGTCCTGACAAGAAGGCTACTGGAGACCTTTTCTGGGGTCCCCGTGGCCCCTCCTCAGAAACCCACTTCCAAGGTCCCTAGAGTTCTGTTGGCATTGGAGGTGTGCACTTGGTGTGCCACCAGCAGAGGGTGCCCTGAGCCAGCTCACCACATTCTAGTCTGCCCTCTGTCCTCGGAGACTGGGCACTCCCAGGACAGGACTCAGGTCTGTTCCTGTCTCTGCCCACCTCTAGCCACCTCCCCTCCTCCCATGGCCATATGGATGCAGGACTAGCACATGCTGGGTGATTAATAAATGTCTGTTGAGTGGATGCAGGGATAGATGGATGAAAAGGAAAGGAAGAAATTGGGAGGGAGGAAAGGTTGGATGGCTGCATGAAGGGCTATCTGGATGGATAAATGGATGGATGGATGGGTGAGTAGATGGACAGATGATTGGTGGGGTGGTTGGACAGCTGGACAGAGTATGGACAGATGACTGGGTGGCTGGGTAGATGGACAGAGGTTGGGTGGATGGATCAATGAGAAGGCAGATGGGTGGACAGACAGCTGGATGGACAGTTGGATAGGTTAATGCATTCTGAGAAGGAACGAAAAGGTCAGTAAAGGTTTATCGATGGACTGAAGCCATAGCCGCAGCTCTGGATGAAATTCTCTTAGGAAACAGAAAACGCTTGACACCCCCAGGAAGAGGGCCCAGATGGCGACATTTTCTTGCAGGTCTTATGCCCAACATTCCTGTGTTCTTGTCATCAGGTTCCGCTCTGTCCTCCGTTGTGTCCTCTGGGCACAACCTTCCCCTCTCCAACCTGGACTGGGCATTCACGGCTGGAAACTGGAAGGGGCGTGACTGCAGAGATGAGGTTTCTGGGGAGAAACTACTGCTTCCCACCCGAGTGGAACTGCTGGCCCAGCCTTTGCTGGCAGCAGGCACAGCCTGCCCCTTACACGGACACGGCCCTTCCTCCCCCTGCTTCCTATGGTCTTTAGCTGGAGTTCTGGTATGAGTACACTAAGTGGATCAATGGTGTGTCAGCCCTTCGCCAAGAGCAAGCTGCATCAATCAAGGGCTGAGTGACAGCTAATCATTTTCCACCTGGTGTTCACCCTTGCAAAGATCTGTGGGCTCTGCTCCCAGGACTGCTGGAAGCCAGGAGGTGGTCAGCCCCTGCCCCACTCCCCTGGGGCGCTCCCCCAGGCCACCTGTCCACTCCCACATGTGGTCGGTCACTCGAGTGTAAGGCTTAGTGGGAATCTGTGCCCACCCAGGACTTGTGAGCACACATGTGCTGGTGAGCGTGAGCAGATCTGCATGTGTGAGTGTACCGGGAGGGTGGACACCCAGCCTTAGGGACACGCCTGAGGGCCCCCTCGGCCAGTGTGTGCCTGTGGCTGTATTTTTTGAGAATGTGCACACCTGTATCTGTGCATGTGTCTGCGTGCACATTCGGGCACATCTGAGTGCCTGTGTGAGTGTGTGTGCACAGGCATGTAGGAAGACATGAGCTAGAAGCTACAGCCCCCTGGGGACCACTGAGTCCTCTCTTGCAGGATGTCCTACCCTGTGCCATCTCAATGTCACTCTCACCCTAGCTGGTGGCTGGAAGGGAGGAGTCGGGGCTGGAACCCTGTGCTCACTCTTTGTCCCTTTCCTGCTGGAGAAAGCAGCTGCCAGAGAGAGGAGAGCAGCCGGAGGAGGGCAGGTCCTGGGTTGACAGGAACATTTCAATCAAAAAGGATGGTGTCAGGTCAGGCTGGATTCAGGTGCTGTCTTGGTGTCATCAGAACCTAACTTCTCCATTCCTCCCCTTTGCTTTCCCACTATGGGCTTCACTCCTAGGCAGCCTTGCATCTCCTAGGGGTGGCCCTCGCATCTCCAAGCCTCCATTGTCACCCTAACTTTGTCACCTGTTGCTCCTTGAGCCAATTCCGATGGCTGAGGGATGGACTAAGCTGCTGGTCCGCCTGGATCACATGCCCCTTGCGGTATGTGTGCTGTCACCCCGTCCAAACCACAGGGTCCGAGACTAGGAAGGGGAAAGCAGGTACGGTGGGCCAGGAATGGGAGATGTGGTATTCAGAAGCCCCGGAGGAGTACTTTGCTCCCTGCCATGAGTCTCATGGCAGCTGCATCCCAAAGGGCACTGGGCCTGCCTCCTTGGTGCCCCCCAGCCCCACCCGGGGGCTCACAGCAGCTACTACGCAGGCCCTGGGTGAGGCCAGCCATTCTGGCTTTAGGCTTCCAACGACCCTGGCCTCTGACCACATGCCCTTGACAGGCTCTAATGGTTTCCAGCCACCCAGGCCCTGAGCTAGCTCCTGCCCTGAACCCCAAACCCTGGCCATGCCCCATCCATCTGCCCCACCTTCCTGACTGACGCTGACCCGCAGGCAGTGTCTGTCCCGAGCAGCCTCGCAGAAGAAGGGCAAGGGGGTGGGGGCGTGCCTAGGTGCAGTGGGGGAGGGACTCGCCTTCCCTGGCGCCCGCCCCCCCCATCCCAGACGAGGACACCGCGACTCCTCTGGGTCACAGTGTTCTGCAAAGTGCAGCTCACAGCAGGCAGGCCGCTCTTCCAAGGCTCCATGAATAATTGAAATCACCTTAAATGTGCGCCTGCAGCGTGGAGGACGCCCCCTCCCTCACCGTGTGCCGAGCAAGCCCAAGCAGTGCTGCCGGGTGGGCCCCATCTGCCTGGGACCGCGCTGCCGCTGGAGGCCCTGGGAGACCAGCCGGAGCCTACCTCCCGCCCCCTGCCCTCTCTCCCCCACTTCCCTCCCCGCAGAGCCCCTAGAGCAGGAAGAGGTCAGCTGGGAGGGCTTGCTGCAGATCCCAGGCGTGGCCAGCCTCCCCAGGGGCTCAGGGTGCGTGGAGAAGCCTGCTCCAGGGTGCGGGGTGGGGGTGTGACTGGGGAGGACGGCCTTGGGGCCATCCGGGCAGCCCCTCCTCTGGCAGCTGCTCTAAGGGAGCCCAGAGGGAGGTGCCACCCCTGCGCAGACCCCAGCCAGGGGCCAGGCTAGAGCATAGCTGGCCTGCGGCTGCTCTGAGGCATATCCGTGGAGGAGGGACAGAGGGGGCAGGTAGGTAGTGATGGCCCTGAACTCCAGGGAGCTGTGTGTGTGTGTGTGTGTGTGTGTGTGTGCGCGCGCGCACGCACACACTCATGTGTGCATGGTAAGGGGAGCAGATGTCCTGAGGGCCATGAGTATGTGTGTGCAGGTGTGTCATCTTGTGTGGCTGGGCGTGGAGCTGAGGGAACACAGTCGGCATGTCTGTGGCTTTGCATGTCCGGGGTGCGATCAGGACTAAGAGGCCCCAGAAGGGCATCTCCCTCTGGTTCCAGGCTGACCCGCGACAGCTTCAGGGTGTCCTGTACCCAAGCGAGCTCTCCACCGCTGCTCCCAGCGGCTCCTCCCAGACCCTCGCTCTGAGAGCTGAGCCTGGAGTCCTAATCCCTCCAACCTGGGATTCCTGGTAATGACATTGATGGAAGGTGAAAATTGAAGACCAGCTGCCACATCCTTGGGCCCTGTGCCGGCCCGGCTCTCTGCTGGGCGCTGCGTGGGCTCTTAGAGGCCACACCCGCCCTTCCCCTGACTCTTCCTCCTTCCTCATTAGCAGACAGGGCTGACTCTTCCTCATTTGTTCCAAATGCTACACGAGCAGGAGACAGGATTCCGCCCTGCCCCCCAGCTCTCCCCTGTCCTTACTGGGACCCTGGGAGTCTCCGTAGAGGGCGTGCAGAGGGAAGGGGTCATGGTATGAGGGGAGCCGGGAGAACCAGGCGGGAGAAGTCAGCTGCAGGTCACCCCTCACCTCTGGTCCTGACTTTCCCTGTCCACTGTGTCCCCTTGTGTGCCATCATCCAGTAACGCTAGATGCTTTGGAGAGGCTCGGGCCAGAGTGGCCTAGGCTCTCTTCTGCTCCTGTCCCCGCGAGTCCATGGAGCAGGCACCAGGATGGGCCCAAACATCCTTCATTGCCCACTGTGGTAGGGGGTGTCCCTCACTCTCTCTCCTCTTCCTCTTTGGACCTGGAGAGGGCAGTTGGCTGGAGGTGGAGTAGCCCAGCTCTACCGTGAGCCCTTTGTGGACTGGGCCGAGGGGCTGGGACCACTGATGTCTTGAGGCGATCGTGCTGCCCACTGGGAGTAGAAGATGGGGTGTTGGGTGGGGCAGGGGACGAGGCCAGTTGCACACGAGGTCACACAGACCTGGCCATGCTGCGTAGGGTGCCAAGCCACTTAAATGGGAAACATCCGGGTCCGCTTCCCTGGAGCAGAGAGAACCACCAACTACGCGCCTCTCAACAACAGTGCTGAGCTCCAACTTGGCAGGGGAAGGACTGGGTTTGCTTCTTCATCCCGCCTGTCACAAAGGAGGGGGCTCCCTGGTAAGCAGCAGGGTCTGAGGGCCGTGAGCAAAGCCTGGAAAGGAAAACGTGACAGCAGGCTTGGCCTTTGCCCTCCC
The DNA here is from genome assembly GCA_017311185.1 of Proteles cristata cristata. Classification (NCBI taxonomy): domain Eukaryota; kingdom Metazoa; phylum Chordata; class Mammalia; order Carnivora; family Hyaenidae; genus Proteles; species Proteles cristata. The sequence continues at coordinate 50,532 of JAESUZ010000174.1, read as the reverse complement.
CCCATCTGCTGGGCCTCAGGGCCATGGCTCCCACCCTCTAGCCTGTCCACGATCCCCAATTTCTCTTGATCTGAGGCCCCCTTCCAGCACATGCTGAGATGATGCACTTTGTCCAGAATCACCTGGGGACCATTGATGGCCATGTGTCTGACTCCCAGATGTATCCCACAAGTCATGACCTATCCACCCCCCCCACCGGCTGCCACCCCGTGTTTCCTTACTCCAAGGATGTGTTCCCTGCAGGGGAAACACCTGGTATCTTGGGCATCCATACACCTCCCCGAGAAAGCCCTCCATCTGTAGAGCTCACAGCCTCCAGGGGGCTGGACCAGTTCCCACAGCAGCTCTCAGCACCATCCAAGGGGTCCCTGCCACTTGGGATCTGGGGACAGGAGGTGGGGAGGACCTGCGTCTGTGTATACACTGTGAGTGCCTGGCCTTCTTACAAGCCTGTGGGCATGTGGGTCCTCGCCTGTGAATGTCTGTGCACACGTGTGCCACCCAGTCCCGGAGAGAGCCGCAGTGGGGCCCAGTGTCTGAGGCTGGTCAGGCTCCTGCTTCCCACCCGAGGGGCAGGGCCGCGGGTGCTGGGAACTGGGGCTGCTGCTTGTTGGGGGGTTGTGCATCTTGTTGCGGCTGACTTCTTTATTAATCCCTTTTGTGAGCAGACTCAGGAGTTCATGTTGTGAATCTGGCCATTTGCTTCCGTTTCCTCTGTGGCCCCCAGGGGGAGGAGCACATGTTAAATATTTGCGGTTTTGCTGCGTTAGGTTTTAAAGTTCAGCAGTAATTACCGTGACCAGGTGCCAAGTGGATCCGCTCCCTGGGGAAGCCTCCTGCCAGAGCTGGCTGGTGGCTGTTTTCCAGGCCAGCCTCTGTGTGCTATTCATGCAAACCTATGCGTCTTCCCTTCCGAAGCCCCCTCTGCCTTCCCTTGTGGCCCCGGCTGCCTCACTTGAGCCCTGAACCCAGCCAGGGCTGGGTGGGGCACAGACGGATGCCCTACAGTGAGTGCCGTCCCCCGAGGGCCAAGGGCAGGGCTGTGGGCAGCTGGAGCGCCTGTGCAGGGATGCGCTGAGCCGAGCCTGGGGGGTGGGCAGCCAGCCCCTCACTCCCCACACAGGTTCGCTGCCTGTGACCATGGCAGGCAGAACTTTTATTTCCAGAATAGATTTTAATTGTTCAGCTCCAGACCCCCAGCCCGGCTCATGCCAGATTACTTGGCTATTCTTTCAGGCAAATTCAGTCTGACCTGGGCGAATTCAAGATCATGAAGACAGTGTCATCCACTTCAGAAATCTCTCCGGGCACAGGGCCCGGTGGGGGGTGGAGGTCCATGTCCTCCATCTGGGTGTAGGTAGACACTGCTTTTGGGATGGCCCTGGTGACAGAGGTGGTGCCCTTATGTTTTCTGGGTAGCAGCTGCTTTGTCCCTCAGCTTTTCCCAGGACTACCTGTCACACCCCTCAACAATGGATGTCCTTCAGGAGTAGCTGCCAGATCCCATAAGGGATTGGGGATGTAGTGCCATCTGGTGCCAGGCAAAGAAGAGGGGTAAATTCAAGCCAAACCTCCCATAGAGATACCCCACAGGCCTCATGCAGTTCCAGGAGGGAGCTCCTCACCCAGCCCTGATACTTGGCTTTGATCAGCACCCCAGATGCCCTTCTGGCCATCCTTGGCCTGGCCGTAGGTATCCAGATGTGCACCTGCCTTCAACTGGGGAGAGAGGTATGAGAGGGCCCAGAGCAGAGGAGGGAGGCAGACCCTACCCCTAACAGCTCCCCGAGTAGCTGTGAGCTCAAGGCAAGCAGATCTGGGCCCCCCTGGAAGAGAATGTACTGTGAGGCAGGATTGCCCCATTGAGGGAGACTCTGGCCTCTGGACGGAGGCCAGCTCACACACCCCATGGTACTGGCCGCACCAGTTCAACTTCTGGGTTGGCCCTCAGTGGACCACATCCAAGTCCTGTGGAAGGGGCTGGGAACAGAAAAGAAGGCATCTCACCAAAGGCCAACAAAGCATTCTGGCACAAAGGGACCGCAGGAGTGGGAGGGAGGGGAGATGTGCCCACTTCTGTGCTGTACCAGAATGCTCTGCCTTTCGGGCATCCCCAGAGCTCCTGGGGAAAGCCAGTGGAGGCCCAGAGGGCAACAGGCTTCCATCAAGGTGCCCCTGGGGCAGAAATCTCATCTGAAGGTTCAGCTGAGGGCGGATCTGTTTTTAAGCTCAGCCAAATGGCTGCTGGCAGGATTCATTCCTCTCAGGCTATTGGCCCGAGAACTGCCTCAGTTCTTTGCCGCGTGAGGCATTCCTGGCTGTCTTTCTAACTTGTTCTCAGAAACGACATGCCATCCTGTTAACTGTGGTCGACCCACACTCACGGGGAGGGAGTCACAAAGGCAAGTTACCAGGCAGTGAGCCGGGAGGCTGCTACCCGAGGTGGGTGTGATTGAGGTGCTTTCATGGGGGAAATGGTGTGTTCTGGTTAACGGTACAGAAGGACCGCTCTGGGCCCTGTGTAGAAGAGTTGAAGCTAGGGGACCATTTGGGAGAAACTTCACTGGAAGTCTCCCTCTCTGTAAGGTGCGTGCAAAGCTAGTAATAGAGCCTTCCTCAGAGCGCAGCGTGGGAGCCAGTGAGATAATGAGGGACCGTGCCCGGCAGGGGCTGGGCAGACACTTGGACCTGCTGTTGTCTTCCCTAGGGCTTGGCAGTTGCCACTGCCCCTTCAGGTCACTGGAGGTGTCTTTACGTGTCTATGTGAGTGTGGACAATGACTGGAGACTGCTTTCTTTTTTTTCTTTTTAATACTTTTTTTATGTTTATTTTTGAGAGAAAGAGAGTGCAGGCTGGGGAGGGGCAGAGAGAGAGAGGGAGACACAGAATCTGAAGCGGGCTCTTGGCCCTGAGCTGTCAGCAAAGAACTGGACACGGGGCTCGAACTCAAGAACAGTGAGATCATAACCTGAGCTGAAGTCAGATGCTTAACCCACTGAGCCACGCAGGCGCCCCAGGGTTCAGGGTCTTTCTGGGGCACTCTGGGCCCTGTGTGGAAGGCTGCAGCCCTCCGCAGCTTGAGCAGAGGAGAGGTGTGAAGACGTGCTGTTCTCCTTGAGGGCTGCCTAATGCCCCATTTCCACCTGAAGTAACTCAGCCTCAGGGCAACAGGAGGGCCATCTCGGGATCTCCACTGTATGGGCAGAGATTGGGGCACAGGTGAAGGGCGTCCCTTATCCACAGGCTGGGACAGCCTCCACTTCATCCCAGCCAGCTCTGCCACCACACGGAGGGCTGAGGCCACGTGAGTTCAGCTAAGAGCTGAGTGTGTTCCGTTCTGATGCCACCTCTTTCTTGAGTGCGTCTGAAAAACAGCCCCTGGGGCTCCTGATTGCCCTGGAGGGATGAGGTCAAGCACATTCACCCGTGCTCTGGTCCTCAACACATTCACGCATGTTCTGCTCTGGCTTTTGGGAAGCTCCCGCCTGATGTGTGAGCCCTTGTTCTATTTCTCCCCCCAGCTGGGGCGTTACTGCGGTACAGTTCTGACACTAACTAGCCCAGAGTTAGCATCACACCCCACACACCTTACTGCGGACACCAGCCACAAGTGGCATCTCCAGGCCACCGGCACTGTTGACCAGCGGGCCACAAAGGGAAGGAGGGGTGCCTGTGACCCCTTCTAGTTGGACAATTCACTGCAATGACTCACAGACCGAGGCAAGTGCTCTGTTTACAATTAGTCTTCTTATGAAGGTTATACGTAGGTCAAGATCTCGGGAGGGTCCAGAACGCAGACTCTCCGTGCCCTTCCCGCATGGAGTCAGGGCGCATCCCTCTGCCAGCATGGTCAGCCCAGTCAACTCAGGGAAGCCTCGCTGTCTGGAGTTCCCATGGAGGCTTCAGTAGGTGGGCATGACTGATGAATCATTGACCGCATAATGGAACTCAGTCTCCAGCCCCTCACCCCTCCTCAGTCAGGCGCTGAACCTTCCAAGCCTCTATAATCAAGTAGTTGACCTTTCTGGTAATCAGCCCCCATCCTGAAACTGTCTGCCCCCTCCCCAGCCACCTCATTAGCATGGCAAAGACACCTGTCACTCAAGAAATTCCCAGGGTCTGGAAGCTCCAGAAGGCAGAAGTCTGGAGACAAAGATGGGTTGTATTCTTTATTAGACCACAGCCCATTCCCAAGTGAACGTGTCGTAGTGAAACGCGACTTTCAGCCTCATTTCCGAATCCATTTACATCCCCTTGTTTTTCCTTCTCCCATCAGTCCCGCTTTTAATTTATGCTATCATTTCTTGTATGCCAAGATGGAGTAGGATAGGTAAATCATTACTGATTCTAGCTTCAGCTCCAAAAGAACATGTAATCTAAGAGCAGAGACTTCCTCTGTGTGTCACACTTAATTTCTAGGAGCCTCGTGTTCCAGCCACCACCCACCCCCCACATCTGCAGCAGACACTGGCATCCCTGAGCCTGTGCATTTTCCAAGTCAAGCCTCCTCTCTCTGAGAGACAGCAGCAGGGACCCACCGAGCATGGCACAGAGGTAGAGATGAAGGGTGGTGGCTAGCCAGGCCAGACCCCGGGCCAGAATACCCTTCCCTTGTCCCCCCAGCTGTAGGAGCTCTGTGAGAAGGAGGGAGGAAGAGCACTTACTCAGAGCTCAGGCCAGGAAGGTACCAGCCGTGGAGTCTGCTGGGAGTGGGGACCCACATTCCTGCACCCAGAGCTGCTCCTAGCTGGGCCTCTCCTGCGCCCTCTTGCCATGCCCAGAGCACCGCCCTGGGAGCTCTGGCTTACCTAGAGCACCTGCCCTGCCTGCTGGGGCACCGGGAGTGGGTGAAGACCCTGTAGGGTGAGTTGGGGGGTGAGGTCCCATTGACAACCATGAATAATCCATGGTACGTTCCCAAAACATCGCCCGCCCTCGGCATCAAGCCAAGGGGAGGGCGAGTGGGTGGTCTGTGTCCGAGGGTCCTCCTTGATGTCCCAGGCGAGGCCAGACACTGTAGCAAGTGTCAAGGCAGGGAAATCCCAGGCCCGCAGGAGAAGGAGGCATCCTTTAAAGGCATGAGCCTGCTGGCAGCCAGTAGAGCTAGGCCTGGCTTTGGATCAGAAAATGCCAGCTGCTGACAGAAGCCAGACAACCCCTGGAAACAGCCTGGCTGGAGAAAGCTGGAAGAGAGGGGTGGGGAGAGCTCTGGGAGCCTCCTCCCCCGCTGGCACAAAGCCTCCCACCAGGGTGGCCGTAGCTTCTCAGCGGGAAGTGAGGGACACATCCAGGGGAGGCTTAAAGCGCCTCAGACACAGAGCAAGCAATTGAGCTGGAGAAGAGAGCTCACAGATTGATGGGGAAAGGCATCAGATGTGCCCCGGAGCAGCCGGAGAACGTGGATGGGAGAGGGGGTGATGCCTGCCTCCAGCCCAGCGCTTCCCCTGATGACTCCCCAGCCTGTGGGCAGCTTGAGGGTCTGCTCTAGTGCATTCTCTCCCGCCCCACCCCTCCGTGCACTTGAGCTTGCACAGACACACTTTGCTTTCTACAGCAGCCATAGAAAACCATCCTCTCTCCCTGAGGCCAGAAGGATCGCTCCTGTAAATGGAATACAGGGGCCTCCCCCTGTTTCTAATTGAGGATAGTGTTTTCTCAAGTACCATCCTGCCACCTGCAAAGAGGACTGCTCCTCTGAGAGGCCATGAGTGGTCTCAGCCCAACAAAGCCAAGAACTTGTGACCGAGAAGGACGGGGCTGAGGGGTGGGGGTTGCTGCTGCTAGGATTGTGGGTCCGGCTCTCTCTTGGGAGAGCATCTTGCCTCACTCCCCTGCCTGGACCCTCATCTGGGAACTTCTTGGAGGCTGTCTCTAGAATCCTTGCCTGAGCCTGTGCTCCACTGGGTTTGGGAAGTCTCGCAGCACCCCGAGCTCTGCTCTCGGGCTGCATGATTTACACTCGTTCCTGTCACTCTCAGTGGCGCTCACTGCGCTGAGGCCTGGGCCCCTGGGAGGCAAGAAGGGAGGCTGGAGGACCGGCCAGGGAGTGCTTCAAAGTCCAGGGTGCTTTGGTGGAAGTCGGCAGTGAAGAATTAGCCAGGAACTCGGTGCTGCCCTGGGGTCCCACGTGCCTTCCCTGGTGCCCTCTGGGAACCCCTCCCTGTCTTCCCCGCTCCACCCCAACTCTTGAGCGCCCTGTCTTTCTTCACAACTGTGAGCATGAATGGAGTGGGGGAGGGGCTGCCCCAGGATCACACAGGGCTCTCCCAGATCCTGCCAATCAGAATGGAGTGCTGGTCCTGATCTCACTGCTCCCTGGCCCGCTTCCCCCCTGCCCTGCCTGTGATTTGTACCTGCTTCTTTAGCCTGGCACCGCCATCTCCAGAGAGTGAGACCTCACCTTTACAGAGAAGGGCCCTTCTGGGGCGCTGTGGGATGTCTGCTTGAGCTCAGACTGGATACACGGTCCAGCACCTCCCAGGCCAGCTGGGGCGCCCACTTACCTGGCAGATGAGTGGGGGGGTGGGGGCAGCTTCAGAGACAGGGTGCCCTACAGGGCATCCCATGTCCTGGGGGCTGTGGGAATGTCCTACCCAGACTCCCTTCCTGTTCTTTAAGAGATTGACCAGCGCCGGCAGACACACCGGCCCCCACCCCACGCCCCCAACCCCGTACCATAGAAGTTATGGGTCTGTGGCCCCGCAGGATACAGCCCACAACCCTGTCCCCAACACATGTGAAAGAATGTGTGCTGTGTCATTATCATTCCACACCCAAGTGCAGGGCCAGTGGCACGTGCATTCAGAGCTGTCCCCAGAAGTGGGGACTGGCAGGGGTAGGATTCATCCTGGCCGTGATTAGAGCTGAGACGAATGGAGGAGACAGTTCACCTCCCCCATGCTATCGGGCTTCACGGTCCGCTTTTCAAAACCCAGGAAATAGCCTTAGAACAGAACTCTGGGGAGCAAGGGCTTGGGCTTGTCACACTCTCCTCTGAAGGCTGGCTGTCCTCCCAGGATGGACACCTTAGCGGACCCTTCAGCAGGCACCCCCTGTGCCATCTCCCTGTCCAGCTAAGTCCCCTCGCCTGACCTGAGCATCTCACTCTCTCCATGACCGCTCGTCACATTGCTTCCGCGTTTGATAGCCATATACTCGGCCCCGGGCTGTGACTCAGTGCTTATCTCCAGGTCCTGGAGAATTTTCTCCTGTCATCTTCAGCAACAAGTATCTGTAGTTTTCTTCATTATCATAACACCAAAAAAAAGTAGCTGAGAAAATAGATATGTGCCTTCTACCCTACACTGGGAACATCTTGACATTTAAATCCAATTACCCTTTTCCCATTCTTGATGAGGATATGACATGCAGCTAGAGAACAGTGTGCTAGATAAATATATCATATTCTCTGACTGCTCAAAACTTCCCAGGACTGATGTGTGGACTATGTATCCCCCCCGCCCCCGGGTCACCATCAGCCTATGGGAGAGGCCAAGGTCATGGACCGGCCAAGTGAAGAGTCTTGGCCATGGAAACATTTGAAAAATTTGGGCAGCATTTGACCCCTGCTCTTCCCCGAGCCATTAATTGGGGAAATGGAGCTGCAGAGGCAGGAGACTCCTGGCAGCCATTGTAAAGAGCCCGTGGTCATTCTGAGCTCCCCATCCCTGTTTTCAGCAAACCGCCACCAGCCAGTCGGTGGGATTAATTAAACACATTCCCATATTCCTTCAGAGCTTGAGTTGTCTCAGAAGCAAAGAGTAATTGACTCCAGATGAATCAGGAAGCCAGTAAGGAGCCCTGGTGCTATTATTCTGATGTAAATACTAGTTCTCTTTGACATCTGGAGAGAGGGGAGGCAAAGTTCCTCACCAAGTGCAAGGACCTGTCCCTGGCTGGAGAGAGACAGCGGGAGGGGAGGAAATTGCCCGGATTAATTAAGGCCGCAAGAATCCTGCTTCCTGTGCCTTCCAGAACGGTCCCTGGTATGGGCTGTGTCTGAGGAGATCAGGCAAAGCTCTCCAGTCTATCCCTGCCCCCCTGCAGAAATCCATTTACCGCTTAAAGTTACAGGGTTTGCCTTGACTCTCTTTGCTCGCTCCATTCCCATTTCTGAGAGAGAGGCAGACAGACAGACTCCTTTGAACTTGGCTCCAACCACCTGATCTCTTCCCCAGTCTTGACTCTTAGCAGCCAGAGCTGCCTGACACTTGTCTCCACCCTCACGAGGCAGAGGGCCATCAAGCAGAGAAGGTTACCCCACTCGACTTCACCCATCCCCCAGAAGTCATCCAAGCAGAAAACCTTCCCCTCCCTTCCCTCCCATCAGGGCTGGGTGACCAGCTCCTTTCGCCCCCAGAGGGTCAGATCATCCTCAGGCACCCCACACAGCTGTTCATCCCAAATCAACACAGTTGTGGTGGGCTGTGTGCTCAGCACTGGTTCCTAAATAGAAATTAGGTCCTTCATGTACTTTTTGCTGCAAATCACAGTGTGAGACTCGAGTGGCACTTACGTTTGTAAATGCATGGGTGTGATACTGTTCATCTGCTTGTGTGCTAAATGGAATTCAAGACTCACTGCATCCATCAGCCCTAAAACACCTATTCCCAAGACTTCACATGCATTTATGGATTTTTTACAAAAGCACATTTTTGTCTCTTTTAACGTTCCCTGAATGCCTAGGTAAGAGTTAAAGATGAGATCTCTCTTCTCTGACATCCAGGCTCTGGGCATCTCTCAGAAAGAGATGGTCAAAGGATCTGATGAGGTCTTGGCTGACAGAAAAGCCCACCTCCTGGAAAGTGGCACGTCACATGACAGGCTTTGGTCTGGGGCCATCTGGTTAGAGCACCGTCTGGTTAGACCGACCCTCAGAGAAGCAGGGGTGATAATGGAGACCCTGTTATTTTCCTTATAAGTCCTTACACACTGCTCTTAAGAAGAAAGTATGGGTTCTGATATGTTTTCTAAGTCAATTTGTGATAGTTGCCTATAACTTGTCCTGGAATCCGATGCCAATAGGAGGCTGTGCTAGAACCATCCAGCAAGACAGAGAAACCCTGAGTGGAGAAACTCACCCTGGCTCCTAGGAGCAGCTCCCTCCAAGAGTGCCTCACAATAGGTGGTGGGTTTCCTCGGTAGATCTCCCCGGTCCCTGAGGTCAAAGGGAACCCCTCCAATGACCCACTTTCTCAAGGCTCTTGTATATTTGCAGAACTGTCTCATGGAAACCCTTACCATACTAAGTTCAAAGTCTGAGCACCTGCCACACTGAGAAGATTTGGGTTTCCCTGTGGACTTTCAGCCTGTGTGGACATGTGCCATGGGAAGTTGGGTCTGAGACAAAGACAAGCTGCTAGACTGAGAACTTATGGAACAGTCTTCCCAGGGAGCAGAGAATCACACTGAAACTGATCAAGACTGGCCAGTTAAGGCATATCCTCAGATTCCTGTGGTTAAGCTGCAGGGTGGAGCTTCAGCCAAAGGTCCAGACCAGTGGATCTTCACTTTTTCTCCTTCCCACCCCTCTCTGTTACACACACACACACACACACACACACACACACACACACACACACACTTTGTTCACCATTTGAAGACGGTCAAGGACCTCTAAAGGCCATTACATGTCCACCTCCTTGGACAGTGAGCCTCTCTAGAGATAAATTACTTATTTTGGTGTCAGCTCCCAGACCTGCTATCTTGTGTGTGTGCAGATCTTGGCTTCTGAGCTTAGATGTGGACCTTGACGAATTGTCTATAATGTGAAAACTTGCCTATGGCCATTTCGGTGAATCACAATGATGGCCAGGACCTCACGGAGGCTCTCCAGGGTTGACAGACTTCACATCTTCCGTTTCCAAGGACCTCTGGGAACAGGAGAACAGAGCGTGGGGCTAAACCCCACAGAGTCAGGTTAGGTGCTGCCCATTGTCCTGAAACAGCCTCGCTGCTTGCAGCTGGCCGAGCTGCTCCACGGGGTCCCATTCTCAGAGAATTCTGTGGTGCCAGGACTCGGTTTGGTTTTGATCACTTAACCGCTAATTGCTCTGTTTCCTGGCCCAGCTTAGATCCCAGCCAGAATGTGGTCTTTTGAGCTCCTCAATGGGCCATGATCCTGCCTAAATCTGCTCTGCGTGTGACCTCAGTGCTGCTGGCCTCTGAACTAGGGTTGGCTCCTGACTACAAAACTTTATTTCTGTTTTAGCCTGTTGCATGTTGGGTTCCTTGGGAAAGCAGACTCTGAGACAGAGATTTGTGTGCAGGGAGTTTTTTGGGAAAATATTATAGCAGAGGGGAGTTAAATTCACTTCAGAGCCAATTATAAATGTCTAGTGTTGTCCGTTCCAAGTCAGCACAAACTGTTTCTGATACCGCTTTTTGCCAGGGATGGAAAAGAACCTATTTGTCAGACCAGTGGTCGCATAGCTGAGGCCACGTAATCTTTTCTAGCTAAGATACCACACCTGACATGGTGGTTACAATTAAGACTACAGCTTGATAGAGTTCATGGTCATCTGTCATCTTATGTAGGGACAAGCCTGGTGACATTTTATTTTATTCTATTTATTATTTTATTTTATAATTTTATTTTTTGAGAGAGAGAGAGAGAATGCAAGTAGAGGAGGGGCAGATGGAGAGGAAGAGAGAGAATCTTAAGTAATTTCCATGCCCAGTGTGGAGCCCAACTCAGGGCTTGATCTCGTAACTATGAGATCATGACCTAAGTCAAAATCAAGAATTGGGTGCTTAACCAACTGAGCCACCCAGGCACCCGGGAACTTTTAGGTCCTTAGAAGTGGTACTAATCTCTGCCATTCCTCTAGTAATACTACCTTTGATTCAGAATCCTGGTTCAGGGGATACGGTAAATTTCCAAGGCTTCCACTAGGCATTCCTAACTATGATAGCTCTTGTCCCAGGGGTCACGGACATGGGGGTTCTGTCAACTATATATCCAGGGACTTGGGGGAAATGATCACTGGGATGGGGGAGTCTGTGAACCTGACTTGGGCTATTTTTGACCTGACCTCTGTATGCCCTCCCTCTACCAGGAGGCTACAGTGACTCCACAGATCCCCAAGGATCAAATCCCCATGTGTAAATGTCAGCTCAGACAAAATTCTAGAAACGTTTGGGTGCTCCCCTTCCCTCACAGTGTACACTTAGCCAAATAAATGGCTACAGGTCACTTTGGGGAGGGACTGGGGAAACTTTACACTTGCCATGATGTTAGAGTGTGGAGCCTGCTTAAGATTCTCTCTCCCTACATCTCTCTCCTCTCTCTCTCTCTCTTCACACACACACACACACACTTGTTGGCCACGCATCTTTCCTGCCCTTGGGGATGTCATATTTTAGTAACTGTCTTCATAGCTCACTGCAGGTCAGCTCCCCTTGGCCGACACACCAACGGTGCTGCTCATTGAGATTCATTCATGATGGCCAAGTACCGCCATGTGGCTTCTATCATTTCAAGATCCTGTTGTCCCCCCACCTTCGTATCTGGGCATCCAGGTCTGCAGTGGTGTCTCCCACATTCAGCTCTGTCCTACAGAGGAGAGCCGCCTCCGAGCTTCTCATCGATGCTGGTGTCGCTATCACCAGTGAGTTCTCTATTGCGTTAGCCACGGGGGACTTCCACAGAACATTGTCCTGTGGTGGGTCACCTCTGAGAGCCCTTGGTGGCAGACACCTCTTCCTCCAGCATCTGCCACGGCAATGCTGTCATTTCTGGCTTCGTTCAGTGTGGGCCATGTCTGACTTCTGTGTTTCTAAGAGCATCCTGGCAGCATGTTACCATCGTCATCCAGGGCCCTTGCCAGACTGTTAAACCCTATATCCCAGGAGAATGCTCCCCTATAAATTATTCCTCAGTATTCAACTCTGTGTTCTGCTTGCTTATCTGACACCCTCAGAATCAAGTTTAGTGAGCACTCCTGGCTCCTGCCGGGACCTGTTTTCCAGGTCCTGCACCTCTTTCTGGGTGTGGTCCCATCCCTCTTCACATACAGCAATCTGGGTGTCTCCATCCCATTTCTCAGGGTCCCATTCCTTCTTACTCAGGCGCCTGACACTGCTGAGAATTAACCTTTTCTGCAGCTCAGCCCCTCTTACCATTAAGAGTCCTCTTAGTGCAGAAGACAAGAGTCCCTTGATAGGCTGCCGAAGAGGTGACAGCCAACCAATCCCATTGTCCCTCAATTACTATTTGCCCCTTATTTCTCAGCCTTTTGATACATTTTGGGACGCACCAGTGCACTTCCTTCCACTGGCGTGCCATGCTAGTTCACCCGCAGTAAAAATTTTAACAGTCACATTACTGCATCGTGCCAGGGGCTGTCTGCTCCACCTACAGCCGGGTCTGGGGTCCTCATTGGTGGCTGGTTGCCAGGTGATTCAAGTCTAACCTCTCATCATAGCATCTGCATTCTCAGACCACTGGCAGTGAATGTCACATTCCCGAGGCGGAGACTCGGAGGAGGTGTGAGGAGTGTATAGGAGGGAGTTCCCATGGATGGACACCTGCGGGGAAAGAGAAAGAAGCAATTGGGCAGGGGGAGAAGTTGGACCGGGATGTAGCCAGCCAGTCTGGAGCTGGGTCGGCCCGAAGACTTGTCCTGAATTGGTGCAAGAGCGCTGAGCCTTTTTCCTCCACATCAACCCCTTGTTGGTTACAGGCAGCACCCAGGATAAAGATACAGCCTCAGGTGAGGTGACCTCTGTGCGCCGTGTCACTGCACCCCATTACCCCCCCAGTTTCATGATTGCGACCTTTACCTCTGGCTCCCAGCCCCCACTCACCCGGCCCCTCTGTCCCATGTGTGACAAGAATTGCCTAAGGCTTTGGTTGGGGTTGGGCGGGGGCAGGTTTTCCACATTGCTTTGCTTACTCAAGGATCATTGAAAGTTAACTGTAGCTGATGTTATTGAATTCGGTTCTTTTTTCAGTGTTATAAAAGCTTTTTCCTTCCAGGTATTGCCATTTGGTTTCTGAGATACAAGCACGACGTCTGCAAAACTGAAATAGCATTTTTCACATGGCACTTTAGAGTTCTAAAATCCGCTCACCCGATGTTTTAGCAATTTAATTGAGGTATAATTTATATGCAGGGAAACACCTTCATTGTGAGCTTTGACAAATGTATACCATGACCCCACTCGAGAGAGACATTTCCCTCACCCCGGAACATTCCCTCATGGGCCCTTTCTGACCCCATCCCCTGTGGCAACCACTGATCTTATCTTCTCTCTAGAGCTTAGTTTCGCTGGTGGTAGAACATTATGGGTGAGACCCTACAGTATGGACCATATGGCTTCTTTTATTCGGCACATTTTTAGCATTGTCCCCATTGTCATCTGTGTATATTGACATCTGTTTATTTTTTATGGGTAGGAGGATTCCATTGTATGGAAACTCCATAACTTGTTTATCCATTCCCCTGGTGGTGGGCGTGTTCCTAAAGTTTACTGTCACAGCACACCTGCGCACAGGCATTGCTGTCCTCAGTGAAGTGCAGAAGGGACCTGTACACAACAGTGTGGCCAGGCGTGGCCGGGACCCTGAGAGCCGGGAGGCTAACAGCTAGTCTCTACTTAATGAAGGAACCCTAGGCAACAATGATCTGCCCAAAGCCCTGGTGCATTTTGTAATTTCTTCCAAGGCATGTCTTTTTCTAGAAGATGCTCTAGGCATTTTCTTTGGGTGCTACTTGAGTTAGCATCCTGCAGGCAGTATTAATTCTCCTTTTTAATTCAGGGTAATCGTAATTGAGGGGCAGACCTGCAGAGCCATCGTTTCTGGCACATGCATGTCAAAAGGACAATATATCATGACATCAGACATTTTGAGAAAATTGCTTTTCCTCCCTGAATGCCGAGTCATAAATAATTTCAGGTTGGGAAGGGCTCTGGTAAGCATGTGCTTGACTCCTGGGAGTGGCCTGTAAATACTGAGCCCCAGAATAAAAAATGAGTGGACTGATTTGTGGGGTCACTTGGAGTCTGGACCTTGGTATCACTCATAATAGATGCTGTGAGTGCCCTGCCCAGCTCTGCTTCCCTGGTGAGTGTGCCCAACCCCACCCCCCCACCACCGCTGCTGTGTAGGCAACTAATGGCTCACAGCTGCACCCTTAATCAGGGACTTGACCTCCGCTGACAGGAGCTGCTTCTGGAAGGTGATGCCTTCCTCCTGGAGGTGGTCTACAACCAGACATTTGGTGGTAAGCGTGCTTTGGAGGCAAGGGACAAACAAAGCCCTGGTTGGTAGCATTTGCTCGTTTTTGTAATGTAATTACTTCCACTGTGGCCAATTCTAAGCTCTGTTGCAAAAATAAATGATGGGGTGCTTGGGCAGCTCAGTCAGTTAAGCGCCTGACTTCGGCTTGGGTCATGATCTCACGGTTCGTGAGTTAGAGCCCCACATCAGACTCTGTGCTATCAGCGCAGAGCCCACTTCGGATCTTCTGTCTTCCTCTCTCCACTCCTCCCCCACTCGTTTCCTCTCTTTCTCTCTCTCAAAAATAAATAAACATTCAGAAAATCTAATAAGTAAATAAATGTTAAGTTGCTTAGGGGTACAAGCACATGCAAATAATACTATTTAGAAAGGCAAGAAAATGATTAACACAGAGTTCAGTGAGTACCCCCGGTCGGAGTGGGCTGGGACGTCTGAGGGGGCCCAGAGGGGTCCTCCTCTATATGATAAAGCTCTGTTTCTTAAACTGGATTATGAAGATCTGGGTGTTTCTGTTCTTATTCTTTATACTTTACATGCGTATTTCTTTACATGTATATTTTGTATACTATGCATTCTTTTTGCATGAATGAAATGTTTCGTGACAAAAATAATTCTAAGGGAACCCTTTAAGCTCTGAACTTGATTTTGCCTACACATCTATGGGGCCTGGCTCTGTGGTGGAGATGCAGAAGCCCAGTGAAGACTATTTTGAGCTGGCCACAGCTACAAACTTCACACTCGTAAGGAACTCTGAGATGGGGGGACCACGGTGTGGTCTGTGGATGGAGATGCCATTTTTCCTCAGGGTGGGCAGCAGGAAGAAGTAGATGAGGGGCCATGGATTGTCTGGTGTCCCCTCCCACAAAGGACAAAGGGGAGAGCTGCCCTCTGGCCTGAGTGAGCCCAGGCCTTGGCCTCCCTGCCCACCCCCCACCATCCACGTAATTCTTCTTTGGACCTGGTGGGGCTGTTAAACCCAGGCCATCCCACTGTTTGATACTCCACATTCGGACCTTGAAAAATCACAATCTATGGGGCACCTGGGTGGCTCAGTCAGTTAAGCGTCCAACTTCAGCTCAGGTCATGATCTCATGGTTCATGAGTTCAAGCCCTGAGTTGGTCTCTGTACTGACAACTCAGAGTCTGGAGCCTGCTTTGGATTCTCTGCCTCCCTGTCTCTCTGTCCCTCTCCTGCTCATGCTCTGTTTCTCTCTGTCTCAATAATAAATAAAACATTAAAAAAAGAAAGAAAGAAACAAGAAAACCCGCAATCTAGATTGCCCCAGGCATTCTGCCTCCCACCTGCTGTGAGTGAGCGAGAAGCTCTCTCCATCCTCACTGCCATCCCGTCTGTCTTCCACATGTGTGCTGGGTATGGCCCCCCAACCCGGTGGGAAACAGATCCACGACTTGGGGCAGGACGGCTTTTGGCTCTGCCCCCACCAGCAGCCCAGGTATGCGCCTTCACAGAACGTTCCTTCCCCAAAGTTCCACTTCCGCTGGCAGCCTGGGCTGGGGAGGGGGAGATAGACCGTCTGGCCCACACCTGGACCCCCTTGGGCTCTCACTATGTGAACACACCGGGGGTTCCTGCGTGCTCCTTCACCAAGCCTACGGGCCAGGGGGTTCACATCGTCCCGTCCTCTGGGAGACACATTTGTCTTTGGGAACAAAGCCACCGACTTCCCATTGTATAGATGGTGAAACTGAGGCTGCAGATAGAAACCTTGCTGCTGGCCACCGGCTCCATGAGGGTGCTGAGTGCTCAGGCCACTTCATTAACTGCGTGGAGAGAGGAGGGGCCACACACCGTGAAGGCAGCCAGGGCTGAAGGCAGAGAACAGAATCTAAGGAAAGAGGTCAAGCTGGGAAGCTCATGTCCACACAGACACCTGAGGGCACCAGGGAAGTTCCGGAAGCTGTTTCTCATAAGGCCTGGGCTGAACCTGGAGGGAGAGCCACAAGGAGAGTCCCACCTTGAGTGGAGCACTCGAGAAGCCCTGTGGGGAGGAGGGTGCTGAGCACTGAGGCGAGGAGGCGAGGGCAGCCCACGTCCTGCGCTCAGAAGGGCCCCGCTTGCCACCACCAGCCCAGCATCATGAGAAAGCAGCCGGTGGAGAGAACAGACCCTGGGGCCGAGGACGACAGGGTTCCAATTTTGGCTCAGCTACCTACCAGCTGTGCACCCTTGGGTGGCTTAACACGTGCATCTCGGTTTCTTTGCATGTCCTGTTGGGTCAAGATCGCACTGAGCTCATGGGCTTCTGTAAAGGCCCAGGGCTTTCAGGATCTTTGCAGATACTGGGGCCTGGAATCAAAGCCGTCTACGCCAACCAGGACGGCTGGATCGGTGTGAGGGCAGAGAGGGGGTGGGGCCGGTCCCCCGGCGGGTGCTGCAGCCTCTCCTCTGTGGGCAAGCAGGCCTGCGTCGCTCCAGCTCGCCCACGTCTCTCTATTGAGGCCCCGTGGGTGCAGTGGGTGGGTGCACCTGCCTGAGGCCCCGGGGCTGCTGAGACGGGAGACCAGCCTTCTAGGCCAGGCTTACGCTCCTGGGAAGGGAGGCACAAGCCTTCGCGGAGGGCGCCGCGTCTGTCGCTCACGCAGTGCCAGGGTCATGACAGGACCGGGGTCATTGCACAAGTCAGGCAAGGGGCTGCGGCAGGCGCCCTGGATCTGAGTGGTTCTTGCCCCCCATCTGTTCACGAGCTATGTTGCGTGAGTCCTGTAGGGCCGGAGGGCTTCTGTGAAGCCCGGAGCTGGTGCCCGTGGTGACCCCAGGTCCCAGGTTCCCTGATGTGACCGAGGGACCACATTGCTCAGAGACAGGCCAGCAGAGTGAATCCCAGGACCCAGACCCTGCGTCAGGCAGCTCTGCATCAGGCCTGCCCGAGGAGCCGGGACCCTCCCGGAGATGGAGAAGCCAAACAGGTCTGGAACCTGAGAGAGAAATGGGGCCCCAGCTGGGTGTGCTGAAGGGGATGGTGACAGCATGGTTCACTTAGGAGACCCTCTTGGAGTCAGTGATTGGGTAGGGGTCACAGTGAGGGTTGGGAGGATGCAAAACTAGATGCCTTCATCAGGGGCTCTGGCCCCCCACAAGTCACGAAGGGGGACAGGCCCTTCCTCCTCAGAGCCTCCTGCTCATTGCCGTCTGGGATTACCTGGGCCTGAGGGCCTGTCCCTGCGGAGAGGCCAGCATTACCGTCCCCCTGTGTCGTGGGCCACTCCTCTCTCTGGGCCCCCACCCTCAGACCCCAGCCGGTCCACCGAGGCTACCCAGAGAGATAGCCGCACCCCCGCTGCACCAGCAGGAGCCCCACCTTCTCAGTCTCCCTGTTAGGGTCCAGAACTATTGATTCTCTTAATTGGTTGCTCAGAGGAGACCAAAGGAGAAAACAGGCAAAGCAAAATAAAACCTCCTTTGTAGTTTTCCATGCCTGGGCACCAAAGCCTCATGGTTCTCCCATGAGACCCTGGACACCAGGCACCCACCACCCTGTCGCCCCAGGGAGAGGAGAGGGGTGGTGGGCCGTGGGCCCAAGCCCCTCACTCTGAGCCTCCCTTTCAGGATAGCACCTGTCCCTCAGCAGGCGAGTGCACCCCCGCCAACCCCTGCCACCCGTCTAGCCGTGCCAGGGAGGGCCCGAGGATTTCATTATGAGCTGAGATTATTATCAAGTACAAGGGGGAGTGCAGGGGACGTTATAAGCTCTCCTTTTAATAATGAATCCCATTTCCTCCTGCATTTGGTTTTCTTGCAACAGATGCTGTTGCAGAAAATGGAACAAAATGGAAAAGATAAAAAGGCGAGTAATTAACTCGGCCCAAAAGCCTTCCCAGCAGATGTCAGGGACAGCGGGGCAGGGTGCCCAAGGCCCGCCCACCGCACCCTTGCCTGGCACGGCCGCTGGGCGGCTGCTTCGGGGACCCATATGTTCCGATGATTCTCAGCTCGGCTCGGTGTTGGGGAAGCATGGAGCCGCCCCCCTGCTGTTCAATAACTGATGACCATTTTCCTCCAATTATCCTGAAATTGAAGGATCCTCAGACTTAGACATCCAAGTAAAATAATTAGTGCTTAAAATGTTAATTGTGCTCAGACGTGCCTTTGCCTGTGGAGGCTGTCTGCAGGCGAGTATGCAGGAAAGCAAGCCTCTGCAGAGAGCACGCTGCCTCGTGCCTCCGCCTGCCCCCTGCCCCCGCCGCCTGCCAGGCTGGCCTCCTGAGGAACCCCTCGTGCCCATTCTCACTTGTGAGGGCTGTGCTGAGACCCCTGTGACCGCCTCCTGGCCAGCCCACTGTCCCCAGAGCTACCTGATGGTTAGAATGAGGGCACCAAGTCAGGTCTGGCCTGGACGCCAGCTCTGCTACCCACCCAGCCAACCAGCAGTGTGGGCAAGGACGGGACACCCAACCTCTCTGAGACTCATTGCCCTCATGCAAAACAGGGAGAGTGAAACCAGCCCTGCTGAAGTGCACGAGAGCCCAGATCAGGCCTTTAGCTGCCCGTCTGTCCTCAAGCAGCACCAGGTCTCAAATGAACAAATACAGAAGCAACGCTTCGCCTCCACCAGGGCCAGGCGGGTGGGAGGTCAGGGCAGAGTTGTCCCGTTGTGCATTATCCGGGGGCTGGTTCTGTACAGCCTGCTGGTCCCCGGGGAAGGGTCTGCAGATCATGCCCCAAGCGGAAGGGTTGTGGGGGCCGCCCACACCCACCACCCTCCCACCAACCTGCTCACCCACTGGGGAGAAACCTCCCCCTGCCCCTTGGGGAGGAATTCACTTTCCCTGCTTGTGACTTTGCCCACGCGTGCACCCCAGGTCCGTTCTCTGCGGAGACGACATGCCTAAGAGGCTTAGGCTCCTTTATGCTGTGCGTCCCAAGGAAATACGCTTAGATATTCCGTGTTCCCTGATCCACCACATAATAAGATTCCTTTATCTCTTGTTGTCATGGGAAGTATATATTAACCGATTAATATTAATGTGTTGGCCGATTAATATTAATATCAGAACCGATTCATACTTCACAAAGCATTGATGTTGATGAGCACTGAGGAGCCCGGCAGCTGTCGGGTTTGGCAGTTCCCAGGGGAGACGGCAGAAGTCAGTGCTGACCCTCTCCACCATGCCTTGTTACGGACACTGTCATTAGCACTGGCTGTCAGAGCTGGCGTGGAAGTGTGTTTGGACTCTGATTGTGGTAATTAAAACCCTTGCCATCCAAGATGGCATATTTTATCATTTAAATAGCATTTTACATTCTCCTAACATATTTTCCCAGTAACATGGTTAAATTAGGTGATAAAAGGTTATTTCTTGCTCCTGAAGTTGAAATAATGTTGCCATTATTCCTTATCTGCCTGGAATTAGAAAGGTTTCAGTATTATACGTTCTAAAGGTTTCATTATCAAAATGTGCCAGACTTCAGAAAAGAAACAGCGTTTCATTTTTGCCCTTGTTTTAATCAAAGATGGACAGAGATTTGTCGTCAGACATAGGAGATGGCTTCTGGTATTTTGTGACAAGGGAAGGGCCATTTTCGCAACAGCGAGAGATGTACCCTCAAGGCTCAAGGGAGTCGCTAAGGACCCTGGCTTACCTTCAATTTGGAGCTGTCCCCTGAGCCACCTTCAGAAAAACCAGAGACAATCAGGAGGGCCTGAGATTCCTGTCCCTCTTGCCCACGGGGAAGGCACAACCAGAGGCTGCAGCTTTAGCCAGTGGGGCTGGACTGGAGCCTGTCTGTGGCCGTGTGGCTTCCCCATCCCTGTCTCCTCTCCAGCTGCCTACCTGCCAGCCCTCGCGTTTGCCCGGCCTCTGTCTCAAATCCCTTCCTCTGGATCTCGGACCACCCACCCACCACCCACCTGTCACCCACTCATGATCCACCTGTCACACACCCACCAGCCCAGCTGCCATCCATGTGCCACCCATGTGCCATCTTCCCATCACCTGTGCTCCATCACACCTGACGCGGAAAACACCCCTTGTACAACACCTCCCACCCCCACCTCCCAGTTAAATGTGCCATGAGCAGGGGCTGGGGCCACACACCTAGTAACGGATCACTTTCTCCCAGTGCCCAGCGTTCCTGAGTCACCCTGTAACATGACTTCTTATAGGCAAAGTGTCTCTGATGGGGCATTTTAGGCCATGGGCTCTTCTGAGAACACATCTCTGCCTTGAAAAGGCAGTGTTCCCCTGGGGGAAATAGACCCTCCTTGACACTTGACCCCTGTTCCGCCTCCTGCCATCCTTTTTCTTGGGGCTTTGATGCCAGGGACAGGAGTAATGTCACCAAGGAGGAGGCTCATACTCTCACAGACTCTGGGCCAGAACAGAGCAGTTGCTGGGTTGGCAGGAATGGTCCAGTTGCATTGTGCACCCCTCCCCCGCCCCACACCTTCTCCAGCCTCTGCCCTGCCTCACAAGGTCAGCCCATCCCAGATGTTGGGGGCACAGGTGACAGCATCTCTGACAGAATAGTTCAGCCAAGGACGGGAGCTGGGGAAGCAGGGCTGCCGGTTTCTTCCTGAACCTTCAGGCTGACGTCAGTGTTCCTCTGAGCTCTTCTCAGCGGGGTGAGGTCTCGGTGGAAAGCGATCACTCTCTGCTGATTGTCTGTGTGAAAGATGCCAGCCCAGGGCCACCTGTCTGCAGCCAGATTGGTCCTCATTCTCCTGAGGGGTTCAGCCCTGCAGAGCAGCTCTAGTCTGGCCCATCCTGCTCTCTCCCCACCCAAGACAGGGTCGCAGACTGGAAAACGGCCCTGGTGTCTTCCAGAAGCTGTCCTGAGCACAGAGGAAAGGTGTCATCCTTGGGAGGATTCCTTGCCCTGACCTCAGCTAGCTCCTAGGTAGGGATGCAGCAGGTCAGACAGCGGCTGAAAGCTGGAAATGACATTCTCAGGAGGTCCACCACCCATGCACTGCCCCCAGCACCTGGGATAGTGCCCTCCCTGGCCATCTCCAGCTCTTCCAAAATCTCTGGCGTCTCCAATCACAAATTCCCCCAGAGACTCAGGCCTTCAACGCCTGCTGCACCCCGATCACGCTGCCCACTGCCCCACACCCCATGTGTCCTGGGCTCTCCCTGTGCTATCAGACAGCACCCCCTCGCTCTGTAACCACCTTCCGAACAAACAGAAAACATGCTCGTTGCCGTTCTAAGCATCCCCGGTGTGATTTATTGCCATCACCACAATATTTTGTTTGGAGCTGTAAACCTCCAGACATAAATCAAGTCATTAGAAGGAATGACGTTTAATCCTGCAGAAGATGCCTCTGTGGGCTGAACAGCTCTCACCCAGCTAGCGAATCATTAATTCTGGGGAGGATGGCCCATACACCCCTCCACCGGCAACCCCTCATCTGCACCACACACAGGCGTGGAAAGCCGAAGGCACAAGCCGGGCTGCTTTTGTTTCTTGGAATAGCACATCCACGACTGCAAAGAGGTGCCTCAAACACACGCCGGGTAATCCAGAAGACGGGAGGCTCTTAATTCCGCAGGAAAAGCACACAGCGGGGTGGGGTCGTCTCCGTGCCTGTGACGGCTCCCGTCGCCCTGAGAGCTGCCGCTGGTGGGACTTCAAAGGAAGCAGGAGAACAGCTCACGGTCGTCTCCAGCTCCTTCTTTCACAGAGAGCCCCCACCACCTTCGAGCAGCCATTACACGGGATCACGCTGCATATGCAAGGCCGGCGGGTCTAATTTCAAGAAGACACCTGCTGAACTGGCAGGGAAGGTTCAGAGACCTCAGCCAGTGCCTTCCGGGAACCCCGGCACACCCGTCCCACCCTAGCAAAGAGCATTGGGTTCCCAGCAGATGGGGCCTCTCATAGGAGGCGCCCCCCAGAGACACTGGGGGCGGGAAGGGACTGAGGGTCTCGGCTGAGAGGTTGCCTTAAAGACTTCGGCAAGTTCTCGGTGCACATGACAATTGTGAAAATGCTGGATGACATTTGCAGGGTTTGGTTCTACTTAATATTCCTGTGCTCAGAGCTAACGAGGGTGTTGTTATGCGGCTCTGTGTTAGCTGTGCTCTAAAGGATGCTGGAAGGCGCGGGGCTGGGCTGCTTGGTTTGTGTCTGGACGGTTCTCACCCCACCCTGCACAGTTGCCAGCTGAGAGCTTCTCTCCAGGAGCCTGACTCAAGTCTTGTGTCCCTGGGTCAATATGGCCTGACTCAGGGTTGGGGCTTCTCCCCTATGGGCCCCTCTGTCCCCCTAGACCTCCCTGTGACCGCATGTGGGGGGAGAAACATTTTCCTACCCTCCCCCTCACACCCCGACTCACCCAGCCCTCCAGCTCTCCCTCTACTTCTCATCTCCCCGCACTGCCTGCGCTCAGGCACCCCATTCCTCACCTGCTTAGGATGTAAGAATCCTAACCAGTTCTGCCCTTCCTGCAGGCCTTACTCCTCTCTGGGCCCTTCCGCAGTTGCCTCCAGAAAGATGTTCGAATATACAGCCGGCAGGGCCCTCCGTCTTGGCTCAGCCATGCTGTCTGTCAGTGCCCCAGAACTGGTCACCATCCACGAGCGGGGGGCTATGAGTCAGGGTGAGTGTGTCACGCGGGTGTGGAGCCCAGTCCAGCACACTGCGCCGGGGCAGTAGGAGGACAAGGCGCCGGGCTGGGCAGAGCCAAGGGCAGGCCCACCAGAAGGGAAAGGAGGTGGGTCTTGGCTAGATGTCCAGCGACGGTGGTGTCCCGTGCAGTCAGCATCCACCAAGGTCAAGGTTACTGCTGTACTCCAGGCCTTGCCCCTCAGAGAAGTTGGCCAGAAGCCCCCTGAGCTGCTGGGGGCCCAGTCCTTGGCTGGACGTGACCCGTCATTCAAGGCCTCGCCTTGGGAGTCACATCTCTGAGATGTGGACTGCAGCTGTCTAGGCCCGTGGCAGGGATCAGCTGGACTGATGGCCAGCTCCTGCCCCCAGTGCCCCAAGCACCTCCAGGTTCACCCCTGTAACCCATGAGTCGCCAGAGGCTCTGTTCTGCTCAGGGAAGACGATCCCTGAAATGCAGTTGCTGGTCAGCGGTCTCCGTGGTCCTGGAGGGCCTGGAGCTGCAGCTGCCGGAGTCAGGCTGGGAGGGAGGGACTGCTGCCCAGGCTCAGGGCCCCTCGGGGTGCACTTGGTGGGCAGTAGCAGTGACCGCCATGCAAGGTCTCTGGGGCACCTCGGTCCCTGAGCCCCCTGGGCAGCCCCTGTGCAGTCCCACCTCCAGCAGCCTGACTCCCTCCCAACCCCGGGGGGCCTGGAGTGAGTCCCTCAGGACAGAGCGGCTCTTGCAGCGGGTCCAGGGTGGCTGGGGAGTGGGGAGCTTCAAGGAAGCACCAGCTAGAACGGATTTACTTCTGTGGCTCTCAGGGTATCGCAGGCAGCAGCTGTGACGGGTCTGACAGCCACAGGCCAGCTCAGTAATTGACACCGCAGCCGGAACAACACGTCCTGAAGCCAGCCAGAGCTGGGCCGATCATTATCTTGTGACTGGGCCACCACAGTAATGAGGCTGCCCCGCCGGCGGCCTCTGGTGGCCCGACTGCCTTCCGGTGATGAGGCGCCAGTCGCGGGGCTGGGCCAGTTGGTGTTGCGGGCACTTTCCCTGCAAACAGGCAGCCTCAGGCTCCAGCATGACTCATTGCTTTTTATTTCTTAGAAACCTCTGGTAGGAATTCACCAATACTGACACCAAATCAGGCCCCTGACAGCCACACAGGGGGAGTCCCATTTGACCTGGCCTCAGTCACCCAGAGCTTGAGTCTCTGGCTCTGTGTGGGCCCTGGATATAGGCAGACTCTGATTGGCTGCTGCCACCCAGCTTGCCCCTCCTCTCCAGCACACTCCCCAGACCCCAGATGGCCCCAGGCCGTGGACCCTGCTCCTGCATTCGAACGTCTGCCCAGTTCATCCCCTTCTCCCTCCATCTGCCCTCTGGAAGTCTATACTTGGGAGATCCTGTAAGCATCTCAGACTCCATGAGGATCTGCACCCCGTCCCCAGGAAATGGCATCACTGTCCCGCTGCTCAAGCCAGAAACCAGAATCTCCCTTATTGTGCCTCCAGGCAGTCCCCGAGTGGTACTGACCCAGAGCTGGCTTGCACCTGCAGCCCACAAGGGCCTAAGCAAGCCCTTGTTCATGGCACCAGCTTGGAATCGGCCACAGAGGAAGTATTTACACCACGGGAATTAGCAGGCACTGCAAAGTCGGTCCTTCCCATCACCCAGAGGGCCAGTGCACTGCTCTGCTCATTCATCCTGAAATATTCCTCACGTCTTTCTCTGCCTTCTGCCAGGCCCACTGGCGGTCAGGCCTCATGCATCTCCTCCCTGGACAGTGGCAGCAACCGCTCACCATGCTTTCTCCTTCTGTCTTCAGCTCTTCATCTCAGAATGGTCCTTAAATTCCAAACAGCTCCCAGATTAAAGCCTTTGTAGACGCCCCTTGGGCCTCAGGAGATAAGATGAAGGGTCTTTGTCAGGGTGATAGGGCCTCCAGCTTGCTCCCTACCCCCACCCCCCACCATTTCTCCACACCCTTTGGTCTCTCTGCCCCTTCATCCCATAAGGATGCTCTTGTGGTGCAAGGCGATCTCTGCCAGAAATGCCCTCATTACCCCCAGTGCCAATTAATTGTCACTACCTTAGGGAGACCTCGCCTAATTCCCCTCCCGTCACATGCTGCCTGCTGACGCAGCATTGCAGCCATTACACATGGGATTGCTCAGTGCCTCATTTCTTTGTTAGACCGTAAGCTCCGCCAGGGCATTGGCCACGACTGTCCCATTCATGGCCAAGACACAGTCACCAGTGTGTAAGACCACCTGGCACATGGAGGTGCTCAATCCGCGTGTAGAGAAGGGACAGACGGTGTTGGCCAGCATGACTGTGTTCTGTGGCCTGCAGGGGAGGCAGAGACAGGCCACTAGGGGGCGCCAGGGCTTAGCCTGCGAGTGTCATGAACTTCATTCTTTCTCCCCTGCAGCAACATTGACAAACTCCTGCAAATCCTTCCAGGCTCGTGTGTGCTGAAAGAACACAGGAAGGCAGGAAGGGCATGACCTATTCTAAGCCATACGCCACGTACTCTCAGAAGCCATACACGGACATGAACACACACGCTCCCTGCCCAGAGCACGCCGTGCCACACGGCAGGATGTGTGCACGGAGAAGCAATGTGATCCACCCCCCCCCAGTGTGCATGCTGTCCCTCGTCAGTTCCATGTGACACGCACACGTGGAGGTACAGTGCAGGGCATGGCACCTGGGGGTGCGCACGACCCCCCCGAACACGGTAGGAATCACCCCCAGGCTCTGACAGAGGAGACCTTTGGATCAGGAGCTGGGGACCCCTCCCCGTGGATACCAGAGAGAGGGGGAGATAGATGCTCAGGGACCCCCCCCACCCCCGCAAGTGATGGGCAGATGGGTGAGTGTGGAGCAGCACAACCGCTGTTGGGTTTGCAGACCGGCTAACTGGCTGGCTGGTTGACTGACAGGCAGCTCCGGCGCTCCGCTCTGACAGCTGTAAGGGAATTCACCGCCCAGGCTGAGCTGACAGAGAGCTACGCATTTGAATCGTGGATCCTAATCACGGAGGCGAGGGAATGGAATCGCTAAACAAAACAAGTAGTGGTCAGAGCCGTCAGATGCCCATCAGCCCGAGACGGGAAAATTCCTGCTTCCCTCCTCTGCAGACAGGTCCCGGAGTCCCCGTGCTGGTACAGGAGCTGCACTCTGAAAAGCTCAGCCGCTGTGAAGGTGACCCGGTGATAGGAATCCCAGGAACCGGCAGCTTCCCTCCCACGGGCTCTCTGTGCCAGGCACTGTGCATGCTTCATTTGCACATTTATGGACCTACAAGATGGGTATTTTTATCCCATTTTACAGATGAGGAAACTGATGTGTGGTGAAGTCAAGGGGTTTGTCCCAGGTCACATAGCTGTGCTCTTTTCTTTTAAAACACATGGCCCTTTGTTAAAAGCTATGACTCCAAGTGGAGTCTCCCAGAGGAGGGAGGGGAGGCCCTGCTCTGCTCTGCACCAAAGGTCAGGGGTTACAGTGTCGCCTCACCATGAGGTTGGTGGTCTTCGAACAACTAGAAG
Organism: Proteles cristata cristata; assembly: GCA_017311185.1. Lineage (NCBI taxonomy): Eukaryota > Metazoa > Chordata > Mammalia > Carnivora > Hyaenidae > Proteles > Proteles cristata. The sequence goes on along the minus strand of JAESUZ010000174.1, from coordinate 24,178 downwards.
AAGTCCACCCACAGAGGCTGAGGCAAGAGGAGAGGGTCCTGTAGGGCCACCCGCTGCCCTGCCTGGGGGCGCTCCCAGCCTGCATCCTGCCTCTCCCCGAGGTCCACACTCTGACCTCAGAGCAGCTGGGATCCCTGTCTCCCTGCCCTGGGCCCTGGCCAGCAGAGGCGGGCACGGCTGTGCACAGAGCCCAAGCAGAGAATTTAATGAGTCGGATTTTCCTGTGATCACAAGTGAGAATTTAAGACCCTTCTGTGAGGCTTTTTCCATCTGAATTCTGTGCCTTGAGTCCAGGCTGCCCTCTAATTGCTGAGTGTGTTTAAACTTCAGTTTTGCATCTCATCTGCATGAATTAACAACCTGCCCAGAGGAAGGGAGCAGCTCACAATGAGGCATCACAGAGGCCGATGGTGGGGGTTGGGGGTGAGTTGCCCCTCAAAAGGGCAGAGCCTGAGCTGGTGGGAGAAGAGCCAGGGAGGTGTGGCTGCCTTGGGGCCACAGGCCTGGCCTGGTGCCCCACAGATGGCAAGGGAGGCGGCCAGTTGGGTGCATTATAGATCTGACCACACAGCCAAGGTGGTGGGGACAGGCTGCCAGACCCAGCTGGAGAAGCTCCTCCAGGGGCAGGTCTCAGTCCAAGCAGTGCCACCCTTTCGACAAGCATTTATTGAGCTCCTGCTGTGTGCTGTGTGCTGGGCATTTTGCCAGACTGTCCCACACAGACAAATAAGACGTGGTCCTTGCCCAAGAACATCGAGAACACGATCTACTGATCAGCTGGGGACATGTTTTCTCCGCCAGGCTGTTCCTGCCCTGCCTCCAGAGTGCCCTTAAAGCCCACCCCCTGAAGTCACCTTACCCCCTGTTATGGGTTGAACTGTGTCCCCTTCCCCAAATTATGTTGAAGTCCCAACCCCTGGGACCAGTGAATATGACCTTATAGAGTCTTTGCAGATGTGATTAAGTTAAGATGAGGTCATTAGTGTGGGTTCTAATTCAAAATGACTGGTGTCCTTTGAAGAAGAGGAGAAGTGAGAGCCACAAACAATGTGAAGATGGGGGCAGAGGCTGGTAGCCACAAGCCAGGGGACGTCTGGGGCTGTCAGACACTAGAAGAGGCTGTGGGGGCAACACAGCCCTGCCGACACCTTCATTTCAGACATACAGCCTCCAGAACTGTGAGAGAATTAAATGTTTGTTATTTTAAGCCACCCAGTATGGTGGTGCTTTGTTACCACAAGCCCTAAGAAATTATTATACCCCTTGCGATGGTTAATTTGGTGTCAACTTGACCAGGCTATAGTGCCCAGATGTTTGGTCAAACACCAGTCTAGATGTTACTGTGAAGGTATGTTTTTAGATGTAATGAATATTTAAGTTAGTAGACTTTGAGTAAAGTGGATTACCCATAATGTGGGTGGGCCTCATCCAGTCAGTTGAAGGCCTTAAGAGAAAAGACTGATGGGGCGCCTGAGTGGCTTAGTCGGTTAAGCGTCCGACTTTCGCTTAGGTCATGATCTCGCGGTTCGTGGGTTCGAGCCCCGCGTCGGGCTCTGTGCTGACTGCCAGCTCAGAGCCTGGAGCCTGTTTCAGTCTGTGACTCCCTCTCTCTCTGACCCTCCCCTGCTCACGCTGTCTCTCTCTCTCTCTCTCTCCTAGAAATAAATAAAACATTTAAAAAAATTAAAAAAAAAAAAAGAGAGAAAAGACTGAGGATCTCCAAGGAGGAGGGAATTCTGCCTCCAGGTGACCCTCAGGCTTGGCCTGCAGCATGGTCTCTTCCCTGCATCTCCAGCATGCAGAGCTGCGGGATTAGGACTTTTGGATTGAACCCAGCAGGTGTCTCTCCTGTGACTCGGAGAGGAGGAGGCAGCAGCCCACATGACCATGAAAGTCCCCTCCGCAGCTCTGCTCCAGACCCAGACTTCACAGCCTAATTATAAGAAACTGGCCACGTACACCCTCATCAGGCTTTGCCTTCCTTTGGCAGGTAAACAGCAAGCTTTCAGCCAAACACTCAGAAGAAAACCCTCAGCCAATGAAGAGTTCACAGTGTGGAGCCCACTTGGCAGTCTCAATAACTCACGCCTTGTTTATTCTCAACAATGCTCACTCTTACTGTACAGTGTGTGTTTCATCCACTCTGCAAATGTCATCTGTCCAGAAAGAGAAAGTGGTTGTTTTTTTCTTACCGTGCAGGGGACGGAGCTCCCTTACAGATTGTTAACATTATGTTGAAAGGAGAAGACAGGTAACTCAGACGCTGAATGTGGAGCATGTACATGACCGGCCTTGGGATTCCTCTGCCGCAGGGTGGGGGTGAGGGAGACAGCGGAGGCATGTGGCAGCACTGGTGACATCAGATGGACAAGGAGGCTAAGGGATGTGGCTTGTGTTGCTCAGCAAGCCCACTGTTTTTATCTGATTGCATGTTCATTCGAGGGCTTGGAAGGGGCTGGTGGTGCTTATATTGTAGCCAAGTGCCCCCCCACACACACACACACAAGTCCCCCATGGCACTGAGTCTGATGGCTCCTGGTGCCAATACCTTCTTCATGGAGGCAGCAGGGGCAGGACCCTTAACTGCCTTTCCCTGGTCACTCCATAGAGCTGTCCAGCGTCCTGAAGTGCAGCCCGCTGAGGGGTATGCAGACCCCAGCCTCATGGCACCCAAGACAGCCTCACTTGCTCAGAGCAAGGGATGATCTATGTTTTGGCCTTTATCCAAGCAGTGCATGGAAGAATAGCTTCCTCCACAGAAAAAGTAGGGCCGGGGGCCCCTGGCAGGGGGGCGAGCCTGTTACATATCCTTCATTAACTTCCTGTCTTTCTTCCAAAATGGCATATGGAAAAAGGGTCAGTCTTTGCCAAATGAGCTGCAGTAAGTTTAAAGGTTGAGAACATACAGCTTGTGGCAAACTCGGGCCCCACAGAAGATCTGTTGTTGGGTTTTCCACAAGACAATTATTCTTGTCAGAGGGGACAACTGCAGCCGAGTTGGCTTTCCTGGGTAAAAGTGGCCAAGAGACCAGGGACTCTGTCCATCCCAAGCTCTGTCCAGCAGGGATGTTCTCTCCAACCTTCAAGTGGGCCAACCTCAAAACTCCCTTGAGGCTCACCACCCTTCTGTCTAGTCTGCACGGAGGAAATGGGACAGGTCCCACAGCCCGCCACCCTCCAGGCTGTGAGGACAGCGCCAGTGGGAGGTCGCAGCTGTGAGGGCTGACATCCCCATGAGCACATCCTTGCCCGGCTCCACCAGCTGGCAGGGTGCCTTTTGAGAGTGGCTTTTGAGTCCCACTCTTGGCCAAATCTGGCATGACTCATTTGCTCTAGAAAAGGAATATAAATAAGTGCCACCGGACCTTGACAAGTTGACGGGATTGACAAGCAGAGTAAATTCCCGTATCTGAGACTCTGAGGAGGAGAGGTGATTTAGCAGAGCCAGCTGCCATCACCAGAAGAAAATAATTAAGGAAACCCAGCAGTGTGGAGGAAAACTGAATGTGTGGCAGGTCCCTTCTGGGGAAGGGATCTGTGATCACTGGCTGCAGGAGGAAACCCTCATGTGTCAGAAAGAAAGGAGCTCGAGAAGCTCAGGCTGGAATGAGGGGGGAGCAGGGTAGAGGCAGGAGGGAAGTAGGCTCTGGGATGAGAAGGGGACCCTGATGAGGGACTCAATTTGAAAAGACTCCCATCTCAGGGTCAAGTACCCACTGCATGCCCCAAGGGGTGCAGCTGGTTCTATGCAGGGCTCCCCCTTAGCCTCTGTGGAAGAGTCTATCCTGCTTCAGGGCTCTCCCACCTGTACACATACTGCTTATGCTTGAAGATGCCCAGGAAGGCAAGGACACTCCGTCCTCTGCCCAGGGAAGGGCACACCCTTGTTCCCAGCACAAAGGGATCAAAAAGAAGTATTGCAACAAAAGAAACATGCAAAGTGCCCAAGTTCCACTTTTGTGCCACTTATGGAACTCAAAGAAGTTCCCAGTAGGATCTGGGAATGTCGACTTTCCAGCCCAGGGGTGACCTTATGTCCCCACCTCCTCGCTAGCTGGTGAATGAAGGAGATGTATAAGCACATCCTCAGACTGACTGGTATGAGGTCAGGGTCATAGCAGTGGCTGAACCTGTAAGACTGGACCTCATGGAGAAATGAGCAGAGTTCCTGGGTCAGGGACAGAGGACCTGGATGTCCTCTCAGCAGCTGGGCTCCTGGCACTGGGCCTATGCCAAGTATACAGAGGCAGCAGGGGACATCTCGCACACACAGCCCAGCAGCAGCCAGAACAGGTGTACCCCATTGTGACAACTGGAAGTTCAAATCTTCACTTGTTTAAAGGGTGCCTGGTTCTGATTGTGACTGTGGCCTTTGACAAAGCCTCAGAGTAGAAACAGCGACTTACATGGTGCGAGACCTAGAAGAGCCCCTGATGCCTCAGTGACCAGGCAGGGAGGGGGAAGGAGGCTAAGATTCCTAAATAAGTTCCCCCAAAGGAAATTCTCTTGTTTTCCTAGGACTTCCCTCAAAACAAACCAGAGTATGAAGCAGAATCCTCTCCTCTGACCAAAGGTTCATTTCCCCAGGGCCTGTTATCCTGGATGACTTTGGCCCCCGCCAAGCTAAAGGGAAGAGGGGGGACATTGTGGAGTGTGGTCAGCAATGCACCGATCTGTCCCCATCTCCCTCCAATGCCAAGGGCTTGCTGGACAATCACCCCCCATGCCTGGGCTCTGCTCAGCCCTTTGGGGGAGACTAGGGTGAGCAGATGTGGCCAGTTCATGCCAGAGCCCCAGGGTCAGCTGAGTTGGCCAAAATTTTGAAGTAGGTGCTGAGGTTAGAGGACTTCCCAGAGCAAGTGGGGAGGCACTCATCCAAAGGAAGGCATGTGTTCCACTCCCAGGCCTGTGTGTGCAAAGGTGCGGGTATAAGTGTGTGGGATTCCAAGTACAGAAAGTCCACATTGACTAGATCGAGGGCATAGAGAGGGGATGGACAAAGCTTTCCATGGCTTAATGCCAGTGTGAGGTTGTGAGGAGGTGTGGAGCAGTCCTTTGAGGTTCCTGGCTGTTCCACTGAGCAGATGTGTGGGTACACCTGGACAGGACACCTTTTGAGACATTCCAGGTCACTTCAGGAGGTAAGATACAGACAAGTCATCAGCTGGGAGCCTGTGGGACCGCATCTTGCTGCACCCTCATTTTCCATGTGGGTAGGGGAGTGGAAGGGGACTCGCATTGAGCCATGCCCGTTCCTTTCTGCCCCCCATCCCGAACTACCTTTTCTCAGAGCCCACTGCTAGCACCCTCCAGTCCAGGTATCCACCATCAAGAGCCCATGAGCAGGTCCTTGGAAGCCATATGGTACTTCTGCTGCTAATACTGTCCTCTCTGCTTTTCAGGAATAAAGTTCAGCATCAGGCCACAGCAGCCCTACAACGTGAGTTCTGAGAGTCCGATAAATCTCAGCACCGGCAGCCTGGGGAAGGTTGGGGAGGGCAGGGGAGAAAATTTGGAGCTCATGTTGAGTGCATTCTTGGAAAGAAAAATGTGTCTGGTCTTTCCCAGGAGCCTTGGGAACAAAGCCCAGGGCTTTGGCCCCATGAATTTCCCTTTACTGTTGGATGGTGGCTTTGGACTTGTGCTAAAAGAGGCAGTAAATTTGAGCCGGGCTCCCCAGGCCACCAGCTCCCTCCCTGCTCGCCTCGCCAGGTGGAGGTTCCTGGGAGGCCTGCGCCATCTAGTGGCTGCAAAGACACTTGCACCTCTGACCTCAAAGCCATTGCCAGCTAGGGGTGGGGGCTTTTGGGGACTGAACCTAGGCTCAGACCAGAGGGGTCATATCCCACAGGGTCAGCTGGTCTCCTCCTTCACCGGGAAAAACCTCTGGCCACAGAGGGGGCATGAACCTCCTCCATTGTGAGCGCCTGACCTGTGTGACCCTCAGTGCCCAGCTGTCCCGTCCACCGTCATAACCATTTCTCTTCTTGCCCCAGGATCTCCCACCAGGCAGTTCCCAGGATGGTGACTTGAAGTCACCTACGGAGAAGGTCACCCGAGATTTGTCTAGCCAAGCCCCAAAGGGCCTCAACCTGCTGGTACCTGACCGGCCTCAAGCCCCCCTAAACATGGGGGCCCGTCTGCGACCCCGGCAGCGTCGGCGACGGCTGCTTATCAAGAAAACGCCCGCTGCGGCAGCAGCCGTCCCGGCTAACAGCTCAGCCGGTGCCTTTGTGCGGCCGGCGCCCTGGGCCGCGGACGGCCACTGGGTCACCCTGCACCGGAGCCAGCAGGAGCGCAAGCGGGTGATGCGAGAGGCGTGCGCCAAGTACCGCGCGAGCAGCAGCCGCAGGGCGGTCACGCCCCGCCACGTGTCCCGCATCTTCGTGGAAGACCGCCACCGCGTGCTGTACTGCGAGGTGCCCAAGGCGGGCTGCTCCAACTGGAAGCGGGTGCTCATGGTGATGGCCGGGCTGGCCTCCTCCACCGCCGACATCCAGCACAACACCGTGCACTACGGCAGCGCCCTCAGGCGGCTGGACACCTTCGACCGCCAGGGCATCCTTCACCGCCTCAGCACCTACACCAAGATGCTCTTTGTCCGCGAGCCCTTCGAGAGGCTGGTCTCCGCCTTCCGCGACAAGTTCGAGCATCCCAATAGCTACTACCACCCTGTCTTCGGCAAGGCCATCCTGGCCCGCTACCGGGCCAATGCCTCTCGCGAGGCGCTGCGGACGGGCTCCGGAGTGCGGTTCCCCGAGTTTGTCCAGTACCTGCTGGACGTGCACCGGCCCGTGGGCATGGACATCCACTGGGACCACGTCAGCCGGCTCTGCAGCCCCTGCCTCATCGACTATGACTTTGTGGGCAAGTTTGAGAGCATGGAGGAGGATGCCAACTTCTTCCTGAGCCTCATCCGGGCGCCGCGGAACCTGACCTTCCCCCAGTTCAAAGACCGGCACTCGCAGGAGGCGCGGACCACAGCACAGATCACCCACCAGTACTTCACCCAGCTCTCGGCCCTGCAGAGACAGCGCACCTACGACTTCTACTACATGGACTACCTGATGTTCAACTACTCCAAGCCCTTTGCGGACCTGTACTGATGGGCGGGGCCCGCTGGCCATGAGCGGCCGGCCCCACCCACTCACCTGTCTGCAGAGGCATCCACTCTCCGTGGTCCCTTACCCGAGAGCTGAGACGTACCCAGAGCAAAAGGGCTCAGGGGATGTGAGGAGCCGTGGCTGCTCCGTGCCGCTGGCCCGAAGTGAAAGACAGAGGCCCGAGCCTTGGATGGGGACTTTGGCCTTTGTTCCATACCCACTTCCTCATCCCTCAGCTGCGGAAGAGGCCAGGGGCCGAGCAGGACCTCAAGAGTCCCAGCTGCATATACCCAGTTCAGCCAAGAGTCAGGATGACCAGGGAATTCTGAGGCCCAGAGGAGGAGGGCCCCAGCGGTAAGGGATTTCCTGCAGTCCCTTAGCCATTGCCTTGTACCAAACCACGTGGTTTGCAGCTTTTCTATGACCCAGGGGGGAGGTTCCCTTGGAATGAGGTTCCTAATAAAGCACATGGTTTCCAGAGTAGCGATGTGTACGCTTTGTGTTGGTTTGGAAACGCACAGACCCTTCCCCAAGCTGTGGGGACTCTGTCTCCCTCCCCAGGACGGCCAGAGCCAGGCACCTGCGAGCCCCCCCCAGGGGAGCCCGGGGTGGGCGTGGCCTGTGTGAGCCCGGAGCTCCCAGTCACCTCCCACTGTCTCCTGAGGCCAAGACTCCCTCAACAGGGTTCTCTGTTCTCAGTACCAGCACATTCATTCATCATGAAAGGAGCAAATAGACCCATCCCTGTGGAGGCCCCCTGGAGTCCCTTTTGTCACTTTGTGGGGGCCCCCTGAGGACTGCCAGAGCTCTCTGGGCAACCCCACGGGTCAACGTGGCACTGTACAGTGGGTCTCAGTGGGTGCGGCATTTCTGGGTGGGGAGTGATGCTATCCCTCTCGCCAAGCAGGGCTTTATCTCTGTCATCTGCAGACCCCATGACCTTGGCCTTGACCCCTGGCTCCATTCACCTGTCCAGACCACCTTAGAGCTTTCAGGACTGCCCACCCCTGGGGGATCATGCTCTGGGGGAGGAGCAGGAGAAGCCCATGGGGGGCGGGGGACATCTCCAGAAGTGTACATTTTCACACACAGAACTGGCTCTGAGATGGCCAAAAGCCAGGGTGATTCTTGAAAGCATGTTGGAGCTTTGAGCGAGGCTGTGGCCAGGCCTGTTGGGGGTCCTGTGTGTAACAGAAACTGCTGCCTGTTTGTAAAGGTCTGTGCCAGCCTCTGCAGCGTGCCCTCTGACTCCCTCTCCGCGGCTCTCCCCCGGAGACTGCTCTCAGGCAGCTTCCGTTTGCTGGGGGAGCCTGGCCGGGGCCCAGGAGGAGGTGGGCATGCTGCTGGAGCCCAGCCAGGCTCACTCGGGCATGTGCTGCTCCACCCCCTTTGTGCTTCCACCAGGGGCTCTGGAAACTTATAAAAGTGGGACAAGGAACTGAGGCTGCCTCCCACCTGCTTGGGGTCACATGCATCCAGGAACCCCGAGCAGGGATGAATCCCCCCTACCAAGTTCCAGCTGGAGGGGCTCAGAGAGGTGAGAAGGAGCCTGTGGTCAGGGCCTGAGGGGCTCTCGGGTATGGAGCTGGGGAGACAGGTGCCTAGAGAGGCTAACCTGGCCCTTTGCCAAGGCCAGGTCAGTATGAGAGGAGGCAGGGAAGGGCCTGGCCCAGGAACACTCCTGCACTGTGGTGCTTGCGAAGGGAGATGGAAGTCACCGCGTAAAACTGGTGTCTCTGGTCACGGATGCCTCTGGTGAAGTCTGAGGCAGTGTCGCCATGTCATCTGGTCAGCAAGGGGACACCTGGGAACCCAACCTGGGCAGCCTGCAGGGCACTTCACTCACTGCTGCTGCTTGGAGACAATTCAGATCGCCATGGGACCATCCGCCCACGGGGTGTGTGTGTGTGTGTGTGTGTGTGTGTGCGCGCGCGCGTGCGCATGCGCGGGGGTGGGGGGGATGTGTGTGGGAAATGGGAGCAGAAAAAGACATCTTGACTCCTGCCATCGCTCAGACACCACCAGGCTGGGTTGGGCAGATGTATACATACAACACATCCATCAAAGAGGGACTTTCCTTCTGGGTGGTGACAGTCCAGGCAATGATCACAATGACCACTTGACAGCCCCCAACATGACCTCCAGCTGCAGGCCAGAGACCCCAGCCCTGAGACCTCACCCTGCATCCACTGAGGTGAGGCTGAACCCCAACCCCAGACTCAAGCCTCATATAGCCCGAGAGCTTGAGGACAGCAGACTCAGCTGCCAACACAGGAACGAGTGTGGGTGTTTCTTTGGGGCTGTGTGTCCATGTGGGTGTTTGGGTGGGTGGGCAGCAGGGTGGAGTGGTTCCTCCTGGGGCCTGTGGGTCCCAGAAACCCTGGAGTCCCCTGGGAAGGGGGGGATGTGAAATCCAGCCAGGTGGCCACGGGGGAGACTCAGGCACCTCTGGCCTCTGACACGTGGCCGAGCCTTTCTCCTCCCCACATCCCCACAGGCCAGGCTACACACCCGGGGGCCCAGGACAGACGTGGTGAGGCAGAGGTGGAGAGTCTGTCAGCACCCACGGCCCCTCCCATGCCTTTGCCAACCTTATCCTCTGGGTTGAGCCCACAGGAGGGGCTGGAGCCCCAGGAGAACCCCAGGACCTGGAGGTGGCCTGCCCTCGCTCCCCCAGCTCCCAGGCCTAGGCCTTTTCTCCCCAGGGTGCGCCCATGCCTCCTCAAGGGGACTTCCTCCTGGTGTCTCCCCACCACCCCAGGGCTGGGCGTCGGGGGCTCAGGGAGACCATGGGCCTCAGAACAGACCCAGTAGTCTCCAGGACCTGGGGGCACATAGTGTGGGGCTGAACAGGGCTGAAATGATGCTGCCCCCTGCGGGGGGACGGGGGGTGGGGGGATGGGCTGTGCTGATGGCACAATGATGCTAGACGAAAAGTAAACATGCACCCTGGGGCAGACTCACGGAGAGGGGTGGGGAGTGGAGGGAGTGTTAGCCTCGCAGCTCCTGCTGGGCGGATCCACTGCTCAAGCTGGGGGGGGGGGGGTTGAAGGCAGAGGCAGGGGGAGGGAAGGAGAGCATGGGAGAGCCCTGAGCTCTGCTCCACCCTGTTGGCCCAGCCTACTGCGCCCTGACTTCACGGGGCCCAGAAGGGCCTTTATGTACAGGGGTCTCACCTGTGAGGTGGCAGCAGAGGGTACCCAGGAGTCCGCTGGGCTGGGGCCGCTCCGGCACAGGTGCTCCTGTCCCCTCCCTCGCCTGCGGGCCTGCCTCCTGAAGCGAAGGGGCAGACAGCAGGCTGCAGGCAGCTCCCCAAAGCACATGAAACCTAGGGCAAGTGGCAAGGGTCAGAGGTCAGAAGCGAGTCATTCCAACCCAGGGGTGCCTAGGGCCTGCTGTATCAAGCGCGGAGGCGGGCCAGGCTGTGCTGGCCTCTCCCGTAACTGCCCCCAGAGACGCCCTCCCAGCAGCCCTGGCCATGCGCCTCGCCCTACTTTATAGGTGAGGAGACTGAAGCCCAGAGAGTTTGCTAGAACTGCATAGGAACGGGACCTGGAGCTGGGATCCCACCCACGCGGTGGGGCTGGGACCCCTCACTCTGTGCCATCACCGCGCCCCCGCGCCCCAGGACTGTGCGGTACCGGCTTGGGCGCTGCGATGACGCTGGTCTCCGCCGGCAAGGGCAGCACTCGGCCACGAGGGGACGCTAAGTCCTCGCTCTTGAGCAGCGGCCCGGGCTTCCCCAGCCCGCCCACAAGGTGGCAGCAACGCTCCGGCCGCGCAGCTCCAGGCGCGGTGGCGAACCCCTGCCCCGCAGGAGACCGGTCCCCAGCCTGCCCCCGGAGTCGGAGTCTGTCCGTCTTCTGCCCTTTCTCCCCCGTGGAGTCATGGGGGTCCTGCCTCTCCAGATATCGCTGGGCAGACCCCCAAAACCCACCTCCAGAGGACCCACCGACCCTAACTCTGTAAACAGGCCCAGTCTCCCCACCCTCCACCTGGCTCACTTCACATGGGCCTAATGGGGCCCCAAGGACCCAGGATTCTCTAGAAAGGACAGACCCAGGGAGGACACGGAGCTTGGAAGGGCCATGTATCACCACGGGTGAGGAGGGAGCTGCCACTATCCTTGCCGGCTCCATTCCTGTCTCTGGAGGCAGCCTTAGATGGGGGTGGATCTTGACCTGCCTCAGGACCTTGAACACTGCCTTACTCCTCTGGCAAACCCCACACCAGCCAGCCCCCCTCTAGCCCGACCACCACACTGCAGGAGGAAATGATAACCCTCAAGAGCACAAACCCCACCGGGCCATTAGCTACCTGCTGTGTTCATTCTCCTCTCCCCCCCAGGGTGACCTCAGCACGCATGTATGTGACACACTCGCACGGGTGTGCACACACACACACCTATCCTCGTGAACACACACACAGACACAGAGATGAGGATGCACACACATGCTTGTGAACTCACACCTACACACACACACAGACCCGGGTGCACATGGGCACAGACACACACCCACACACTGACGCAGACACACACGGAAAGATGCACAGCTGATGGCGTGCCTCTCACTGCGATGAAGTAAACAGGACGGACCGGAAAGCCCCTCGCTGTCTCTGTCGGGCTCTCCTTCCTGCCCTGTGGAAGCCAGCCCTCCCTCACTCCTGGATCCAAGCCCTTTGTCTCTCTGTCAGAGACACTGCTCACACACTCACCCCTCCTTCCCTACTGACAACCCATGTTTAAAGAAGAAGAAACCAGGGGCGCCTGGGTGGCTCAGTTGGTTAAGTGGTCAACTTTGGCTCAGGTCATGATCTCGCAGTTCGTGAGTTCGAGCCCCGTGTCGGGCTCTGTGCTGATAGCTCAGAGCCTGGAGCCTGCTTCTGATCCTGTGTCTCCTCTCTCTGCACCTCCCCTGCTCATGCTCTGTCTCTCTGTCTCTCAAAAATAAATAAACATTTTTAAAAATCTTTTTAAAAAAAAGAAGAAGAAGAAGAAGAAAAAGCCAGGGGCTTGTGGGTGGCTCAGATGTTAAGCATCAGACTCTTGATGTCAGCTCAGGCCATGATCTCATGATTTGTGAGTTCAAGCCCCACATTGGCCTCTGCACTGATGGTGCCAAGCCTGTTGGGGATTCTCTCTCTCTTTCTCATTCTGCCCCTCCCCAACTTGTGCTCTCTCTCAAAATAAATAAATAAACTTAAAAAAATAAAGAAAGAAATGACAAAGCCATAGCCCCACCTCCCCTCCAGCTCTTGCCGTATTTCTGGCACCTCCTGCCCAGCAAAATGCGCCTGGCGGCCCTATGCCTCCACTGGCCTTTCACTCTGGACCTGCCATGATCTGCCCTCCAGTCCAACCGCCAGTGGAATGAAAGGGCTTGCTTCCGTGCCTTCAACTATCCCATCTTCTGAATTTGACACATTGTCTTCACTTGCCCTGGATGGGCTCAGCGGTCTCACATCCATATGACCCCTGACCTCTAGACCCCCACAGAGGGGGCCAACAGCCTAGCCCTCACCTCTGTTGGCAAGTACAAGGACACGTTCCTCCCAGCCCCAAATTTCTCCCCTGCAGGCCTCCCGGCCCCAGGCTTCCGGTCTCAGCCCTCCCCTCTTGCATCAGCCGGGACTCTCCCCTTCACCCTCATTCTCTCTGCCCCCCGGTCCTGAGTCCACGTGTTGCCCTCCCCCTCCAGCGCCGTCATCTTAACCCAAGCCACTGACATCTCCTGCCTAGGCTCCTGAAGCAAAAATAAACAATCATGGTATTCACTGGCTTACCAGGAGCTGCTCTAAGCATTGTATGCCTATTAGCTTATGTAATCCTTACTGCAATCCTGTAAGCTAGATACAGGGTTCATTTTTACAGATGAGGAAACCGAGACACAGAGAGGTTGAGGAACTTGCCCAAGCCCACACAGCTATTAAGAGGATGTTCCAGGATTCAAACCCTGGCAGTTTGGCCCTGGTGTCCGCCTGGTGCGATCCTGCTTTTCGCACAGCGTGGAGGTCAGAGCTGGGCTCTCCTAGACCTGTGTGGTGGATGGAGGGAAGGGGACAGAGAGGGTGGCCCAAGGGATCTAGGATGGACAAGAAGGAAGGGCAGCTGGATGCAGGGAAGGTGGGAGTTGGGAATCTGTGAGCTTGGAGATGATGTGGTTTCCTGTGGTGACAAAGGCAGACCGTGACCAGGGATGGGGGTCGGTGGCTGGCCAGGATGGGCAGAGGGAAAGGTTACTGGACAGAGATGCCCTCAGTTCCAGAACTGGCAGACGAGTCATGTCCCACAGACATAGCCTCTTCACCTCCTCGGGGGTCTGATGATGCCACCATCCTACACCCGTTTTGCCACCTAACCCAATGAGATCATGCCCGTCACTTGGAACAGCCTGTGTCTGCCCGACTATGCTCCGTGACTGTCTGGCTCAGCCGCTCTGCCTGGAGAGGTGGCGACTGCCAGGGCCGCAAGTCAGGCCTCTCCTTGGGGTCCAGAGCGGGGGATCTGGGGACAAGGGGTGGCAACCAGGGCTGCTGCCGCCTGCACCTGACCCAGGTGCACCAAGGGCGGGTCCCACAGACCCAGGGTGAGAGAGAACCTGTCGGGCAGGGCGGGCGGGGCAGGCGAGTGCGGGCCAGGAGGGAAAGCCACATTCTTACTCTGCAAGCCCATGTGCTGAATTTTACTTTTCCTTTTATTTATTTCTTCTTCTTAAATCCTGTTTCTCTCCCTGAGGCATCTAATCTATTATTTAACATTGGATTGTACGATTGAAACTCCCAGGCAAATTGAAAATTATTTGTATTTGAGGTTTCAGGCATGAGGCTGAGGCAACCCTTTCTGGGAGATCCTGGGTACCGGGGTGAAGGAGAAGACCCCGCAGCCCTGCTCCTTCAAGGGGCCCGGGTGTAGCAGGGGGGTCCACAAGCCCCAGCAGGCCCGGCCCGGCGGCGCTCAGCCTTTGCGCACCCAGACCCCGCAGCTCAGGGGTCATTAATCTCCATGCGGCATTTCACTTGGGAAACGCTGTCAACACCTCCCACTGGCCAAAGTCCTCATAGGCCACGAAGGTGCAATCAGTCACCCCAGCCCCGTGCCCACCCCGGGGGAAAGGCCTCGGTCACAAGAGAATTAATGACACGGGGACAGGGGCTCACCATCATTTTTCAGGGGTTAGGCTCTCCCAGAGTTGCAGCCAGGGTTGCTGGCCTAATGGGGTCCCCAGGGGTGAACTGAGGTGGGGGGAAACCAAGGGGCGGGGCTCCGGGTGGGGCTGAAGTCTGATGGGCTTTAAGAAGGGGAGAGATGTGGTCACATTTGCACAGCAGGAAGGACCATTAATGAGGCCAGGAGGCCATCAGTGTGCATCCATTCCATGTTTTCTGAGCAATCGCAGGTGTCAGGTGCTGTGCGAGGCACTCACTGTGAGCACGTGGGATGGCACACGTGTTCTCCCGGCCCAGAACCAGGGTCCAGCGTCAGGGATGATGGCGAGGCTCAGGGGTCCCCCACATGGCCCTTGGCCACTCAGGTCACTAGAGCCTGCAGGAACACTGGGAGGGGTGGGGAGCACAAAGGACCATCCTGGACCAGCTTGTCGCCAGCGCCTTCCGCAGGTGCTGCCTGGACTCGGAAGTTGTGCCCCTCAGTCCCTCACCCCTTTGTGCAGCGACACCCACCCTCCACCCATTATGTCCACCTTCATCTCAGCTCCCGGACACAGTGTCTGGTGCCAGGACTGAGCTGTGACGTGCACTTTTCCATTTCACCTCCTGTGACCCAGAGCCAGGCCTGGGGACCCAGCCTGGCTCCCACTGGGGCCAACAAGGAGCTCATGCTAATATGCTTATATTTCGAGTGAATATAACTTTGCAACCCACAGAGGGAGCACCGTCTTTGCAGAGGCCTCTGGAATATGTGCAAAAGCTTGTATCACACACACGCACATGTGCACACACACGCACGCACACACACACACAGCCCTCAGTTTTCAAGGAGGGAATGTAACAGCCACATGTTTAGACACCAACGACAAGGACTGGAAATTTAACAGCTGGACCCTTTCGGTAACAAGTAGAACAAATCAGTGGCACCAACTGCCCGGTGAAGGAGGCCCTCCTGAGGGCACACAGCTGGGCGGCAGGACCTCAGAGCCTGGGACCCCAAGTGCCACAGGGCTTTTGCTATTGGGCTCTTCCCCCTCCCCCTCCCACCCTGTGGGATGTTTCCGGTTTCTCTGTCCCATTAGGACCCTCTTTCTTTGCTCTTTCTATGCCCACAGCAGAAACACAGGCGGGGAGCTCGCCGTGGGCCCTGCTTCCCCGGGAGGAACTGGCCCCTCCGTGCCCAGTCCTGACCCCAGGAGGCTCCAATGGCCCCACAGAAATCTGTCCTGAGAAACTGCAGGCAAGGGTACACGAAGGTGTGTGGAAAATGGTCACGGAAGCACGATGTGAACAATCAAAGGTCTGCAAGCAGCCTCAATAGCCCTGAGCAGGGAAATGGATGGACACAGTGTGGTCTGGCTCTGGCTGCCAGATACATTGTGCCCATTTAGTTAGGAAAGCAGTAGTCCCTTTCATTCACGCACCAGATACCTTCTGAGTACCTGTTCTGTGAGACCCACCACGGACACAACAGTGAGCAAGAACAAACCCCTGCTCAGTCTACCTGGGGAGTCTGAGTCTAATGAAATAGTCTCACCCAAGGGTGTAACATCAGGACTCTCAAAGAGCTAGGAAGCAATCCAGACACTGAAATCAGGGAAGGCTTCCCAGAGGAAGTGGCAGTGGAGCCAAGATGAGGACAAGTGGGGGGATGGGAAGCATATGTGCAAATGTC
Organism: Proteles cristata cristata; assembly: GCA_017311185.1. Classification (NCBI taxonomy): domain Eukaryota; kingdom Metazoa; phylum Chordata; class Mammalia; order Carnivora; family Hyaenidae; genus Proteles; species Proteles cristata. The sequence goes on along the minus strand of JAESUZ010000174.1, from coordinate 8,233 downwards.
CTGTGGTGAAAGATTCTATGAGCAGGCGATGGACAGAAGGAGGTTGCTGCGGCTGGGACAGAGGGGCTGGGGTAGATGCCATGATGTGCCACCCAGGTCCCCTTCAGGGGAAAAAGACTTCCAGTCTCTGGGTTGCTGCTGGCAGATGCCCCGCTGCCAGGGTCCTTAAGGGATCACCTGGGCTAAAGACAATTTTCTGCCTAAGGTCACATCACACCCAATGACAAATCAACATTGAAGTAGAAAGGCCCTGTGTCCTCACAACAATTCTGAAGGGCTATCCAATTTCAAACTCCACACGTGTAGACAGAACAACGGCCCCCCAAAGATGTCCGTTTCCTAATCCCCAAAACTGGTGAATGTGTTGGCTTGCACGTCAAAAGAAATTTTGACATGGATGGATGCATGAATGCACACTGATGGCCTGGCTTCATTAAGGGTCCTTCTTGCTGTGCAAATGTGACCACATCTCCCCTTCTCAAAGCCCATCAGACTTCAGCCCCACCCGAGCCCTGCTCCTTGGCCCCCCCACCCCCCACCTGCAGAGGGTCGAGAAAGCGGAGGACCTCGGAGCAGCCAAGTTCCAAAGAAGACTGAACGGCCTAAGCAGGTCTGCTGTGCCAAGGTCGTGCTCTGGTTGGGAAAGAATGGCACTGTGACATTTCAGATGGGACATCTGAGCTGATGCCCCCCAGAGTCTTAAATCTCAAGATTGTCTTGAACCCTCTGAGCCCACAGAAAGTAGGCCAGTCTCCCTTCTTAAGGACTAATGCTCCCCTAGTCTTTGATGAAGAGCAGACGTCACTGCTCTGCAAAGACAGTGTGCAGCTCCTCCAGGGTCTGCCGCGCCTCTCCTCCTGGCCACTAGACTTGCAGTCAGGGATCAAGTCACAGCATATCTAGGCCCAGAGAAGTGCTGGGTTTGATAAGGAAGGAACATAACTATAGCCCAACGGCGCTCCAGGGCTTATAGCCCACAGGTACTGGCAGGAGCCGGAGAGCCCGGGGGGACTAGATCCTGAAGGAGCTTGGTCCAAGATCACATGACAGGGAGGGGTGGGGGGCAGGCAGAAGCACATAGACTAAAATAGGATCGGTGAGCTTCTCAATATAGAATTCAGTATCCTAGCGAGGGCTACAGGAGTTGGGGCAGAGTGTTCCGGAAGTGTGAACAAAAAAATGTCCCGGCTTCCGTGTTAGATGGTGGAAGGGGTCTCAAAGGGCTTTACGAATGCTGGAGTGAATGGAAGGCCCAGGAGATAGTAGTCTGTGCTCTTTGGGAGGGCCTGGTAGGCACAGTTTGCCAAAGCAATGGGGGGTGGGTGGGGGAGGGGCGCTGGCTTGAGAAGCACCAGCGTCACTAAGCGCGGGAGGTGGCTCGCCTCTGTGGGCCAGGGCTGCTGGTGGGAGAGGCTCTCAGAGCAGCAGCGAGGCCAAGGGAACCCCAACCAGAGAGGGCTAGTGGTGGTCCTTCAACATCGGAAGCACAGTGGCTACAGCTACTGTGGAGAGTGGTCAGGTCAGCGTGGCAGCTAAGGTGGCCGGACCTGTAGAGAGGCGGGGAGCCAGTCGCTAGAACAAGGTGCTCCCTGGGGGCAAAAATAGATGGGAAGCCAACAACAGTGCTACTCAATCGGTACAATCAAAGAAATCAAGAACGGATAATCGGGAGCCTGAGGGTAATCCTCCAAAAAAAAAAAAAAAAAAGGCCCAGTTCTGGATGTAAGCCAGTTTTCAGGCTGGGAATTCAGTGACTGAAAGAGAGATGGAGCCACCAGAATGACCCTATAACACCAGGGCAACTATATCTACTAACTATACTCCCAGTTGTGCCCCCAAAACGTACACTGGAGAAATAGGACACCCAACAAATCTAAGACTTGATACTTGATATTGATCTGGTGAGATCTGATGTATCATGGTGGCCTTCCATTACAGTGGGGGCATCTAGGGCCAGATAAGAAATGGAATACTGGCCCAGGTCTGGCTTACAGGGGACCCAACGGATCCATGAATTCACCCAGTGGTCATTTCCCTGCTCCTCAAACGTGTAATTAGAACAGACATACTTAGTTGTCACAGCTCCCTCACTGACTCTGGCCTGTGGTGGAGCTGGCCAAGACAAAGTCTCTGAAACGGCCTTCTGCCCACTTCCAAGATAGTACATAAAAAAAAAAAAAACATATCGCAGGTGTGCTTGGGTGGCTCAGTCGATTAAGCATCCGACTTTGGCTCAGATCATGATCTCACGGCTGATGAGTTCAAGCCCTGTGTCACGCTCTGTGCTGACAGCTCAGAGCTTGGAGCCTGCTTCTGATTCTGTGACTCCCTCTCTCTTTGCCCCTCCCCTGCTCATATTCTGTCTCTGTCTCTCTCAAAAATAAATAAATATTTGTTAAAAATTTTAAAAAGCATTGCATCCGGGGGCAGGGGGAGGGGCGGCAGATATTGGAGTTACCCCTTGGAACTTAAAGGACCCAAGGGTAACCGTCTTCAGTATAGCTCCATTGAGCTGACCAGGTTAGCCCTATAAAAACAAGACAGATCATGGAGGACAGACAACTTAGCCAAGTAGTGGTCAAAGTCACAGTTGCCATGCCAAACATGGTACCCTTGCTAATCCAAATTATCATGACCTCAGTACATGGTCTCTGGTCATGGATCTGAAAAATGCATTATTTTCTATCCCTGTCAGAAAAGAGGGTCAACACCAGCCTCCCTTCAGTTGGAATGGGTAACAGTATTCATTTAGAGTCTTGCCCCAGAATTACAACTCTCCAGCCCTTTGCCCAAGTATGGGCCCAAAAGACCTGGACTGGCTAGACGCCCTGAGGAATGTCACATTGGTCTGCTATGTCAGTCGCTTCATGCCAGTCGGAAAGAATGGGCAAGAAGAGCTTAGCGCATTGTGGCCTTAGTGAGAACCACGCACTCCGGTGGGAGAGAGGGTAGCCCAGTGACGTTTTTGGGGCCTCTCATATCAGTAAAAATTTTAGGAGCTGCAGTGGCCTGGGGCATTTTAGGACAATGAGGGTAAAGCACAAATAGTGGCATCTTGTACCTTACCTCGAAGAAGGAAGTACATCGCTTGATAGACCTCTTAGGGTTCTGAAAACATAGTTCTCGTACAGGAATACCCCAAACCACACACCAGGAGACATGAAAACCTGTCAGCTTTACATTAGTCCAGAGTAGGAAAGGGCTTTGCCCCAGGAGGTGCTGGCTTGGGCTCTATGACACCAAGGACCCCACGGTACTGGAGTATCAATTGTAGGAAGACGCCATGGAGAGTTGTGGGCAAACCCCAAGGAGAGAATTACAATGCAGACTCTTACGGTTCTGTCACCAGGCCATGCCACATGGAAATTTACACATCTTTTGAAAATCACTTCCTGGTGCGCTATGGACTTTGGTGTAGACAGAGTACCCGAATGGTCATGAGACACTGTGGAAATGCATCCGTAATCAGCTGTCTTGGTCCATTCAGGCTGTTATAACAAAGAGCATTGACTGGGTAGTTAAGAAACAAAAAATATTTCTCACAGTTCTGGAGTCTGGGAAGTGCAGTTCAAGATCATGGCGCCAGCAAGGTTGATGAGGGCCCTCTTTCTGGTTTGTAGTTCACACTCCCTCACTGTGTCCCCACATGGTGGAAAGGGCTAGGAATCTCTCTGGAGCCTCTTTTATAAAGCACTGGTCTCTTTAATGAGGGCTTCATCCTTATGACTTAAGGACCTCCTAAAGACCCCACCTCCCAATACCATGTTTGGGGGTTAGGATATCAATATATGAAATATGGGAGGGGTGCCTGGGTGGCTCAGTCGGTTAAGCATCCGACTTCAGCTCAGGTCACGATCTCCCAATTTGTGAGTTCAAGCCTCACGTCGGACTCTGTGCTGACAGCTCAGAGAGGGGAACCTGCTTTGGATTCTGTATCTCCCTCTCTCTCTCTGCTCCTCTCCTGCTCGTGCTCTGTCATTCAAAAATAAATAAACGTTAAAAAAAATTTTTTTAATGAAGTAAGAGAGGCCTAAACATCAGAATAGAACACTGCCCATCATCAACTGAGCTCTGTCAGACCCTCCAAGCCACAAGTTCAAGTGGACCCAGCAGCATCCATCATAGGACATAAGTGGTGCATCCAGGACCAAGTGTGAGCAGGATGAGAACCCACATGCAGCATGTGTGAGGATACAGCCCAGGCTCTCTTTTTTTTCACCATTATTGCAACAATGCCTCTCTTTTCTCACACCTATAGCCACATGCTGGGGGATATGATCGGCTAATGAAAGAGGGAATAGCCAGACTGTGGTTCAGAGGGGTATCGGCTTGGGATGTGGAAGCAAGTTAAAAAATGTCTGATGTCTGCACCACAGCCCCACTCAGGGGTGGTCTTGAGAGATGGTGGTAAAGTGAAATCCCCCCAGTGGGTAGAGCTCTGGGCAATGCACCTGGTCATCCCCTTAGGTAGAAAGAGAAGTACTCGTGGGCCCAGAAGGAGACCAATTAGAAGAAAGGTCAGGGCTGGGGGGCAGCCATGGTGATGGGACTTGGCTCAAAGTGTGAAGCTTGCTTTCTCACATATGAACATTCATTGGAGGGCACCCATCATGAAAAGGGCACTAAACAACTAAGTCAACAGAATGGCTTGGCCAAGTGACATCAACCAGCTGCTGGTGCACAGAATACAAGAAAGGAGTAACCGTGGGGGCAGGGATGGAGGCTATGAAAGTCTAACGTGGGGGCTCTTGCTCACAAGGCTGATCAGCTGATGTGCTGAGTGCAGTCTTCCAGCAACAGAACCCAAAACTAAGTCCCAAACCCAGCACCATTCCTTGAGGACACCTTGTCATCTGATGGCAAGTTGACCACATTGGATCCCTATCATTCTAGAAGGAGCAGTAATTCATTTCATTAGGAATGAACATATATTCTGGGTACAGGTTTGCTTTTCCTACCACAAAGCCTCAGCCAGGCTCCCATCCAAGGACTTATAGATGCACCAGCACAGGACCCCACAAACATGTTAGATAAAAGGTTATAGCACAGGGGCGCCTGGGTGGCTTAGTAGGTTAAGCGTCCGACTTTCGCTTAGGTCATGATCTCGCGGTTTGTGGGTTTGAGCCCCGCGTCGGGCTCTGTGCTGCCTGCCAGCTCAGAGCCTGGAGCCTGTCTCAGTCTGTGACTCCCTCTCTCTCTGACCCTCCCCTGCTCACGCTCTCTCTCTCTCTCTCTCCTATAAATAAATAAAAATAAATAAATAAAAATAAAAATAAAAGGTTATAGCACAGGGGGTGGGGGATGGGCACACGACCATAGGATACACTGGGCAGATCACTTACTACAGCACCCTGCATCTGCCAATCAGATAAAGCAATGGAAGGAGCTGTTCCAAACACAGCTAAAGTACCAGCTCAGATATGATATTTTGCAAAGATGTGGTCCCATTCTTGAGAGCAAAGTGTACACTTTGTGTTTTTTTATGTTTATTTATTTATTTTGAGAGAGAGAAAGAGTATGAGCATGTGAGAGAGTTGGGGGGTGGAGGGGCAGAGAGAAAGGAGAGAGAATCCCAAGCAGGTTCCACGTCATCACCACAGAGCCTGACACAGGGTTCAGTCTCATGAACTGCGAGATCAAGATCGGAGCCAAGATCAAATGCTGGACACTTAACCAACTGAGCCCCCCAGGCTTCCCAAGAGCAAAGTGTACACTTTAAATCAACAATAGCTTGACATGGGTCTACTCATGTGTGATATGTAGAATAATGATTCTTTCCCCCAAATATGTCCATGTCCTAATTCTAGGAACCTGTAAATATGTTCCCTTGCATGGCAAAAGGGACTTGGCAGATGTGATGAAGCTGACCTTAAGGTAAGGATATTATCCTGGATTATTAAGTGAAAAAGGGAAGCAGGAGAGTGACAGAGAGATCCAGTATGAGAAAGACTCAATTGACCATTGCTAGCTTTGAGATGGAACGGAGCCATCAGATAAGGAAAGTAGTAAGACTCTGGGAGCTGGAAAAGGCAAGGAAATGGATTCTTCCTTAGAGCTTCCAGAGGAAATGCAGACCTGCCTACACCTTGATTTTTGCCCAGTGAGACCTATTTCAGACATCTGACATCCCAAAGTATATACAAAATAACAAAGTAGGTTGTTCTAACTCACTGAGTTTCTGCTAATTTGCTACAGTAGCAATAGGAAACAAATATACTAGATGGTAGGTAAGATGGGTCTGGGAGCCATGGAGCAGAAGGGTGTCCTGCTTACCAGCCACCTACTTGGGGAATTTGTGCTTTCTATTCCCACTCCCCTAGCTTCCAAGCGTCTAGAGATCCTGGTTCCATCGGCTTCTGCTAATGAACACAGCAAATTTCATGAGCTACAAGCTATGGATGCTGGCTGGGCACTTTAGGCAACTTGTGCCAAGGGACCAGCAATGGCAGAGGTAAAGGACCCTCGTCATCAGAAAGAAATAGTTGTGAGATACACACACACACACACACACACACACACACAGTAGGGGCTCCTCGTGAATCCACTTGGGTCCTTCTTGGTACACTCCACAAGTTTGACAGTAAGTGGACAATTGTGTGCAGCAACTTTAGACTGAGGTCATATTGGCCAGGGTCTCAGCCCGCTCAGGGCTGAAGGTCTGGTTACTCCACCAGGTAAGCCACAGAGGTCAGGACAGTCGTCCGTTGAGGGCGGGGGGTTGGGTGGGAGTGGGGGTGGGGAATTCTGAAAAGATCACCATGGTGAGAGGACATGAGTACCAGCTGTAGCCTCAGACTTCATGCAGCAGTGGAGGTTTTAATCCCACTAAGCTTCCTCTTCTCTCCCCCAGGGATAGGCACACCAGGATCTGGGGGGCGGGGAGCTACTCCCCAAACATGCATGAAGAAGTAGGGCCTGGCCTTGCAGGAGATGGACTGTGTTGGACACTGTGGCCCAGCACCCAGATCCCCCTTCAGTAATTAAGGACTTACCTCCCCAGCTGGTGGGGCCTGCAGAGAGCCTTCTGCCATCAGCTCCCTTCAGAGAAGGCTCCAGGTGAAGAGTGCTGGCTGGCCCAAGGTCCCACCCCCATCCATGGCACATCCAGTGATCAATATGGTGACACAGAGGCCCATCATGCTCGCCCCAAATGAGAGACAATCCTATGCTCTTTGTGAGATCAAACATGGTCTCATTGTTGGGACTGTATGAGAGCTCAGCTTCTCCCTCGGCCCACCCCTCCCTTGCTCTCCCTTTCACAAACGTCGGCACAGAAAAGCACCCCCTAATAAACCTGCAATAACCTCACCCTCAGAGCCTGCTTCCCAAGTTGCTGTGAGAATGGACTGGAGAAGGGGGGGGCCTCAGATGGGGGGAAGCCTTGGCAAGGCTTGAAGCAACAGCTGCTACATGATCTTTTGAAAAGATCTCTTTGGCCACTGTGGAGAAAACAGATCGTGAGGGTGAAAATGACAGCCGTGAGACCAGAAGGGTGGCAGCAGCCAACATCCAGATGAGAGGTGATGACAGCTGGACAGGGTATGGTGACCGAGAAATGTGGGTGGGGCTGAGGAGTAACTGGACAGGCGGTGGTGATAGGCTGGAGTTGAGAATGGATGGGGTAGGGGGGTATGGAAGGGGGAGGATCCGGGGTGTCAGTTCACACAAATGAGTGGTGGGGTGAGATGGGGACGCTGAGGTGGCAGCCGGGCTCAGAGGGGGCAAGATCATGAGCTGGAGTTGGGACATGTTGAGTCTGAGGAGCCTGAGAGACATCCTGGGGGTGGCATCAGGCAGGTGGTGGGATGTGCAGGTGTAAGTCTGAGGGTCACTGATGCTGCAGAGATGCAGATTGGGAAGGGAAGGGAAGAGAAGGAAGGAAAGGGAAAGAGAAGGGAAGGGAAAGGAAGGGAAGGGGAGGGGAGGAAGGGAAAGGGAAAGAGGAAGGGGAGGAGGGAGGGGAGGGAAGGGAAAGGAAGGGAAGGGAGGGAGGGAAGGAAAGGAAGAGGGAGAAGGGAGGGAGGTGGGAGGAGGAGGGAGGGAAGGGAAAGGAAGGGAAAGAAGGGAGGGAGGAGAGGAGGGGGTAGAGGAGGGGAGGGGAAGGAAGGGAGGGAAAGGAAGGGAAGGAAAGGAAGGGAAGGGAGGGGAGGGGGAGAGGAAGAGGAGGGGAGGGAGGAAGGGGAAAGGAAGGAAGGGGAGGGGAGGGAAGGTGAAGGAAGGGGAGGGGAGGGGA